>JARHVA010000059.1:7692500-9097500 GCA_037957365.1 Torreya grandis | reverse complement strand
ACATTGAGGAACAACCTGTATATAGTAATATGATTGACAATGTTTTAGTGAGAACATTTACATGATGGAACTTATCCAACATCTTAGGTACACATAATGATATTTATAAGATAGAATGAAATTAGTTAAAGAATTTTATGGATAGAGACATAGTATCTTGGGATGCATAGTATCACCTATTCAATTGGGATCAACCATATTAGCCACCCTATTCTTATATTTACAAAGTGATCAAGTCTTCAATATGTTTATATGATTCCCATGGATGAAAATACTTCATGAAATTCCCTCTATAATGCACCTATACCTAAATTACATACATTGCAACATATTTGTTATAGTCCCAAGAGTATGGTATGATCATCCCCTATAGTCAATGATATCTTCTCTTCCACCCCCACCACCACCATGATTGGTAGATACATTTTAAGATAATTATTCATAGAGGTCCAATACACATATTTAGGATCACCATTTCAAGATTTTTGATACACTTGTTTAGGATTAGCATATAGATTCAATTGTCACACATATATAGGATCCATCTATACAACCAATTATTCCACATCAATTACACTAGAGAATTATTGAGAGACCACAGAGGATTTCATCTTCTAAATCACATACTTAGAAACATATTGAATCTTATCTTGTTTTATAATGATAATAAGTAGTAAGGCACCCTCCTACCATAGAGTGGATGCCACATAGTCCTTGCCATTATAGAGCCATTCATCATACCCCAAGTTATATTATCATTAATCATGATAGACATGGTACACCACATGAGTTGCTGTCAAATTTTAATCTATCCCTAGTTGATACTTTCCAACCATAATAGAGTATCCCTTCACCACCCAATACAAGCACTTCCCATGGCCCTCCCATTAAGTGGATCATTAACTAGTTTTTTGCTAGTTTCAAATATTTTAAAAATATATAAAAGATTTAAATATTTAAACAAAAAATTAAGACCAAAAAATGATATGATTTATATATTACACTATTTAAATGTGTTACTTATCACATTTTTGGTATATGGAATATTATTTACATACAAACATACATTTCACAATATATGAGTGCCATGCAGGACTACTAGTTACACACGGAAATACATATCTTTGTTTTCCCTCTAAGAATATAAGTAACAAGGTACCCTCCTTCTAAAAAATGAACACAAGTATCAAGGCACCTTAATAATACATATTTGATACCATAGAGTCCTCACCCTTCTAGAACCATTCATCATACCTTGAGTTCTATGAGATTTTAGCATGATAGACATGGTACACCACATGTCCCTATCACATTTTAATTCATCCCAGTCAATAATTCCTAACCCTAATAGAGTATCCCTCCACCAAATGATATAAGCACTTCCCATGGCCTTCCCATTGAATGGAACATTGGCTAATTTTTTCTAGTTTCAAATATTCCAAAAATACAAAACAAAATACAAAAGCATTCAAAAAATCTAAAATTAGAACCTAAGCATGATCTGATTTATAGAGTACACTATTATATATGTTATTTATCACATTTTTATTAGATATATTATTATTTATATACACACATGCATTTCATGGTATATGAGTGTTATGTAGTACATACTAGTTACAATAGACATACATGTGTTTGTTTTCCCTCTAGACAATTCCCATGCCGATACTAGAGGTATCTTGTTCCATAGGAATCATTATTTTCAAGCTATATATTTTTATGAACTTCATACCATATTAATCCACCTATATTTATTACACATGCCTTATTGGTTACTCATTTATTACACATTGACACATGATATGCTATTATACTATTATGTGACATTGATATATATAAATGGTGTAGACTATTTCCTTATTATATGCTCTATTATCATCATTACTCTTTTGCATGATAGGTTATTTTGTATGTGACTATTGTGTGTGGCCCTTGGATTTTCTTGATGTGACATCCTTGATGCCCCTTAAGTGTGACATTTTTATGTTCTTTAGTTTATGGCCCTTGGCCTTGTTTTTTGTGTCATCTTATGTCTTTTTTATGTGGCCCTTTTCCTATACATGACACTAACACTTATACTTTTTGAGCTTGATAGCATTTATAGGTGTCATGATCTATATCATTAATTTTTACTATGTAATATTATTTAAATATCCTTCTATTGCATGCTTCATTAATGCATTTATCTAGACATGACATTTTACATGCCTTGCATCCCATATGTTACATACATGCCTTGATCAACATATACATTATTATGATGACATATTATCCATATGACATTACATGATGTTATATTTAAATGTGGCATGATACAGTTAACTCTTCTTTTGAGATGAGTGACTTATATAAAGAATCTCCAAAGGGGGTAATTATAGTTGGCTTGTCATAGAGACATATGCTTCCACAAACATAAGATCAAATAAGATTACAATTCTCATATATTTTGAATATTTAGATATCATATTGGTTTAAATACATGATAGATATGGGAAAATTGATATATATTATGGGATTCATATGCCATACATATGGATTCACTTTAAAGATACTTGAGCACATATTCATACACACTTGGGTGCATATGCATTAGTATATGCAAAAAGAGTTTATAAGAACACATTTTTAGATTTTTCACATACACATGAATTTTAGATATAGGTTATCAAATTCAACATATTGATGCATAAAATTTGATATTAGTGGTATAGATTTAGGGGGCATGATACTAATTTATGTATATATACACAACATTACAGTTATAGTTGAATGATAAATGGTTGTCATTTAACTTCACACTTAATTGATCTATGATCATCATAGTGGAGTTGACATGGTCCATCTCTTTTGATCATGAATTATATTATATATTGAGTGAAAATACATAATTATTCATGCATACATGATGGGAACATTAACATTGTTCATTCCCTTATGATCATGCATTATTTTTTTACATGTATCAAACTTGATCAAACTAGAGTGAAATATTAAAATTGAATTTATAATACATATGTAGCGGTTGATTCATATTTTATAAAACCATGTCTAATTTATTCTCTCATTTACCTATGTAGAGATTTATTTAAGTGAACCTAGTCATATGGTTCTCTCTTTCTTTCCTAAATAGTTATTCAAGATAGTACATTGTGTAATTTTCTTAACCTCATAAGGTTTGGGGCATGATTCATTCTCAACTCATGATCTCACATAGTTACATAATTTTGGGGCACAATCACCCTAACTCTCCAATGATTCAATAAAGAAGCATCATCTCCAAAATGTTGTAAAGGAAACATGGTTTTCACCAATACGTAGATGTAATCTAACCCTTTCTCTTTCAATTTTTATATTCATATTTCATATTTCGCATATGGACATTGACTACTTCATTTTCATTATAGGTTTACATGTAGCAAAGTTATACATTTAAAGCCATCTCCCAAAATGTACAGTGTGTTTTACACACTTGTCTACATTTTATCCTTTTACTCTAGCAATTACATTACTATATTAAAAGGGGGGAATTTATAAATACTAAAATATCATCTTTATTACTTGACAATGACAAGATTGACACAATTTTTTGCACGTGACTTGAGAACTCAAAAAATATCCTAATCTGCCATCCTCTCACACATGCATGTTATCTTATGAGTCATCCCTCATTTTTTTGTGATACACCTACATGAACTTCATTGTCTCTTTTAACCTCATAAATATATTAAATAGACATCTCTATACTCTCAATTCATTTCACCTATACTTAGGTCAATTCCACCAATTAAAATCATTATATCCATTTGATAATGACCTAATTTAGTTGAAATTGACCCACTCCTAGAAATGATTATTTTCTAAAATCAAACCCATCCTTAGAGTCAGCCCATAAGCACAAAATGATAGTGGCATGAGGAACCATTTAATTAGCTCCATATATCAACAAATTAATGTCTCATTCAAAAGGGAGTTGCTACTTATCTATTATATGTTTATAAATTTTGCACACTAATAAAATTTACCTTATTCTTCCCAATTTGCATACCTATCACTAGAATCAATCATAATCCAAGCTCAAAGTATTCAAAATGCAATTCAAAGGAAACATTATCAAGTACCAAATATAATCATTAGTTTCATACACATAGCAAAGGAACATAATTTCATAATCACACTTGGTGGGAGAATTATGTGTGTCTTGATTTTACTCTTTGAGGTATTGGATAAATAGATAACAAAAAATCATTAGGCAAGGGTGACTTGGGTTAGCTCAGCCCATTAACTTTGCCCTTTTTTTAGGTTTCTAAACAACAAAAGCATAATTAGGGTTTCAAGGCAAATGAGGTTGATTTTTGGATCTATGCACATCATCAAGGTTTAGGATCACAAACACAAAATAAGAAAAGTCACTCATAGATGACTGTATGGTCACTATGTCATACTTTTATGCATGTCAGTAATGACCAATAGGTCAATATCTACTAGAGATACTAACCTAATCCTATGTTACTAACCCAACATAGATAATAGATAAATTTTGGAACCTAACAAACCATGTGCCTACTTATCCTTGATTTTTACTTCCAAAATATAATCACAGTCATGTAGTTGACCCAAAAAACTAAGTATCAAAATCTCTTTTTTAATTTCTATATTTATCATATTCCATTGTAAAATAGAAATAATCAACCTCACTCTTTTACATTCAAATGTATGCTTGAGTTCCTTATCTATTGATCTTAATTACATTTCAAATTTCTATTTTAACTAGATGAGTTTTACCCAATAATCCAAATTAGGATAAAATAAGTAGTAATAATAGTTATTGTGGCCAAATCAAATTTGAGCAAGAATTTTTGCATGTGATCCCAGAGTTGGTAAATCAAGAGGATAATGAAGTGATCATAGCATTAACTTCTAATGAAGATCTTAAATTTGTTTTCTCAAAGATGAATCTGGATAAAGCCCCTATCCCAGATCAATTTTGCATAGCTTTTTTCCAAAAATTCTTAGATATTATAGGAGATGATGTGGTTATAGTCATGAATGAATTATTCTTTACAGCTTAGCTATTAAAATAATTCAACCATACATTTTTAGTTCTTATTTCTAAGAAGGAAGGGGCTATGAATTTCTCTAATTTTCATCCTATAATTTTGTGTGATTCTATTTATAAAATTATCACTAAATTGATTTCACTAAGAATGCAACCTATCATGGAAAAAATATTCAATCTCAACAAGGAAGATTTGTCCCTGGTAGATAAATTCAATATGGGGTGATTATGGTGCATGAAGCCATTCATTTAATTGAAAATAGCTAAAAAGAAATAATCATGTTAAAATTGGACATGGATATGGCTTATGACAGATTATATTGGAGTTTCTTGGATAGAGTTATGTCTTACTTTGGATTTTGATATAAACTCAGGAAAATCATTAGATCTTATATCACTTCATGCATGTTCTTTATTCTGGTGAATAGTGTATCTCATAGATTTTTTAAGAGTGTTAAAGGGGTGATACAAGGGGGTCCCTTATCCCCTTTTATTTTCATCATTATGGTTGAATTGCTAAGTAGATTCATATCTAACACTATTGTTTCATCATATTTGAAAGGTTTTAAACCAACCTATTTCATGGAGCATATTTCTCATCAATAATTTATAGATGACACCATTCTTTTGGATAAGGTGTCTATACAAGAAGATAGAAATATTAAAACAAACTGGTTATGTATTAACATGCCTCTAATCAAAAAATTAACTTTGACAAAAGCTTTGTGTATTTCTTCAATACACCAGTGGCCAGATAAGCTAGAAAAGCTCTTATTTTAGGTTGTCAAATCAAGGTTTCACCCTCATCATATCTTGGTATTCCCTCTTTAGCAATTAGCTCCCTATGACAGCATAGAATCCTTTGGTTGAGAGATTTTAAAAAAATCTTGCAGGTTGGAAAGGCAAGCTCTTGTCTCAAGTAGGCAAGGTCTTACTTATCAAAAGTGTGTTTTAGATCCTTCTTATATATTTGATTTTTAGTTTTATTTTTCCAAGAGGAATTAAGGATAAATTAAATAAAATTCAATGTAATTTTCTTTTGGTTGGAATGGAAGAAAAAACCAGATTCCATGTTATTTCTTGGAATAAAGTCTACTCCAAAAAAATATATGGTGGGTTGGGATTAAGGAACTTAAAAATGATGAATAAAGATCTCATTTTGAATTTAATGTGGAGATTTATCAAATCTAACATGGTTTGGGCTAAAATTCTATCTATCAAGTATTTAGAAGGCTAGGAACCGATAAACATTCTTGTAGAAGATCTTTTTGTTTGTGGCTCACATGTCTAGAGCTTCATGATTTCTAATAAGGATTTGATTAAAATAGGGTCTAAATGGAAAAATAAAAATTAATTTAAGGTCAATATTTGGAAATACATCTGGGTCTCAAGTCTTCCTCTTATTAATAGTGACATAGGCTAGTATTTACAAGAAAATATTCAAAATAAATATGGGTATAAATTGAATGAGTATTGGTAGAATATGGAAGGAGATAAATACTAGAAAAGATTGAGTTTAAATAGCTTAAAATAGGAGGATACTATGAGGTTATCAAATCTAAATAATTTATTGATAAATTTCCATATACTTGGCACTAATAAAGAAGATCAACTTGTTTGGAATGAGACTTTGAATGGTCACTACAAAGTAAAATCAGGATATCATCTTCTAGTATAAGACCCTAAAGTTAACTATAGTTGGGAGATGTTATGGGTTAAATGGATAATTCCTAAGATAATTTTTTCTTTGTGTAGTGATTTATAAGATAATTCTTGTCATTTATAACTTAATAATAAGAGGTTATTTCTTAACCAACAGATGTGTCTTATTGGAAAAGGACAATGAATCTATATGTCACTTACTCATGAGTTGTTATTTATCTCAATAAGTATGGATCTATTTTTTTTTAAATTTTTGTCTCTTGGATACAAATTGGATCTATAATGTAAGTATGGTAGTCATAGGGGTTCCCCTTTAAAAATGCTATACTCAATAAAATTTGGAGACTTTCATTGCCACATATCATATAGGGCATTTGGAGAGAGAGAAAAATAGAATTTTTAGGGAGAAAAGATGTAGCAACAAAGTTATTACAAAATAATATTTGATGAGATAATAGAGAACTAAAATATTATACCAATTAAGAAAGGTAAAACTCTACTCTTGTATAAATAATTTCTAGCTCACAACTAGAAAATTGATATCTTTGAGTTGGGAAGGTTGGATCTTAAAGAAGAAATTAGGGAAAGAACTAAATGGAAACCCTCCGTTTAGTTTGGATGAAGCTTAACTTTTATGAAGCTTAATTTGGTTACAACATATGTTGGAGATGTGGGAGTTAATTCTAACCACTAGTTTGAAGCTCTTGTGGCTCTATGCAGGATCAAATTGGCAAAACAATTGAAAGTTCAAAAAATCATAATATAGAGAGATTATATGAATACTTTGAATTATTTGTCTAGGAAAAATGTCATCAACTAGTCCATTAAACAAGTTATATAGGAATATATAGGTATTATGGACTCCTTCTAGCAAGTTTTTATTCAACACATTTATAGGGAAGGAAAATCTATAGTGAACTGGTTCACCAATAAGGGTGTGACCTATTTCGTACAAACATCTTGGATGGGCCATGAAGAACTACCTAGGGACCTAGTCCTAAGGATAAAATATGAAGGTATTGCTAATGAAAAAAGCCTTAGACATATTGGGGAAGCCTTTAACTCATAGATGAAAGAAATATTGGGCCCTTTATTTTAAAATATGAAGGTATTTCTAATGAACAAAGCCTTAGACATATTGGGGAAGCCTTTAACTCATAGATGAAAGTAATATTGGGCCCTTTATTTTATCTAGGGTCTTATATTGGTTTGGTTAATATTTTTTGGCTTATTGAGAAGTTTATATAATTTCTAGCACATCTAATAGACTACCCAAATACCAAAATCAAAAAAAATACCACTTGACTCTATTTTGAGAAGTCTAAAGTTCAAAGTAGGGAAAGGTTCATTCATCTCTATCTTTTCTTTACTGGAAGCATTATGGGTTTACCAAAAATAATAGAACCAAAAATTCCATAAAAATTTAAAAATAATGGGAGAATTTGGGAATATTTACAAGTGGATGGCTTTGTAGGTTTCATGGAGAAGATATAAGAGCATGATAGACACATTTTGATCATGTTTGCAAATGCTTGCAAAGATAGAATAGTCATTATTAATGGAGTTACTTTATAAATAATAGAGAAAATTATTGACCACATAATAGTGTTGGAGGTTTGTCTATGATGTCTCCAAGTTGACCAAGGTTGTTGATGAGATGTCATGTGTGTTAGATTTACAATGACAAGGTGTATTTCAATGTGGTTCCATGTTCTTGCATAGTTCTTCAGTGTTTGACTTGGATAGGTAATTGATGGATGATATTGATGATATGGACATGTTTAAAATACCCTATGGGATTTTATGACTTCTTAGAGTGATTATATAAGTGAACAAAATCCATCAGAACAATCATATGAATGTCTAAGCTCAAGTAGTCATCTTGATAGATAAAGCTAAGTGAGCAGATTGATAATGTCATATTTCACATGTGTGAAAGTGTAAAGAGAAGATTGATATATGGATATATTTTCCTATGGGAGGATATCATATTGTTAAAATTTTAGTTCATGAGGTTAAGCGTAGAAAAATTTATTAAGGTGTAAATTTGGCCTTCTAGGCATAAGGTTACTAAGTTCCCATATATAGCCAAATTTACAAGAAGAGATCTATGACAAGTGTTTAATCAAATCACAAATCTATTGGTGAGAATTTAATATAATTGGAAATGATCTAATAGATACTACTGATTAAAATAGTCAATATTTCATGTGGGGTTTCAAAGTGGTGGAAGCTCATTGGAGTCAAATAGTCAATATACTTAGAAGGCTTGCGCTGGTGACAAGTGTCATAATCTTGGAAGCTTTGACAGTAGATCAAAAATGAGTTTATGATCATGAATTTAGATATAAATGGTGTAAATTGATTCAATATGTCAAATAATTCTTATATTTAATTCATAACTACCAAGTGGCACAAGCACATTGATTGAATGGTATAGGATGTGTAGCAAGCACATAGAGTTGCCAAGTGGTACAATTGTAGGAGCTCGAATCAAAGATCAATGGTGAGAATTTCAAAATAAATATCAAAATACTTATAAGCAGATACATGGTGTGTATTTTGTAAAATTTTCAAGGAGAATGATATGAATTCAAAGTATCTGATGTTTAACATTTACACAGTGATCATTGGCATTTGAATTAACAAAGGAAAAACTAGTGCTTAGTTTATGAGCTATATCTTTTGATTCAAAATGAATTTATTGATGAAGTGAAAATAGAATTTTTAAATTAATTAAAGGCACATATATAAAATTTTATTATATGATATTAATGTTTGTACATTCAAATATATTGAGCTCTAAAGTTGACTATGTGTTTGATCATGGTATGTAAGTGATCTGAGAAGGATATTTGAGTTGTTCTTGATAGTGTTTTGATGTTTCAAGATAAACCAACTATTAAAGATTATTTTAGACTACATGAATACTATAAATGTGTATTTTTTATCTTTAACCAATCCATATTTAGTTTGAAAAAATGCTTTAAAGTTGATTTGTTTGTTGAATGAACAAACAGTTTGAGGGACCATCTTGCAGAGTTAAGTTGAAGGTGTTCTAAGCAAATTTGAAGAAAAAAATAAATATGAAGATGTTAAGGAAGTATCAAATATTAATTAGAAGGTATTGGTTATCATATTATCCCCCTGATCAAATATGAAGATTCAAAATAGATTGACTATATTTTGACTTTATTTTTTTGTGTTTGAAGGCCTGAAGAGCAAGGAGACCTAGTTGGTAGGTTCAAGTGTTGAGTTGGTGTTATAGGTGGCTTGGGCCCATATGGGAGTAATAAATGGGACATTTTAAATAGTTTTGATGTGTTTAAATCATTTTTAAAGGATGAAGGTGACCCAAGGAGTCGATTTGCAACATATAAGTATGTAGGCCTAATTGTTTTAGGTCTCACCAAGACCTAATGGTGGTTCGGGGATAATAAGGTAATGGCTAACTTATGAAGAGTGTGGTTATCACATGTAATGTGTGTAGGTACCTATATAAGTGTCTTTCAATATGTGAAGCATCTT
Source organism: Torreya grandis (assembly GCA_037957365.1). Classification (NCBI taxonomy): domain Eukaryota; kingdom Viridiplantae; phylum Streptophyta; class Pinopsida; order Cupressales; family Taxaceae; genus Torreya; species Torreya grandis. Next base: position 9,087,251 of record JARHVA010000059.1, on the reverse strand, counting down.
GGCAAACCAATATGGGTTAAAGGAAGAGAGTGGTATAAATACAAGGCATAATTGGATTAATTGTGTTAGTTGAAAAAGTGAGGATTCAAGAGAAGAAGAGAACCCTTGAAAGAGAAGGTACAAGTCAGTTAGGACCATTAGAATGCAAAAAATATTATACATGTTTATTTTATCATGTTGATGTAAGAGGACACATATTTCATTGGACCTAATGAGCCTAGAAGGGGTAGTTTGATCAAGTTAGCCCTAGAGGCAACTTGAAGAGAGATTGGAGGTGAAGAGTGTAGACAAAGGTGATCATCATCAATTAAAGAGTAGAAATAAGTGTTCAAGGTGAATTATTTAGGTATCTCAGTGGGTTCTTGATTTCCTAGGGGGTTAGTTCCTCCTTACAAGGTAAATCTTGTTAAAGGTCTAGTTGTTATGGGTGCTCGTCTAGATAAGGAAGTAGCTCCTTATGGGATTAGTACCTCACTACACTAAGGGATGGGTGTTCCTTAATCAGTTAGTTCTGGTATAAATGTTAAATCTTGTTATTATAGGATTGCATTCCATATTGTAAGTTTTATTGGGTTTTATTCCCCAAGAGGGTTTCTCAAATATATGATGTGTTTATGTGATGTATGCTCTTATGTATGATTTGGATGTATGTCTTTTCATGTTTATGTTGCTTGATTAAATTTATGTATGTTGAATATTTAAGATTTGGGAATTGAATTGGATGATCTAGAATCATTGATTCACCCCCCCTCTCAATGATTGTACTTCTAATAATTGGTATTAGAGCAGGATGTTTTATGCAAGTTTAACCACTTAAAGGTGATCAAAGGTAAAAAGATGGCTAAGCAGTTAAGGAAATAAAATATTTAGTTGAGATCAATGGTCAAAAATCTTAAAGAATAGATCAATCATATTGAGACTGGGAAGAGTAATTATAATTCTAAGGATGATGAACATGAGGTGAGGCTTGAGGATTTAATGAATAGTTTAGAAACATAAAGAATTGATAAGTCATCTTCAAACCAAGTTTGAGAGATTAAGTGAGATTGTCAATGAAGACAAGTTGACCATGCAAGATCTTGAGGATTAATTAAGGGTTACAAAGAAAAATCTAAGTTTAAAAGAGGAAGAATGCATACATCTCAAGACTCAGTTAGAAGAGATAAATTCCAATTTGAGATCAAAATAAGGTGAGCATGATGAGTTGAAGTCCGATCTTGATTATATAAATATTATTGAATAGCAAGCATGTAGATTGAAGGATGACATGGCTAAATAAGTTAAGAGGGATAAGGATACTATCTAATTTCTCAAAATTTTAGTTAGAGGTTGCAAGTTCAAGTATGAGAGCTAAAGAGGATGAGATCATTAGATTGAAGACCAAGCTAGATTCATTAAAATATGAGCATGATTAATTTGTTTTTAAGGTAAACAAGATTGAGAAAGAGTAAGAGAGGTTGTCTTAAGACAAGAAGGATGCAAGCACCAAGATCAACAAGAAAAGATCCATCAGGTAGCCAAGTTCCATGAGGTATGAAATATATTTTAATGGTCATTGTTTTACTTATCATAGGATTGGTCATAAAGCAACAAACTATAGAAGGAAGACCAAATAGTTGGCTAGAGTGGGTCATATTCCAAGTTTTGTAAAAGTAAACTCTCAAGTCATAAGGTGCATGGACATCCTAGTGTGCTCAATAAATTTCAATCCTTGGCATGGAAATAAATACCAAGAAAACTAATTTAGTTGAGCTGAAAGATCATGTTGCACTACCTACTAAAGAAAAAGAGGAATCAAAAATGAAGAAACTTCATGAATGCCAAGAGAATGTATCATCTATCTAAATATAAAAGGAGAATCAAGAGTCAGTTTAAGTTGAGCTCAAGGATAAAACCAAGGTTCTAGTTGAGACTAATTATGAGGTGTGCATGGATACACGTGAACATCCTATTATTATTGAGCATGTTTTATGCAAAGAACATTTGTTATCAATTCCCAGTGATGAGGTTCTTTCTTTAGATGAAAAGGTATGTCATGAATATTTGTTGTCTCCATGTATTATCAAATATTTCTTAAAATAAAAGGAGAATATTGTAGTGGATGAGTAAGTTGTTCTCTTAAGTCTAATAAAAACAAAAACTATTAGTATTAGATGACCAAGAAGGAGAATGAATATGAGGAGTTGTGGGCAACTCCTGGTTTCACATTGTTCTAGGACATTTTGGATTAGGGTGTCTCTATCTAGGCTTCAAGGAGACACTTGGAAACAAGAGGAATCTTAGGGGATTTTTTTGAGATTTGGTTGATATTTTAGGACAAGAATATCATTTTAAGATATGATCGGCTAAGGAGGATCAATGAGTTTTATGAATCTACTCCAATGTGTTGTGATGGAATGAATTAGAAGATATATTTAGGGATAGTGATCCTAAAAGTCAAAGTTTTGGTAAATATTTCATGGATGGTCTAATTGGTCAAGATGGTGAAGAATGAAGTTGTGTATGCAAGTTTTGCAAGTAGGGAATGGAATTTTCTATGTGTCTGATCAATAATAATGAGTTATTCAGCTATTCTATTGCATAGAAAGGTATGTTGATCCTATTCTATTATGCTCAAGGTGTATTCAAGGTTTTTGGTCTTAAGATAAGAACTTTTCAATTTATGTTGCTTAAATTAATTAATCAAATGTTGAAAGACTGAAGGCAAGGTTGGCATGGAATAAGGGGGAGATAACTTAGTTAGCTTGAGAGACTTGAAGAGTTGTGCATAATGTGAGGGAAAGCATGTGTGAGATGTTTGTCATGGTGGAGATATAAAAAAAAAATCTACAGATGTGAACTCAAGCATGTTGATATGATTAATTGATCAATCCAAGTTAGTTTCTTTGACAATGTATTAAATCCTCATGCATAAACAAAGGGGGAGTTTTTTAAATAATCAGGTCCTAGGATCAAAGGACTATGTATTAACATTTTAGAGAGAAAGTATGAAGGCAATTATGTTGATTCATCATTGTTGAAAATGGTCTGAAGATGCTCAAAAGGGCAACTAAGCTCAGGTGACTTAGGGGGAGTCCTTAATGTTTTCAAGGTAAGTTCATGCAGTTTCTAATATGTTGTCTTCATAGAAGCTATGTATAATCAAAGAAGAGTGTAGTCATGGAACATGTTTGATAAGTTCAAGGTAAGAAAAGATATGCATAATGTTAAGGGGAGTCTGTATCATCTCTTAGAGGTGGTCCTTTCCTATTATTTGTCCTTGAAGTATTTTTAGATACACAAGATCAGGATTTGATACCACTTTATCATTATGTCCAAGGGGGAGAAAGTGCTTGAAGAGAGAGACAGAGCTTATGCATAAGCTTTGTATTGGTGTTGAAATCAATGACAAAGGAGGATATTTTTTTAGGTTTATCTATGATGTCTCCAAGGTGACCAAGGTTGTTGATGAGGTGTCATGTGTGTTAGATTGACAATGATAAAGCATATTTCAATGTGATTCAATATTCTTGCATAGTTATTCAGTGTTTGACTTAGATAGTTAATAAATGGATGATATTGATGATATGGAAATGTTACATAGATCGTATGGGTTTTTATGAGTGCATAGAGTTCTTATGGAAGTAAATATAATTAATCATAATAGTCATATGAATGTCTAAGCTCAATTAGTCATCTTGATAGATAAAGCTAAGTGAGTGGATTGATGACATCATATTTAAAACATGTGAAGGTTTCAAGAGAATCTTGATATATGGATAGATTAATATATTTGAGGAGATCATATGGTTAAAATTTTAGGTCATGAGGTTGAGCATAGAAAATTTTATTAAGCTAAAAAGTTGGCCTTCTAGGGGGAAGTTTACTAAGCTCCCATACTTAACCAAATTTATAAGAAGAGATCTACAGTGAGCATTTAATCAAATCACAAAACTAATAGAGTATTTAATATGATTAGATAATGATCTACTAGAGTGAATTGATTCAAATAGTCAAGATTTCATGTGGGTTTTCCACGTGGTAGAAGCTCATTGGAGTCAAATAGTCAATATGCTTAGAAGGCATGTGCTAGTGACAAGTGTCACAATCTTGGAAGCTTTCATAGTAGATCACTGATGAGCATATGATCATGCAGTTAAAAATAAATGGTGTGTGTTAATTAAATAATTCAAAATATTATCATATTTAACATAGAACTTCTAAGTGGCACAAGCACATTGACTGAACGATACAAGGTGTGCAGAAGGCATGCAGAGCTACAAGTGGCACAATAGCGGGAGCTCAAATTGAAGATCAATGGTGATCATTGCAAGATAAAGATTAGGATAATTCTAAGGAAATAAAAGGTGTGTATTTTTTCAAAGTTTACATGGATCATGAGATGAGGTCAAAGTGTTTGATGTTTAATGTTTATATAGTGATCGTTGGCATTTGAATTAACAAAGGAAAACCAATGCTTAGTTTTTGAGCTACATCTTTTGATCCAAGACAAATTTATTAATGTATTAAAAATAAAATTTGTAAATTAATTCAAGGTGTATCCATATAATTTTATTATATTATTTGAATGATTGTGTAGTCAAATATATTGAGTTATAAAGTTGATTGTATGTTTGATCATGGTTTGTACGTAATCTAAGAAGGATATTTGAGTTGTTCTTAATAGTGTCTTGATGTTTCAAGATGAAAAAACTATTGGAGAGTGTTTTGTAATACATGAAGACTATATATGTGGATTTTTTAGGTTTTAAAAATCCATATTCAATGTGAAAAAAGGCTTTGAAGTTGACTATGTTTGTTGAATGAACAGACAGTTTGAGTGACCATCTTACAGAGGTAAGTTGAAGGTGTTCTGAGCAGATTTGAGGAAACAAATAAATATGAATATGTCAAATATGTCTCAAATATTTATGATAAGGTATTGGTTATCATATTATGCCCTTGATCAGATATGGAGATTCAAAATAGCTTAACTATATTTTTACTATGGTTTTTTTGTGTTTAAAAGCTTAAAGAGTAAGGAGGCCTAATTGGTAGGTTTGAGTGTTGAATGGTGTTCTAGGTGGCATGAAACTATATGGGATTAAGAAAATGGATATTTGAAATATTTTTTATGTGTTTAAAGCATTGATAAAGTATTAAGGTGACCCAAAGAGTTGAATTTGTTATGTATAAGTATGAAGGCCTAATTGGTTTAGGTCTCACCAAGACCTAATGATGGTTTGGGGATTATAAGGTAATGACCAACTTATGAAGAGTGTGGTTCTCACATGTAGCATGTGTATGGACCTATTTTAAGTGTGATTCAATATTTAAATCATCTTATCCAACCAAGATGGGTTAAAGGAATAGAGTGGTATAAATACGAGGCATAATTGGACTAATTATGCTAGTTGAAAAAGCAAGGATTCAAGCAAAAAAGATAACCTTTGAAAAAGAAGGTACAAGTTAGTTAGGACCATTAGAGTGAGAAAATCATCAAACATGTTTATCTAATAAATTTGATGAAGGAGGACACACAAGTCATTGGACCTAATGAGCCTAGAAGACATAGTTTGAGCAAGTTATCCTTAGAGGCAACTTGAAGAAAGATTGGAGGTGAAGAGTGTAGACAAAGGTAATCATCATCAATTGAAGAGTATAAACAAGTGTTCAAGGTGATATATTCATGTATTTGAGTGGGTTTTTGGTTGCCTAGGGGTTTAGTTCTTCCTTTAGGGGTCAAGATTACTAAAGGTCTAGTTGTTATGGGTGTTTAGATAGATAGGAGTAGTATTTTCTTATGGGATTGGTGTCTTAATAAACTAAGGGATGGGTTTTATTTGATTAGTTAGCACTGGTGTAATTCTTAGATCTTGTTATTATAAGACTATATTCCATCTTACAGGGTTCAATAGGTTTTATTCCCCAAGAGGGTTTCCCACATATATGATGTGTTTATCTGGTGTATGCTTTAGATGTATGTGCTTTCATGTTTATGATGCTTTATCAAGTTGATGTATGTTGAATGTTTAAGAGTTGGGAATTGAATTAGATTCTCTAGCATCATTGATTCACTACCCCCTTAGTGATTTTACCTCTAACAAATAGGTTTGGCTATAGAGGAAACTAAGATTTACAAGTTTTCCAAAGACTACAAAAGGAAAAGGAGATATTCCTAAAAGAATGGGAACATCTAAAAATGTTGCATAATGGGTTTGATCAAGAATCACTACCTAGGCCATATGTTGAGGTTGCATACCATCTAATATAATATGTAACTCTAGAAGGTAAGTTTAACATTGTTAGATGATATTTATTTATGATGTTGATTTATTTTAGACATGGCATTCCTTTTAGCCTACCTTTCTTCATTTTATATTTGATTGAATTTTTAGTCATGAAGTTAAATCATGGAAACTATTTGGTCCCCAAGTATGAAGGAGTGATATAACTCATTCATAAATACTTTAAGGGTGTGAACCAGATTAATCTAGCTATCTCTTAGCCTCAAAAGAAACCTGGGGAAGGTGCTCCTATTGACATTAGGAAAATCAAAAAAGTATGGATTAAATACCTAGGGAGCTCGAGTAGGATTATACAGGTCAATAATTTTGTAAGTCCTATTGAAAAAAAAAATAATGTTAATGAGATGAAAACACCTAAGATGCCATATAATATCAAAAAATGCCTAAGGATTACATCAAAGTCTATAGTTGATAATCAAGGGAAATAGGGAAAGCAGGGTAAAGGTGGATGTTCAGTAGTAGATTCTATTGTTGTTGAAGATGATAGAAATGTTCTTGGGGATGGGAATAATGATGAGGGGTAGGGAGATATGTCAACTCAAAATAATATTCCTGAGGCTGAGAAAGAAGTGGTTAGAGATGATTTCAAATAAAAAGGTAAGAATTCAGTGAACAATAAATAGAAAGATTTAAATGAGAATTTCAATAACCTTTTTAGGTCCCTTAATGGCAAGGAGAATGTAGATAATATTGTTGTATAATCATATCTTCAAAAATACATCATGCATTAGTTCATGAGGGAGCTCACAGATCTTAAAGGGAAGGTAAATTTCTTAAAATAGGAGAACATTGGATTGAACCAAATCTCTTCAACTATGGAGTTTGACCAATTATAGAGCCTTAAATTTAGGGTGGATATCTTAGAGAATTGAAAATGTAAAAATAACATTAGCTACTTAGTGAATTGTAGCAAGCCAACCATGTATGAGAGTAATCAGAATGTAGAGAACCTTAGAGCTCATCTTGGGGAGTTATTTGAGACTAAGATGTCTAACAAATGGAAAGGTAAGCAGGGCCAATTTAGTAGATCCTAGATTGACATGAATAAATAAAAATTGTTGTTTCAATTTAATGCTAACCTTAAAAAGATGAAAAATTGTTGGGAGGATGTCTCAAGAAATTTAGACTTAGATTAGGCTTAGTTTTATTTTTAATTATTCTTTGTTGTTGTTTTTGTTGTGTTTAGGTTGTATTTTGGCTATCTCTATCCCTATTTTGTCTCAATTTCTCTCTTGGTCTATGGTAGATGTGTGTCTCTCTTTTTTTTGTACTTCTTTTAGGGTCTAGGGACCCTAGTTTAACCCCCCCTTTAACCTCAATTAAAAAATAGTTATTTTGGCCACTTTTTTATACCCCTTGGGGTTATCTCGATATTGTAATTTATTGTTAATTCATTCCTTTTGAATTAACTTCCTTAAATTGTGTTCATTTCCCATCCTAAAAACTCATTTCATCATGCTTACTTTTATTTATCTCTCCCTTTCCCCCTCTAAGTTAATTTTACATGTTGGTAGATTAGTGTCAACACCTAAAATTAAGTGCTTTGTGTCAATTTTAACTATCCATACTAACATCATCCTAAATCCTAATTTATTCATCTAACCATCCTTTTATCCACTATGCACCCCTAGTCAATTAATTACTTCTTATGTTATCACTTCCTTTCCCACAAATTTACATCACATTGCATTAGTTAATTAATCTCAATTAACTAGTTAATCTTATTCTTTTGAAAAATTATGGAATGAAAAATTAATAGTTTCTATGATCATTTAATCTTATTATAAATCTCAAGATCATAACATCATCCCTTTATTCCATAAGGAAAGTCAATGCAAAGTTGGAAGTGTGCAAGCAAGGTATCCTACACCCTCTTACACACTCCAAAATTCTCATAAGTTGATTTATTACACACTCTGACTTCTTCTTACACAGTCTTCCTCTCTCATCATGGAAATGTAGGACTAATTTTCATCCATTGATCTTCATCTTGATCCAATGGTCCACATTCAGCATCCAAGTCTATAAATTGAAGGGCTTCTTCATTTAGACAATTTTTGGATTCATAATGAAGTGTTGTAAAAATTCAATCTCAACCAAGCAAAGAAGTCTTGATAATATAAGACCTTTTGAAGATCCACTCTCAGATAAATCTTCCATCAAAATTCCAATTATTCATCCAATCATGTATAGTGCAAGGGGAGATGTTGTTAGAATAGCTTCACAATAATGCCAAAGACCTCAAGTTATATAGTTGGGCCAATCCAAACTTAAATTTTAGAAATAAGGATAAATATGATAGGTAAGGTATAACAGTTTGATTTGTATTCTCATTTTCTTATTTATCTATTTATTAACCTTACTTAATATGAGGCCATGCACCTATGATGTTATGCTTCATATTTTTTTGGTTAATTTTCACACTAATGAAAAATTAGCCTCCTTTGAAATCATGTGATCACATATAGCACACTTAGTGGGACCACCCCCCCAACATTCTCCTTTGAAATGTCATAACATTCCTCAAATTAATAAATTAGCTTAGATTGATCTTAATTTCTCTTCCTTTTATTCTAAATTTATCAAATTTTTATTCCTAGGTTAGTGGTAAAAACATTCTATTAATTGATGGGACTGCTTCTCGTAAACAGTGATATCAACCTCATAAATGGTGATATCATTTCCTTTGTGTTATTTATTTTATGTGCTTTCTACGTAAATGATGAGATTGACTTATAAATGGTGGAATAACATTACAAAATGATGTGTTTTCCCTCAAGTTTCACTTAAATTCCATTTTTATAGAAACAATGTAATCATAAATCCAAACAGTAAATTGACCTGTGAATTAGTGAGATCAAGCTACAAATCAGTGGAAAAGCCCTGGTAACTTTTCTCCTGTGTTTCCTAACTTTTGGTTATACCATATTTAGAAATGACATAATTGATAATTTAAGTAACAAAAGCATTTGTGCTCTTATTTTGTCTATGTTTTTTCTTATATCTACAAGATCACCCTATTAATTGATAGAATCACTAGTCTTCTATGTTTTGTGTTCTCTAATTATAGATTAATGATATTGAGCTAAAAATTAGTGGAATTACTCTTCTAAATAATGGTATCACTCTATGTCAATTTATTGATACCTAAACAATCCTCATTTCAGCTTCCTCTTGTAAGATAAAGACCAAAATTAAAACTCTAATATATCTGTTGTAGATTTTACTTGTCAAATAAGTGGTTATTTCTAAAACAAACATTTTACAAAACACATCTCATTTTGGTGCATAAAATGAACCAACAGTTAAATTTAGTGTTCTAAAACATATTTTTGTTTTCATTGCTTGCATGTTTATGTTGTTTGTTTGTTTGTGCATGGATTATAATGCATATGATCTCTTCTTGCCCATTTATGGGAACTTGGGTGACCAAATTCATATAGGTTACTATCACCTTTTATCTAAGTTAAACTAGAGTATGCTCTCCTCTTTCCCACTTGTGGGATCTTAAGGATCAAAAAGAGTGAAACTTCATTTTTATTTTGGCTACACAATGTGGACTTCATCACCATTTATGATTTTATAGGGCACAATGATTGGGATTTATATTAGAGGTACAATCACTAAGAGGGGAGTGAATCAGTGATGTTATATAATCCAATTCAATTCCCAACTCTTAAACATTTAGCATACATTAACTTGATCAAGCAACATAAAAATGAAAGCACATACATCCAAAGCATACATAAGAGCATATATCACATGAACATATCATATATGTTGGAAATCCTCTTGGGGGATAAAAATTACTAACAATTCAATATGGACTAAAATCCTATAAAATAAGATATAGCATTTATACCAACACCCACTAATCAAGGAACACCCATCCCTTGGTTTAGTGAGACACCCATCCCATAAGGAGGCACCAACACCCTAGGCAGCCAAGCACCCACTCAGCTACCTTAATTTGATCTCCATCATTGATCTGATATATTCTACACTTGATGATGGACTTTTCTCACTTTCACACTTTTCCCTTTACATATCACAAATTTTCACACATAAGCAATGCATCCAAAACACCCTTTTGGATCACACTTCACTTATAATCACATACATAATCAAAAAACCTATAAAAACTATATCAAAACATCATAAACATGACCTATAGGTCATACACACATTCCTCTACCCACTTAGCTCTTCAATCCATTTGCTAAGCACACTCACTCAATCAAACTCTAGGGCTTACTCACTCAATCTGCCTCTTCTAGGATTATTAGGTCTAATAACCTATGAGTTCACATTTATCAACTTGATCAGATAAATAGAATTATTCTCTTTACTCTCTGATGGTCCTCACTGACCTATACCTTCTCTTTTAAAGGTTCCTTTATTCAATGTAACATCTACTCTACTCTTCACTCCCTAGTCTAGAAACCATTGCCTTAGTCTCTACTATTTATAGTGTCTTCATTTATATCAACTTATTTCTCAGCCATAATACTTATCTTACCCATTAAGACATATAAAATGGTAATAAAAATCTCAATGTCATCCTCACAAGTCAGCCATAGCATATATGGGTCACACTTAAGCAATTACACCTTTTAATTAGGCCTTAGTAGCCCTTATAGGTATTGTGGAAACCCATTCACCCATTTAGCACTCCATTGAGAAAATTAAAAACATGCGATCAAATTCAACTATATGGGTCCACTCCATATAACCCTTACGATATTTTCATGTGATTTCTCCCACCAAAAACCCCTTCTATTAAAGTATAATTTGGTCAAACATTATTCTATACATAGGAACACCATGAATGAACAAATAGTCAACTTTGAAGTAATTCTTCATACTAAAGATGGATTGGTCAAACCTCTAAAACCCACATAGATATTTTTCAAGGATTATACACCACTATATAATAGTTTTTTCATCTTGAAACATCAAAAAACTATCAATAACAATTCAAATATCTTTCTTAGGTCACTTATAGAATATAGTCAAACAAATAGTCAACTTTAGAGATCCATAACTTTGTTTTTATAAACATTCAAAAATTATAACTAGTTTTAATCGATGCATATTGAAGTCCTCTACAACTTTTGTTTTTACTTCATTAATAAATTAATCCTAGATCAAAAATTATAGCCTAAAAACTAAGAACTATTTTTATTCACAAATTTGAATATTTGAATTCCAATGGTCACTATACAAACGTTAAACATTGAGCACCTTAACCTCATCTCATGCTTCCTAAAAACTATGAAAAAATACACACCATCGATATGCTTTGAGTATTTCTATCATTATCTTAAAATCATCACTATTGATCCTAGATCAAAGCTCCCATGATTGTGCCACTTGGTAGCTTTGCATGCCTTCTACGCATTTGACTTTTGGCTCGACCCACACCATCGATCTTTATCAGTATGAATGCCCATGAACCATTGATCTTATATCAACTCAATTATATAGTGGCACTTATCACTAGCATATTTAATCACATGTACTTTTGAATTTTTGACTTCATGTGCACCATTGGATCAATATCTAGACAATGAATGCTCACCATTAGATCTGCTAACTAGTGACCTTAGATTTCAATGAAGTTAAACATGATGGTATTCAGCCTAACACAGTCTACAAGAGAAAATTTTAAGCTTTATAACTTGAAATAGAAAATACTTCAAGAGTCTATATTTTTAGGGTACCTTCTTCGCACTATAGAAAACATCTCAATGAAATCCTTTGACCTTAGTTGACTTTTTAAGTACCAAAAATAAATGCCCAAACTCGTTAGTTCATTCATATATACATGATGTGCAGTAACAATTGGGTTTCTCTTAAGCTCAAAGATGTATGCTTCTTATTCTAAAAAATAAAGTGACACACTATAACTTCACAAATACATCTATGAATGCCTCACAACTTTTTATTTATCCTTATAGACTTGCATATGTATTATATCTCTCCAAACTATTAATAACAACCATCAATAGCCTATATCAAGCAAACACTAAACAATAATGCAAGAACATTAGATCACACTTTGTCATTGTCATCCTATCACACATGAAACCTAATCAACATACTTGGTCACCTTGGAGACATCATTGAAAAACCTCCAACAATCTCCCCCTTTGTTATTGATGTCAAACACCAATATAAAGCTCATGCTCAGACTCTGTCTCTCTCTCAACTACTTTCTCCCCCTTTGGCACAATGACAAAGTGGGCTCAAATCCTAATCCTATGGACCTAAAAATACTCTAAGTACTAATAATAATAAAGTACCACCTCTGAGAGATGATACAGACTCCTTCTAACATAGTGCATACCTCTTCTTACTTTGATCATTTTAAACATGCTCTATGACTACACTCTTCTTTTATCAAACATGGCTTCTATATGAAAATAAAAAAACTACATGAACTTACATTGATAACATTAAGAGGGACTCCCCCTAAATCACCTCAGCTTAGGCACCCTTTGAGCACCTTTAGACCATCTCTAATCATGATGAAACAACACACTTGCCTTCATACATTCTCACTTCAGGCTACCTCCATGATTACCAAAAGATGAATAAGCCAATATTAAAACATGAAAGATGCATAAAAATAACTAAAAAACTCATTTAGGAATAACCATACCTTTGTCATTTGGATAAAATGACTAAAGACCACTCTTACCTTCACTAGCCTTGCCTAGAGGCCTAGTAGCCCTACCTAAACCTTGAAACACCCATATATTTTTGTATATTAACCTTAAAGACTTGAAATTACATATATTAAGTACACTCATGTGCCCCCTCATTCATGTCAAAAATAATCTTCTAACACTACTTTTATACCATAGCTCCTTCATAAACCTACTAGCCAATTAGCCCTCTATTTGCATAAATCCTCATCCATAGAAGATACTGTACACTTTCATATGATTTTAAAAAACTTTTTGATAACCCATTTAGACATTTTAATGTATCAATCAACCTCAGACCTCAATCCCTTAAGAAACAAACTAACCAGCATGGGAAAAAAATACTAAAAATTCAAATGAAACTCAGTCAATTCACCACCTTTCAATCAACATCAGAACTTGAAACTTATCTCACACATAGAGGTTAATAAAACATACTTATAGACTAATTTTTAAGGTCACACACCTTGGAAAACCCATATACCCCTTCAGCTAGTTTTTGACCTACTTGCACTTAAACCAAAACCAAGAAAACCCAATAACACTCAAAAAGATTCAATTTGCACACAAAATATTTTTAACACATAAAATCACATGTAGCACACCTAAATGGATTCAACACACCTTTCTATCCCACTAAGACATATTGACAACTCATAACTCTTCAAATGACACCTGGAGATGCCAAAACACCAAAAATTGATCATGACAACATTCTAAGATCACCAAGCCACCTCATCTATTTTCAAAAACCAAACTCAATTGATCTCAACTCTCTTTTATCAATAAGATTCTACTACATAGTCCTCTGATCCTAAGACCTGACCATTTAAAAATCTCCCTTTTTCTTTATGCATGAGAAATCAATACATTAGGTTTGATCAAATCATCATATCAACATGCTTGAGTTCACATTTATAGTAAAGTTCTTCATTTCTCTAATATCACTGGAACATCTCACATATGCTCCTCTCACATCATGCACAACTTTTTTAAGCCACTCGAGCTAACTTTGTTAGCTTCCCCTTAGCCACACATATCTTCAAATGATATTCTTATTCTCCAACATCAATCAAAACTCAACAGGTATCAACCATGATTTCTCTTACTTGTCAAGTGTCTCCTTGAAGCCTAGATAGAGACACCCTAACCCATAATGTCTTATAACAATGTGAAACCAAGAGTTTCCCACAACTCCTCATATTTCTTCTACTCTTTGGTCATCAGATATTGATAGTTCTTCTTCTTCTTCTTAAACTTATGAGAAGTAACATGCTTATCCACTATAATATTCTTCTTTTCTTCTAATATTGGATTGATAACATATAGAGAAAACAAAGATTCATGACATAACTTTTCATCTGAATAGATAACCACATCATTGGGTATTGACAATTGATGTTCTTTATAGGAAACATGCTCAACAATAGTAAGATGTTCTCTTAGATTCATACATACCTTAGAACTAGCCTCAATTAGCACTTTGGTATTTTATTTGAGCTTGACTTGAACTAAATTTTGATTCTCCTTTTCTATCTAGATAAATGGTACATTATCTTGGAATTCCTAAACCTTCTTCAAATCAGATTCCTCTTTTTCTTTAGCAAGTAGTCCACCTTAATCTTTCATCTCAACTAAATTATTTTTCTTGGTCTTCACTTCCTTAGGATTCCAAACCAAGGATTGACCTTTCTTGAGCACACTAGGATGTTCATGCACCTTATTATGACTTGAGATATTGCTTATATAATTGATTTCAATATGACCAACTTGATGATAATAGAAATTAATAATATCATTCATACCTTATGCTTGATGAATGTTATGAATCTCAACAAACATATCATCTTGTCTCTTAGGTTCATTATGATCAATCTTGATTATCTTAGGTCTCTATACCTAGTTTAGTCTTTTCTCATGCATTATGTGGCATAATCTATCAATATGTCCCAAGTCATGACACTTAAACCAGACTACATTATTCATACCTCTAGCTGACTAGCAACTCTTCCTTCTACAATTTCTTCCCTTACGACCAAACATGTGACAAGCATAATAATGACCATTAAAAGATATTTCATACCTCATGACACTTGGATGTCTAATTCATATTTTCTTTTTGATCTTGGTGATTTTATCCTTCTTGTTTTGAGCTAACATCTCTTGCTCTTTCTTAGTCTTGTTTACCTTGACAACAAATTTCTCATGATCATCCTTTAATGAATCTATCTTGGTCTTCAATTAAACACTCTTGTCCACTTTGGCTCTTATACTTGAACTTGTAGCCTCTAACTAAATAATGAGATCTTGGATAGCCTCTTTATCCCTCTTCACTTTTATAGCCATGTCATCCTTAAACTTACATTCTTGCTCTTCAATAATCTTTATAGAATCAAGATTAGACTTCAACTCATCATGTTCACCTTGCTTTGAACTCAACTTGGAATTAGTCTCTTCTAACTGAGTCTTGAGATGTTTTTATTCTTCCTCTTTTGAACTTAGATTAGTCTTTATAACTCTTAATTGATTCTCAATAATGATGATCTTATTTTTATCATCTTTTGATCTTGAGCTTGCGTTTAAGGATTCTATCTCCTTATTGAGTATGATGCACTCATCTATAATAGCCTTAAAGTTTGAGGTCGTGATCATTTTTTGAGCTTCTTCTTGATCATAATCTTTCATCTTACCATTTTAATTCTCAATAAGTGCCTTGATCTTATTATATTTGATTTTAGACATGCATATGTAACCTCTACTTGAGCCTTCAACTCTCGATTCTCTTTCTTCAATTACTTAGCCATATTGTACCTTGGATCACCTTTAGGTGGTTAAACTTGTAAAAATGGTCCTTTTCTAATACCAAATGTTAGAGGTATAATCATTGAGAGGGGGTGAATTAGTGAGGCTATATAATCTAATTCAATTCAAAACTCTTAAACATTCAGCATACATTAACTTAATCAAATAACATAAACATGAAATCACATACATCCAAAACATACATAAGATTATACATCACATGAACACATCATATATGTGGGAAACCCTCTTGGGGGATAAAACACACTAAACCCTAAAATATATACTACATCCCTATAAAACAAGATCAAACATTTAAACCAGCACCCACTTATCAAGGAACACCCATTCCTTAGTTTAGTGAGACACCCATCCCATAAGGAGGTACCAACCCCCTAAGAAACCAAACACCCACTCAGTGACCCTGATCTAATCTCTAATTTTTATCTAATATCTTATACACCCAATTATGGACTTCTCTTACTTTTACTCTTTCCCCTTTGCATTCTCACAAATTTTCACACACAAATAATCAATCCAAAACACCATTTTGGATCACACTTCACTTCTAAGCACATACATAATCATAAAACCTACAACTCTATCATAACATCAAAAACATGACCTATAGGTCATACACACAATCCTCAACTTTTTCATTTCTTCAATCCATCCACTAAGCACACTCACTTAATTAGTCTTTAGGGCTTACTCACTCAATATGCATCTTCTAGGCTTAATAGGTATAATGACCTATGTGTTCACATTCATCAACTTGATCAAATAAACATGACTTGTTATCTTTTCTCTCTAATAGTCCTCATTGACCTATACCTTCTCTTTCAAAGGTTCCTTCTCTCAATGTTGTCTACTCTTCACTCCCCAGTCTCGAAACCATTGCCTTAGTTTATGTTATTTATAAAGTCATCATCTATATCAACTTCTTGGTTGGCCATAATGCTTGCCTTAACCATTAAGACATATAACATGATAATAAAAATCTCATTACCATCGTCATAATTTATCCATAACATATATGTGTCACACTTAAGTAGTTATGCCTTTCAATTAGGCCTTAGTAGCCCTTATCTCATGGAGACCTATTCACCCATTTAGCACTCCATTGAGAAAATTAAGAACATAAGATCAAATTCAACAATATGGGTCCATTCCATATAACCCTTATGAAATTTTCATGTGATTTCTCCTACTAAAAACCCTTTTGTTAAATCATAATTTTATCGAACATTATTTTATACACATGAACACCATGAATGAATAAATAGTCAACTTTGAAGCAATTATTCACACTGAAGATGGATTGATCAAAAATTTAAAACCCACATAAATAGTCATTATGGAATCTACACCACTCTTCAATACTTTTTCATCTTGAAACATCAAGACACTATCAAGAACAACTCAAATATCCTTCTCATGTTACTTACAGAATATAGTCAAACAAATAGTTAACTTTAGAGATATATAACTTTATCTGTATAAACATTCAAACCTTCTAACTAGTTTCACTGGATGCATATTTAAGTCCTTTAAAAAATTTATTTTTATTGCATCAATAAATTCATCTTTAATCAAAATATATGTAGACACTTAAATCTGGCCACCGATAACCTCCAACCAGGCTTTTGGCCAATTTCCACCTAAAATGCACAATTTGGCCTAAAAACACTAAAACATGCTAAATGATGTGAAATTGGCATATTTAAGTGATAATTTTGGATAGGGAATCCCTAAGTGGGGCAATGCAATTTATGGGCCAGCTAACTTTGACCAGATCATTCCAAGTCAAAATGCCAATTTTGCACCTGGGTGCTCTAGAATGCTCTTTCCTATCAAATATTCTACACAAGATGTGTGCCTTTATTATTTGTTTTTGGTAACATCCTAAATGGGAATATGGTTCAAATTCATTTGACATTGCCTTCTAATTCTAATCCAATCAAATTTTGGATCAATAACAAGGCATTCTAATCAATTTGAGTAATTTATTCACAAAGTAATTAATCATGCTTAAGAGCTAATTAACCCAAATCAAGGCCTAATCAAAAATTCCATGGAAACTTGTTGAAAACTTATTTTTGGAAATGAATATTGAATATATGCATCATCAAGTGACCTATTTTCTTGGGAAGACATCCCTAGGCCATAAATGCCATAAATATCAAGATTTATGCCCTCCATGCCTAATCAATGCCTTCCATGATTCCCTCAATGCCTCTTAATTTCCCCTTCTTCTAATGTCATGATGAGGATAATTAAAAACCTGATTCCAAAAATTGAATTAATCCTCAACTATACATCTCAATCTTGAGATGGATGATTTAGGTTGATTTTAAACATTTGCAAAAATCTATAAATAGGAGGCCTCACTACATCATTTCTAAGATATTTTGATGAAAAATTATAATGCAAAAATATATTCAAGAAGCCATTGCAACTAGTGTTACCATGCCAAATTTATTACAATCCTAGCCAAGCCTCAAGCCAAAGGTGGCAAGGAGAGATGGAGGTAGCCAAGCTTCTATTTCCAAGGACTTCATGAGCACAAGCCAAGAAAACCACCATTACAAAGGTATTTGGAGCATCCAAGGAAGGTGAAGGAATTATTATATTTTATTCCTTACTTTCTATTTGTGTTTGTCATTTTTTTTTGTTAACTAATCTCCCCTTAGTGCCTAGGCCTAGAGATGTTATGTTATTAATGTGTTTATTTCATTTTATTTTCATTTTAGAGCTAACACCATACTAACCATCCTCTCTTGAGTCAAATTTCTAGATCACATTATGTCACACCCGGTGGGACTATATGCATATCACACCTAAAGAAGATTATTTTGTAACTCTAAAATATTTATCTAGACCTTTAAAACTCTTTCAAATTTATTTTCTAACTTTATTTTACCTTTTTTGTTTGCCACGGTCTTACATAGTAACCGATGTCAATAGGTAATACTAACATCAATTGCATAGATTAACCAATGTTGATTGGGTAACTAACATTGGTTAGTAAAAGTAACCATCATCAGTTGTAATAACTAACATCAGTCACTATGTTTTTCCAAAAACATAGACCTGAGAGCTATTTTTCCAAAGTTTATTGTTTCAAGCTAAAAAGAGCTTCAAAGCTAAAAGACATGCTAACTTTTTTGCTACAATACCAAGCTTGATATTTGTTCAAAACATGTTTAAATCACCTTTTTCATGCTTAAAAATCAATTAGGAACCTTTTTTTGGGTGTTTAACAAAGAATTTTGATGTTTTTGGTGAATGTTTTCAAATTTTGCAACTAAGACCAAGGGGTCAAATGAATACCACCAAATCTTTCATTTTGAGCTTAAAATTAAACACACTTATCAATTCTTGTTTATAATAGTTGTTTATATTAGATTTTGTTTGGTAAAAATAGGGATGTTGCATGTATGCTCTTCTATTTGTCCCCTATAGGGAACCCTTGGAATCAAAAGTGCCATTCCTATTGTAAATAGCCTAGTCCAAGGCTTAGAAATAAAGTCATTTAAAGCACTCCTCAAAAACTCATCAAAGTTTGGGTGACCTTGAAAATGACCCTAAAGTGTTTCTATTTCATGAATTTTTTATTTTTATGCAAACTTGGCTTTCAAGGGGAACTTTATCACCTCCCATAAGTTCTTTGGGGAAGCTTTGACCTGGGGTTTCATCTCCCATCATTGACTTCATTTGGCTCCTTTGGAGTTACACATAGGACATATCTACATTTGGACATTGCACTACACTAAGAGAACAATAGGATGTAGTGGTTTTAAAAAGGACTAGACTTTTTTACAACTAGCCAATGCCATGGTCACCCAATTTTCATGTGTGTCTTTTGCATTGTTTGACGTGAAAGTCATTGTGTAATTGATTCCCCTAGAGACATTCAAAACTTGATAGTTTAGTCAACCCCACATGTCATACCCTTGTTAGGATTTGGATGATTATACTTAGTGTATTTTGGTCATTTTTGCTTGGTATGTTTTGAGACTAAAACTTGTTTGTTTGTTCATAAAGCCATGTCAAAACCAATTTGTCTATATGTCACTCTTTTGTCTAAAGAGGCATTATGTTGGCCATTATACACCACACTTGTGCCTTGAAAATTCTTAAACTTGTTTGTGTGTGTGTCATTTCAGTTGAGAAGGGTAGTGTTATGCTGCCCAAATCATGTCAAAACATTTTGATCCTTTTGAGTCTTTGAAACATAACATTGATCACATTATTCAAGCATGTTTACACCATTAGGCTACTCAATTTATTTCAAGACTTGTTTCACCTTATATCAAAACCATTTGTTTTAAACCATGTCATGTAAACCATTTGGACCTTTATCTTGTGTCGTTATGTTGTCCAATCTTATCTAGCTCATTTGGTCAAATCCTAGTTTTCAATTAACCTTTTCAAGTTTGGATTCAAACATTGATTGATTTCTATTTAGGTCTCAATTCATGGGGCTGATACATTGATATTTCTCTTTTGGGTTGCATAACTTTAGTTAATCGATTACCCAAATTTGAAAACTATTGATGGTTTGTTTGTTTAGCACCTATCCTTATCATTGTTCATGCCTTTATTTGGGAAAACATAGTCTTTCTTCAAAGAGCCTTTTGTCTTCTAACTTATGCCAACTGATCATGTTTATGTTTGATTCCATGTGCCATGTCTATGTCAAATTTGTTTTCAAACTTGTTAGATTAAATCAAATCACATCATGTTTATTTGTTTGAGCCTATATTTTGACTCTGCATTTGGACAAAAGACCTAGTAACTCAACTTTTCCCTTTCCTAGTTAGACCTTGTTTGGAACACTTTGACCTAGACCTTTGACATGTCAATTTTTATTCAGATGCTTGACCTTTTGTGTGTATGACATTTGACATTAGATATTTGATGTTAGACTATTTTATGCCAAGTCTTAGCACAAATCATTTTGGAGATATAGCTCCACTTTCAGACCATATTGGAGATACAGCTCCACCTCTTCAACAAAGTTAGACCAAGCTTGAACCATTTGTCCTTTGGACATAGTTTTTTGGAGTTTGTGAAACTCTAAGACTTTTTATTTTGGAGATTTCATCATTTACGTGGATATGTCTAGCTAAAATTATGGTGGAGCCACTTATAATATGACTTATGATAGAATGGATGCACAAAATGAATTTTATGGCTTTAATCAAGACCCCAGTGATGCTAATATGGTTTGTGAGATAGATTTATATCCACCTCATATTAATCATTCATGGGAATAAAGTCACAAAACAACTTATGATCCAACTTGAGACCTTGATTGGTATGAATAGGCTTGTGATGAGGACTTTGAAGACCTAACTATAGATAATGTTGTTTCGAATATGAATTCATACCCTCTTTACAATAATTATTATATGGAACATAGTCAAGAACTAGCTTATGAGCCAACTCATGACTGGGATGATATGGTTTATGAGGAAGACTTGAATGCTTTTGCTTTTACAAGAAATCAAGTTTCATGATGTCCTTTTGTTATCTGATCATTAGCTACCCCTAACCTTCCTTTGGATTATATGAGCTATCAAACTCTACACTATCCAAGGAATACCATTACCATTCTTAGACCTAGTCTTTTGGCTTGTGCAAGAAACCAAGCTCCACAATGCCCATTTATCATTCCAAGACCTAGTCCTTTGGCTTGTGTGAGAAATCATGCTCCATACCACCCTATCATTACCATCTTAAGACTTTATCCTTTGTCTCATGCAATCAATCATGATCCCTAAGGCCCTATCATTATCCAACCATAAGCCATTCCTCATCTATAACCAATCCCATCCAAACCTCAACCGATCGAATCCTTCGAAGACCAAGTTATGTTCAAAACTAGTATTTTTAAACTCATTAGAAACCAAGGCCAAGATAACCAACCAATTTGAGATGTTTTTGTTGAATCAACCATTTGTGATAAGTCAACTTGTGATAAATTTCCTATTGATTATATACTAGTTATTAAGGAGTCTCACACTGATGAGCCAGTCTTTGCTGAGTCACTTCTTAATGATTATAACTACCTTTGGGAAAATCATTACCTCAACCATGTGCCTATTTTTCAAGATCCTCTTATTGGTAAGCTAGTCTCTAAGGATTTGTCTCTTAACCTATTTCCCATCCTAGAGGAGTCTCACTTTGATAAACTATTTTTTGTGGAGCCTGTTATATCGTTACAAGCTGTTACTTATCCAAAACCAAATATTCAAGAAGATATCATTATAATAGAGTACCCATAAAATGAAGAATCAAAGTTAGAATCAGGTTATATTTTTGAATCGACATCAAATTTAGCATCAAAATCAAAATCAACATTAGTCTCAACATAAAATTTAGAGACCTTTGAGTTAAAACCAGATTCAAAAGAAGAATATGTTCATGGTTGTTAAAATATTAATTACATATGCCTTGTGGATAAATTTGAATACATTTATGATCTTTCTATGGTTTTTTAGGATGAGTACTTTAGCTTTGACATAAGTTATCCTAGTATCTTCTATGAGGATTATGCAGCCTCTCCCCATTCCATAAGCCATTACCATCAAGCAAAATAGCCATATCATTAACATGCCATCTCTCATAAGTGTCAATTGAGATTGACAAAATCACACTTTGTTGAACTACATCCATGGTGACATAGCAGTTGAAAAAGAGCAAAGAGGCCAAGACCACATTCATATAGTAGAAGAGCAATCTCCTAGTGAAACTTTTTCAAAGGCACTATGGGACAATCAAAGTCAGAACTCAGCAACTTCTAGTGAAAATTTTTTAGAAGTGCTAGAAGAAAATCAAAGTCAAAATATAATGTCCATTAGTGAAACCTTCTTGAAGGCACTACAATACAATCAAGACAACTTCATTGGTAAAAACCTCTTTGAGGCACCAATAGCTGAGCACAAAAGTTCTTTACTACTTGATGAAGATAAAATCAAAGATAAAATAAAAATAGCTTCCTATCTATAGCCTAATCATATGGTAGCTACTCTCAAGATCAAATAATGGAAAATTTTGGTGGTCCTATCAAGAGAACAAGTCTTTAGCCCAACCACAACCAAAATTATGTTAAATTTGGCATCAACAAAATTACATGTGATTGAAAGTCCTGATCTTAATTTGTTTCCCCACCATTATACATTTTATTATCATCTACCATTCCATTTCACAATCAAACTTACCATCTATTATTTGTCCTTATTTACCATCCATGGCCACACTTTCCTTTGTAGAGGCTACAAATATACCTTGTATCAATATTTAAAGGAATAAAAATCAATGACCAATAAAGATCACAAAAGCATTCTTGGCATCAAAATCTATAGGCCATTTTTGATAGAGTAGTTATTCAGATGAGGTGTGGGATAGCAATTAACATGATCAATTATTTTTTGTATCATTTTTTGATTAGAAAATTCATCTCCATCTCAATAAGAAAAACATAATCATATACCATTTACCATACCCAAGCCAATAACATGTACCATACCATTTCACATTAATGTGCCATTGTTGTTGTTACATATCCTTTTGCCATTATCATGTATCTTACCATTCACCCCACCACTTGGGGGCAACCCTCTTATCATTATATCAAACCATCATTATCCTTAACAAAACCATACCATCCTACCATTCCATTCCTATCTAGACCAAAGCCTATTTTTAGTCATCCTACCCAATCCTATTTTGATCTTGGTTCATTTGGTTCTTCTTGCACCTTTTATGGGAGGATTTTGATCAAGTTTCAACAATCAATCAAGTCCATGTTTAAATGATAATCTATGAAAGTAGTGTGATAGTTGATCTGGCAAGATAGCTTTCATCTTATCAAGTTTGTTTATGTGAGCCTGATTATAACCGCCTATGGGCAAATCAGTGTTTCACCAATCTTTCCACTAATTATAACCACCTATGGTTAAATTAGTATCATTGACCTATTCCATCACATCCTAGTTATAATTGCCTATGGGAAAACTAGGGGAAACACTTATTTACCATGCATTATCGCATCACCTTGCCATTATTATTTTCATTTGACTGGCCATTTGCTAGATTTGAGAACTTGTTGAGACCTAGTTGGTTTTTATTTATCTTTTGTGTAGATAGAATTACTATGACTTGAGGTCATTTTATGACTATATGGGTCATGCTCAATTCATGTTGAGGTCACCTCAGTCCCCCTTTCCATATGCTCTCACCATTTTGTGAGTAACCTAACCTAAACACTCTCATCATTTTGAGAACAAGTATCTTGTCATCCTCTAGCGAGTTAAGATACCCTCAAAATTCTAAAAACATTCATAACATTTCAAAAAATCCAAAAATATTTGTCCTGTCTAAGCCTAGTCAGTTATCCTTGATCTGCCTTATTGGGGCATTGTCATTGTTAGGATGCTTTCTTTTCCCTTTTGTTTTCAAGGTTTCTATTTGTTTGTTTATTTCAAGTTATTTGTTTGTTTGTTTTTTTATTTATTTGTTTACTTTTAGCACTATTACCTTGACTCAATCTATATGTGTTCATTGGGTGATTCCTTACCCACACTTACACTTAAATCTATCCATATTTATATATTTACATTGTCATCATAGTTTCTATCATTGGTGCATTGTTTTCTATTGAGTATTAGAGTTTGGGAGTCAATCCTCATGAATATTTTAGCCAAGTCCTCATGATGTTATATCATGATACCTACCAACATGTGCTACAACAAACCTAAGCTTGAATAAGTCTATTCAGTAATGGCAACATCTCTTCAACACTGACATCTTGATTCTATCCTAATTATATCCCAAATAGAGTAATTAAACATGAAATAACCAGGGTCTAATGATTATAACCTTTATTAGTTTGGACAAGCATCTCCCTACTAGTAGGTTATTTCAATTCATCATTACCCTCTATGTTAATTTTTCATCATCCTCAGCCAATTTTATCATGTTTGTCATAACCAGGGTCCAATGATTATAATTGCCTATGGTCAAATAATTGCACACCATCCCACCTATATTTCTCAATGATTATAACCACCTTTGGGAAAATCATTATGTTGTCACCACTTTACTTTTTTTGCCTATATAGGGGCATGTTATTATCTTATTTTTCTATCCTAATTGGGGTAGCTCAATCTTCTCAATGATTACACCTTTGGGCAAATCATTGTGTTATCATACCACGTTGCCATTATTAGGGTACAATGTTTATAACTGCCTTTGGGCAAACCATTGTGCACCATCCCACTTACATTCTTAATGATTTTGACTACTTTTTCACTATCATTGTGTTTTTACCCCATCATCTTTCCTTCTTTAGTCCTCTCATTTCGCTTCTTATCAAGGGACCATTTGTCAACCTACTTGTGCCAATTGTTCCCTCAAGGGGACATCATACAGTTAGTTTATCAACATTACAGTTGTAATTATATAGGACCTTTTGATTATTTAAGAAGATTTTATTATGATTATAGCTTTTAATGCCTTCCTAAATAGGGGGAAACTGTAGACACCTAAATCTAGCCACTGATAACCTCTAACCAAGCTTTTGGCCAATTTCCACCTAAAATGCACAATTTGGCCTAAAAACACTAAAACATGCTAAATGATGTGAAACTGACATATTCAAGTGCTAATTTTGGCTAGGGCATCCCAAAATAGGGAAATGCAATTTATGGGCCAGCTAACTTTGATCAGATCATTCCAATTCAAAATGCCAATTTTACACCTGGGTGCTCTAAATTGCTCTTTCCTATCAAATATTCTACACAAGATGCATGCTTTTGTTATTTTTTATTGGTAACATCTTAAATGGGAATATAGTTCTAATGAATCTGACATTTCCTTCTAATTTCAATCCAATCAAATTTTGGATCAATAACAAGGCATTCTGATCAATCTGAGTAATTTGTGTACAAAGTACTTAATCATGCTTAAGAGCAATCAACCCAAATCAAGGCCTAATCAAAAACTCCATAAAAACTTGTTGAAAACTTATTTATTGAAAATTAATATTGAATATCTACATCATCATGTGACCTCATTTCTTGGGAAGACATCCCTAGGCCATAAATGCCAAAAATATTAGGATTCATGCCCTTCATGCCTCATCAATGCCTTCCATGATGCCCTCCATGCCTCTTAATTACCCCTTCTTCTAATTTCATGATGAGGATAATTAAAAACTTAATTCCAAAAATTGAATTAATCCTCAACCACACATCTCAATCTTGAGATGGACAGTTTAGGTTGATTATAGACATTTGAAAAAATCTATAAATAGGAGGCCTCACTACATCATTTCTAAGCCATTTTGGTGAAAAGTTATAATGCACAAATATCTTCAAGAAGACATTGCAACTAGTGTTACCATGCCAAATTGATTCCAATCCTAGCTAAGCCTCAAGCCAAAGGTGCCAAGGAGAGATGGAGGTAGCCAAGCTTCCATTGTCAAGGACTTCATGAGCACAAGTCGATAAAGCCACCATTACAAAGGCATTTGGAGCATCTAAGGAAGGTGAAGTAATTCTTATGTTTCATTCCTTAATTTTTAGTTGTGTTTGTTATTTTTTTTTTTTACTAAGCTCTCCCTAGTGTTTAGGCCTAGAGATGTTATGCTATTAGTGTGTTTCTTTCATTTTGTTTTCATTTTAGAACTAACACCATACTAACCATCCTCTCTTGAGTCAAATTCCTAGATTACAATATATAACCCAAAGATTGAGCACTGGTTTTCTTCACAAATTTGAATATTTGAATTCTAATGGTCACTGTACAAATCTTAAACATCAAGCACCTTAACCTCATCTCATACTTCCTAGAAACTATGGACAAATATTCACCATCAATTTCCTCTAAGTAGCTTGATCATTATCTTACAATGCTCACTATTGATCTTGGATCAGAGATCCCACGATTATGCCACTTGGTAGCTCTATGTGGATTCTACACATTTGACTTTTGACTCGACCCATACCATTAATCTTTGTCATTATGAACACCCATGAACCATTGATCTTCTATCAACTCAATGAGATAGTAACACTTGTCACCAACATGTTTAATCATAAGTATTTTTGACATTTTGACTTTACATGAACTATTGGATAAGTATCTATACAATGAATTTTCACCATTAGATCTGTTGACTAGTGACCTCAGATTTTATTGAAGTTAAACATGATGGTCTCTAGCGTGACATTGTCTACAAGAACAGCTTTGAAGCTTTATAATTTGAGATATAAAACACTTCAAAATTTCAAATTCTTATGGGACCTTCTTATAACTATATACAATACCTCCATGAAATCCTTTAACCTTGGTTGAATTTATAAGTACCAAAAATAAATGCACAAACTTGTTACTTCATTCATATTTGCATGATGTAGAGTGATTGTCTAGCTTATCTTAAGCTATAAGATGCATGTTTCTTATTCCAAAAAATCAAGTGACACATTAGAGCTCCACCAAGACATCTATGTATGCCTCAAAACTTCTTTTTTGTCTTTATAGACTTGAATATGTGTTATATCTCTCCAAACTATTAATAAGAACCATCAATTGCCTATATCAAGAAAACACTAAATAATAATGCAAGAACATTACTGCACATTGAATCATATTTTGTCATTGTCATCCTAGAAAACATGACACCTAATCAACATCCTTGGTCACCTTAGAGACCTCATTAACAAACCACCAATAATTTCATCCCCTAGCATACATATCAACCTTGTACTCCAAAGGGGGATATAAATTTAGGACAATCATCACTAAAGCATAACGAAATTCCCATTAATATATTAGTGAAAGTAAGGGGATTATCCCAAATACTAAGCTATCAAACATCACCCTCTAAGGTTAAATTTTTTATAGAACTTCACTAAGATCTCAATATTGAAGTGGTCACAAAGGGGCTAGATACTCCAATGAAATTTCCATTATTTATTCTTATTTGATGGAATTTTGAGGCCCATGTACCACCAAGTATATTTGGGACCATTTAGAAAGCATTATTAAAATTTTAGATTAATACCTTTTAGCCATAAATGATTTGTAGTGTGAGGGAAACCATCCTCTCCAAAAATCCCATGATATATCGCTTGAAATGATAGTTAAGAGGTTAACTTGTTCTTACTTATTATGAGGTAGATAAGTGGGTTATAGTTGTGTTGCACACCTATTTTACCACTAAGATATGGCTTATATTATATGTGTGTCATTACTTGTTTTTTATCATATACCCATCTTATGTGTTATACCTTACATAAAAAATAAATAACAATTATTTTAAGTCTAAAACTTTGTCATATCCTATTACAAACTTGTGAGATAATGCATTGCACTACCTAAATTCCAAGTCATTTTAACCCATCCTAACATCATGCTACCCAAATCAATTCCATTTTTACCTAAATCTAATTTGAGATCAATCATTCATATTAAGTCTATTCTAATCCCAATCCTATTTCAAATCAAACATTCAAATCAAGTGAGATATTGTAAATTCAAACATTCCAGTTAAACTAAATTCAACCTTCAAATCAATTCAAACATTCTACAATTCAACCTTCAAGTAAAGGTCAAATAAAGCTAAACATTCAAATCTAGTCAAACCTTCCAAGTCAAAGTCAAAATCAAATTTCACAAGTCCAAAAGTCAAACAAAGTCAACTTCCAAAGTTAAACTCTTCCAATGTCAAAACTTTTTAAAGGTCAACCATTTATTCAAATCAATTCAACTTTGACCTAATCCAATTCAAAGTCAAATTAGGTCTATTTTGACCAAGTCACATCAATTATAAATAAATTGGACATCCATCACATTCAAAATCACATCTTATCTTTTCATTTAATCTTATGCACTTTTTTTTTGGGACTAACATAATCACAACATCCATATTGTATTCCATCTAAGTCGAATAAATTCAAAAAATAAAAATCCAATATGAGCTTGAACAAGCATCAAATCAAATCAATTTTCCATGTTTGGGGCCAATCAACATTAATTATCAATATGTCCTGCTTAGGGTAAATCAAATCAAACATCAATATACCCTACTTGGGGAAAATAAAATCAAAACCCATTATCTTAATTCCATATATGTCTATGGCATCCAAAGCAGATCAAGAAAGATCCTGATTTAAACATTATATGGTTGAAGAAAAAGATGATATTTTTTATGACTGATAAATAGGTACCCAACTACCTATAGATTTCAATCCCAAAAACTTAAACTCCATCCTAAGTAGGCTAAGTTAAACCTTCTCACATCAACATCAATCAAACATCCTATCTACTAGCTACAAGCTTTATCATGATAATACTAGGAAAGGGAAACTTATTTTGTCACCCTCACCCTATATTTTTATGGCCTTTAAGCCACAATAATCGTATCTAGAATCTAATCCATCCACATCCAACTAGGGTTTCAAACTTCTCAATGAACCCTTGGAATAAATATTTTACCAATTAATCATAGTAAACATGATTGTATATTCATGCACTAAGTATTATAATGAAAATGAACTAAAACCTGAGTAGCACCAAGAAGATGAATTGAGTAGTACCAAGAAGACAAATATTACGAGTATCACAAAATATCAGGCCATTTTATTAATCATTATGTTATATTTATGAATAATATCTAAGGTTTGATTGACTATAGAGACATAAAATTAGAATCAAATTCATCCATTTACGAGGATCAACAAATAGGGATATGCCAAGATTTATTCCAAAATCATAATTAGACTCATTCACTTCCAATTCTAGATCAAGATAATTAACCCATCTTTGTTGCTTTTGTCAAATCAACCATCTTTAATGAGTCACCTTTTTACCATCCTCCAATCTTTGATGAGACTCACTTTGATGAGTCTCTCTTTGACCATACACTAGTCTTTGATAAACCCTCTTTCAATGAGCCCATCTTTGAAGAACCCATCATTAGCTAATAATCCATATTTCATCCATTACCAAGCATCCCCCATTTTAGGGAATCCCTTCATTATAAATACATAATTTCTAAGTGAAAATTGAAAAAGGTTCTTGTAGACAACATAATCCAATAGGCATTCTTTATGGCCATAACCAAATCAAATTCCACATATGCATCATAATTTGAATCTGAATCAGTGTCTGCATCTGAATCCAAATCACAATCAACATTATAAATAGAATCAAAATTAGTGTTTGCATTTAAATTAGTATCACAATCAAGTCCCATATTAATATTAAAATCAGCATCAATGTCAGAATTATATTTACCACTAGAATCAAAGTAATAATTAGATCTTGGATCATATGACATCAATTCCACACCTTTAGTGAATCCATTTGAATACATCAGTGATCCTTCCATGGTTTTTGAGGAAGTTTATTTCAACATCAAATAAATTTCTCCTAGTAGCCTCTACGAGGTTTGTGTAACCTTTAATCCTTCCATCAATGTCACCCTTCTTTTTCACATTTACCATCTTATCTCATATCTTAACATTTAATCTCTTACACCCATCGATTGGGACCAATAGAATCACACATTATTAGACTTATTCTATAGTGACATATTAGTGTTAAAATTTATGAGGATACAAAGTATCATTTAAAATCTAAAATAAAAGCTGCTTAGTGAAACCTTGTTTGTAGTGCTAGTGAACAATCAAAATCAAAATCTTGGAAATATAGAAAAAAATTCCCTAGTGAAACCTTGTTTGAGGAACTAGGGGATAATCAAAATCAAAATTCAACATCCCTCAGTGGAATATTGTTTGAGGTGGACAATCAAAATCAAAATCAAAACAATCAAGAAGACTTTATTGGTGAACTCATCTTAGAGGCACCAATAGTTGAATAAAGTGGATCTTAATTTCTTGATGAAGACATCATTGAAGTCGATATTAGAACAATTGATAATCCAAAGATCATTCAAATTGTAATAACTCTTAGGCTTAAGGAGAAAAAAAATCTTGTGGCCATATTGAGATAATTTTCAAAGGACTTTGAACCCCTGACATCCAAAGTCATGTCACAATTGGAACATCTAAATTTAGCAATGATGTGTGTGACTATTAATCATAATTTCACTTGGTACCCTAATAATTATACATCAATTCATGATTACATCCTTCATCCAATTCTAGTATCCCCTCATCAAATTATATATTTTATCCATTGCTTATCTTACTTTACCTTCTCTGGTAACATTATCTCTCATAGAGGCTATGAAGACACCTTGTTTAAAGGTTTGGAGGACATAGAATCAACAACCAACAAATATTATAATAGTATTAGTAGATTCCCATTATCAATGGGATCCTAATAGAGAAGCTCTCCATAATAGGTATGGGTTATAGATAAAAAAGGGTCATCATTGTGCATCTCATAATCCTCCATTGAGTTGAGATGCTAAAAAAAAAAAATCAAAAGAGAAAGAGAAATAATTCATCCAATGGTGAAAACCATGATTATTGAGCCTTATGCAAGTAACATGATGAAAACCAAGTTTTTGACATTATGCATAAATAATTAGTTGTCTGCAAGTACCTTGACACTTGGGGTAGCCCCATCTACATTAAGGTCCATTCCATTCAAGCCATTTTGGGCCATCCATTCCTATCCAAATCCTTATCTTTGTCCATCCTAGCATTCCCATTCTTTCCTCCCATTTCAACTTTGATAAGTGAAAGAAGTCTTGATACTTATTTTGAAACCCTTTTGACATATTCTTTGAGTGGTACTTAGATGATTGGAAACTTGGTTCCCATGTGACATGATCAATTTAGATTCCTAATTCATTCTTCTTCATCATCCCCCATGGTCATCCATTATCATCTATCATCATCTTGAATACATTCCATTTGTTATCATTTCCCATCTTGGTGCTAGATTAAGTTTTCCCTATACCATTGACCCTTTATATATACTAAAAATTCAAAATCCAAAAAACATCAAATAATCCAAAAAAATAAAAAGCATTATAAAATCACAAAATCCCTAAAAATAATAAAAGGCCAAAAATCTCAAAGAGAGGTATAAATCCACAAAATCAAAAAAACATTCATCATGTCCTAATCCAGTCAAAATCCTTAATCAAATCATTTTAGCTACCATTACAATATGTCCTTACCAAATCTACCATATTTGGGGCAAAGTCATCAATTCTAGTTCAAAGCTTTCACCCTATTTAGGGAAAATTAAAATTTATAAATTATTTTAATTTATTCTCCCAATCATTCCCCTTGCATGTATCCTTGCTTGGGGGCACCATCTAGATATCATATCATTGAGCATTTGTGCATGGATTTTGACATGGTTAAATGACAAGATGCTTTATGTTGATCTTGTTTTTGAGTTTGTTTGTGTTTGTTTTCTTTCTTATTTCTTTACAATTCCTATTTTTCCTTGACTTAATCCATGTGTGTCAATAGGGTTATCATGGTTTTTCCATATCATGGTGATTTCTTGAACTTGTACTTGAGTCCATCCATCAGCATACAATAATAATGTCATCCTAATTTCTTAATATCATCATGATTTTGTGTCATTTTTATGTTGGATTGGGGGTTATTCCTTATGCACATTATAACCAAATCATCATGATGTTTAATCTCATGTGCATACCATCATGTGCTACATCAAACATCAAGTGTTTAAGGCTTATATAAATGTCACGTTATAGTGGCAATTTATTCCCTTGAAAAATCTCCCTTTTCAAATCAAATCATCTCATCCCTCTTTTACATTTGTCAACATAGGATCATCATCTATCTTCATCATTTCTCATCATATTCCTCCCTTTTGGGAGAACTACATCAGCCTATGGTCTATTTGGATTATGTAGGTAGTGTTCAATCACAAGGATTTTCTTAGGTCATCTCAGCCACCATTCTTAATCTTTTTCCATTCCCATTTCCATTTTCATCTTTCAATATCCAATTCTTCTAATTAACAATAATTCCCACAACCTACTGTGCAGACATTAGTGAGACACATCCCTTATTTATCCAATCTCTCCCAATCATTATCACATCATTATCACATCATTATTCAATAATTACCACATCATTCTTCAAACATTATTTTATCTTTCAAGTCTTCATCCTTTCATCACTTTGTGCATTCTCGTGTGCCCTTTTTTTGCATATTTTTCATTCTTTGAAAATTTATTATACCATCACACATATGTTTTCATTATCCTATCAAATTATTACCATCCATTAATGTGATTGTTTCATCCTTAATCTGTACAATAGGTTAAATCCTTGATCTATGTTTTACAATAAATTAATCAATTAGTTTAATCATTAGTCAAATTTGCCATGTTTGGGGTAAATTAATCATTCCACCTTGTTTGGAGTAAATTCTCCAATCCAATCTCATAGAATTCACCTTGTTTGTAGTAGTTCAAAGTGTGTAAATTTATCTTGGGATGTGTCCTTCCCAAGTCTAACTTAATTGGGTAAAATCATTATATCACCTCAACAATCATAAAATGCAAGCACTAGCTTGAGTGGGTTAATTTTATCCATCAGTTAATTTCATCCATTTTCTTCATACCCTGTATCACCTTATTTTTGAGAGCCCATATGCATCCTTCTTCCCTATATGTCCTCTTGAGGAGGAATCGTGCATCACATTCTTTATTTCATCATTGTCTAGTTTTTGTCCTTACACCTTTTTTTGTCTTCTTCTTTCTTTGAAAAGTTTTTACTCCATCCATCATGTCTCGTAATGCCTTAAAAAAGAGGGGAAAATGCATACACCTAAAATTTAACACTTTGTGTCAATTTTAACTATCTATATTAAAATAGTCTTAAATCCTAATTTCTTCATCTAACCAAACTTTTATCCACTATTCACCCCTAGTCAGTCATTATTTCTTCCATTATCACTTCTTTTGCAAGAAGTGATAATTAATCTCAATTAATTAGTTAATATTATTCTAATGTAAAATAATAGAATTCATAATTAATATTTTATATAATCATTTAATCATATTTTCCATTTCAATATCCTAACATCATGCATCATGACATTATCCTCTTCTTTCACAAGGCAAGTCTATGAGAAATTGGAAGTGTTGAAACAAGGTCTCTTACACCCTCTTACACATTCCAAATTTCTCATGAGTGGATTCATTACACATCCTCTTACACACTCCAACTTCTTCTTACACAATTTTCCTCTCTCGGCATGGAGATGTAGAAATGATTTTCATCCATTGATCTTTATCTTGATCCAATGGTCTACATTCATCATCTAAGCCTATAAATTATAGGGCTTCCTCCTCATTGAGATAGGTATTGAAATGATAATGAAGTGATGTAAAAATAAAATCTCAACCAAATAAATGAGTCTTGATAATAAAATGAAGTGTTACCCATTTTGAAGAGCTACTCTTACATCAAGCATCCATCAACATTCTAATTGTTCATCTAATCATGCATAGCACAAGGGGAGATGCAATCATAAAATATTCACAACATTTACAAATACCTCAAGCTCTATATCTATGCCAATCCACACTTTAGTTCTATTAAGAATCATAAAATCAATAGGGAAGGTATAATAGTTTGATTTGTCTTCATATTTGCTTGTTTGTCTCTTTCTTGACTTTGCCCAAACTGAAGACATGTGCCTAGGATATTATGTTTCATATTTTTTTAGTTTATTTTTATAGTAATGACAAACTAACCACATTTTAAATTCTGTGATCATAATTATCATTAAATTATGAAACAAAACTAGTTGTATTTTGAGGTTTTTTTCAAGGATCAACCCCACACTGAGTAGAGATCCCATGCTATGTTTGATTTGTGGGTTAGATTCAATCAACTAAATTCAAACATTAATAGTTTTTTCATGCCTAAAGGAATGGATTTTATTTTTATTTTTAAATATTCAAATAAATCCACCTTGATGCTCACATAAATCTAAAATTTTGGTGAGAATTTCAAGATCATGTGTTTGTTGAATCATACATAATCACCATGTGACTCCACTAGTCAAAATAATTCATATTCAAAAAGGATCAAAACATTTTATTCACATTCAAAGTGTAGACACATAAATATAGTCACATTTACTTGACAATTTTAATTCTTGACATATTCCAAACCACATGACTTATGCTCAAATACATGACTCTTATTTGAAATTCTTTTAAGTTATTCATTTATAAGAATGTTTGTCTCTTTGTTTTTCATTATTACTACACATAAATTTCAATGTTAAATGTTTAAATTGCTTAAAAACACCATCATACTATCTCCATATTAGGACATAGGTCCCTAAATTCTCTATACAAGTCCACCCTAGGTAGACAAGGGCATAGTACACTGTTATCCACTTAGATAGACCACATCCCACACCAAATAATGACTAGTTTCCAAATTCTAAGTTATGCTTCTGGGTCTCCTTGCATGTTTCACATGCTCAAATAAAGTAAATTTTCAAAATATTCACCTATAAATACATGTCAAGCTTCATTCATCAAGGGACCATCTATTCAATTGGTAGAATCATTTTACATTTCTACACATTGAGAAATTCTACCTTATTTTACTTAAATTCTACATTATTCTTAAGGAACAGTCATAATTCAAGTCAAGATCCCTCTAAACAAATTAAAGAGCTATCATTTTTAAGTATTAAATCCATCTTATATCTATATACATAGTCAAAGAAGCATAATTTCACATTCACTATAGGTGGGAAAACTATATGGGCGTGATATCCCTCCTTGGAGTATTCAATACATATGTAATAATCAATCATAAAAGGGATGATTAAAGTCAGCTCAACCCATTACACACTCATATTTTTCTTGTAATTTTTCAAGCTATCAAATTTCCCTAAGGGTTTCAAAGGTAAGCTAAGACAAACAATGATTTACATGCATTGAAAACCCAAGTGTGATATCTTATATTCCTCATCATCTATAGGCATAATAGGTGCAGTGATTATTTTTGATGCACAATCAACCCAAATAAATCCATAGTCAATGGAATTGAGTGCATTGTTACACTATTTGCATATTTCACTCCTGTCCAAAAACATCTTTTGCTTCTATTTTTGTTTTTTCATTTATAGATTCCCACTTTCTCTATCCTTTTGTCTACCACCTGCCAAAATTAACATAGACAAGTTTATGGTCAATAGATTTGATCAAACCATACATTTGTCTACTTAAGCAGACCTAAATAGATTTTATTTTTGTTCTTAATTGATACTGAGCCTACACAACCATCTATTTTTCTAATTTTCCTAGTTAAACAGTCAACAGAGATTAGTGTGCAAGATAATTATATTTCTTCTTATTTTTTCTCCAAATTATCAATTTTATATATTTAACAATTTTTCAAAATAAGAATAAGTAATTAGTCTATATAGTTAACACTATGATATATCCATTTTTACACCTATGTACATAATAACACTTCTTAAATTAGTGTTTTTGCAAAAATATGATAAAAAGGAGAAAACCATTTCCTTTCCATTTGAAGAGAAAAAAATGTGGTACTTTTCAAAATAAATATCCTTTAAAATTTTATTATTGTTGAAATGAAATAAGACTATTATGGCCAACCCATGATCCATTCTCTTTATGTCATGAAATTTTGGGAACCCATTGCACTTGCATTAATGGAATTAGATCCCCAAATCAGCTTTATATTTTCTCCAAACATTCACTGGATAACTCCATAAACCACATTAAAGATGTCAAAAACCTATGCACAATTGATAACATCACCGAACTATATGTATCTCTTAGGCTATTAGCTTCTTCACTTAGAGGAAGACTTTTAACTTGGTTCATATGTCTAGCTTCTCAATCTATATTTAGTTGAATAACTCAAATGTTTGAAGATACTTGAATAATATGTAAAGCTTGAGAGTGATAATTCAATCAAAGGGCCATATTCTTATTTTCCTACAAATATTATATCCTTAAAGAAGATGTATTTGGTCAAGGGATTGAATCCTTTTTTAGGAAGCATTTGAGAAAACATGCTCTATTTTAGAAATATATGCAATGGAATACTTGGATGATTTAACCCCAATCAATGATGTTGTATCTTTTCTTGATGAATCTAAATTTTTTAACTATGCCATGAATCTATGTTTTATTTTTTAAGATGATAATCTTATAGGTACCACAAATTCTCATAATGAATAATAACCCACTCTTTGGGAAAATAGTAGAAGCATTCATGGGAAATATGTGTCCTATAATATTTTAGGCTCTCTTGGAATCTAGAGAGGAAAATGAGCAAGAAATAATAGTCTTTAAGATCATTAAATATACACATAAATATGGGGATGAAGCCTTTAGTAACCAAGAGACAATGCAAAATTCCATCCTAGAAAATGAATAGCAACTCTTTTTTATAGAATAAGGGGAAGATTAGAGTACAAATTTTTATTGCTCTTCTTCGTTATAGACATCAAAGTTCTAATTTCATGTAAACTTATCATTAAAAAAGGAATCTGTTTCTCCATCCTTATGAATGGATTTGTTTGAGTAGATTCTATTGGGTGAATATTTTGTCAATCAACGTAATGATCAACAAAATAGGTCTGATCAACCATAGTAGGAAGATTGGTCAGCCAAGTGTGCAACTTTACTACATCAACTAGAGACAAATCTCTCCTCTCATCAAGGGGAGGTTCCCTATAGATACGTAGGAGCTATATACAATATAAATAAGCATAAAGTAAGACACAGGGGTGGGATAAACCATCCATCTCTCTTCTTTCAGATATGATGCACATAGACAAAGGAGAAAATCTTGGTGTAAACACTGAAGGCAATTCTCTTCTTTTAGAAGTGTTCTTACAGGAAATAGCAAGAGTTCTTTCAAATAGTAAAATACCCAGTGACCAAAAGGGGCGTAGTAACAGTAGGATGAAGCAGAATGCAAATTTTCTACTTCAACTACCCAAAGAGTATATCATAAAGGATAATGGGGGCACAAAGTCACCCCAAAATCCTCAACACAAAGAAAAGAAAAACACAGACTGAAAGCAATTGTGAAAGCACAAAGTCCTTTTACAGTTGGTTTTAGGGCACTTCCCTATTACCTTCAGTAATTCTACTTACCAAATTAAATGAATAAGGACACCTTTAAAAGATAGACGTAAGAATGATCTTCTAAAATGACACAAGTCACAATAGCACAAAGTTTGTGCAAAACCTGCTTTCTCATTCAGATAAAAATAAAAATGAAATTACAACCTGAGCTCAAAGTCTCAGTCTTCTTCTTTCAAAATGGGTAGAGTTTCACTCTTGTAAAATGAAAGTCTCCCTTAAAAATTAGAGAATTAAAAAACTTATAGCCACTATGCAAGGATTGGCACCTTTTTCCATGGGACAGCCCATGCTATAGTCAATGTCTTCAATGCATCTCTAGTTCGGTCTGGAGAGACCTTGCTGAGAAAAGTGTGCTGCCATAACTATGGCACGTCCCTTCATCTGATATGTCTCCTCCTTAATATGGACCATCTAGTCCTTTGCATATTTGTCTTTACTTCATGGAAGAAAATAGGTTGCATCCTTGGTTTGGTGTGCTCAGAAGTCTACTCGATCCATTGTTCCACCTACTAGAAATAACTCTTTCGAAGACAATTCTGGTTTTTTTATCTTTCTGCTTTCATCTTTTCTAGCTTCAATTTGAGCTATCAGGCTCTCTTTTAATTTAATCACTTGGTTCTTCCTTTAAGTTCTATGATCTATTTGAATTTCCATGGATTTTTCCTCACTTTAAATTTGACGTTTGAGGGGCTGTCAATGATTGCTAGCTGCTTGAATCGTGTTTAACTTTGAACCTGTGAACCATTTGAAAGTTCATTGGTTCAAAGCTTCATCAGTTCACTTTGTCTCTTTTGGTCCATCACTTCCCTACTTAAGCACTTATTTTCTCTCTAGTTAAACCATCACTTTCATTGAACTTGCCTTTGGAATCATCCATGTTGCTTCTTTCTTTGCTTGAGGTTGCCTTTGAACTACTTGAACCTGCGAACACGTTGAGCCATTTGGTTCAATAGTTCAATAGTTCAATCAGTTCATTCTTTGAAGCTCTTTGTGTTTTAAGTCATTAAAGATTCCTTTTTTCATCTTTGTTCAGCCTTTAGAATGTCTTGAAGGGAAGGTGTCCCTTTAGGTCCTTGGCAAAGGTCCTTTTTCTGACATCAAGTGTCCCCCGCAAGGGTATCTACCCTTCAAGATTTTTCATGCAACCTTCAAGCTTTTACTTCCCTGGCGGGTTCTTACTTCTTCGGTGGGCTTTTAGCTCTCAGGATTTTCCTCTCAATGGGCTTTATCCTTTATGTCCTTTAGACAGAATGTCTGAAGGAAATATTCCTTGCCTTTGCATCTTTCCCACCGGGCTTTTGCTTTGTCTTTTGGGCAAATTCCTTCAGACAATTTATCCGAAGGATTTCACTTTATCTTTTGCCTTGTTCACTTTTCTGAAGGATTTCACTTTATTTGCTTTTGCTCGCTACCCTCTGCAAGGGCACTTGGCTTGGTGCATAGCCCTCCATAAGGGCACTTGTTCCTTTGGCTTTGGGGTAACCCCTTGAACCTGTCGATTGAACTGACTGATTGAACCAACTTTGGTTCAATGGTTCAATAGTTCAATCGATTCATTCTTCATTATTTAGCTAAGTCCTTTTGATCTTTTGCACCAAGCATGTTGAACCCACTTTGTCATTGAACGTATTGAATCTTTGAACCAAAGTGGTTTAAAGTTCAATGGTTCAAGCCTTTGTCCTTTATCATTTGCCGATTTAACTCTTTTGATTAAACCGAGGTGCTGAACCAATCCTAGAAATGACTAAGTGTTAGAAGATTATTCTTTTGATTGAACTCACCTATTGAAGCTTTTGAACCTATTGAACCTGCTAATTTCAAGCATGTTGAGTCTATAAAAACATATCTATAGATTTTGTAGCAATCAACCTGTGAAGCTCGCAGAACTTGGCCTGCAGAGTCTGTAGATTTTCTTCTTACAAAGTCTATAGATTTCCTTCCTATAGAGTCCGTAGATTCAAGCCTATAGAGTCCATATATTTTATTCCTATAGAGTCTATAGATTCAAGCCTACAGAGTCCATAGATTTCTGGAAAGCTTAAAAAAAAGAGGAATCTGAAAGCTCAGAACAAATTTTGAGAAGGGAAGAAAGAAATGTTGGTCCTGTAGGACCAAGGTAGCTCATATGTTGTTCCAAAAATGAGTGACTTTTTTGGGGACCAACAACTGGCTCTAGTTTAAAACTTCCTTCAGGTGAAAACTTGAAACATAGCTGAGGGGAGTAGAAACCAGAATCTCCAGTGTCTTGAAGTGTGCCACTAGGCTACAGAGTCTTGCTACCCAAAAAGAAAGGCTCCAAAAATGAAAATGAAAAGAACAAAATAGAACTAAAGACTATATATATATATATATATATATATATATATGTACAAGTGAACTTATCTGATACTTCAAGAATTGAAGTACTTTAGATGCTGCTCCTTGTGCGGTGAAGAAAAGGGGATGTTATCCTGATAAAGCAACAAGAAACCATTCTATCCCCAGAAACAGTGACGAGCAAATGGAGCTCTCCACCAAGAAACCAATTTTCTATGTCTTCCTCTTGGCTCTTTCTTCTTCTTGCCCCATGGCAAGACGTGGTCTCCAATTTGAAAACCATAACTCCTTGGTCTCTTGGTGAAGGGCTCCTTTTGCTGATTTTGGAGTACAGTAGTATGGTCCACCACCATAGCTTGTTGTTCTATTAGTTCAGTCCAGCACATATTTTGATTGTCAGCATTAGACCCCTGACAAACCATCAACTTAGCATCTCCTTTGGTGTGAAGGAGTTTGATCTCTTCATCTTGAGTAGTCTTCAATCTGAGCAAAAAAGATCCACATTCAGCTATGGAAGAATTGTTGCCATCAGGTTCCAGGATCTAAGCATCATCAAAAGCTGATCTTCTATTAGATTTCTCTTCATGGGAGATGGAAGATCCTTCTTAATTTATATTGCACCCTACCAATTTTTTTGATGCCTTATTTGGATCAAATCCTAGATTGCCAGCCATGGGACTTTGATCAGCTAAGACATGAGCATCCTCTATGGTCAAGGAGTAATTACCCTTGCCTAAAGGCTCAAATAGAATTTGAGTAGTAGGGGCTGACATTTGCGTGACCACAATCTTTGCCTCAAACAAGTCCACACCTAGATCTTCACTAATGTTTAACTGCTCAAGATTGGCTTGCAGGAATTCAAACTCAGTCATTTAAATTTTAGATTTCTTGACATGATCAATCATGGCCAATGACTGAGATGGACTTGGAAGAGAGGATGGGAGTTCATCCTTTTGGTTTTTGGGAGGGGGAGGACTGATCTACAAATTTGAAGTAGGTGCAGAGATGTTTAATGTACTTACTTCTTTGGCAATCACTGGATCCTTTGACTAGAAAGGAAGAGGGGTTCTCTACTCAGTGATTGAAATTGTTGGTTGGGGTCACTCTATCTTCTTTTTGTTAGCCTGTTGGGCTGACTGATTTTCAAACATGGTGAATATTGCATATGATCCTTTGACTGCTTCACCTTCACTTCTGGGTTCATCCTAGAAATTTAGGAAACCAATGTGGGAGTCACCAACTGATTCTTATTGATCCTCCATGAAGAGACCAGCATCATTTTCTTACTTGAACTCAGGTTGGAAATAGGAAACATGTTTTATTTCCAGGTATCCCACTGCTGATTTGGTTGGAGGTGCTTCAAGGACAAGGTTCCTCTATGGGAGAGGAAGATGATTTGGTTGCCCTTGACTTCTAGTAGTGTTGCCTTGATATGGCTGATTAGGGAATGTCCTCCTTGGTATATCTTTATATAGAGGAGCAGAAGACATACCTTGTGCCATTTTCCTTTTCAAGGCTAGCAATTCATTTGCTAGCTTTTATACCATTGGGTCAATGGTGGCTATGGGTGAGTATTCAGAAGATGAAGAGGGTTTACCTACGTTAGGATCTCTCCTTATCTTTCCTACCAAGATAAGGTCATCTTCTAGCTCAGTAGCCAAGTCTTGAGCAGCCTCAAGGTCTATGTGTCTAGCCCGTCTCAATAGAAAACTCACTTTAGGTAGTTGTGAGTTGATGAAGAAGCATTTGAGATTTTGAGGTGTCAGCTGGGTGACCATGGGAATCCTATGCCTCAGCCTGTTGAACCTGGCAATAAAATCCCTCATAGGCTCATGAGGTTCCTTCTTCATTTGAGTGAGTTGGGCTAGCAAAGCATGTGCATCCTCTACAGGTTTGAACCTGGCTTTAAACTTGGCTTTGAGTGTATCCCATTTAGTCACTGATCTAGCTTGCAGATGGTAGAACTAGTCTACAGCAGTGCCTTGTAGTTTCTCCATGAATAGCTTGACTGTTATGTCTTCAAATTCCACCCCTATTACATTGCTGGCTATGTTGAAAGTTGCAATGTGTTCATCAGGATGAACCTTCCCATCACCAAAGAATTTGGGGAAATTCTTTCTTGAACTGCATTGAAGTTCATGAAGAGGTGGAGTCAAGTTGAGAGGGATAAAAGAGTTATCTTAGGGGCCTCAAACTACCATGATTTAATTATGAAAAAATAGGGATAACAAATATGGGTGGAGTGGCCAGATTGTAGAACAAAAAATGTAAAAGAACTGGCCTTGCTTCAGCTTGAGGCTTCAAACTGCGCACTCTTTTCTAGCAGCTCTAGTTTTGCAGACTAGATAAAATAAAAAAAGTGGAGGAAGATGGTAAGTCTATAATGATAATGGGTAAGACATGGAATGGAGTCACTAGAGTCTATAATATAATGGATAAGGGAAGGAACTACTTCAATCTGAAACTTGAGGCTTCAGACTGCACATTCATCCCTAGTGGAGTCACCAAAAACTGTTGGGTGAATATTTGTCAATCAGCGTACTGATCAACAAAATAGGTCTGATCAACCATAGCAAGAAGATTGGTTAGCTAGGTGTGCAGCTTTACTACATCAATCAGAGACAAATCTCTCCTCTCATCAAGGGGAGGTTCCCTATAGATACGTAGGAGCTATATACAATATAAATAAGTAGAAAGTAATACATAATGGTGGGATAAACCATCCATCTCTCTTATTTTAGAGATGATGCACATAGACAAAGGAGAAAATCCTGGTGTAAACACTAAAGGCACTTCTCTTCTTTCAGAAGTGTTCTTGTAGGAAACAGCAAGAGTTTCTTTCAAATAGTAAAATAACCAGTGACCAAAAGGGGTGTAGTAATAGCAAGATGAAAAAGAATGCAAGTTTCCACCTCAACTTCCCAAAGAGTATATCATAAAGGATAATGGGGGCACAAAGTTGCCCCATAATCCTCAACACAAAAAGAAAAAAAAAACACAGACTAAAAGCAATTGTGAAAGCACAAAGTCTTCCCACAATTGGTTTCAGGGCAATTCCCTATTACCTTCACTAATTTTGCTTACCAAATCAAATGAATAAGGACACCTTCAAAAGATAGATGTAAGAATGATCTTCTAAAATGACACAAGTCACAATAGCACAAAGTTTGTGAAAAACCTGCTTTCTCATTCAGATAAAAATGAAAATGAAATTACAACCTGAGATCAAAGTCTCAGTCTTCTTCTTTCAAAATGGGTAGAGTTTTGCTCTTATAAAATGAAAGTCTCCCTTACAAATGAGAGAATTAAAAAACTTATAGCCACTATACAAGGATTGGCACCTTTTTACATGGGACAGCCCATGCTACAGTCAATGTCTTCAATGCATCTCTAGTTCTGTCTAGAGAGACCATGCTGAGAACAGTGCACTGCCATAACTATGGCACATCCCTTCATCTGATATGTCTCTTCCTTAATATGGACCGTCTGGTCCTTTGCATATTTTTCTTTACTTCATGGAAGAAAATAGGTCGCATCCTTGGTTTGGTGTGCTTAGAAGTCTACTCGATCCACTGTTCCACCTACAAGAAATAACTCTTTCAAAGACATTTTTGGCTTTTCTGTCTTTCTACTTTTGTTTTTTCTAGCTTCAATTTGAGCTATCGGGCTCTCTTTTCATTTAATCACTTGGTTCTTCCTTTAAGTTCCATGCTCTATTTTAATTTCCATGGATTTTCCCTCACTTTAAATTTGACATTTGAGGGGCCGTCAATGATTGCTAGTTGCTTGAATCGTGTTGAACTTTGAACCTGTGAATCATTTGAAAGTTCATTGGTTCAAAGCTTCATCGGTTCACTCTGTCTCTTTTAGTCCATCACTTTCATCCTTAAGCACTTCTTTTCTCTCTGGTTGAACCATCACTTTCATTAAACTTGCCTTTGGAATCATCCATGTTGCTTCTTTCTTTGCTTGAGGCTGCCTTTGAACTGCTTGAACCTACGAACACGTTGAACCATTTGGTTCAATAGTTCAATGGTTTAATCAGTTCATTATTTGAAGCTCTTTGTGTCTTAAGTCTTTGAAGATTCCTTTTTATGTCTTTATTTATCCTTTAGAATGTCCCAAAGGGAAGGTGTCCCTTTAGGTCCTTAGAAAAGGTCCTTTTTCTAACATCAAGTGTCCCCCGCAAGGGTATCTACCCTTCAAGATTTTTCATGTGACCTTCAGGCTTTTACTTCCCTGGCAGGTTCTTACTTCTTCAGTGAGCTTTTGGCTCTTAGGCTTTTCCTCTCAATAGGCTTTATCCTTTATGTCCTTCAGATAAAATGTCTAAAGGAAATCTTCCTTGTCTTTGCATCATTCCCATTGGGCTTTTACTTTGTCTTTCAGGTGAATTCCTTTGGACAATTTGTCTGAAGGATTTCA
The DNA here is from genome assembly GCA_037957365.1 of Torreya grandis. Taxonomy (NCBI): domain Eukaryota; kingdom Viridiplantae; phylum Streptophyta; class Pinopsida; order Cupressales; family Taxaceae; genus Torreya; species Torreya grandis. The sequence goes on along the minus strand of JARHVA010000059.1, from coordinate 9,042,576 downwards.
CTTTGTCTTTTGCCTTGTTCACTTTTCAGAAGGAGTTCACTTTGTCTACTTTTTCTCACTACCCTCCACAAGGGCACTTGTCTTGGTTCACAACCCTCCATAAGGGCACTTGTTCCTTTGGCTTTGGGGTAGCCCCTTGAACTTGTCGATTGAACCAAATTTGGTTCAATGATTCAATAGTTCAATCGGTTCATTCTTCATTATTTGGCTAGTCATTTTGATCTTTTGCACCAAGCACATTGAACCCACTAGGTTGTTGAACCTATTGAACCTTTGAACCAAAGTGGTTTAAAGTTCAATGGTTCAAGCCTTTGTCCTTTATCATTTGCCGATTGAACTCTTTTGATTGAACTGAGGCACTGAACCAATCTTGGAAACGACTAAGTGTTAGAAGCTTGTTATTTTGACTAAACTCACCTACAAAAGCTTTTGAACTTGTTGAACTTGCTAATTTCAAGCATGTTGAGTCTATAGAAACATATCTGCAGAGTCTGTAAAAATCAACCTGTGAAGCCTGTAGAACTTGGCCTGCAGAGTCCATAGATTTCCTTCCTGCAGAGTCTGTAGATTCAAGCCTGTAGAGTCCATAGATTTTCTTCTTATAGATTCCATAGATTCCAGCCTGCAGAGTTTGTAGATTTTTGGAAAGCTTGAAAAAAAGAGGAATCTGAAAGCTAAGAACAAATTTTGAGAAGGGAAGAGAGAAATTTTGGTCCTATAGGATCAAGGTAGCTCATATGTTGTTCCAAAAATGAGTGACATTTTTGGGGACCAACAGATTCCATGGAGATTGGAGTATGGTTTTCATTTTTTGGTGTAATAAAATTCCTTTTTAATTACCATGCATATTACATTAGAAATATGTATGCAATTCTTCCTTTCTGCACATAGTTTTTAGGGTCAAATTTTTAGAGTAAAGTAGCTTTCAAAATAGAATAGAAGAATGATATCTTTTTAAGCTTACCATTCAATTAATTTTTTTCATGAGAATTCTAAAAGTTTAGATATTTGGGAATAGAAATGGAGAAGAGATTAAAAGTTATGGGTCACTCATTTTTTAAGCAAAAATGCAAGCACTAAGTTGAGGAAATTTTTTAAATTGAATGTCTTTTCACATGGACCATTGGGGATAAAATTGAGTGGTCAAATCAACAAAGCTTATATGGAGTAAAGCCTCAAATTAAAATATGAAGGATATTTTAATTGACTAAAAATGCTTATTTTTGTATGAAAAGAATGCCTCAAATGACAAAGGCATATTTACCTTTTTAAATATCAAAGACTCAAGCCACTAATCTTTCTTTATTTTTAACCATGTGAGTTAATGTGGAAAATTTTGTTGATGCCATCCACTAAAAGGATCTATAGCAATCAAATTAGAAGGAAAATCTCCCAAGTCATCTATCTTTATGAATCCAAATTAGAGCTTATGCCTTAGAAAATATCATAAGCCATGGGTTAAAAATAGAGGACAGTTGGTAACTACGAGTTTTTTTAGGAAAGAATATAATCTCTAACCATTAGATATATGTGCAAAAGGGAGAAACCCTATTGTCCAATGAAATTTAATGGGGCCACAAAATGTACTCATAATTTTTTCATAGGTGAAAATAATTATAAGGTAAGATAAAAGGAGTATCTCCAACCATTGATCTAATTAAGATCTAATAATCTAAGATGCAAGACAAGTGACACCCATGAGCTATTTTAAAAGGTCTATATGTTGTCATCAACAAGAATCCCCTCTAACCGTTATATTTTCCATGTTCATCTCTAGCCATTATATATTATTTTACTTAAATGATATAAATTATATATGGAACTCTAATGAAAGGACCCACTCAGCTTGCATTTAAAATTCATATATCCCCATCTTTCAGATCAAAGAGAGCATCTACAACTAGTGATATTTGAAGGCCTAAAAACATGAATATAAAAATAAGCATGCATCTCTAGCTAATGATATTTTGAAGGCATTGAAAAAAAAGGGTAAAAGTAAAGGCTTCAACTTGGATATTGAGTCATTATTCTCCCTAGATCCAATGACATGAGTTTATTTGGAAAGAATTTTTGATGTCACATCTTAAACCATCATATATAAATTAGCTTCTATGATCTTCAATCATCCAATCAGCTAAAAGAGATCACAATTCTCAACTTAGATAGGCAATTTACAAAGCATGGGAAATGAGTAAAGCTCAAGTGTTGCAACATGGAAAATCCAAAGAAATATAAATTTTGAATTTTAGTAAAGAGAATGATCATCAAAAAATGAGGCAAAAATTATAATTTTTATTTTGCCCAAGGCACTGCCCCTTGAACCCATTGGGGGCTGCCACCCCTAGACCCCTACTTTCATTTCCCTGAGCCAAATACAAACTAAAGGAGGGACTACACCAAACAAAGCTATGGTTTTTTTACTCCTTTCCCAATGGATGCTAGATTCTAAGTTCAACACTTTATAGGTAAAATCCCCTTGAAATCCACCAAAATTTTAAAAATTCTTGCACCAAGATCCATTTTAATTTCCATAATATTTTCCTTGTTGGAGGAAATTTAGCTTGAGCTTCTTTAAATAAAAATGGGTTCTATTTAACATTGTCAAATTTAAATGATGGTTTCCCCCCGTTATTTAAATATTTGATCCCATGGGGAAAATAAAGGTAAAATAGCCAAAGGAACTTTATTTAAAATAAACCATGCATTTAATAAATCCCATGCTTTATTTAAATCCAAAAAATAAAAAAAAAGAGGATACATGAAAGAAAAGACAACACATCGTTACATTTAATATGAATCAATGGAGATCTAATGAAATTATTCTTGAACCATTTCAAATCAGCACAACTACAAAGGAGATAAGTTTTGGTTTTGTATTCAAGTCTTCTCCAATTGGACTATGAGCAGCTAAAAATTAATGACCTTTCCATCTCTCCTCTCAAATTTATATATATTTTAATTGTTCATTTTGAACAAAGGGATAGTATCCTACATTATGAAATTCTATTTAATTTGATAATTCATATATGAATCTTTATTTTACTATTGTGTATAAATATTTAAAATCCTTTTTTAAAGTGTAATGTAAATGTGCATATCTTTTGCAAGTAATAATTGTTATTATGTCTATTTTTTTATACCCTTTGGGGTTATCTTGCTTTTACAATTTATTGTTACATATTTATTTTTACATTCATTATCTTAAGTTATATTTATTTCCTTTTTTAAAAATTGATTGCCTTGTGTTTATATAGATATGAAATGCTCCACTTTCTTATTTAAGTACATCACTGCCATTTTAATTATATTTATTTCTACATTATTATAGGTACAATCATTAAGAAGGTGGGTGAATAAATGATTCCAAATAATCCAAACTTAAATTCTAATATTTACAATTACTTAACCAATTACCACAATCAATCATGAAGTAAACATAGCATTCAAATTAATAATCAAGAGAAACAATGCAAGATCAATCACATAACACATGACATATGTGGGAAACCATATTCAAGAATAAAACCCACTGGAACCTACAATTGGATTACTATCCTGTATAAAAATATTTAATTTAGACCATCTAAAACTGATCAAGGAACTACAATCCCTATTTAATGAGACTCCAATCCCACAAGGTGCTTCTACACCTATTTAGCTGAGCTGTAATAACAACTAGACCTTTTATCAATTTTTACCTTACAAAGAGGCTAAAACCACCTTAGATGTTAATATACCACAAAAACATCTATAAAGTTATTCAACCTTTGAATTGATGTCAATAACACTTGATGATGGACCTCAATTTATCTCTCTTCACCTTCACTCACACTCAAACAACAAGAGCACAATTCTACCAAATATAACTATGATAGGACATACAAATATTCCTCAATCTATTCTTATCTTCAATACATCGTCATGTCACGTTACCCCTCATTTTCTTCACAAAACACACACACAATCCTCTATGTTATCGCTCATTGGTATCTCACATACAAGTCTATAACCCATCATCTTTGGTTATACTATTTATAGAGAAATATTGATCAACACCATCTTGTTCATCCATTAGTCATGTCTTAACATTTAACACATCTATAATATGAAGATAAGGCTCAATATAATCTTCATTGGTTATCCATGGCATCTATGGGTCACTCTTAAGCAGCTACACCTTTTAAACAAGGCACTTGTAGCTCTTATAGGTCTCTAGAGATGTATTCACCCATATATCTCACCCTCAAACAAAAAATAAACATAGGACCACTTCTAATTACATAGGTCTACTCCTTATTTCCCCTAGGACATTATTAAATGATCATAGTCAACTTAACTTCCCCTTGCATATGTTCAAACAACTCAAACACATAACTTATCTATATAGTCACCATGGACAAACACACAATCAACTTCTTAAGCATTGTTCATACTCAATATAGATTGATCACACTTACAAAATCCACATAGATCATCCTCATCAAGTCTAAAACATGTTATAATAGCTAATTCATTATGAGACATCAAAACAACATCAATACAAGCTTAAATATACTTCTTAGGTCACTTATAGAACAAATGCAAAAACATAGTCAACTTTAGAGCATATAACTATGTTTGTATTCACTTTCATATATTCAAGTCCATATTTTCAAATATGCCTTCAAGTCTTCGACCACTTTTCTTTTTACTACAATAGAAAATTCATCTTCTATCAAAATTTATGGTCTAAAAACTATATACTAGTATTTCCTTCATAAATTCAAATATTTGAATAGCAATGGTCATAGTTATCCTTCGAACACCATGCTCAAATCTCAAGGATTCTTAGCTCAAGATCAATCTCACACCATTGATCTTTTCCTAGCTTTAATGCATAGACTACCAAATCCAAATATTAAACACCAGCACATTGACCTCATCTCATGCAATCTAGGAACTTTGACTCAATGCACTCCATCGATCTCTCAGATTAGTTAGGACAATAATGATCAATGCTCACCATTGATTAAATTTTATGAATGCCCACTCATCATTGGATCAATATCCTGTACCTTTACTTAGATGTTAAATGTCATACACCTATCTTTATCTCACTACCTTCTGACCCCTTAGAGCAAACATGCATCATTGATCTTACTCAAGATTTAACACATTCAAAAATGACTATGGGGACCCTATCATTATGCATAAGTAGCCATTTTTACACCTCAATAACCTATTCTATGCTAACTCACAGGATATCAAATTTGGGCTAAATGATCTCCTTCCATAGGATAATCCAACCATATAACTCACTACTCCTAGAACTCTTGTGCATGTGGGATATAACTTCATTAAAGTGCCTTCTCATAAACTTCTATCATAGAGCCAACCATGTCCAAATATGTTTGAAAGCCAAATTTGATCATCAATAACTTTTGTTATGCTTTAGCAAATGATATCTAAATTATCATAAATTATCTATGATCAAAACTAAATAAACCCGTATGATCAGTTTCTCTTGACACCTTCACATGTGCAAGATATAACACCTTTAAAATTCTCACTTAGCTCTTTTTGCCATACTAAAAAATTGGTTAATTATGGGAAAACATAGTCAATCTGCCTGGGAGCCCAACTTTGCATATGCATAACTTTTAATGCACTACATCACCTGATCTAAAAAATAGCACAAATATACTAGGTCAAAAATTTAAAAAACCCATATGATCACCTTCACTTGAACCATCCACATGTGTGAGATATTCCATCATTAAACTTCTCACTTGGTTTTTTTAGTAAATTTGCAAATTTGGTTATGTATAGGAAAATAGTGAAATCTATCTTAGAAACCAACTTTGTACCCTCATAACTTTGAGCACATTTTGATGCATGACTTGAGATCTAGTGCATAATAAATAGGGAATATAGTGATCAAAACCATATGATCAACTCCCCTTGACTCTATCCCATGTAGTAATGGTGATGTCATCAAACTCCAACTCAAATTTTCTACCACTAGACTCAAAGTGTCTAGATGAGAACTATGAACAACCAGATGAATTCCACTTGTATACACAATCTCTCAAAGCATGGATCACATAAGGATGCATTTCACATGCTCAAACCTCCATACTCCTCCTTGAACATCTCTAACAATGTCAATATTGAAGATCAACCAAGCCACCTTCAAGCATACAAGAACAAGCACATTTGTACACATTGTCATTGTCACATAGACTATCAAGGTTTTACATCCACTCAACAGGACACTTCCATGACACCATCATGACAAATATCAAAAAATATCCCCCTTTGTCATTGATGTCAACACCCATCAATATAGAAATATATAGTTCACCTTCTCTCTCTTCAAAACACTCCTACAATAGGAAATTTCTCCCAACAAGAACTTTCTCCCCTTTGACACAATGACAAAATGAGCACACACCGATCCTAAGGACCTAAACAGACTATAAAAATAGAAAAGGACCATCTTAGAAAAGATGATACAAACTCCCCCTTACCTTAATCCAACATCTTCTTGTCTTGACAACTTCCTCTTGCTCCATGCCAATGCTCTCTTCAACCAATCACTGTAACCAATGAATAAAGAACACACAAAAATTAAAACCTAATATAACTCACCAAGAAACATCTAAGATGGACTCCCCTTAATAACTCTAAGCAATTTCACCGTCTAATCATCTTCATATCTCCACTCACCATGAAGAACCACCATGCAGGCTTACTAGACTTCTATCTCAAAACACTTTCATGACCACCAACTATACATCTGCACTATACAAAATAGGAAACATACACTGAACTAACCTAAGAACATACATCTAAACCTATACTTTAGCTCCTTCACAAACCTCTATAGCAAGTCTTATGAACATGTCATTACCCCTTAACCAAAGACCTTCTATTGATTCATAGAGAAAGAAATGACACCCAAGCTCTATCTTAGATAATCAAAAGTAGCTTTTGACAATGGTTTTTTCATAATATCTGTAAGATGCTCTTTTGTAGGCACATGCTCTAACTTGACAAATCGATTAATCACTTTTTCTCTCAAAAAGTTATATCTAGTGGGAATTTGTTTAGTTTTTGAGTGCATAACATTATTCTTTGAGATACTAATTTCACTAGTATTATCACAAAAAATAGGACAAGGTCCATTTTATCTTACCTTGTAATCCTCCAAAGTTTGTTTCATCCACATGACTTGTGTGAAAAAAGAGGTTGCTTCTATATACTCAATATCTACAATTGATAGTGACACTAAGGTTTTCTTCTTGCTTAGCCAAGACACCTAACATTCTCCCATGAAGAAGACCCTACCACTAGTACTCCTATCATCCACACATCCTACCTAGTCAGCATCAATATATGATTTCAAAGAGAATTTTTTACTCTTGGGATACCATAAACCATAGTCTATGGTGCCTTTGAGATATCTTAAGATCCTTTTGATTGATTTTAATTGAGATTCTCTAGGATCGTCTTGAAACCTTCCTACAAGAGCTATAGCTTGTATGATGTCAAGCCTAGATACAGTAGAGTATAAAAGACTTTCAATCATGGATCTATATAAATATTAATCAACTTTTGGTGAGTCATCCAGTTTATTTAACTTGCATCCTATGATCATTGGACTACCCATAGGCTTACAATCCATCATGTCAAACTTCCTTAGCATATCCTTGATGTATTTAGCTTAATAAATAAAAATCACTGCATCAAGTTGATTAAATTGTAATCACAATAAGTAAGATAATTCTCCCAACATTGACATTTCAAACTCAATTTTCATAGTATCTACAAATCCTCTATTTAGTATATCATTGTCAAATCCAAAAATCATGTCATCAACATATACAACAACTATCAATTAATGATTACCTTTTGTCTTAATGTGCAAATTACTATTAGATATCCCTCTTTTAAAACCTTGACTCAAAATATACTTATCTAGCCTATCATACCAAGCTCTAAGAGCTTGTTTAAGACCATATAAAGCCTTCTTCAATTTACACAAGATCTTGATTACTTGACATAAATTATCCTTTAGGTAACTCAATATAGACTTCTTCTTCTAAGTTTCCATTCAATAATTTAGATTGCACATCCATTTGATATACCTTAAAACCTTTGAAACAAGCATATGCCAAAAAGAGTCTAATTGTTTCCATCCTTACTATAGGATTAAAAGTATCATCAAAATATATTCCTTCAACCTGAGCATATCCTTTACACACTAATTTAGCCTTGTTTCTTTTGACTTTTCTTTTCTCATTCATCTTGTTTTTGAAAACCCATTTGGTGCCTGTCACAATTTTATCTTTTGGTCTAGGAACTGTGTCCCATGTTTCACTCCTTTATATTTTATCAATTTATTCATCCATTGCATCATTCCAACTTTCATCTTTTTTGGCTTTCGTAAAAATTTTGGGTTCAATCATGGATAATAGAGCTAAGTCTTGTTGATTTTGATTGATCAACATTCTCCTTCTAGTCAGTAACCTTACACCAACATTTCAACTAATTTGAGATATTGGATGATCTTTCTAAATTCTTATAGAAGGAACTTTAGTATCTTATCTTTCTTCTTCCTCTTCATCTTCATCATTTTTTTAAATAGATAACTTATCATTATTTGTAACAGCATTCTAAGTTGAGTCACTTACCTAAAATTTTGGCTTCTTGACTCTACTTGTCTCATCTACTCTAACATTTTAACTTTCAACAATCTTGTGAAGTCTCTTATTAAAGCATCTATAAACAGTACTAATAGAATAATATCCTAAAAATATGCCCTCATTAGATCTTGAATCAAAGTTTCCAAGATTATCTTCATCTCTTTTGATGAAGCACCTACTCTCGAACACTTTGAAATGTTTAACATTAGCCGCTCTATTCTTCCATAACTCATAAGGTGTCTTATTACCATTTACTCTAATTTGACATCTATTTAAGATATACATAAAATTCTTGGCTTCCTCTTCCTAATAGCCATCTAATATTTTTACATCTTAAAGCATGGTCTACCCATCTCAACCATAGTCCTATTCTTCCTTTTAACTACACCATTTTGTTGTGGTGTTCTAGCAGTAGAGTATTATCTTCTTATCCCATATTTATCACATAAATCATAAAACTTATGAGACTAAAACTCACCTCCTTTATCTAATCTTACACACTTGATTTTTGAGCCTTTATCATTTTTCACAAGAGCTTTAAATGCTATAAATTTTTCAAAAGCTTCTAATTTTTTTAGAAAGACTATCCAAGTCATCCTAGTAAAATCATCAATAAGAAGCATGAAGTAACTATTACCTTGAATACTTTAAGTTCTCATAGGTCCACATAGATCAATGTGGATCAACTCCAATGGATTTGTAGTGTATTATTCCTTTTTCTTGTATATTCTCTTGGTTTGCTTCCCATGAAGACATGCCTTGCAAGGACATTAAGGAATCTTAGAAATCTTGGGTATATGCCTTACCAACCCCTTTGAACTGATATTTACTAAATTACCAAAATTTATATGTCCAAGTCTTTTATACCAAAGCCATCTTTCATCTAAATGAATCATGAATCACTTCTCCTTCTGGGATTCATGATATACATACATATTATTATCTATTTTATGAACCTTTGAAGTTAGTCGATCAATTTTTGCCTTTCTTACTTCACATACATCATCATGAAAAGTTACAACATTTCCTTGCTTACACATTTGGCTTATGCTTAAAATATTATGTTTCAAACCTTCTACATATAAGATATTCTCAGTCTTCGTATGACCATTATCCAAACTCATAGTACCTTTTCCAACAATGTTAGTAGACTTGTTATCACCAAATCTAACTGCACTTGAGTTCATCTTCTTTAGAGAGATAAACTTGATTTTCTCTCTTATCATACGATTTAAACATCCATTATCTATGAACCATCTCTTGTTCTCATCTTCTTAAGTGTGCAAAGCTGCTTGAACAAACAATGACTCTTCCTTTTGTGATCTACTTAGATTTTGCTTCTTTTTTTCTTTAGACTTAGTCTTCTTAAACTATTTGATAGTGTCAATGACCTATATATCTTTATTCCAAAAGGATCTATTTTAGTTCTTAGATATGTTTCCTTGTTGGTTATAGTTGTAACATATGAGATCATTTTTAATCTCTAGAGAGATAGCACAATCCTTATATATATGACCAAATTGATTACAGGAGAAAAAATACCCATCGAAGACTTTGTTCATGTTTGATACTCTTCTCTCTTAACAATTACCTCTCAATGGATTTTCATTCTTGATCCTTTTTATGGAGATTAAATCCTTTTTATCCTTAGATAAGAGTACATCTAAGTAATTCAAGACCTTATTTTCACTTTGTTCCATCCTTTTGTTGAGATATGTATTCATCATAACCTATAGATTCTTGAAAGTTGTTCCTAGATTTTGCACTACATCATTAACTTCTGATTAAGTAAAAACTAGATTGTCTTGAATTCAATCCATAACCTTTTTGTAAACCATTATACCTTTGATCACCTTTTAGTTGTTAAGCTTTTACCAAAGGACCTTGATTTGATACCAATTGTTAAAGGTAAAATCACTAAGAGGGAGGGTGAATCAGTGAGCCCAAATAATCCAAACTTCAATTTTGATCTTTATAATTACTTAAATAGTTAACACAAGCAATAATGAATCAAACATATCATTCAAAGCTATAAGCAAGAGAGATAATGCAAGATCAATCACATAACACATAACATACATGGGAAACCCTATTGGGGAATAAAACCCACTAAAATTTATAATTAGATTATTTTCCTATATAACAAGATCTAATTTAAACTACTTATAACTGATCAAGGAACTAAAATCCCTATTTAGTGAGACTTCAATCCCACAAGGTGCTTCTACACCTATCTAATTGAGTTGTAATAACAACTAGACTTTTTAGCAAGTTTTGCCCTACAAGGAGGCTACAACCACCTTAGATGCTGAGCTACCACCAACATCTATAAAACACTTCCACCTCTAAAATAATTTCAATGAAACTTGATGATAGACCTCAACTTATCTCTCTTCACCTTCACTCACGCTCAAATAGCAAGAACATAATTCTACCAAATAGAACTATGACCAATAGGTCATATAAATAGTCCTCAATATATTATGATCTTCAACACATCCTCAAGGCACTCTACCCCTCATTTTATCAATAAAACACACACATAAGCCTCTTTGTTATTCTCCTTGGTCTCTCACATATAAGTCTAGAACCCATCATCAATGGTTCCACTATTTATAGAGCAATCTTGATCAACACAATCTTGGTCAGCCATTAGGCATGTCTTAACCCTTAAAACATATATCATATGAATATAAGGCTCAATATAATCTTCATTGGTTGCCCATATCATCTATGGTTCACTCTTAAGTAGCTACACCTTTTAAACAAGTCACTTATAGCTCTTATAGGTCTCATAGAGACTTATTCACCCATATAACTCGCCCTTGAGTAAAAAATGAACATAAGACCACTTCTAATTACATAGGTCCACTCTTTGTGTCCCCTCAGATATCCTCAAATGATCATAATCAACTTATCTTACTTCTACATATGTTCAAACAACTCAAACATAGACCTTACACACACAGTCACCATGGATGAATACGCAATTAACTTCTTAAGCATTGTTCACACTCAATATAGATTGATCACACTTCCAAAATCCACACAATGCATCCTCATAGAGTATGCAACATGATCTAATATTTAATTCATCATGAGACATCAAAATAGCATCAATAAAATCTTGAATATCCTTCTTAGGTCACTTGTAGAATAAATGTAAAAACATAGTCAATTTTAGAGAATCATAACTATGTCTATATTCACTTGCAAATCTTCAAGCCCATATTTCTAGATGTACCTTGACATATTTTACGACTTTGGTTTTTACTACAATAGAAAATTCATCTTATATCAAAAGTTATGGTTTAAAAACCAGACACTAGTATTTCCTTCACAAATTCAAATATTTGAATAGCAATAGTCACATTATCCCTTGAACACAATGCTCGAATATCATAGATTCTCAACTTAGGATCAATCTCAACCATTGATCTTGTTCAAGCTTTAATACATATACCACCAAAGCCAAATGTTAAACACCTATCATGTTGACCTCATCTCATACAATCTGGGAACTTTAACTCAATGTACTTAATTAATCTATAAGGATCAGTCATGAAAATGATGATCAATGCTCACCATTGATCAAACTATATGAACACCCACTAGCTGTTAGATCAAGATCTTGTACCTTTACTTAGATGTTAAACATCATGCACTTATCCTCATTTTTTATACCTCTTGACCCCTTAAAGAAAATTTGCATCATTGATCTTTATCGAGCTTTAACACATTCAAATATGACTAAGTATGGGGACCCTGTCAATATGCATGAGTAGCCATTTTTGCACCTTAACAACTTCATCTATGCTAATTTTCAAGATCTCAAATTTGGACTAGATGATTTCCTTCCATAGGATAACCAACCATATGACTCATTTCTCTTAGTACTCTTACACCTACAAGATATAATGCTATTAAATTTCTTTCTCATAAACTTCTGTCACAAAGCCAACCATGTCCAAATCTCCCTAAGAAGACAAATTTAATCATCCATAACTTTTGTCATGCTTTAGCGCATTATCTCAAACTTATCATAAATGATTTATTCTCAAAATTGAACAAACCCATATGATCAATTTCTCTTGAAACCTTTACACATGATAGATATAACACCTTCAAAATTCTCACTCAGATCTTTCTATGACACTATAAAATTGGCTAAGTATGGGAAAACATAGTCAATCTACTCAGAAGGCCAACTTTTCATATGCATAACTTTTGATGTGATACATCACATGATCTAGGAAATAACACAAATATATTAGGTCCAAAAATGAACAAACCCATATGATCACCTTCACCTAAACCATCTATATGTTTGAGATATTCCATCATCAAATTTCTCACTCAGTTTTTTTTGGTCACTTTGCAAATTTGGCTAAGTATAGGAAAATAGTGAAATCTATATTATAAGTGAACTTTGTACCTTCATAACTTTGATTGTGATTTGATGCATGACTTGATATATGGCACATAACAACTAGGGACTACACTGATCACAACCATATGACCAAATCCCCTTGAGTCCATCCCATGTGGAAATGGTGACATCATCAAATTGCCTACTCAAATTTTTTACCACTGAACCCAAAGTGTCTAGATGAGAACAATGAACAACCAAATGAATTCTACTTGTACACACAATATCTCAAAGCATGGATTACATTTTATAGGTACCCTTTCACATGTTCAAACCTCTGTACTCATCCCTTAATGTATTTAACCATGTCAACATTGAAGATCAACCAAGCCACCTTCAAGCATACAAGAACAACCACATTTGCACACTTTGTCATTGTCACATAGACTATCAAGGTTCTTCATCAACTAAATAGGACACCATCATGAAAACTCTCTAACACCTTTTCACCTCCAATTTTATTTTTCATGTTAATATATTAGCATTAATGTAGGAAATAAAACTAATTATCCTTAGATGTTCTCTACAAGGAGCAATACCACACTAAGTAAAGAACCCATGTTATGTTTGATTTAAGGTTTGCATTCAATTAGAAAAATCCAATCATTAACATAAATATTAGTTAAATGGCATATACAGTATAATATTTTCTTTCTTATCATTAATAAGGATAAGGATAAGGGACATGATCTCCATATTACACTAGATAATTTGTAGAGTTGCATTGAGTGTTAATTACCAAATTTTCAAAGCACACATATCTAACTAAGTAAAGTCCCTTATAACTACTCCATGTTTTAAAGGTTTTTCAAGGTGATTTAAATTGATTAGTCTTAAAATGAAGGATAATTATTTTTAATATATCTATAGTGAATTATGACAAACTTAGTGAGGTTTGTGAAATGAAAAAGTAGAGGAAGACATCCATAAAATTTGTTTTTACATTTGACATTTGACATAGTTTGACTAGGATTTTACACTACCTAACCATGAGTGTAAATCATTTTACCAAGGGTGTTTTCTCTCTCCATGAGAGTATCATCCCTTCATTGGTCCTTTTCTACACTATATCAATCTTGCATAATTTTTGGGTTATATCCAGATCAAAATCTTAACCTATTTCCACCTAATTTTAGCCTCAAATAGTACAAATTTTTAATATAATTTGATATTTATTTAATAACCTTCTCTTTGTCAATTTAAATTATTTTAATACATTTTATTCCTTCAAAATTAATTATCTGTTTAATGTCATATTATTTTATTTTATTTATATTTCACTTGTGCATGTTATGTATGGTGCAGTGTAGTGTTATTGACCTAAATCCACTTTACATACTACAAAAACATGAAATTAAATCTATTCATATGTAAAACTATAAAATTAAACTTAATTTTTGATTCATTTATAGTGTAATAATGACAAAGAGAGGTATTTAGAAGAATATTTGATTATTATACAAATATTTAAATAATCATCAAAACAAGATAATGTAAAATAAGTCCAAACAGAAAGGCAAAGTGAACCTTAAAAACTTACAGTGGACCAAACACTTCCTAAACTAAAATATATTTGCATCTAAAAGCTTGATTTAAAATTATCTAAAAATAAGACATGACTCCTCAAAATAAGTGTAACAATTAAACATGACATTTTCTTAAATAATTAGAAGTAAATAATCAATAATTATGGTTCGGATATCATTATCAGGTAGCTCATAGTTCATCTCGGTTACCATAGTTTTAAATTAATTCACACAATCTCTAATGTACTCATTTGATGCTTAAAAAATAGATTATAAGTTGAGATAATTCACAAATATAATCTTTTCATCAATATTGGTTTAAAAGTGAGATAAAAAATCATATAGTAGAGGTACAAATGAATGTATGGATCCCATAATAAAGTGTAAAACCAATAAAGTTCATTATCCCGTGATCTTCTTGGAAATAGTTTAGTTAATAGTTTATCATCATGAGAAATTATTATATTTTTGGAATATCCCATGATATGTATGGGTTTTGTATATGTTTCAAGATATGTGAATAATTAACCTCAAGAATTTAACCCACAATTGCATGTGTATTCCTATAGAACATTTAAAAAAATAAACATGTATATGATCAAGGTAGAATGCCTATCAATATATTAACTTATATGTGAAAGAGTACCAAAGTCACTCCTTACATAAATAATACAATACAAAAGACCTTAACATGGATTTACCTTTTATCCATACCCTCTAACTTATTATATAGATAAGTAAGGATATTTAGGATAGGGATGAATCTCTATTTTCAGGGATATTGCTTCAAAATAGATAAATCCTATTTTGAGGATAACTTCTAAAGATAGTCTTATTTATAATTTAACATATAAATAATATATGAATAATGATTATCATATCCATAAAGAGTTCATCTTATACAATACAAGAGTGTATGTCATAATATACACAAACATTCCCCCTTAAGATGAGAGGATAAAATAGGCTACACTAACTAAAGTAAGCTTAGAATTGATGTTGTATGGTTTACAAAAATAAAATATTGGTGCTCAAATATAACATCAACATCTATCCTTAACTATAAATTAGGGAAAGTGAGAAAAAGAGGGAAAACCTTGGATATGGGTCCCATAAACTATGTCATGGTAGGTTCCCATATACATGTGAGTACAAAGAATGCAATGATCTTGATAATGGTTAGACTAAAGATGATGTTAAATCATGTCAATATGTCAATAAAGAGAAAAATGCTAAATTCCTTGAGTACACCATTCCAATGGGTATTTAGTTGTTGTAACCACCAATTTAATATGGAAATGATGTTGTATATGAGGATATATTGGAAATTTTAGGATGTCAAAGATATAAATTGAGCACACTTGAGCATTGAATAATGTATATTAGATTTTTTGCATAAGTGGAACAAATCCATAGGGTACATGTAAGTTACTACCAAGTTATTATGAACAAACAGACATACTCGAGTATAACCATACTCAATGTGTCCCAAAACATTTGCATGTCATGTGTACACATATGTGAGGTATCAAATAAATTATCAATGGCCCAAAAAAATGTTGAAAGGAATTACAAGTGTTTTCCAACTTGTTAAGAACAATATTACATGCTCAAGTACAACCATCCTCAACATGGATCCCCATAAATTCCATAATGGGTATGAATATAAAAGTGAGGTATCACAAAAAGTGATTAGAAGGACAAGCAATGGCTTAGAGAAAAAATTGTGAAAAATATTATATTTGACATAAAATTATAAATATAAATGTAAAACTATGTTTTTCTCAAAAAAATATGTAGTTCAAAAAATAAATTCATGATGAAATTCTTCCATACATAAATTTATGGTATATTTAAGCATAAATAACCTAGATAGCATCTAAAAAACCTATGAATTATAGAAACTAAAAGTGAAATATCCAAAAACTATTTGTTTCACTATGAATCCCTTGAACAAATACATAAGGTGAAAAACAAATTCATTGAAAAAGACCATTATATGAACAATATATGGCCTATCAAATTTATGGTGCCTAAAATGGAGTAAAGCACTGAGGGTCCATTTGTAAAATATTGTCCAAAGCCATAAAAAAATTTCCAAACCTATAAAAAAATTGGTCCTCCAACTCTAAAAATAGAAAAAAATAATTCATAAAATACTTTTTACATTTAAAGAAGCACTTTATAATTTACATGCTTTTATTTTTAGTATTAAGTTTTTTCAAAATTTATTAAAAAAATAAAATGCAAAAAAATCCTTATTAACCTTAGTTTAAACCTCTATTAATTGAGTATTGTATCTCCATTTTTAATGAAAAAAATTCAAACCTAAATTTATAAGATGTTTTGGATATAATTTAATGATTGTAAACTCTATGAGGTTCTAAAAGTGAAAAAAAAATAGCAAAGTCATTTTGATGCAACTTTGATAAAAAACCACGAAACTAAAGAGGAAATGATTTCCAGAGATGGAAATCATTAATGCAACAAAGTGAAGCTTAAGAAAGTTTTAATACCATGTTAGATTTATGGAGGGTTCATGAACTTAATGGATCTGATATATATTCCATGATATATGAATAAATAACCTCAATACTTTCACTCATTATTGCATGTGCATATGTGTATAAAATTTAAATGAACTAAACACATATATGATCAACGTAGAATGATCGCTAATATATAAAGATTAGATGTATAGGAGGCCCAAAGGCCGTGAATATTACAATAGAAAATAAATTACAATGGATTGACCTTTAATCTATACCCTCCAACTTATTATATAGATAAGTAATGAGGTTTAGGATAGGAAGGAATCTCTATCTTTAGGAATATAGTTCAAAATATGCAAACTATTTTTTGAGAATAACCACTAAATATATCCTTATTCTTAAATAAATTATTATGTAAATAAGATATAAATAATGACTGGTAGATATCCATAAAAACTGTCTTAATAAATATAAGGGTGTAGATTATTATAATCTAACATAAATATTTGACCAAGATGTGTAGTAAGCCTTGACTTGATATGAAGGATATCCATTTCCATTAAAAAAATAAAAGCTTTGAGTAATAAATCCTATTATAAATGGTTAACAAATTAATTCATAATCCAAGGGTTAATCAAAATATCAATGGAAGTGACCATGTTAGTTGTATTATGAGACCCTTGGGAAAGAATTTTGATTTGATGTTGCAAGTAATGTATGCATCATAGTGGTCATTTGGAGGGTTGATATATACATAAAAATTTAAATTTATAATTTGTGTACTAATGAAGGGTTTGGAGGAATATAATGAATAAGTGATGGTTGAAACATAGGAGGAATAATTGCACTTGAAATATCTATAGACTCTTGAAAAATAGAAACATGTTTAAAAGTGGGAGGACATACGTGTTGACAAGAAGGAAAATTAATATAAAAATATTGACAAGCTGAAGACATAAATTTTTGAGAAAGAAGAACATTAAAAACAATAAAGACATTAGTAGGTTTACAAATAATTCCCAAAATGACTTCACGAGAAGTTAAATTTTGACACACAACCTCTTCCAATGCACTTATAATTATAGATATATTAACAAGATTATTTATAGCATATTTATTAATATGATCATCAATGTTATCCTCACTATCATAATCACTATCTTATACATCGCTATGAAAATATGTGACATTATAAAAGAATTTGTAACATCTTGAAAAAGTACAGTTAAAGGGTGATCCATCACAAGCACACTAGGATTTAACATACATTTATAAATTGAAATGTCTTCAAATTTTGGATCAAGAACATAAAATTCAAGGGAGCTATGGATATTAAAGATAATAAAGTGAAATATAAATAACCCTAAAAGTTAGATAACTACATATCTAACTCTATGTGAAATGAGATCTAACTCTAGAGGACAAGGCATAACAAATATGGGTTTTATGAAACTTGAAAGTAACGTACCAAATAAATAGCTATAATAAAACTAGATCTATCATAAAGTAATTAAAATGTAACACTAACTAAGGTAAAGAGCATGCAAGTCAATTTAGGTTCACCAAAATATTTTATGGTAAAATGGATTTACATCAAAATGTAATACATCTACCCATACATGTAATTACATCTAGTCATATCTAAAATAGTAAAATCATAGTTTAATTTCTTATTAATTTATAGTGTAATAATGATAATGAGACGGATTTAGAGAATATCTATTTTTTGCACAAATATGGAAATGATCATCATTTGTAAACAGTGTGAAAAAATTCCATATGATAAGACAAATTGATCTTTAAAAACTCAAATCAACCCAAACATTTCACCATTAGGGCAAGTAATTTACATGCATAAATTGATTCGATGACTTTGTTCATCATGTCAAGGAATTAAAAACCTCACTTGTATTTTTGAAGTTCTGCATATTATCTTTAAGAATTTGATATCCTTATTTAAAACCCTAATATGAAAATGCACCCAAAAATGGATAAGACCTGGCTTTGTTTTGGGACAAGCATAGTGGGGGTTTTAAGCACCAACTACTTATCAATCCCCTCAATGGTTCATATTATTAAAAATAAGAATCTAAGTATAATTTAGTTTAGTAAGGTGTTCTAATGTGATGTAATGTTTAGTCCGTCATGACTTTTAACACTACAATAAATGCTTTATTTATTCTAAAATACAGTAGTAAATGATTTAGATTTATATAGAATATTGAATATCTAATCTAAATACTTGAATTGATTTCTTGTGTTCATTCATTGTATGTCTTAAATGGACTAATAGACATGTATATTTATAGATTTTTGTAGACACTAAAATCTAGTATTAGACACTTGAAAATCATAGTGTTGACCTACCTTCAAGCTACATAACTTGTGCATACATATATTCCTCTAATCTACCATTCTCTCACATCCACATGCTATGTATGAGTTTCATCCTTTCAAGTTGTTGTCAATTACCTCAATATTTTTCTTAATTTATGGCAAACTATTAAACTATCATACTCAAACATCTCTAAATCATCAAGTCAGTGTTCCTCTCTCCTAGATAGGAACATCAAATTTAGTCAATAATGTCCAAATGTTATCAATCAAATATAATGGTTTCATTCTTTACACAAAAATAATCAAATTTTAAAATCAATCATTTTTATGGGTCAGTCTATTTACCTAGCATGTTGGTGGCATGGTAAATTAACTAAATAAACACATAAATATAAATCAAGTGTAGACTTAATCGACATATGGAACTTACCTATTAAACATCTATACACTACTACACATTGAGTAAAATTGACATATTCTTCCCAAATCACAAATCAGTTCTTAGGAGCAAGCATCATCTCAGTCTAAAGCATACTAAGTAAAGTCAAGATCAAACATTTTCAAGTGTAAAAATTTAGATCATTAGGTGGATTTATATATAAAAGGAACACAATTTCATATTCACACTAAGGGTAAGAACTATGTGTGGCTTAAATTCCCTCTTCAAAGTATTGGATACATAGGCAATGATCAATCATAAATGGTGGTGATTAAGATCAGCTCAATCCATTACACTTCCCAAGTTTTTATAGTTTGTATCCCCTCATAAGTGAGCCTATTTTTTCAAATGAAGGAGATGGATTTTTGGGTGTTGCGCATATGATTAGACCTTAAGATCACACATAAATTTGAATTAAAAAAAGGTGTACTTACATGTATTATAACATAAAAATAAAATATCCAATGATAGAACCATCTAGCTTGGAACATAAAAATGAACATTACCAACCTAAGGTTGGCGTTAATATTTGGGGTGTGTAAACATCAAAAACATACATCAAGTTACTCAATCCCATTTAGAGCCTACCATTTGTCTCAATCCTACATAGTACATGGAACAACTAAGCATCTCATCCTTTATTGTACTTTCTATGTTTAGCAGTTATCATTGTCAAATCAATTTTAATCCTATATACTTAGATATATGCTTGATTGTCATACTTTATGATCTAAATTAATACACATAGTTTTTATCTTAATTTGGATTATATTTAATCCAAATTAAGGTAAAACATATTGGTGAACATGTATATTTATTGAGTAGTATTAAACCTTAGGTTACCCTTAGGGTTTCATGATACTTTCTAGGGTTTTAGATTTCTACTTTAGGGTTTAATTTTTTAAACCTAATTTTTTATTTTTTCTAATATTAAAAATTACCCATGGCTATAATAAATTATAATTATTTATACTTTTTTACTAAATCCATGATTGTAATTATTATATGTTGTTGGCATTTACCATATAAAATCTATAACAAATATGTAATTAAATGGTGTTCTACCTTAACTTAGTTTTAAAAACACTGATAGGATAAAAACAAATATGTGAATTCAAATTATAACATGTGGCATTTAAGCATATATCTAAATGTAAAATACTAAAATTAGTTGCAATGATTTGAAAAGTGACATATGATAAATATAGCAAGTCCAAAAAAAGGGATGAGTACATAGATTTTTCCATTGACTATATGACTATGATTTTATTCTAATAATAGAAAGTAAACTAAAGCACACTTGTGATTCATTCGGTTTATGAACTATGTTTCTATTTACATAAGATTAGTTCTATTAGATATGGGTCAATATCGACTATCAATATTGATATTGACCTATGTGTAAAAGAGGGTCTGTGACTGTACGGTCACCTTTAATATATTTTAAATCTCTTTATGTGAAATCTCAAACTTTGATAATGTGTACAAAATTAAAAATCAACCTCCTCCATCTTCAAACCATAGGTGTGTTTGTGAGGGCTAGAAACATAAAAAAAATAGGAAAGTTTAATGGGATGAGCTAACCCCAATCACTCCCATTTGATTATTGATATTTTCTTACATATTTGATATTATGAGGAGGGAAATCAAGCCACATGTAGTTCTCCTATCTAGTGTGATTTTGAAATTTTACTTCTTTGTTTTATCAATGTATCTAATGATTTAGAATTAATACTTGACAATGCTTTCTTTGACTCAAATTTTAGTATGCTTCAGAATTAGCTTGTGATTAATCCTAATGATTGATTGACAATATAGGAAGAATAGGGTAAATTTTCTTAATGTGAAAAATTATATAGACATATAAGTCCCCTATTAAGTGAGACCTTTATTTGTATTTATACGAGTCCAATTGGGTAATTTTATCATGCCACTAACATGTTAGGTAAATGTGTTGACCCTAAGGAGAATTTTGACTATAAAAATTATCCATTGTTGGGAGAGGGTTGATATCAATAGTCTTGGTTCATTATCAACTTAAAATATTAATCGAGACTAGTGGTAGTGAACCGTGCATAAGTAAACTAAACTAAGGCTCTAGAGATGTCTGTGCAAGACATTAAGCATGGTTTGAAATATGTAGTGAGGTTTTCATAGAGGTGTGATAACATAACAAAAGGATTAAACTCATAAGGTATCATATGTGTGAGAGATAATATTGAATTAGGACCATATTTGTGTGTGAAATTCATGCATGGTAAATGTGTCAAAATTATCATTGTCAAGTACTTGATACCAGATTTTAGTATCTACAAATGCCCCCCTTTTATTTTAGTATTGAAATTGATAGATTAAAAATAAAAATGGTATACTTAAGTATGTATAATGCACTTTTTATTTGGTAAGAAGATCCAAATGTATAGGTCACTCAATAGCAAAATACACAACAAAACATGTGTAGTCAATGTCCATAAATTGATATATAAATTTGAAATTTTGAAAAATTAAAGAATAAGGAGTACACCTATGTGTTGGTGAAAACTATGTTTCCCTTGTAACTTTTTCAATATGATGTTTCCCTATCAAATCATTGGATAAATGTGCTTTTCTCTAAAGTACTTGGATATTGGTTCCTCTTGTTTAACCATGGATAAATCATGTTTCCTTTGTGAAGCACATGGAGAGATGAGGTGATTGTTCCCCATTTTTATGTAACAATGCAAACCCTTGGGGTCGGTAAATATATGTCCTAATCCTCATAAATTTATGAGAATTACAAGATGCATTAACCCAAATAACTACTTAAATATAAAAAATAAAGGGGAACCACATGATGGGTTCTCTAAAAGTAAAAATAAAATCAACCACTACATATGGTTTCTATATTCAACTGTATATTTTTGCTCCAATTCGCTCAAGGTATCTCAAGTTTTATTAATTTAAAATAAATACATGTTCAAAATAAAATGAAAAATGTTCATGATCACATATGTAATTGTATATTTTCACTCAAGTTCACTTAGTGTAGAATATAATGTATGATTGAAAGAGAATGAACAGTGTTCATGCCCCCATCATGACTGTATATTTGATAAGTGTGAAATGGAATGACAATCATTTATCATTAAAATTTTTAAGTTGTATCATTGTGTATGTGTGCATGAACCAACATTATGTCTCATGAATCTAAAAGTGTGTACATGTGCATGAACTAATATAATGCCCTCTAAATTTGTACTAGTTGATATATAATATTATACACGTATATGCTAAATTTGATAATTTGTATCTCAAATATATGTATATGAGGAAACATGTAATTCATGTTCCCATAAATTATATACATATTCCCATGCATATTCACCCAAGTATGTATGAATATTTACTCAAGTCTTTGTAAATTAAGTGCATATGCATGGCATATACCCCCATAATCTATATTGATGTGCCAATATCTATCATGTAACTAAATCATATGATATTTGAACCATTTTGATTCTTTTAAATCTATACTCTAATGTGATTTTATATTCATGGAGTCTTATGTCTCTTATGATAATCCCATTGTTATGCCCCCATTTTGATATGAGGATGTGTTTTATGAGTCACTCATCTCAAAATAAGAGTTAAGAGTATCATGCCATGTGTAAATATAACATCATTTATAATCATGTGAACATGTGGAGATTATGTCATAATTAATAATGTATATGTCAATCAAGGCATGTATGTAACATATGTAATACAGGGCATATACATGTCATGTCTAGATACATGTATCAATAATGCACACAATAGTAATCATCACTAAAAAATAATTTAATATGACTATGTAGTAAAAATGCATGATGTGTATCATGGCACCACTCAATGTCATCAAGCTCAATATTTAGTGTCATATATAAAACTAAGGGCTACATATAAGGGACATGCAAATTTTGCAATAAAAAAGGCTAAGGGCTATTCACAATGGACATAAAGATGTCATAAATAAGGGATATAAAAATGATGCATCAAATAATTCCCATGGTCCACACACAATATACAAGCACAAAGTAACCTATCATGTAAGAGAGTAACAAAAATAATAAAATGTCAAACAAATAAATACTACTCTACACTATCCATATGTATCAATGTCACATCATAGTGTAATATCATATCCTTGTAGCAATATGTAAGATATGAATAAATAACAAGACATGTATAAGAAATTTAGAGAGACAAACATGGTGGAGAGATCATAGAAAGATATAACTTATAACAATGAAACCATTGGAATAAAATGCCTTCAGTATTGACATGGCTACTAGCTAGAGGAAAGTCCAACATCTATATGTCCATGTGTAACATATATGTCCTGCATCACACTCATATACCTTAAAATGAAAATGTGTATGAAAATAATATGTCATCTACCAAAAATATGAAAATAACATATGTAAATAGTGTAATTTAGTAATCATGTCATGCTCACATCCTCATTTTATTTTTTTTAATGTTTTTATATTTCTAAAATATTTTAAATCTGAAACATGTTAATCAATTATCACATCAATGGGAAGACCATGAGGGTAACTTGTATCAAATAATGTAAGGGTCTTTTATCATGATAAAGAGGTACCAGAGGTAGGTATATTTTAATTTGATAAGAAGTAATGTGTTTTATGGTAATTGTCATGATCATTATTCATAGAATATTCTAAATTATGGGTAACTCTAGAAGTTTGAGTACTTTGTGGGGTATTTTTTATAATAAGAGAATGTTTCATTTGTTGTGTTTGTTGTGGAACATGTTAAACTATATGTGATACTAATTTATTTTTCACTATAAGAGATGATGGCCTTTATGATCCCAAACTAACTCTATGGTGTGATTGGCACTAAATAGCTAGCTAAATAATAGACCCAATTACTTTCCTCTAAACTCAGTGTATACAAAGATATTTCATATGTGTAAGCATTGGAGCTACATTGATACTATATGGGTGTATCAACTAATTAAGGTGGTGGTGGGGGTGGAGGAGGAGATACCCTTGGCTATAGAGGGTACTCATATCCTACACCTATATATATGACAATCTTGTTGTAGTTTATGTACTTGATACATTAATGTATTTTATATGCTACTCCACAAAGATTTTGCATCCAAAGGCATTATAAAAATATATCAAAAATATTGTTATTTTGCATAATTAAGAATAAAATGGATAATATGGTAAAGCCCACTTGAATATGTAACACTATGTGTCCCAGGGTATTATGTTTTTGTCTAAACAATCCCTTAACTAATCTTGATGTATTTTGTAAATCCTATTATGTGTATCCAAGGGAATGAAAAATGCCATTGTGCACATGTTCTCACTTGACCCATTATTGATCATGACACTATGTATGGGTTGGTTATTAGTATAGACTCATATGGATAGTATATGACAATTTTAATAAATATATACAATCCCATTATCATTAAACATGATCATAGGATGCTCTAGTGAAGTGTCAATAAATGTACCAATAATAGTGTCTATTGGGTGACCATATGTCATAGTTGGAGGATGTATATTATATGCATAATGTACTTTTTAAATGTCCTTAGACTTTGTCATTTAATGCCCATTAAATGGATCAATGAATATTTTCAACTTATTATTTCCATTGTTCAATTGTATATATTCCTATGTGGGTGTAGTCAACTCAATAGTGTTATCATCAATAAGCTTGTATCTTATGTATTAATCTGTAGCATTTGTTCATAGAATGTCTCATAATTTGACAATAGTCATAATATGAATTTATATCATAGTCCCTTTGTTTAGGATTTTTTAGATCAAACTCTTGTAAAAAAAGAAGAGTGATAAGGTTGCACTCAAGTAGCTTTTGTAATAGTATATGGGTAGGTGTGGTAATCATGAAAATTACCTCTTAAGTGGAGATGATAATTGAAGTTTATTTGTAAGTAATGACAAAACATTAATTGTAATCTTTTCTTCATTCTTTTTTTAATTGGTTTGACTTTATAGCTTAGTTTACTTTGAAATTTTATTGTTGAAGTAGTTGTAGGTGTAAGTGTATACTTGAACTTATTCAAACTTATGAGCTTAACATTTTTGTCCCTCACTATGTGGCATAGCTCAATGAAGGATTCAAATCAATTGAATATGATTAACTCATGGAGTTTTGCAATCAAGATTTACTTGAAAATTTATTGTAACTCATTTTCAGACATAAAACTAGTCATATTGGATAGTATAGTCTTGTAATGAAGTACATAATAGCTTATTGGCTCGTTGGACACTTGCTTGAGTTTATAAATTTACATACAAGATAGTTTTTCATTAATGTTGATAGTGAAAAATCCTATAAATTGATCTACAAAATGGTCGAATGCTTTGACTAATTAGAGAGGAAGGTCATAGAATAATCATAGAGAATAATATTTTACACTTCTTGGGAATATCTTGGTTAACAATTTTTCATTATATGCATAATCCAAGCATGTTACATGGAATGATCAAAGGTATTACTCTGGATCACCTTTACCTTCATATAGTGGAATCCTAAGAGCTAAAAATCATGTAGGTAAATTATAAGTTATTATTTTAAAGGATAATAGGTTATTAAGCAAGGCATGTGAGTCCATGGAATGACTAGCTCTAGATGCACCTTGCTCTAATTACAGCACATTATCATGTAGAGTTGTAATAGTTCACACAAGGGAATATGTAGTAGGCAAGGTTGGTGATGTAACATGCATAGTCATCATAGGAGGGGTAAAGGTTAACTATGTAGGGATAAGTGTGGAAATATGTTATAAGCCTTGTGTTGCCTCTAAACCTTGGTGAGGTATCACATATGTCACTTGACATATAAATGTAGGGATAAAACCAATAGTATATGTCTAAACACTTAATGTGGTAGCTTGGGATAAATTTTGTGTTCATCTCTTGTGATATATAACATTACATCAATCTAATGTGGATTCAAAAAAATATATTCAATAAATTCTTTTTTATCCATGGCATAAATTTGATTTCTATTAGATGTTTTATGTGTATTATCAGTCTCAACACTCATGATAAGTCTATTAGTAGGTGTATATTATATGTTTTACAATTTATATAGGGAGTAGGGGGGATAGAGGAGGTCATGTATGCCCTTTAGCATCTGGTGATAATAAGAGGTTTTAGGATTGAATACTGCAACCATATAATTTGAGAAAGGCTTGGAATTGTTCATTGTTAATTTTAACCTTAGTAGTTTATAAATGTGTTATGTATCCAAGGCCTTATCATCCTTTTTTAGTATATCTTGTGATGGGATGAATAATTCCTTATGTATATTTTTCCAATTCTTGTCCTATATATCCCATTTTTTAAAAATATCACATCAAGTTCACCAATTTCTTTTACCTTAATTCAGTTTTAGAAACCCTGATAGGATATAAATTCATCTCTGAATTTAGATTATAAGATATGGCATTAAATCATACACTGAATGTAAAATATTGAAATTTATAGAAATGATTTGATAAGTGGCATATGATAATATAGTCATTAAAATAAAGGCATGAGTATTTATCTTTTTTGTTTGACTTTTTGATTGTGATTATATTATGGCAGTGGAAGTTAGACTAAATCATGTCCATGATTTGTTCAGTTTGAGAATTATGTTTCTATTTATAAAGGGTTAGTTTCATCATATTTGGATCAGTATCAACTTCTAGTATTGACCTCTAGTGGATGGTATTGACCTATGTGAAAAAGAGGATCTATAAATGTATGATCACCTTTAACTACCTTTCAAATCTCTATATACACAATGTCAAACCTTGATGATGTGCACAACTTTAAAAATCAGCCTCCTTCACCTTGAAACCCGAGGTGTGCTTGTGAGAGATAGAAACCTACAAAAATAAGGAAATTATAAAGGTATTATTTGATCCTAACCACCCCCATTTGATAATCAACCATTGCCTATGTATCGAATACTCCAAGGAGGGAAATCAATCCACATGTAGTTCTTCCACCTAGTGTGATTGTGCAATTATGGCCCTCTACTATATGAATGCAACTAATGATTTGGCTCTGATAATTGATTTTAATTGGATTTATCATGCTTTATACATGGCTTATGATAGCTCCTAGTCATTAATTAGCAATCTAGTAAAAATATGATAGATTTACCCAACAATTAAGTGTCAATTCCCCTATTAAGTGATAACTTAATATACATACATACATATATATTAGTCTAATTGGGTAATTTATCATGTCATTTACATGATGGGTAGATGGTCCAACCTTAAGGAAATATTTGATTTTAAATATTAGTCATTGCTAGGAGAGGGTCAGTACTGACATGCTTAGGTCATTATTGACTAGCTATAATGACCAAGCCTAAGTGTTTCACTATTTTTTCATGTTTATTTTCTTAGAAGACAAGAAGAAACTTAAGGGAAAGGTGAGGTAAGAATAACTTGGTTTTATTGTGTGTGAATTATCCATTCGATTATAGATACTCCTCTTTGGTTTGGGAGGATGACCTGTAGATAAAAAAGAAACTAAAAAAGGGTGTGTTGGTGAGATAGGTTGGTGGATTTCCTATCAAAATCTATATCCAAGAAGAACTATACTTCCTTGAACGCTATTAATCCACTCTTTAAAATAAGTTAATATTAAGTAAAGTGTTGATAAAAGAGGTTGCATGAAGTAATGAAAGTACCTAATCCAAATAAAATAAGTGATTTTCAAGAAATAATGCTTGTTTTAACAAAATATCATTAAAAAGAAATGCTAAACTATTAAGGTGTAGTTTAGGTTGTTATTGTTGAGTTTTTGTAATGATAGAGGTTGAGAAATAGGATTTTGGTTGAGGTTGAGATATGTTTTAAGCTTGTTGTTTTGGACAAAAGAAGATTACATAGTGACTAGTGTTGGGCACTAGTAATTAGTGATGGTTAAGGAATAATCAATGTCGGTCGATGGATGATTGTTATTAGTCAATAATGACCATTGCCAGTTACTATGTGTTTTGATAGGGTGTTTCTTTCAGGTAGAATGGACTATAGGTAGGTTGCATAAGGGTTTTATAAGGTTGTTTTGGATTATTTAATGATCGTATAGGTAGGACAAGGTCTTAGAGATATCAGACATAGGGTTTGATACTCAAAATGGTTGAGAGTGGTCAGTTGGTACTTAGTGGAGAGAGAGTATTTAGAGTGGGAAAACTTTATCAGGAAGAGTATATGGATAGAGAAAGAAATGGATGTAAGCTTTAAATCACTAAAACTAAATAACTAAAGTTATGAAAAATATAATATACTTAGCTTATTTATTATTGTACTAACAAAGTCTAGAGTTGAGTGATGAGCCACTTGGAGCCTAGAGCAATGTGGATAGAGTAACAGTCCCAAAATCTTTGATGTTAAAATGTTGGAGTGTCCTTTTAGTCTTTGTCTAGTTCTACTTCAGTAAGAGTTTCTAGTTATAATCTAAGTGATTTCACCTTCATCCTCTATGATTCCACCTCCTAGGCATGGGTCTTGGGCTAGCAATATGTAACCATTTTTTATCCTTTTCAACTAGCACCAATCAAGGGTTGACTGTCATCAATCAAAGAAAAAAGGTCTAAATGGCTAAAATTATCCATTTAAACATATGATTGGTGATCGACAGGTTAGGAAATGGTTTGAGGTTAATAAATGCATATGGAATAAGTCTAGGGGGTTAGGGCAAAACATGTCTAGGTGGGAATAAGTCCTTAGGCTAGGTGACAATCATTTAGCCATGGATTTGGGTGGGGCAATGGATATGGCTTATTTAATTCAATTAAACAATTACATGAGGCAAAATGGGGTAAAAATTTGTGTTTTAAGGATTTTAATAATTAATCCTAACCCAAGGGGGTCAAGGGGAACAAGGGGACTAATGTGATACTTAGAGCCATAGTGTATAGTTTTTTAGTGTCTATATTTTATCCCATTTTGTTTGGTAGTTCATATCAGCTAGATGTAAAAAAAATGGATAGTTGATGGAAGGTTGGATGCCTTGAGTATGGGAGGATGTGTTCCCCCTCAAAATAGGATGTGATGAAGTGAAAATAGAGTCAAGTACAGGTTTGACAAGTGGATATGAGAGTGGTAAAGTAGGTAGGATGGTACGAAGTGGAAAATAAGGTTGTTATAAAGATGACAAGTGACAAGTAAACCAATCCACTACATTAGGCATTATGGATATGGGTACACTTATAAATGCATGTCTCCATGCTAAGGTGTTTCATTTTTTAAGGGGCCAAAAGTTAGGTGATCCTAAGAAAATGGAATAGGGTGCAAGTGTCAAAACTGTAAGTGGGCATATTATAAGGCACCTAAAATGGATTCATAAAAAAGTTATGAATGGGTAGAATCAATGTGACTAAGGGAGATATCATAGATCATGTATAGATTAGGCTACCATAATTGAGGTAGGTCATAAAACAAGTTGGTGCTAGAAGGAGAAATGATAAGATAACTGGTTGTAGTAATAGTGTGTGTGTGTTGGGTTAGTGCCTATAACTCAAGTCTCCTAGATAACGTTCATGTGTTCATACAGATCCAAAATTAGGTTGTGATCTTGTAAAGACAAAATGGTTGTAGGTGATAAGACCACAAAGGGTCATGTTTTGATACACCTTAATGGTTGTGTGCATAAGTAGTGTGAGTTCATCAAGTATGGTGAGGTAGGTATGTGATCAAAATGACCAAGGTGAGCTTTGGTCACCAAAATTGTGAATGGTGGGCCAAAATGACCAAGGCAAGGTTAGGTTGATTAGTTGGTTTGTGGAAAACAAATTATCTTCCATTTGTGAATGGTTGTGGTAATGTGGTTACTTTTGAAAAATTTTGGTTGGTGGTGTTTCAATTGGTTATAAAATTTGGTATACCACTTAGTTTAGTAAATGGAGACCCATTTTCTGGTGAGAGGGTGTAAATTTAGTAGTTGGGTTTGCAATGACTCAAAGAGGAAAGATACACACCTATCAATAAGTGGTCATGAAAGTAAAATAAGGAGACTAAATACTCCTATTGGAAAATACCATAATAGCAAGATGGGTCATCTTATGAACACAAATCCCTTGCATGTGTTGCATTATTGTTAGTTCAATTGTTAAAAGAAGTGCATTGATCACATTGTGTCAAGTAAGCTCAAAATCCCTTGTTTTAGAGGGTAAAAAGGGAGGTGAATGGTAGGTAAATGGGTGATGGTGTAACCTTATTATGGGGATGACTTGACCCTTTTGTAGGTGACCTAGGAACCATTATAAATAAAGTCAATGCCTTTAATTTAGTATAGACTGATCGATGCAGGAAGTCTACTATTTAATGTTTGTGAAAATTGATTGCAGCTTTCATATACAATTTTTATTTATATTTTGCTTTTGAATATGGGTCTTTTGATGTTTTACTATTACTTTTAGAGGTTGGGGAAGCTAATCAATGTGATAAGCTTATAATTGATTGCTTTTTTTGACAATTTTTTATCTTAGCCATCCTTCAAGGGAGTGGTCTAGGTTTTAGACTTATTAGGCTTGGTTAGTTATCCTTTAAGGGAGCAATCTACCTTTTTTTTGAATCAATTTTGATCATTTTGGTAGTTGTCCTTTAGGGGACATTCTGTAATGGTAGAGATGACCCAAGTGATATTTTGGTATCCCAAATGGATTTTCTTGTAGGTTTTAGACATGGACTAGTCTATAGGCTTGAAGGTTTACGTTTATGGAGGCAAAACCATAGCACAAGAAGGCTAATGATGGGTGAGAGGAGGTCTAAGCAATAATGATCATGGGGATCCATCTTATAAGGGATGAAAAGTATCTATGAGAATCATGCCATGGGTAGATTCAGGGCACCCATGTTTAATATTAGGTTAAGGCTATGATGGATATCACATGATCCTAGATTAATCAGTTATCCTTAATATAAGGAGATGAAGTTGATAATCTCATAAAGTAAGGGATGATCTTAAGTTAGACACAAGGTGAGTAAAAACTCATTTTAACAAAAGAATAGACATGAATGCAAAGCATTGAGCGGTTCAAGATCTGATATGCCATAAATCTAAACTCATGCAAAAAATGGTTTAATATAGTTAGGAGTGAATGTGCCCCAGCTACTTTTCTAACACTTTGATTAGACATGGAAAAGGTTCTAGATTGATAGCACTTAAGGAAAAGTAATGAAATAAAATGATACCATTTGTCTCTACAAGGTTGGTTAGGTGATGGTATTTATGCTTTGTTTTAGGTGTTTAGGCATGATGGTGTTGGGTTATGGTTTGGATTTTTTAGGCCCTGGTTATGATAGTGACCAATGTCATTTAGGAGTTGACTAATGTTAGTCTACTAGAGACCAATATTAGTTGAGGGTTGAAGGTAAAAGAGGTCAAAATGTCAGATCGATGACAGTCTAATAGAGAATAACATCAATCTTATTTTAATAGAAAAATAATTCAAAGGGAAAGGTTTGAGGTTTAAGGTGTGCTTATGCTTTGTTTAAAGGTTGGTTAAGCTCAAGGTTTGTTTAGGGTTAGTATGGTGCTAGGCTCGGTGTAGGTTGAGGTTTAAATGCTAAGGGCTGGTTTGGTCATTGGTTAATGTTTGTAGGCATAGGTTTTGGTTCAAAAAATGGTGTAGGTTGGTAGGAAAGAGGTTAATATTGAGTTTTGGGTGAAGTTTTGGGTTATGAATGGTTGAATGCTTTTAGAGGGAGAGTTCCCCTAGATGTTCTTTCCATGTATGGTGAACGCATAAAAAGGCTCTGAGGTATAGATGTTGGTTAGTCAAGAGGGTTTAGGAAGGGTGAAAATGACTTTATTTGCCACCAAGGATGGTTGATTTGTTAGTGATTAGTCGGTATAGAGTTCAAGTTTAAGGTAGTGGTTCAGGTGGGATTTCTTCTATGATGTTAAGTTGATGTAAATGTTGTTGGATTGGACTTGTGTAGCCTTGGGATCTAGTAATGACATTGGTAATAACATCTTGGAATAAAGATCATTTGGTCAAGAATGTCTCATTATCTCAATGAGGGAGCTTAGGTGTGGTATGTGTATGTTTGATAAAAGGGTGGCTGAGATTTTTACCTAATAAATCTTGAATGAAGGGTTGATTTTGGTGTGGGTTGATAGATAAGTTGGTTGTGGTTGGATTGAAAGTTGGGTTGATTTTGGTTGATTGATTTGTCTTGGTTGGGTTTTTTTGGGTGGTGGAAGAATGGCATATCCATAGGATGGACACCTTTTCTTTCCCTCTATCCTTTTAGGCTTGTGATCAAGTGACCATGTGAATGGTATGGATTTGGAAAGGATTTGGGCTAGTGGGATACTTTAGTTCCTCTACACTTTCATATGAGATTTTGGGAGTAGGTAAGTGTGGGGTAGTTTATTTTGGCTTTTGGCTTGATGGTGGGCTCATGGGAGGTTCCTCTATTAATAAGTCATTCTCATCACATAGTTTATGGATTATGACTTAGAGAGCTTTGCAGTTCTCTGTATCATGTCTAGGCATCCTATGATATGAGAAAATCGAATTGTCATTAAACCAAGATGAATTAAGACTAAGGGGATAAAATGGTTTGATAGGAGGTAAGACCAATTAAGAATCTTGTAACAACCTTTAAAAGATGGTAGAATATAACTCTAAAAAAGGTGGCAAGGGAGTAGAGGTTTTGTTACATGGGTGGAAGCCTTATTAGGGGTAGGCTTATCAATAAGATCTTTGGGTGGTGTAATGATCTTGGTGGGTGGTTTTGGGGTAGATGGTCTAGAATTTTAAGGCTTGGTTGTAGATGGTTTGGAGGTATAAGGCTTGGTTTTAGGTGGTTTAAAGATAGAAAGCTTGGTAATAATAGATGGAGGTGTAACTAGAAGTGGAGGTGTAGCTAGAAGTGGAGGTTGGGTTTGGGATTTCTTTGGGAGACTTGGTTTCTTAATCAAGGTGTAGGGGTGAGGTCTTAAGATAGACGACAAAGTAGAAATGGGAGGCAAGGTTCTAGATTTTGGAATCCTAGGTGGTTCCACTTTCTTCATTCATTTGACTTGTGGTTTCTTAGGTGGGTTTGTTAGTGTCAAATCTAAATTCAATAGAGGATGGGTAAAATTATAAGTGGGGAGGACACCTAGGTTATTAATGGGTTTTATTGGGATAGTGGAAGGTCTTTTGGTTGCTTTGGATGGAGTTGGGTTAGATGGTTTTTTTAAGGTTTGGGAGGTGGAGGCTTTTATTAGTTCAATTGGGGTGATGGTAGTGTCACAAGTGTAGGTTGGAGGTTAGGTAGACAAGGTTGAGGTTGATGACTCCTTATTAGTTAGATAGGGGAGCCTGAGGTGATGCCAAAATGTGGCCTGATCAGGGCTTGGTTGGGATAGAAACACTAAGTTTTCGACCAACCTATAAAAGGGCTTAGAAATGGGTTTAATAACTTTAGTGTTGGACTCAAAGGATAAACCAAGAGGGATAGCCATGTTCTCATATTCCTCCATCAAAGATTCTACGGCCTTGATGGATGGTTATTCCATAGAAGGGGTAGGTGAAACAAATTTTTCTTTAAGATTGTTTTCTAAAGGAAGGGTAGATGGCTCTATCATGGAATAAAAAGTGATGGGGGTAATGGTCTCCTCCTTTGCTAAAGGAGAGGTTGGTGATTCCACTACCTCAATAAGTGGAGAAGGGATGATAGTTGCTTCCTTTGTTTCATATTCCAAAAGAATAGTAGGTGACTCCATTACCTCAATAAGTGGAGAACATGTGGTAGTTTAATACATGGATTCATTCGTAATTAGTTCACTAAGAACTACATTAACAATGTGAACCTCATGCTTATGTGAGGACTCCACATTATTATGTTCAATGTTTATAGAATGTGAATGGTTGGGGAATGGTTATCTGAAAATGTTAAGTGATTGATTTGGGGGTGCATTCAGATTGTCCATCATAATTTCTTCCTTATCAATCACAACTTGGATAATGTTTTTGAATGTCTAACATCTACTAACATCATGTCCAATGACATGGTGGAGGCACACAATTCATTTTCCTTATACCAACTAGGAATAGGATGAGATGAATTTAATTGTTGAGGTGGTTTAATTGGAGGAAGTTGGATGATAGAGGTTTTTAACAAGTTTTCAAAAACTAAAATGTATGACTCCCCTAGTAGAGTATACTATTTTTGGACAAAGCAGTTTTGATTTTTGGCATTTTGGTTGGAAGAGGTGGAAGAATTGGGTTGGTTGACAACTGGAGGAGGAGCCATTTTAATCACAACTATGTTTACAATTCTTTTATCTTTAGTTTTGGTGTTGGTATGGTTGGTGTTTTTGGAGGAAGAAGCTTTGTTTGATTTAAAACTAGAATTTTTGTTCCTCAATTTAAGATTTCCCTTGTTAATGACTCTAATCTCCAATTTCTGAGCCATGGTAAATGCCTCATCAAAGGTTCAAAAAGTCTAAATTTGTAAGGTTGATGAGATATTCTTGGCACAATCCTGAGATAAAATCTCAATCAACTCAGGTTAGGGAAAAGAGAAAGAGAATTGGTTAATCAAACCTCTCCAATGAGCCACGAAGTCAGTAATTAACTCATCCTCAAATTTCTTAATGGAATAGAGGTTATTGATAGAAACTTTCATAGAAATATTTATAGAGAAATGGTCTAAGAAATTTTGGGCTAGTTGGGCAAAAAAGAAGATGGAGTGATTGGTAATAGCACTATACCAATCTAATGCAATACCAACTAAGGACATGGGGAAAGTATGGAGAAGGAGATTGTCAATGTAATCAATCAAATAACATGAATGTCTAAACTCTCTAAGATGTTATTATTGGCCTTCTTTTATTTGAATCTTAACAAATTTTGGAAGCTCTTATTGTGTTGGGTATGGTCAGATTAGGACAGATGGGAGGATTAACTCATTACAAATTTGGTCATATGACAAGATGTTATGGTACCAAAAATGGATGACTCTAGATTGGTCATATTATCTATCAAAATCTTGATAAGATCAATTTGTGGTTGTGCACCCTTATAATTTTAAGGTACATTCTGTTGGGGTTATGAAGGTGCCACATATGGGTAACTAGTAGAGGGTTGGGAAGATGCCATGTATTGGCAAGTGGGCATGAAAGGTTGGGAAAAATGTGGAGGCATGTACTCTTGAGGGTTTGGGACATACCTTTGGTTTGGTGGAATAGACATTGATTTGGTAAGAGGCATGGTTGGATTGGTAGGTTGTGGGTGTGTGGTTACCCTAGTGCTAATAGGTAGGAGTGTAGAGGGTATGGAAACTACCAAAATTTGGAAAGGGTTGGAAGATGGTGGGTTGGAAATGACAAGTGGTAAGGTAGAAACACTAGTGGAAGGTACTCCAATGGTAAGTTGTGTATGGGTTACTAAAGGTTAGGTTGTTCTTACATTAAAAGGGTTATTGGTTAGGATAGGAGGTGTTTGGGTATTATTTGGCAAAATGGATTAGTTTTGGGTGATGGTGTTGGAAGGGTTGTTGGTGGAAAAAGATGCTTGGGTTACCAAAGGTTGGGTGGAGATAGTGGCAATATAGGTGTTACCCATAAGGTAAGGTGGCATGCCATAAGGTGGCTCAATGGAAGGAATTGAAGTAGAGGTGCGGTGAACCATGGTGGTAAGGTAGTGTTGGAGAGCTATGGGATTATTATCAAGAAGGGTGGTAAAATCCATATCTCCTTGGGAAATTTTCCAAGGCATATTAGGACTTCCAAAATGATGGGGGGAACTTTATACATCTGATATGTACTTCATGGATGAGGAAGAAGAGGAAGGGTGTTTGTGAGGTGGATCTTGGTTTACTTGGTTTCTAAGTTGTTTTGTCAAAACCATGCAAATAAATATGAAAGAAGGGTGAAAGTTATCTCACACACTCAAAAGAGAAGAAAACAAAATAAAATATTCAAGGAAAATAAGTATACACTAAGAGTACATTTAAGTCTTAGAATACTTTTTATCTCTCTTTGGGTGTATACCTCAATTTTTAAGAAGTTGTGAGACTCAACTTGGGCTTGTAGGGTGGAAACTAGAAAAAGATAGCAAAAAATGGTTTTAGGTTGTTAAAGGCTCTCAAAATCTATATTAGAATTTAGTACATGGATTGATATTCGGGCCTAACCCCTAACTTAACGCACCACAATGATAGGGGTGTCAAGTGTTTAGCCAAAATATTCCATATTGCTAGAGATTATACTCAACCAACGAATTGAGTTTTCATTTTTCCACTTGGTAGTGAAGCCCAAGTTGGATAGCCAAGGGAAAGGTTTACCACTAGGTGATCAAATCCTAGATGGGCCTTATGTTAGTGTTTGATGTTTGATTTGAATGCATGGTTTGGTATTGTATGTGTTAATAAGTGAGGCTATGATTGATTTACTTGATTATTTAAGCTATGTAAGCTAATTAAGAAAGCAAACAATGTATGTAGGTTAATTTTATACCCAAAAGGAAATGTTGATTTATTTACATGAGTACAAGAATAACTATGATGCAACTGAATGTGGTATTAAGATGCAAGTCCTAATCCTAGGATGAATGTTTTTTTATTTTTAGAAATGAAGGGAAAAAATGAGAATTTTAACCTTTTATAAGAATGCAAAGAAGACTAAAACTTGCTTTTGAAAAAGAAGAAATTGAAACTAAAATTTTCAATGTATAAAATAAAGAAACAACATTTAAATTTTAGAAATGAAATTTGCAAAGGATGAAAATTTCACTAATCTAACTAAATATCCTAAATAACTATGAACCAAGAAAATCTCAAGGGTCCCACTAGGCATGCCAGAATGTTTAACTAGTTTTTCGTGTTTATTTTATTAGAAAATAAGAAGAAACTTAAGAGAAAGGTGAGGTAAGATGACCCTAGTTTTGTTGTGTGCACATTATCCAGTCAATTGTAGATACACTTCTTTGGCTCGGGAGGATGACCTATAAATAAGAAAGCAACTATAAAAGGGTTTGTTAGTGAGATAGGTGGGTAGATTGCCTAACAAAAGCTAGATCTAAGAAACACTAGACTTTTTTAGAGGTTGTCAATCCACTCTTTGAAATAAGTTAATGTTAAGCAAAATGTTGATAAAAAAGGTTGCATGAAGTAATGAAATTACCTAATCCAAATGACATAAGTACTTTTCAAGAAATAATGCCTGTTTTAACAAAATATCATTAAAAATAAATGTTAAATTGTTAAGATGTGGTTCAAGTTGTTGCTATTGAGGTTGTGTAGTGATAGCGGTTGAGAAATAGGCTTTTGGTTGAAGTTGAGAGATGTTTTAAGCTTTTTATTTTGGGTAAAATAAGATTACATAGTGACCAGTGTCGATCACTGGTAATTGGTGACGGTTAAGGAATGACCAATGTCAATCAATAGATGACCACTATCGATCAATAGTGACTATAACTGATCATTTTGGGTTTTGATAAGGTGTTGGTTATGGGTAAAATGGACTATGGGTAGGTTGTAGAAGGGTTTTGTAAGGTTTTTTGGGATTATTTAATGGTCATAGAGGTAGGACAGGGTTTTAGAGATATCAGACATAGGGTTTGTTACTCAAAATTGTTGAGAGTGGTCAGTGGATACTTGGTGGAGAGTGAGAGTATTTGGAGTGGGAGAACTCTATCATGAAGAGTGTATGGATAGACAATAGAAATGGGCGTAAGCTTTAAATCACTAAAACTAAATAATTGAACATTTTAAAAATACAATATACTTAGCTTAGTTATTATTGGCTTGAATAAGTTTGGATTTGAGTGATGAGCCACTTAGACCCTAGAGCAATGTGGATAGAGTAATAGTCCTAAAATCCTTGATGTTAAGATGTTAGAGTGTCTTTTCAGTCTCTATATGGTTTTGGTTTGGCAAGAGTTATTAGTTATGATCTGAGTGATTTCACCTTCATCTTCTATGATTCCACCTCCTAGGCATGGGTCTTGGACTAAAAATATGTAACTATCATTGATCTTTATCAACTGGTATTGATTGAGGGTCAACCACCATCGGTCAGGGAGAAAAGGTCAACATGGTTAAAATTATCCATTTTTACTTATGATTAATGGTTGAGAGGTTAGGAAATGGTGTGAGGTTAATAAAATTATATTTGTAATGTATGCAGAATAATTCTAGTGGGTTAGGTTAATAAATGTCTAGGTGGGAAAAAGTCCTTAGGCTATGTGTCAATCATCTAGCCATGGATTTGGGTGGGGATGTGGAAATAACTTATTCAATTTAATTTAATAATTAAATGAGCCAAAAGGGGGAGAAAATGGGTGTTTTAAAGATTTTAATAATTAATCCTAATCCAAGGGGGTCAAGTGGACCAAGGGGACTAATGCGACACTTAGAGCCATAGTGTACAGTTTTCTAGCATCTACACTAAGGGTAGTGACTCGTTCACAAGTGAACTAAACTTAGGATATGGAGATGCTTATGTAAGATAGTAATTATGTTTGAAACATACAATGAGGTTCTTATAGGTTTGTAACATTATAATGAAAGAATCAAAATCATAAGGTGGCATGTAGGTGTGAGAGAATGGAGAATTAGGACCATATTTGTGCACACAAGTCATGTGTGGTAAATGTGTGTCAAACTTGTCATTATCATGTAATTAATACTATATTTTAGTATCTATGAATGAATAACATCTTTATACACTAACAAGGCTAAAATTAATAATGAATAATCTTTTACCTTTCTTAATTCATATTATTACAACATCCAATCTGAGTTGTTACCTATCACCACAAGGGGCCAAATGACATGCATGATACTTTTATTCCTCCTTTTACAAGACCTCAAGAGTTTATCAACTCCCATCCCATCCTCATTATTTTCCCATATTGTATATTGGGTCCCACAATCCACACTGTCACTTCAAGAAGAGGAAAGATGTCCCACCATACATGATAGAATAGAGGTAGTCAACATTTTCCTCTTTGACCCCCTTCACCTCCCAAAAATAAAATCAATCAACCTAAAGGGTATGACATCATTTATCAATTTAAGAATACCCATGCTAATATTTATATTTATGAATTAATAAAGATATCAACTATTTACAAGGACATCCTATATGAGGAATTAAATGAGATAACTCTCCCAAATGATTTAGAACCTACATATTTTACCTCTATCATGAATATATTAAATAATAGTGACAAATTGATTTACTTTGAAAAGGAATATTGGCTCACCAAACAAACAATATCAAAAAATATACCATTATTTATTCAATCTAAAATTTAAAATAAAGAAATCAAACATGTATTGATAGATAATGATCAAGAATGCTAGCTTGCATCATAACTTTATTATATAAATTGGATATCCATAGGAATACTATTCAAAAATAATATATAAGTGTAAAAGGAATTGATGACATCCCACATCAAATACTTGGATCAATGTCATTGGATGTGACCCTATAACCCCAAACATTACCTATCCTATTTCAACTCATGCCTAATAATCTACCTTAAAATTTACTTTTAGGTCAACCTTCGAGACATGTTATGGAAGCAGTATCATCTACACTACACAAATGTGTGAAATTTATGCATGATGGATACGTGCATACATGCTCAATTGATAATGATCCCTTTAAAGATTATAAAATGACATAATTTAATAACAAGAGTCATTCGTAGTCAGATTTGATGCAATACCCTATCGTGCCTCCATCATAACCCATGCCATTAACATAGAGGCATACATACAAAGTGGTTGAATCAATAAAAGTAAATGACAAGGAACTAGTTATGAACATTAATGAAGATACCAAAAAAACTCCAAAAATTATTGTAAAATAAAAAGAGATAATTCTAGATCTACCTCTTTTGGTCAATTCATAAGATATTAATTGCATATTAATATAATGGTATGATATTGATGATGATGATATGTAAGATATAAGAGATGATCATTTTTTTAAGCAAAATTTAAATCCTATTGATCCATATGAATACTTATATCGTAATATGTTTACACCTATTGGATTTGGAGAATATTAAGATAATTCATGCATCAAGTGTAATGATAATTCAAAAAATCCTACACAAGCATAATATTTTAAGGGAAAAATCAATGCAAAAATTTCATACCATCGACATAATATAAATAAAAATATGTGTTGCATTATTAGCCCACAACAATAATAAAAGAAGATTCAAGATTTATGTATGAGGGTTGCATCGCTTAAAGATATGATTACACATGTTCACAATCGTGAGCTTTGAGCTTGTTAATGTCAATTGTACATTTGAGCCTCCATTAAATATTTGTTTACCTCAAAATATTTCATCTCAAATATGGGTTCAAAAATAAAATACATCTGCAATCAATGGTTCGAATATTTTCACAAGGATAATAGGAATCCAAGTGAAGTTTCAAGGGACATACTTCAAAACAAGTTCATCACTTTGCCTTCAACATGACATATAAATAAATATAGATACCAATTTTTCTTATAATATAATGCATGGACATCATACAAATAATTTTTAGGCATTACAAAAACAAGTTCAAAAGAAAAACATGGTTGCAGTAAGCTAATCACCAACCAACCATGACACAAATAAGGTCATATACTTTCCCATTAAAGAAAGTTTATGTTTGATTGATCTAGGACCTTATATGGTCACATCCCATTGATTTAATCCTTAAATATCATACATATTTGTTTAAAATATTCCAAAAAACACAAAAAAATCAAAAATCTCAGAAAAAAAATTTAAAATCTCAAAAACTATAAAAAATCAAATTTTTAAAAAATAAAAATCAAGACCTAAGCATGATATGATTTCTATTTACATATTTAATTTATCATATTTTTTGTATATAACATATTATTTCATATACACATGATAATTTCATGAAATATGAGTGTGATGCAAGGCATACAAATTTTATATGAATACACAGATGTTGGACTCTCATATACTAGTGGCCATGCCAATATTCGGGGCATCTTATTTTACAAGTCAATCTACCACATGTTATATCTTTCAATGACATTTTACCATGTTGAGATATCTATATTACTTACACATGTCTTGTTAGTTACTCATATCTTACATAGTGCTACATAGATATGCTACTTTACTATGATGTGACATTGACATACATGGATAGCGTAGATTAGTTTTCACATGTTTTTATGCTTCAATGATGTTATTACTCTTGTATGATAGGATATTCATTTCTTTTCTATTATGTGTGGACCCTTGGCCTTGTTTACGACATATTTATGTCCTTTGATTGTGACCCTTGGTCTTGTTTGATGTGATAGTCATTTTTCATGTGTATACAAAAATAATTTGTCTCTTGATTGTGGCCACTAGTCTTGTTTGATGCAACATATTCATGTCCCTTGCATGCAACCCTTGGCCTTATGTGTAACTTGTGTGCTTATGAGTATATTAATCTATAATTTTATGAAAATATTGTTGAGATTTCTAAGCTTGAAAGAGTGATGATTCATATCACATACCTCCCCATTATGTGTTAGAAAAATATTTATATCATGCACATCTTTATTGTTAGTCCTATTTAATTATTATATCAATGATAGTAACTATTGTGTACCTTATTAATACATCTATATTGACCTAACACTTATATGCCCTATATTTCATATGTTACATACATTCTTTGATGACATATATATTACTATGATGACATAGCCTCCACATGTTGATGTGACTATACATGATTCCATATTTATACTTGACATCATATAGTTAACTCTTTCTTTTGAGATGATGACTTACAGAATTCATCCATCACCTCAAAAAGGGTGCATATTAGTGGGCTTCTCATAGAGACATAAGCCTGTATGACTATAAAAAACATATTTTGGGAATAGATTATAGGATTTAAAGAGTTTAAAGTGGTTCAGATATCAGATGTATTTGAACATGAGACATA
The DNA here is from genome assembly GCA_037957365.1 of Torreya grandis. Taxonomy (NCBI): domain Eukaryota; kingdom Viridiplantae; phylum Streptophyta; class Pinopsida; order Cupressales; family Taxaceae; genus Torreya; species Torreya grandis. The sequence goes on along the minus strand of JARHVA010000059.1, from coordinate 8,999,688 downwards.
TATTCACACATTATGTCATGCATAAGCACTCACTTCACAAATACATGAGCTAAAAAGTAGAAACTTAGGTATAATGTAGTGCATATGCCATATAGTTTAACACAATTTATAAGAACATAGATTATAATTTTTCACATAAAAATACATTTGAGATATAGGTTCTTAGATTATAGCATATGGATGTATAGAATTCTATATTAGTTGATACAGATTCAGTGGGGAATAATAAAAGATCATGCACATGTATACTATTTCAGATATCAATTCGCATAAATTTTAATGAGGCATGATACTAGTTCATGCACATCGTAATCACTTAAAATTGGTATTTGGATGTTAAGAGTGTTGCTTGAGTTAGCCTATTCCTAGCTTAGCCCTAAACCTATCCTAGAGCATTTGCCACACTTTTTCAGTCATTGTATAGATCATAGATAATTATAGTTAGCCAAAACATAATCTTAGGAAAAATTTATTAGATCCAAACATAGTTTGCCCAGCAATCTTCTAGGTGGACATTAGCACCACATTTGGGACACTACAACCAAATAACACTAGTTTTCCCAACTAGACGTTATTGTCTTTTTACCTCACTCTCTCAAACAAATACTTTTTTAAATGTATGCCCATCCTAAGGTAATACTAAGCACATTTTATTATCCACATAAGTTATATATCTCTATAAATATAAGTTTATTTGACCTTCATTCACTAGATGGAAAATAGACTCAAAAAGCTTATTCAAACAAAAGACAAGTTGAGAAAAGTTAAGGTATTTGATCTTTTTTTTTTCCTACTTATACATACTACCATCTAAAATATACCTAAACCCATATTTCAAATATTTCTAAGCTCAAATACACTCAAGGCATCCAAGTCTACTCTCATTATAGCATTCACTTGCACTTGTATTAGACACTAGGTGGGAGAACTGCAACGGGCTTGATCCTTCTTAGGAGTATTGGTATGTAGGCAACTCTCTTCATAAGAGGGTGTTGAGGATGTCTAGCCTATCATACTAATTAATACACAATTATTTATCATGCCATAATTTTAAGGAGGATTAGGGTTTACAAACTAAATTAGATTTTTTAGGTATAATACAAAGCTCATGATTTCATGCACGTAAGAATAGGACCTAAAAACATAGGCACAGATATTCCAAACAATAGGAACATTCAGACAAAGGGGATTGTTATCACTTAGATTTTCACCCTTTGAGGAGATAGAAAACCCTCCTCATCCAAGTGGTATAATGGAATCACCTCTAGGCTTGTGGGTAGCCTAAGGAATGAAGTGAATCTCTAGATAGGGCTAGCTCCCTTGATGTACCTATTGACCAAATTTGATTTTTATTCAAATTGGGTCAACCCCTACATATTAAAACTTTTTTAGTGGTTCTTATATGTGTTATAGAGGTTTCATGTTGTTTTAAACATCTCACCCATCCCTGCTCTAGCCTTGGTCTAAGCCTAGCTTCCTTTTACTAGTCTAGTCAACTAAAGTCAACTCTAGTCAAACATGGTCAAAGGATGAAATTGTCTTTAAAATGTCCTAATATGGTCATTTAGATGTTTTAAGGTGTTCATAAGTCATAAAATTGATCATTTACCATGTCTCATATGGAAAAATGCCTTTTTGTCATATGTTGGCTTATTAAATGAATTGTAAGGACTTTCAAAGGAAGAATATTTGTCACAAAGGTGAATTTCAATGTGTATGAGGTTAGGAGATGTTAGTAAGTGTTCATATTTAATTTAAGAAGTAGTTTCATACAAAAAGAGGTAGTTTTCCAAAAATAGATTATTAATGGCACTTGTACAGACTTGGGAAGTCCACCTTCAACTAAAAATGGGGGATAGTGTTTGTTCAACTCCCTAAAGTCATTTCCACAATTGGTGTACTAATATAAGGTCAAAAATTTTAGTTTTTTCTTATGTTTCATCTTTTTTGCCGTTGTAAACCAAAAAAGGTCAATTTGAAATGCTTGGTACAAGTTGTATAATTAGAATTGGGAGGAATGCTCTTAGGGATTGAAAGGAATCTAATTCAGCTTCATTCTTATGGCAATAAGTTTTGGTTTTATGAATTCTCCTTTATGAACCATCATTAAGAAGCTAGGAAACTTTTCATGCTTCTTCATCCAAGAGGGGTCATTATTTGAGCATGTTTTAAAATATTTTGTTTTGGTTTGATGGATTGGTTATGTTCAAGTGTTTCTCAAGCTTATCTAATGTATTTCCACAATTTTTTCATTATCTTCTGACTTTTGGAAGTCTCAAAAACTTAAAGAATCTCTTCTAGACTTGTCTCAGCTAAACAACCATGAGAGTGCATTAAAGCATTAGTACAAGATATTTTCACATTGAGATAAGAGTTTTATAAAGTGTTTTCAAGATTCCCATGATGGAAATCAATCCTTGAAGGACTGATAAAAGAGATAGGTCTACCCATGAGGCCTAATTTTACACACTGTACACATTTTCCTACTCTGTTTGCTCTTTTCACCTACAAGCAGATGATTTCCACATGGAGGAGGGTTTTTTAAGTTGATTTAAAAGTGATTTTGGTGAGTTTTATACATTTGAGGATTGACAAATCCATTTGGGGTATTATGAAACATTAACAAACTTCTCTTGCTCAATTTCATTCTCCTTATCTACACATAATCAAATGTGTACCTTCAGGTGGCCTAAACAAGGGTTGAGATAGTTATTTGGATATGGAAGTAAGCTAAGAGCCAAATTATAACCCTTTCATGATTAAATAGGCATGACAAACCTCATAAAGTGATAGATTTACAAGAAAAGTTGAAGGTCATCATCAAAGAGTATTAACTATGATTTCAAGCTTGTTTACCCAGAAAACGCCAAATAGAGGGCAAGGAAATTTTTTAAAATGGCATATAACATGTTTGATAGAGTATTGAAGCACATAATTGAGTGAATTTTGTTGTCTCTAACATGGAGAAGGCTAGTCCAAAATATGGACTCAAAGGAGTGAGTGTAAGGTAGTTATTGAGAAACCTAAAGATGCCTCTTGAGCCACTAAAATTAGATAGTGAGTTCTACATGTTTAAGCTTCAAGTGACCATTATCCTTAAGAATAATCAATGCATGCTCTTATGATTGGGTGATCCCATGGTAAGTAGGAAACACTAAGGAAGATAAATGTCATATGGTTTAGGTTGATATGCAATACCTTGGACCTTAAAGTTCATGCCCTATCCATACACATCGTAGGATCAACACCCATAGCAGGGGTCACTAAGGAAGTTTCTCAACCCATGGAAAAGCATAGTTTGGTTTCAAATAAGGCATATAGGTGTTTTCAATATGATACACATATTTTTTAACCTCAGGGAGGTTTCAAATAAATTTTGACATTATGAAAAAGTGGATGAGGTAAATAAACACCTATATCTAGAAAGGAATAGACTATGACAACAATAAAATGAGAATATATGTTTTGAATACAATCACACAATATACACCTATAGGTGTGACTATGGAGATAGACGCAGTCATAGTCAAGGATTCAGAGGCTTAGTCTTGAAGATCATGGTAACAAGGCAAGGTAATGAGGAGCTAGACATGATGAACACATGATTATATGAAACCTATAATTTAATATCATTCAATATTTCCAAGGCCTAATTCATTCACATAGACACCTACAGCAAACCCTGAGAAGGTGTCTCAGTCAACCAAGTAGAGACCTAGTTTGGGAGTGAGAGGTGCCTTAGTGAAATAAATGAAATTAAACCTCAGTAAAATGGTGGATGACCACCTAAGTGAGCCTAGGAGTGATGTTTTTAACCCTTTAAAAAATAGAAACAATCCTACAATATGGGTCTTTTCAAGAAAAACATAGTCATTTTTTGTTTTCCTGCACAATCCATTGTTGAAAAGTCTGCCTATGAAATTTGAGCAAGTTGAGAGGTCTAAACTCATCACCAAGATCTATTTTTTTGTTTAAGGCATCCTTTTTAGTTTTATAATTCCCTCCAATAAGTAAATTTGATGACCAAATAGGTAAATATGCCTCTATTCTATTTCAAAGGTAGGACAATTTTACCCTTGTACAAACCCTGTTTTCTTGAGAAGAGAGGTATAAATATGGGCCAAAAGTCAAGAGGACCCTCAAGATGATTTTTGAATATTTATGACATACATTTAAACCTATAAAACCAAGCTATAGGGTTGGAAACCAAATAAGGTGGTCTGGGTAACAAGGGTTGTAGTAAAAACCAATGGGCAGAGTTAAGGCCAAGGGGCCAAAGGGGGAATCATATTCATTCCCAAGATTTACAAAACATTCCAATGTTTTGATTCATGTTTGTAGAGGTAAAATATATTTATCTTTAATATCATCAAATATTGTAATACATTAGAAGGCCATGGGGAGCTTAAGTTATGGTCAATCCTAGAGAACAAGGTTTAGGCCTAGTTTCAAAAGAATGGTTCTTTTCATTTCTACCTCCTAATGAGATATTATAATGATTGAAACATGTTTTTGGGATGTATATGAAGGTTTTTTAACCATCACCTTGTAGATAAATCCACAAAAAATCCATTTCTTGGATTCAAGGCTCCCAGACCCTGTAGAATGCTCAGGAATGGCACGAGTGACCATCTTGAGATGTTTGGAACTTATCCAACACTTTGCATGGGACCTCAGCATGATAAAGGGATTTAATTAGGGTACCTAAGATTCCCTTAGTGTAATTTATACAAAGCTTTAATTTATTAACTTCATGAATAAATGCTAAGAACTGAAACCTCTCCAAAACCCTTAAAAATTGTCATTAAGGACCTGATTTGGGAAAGAAGGAAATTAAAGCATCCAAATGCAATGGAAAGGCCATGAAACTTATTATAAGATGTAGAGGACTCTCTAGGGGCTTGGCATATGTAATTCATTTGTACCCTACCTATAGAGAAGAGGTACAACAAGGATTTTTTTGACAAATTTATGTGTTTTGTAGGTGTGGAGGAGTTTTAAAGGATGAAATCACTTTGGGAGATAGTATGGGAATTTTTATAGATCCCCATGATCATTTATTGAGTTTTTTAATCTCCTAAGTGTGCTTCTCATCTCTTTCATCTCAACTAATCTAGTGGGCAGATAGTAAACACTTAGTGAAAAATGGTGAAACTCTAATTAGAGAGCCTTTTAAGATTTGATTAATGAAATTTATGACTTAGACACTCCTTGTAGGTGTCATCCCTCCTTATGCATGGATAAAATTGTAAAATTAGAAAGTTTTTTGGTGTTAAGTGTGAAATGTGCATGAGAAGAAGTCATTTTATAACTATTTGAGATGATTGCTCATAGATAAAGGAATAGGAATGATTGAGGACCAATCCAATGCATGTGAGGGATTATTGGTAACCCCTCTCCTTTGGATCAATCATTATACCTAAATTTATTTAGTGTTGAGGTATTTTTGTGAAGGCAAATCATGAGGGAAATTTCTTGTGCAAGCAAAGAGAATCTACACCACATATGGAGGAGTTAGCTGAGTTGAGGGACATGTCCTTATTTTCCTTGTAGGACCTATCTCATGCCTAATTATATGACTATCATAACTCCTTCTCCTTGCCTGACAAGTGTCTTAGAGATTCTTGAGATTCACTTTCTCTCTCTCCTCTCATAATTGCTATAAATTTTGGCCTTTTTGGCTGTTGTATAGATCTCTCCACCTGGGTATGGTGAAGCCCTATAAATTTTTTTCTTGAATTAATGAAGAATGCTATTTGACCTCATTCAATATTTCAATTTGGTTTTTGGTCTTGTGCAAGTGTATTTTTCTTACGTTTACATGTTACTCTTCATAGTGCCTTGTGTGAATTGGCAGCTCTCTTTTCTAGGTTACAAAGAAGTGTCTAATGTGGATTGCAAGTATAGTGAGTAGATCAATCATTAGTTTTTCTAGAAGTCCTATTGTCTAAGTCCTCCTATCCTAAGCTCTCTTCAAGACCCATGCTTGAAACACTGATGTAGCAGAGAAGTGTTGAATTGGATGAAGTGTATGTGTGGGATTCTCCTTGGATCCAAGTGAATTTTAAGTGGTGTGAGTAGACCATCTATTTGGTATATCACCTCCCCTATATTAGATTCATTTTCAATTATCCTTCTCCCTTTTCAACCCAAAAAAGTTATAAATAGGTTTGAGTTATAGTGATACATCAAGGAAACTATCCCTAATCTAGAGATCCACCTCAAATTTGGGTCACCCATAGCCCTGAGGTGGTACCATTGTGCTACTTGAATAAGGAGAGACTTGTCATCTCCTCAAGAGGTGTAAGTTCAAGTGATAATAGTACCACTTTGGATTGTAAATGCTACTAAACTTAGGGGTTGAAAAGGGAGAAGGATAAATAAAAGTAAACTAATCTAAGTGAGGTGATGAACCAAATAACATGATGACATCCAACCATATGCATATTACACTTGAAATCAAAGGACAGATTGAAAATACACATCTCTAATCATCATCTTCTCACATCAATACTACATTATGAGGTTATGGATGAATGTGAAAATCTAGGAGGACTATACAAGAGGCCTATGAGGGCACTAATGAATAGACTAACTCAATTAAACCATGAACATCTCCTAAAACACTTCACATTCCTTGCAAGAAGAGGTTGCAAATAGGTGAAAGAATCAAATAACATGCTAAAGAATCCATAGTTTTCACTAAGGAAGATTCATCATAAAATTATACGCACTTAAAAAAGTCATATAGGAGGTAAAAATTAGTATTTTTATTGATCAAAAGGTATACATTTAAGTAGGGATTCACCATACTCAGGTCATGCCAAAATGGTTAGTTATTATAAAACTTATGAGAGAGAGAAGGAGAAAGAAGTCCAAGGGTCATAAGGAAAATTTTCAATCTTATCAAAGGATTTATTTGTTCATGTGGATAAGGTATGGGATGAACCATGCAAGGCCAAGAAGCTACAAGTGTCAATCCAAGTCAAAAACTTCATGAAAAGTGGCAAGAAAATCTTCATTCTAGCTCAGAAAAAATGTCTACATGATTAACCATGTTTAAATTCTTTAAAAAAAATTAGGATCAGTTAAAATTATGTGGAATTAATTTTAATGACATCATACATTCCTCTCCATGCATTTGTTTTAGTCCTGGCCTCCTAAAATCACCTAGAAATGAGCAATCATCATCTGTTATCTAGAAAACTATTCTTCCATGCACCCTAAACACCTAACCTAAAAATTAGCATCATTTTATCATAAAAATACATAATAAGAAGTGAATGACACCTTTTAAGACCCTTCATAACCTTATAATCACCTATAAAAATAATAAAATCCATTCACTTGAAGTTTTCACACTTCTCCCTAGCTTGTCCACTATGCTAGTTTTGATTCGATGAGTTGAAGCACCTATTTTGGAAACATATGAGTTGTTTCAAGGAATTAGAGTGATATATGGGGTTATTTTAACTCTTAATATTTTCATCTATGTGATTTTCATCTCTTGAAACCTCCTACAACCTGAAAAACATACAAAATAGTGATAACAACCTTGTTTTTTCCCCCATCCAACAAGTCCATATAGCTAGTTGGCATGTGAGGTATATTGAGTAAGTCCTATGAAAGTTCTAGTAGGTTTCATTAGCAAAATATTCAATTTTATCAGCTTTCTAGGCTTATTTCTTCAAAATGGTGTCTAGCAAGGGTTTTCAAGGATTTTAGGCATGTTCTGACTCTTAAGCTTTATTCATAAAAGTTTAAAATCCAAGTTGCCTAAAAATTTCAAAAAATCAGTTTTCAAGACCCTCCTTAACATACTTGAACCTCTAAGATTCCCATGCAAGGCATCATGAAAGATATGAGTGTTGAAACTTGACCTATCGAGCTCTTTCTCCATTTTCCTGCAGGTATGAGTTAGATTTTGAGCCAAAAATGGATTCCTTTGGTTTTATTTGAACTCTAATAGATTTAACACATCTTTAATAACCCCATGAACATGTTTTAATAGGTTTTAATTCATACTTCATGTTAAAAATGCAAAAGGTCTCTCATTTGGGATCTAGGCTTTACCATGACTAGTATGCTTGTTTACACTTTAAAGCTCAAACTAACCTTTTAAGGTTTTCCCTACATCTAAATATATTTTTCACTTCCACCATGATCCAATAATAATTTCACAACCTATTGTAAATCTTGATTAGGTCTATAATCAAAAATGACCCCTTGTTTGGCCTTTAGACATAACCATGCCTCATGAGTCTATTTGCAAGTTTAAGGATGCAAGGTATCCTATTAAACTCCATATTATCATACATGGTTTATCATGATTATATTTATGTTTCCTAACTCTCCATACCTTCTTGAAATGTTTCTATGGATCCTGGTCCACTATTTCCTCTCTTTTCCTCAAGGTTGTCTGTCTATGCACAAGGGGAAGTACCCCCTATTTGAGACAAAATAAGGGGTACTTCCAATATTTTTTTGAACCAAGTGTACATTTTATAGGCTTATATAATTTTAAAATATCCTCTCCTCAAAAAATTATACCTTGATCATCTCATATTACCCTTCAAAGCTTCATGTTCCCAAAAATGGTTATGTATTTGAGCACTATGTGCAAGAATTTTCAAGAGTGGACTATGGATGATCTATTTAGAAACCTATATATCTAGTATTCTCTTTTAATATCAATTATCATTGTGTAATCTCTCATTCTACACAATATAAAATCATTCTATGTGAATATCTAAGTAATTTCATTCCAAGTGGTATCAGAGCTTTGATTTGGGCAAGTTTCCTACGACATTTTTTTTTGTTCTGGCGAGGCATTGCTTCTGGGAGAAGTGAAAGAAAAAAAACATAACTTTAAATCTAGGAAGAATTAATTTTTTCCCTTAATGTAGTATTTCTCAAAATTATTTTTTGAAAAAAAATATTTAAAAAAAAAATTGGAAATTTTTGTTCCCCCTTGTACACTTCTAGTCATTGCATTCATCTCGATGAGATGGTCGCAATGGTGTATTATATTGGTAAAATTTTTTGGTACTAAAAATTTTACTCTAGTGTGGAAAGGTAATCATTAGATTCATCTTGACAAGGTGATCATAATGGTACCATTTCTTGGTACACTATTTTTAGGGTCAAAACCCTCCTAGGGTTTTTTATGGCAGGGCTTTCAACTTGTGGAAGAAAAGGGGAACCAGAAACTCCTAAGACTCCTACCAATGACATGGAATCTATAACTTTAGATTCAGTGATTTCTTAGCTTCAAGAGGACATAAAAAACTTGGCGAGGCATGATGACTTTGTTATAGTCCAATGTGATATTTCAAGGATGCACAAAGAGATCAATGGAGTTCACAGTGAATTGTAGCATATCATTATGAAATTGGTTGCCCTCACATCTCAGTTTAAACCTAAAAATCCTCCACTTCAGCATTCAAATCCTCCTCTCAATAACTTTCATACTGGTATGAAACTAATGTTCTCAAAAGTGGGCATGCATAAGTTCAATGGTAAGGATCCTATCACTTGGATTAACCAAATTGAGAGTTTATTTGAGCTACATCAAACCCTTAGTTATCAGAGGGTGATGGTGGCATCCTTGTATATGGAACTTGAGCAATTCATTTGGTATCATTGGTTATGTGCTCAAAAGAAAAATAATGGTGCTCTTATTACATGGACTATTTTTACTAAGGATTTGATAGCTCATTATCAGAATAATGTCTCTGAGAACTATTTCAACCAATTAGCAAATCTATGGAAAATTGGACTTGTGAAATATTATATTCATCAATTTTAGAATCTCTCTTTATGATTAGAAAATATCACTAAGAAAAATTTGACAAATCTATTTTTAGGTGGCCTCAAAGATAGCATATAATATGAGGTTCAAATGTTTGGCCCAACATTTATATCAAAAGCTATCCTTAAGGCACACGTGATAGAAGAAAAAGAGATGGTCAAAAAGAAAACTTTCACTACTCTTCATGATCATAACTTTCTAGAACCATCATTTCCATAACCCAGTAGATTAACACAATGATAAATTGAGGAGAAGTAAGCCAAAGGGTTGTGTTATGATTGTGACAACAAATGGAGTAAAGACCATCATTGTGTTGAAAAATAGGAGGAATCTGAAGACTCTCAGCCTACTATTTCATCACATGCCTTGTTAGGTATTCTTACTCCCAAAACTCTAAAGGTGATGGATTTCCTTAAGAAATAAAAGGTCATTATCTTGATTGATTCTGGGAGCACACACAACATCATCCATAGTAAGTTGGCTACTCATTTGAACTATTTCATTTATCCAACTCCAAAATTTTAGGTTATGATTGTAGATGGTAGTACTATCATTTGTTCAAGAAAATGTCATAGTATTAAGTTGGCCATGGGAGACTACTTATTGGATTCTCCTATGTTTGTTATTCTGATGGGTGGAGTTGATATTATTCTGGGAGTCCAGTGGCTCACCACTTTGGGCAATATTGAGATGAATTTTCAAGAATTATTCATGCATTTTCATTCTGAAGATAGGACATTTGAGCTACGAGGATTAAAGGCTAAATCTACCCAACTTGTTAGCCCCCATCAAATGATAAAGATTATCCATAAGGGTGCTAAGGGATTTGTAGTTCACTTATTTTCTATGGAAGTACAACCAACTCATCTATCTCCACCTTTTGATCTGCAACAAATAATTTATGCTCATTCTATTATTTTTGGAGACATGCCAAAAGGACTTCCAACTAACCACATTCATGATCATGCTATCACACTTATTCTTGGTAGTACACCACCTAACATCAGGCCATATAGGTATCCCTATGCCCAAAAAATTGAAATTGAAAAGATGGTACAAGAGATGTTGGATGTAGGAATCATTCACCATAGCCAAAGTGAGTACTCATCACTAGTTATCATGGTGAGAAAGAAAGATGACACTTGGAGGATGTGCCCTAACTATAGAAAACTAAAAAAAGTACACTATTAAAGATAAGTTTCCAATTCCTATCATTAATGATTTAAATGGTGCTCTTTATTTTACCAAGTTAGATCTATGTTCTAGGTATCATCAAATCAAGATCCATGATGAAGACATACCCAAAACTACTTTCAAGACTCATGAAGGCCATTATGAGTTTTTGGTTATGCCTTATGGCCTAACAAATGCACCATCTACTTTTTAGAATTTGATTAATACTATTTTTAAGCCATTTTTGAGGAAATTTGTTTTGGTATTCTTCGATGATATCTTCATTTATAGTAAAAATTGGTTAGACCATTTGCAACATGTGAAACAAGTACTCTCCATCTTGGATCAAAATTAATTGTATGCCAAACCTTCCAAATGTAATTTTGGGGCTAGTGAGGTTGAATATTTAGGTCATTTGCTGTCTTATGAAGGAGTGAAAGTGGATCCTACAAAAATCCAAGCAATGGTGGATTGGCTAATTCTTAAGACACTCAAGTAACTTCAGGGATTTTTAGGACTTACTGGATATTACCACAGATTTGTCAAAAATTATGGTAGTATTGTAGCCCCACTTACCTCTTTGTTAAAGAAAGACTCCTTTCAGTGGACTAATGTAGCTACTTGGGAATTTGAACAATTTAAATTAGCTATGTGTACTACTCTACTATTGGCCACTCCTAATTTTTCTAAGACTTTTATGGTTGAATGTGATGCATCTAGGTATGGTATGGGTATTGTACTCATGCAAGAAGGCAGACCACTAGCATTTGAAATTCAACAACTCAAGGGTAAAAATCAGCACAAGCCCATCTATGAGAAGGAAATTATGGCCATTTTGCATGAAGTCAAACAATGGAGAACTTATCTGATGGGTCATCCCTTTCAGGTATAAATTGATCATGATAGTCTTAAATATTTTTTAGAATAAAGGTTGTCATCTGAAGAACAACAGAAATGGGTAACTAAGATTCTTGGATATGATTTTAAAATAGTCTACAAAAAAGGCAAGGATAATGTGGTGGTAGATGCACTATCCAAAAAAGATGAATCAGTTGAGGCATTGCTATGTGTCATAACCATTTTGTAGGTAGATTGGTTAGAGGAAGCACGATCATAATGGTAACATGATAGTACTGCTCATGATTTGATTCAAAATCTTCATCAAGGTTTAGATGGATTTGAAAAATTCACATGGAAAGGTGATGCATTATGGGACAAAATTAGATTGTACCTATGTAATAATTCTCTTCTTAAACAAAAAATCCTTCAAGAACTTCAGGCAACTCCAATTGGGGGTCATTCAGGATTTTTGAAAACCTATCACAAGATCAAGCAAGATTTTTTTTGGGAAGGTCTCAAGGAGGATGTCTAGAAACATGTGGTTGAATGTATGATCTATCGACAAAACAAAGGCAAAACCATCAAAACTCTAGGTCTTTAAGAGCCTTTATCTATCCCTAGCCAGTGTTGGGAAGAGGTCTCTATGGATTTCATTACAAGGTTACCAAGAGCTAATGGTCAAAATGTTATCATGGTTGTTGTAGATCATCTCAGTAAGTATGTTCATTTATGTTCATTATCCCATCCATGTATTATTAGTATAGTAGCTTATTCATTTCTCAATACAGTTCAAAAACTACATGGGACCCCTAAGATCATTATCAGTGATAGAGATCCCATTTTTACTAGTAATTTTTTGACTGAGTTATTTACATGCTTCGGCACTCAATTGGCACATAGTTCATCTTATCATCCTCATCTGATGGACAAACTGATTTAGTCAAAAAATGTTTGGAAGGATATCTCCATTATTTTTTTTTGATAAACAATTAAGTGGGTTCATTGGCTACCACTTGCTGAATGGTGGTATAATACTTATGTTCATAATTCTTCCAAAATGTCTCCTTTTGTGGCACTATATGGATACCATACTCCATCCATCATTTCAACCTTAAAGTTCCATCCTAAGGTTTTTGAAGTTGAATAACATATTCACCATCAATAGGAGGTCCTTGTAAGTTTGCATGAAAATTTAGCTATGGCCCAGAATCGCATGAAGAAACAAGCAGATCAATATAGAAGTGAGAGGCATTTTAACATTGGTGATTGGGTATTTGTTCACTTACAGCTATATAAATAGATGTCATTAAAGCATCAAAAAGAGGATAACAAGCTATCCCCTAAGTATTATGGGCCTTATCAGATCTTGTAGAAAATTGGTAGTGTGGCCTACAAGTTAGATTTTCCTTCATCCACTCACATACATCTAGTATTTCATGTATCATGCCTGAAGAAAGTCATTATATATAGAGTTACCATTTAAATAGAATTACCAGAATTGGATCAGGAAGGTAAATTTATTCTTGATCTTGAGGTGATCCTTCAATGGTGCACCAAGCAATTGCATTCTAGAGCAATTAAATAATACCTGATCAAATGGAAGAATCTGCCATGTGAAGATGCCACTTGGGAAGATGAAGCATTTGTGCAGCAATATCCAGAGTTGCAACAACATTGAAGACAATGTTATTTTGAAGGGGAAGGGCATGTTATGCCCTTAACCATTGGTGTGTCTAGGGGATATGTGTGGCCGACTTGTGTCTTACATACCTATTTTATTTACTTGTTACATTTCTCTATGTTCTTAGATAGGTCATCCTATGGAATAACAGTGGATAAGTAGACTATATATAGGAGGTAGTGGTTAGTATTTAAGCATTATGTGAAGTATTCTGCTATTAGTGCTTTATTGTGGAGGTTACACCCTAAAAGTGGCTTTGTTATATTATCTAGTATTCTATTTTGCTATCAATTATCATTGTGTAATCACTCATTCTGCATAATATAAAATCATTTGGTGCAAATATCTAAGTAATTTCATTACATGGATTCCCTTGACTAAGCTTTTCTTAGAGGACTGAGAACCCTACCTTAATGACCCCTACTATAGGTGTTCATGAATAGACCTAGGCCTTGAAAGTATGCTTAGCACTCCTTTGAAGTTTTCAAAATCTCTTGGATATGGTTTAGACTCATTTGATTCACCTTCATGCTTCCCAAACACCTAGACATACTTCCTTTTATCATCTACCCTTCTAACTTGACAAGGGTCTTGCCCTATGTAGAGACAATATGGTCCACATATTTAGATGCTTTGGAACACCCTACAAAATTGTTTTAAGGTACCTAAAAAAACCTCTTAGGCATGTATTTTACCATTTTAGGGACAAGAGACCAAAACCCAGTCCATTCCCTTTTCAAGTTGCTTTCACACATCAATTTACAAACTTGACACATCAAAAGAGTGTACTCTACCCTCCTCAACAAATCAGGACCTCAGGAAAGATTTCAACATGTTTCAATGCTTCAAAAGAAGACTCTTCAACTCTCTTTCGAGGCTTTTTGTAGGTGATTATTGTCATATATAGGCAGCAAAATGAAAATGGATAATATGTATTATTTAGGCCTCATGAACAGACCAAGACTTCCTCCAATTGACCAAATGGTTACTTGTCATGATGAAGGCTTTGAAAATAGTTCCAAAATCATTAAATTAGCATGATTCTACCTTGTAACCACCTGTAGATGCACACTCCAATGGTAGACTATGTGCATGTATAGAGTATGACTGCAAATCATGAAAGTGTTATAGAGAATGAGGATTTAAGGTGGAGGTATAATCTCAAGGAACTTGGAAACATATAAACAATACTAACATAACCCCTTGAAACCATGAACAAATGTGAAATCTTGGACATGGTGAAAACTATTTATTGCACTCAAAAGAGACCAATCTACAAATTTGAGGTTATTAACTAATCAAAACACCAAAAAACATGAAACCAAGCATGGGATCCATTGGATGAATAAATAAACATCATCATGGAGCAACATCAATATCTATATTGTATGGGATCTCCTAAACAAGGGTAAAACCCACAAGGTGCATGAAATAGCTAGTAGATTTGCACAGTCAACTTGTTAGCAATGGTTCATAAAACACAATTAATAAATTTTCAAAATAATTATATGAAAATAAATTTATCCAAGTTTACAATCATCTCCCAAGAGCATTTATCCTGAAACCTCATGAGTTATCCATACCAAGTACAAACTTGCAAGTCACTTTTGCTTGCCAAGAAGGGTGAGAAGAGAGATGAATGGTTTTGAGAAATAAATATGACTTATAAATCATAAAAATCATGTAAATAATCATGAAAGATCTGAAGATTCACATTTCAACCTTTTCCAAGTGCCACACTTCCCAAAGAGGTCATACAAGTGCCAAACTCTTCCTTTTCTTTAAGAAAACTAACTTTTCTTCTGATGAACCTATAAATTTTAGTTATCAATAGTGTATTAAGACTTATTAGGACATATATCACATGACGTCACCCATTTTAACCTTCACATTTCCTAAGAAACTTGTATAAATCATTAAATGCACTTTTTTGACCTCAAAATGACCCAAAAATGATAAAATGACATAAAAACTAGTTGACAAAAGCTAATATAACATATATTGCACTATAATACACCCCATGAAGAGATATTATACCCCTTAAAAGATAAAAACACCAATTTTTTACCTATAGGTTCCCTAATTTGACTAAAAAGTCAAATTTGGTCAACAAATTGGTGACTCATAGGGGTAGTATGCCTGCTATACTAACTAGACCAATAGCCTTATCAATCCATTGGGATTAAGAGTCATCTAAATTTTGAAAAACAAGAAAACCTTTGACCATTTATTTTGAGCTTGATCAAGACAAGACAATTAATGACTACCTCAAACACACAAAGTAAAAGACACACAAAACAAAGAAAGCAAACACACACACACACATGTGCTCAAATAACTTAGGGGAACATGAAAACAAATATTATGTACAAATAATAATTAGTTATACCTCCCTTTCTATGATTTAAGGGAAAGTTTCTTGAGTCTCCTTTTGCATGAGATGGGTGAGGGTACCAAGCATATTACTCTTTAGATTAAACACTTGATGGACCAGACCTATTACTTGGCACTTCACTTAACTTGTTCTCAAGTAAATCATACTCAAATAAGTCTCCAATGTATACATATTCCTCTTGACCTTGTACACATACTTCATGTTGTTTCTCACCCTCTTTCTTATGATCAACTTTCATCTTCTTTGTAGGCATAGTCTCAAAAGGAATGATTTCTTGTTCATTAAAAGATTGAGGCCAATAGAGGTTTGTCTTGACCTCCAAAGGTTGATTTGGATTTTTTTATTTCTCACCAATGACATGTGGGATAATGTCATATGTCTCATCTATGACATCTTAAACAATGTCATCTTTCTTCCCATCACTTACAACCCACTCTAAAGGAGTTGTAGACCCCTTGAGAGATTCAAACTCTTTATAAATTTCCTCAAATCTCTACCATAAGTCATCATCTTCACTTTTATCAGCATCATGAATGGGAATATCAATAGAAACTTCTTAATCTTCCTCTTTATATTCCAATAGGACCTCTTTCATGATTTCCTCTTCAACACAAGGAGTGTTTCCTCATCAACCAAACAAAGAGACTCAACACAAGAGCTTACTACCTATTCTTCATCACTTATGACCTCTTGAGGGTCTTCAAATTTTACCTCAATTTTCACAATGTGATTTTTTTATAAGGGATTAAACATCTTCAAACTCCTTCCTAGTGAAGCCAAGACTAGGCATCTTGAAATCTGATGACCTAACCCAATAAGGCTACCAAGGAGTTGCATATTGTTCAGGTAAGAGTTATGAATTTTCCTTAACCAATTAATCCTTTTGATATTCCCACACCATAGGTCCATTAAGTTTAACGGTGATGTAATTAGGACAAAAATAACTAGTTGGTGGAGGTGGAACATAGGGCTCAAAATCAGATTGAGAATACAAAGTTGAGAAATCTTTTGGGACTTCTTGAAAAAGGGAAGGTAGACATTGAGCTAAAAAAAATTGATTGTATTCCTTCCACTTGAAATTCACTTCATTCACATCTAATTCAAATTGGTAACTCTCTTGAAATAGGTTATATGGGGTGTTTTTAGACATGGTATATTATTTTGGGTTTAAACCTTTCATCTCACCTTGACTTCACAATCTCATATTTGCCTCTAACTCTTCAATTTGCTTGGCTAGGTTTTCTTGGAAAAGTATTTCTTGAAGATAATAGGAATAATCATGAGTATTATGGATACATGAGGTTTGACATGAAACACAAGAACCTTATTGAGAAAGGATGGGAGGGACTTGCAAAGGATCAACTTCATTCTCTATTTCACACTCCTTGTCAATGCTTCTATCTTCTTTATTTCCCCATGATTCCACTATGTTACTCCAACCTAGGATTTTAGGATTAGAAGCATTTTTTTTAGGAATGGTAGGAGGGACTTTTAAAGGATCAAAATTCTTCTCAACTTCACACTATTTGTCAAGACTTTTTTCCTCTTTCTTTCCCCATGACTCCACTATCTTATTCCAACTTAGGACATTAGGATTATGAATCTCTTTTCAAGGTGGTGGGGATATAAGTGAGAGGGAAATGAGGGTTTGAAATCCACTTCATTTTCTACCAATATGGACTGATGCATATGCATATTAGCCAACTTAATTTTCCTATCAAGATTAGCTTCAAACACAAGATTTCTCCTTTCAACTCTCTCCTCCAACTAATTGGGAAAAGGATGACTTTGATATCTTTGATTTGGCTCATGAGTTGGGGTCATTTATGGATGGTAGGAAAATAGGGTAAGAGGATATGAATGTTGATAGGTATGGTGACTTTTCCTTTCATAAACTCCTAGCCTATCCTCTAAGGAAGAAACTAGACCACTCACATCAAGCATCTCACTTGTGAGCCTTTGTGAATTGGCTCTCTCAATAGGTACCCACTCTCTTTTGATCAATTTTAATGCTTCTCTCACCTTATGAATAAAATTATTAGGAACCTATATACAACATCCCATTTGAGTATAAATATCCAACATATATCTATCATAACCCAAGTGTGTCTTCTTGAAGGTGGAAATGGGTTGGCTTGAGGAGTGGCTAGGTTGACTAGGAGGAGAAAAACATTTAGGACACTAGTTATATGACTGATATAATTCATGCATGTGTTGAAAAGCATCAACTTGAGGCTAATTAAATTCATATTAAGGTTGGTAAGTATCATGACAAGATTGACCAAGGACCTGTTCATATTAATATGGAGTGGCACAAGCTTTCAATGTCTCACCAACTTGTAGAGAACAAAACTCAACACCAAAGTCAGCCATGAAACTTCATTTAAATAAAGAACATAAGTAAATAAATTTATAAAAATCTTCAAAGGATAACTTGGGCTGCTTGACCAGCTAATGTATCTTCAAAGTCACTATTGATGCTTTGATAAATGCCTCCAAAGGTTGCTTGTTGAGAGACAACACGAAAAATCTCTCAACGTCTTGGACTAAGAGTTCCACCGAGAGTGCCAAAAAATATTATCACTTGGATTTTCATAATTTAAGGACATGGAAAACTCTCCTCATCCAAGTGGCACAATGGAATCACCTCTAGGCCTGTGGGTAGCCTAAGGAATGAGGTGAATCTCTAGATAGTAACTCCCTTGATGTACCACTTTGGATTGCAACTACTACTAAACTTGGGGGGTGAAAATGGAGAAGGATAACTAAAATAAAACTAATATAAGGGAGGTGATACACTAAATAACCTTATGACATCTAACCATATGCATATTACACTTGAAATCAAATGACAAACTAAAAATACACTTCTCCAATATTCATCTTCTCACATCAATGCTATATTGTGAGGTTATGGATGAATTTGAAAAGCTATGAGGACTAGAAAAGAGGCCTATGAGGGAACTAATGAATATAATAACTCACTTAAACCATGAAAATCTCCTGTAACACCTCACATGCCCTGCAAGAAGAGGTTGTAAATAGGTGAAACAATGGAACATGCTAAGAAATCCGTAGTTTTCACTAAGAAAGATTCATCATCCATTTGAACACACTAATTATATTCATAAAAGAGGTAAAACTCATTATTTCTATTGATCAAAAGGTATACATTTGAGCAGGGCTTCACCATACTCAAGTGGAGCATCCAATACCATGCCAAAATCATTAGTTCTTATAGAACTTGTGAGAGAGAGAAGGAGAGAGTAGTATAAGGGTCATAAATACACTTTTAAATCTGATTCAAGGAGTTAATTTTGAATTTTTATATGGTATTGGATGAACCATGCAAGGCCAAGAAGCTACAAGTGTCAATCCAAGTCACAAACTTGATGAAAAGTGGTAAGAAACTCTTCATTCTGGCTCAAAAAAGTTGCTTACATGATTAACCCTACTTAAATGTCTTATAAAAAATTATGATTAGTTCCAATGATTTTAACTAATTTTAATTACATAATAAATTCCTCTCCATGCATTGGTTTGAGTCTTGGTCACTTGGAATCACCTAGAAATGAGCAATCATCATATGTTGTCCAAAAAACTATTCTTCCTTGCACCCAGCACAACTGGCCTCAAAATTAGCATTAGCTTCTCATGAAAATGCATGGAAGGAAGTGAATGACACATTTAAATACCCTTCGTGTCCTTAGAATCACCAAGGAAACCTTAAAAAGTCAATTTGCTTAAAGTTTTCACACTTCTCCTTAGCTTGTCCACTCTGCCAATTTTAACTGGCTAAGTTGAAGCACATGTTTTAGACACTTTAGAGCTTTTTAAAGAAATTAGAGTGATATATGGGGTCATATTAAGTCTTAATATTTTCATCCATGTGATTTTCATCTCTCGAAACCTACTATAACCTGCAAAACAGACAAAATAGTGAGAAAAACTTTGTTTCTACCCCCATTCATACAAGTTCATATAGATAGTTAGCATGTGAGGGAGATTAAGTGATTCATATGCAAGGTATAGTAGGTTTCATGAGTAAACTATTCCATTTGATTAGCTTTCCAAGCTTATTTCTCCAAACTAGTCTCTAGCAAGGGTTTTCAAGGGTTTTAGGCATGTTCTGACTCTTAAGTTTTGTTGATAAAAGTTTGATATCCAAGTTGCCAAAAAATTCCACAAAATCATTTTTTAATACCCTCCTTATCATCCCTCAACCTCTCAGATTCCCATGCAAGTCATCATGAAATATATGAGTGTTGAAACTTGACCTATCGAGCTCATTCTCCATTTTCCCACAGGGCTGAGTTAGATTTTGAGCCAAAAATGAATTCCTTTGGTTTTATTTGCATGTAAATAGATTTAAAACCTCTTTAATAACCCAATGAACATGTTTTAACATTATTTAATTCATACTTTAGGTTTTAAATGCAAAATGTCTCTCATTTGGGATCTAGGCTTCATCATGCCTATTATGCTTGTTTACACTTTAGAGCTCAAACTAACCTTTTAAGGTTTTCCATACCTAAAAACAGCTTGGGAAATTTTACCATGATCCAATAATCATGTCACAACCTATTTTAAATCTTGATTATGGCTAGAATCAAAAATGACCCCTTGTTTGGCCTTTAGGCATAACCATGCCTCATGAGTATGTCTGTAGGTTTAAGGATGCAAGGTACCCTATTGAACTCTATATTCTAATACATGCTTTATCCTAATGATATTTATGTTTACAACTCTCCATACCTTCTTGAAATGTTTCCATGGCTCTTGGTCCACTATCTCATCTCTTTTCTTCAAGGTTGCATGTCTATGCACAAGGGGAAGTAGCCCTTATATGAGACAAAATAGGGGGTACTTCCCATATTTTTCTAAACCAAATGTAGTTTTTAGAGGTTTATATAATTTTAAAATATAATCTCCTCAAAAAATGATACCTTGGTCATCTCATATGACCCTTTAAAGCTTTAAGTTCCCAAAATTGGTTGTGTATTTGAGCACTGTGTGCAGGAATTTTCGAGAGTGGATTATGGATGATCTATTTATAAACCTTTATTGTTTAATTTCCTATCAATATAATTCCATTTTTATTATTAAAAATGGATCTACATGTTTTTTACCCTTTTCATTCTTCAAACTTTGTGTTTTTATGCTTTATCTTAACTGGCTTGGACTCAGGGTTCTTTAACTATGTCTTGCTCCAATAGAAGATACTTGTAGGTGTCTAATGCCTACCTTGGATTTTAAAAATCCTTGGATGAACTCCCCTAAAACCCTAGGTCATTTTATCTTGATTTATGTTCTTCACTTCATACATAATCCCTCCACACTCCTTAAAATTATTAAGACTAGGTCTCTACTGCCTGGACTAAGACAACCCTTTTTGGGCCTATTTTAGGTGACCTATTCTTTACCTAGAGCTTATGAAGCTCATCATATACATGGAGAAAATTATTATAGGTTAAAATCATCATGCAAACCCTCCAAGCATTCTATATGCACTTTTTGGATTCATTTAACTAAGTTTTTCTTAGAGGACTAAGAACCCTGCCTTAATGACCCTTATTGTAGGTATTCATGAATATACATAGGCCTTAAAAGTATGCTTAGGACTCATTTGAAGTTTTCAAAATCTCTTTGATATGGTTTAGCCTCATTTGATTCACCTTCATGCTTCCCAAACACTTAGACATACTTCCCTTTATCATTTGCCCTTCCAACTTGACAAGGGTCTTGTCCTATGTAGAGATAACATGCTACACCTATTTGGATGCTTAGGAACACTATGTAAACCTGTTTTAAGGTACCTAAAAAACCTCTTAGACCTCTATTTCACATTTTAGGGACAAGAGACCAAAACCCAGTCCATTGCCTTTTCAAGTTGCTTTCACACTTCAATTTACAAACTTGACACATCAAAAGAGTGTACTCTACCCTCCTCAATGTACCAAAACCTCAGGGAATATTTCAACATGTTTCAATGCTTCAAAACAAGACTCTTCACCTCTCTACCAAGGCTTCATGTAGGTGATTACTATCATATACAAGCAACAAAATGAAAATGGAGAATATGTATTCTTTAGGCCTAATGAATAGACCAAGACTTCCTCCAATTGACCAAATTGTTCCCTATCATGATGGAGGATTTGAAAAAAAAATCAAAATCCTAAAATCAACATGATTTTTCCTTGCAACCACCTGTAAATGCACACTCCAATGGTAGACTATGTGCATGTATAGAGTATGACTGTAAATCATGAAAGTGCTTTGGATAATGAGGTTGTAAGGTGGAGTGAGTATTTATAGGACATTAGAAACATCTAAAAAACACTAACACAACCCCTTGAAGCCATGAATAAGTGTGAAAATCTTGGACATGGTAAAAACTATATGTTGCACTCAAAAGAGACTAGTCTACAAGTTTGAGGTTATTGGCTCATCTAAACACCATAAAATATGAAACCAAGCATGGGGACCATTAGAGGAAGTAGTCAACATCATTTTGGAGCAACATCAATAGCTAGGTTATATAGAATCTCCAAAACAAGGGACAAAACCATATAGTGGATAAAATAACTAGCAGATTTGCATAGTCAACTTGTTAGCAATGGTTCATAAAGCATAGTTGATCAATTTTCAAAATCCTTATAATAAAATTAAGGTATCCAAGTGTAATATTATCTTTGAAGATCATTTGTCTTGAAACCTCATGAGATATTTGTACCAAGTACAAACCTACAAGTCACTTTTGTTTGCCAAGAAGGGTGAGAAGAGAGATGAATGGTTTTAAGAAAGAAATGTGACCTCCATATCATAAAAATCATGTAACTAATAATGGGGGAGCTGAAGAGTCACATTTTAACCTTTTATAAGTGGCACAATTCCCAAAGAGGCCATAAGTGTGCCAAACTCTTCCTTTTCTTTAAGAAAACTTATTTTTCTTTTGATGAACCTACAACTTTAAATTACCAATATTGGATTAAGACTTATTAAGACATATTTCATATGACATCACCCATTTAGACCGTCACATTTCTCTATAAACCTATACAAAGCATTAAATGCACCTTTTTGACCTCAAAATGACCTATAAATGATAAGTGGAAATAAAAACTAATTGACCAAAGCCAATATAACATTAATTGACATCAATTAAACTATACTACACCCCATGAAAAGATATTAGACCCCTTAAAACATCTAAACACCAAGTTTTTACTTATAAGTGCCCTAATTTGACCATAAATTCAAATTTGGTCAACAGGGACACTAGCACCACTTTGAGGACATTACAGCAACATGGCACTACTATCCAAGTGGTGTGTTATTATCTACTGAGAAAATAGATCTCGAGACCCTATTGATGACACTCAAACCCTTCCAAAACTTAGTTTTCAGAACCCAAATCATATGCAATAGTCACTTTCTAAATAAGACTTTATTTTTGCATATTTATTGCTATTTCTAAGAAGTCAAAGAAGGTCAAAAGCCATAACAAATAAGTACTTAATTTTTGTACATTATTTAATTGATTTAGACATCTCATCCCTTTAATCTAAACGTAGGTTTTACATATTTTAACCCTAAAAGGTTAAATCATTTGGTGAACCCATCTTATTTTGAATATTGCTTCAAACCCTAGCTTACATAAATTTCAATTTTTTGTGTAATAAATCAGGGCTGCATACTTGTGATTTTATATTTTTTTAAATCAACCTAGCTAAATTAAATCAATTTCATATTAGGGTTTTAATTTATTTACATGTAATTTAAATTGTTGTAAAGAAACCCTAAATTCTAAAAACCCTAATGCTAGATAACCCTGGGGTTCACATTTATAGCAGTTACTCAGTCTTAATTTATAGTTTACTACCATGATTATCATGATAGAATCTATATTTCACTTCATGGTACAAAGCTTGGTACTTTTCTTATCATGTTTATTACCAACTATTTATAAAAACGTACACATGTATATTAATCATATGATGGATTTGGTTAAAGCTAAGCTTGTTTTACATTTGGTCCTCCATTATATGAGCCCCATTTTTATATGGATCATTATTATATGGCTCACTTTGAGCTACCTCCAATTACTACTAGATGATAGAGGGATCAAAGGACTCCTTTTGTTATACCTCCACCTAGACCACTTGATTATCTACGCTTACATCCTACCTCTACTACTCACCTTAGGCAAATAGTAGATCCTATAGTTCGAGTTATTATTAGGTAAAATATAGTGCCTCCTCAGTGTATATAATAATAGTGTAACCCTACCATCCCTCCTTGTCCCCATCACACTATGAAAACATCCAAATATTAGCAAATATAATTTGATAGATTGGATCAATTAATAAATACACTAGCTAAAATATCTATATTAGAATTGCTTCAAAAATCAACAATCTTCAAAAATGTTTTATTTCAAACACTTAATCACATATATGTGCCTCCTGATATCAAGCCATCCTATTTTGTATCTATCATGAATACTATCAAATATGTGAAGGATGTGATATCTTTTTCTAATGAGGATTTACCTTCATAGTAAGTAATTGATCAAAACTTTCCTTCCTCCTTTAATTCAAGCTCAAATCAATAACACAACTATTAAATAAGTTCTCATAAAAAATGGTTCAAGACTCAATATATGTAACCTCAAAATTCTATAAGCCATGAGGGTTTATATAGCATATATTTAGAAGACATAAAAGAACATTCAAGATTTTGAATATATTCTTAGATAGATATTGGGATCAATCACATTAGACATTATAGTGGAACCAAAGGAATTATCTACACACTTCCAGGTGATACCAAATCATTTACATTATAAATTTATACTCGAGACAATGGATACATGCTATAGAGGTTATACCTTCCACTCTTCACATATGCCTAATTTTTTTCATGATGGATACTTATACACATGTCCAATAGATGATCAACTATTTAGATATTTCATGTTCATTGAGCCTCCTACACCAAGTACATCATTATATGGAATACCTCATGTTCTCATCAAACCCCCACCTAATAGGATTCCCATTGATCAAATGTATACTTATGAGTTGGGAGAATCTAATAAGACTATTCATAAACCACCTTTAGAGCTTCCTATAACATAATTACCTTCACTAAGGATACAGGACCAGCCTCTCCCAACACAATTACATTCATTGATGATAGAAGAACAACCTCTTGTAGTATAGACATCCTCATCCAAGATAGATGATGAGCTCCTTGCAACCCATTTACCACTACTTGTCAATTCAGAAGAGGCTTATAGTCATAATTCTAACATAGATTTATAGGCCACTATAGATGATGATCAACCACCTATAGACATTGATGATTATTTATGTGGATTGAGATTTACACCAATGGGCCCAAGAGAGTGCATAAATAATTCAAAGGTTCTCATACCCCATAATACACCAATAGCCTCACTTGTTTAATATTCTACAGCTACGAGATCCCATACTCAACCATAGTCAGTAGCAGATCCCTTGATCCATTCAACACATATGGTCACATCCACGGATATTGATTCAGTCATACAAATTCAAGAAGGGAGTTCATAGGATATAGACCATACTAGATCTTAGAGCTACTACTTCATAGAGGATTCATGATATTACCCATAGTCTAACATAGATCAGTTAGGAAAGTATCACCATAATAAGGGCAACCATTTTTCCACTTTGATAGACTCATGAGACATGATATAGACACATGTGCAGCATTACAACATAACTATATAAATTAAATGCTAAGGGCACTATCCAAATCATACAACTTCCACATCTACAAGAACCACCACTACTAGTGATACGAGCTACTTCATAGATATGAGCACTGCAACAAAGTCATTACTGACATAGATATTCATGACATGATCCATTGACTATATAGATATTTTTAGTAGACAAATATCTTCCCCATGTGGCTATAGATGAGGATACTGATCCTAATACTTACACTTTAAGATTTTTACACCACATTGATTATTAGGAGAGCTAGTTATAACATGTTATAAATTATTAGTACTCCATTGGACATATTACATTACCAATTGCATGTAGCCCCAAGGTAGCCAATACATTATTCTTCATTTTGAGCATAGACACTCATATATAGGTTACACTTTGTAGTGCATGGTTATAGGCAATGGATGTTATAGTTAATCAGTCAAATAGATGCTTAACATTCACTCATGATGAACAGATGGTTCACATTTTATATGATGACATAGATGAGAATGATAGGTTTCACACAGATACTTTATGGTCTAATGTGGTTTACCCTGGGACTGTGTGAGAGGCATATTACATAGTTGAGTAGCATACCATTCAGATGCATAGACTCTAGTCTCATGCCAAGGATAAGGCTCCACTGATACATAAAAATTAGTATGATGAACATGATGATGATGACTTAATTGATTTTGGATAGGTTCAATATTTGACATTGGATGATCTTCCACTAGATCCACCATTTGATTATCCACATCCCATGGATGTGATCTTGGGTCTATAAAGACATTACACTTTACTTGTATATTAATTCACTTACATTTCCAGTATTCACTTATACTCCCTTACTCCTTGTATATAGTTTATTTTCATATTTTATAACATATCAAAATATAAAAACATTCAAATATTTCAAAAACACAATATTAATAGATTGTATGCATTGTTATGTTTACATTTCTATTACTTGCCATATATTGCACATTGTTAGCTATCCTAGTATAGTTGGTTTTATCGTACACGTATGCTTCACTTGTTCTTGTCAAATTATTTTACATTACATATAGGACCCTAGTCCACTATATTGATCTAGACTAGCTATCATCTACCCACTAGGAGTATATACATTGATCCAAGTTTATACATTTGATATATCCACCCACTAGAGGGCATTTCATACACAGTTGCTACTACTAGGTTTTATCTTTAAAAACTATACATTATAATTTACGCATTGATATATTTTGATATTGATCATTTCTACTCATTGTTCATATTTTTTACTATCATTAGTTAGACTAAGTATATATACATTGTAGCATCTACATAGATGTGTACTACACATTTATATATTCTTTCATTTTTAGTTTTCTTGTATTAGACTTGATTGTGTTTCCTATGTTTCTTTCATCTTCGAGAGCATTTGAATTTGCCATTGCTTTTTGGCTCTATGCCACTTCTCTATTTGCATGAATTAAAAATGTGCCCATGTCCCTTGTGTGTGTTTTCCTAGTTCTATATGTAGACATTTGAACATATCTTTCTATGTGGCTCTAAGCCAAACTATTTGTTGCTTACATATGTGGACATTTGAACATGTCCTTGTATGTCTTCATTCTTATATTTAGTAACATGTGCCTATGTCCCTTGTATTTTGGCCCCTTGGCCTACATTTGGGTGCCTCATGTGTTTGTATGTATGTTTTTTCACCATGACACTCATATTTGTTTGTTACACACACACTACTTTTTGATGCCATGAGGGATTTTATGCATATACCCTTCATCCTTGGGTTCCATGATGGACATCATACCTCATCCCCTTAGTTAGTTACTCATATTTCCTATTAGACAATTATTACATCTATCTTGACATCCTTGTGTAATGCTAGATTACAACATTCATCTTACATTACCTACTTATGCTCAAATACTTTTACATTTCAATGTTATGTTTGTATATTATATCAGAATATCATGCACATGCTTTGGCTAGCACATTTTGGAGAGCTACTTATTTTAAGGACAATTCTTACACATATTTCACAACTACTCTTAAAAAAAGGGGCACTCACATGGGTTTGTCACAAAGATCAGGTTCCTACTTTTCTATTCACAAATAAATTAAAGCATACAAGCTCAATTCTAGAAATCAGACAAGAAAAAATAGAGACTCAAAAAATAGTTTAGATCACCCAAATTTTAGACTAGGCATATATTAACACCTAGATTGGGACATTAACACCATAGGGTACTACTTTCCACTATAGAGTGATATTGTCTAGTAGCCCCAGCTCTAGGATAATCTAGATTAGTCAGACTAGTCCACCAAGTATAATATAGATTTGCATAGATATAGTCACATGTTTGATAGTTATGTTTATATTTTGTTCAGATACATTCATTGTAGCTTAGATTCATGAATTTTACTTATATTTGGGGGAAACACACATAGCATGATCACTTTCACATTGAGTTCAGATACATAGATTCAATTATTACATACTCAGTTCAGATTCAGTATACTCAGATAATAAATTGGGGGCATGTGCATGACACATAGTTTTCATATACTCAACTACACACAGGTCAATTAGATGGAATATAAAACTCCATGTAATTATCTATGTTGCATACACTTTATATCAAATTCTAGGTTATCACAAGATTCATGCCTTAATCCATTTGTTATGATTGGCATTCTCAAGTGGCTATAAAGTTAACATACACAGTTAGATATACTCTGTTATATCCTGATTCTTTATCAAGTAAACTTGCTAGATTATCCATGGATATTTATAGCTAAAAAATTTAGATTTGGATATTTTTAACTAATCTTGATATTTACACTATTATGGGATAGTAGAATATTACTTAGGTTACATGATCATGCTACTATGGGTTAGTTATAAGTAAATATTTACTTTATGATCATGTTGATTTATCATTTTGGCTATATTTTATGATGAATGTATATCTTGACTATTATGGTCTATCTACCTATTTTGTTATGAGTTTGATGTAGGAGAACCCATCCCTCAAAGTGTGCTAGAGGGAGAGCATCATCAGAGAGGGTGACATAGATGGAGACATCAGAGGATGATAGAAAACTCGTGTGAACCCTTCACATACCACATAAATAATTCATGTTAGATGCATAATTTGAATGGTTAGAATAATGTCTTTAATGTTGATTTCAATAAATAGATATTTGCTTATGGTTTGATATCATATTTTAATGTTTTTTGTGGATTTTATCTAGTGCAACTTGTGTGTGGCCATAAATGTTTTAATAGTAGCTTGATTAGACTAATTCAGCTTATTAGACAATAATTTAATCATTAAAATGTTGTGACAATTGGAAATCATAATTAATAAATGTACTAATTATTATAATTTTGAGTAAAATAAAAGAAAATATAATAAATCCCAATTAAGGGGGGAAATTAAAAATAAATAAATAAATAAAAGGGAAACCTCTTTAAAGGGAATAAAGCGATTCTAAAACTAAAATGAATAAAAGAAAAAGGATTAAAATGAAAAGAGGCTACGCCACTTGTATAAAAGGAATGAATTTTTAAAAATAGGGATTATCACCTGAGCTTTCTGGAGTTCTAGATAATGAAGTCAAGCAAAAGATATACAAAGGGTGAATCATAACCAAAAGTAGAAAGAGGAAAGCATAATAAAGAAGTCAATGCTAGTTACCAGGTAGGCAATGTCATTTATTTTAATATAAGATTATGGAAATATTCTATATTACATCTAATAGCAAAAAGGTTGTAGTTAGAAATCCAAAGTAAAACCATAGGTAGTTGTATTGATTACATAGGGAAAATCTATTGGAAAAAAATAACATATAATATAGAAATAACTAAATTTATACTAGCACACATATATAATATTTACATAAAATATTTCTAGATAATTTATCTAGATACCTAATACAATTTTCTAACTAGATGTCGAGCATATAATACCAGAAAAATTATATTAGAAAATTATATATTCTGGTTATCTAGATTACAAATAGAAAACTATATCATCTATATATATTCCTAGCCTATTAAAGGATTTACCTATATATATAAACCTCTAACTAATTACTAAGTTGGTTTTCATTTGTGTATACATCTGGTACTATGTTTAAGACTTAAACAGTAGGATATTAAATTGATGAGATGGGTTTTATTATAACCACTCCAAACTAATTAAATCCAATGACTAGTTTCTCATAATTAGATATTCATTGGGGTTAACACTATTTATGTTAAAATTATGGAGATTAATGTTTTATATATATATATATATATATATATATATATATATATATATGTATATACATATATGTATGTATATATATATATATATATATATATATATATATACATACATATATGTATATACATATATATATATATACATATATACATATATATATATATGTATATATATATGTATATATGTATATATATGTATATATATATGTATATATGTATATATATATATATGTATATATATGTATATATATATATATATATGTATATATATATATATATGTATATATATATATATAAGATTCCATTCTTTAATAAAATAAGTATGTGGATGAATTATACTTGATTAATTATTTGATCTAAATGTAATCGGGTTTATATACCCCAGTATATTATGTGGAATAGAATTGGTTACTATCACGGCTTAGTGGTTTCTACATTCGTATAAATTTATGAGACCTGAGTATGTACAATAAAAGTAATTGATATTTTACCAAAATTTATATGCAAAACCAAATATGAAGGATTGTGTAACTTTGGAAACTTGTGAACAGAAGGAGGTACACTTTGAGTATATTTAGAAAGAAATTTTATTTAGTTAGGGATCAGAATCATATAAAAGTATTACATTAGTGAATCCCTTATCCTAAGAAGATTATCTGTATATTATGTGATCATGATAACTCATAAGGATTTATGAACCTTAGGGATTTATTGATTAGGAGGTGTAAATGAACATTAATATGGTATTTTCATACCATTTGAGTACTTACATATGGTTCATGTACAAGTACTACTCGTATATATGGATTATATTTATAATTAGATAGATGATTAAAAATTCTTAAAGTGTCCATGAAACCAAACCTATATTCATGATAAAATGGTCTCCTAAAAATGAAATAAAGTGATAAATGTAAAGATTATAATGGATTTATAAATTGTTTGATCTCTACAAGCTTTATGATTGACTATCTAGAAGTAAGTAGAATGTACGTAAAATAATAGATTGTATTATTACTGCTTATGCTATATACTTAGATCTACTTACATAGATTAGATTAAGTAGTTTAACCAAAGGGTGTACCCGACTACTAGAATCATGTACTTACATGGTTATTATTATGTATGTGGGTCATATGAACTCTTGAAATCATAAGTTTGTTATGTGTTTCATGTGTTGTGGATTATGATAGAATGGGGCATCATATAATACTATAGTATAAGTGTATGTGGTACCCAAATAGTACATACTACAATTGGCATGCTTAGACTCACTCTATATTTGACTAACCAATTATATGCATGTTGGTTAATACTATAAATATTGTGTTTTGTGATAGATGGAAAAAATTTATGTATGGATGCATACAACTTTGAGAGTTTAATGAATGCTAAGTTAGTATATTATTGTGTTTTGAGAGACCTTTGATTTGTTTCATTATATCTATTTGCTTGAATATAAGTTATGTTTCCATGTAGTTATGACTACTTTACTATAATTAATTGTGAAAAAAATAGTAGTTATGTCTCATAACACTAGACTATGATAATATGGGTTATCATAGAGTGTAGTGTGTTTGAAATCAAATTGTGTTATTTGAATCTGCAATTAATTGTGTAATTATACATATGGTATAAACTGTAGTCATTATTTCTAGTATGAGATATAAATAATGTAAGATTCATTCATATGTTTGACAAAATAAATATATGCTTTGGTTATTACTATATTTAGCATGTTATATGATGTGTTTTCTAGTAGGATGTAAAATTAATCTTGTGATTGAATTGTATTTAACCAATATGCATTGTTGATACAGAATAAGGAGTGATATGGACTTCACTGGCTTATTGGTGTCACAATGACAGAGGAATGCAATCTAATCGGTGTGTATGAATTTGATTAATCTAAATCATTATTATTTATTATTTATAAAACTTTGGTCCAAAGTATGTTTAGTGAAGTATTATCATTTTATGAGTATAATGTACATGTTTATGTGATATCTTGCAATAAAATGGTTTTCTATGATACACTGCATGCTTAGTTTAGAAATCATATAACACACAGGTACTCGCTTGTCTTTTTAGATTCTTACACAGTCACTATCTACTCATTCATGAAGGGAGGGCCATTTCCTGATGGGATTAGTGAGGGGGATCATTGGTCCATGGCTGGTGTGGAAAATCACTCAGATGATGCTCTACTTCCCCATAATAGTATTACTTATCGATATGACACTTGAGATTACCATAGATATTTGAGTTCGACAACTATGCTCTAGGGAAGCCATTTATCTATATGAACATTATATTGTATTGTACTTATCATTGAATATTGTCATGAAGAGTTGTAATTACTTATTATATTACTTTGACAATGGTGGTTGTATACTTGTTTCATTTTTAGTTGAGTTGATGTGATTACTTTCTATATTTACATTTATGACATGTACTCTCATGATATTAGAGATCAATAACATGTGATGTATTATGGTTTTTTCTATTATTACACCTTGAATATTTCTTATGGTCTATGTATATTTCCATTATGTAATCTATTTTTGGTATATGTGTCTTAATTTTAAAAAATTATATCATTGTGACTAACCCAGTGGGGTTGTTACATGTGACATCAGAGTTGTGGCTCAAAATCTTACACTCAATGAGTCTATTAGCGTTTTTGTGTCTTTTCCATTCACCGGTGTGAACCTAGTGACATGAAGTATTACACTGGTATTTTGGTTTGTTCTGCCTCAGTGCAGAACCATATTATACCATGATTGGAGTTTTGAGACTTGATAGATCCTCATGTATATCTTGGTGACAATTGTAAGTATGTGAAATTTGTCAAACGTGTGTGGGGAACATTGAATGTGTATCCTTAGGAGAACTTGTACCCTTATTGAGTTATTTAGGGGTTGGTTTATTAAGTATCCCAAATGGTGATGGTTGTATATGAGGTTTGGTAGGTAAGTACATAGCATAATTCATGACTTATGAATAAAATATTTTTACCATAATTTTATCACTTAGATTGAACACCTCGAGTATGATTACATCTTTCCTAGTAATCAAGTTACCTTTGTCATTAGTTTTTTTTTGTTGTAACTATTTTATAGGCACATAATGATTCTCATTTAAATATGTATCTTTTGGTTTTATGTCTTATATTCACTAATCCTAGGAGGGTTAGATTAAATAAGACCATTTTTAGTTTAGTACCACATAAGGTGATGGGAATCTTCTTAGAAGAGTGTTGTTTTATTTGATAGTTCCTTTGTATCAGGAGTTTTTATATGGAATTTGCACTCTTAAGTTATGTGGTTAGAAAGAAGTGTCATCTCTCTAATTTAGCTTAGAGGTAAGATGTTATTATCTCACTCTCCTTTGGATTTATTACAATGCTATCAAGAGGATTCATATTTTCATGATGTTAATTGACCTTATTCCCATGAGTTTTTGGGATAATGTTCCCTACTTTTTGTTGAAAGGAAAGTTATAGGATTGGATGGATTGATACATCTTTGTGGTGAGTATATTTCTCTTCCAATTGTGAAAATAGATTATGATATCATACTTACAGATTTTGTAAGTAGGTAGTGTTTTGGCAACATTGAGTTGTAGAATTTATCTCTTTACCTTGTGAGGGTATGTAGGAATTTTTGACATGATAGATGTCAACTTTTTACTTATGACTCCTTAGAGTCATTACTTTGTCTAATTTGTGATTTTAAGACAATGTGGTGTGTCGAACCTTAAATTATATACTAACTTTTATATCAATAATTATAAGTCTATTATAGTTAGTATGATATTATACACCCATGATTAGATTGATATTATTCTCTTTTGCTTAAAACATGTTGTTTTGAAGAGATATTTTAATACCTTTCATCGAAAGTGAGTAGGGTATAGGATGTGTGAAACATCTTGTCAATTCAAGGGTTGAGATAAACTTTTAACTTGTTACATTCTAACCGAGCAAGTAGGGAGATATTATTTTGTTTATTTCCCTTATAAATTTGAAAGAATGGGGTGGTCCTTGGCCTATGAATGTTAAGTTAATTTTAACATTATTTCCTCTTAACCATGAATATAATAAAATAAGTTAAGATGTGAAATATGATAATAGTTAGGTGTGGCTAGTGGTAATTTAATACAATTATGGACTAATTATATGATTTCTCTTCTATGTATATACAGCAAGAATTATTCAGCATGTATGATTGCTTTCTATGATCTGATAGTATGGATTTATGGTTCATTAAACATTGTGCACTTTTTGAAGATCATTAGGTTGTGAAGACATGAGGTATGAGTTTTGAATTAGGATCATGAGTTATAAGTGTGGGATGGTATCCTACTTAACCTCGCATTGACTCAGTTGTTATTGAGTTAGATCTAATATATGGACTTGTCAAATCCAAGATTTGGCAAATGAAACTTGTCAATTTTAGTTGTATGGCCATATGAATGTATATTGTGGATGGGTATTCCATGATTTTGTATACATTATAAATGTAATATTTCCATTTCCTATTCATCATCATACTTGTTAGGGGATTAATGTAGTAATAGTATTGACATGTTATACTTATTAGGAGTTACATGGTATAGTGATAGTATTAACTTATGCACTTCATTCTTGATAGGTTCCATAAATACTTTTCTCCAAAATGAGAAAAGCACTCTCTAGGATAGAGAGATGTGTTGAGGGCTAAAAAATTTTGTAGAACTCTCCTTGGTTATTTGTTTTGACTTGTATGATGATCTTATGTGCTCTTCGTAAGTCAGTGAAATTTTCATTGAGATATGTGGGACCCTTTAAGGTAATAGAAGTGGTCAATCTTATATTATAAAGGATTGTCTTGAAGGTTCTAGACCTGGGGTAGTCATAACAAAATTACTTAGAGTAAATAATACTCACAAACCATGTTTGAGTAAGTGGTATATGTCATGGAGCAGGGCCTTGTGGGATGAATACTTCGAAAATAGTGCAACTTGAAGGAATTATGGTGAGTTCTAAAGGTAATTTCCATTTTATTTACTTAATTTGATATTTTATACCATGTTAATGCTTTGATAAATATTTTTTTTAATTCATAATTTATGTTTGAATAAGATTCATTGAGGATGATGACAAGATTTAGGGGGAAGGATGTTACATCACAATTCCTCGCTAGGCAAACTTGCGAAATTGTCCATGGATATCTATATCTGAAAAATTTAGATTTGGATATTTTTAACTAAGATTGAAATAAATACTATTATGAGATAGTACAATAATGCTTAAGTTACATGATCATGCTATAATGAGTTAGTTGTGAGTAAATGTTTACTTCATAATCATGTTAATTTGTCATTTTGTCTATATTTTATTATGAATGTATATTATGACTATTATAGTCTAACCACATGTTTTGTTGTGAGGTTGATGTAGGAGAACCCATCCCTCAAAGTGTCTTAGAGGGAGAGCATCATCAGAGAGGGTAA
Organism: Torreya grandis; assembly: GCA_037957365.1. Classification (NCBI taxonomy): domain Eukaryota; kingdom Viridiplantae; phylum Streptophyta; class Pinopsida; order Cupressales; family Taxaceae; genus Torreya; species Torreya grandis. The sequence goes on along the minus strand of JARHVA010000059.1, from coordinate 8,964,246 downwards.
TGCAGATGGAGACATTGGAGGATGATAGAGAACTGAAGAGAACCCTATGTACACCGCATAAATAATTCACGTTAGATGCATAATTTGAATAGCTAGCATATTGTCTTTAATGTTGCTTACAATAGATAGATGTTTGCTTATGATTTGATAGCATATTTTAATCATTTTATGGATTTTCTCTAGTACAACTTGCATTTGGCCTTGAATGCTTTGAGATTTGCTTGATTAGACTAATTTAGATTATTAGTTTATAATTTAATAATTAAACTATCATGGCAATTTGAAATGATAATTATTAAATATACTAATTATTATAAATTTGAGTAAAATAAAAGTAATATAATAAATCCCAATTAAGGGGAAAAACAAGAAAAAGAAAAAAGAAAAGGGAAACCTCTTTAAAGACAATATAGCGAATTTAAAAATAAAAAGAAGAAAATAAAATGAAAGTGATTATAACAAAAAGAGTCTATGCCACTTTTATAAAAGGAAGGAATTTCTTAAAAGAGGGATTGTCACTTAAGTTATCTGACGTTATGGGTAATGACTCCGAGCAGAAAAGATACAAAGGGCAAATCATAAATAGAAAGAGAAAGAGGGAAGCATAATAAAGAAGTCAATGTTAGTTGTTAGGTAGGCAATCTCTTTTATTTTAATATAAGATTATGGAAATCTTTTTTATATTGCATCTGATAGAAAACTAGTTGTAGTTAGAAATCTAAAGTAAAACCGTGGATAGTTATAGTGATTATGTAGCGAAAATCTATTGGAAAAAATTAACATATAATACAGAAATAACTAAATTCAGACTGGTAGACATATATTATTTATATAGAATATTTATATTTAATTTATCTAGCTACCTAATATATTTTTATAAAATAGACGTCTAGTATATAATACCAAGAAAATTATATTAGAAAACTATTTATTCTAGTTATCTAGATTACAGATAGAAAACTATATCATCATATATATGCATAACCTGTGGAAGAATTTAGATGTATATATAAACCCCTAACTAATTACTAAGTTGGTTTTCATTCTTTCACTCAGCCCAAAAATTTCTATGAGTCATTATAAGTATGGTATCGACTTGTGACTACTGGGTAATTTATATGTAGTGCAATGAGCTACATTTACATTAGGGTGATCTAGTAAATCAGATCCATGTGGCTTTTAAATTTTATGAATTAGATTTACACATATTAAAACTATAATTACCTTGTAATGACTTAGTGGTTTAACCAATGAAATGAATTATACAAAAGTCTATTTAGAGGCAGCGTATTGTTCTACCAAGTCTGTAGTGGTATCGTCGAAGTAAGACACAATCCACTAATAAGTGATAATTTAGTTTATATACAATACTCAGTTATGGGTGCATAATTATAGCACCTTACATGGATTTATTACTTGTTTGACTTGAATCATTATAGTTTTTATAGCATGCATCCTTTATGTAAAGCATTGCTCTATAATCTGTGCAACCATTTAGAATCATTGTATATTTTTGTGAGTGAAATTTCTATAAACATGATAATGATTAATGTCGTATTCACAAGCCATAATGTTAATATTTAATAAATGTCATGTATCATATGATGCCCATACCTATGACCTTATATATTATGGCTTTATATATGTAGTTCTAATTTTTAAATATGGTGCAATATAGTTTTATGTAAACCTAGCAATATATTTGCCACATGAATATTATAGTTGAAATATTGATCAAGGAAATTGTTGTATTATATTAAAAAAGAATTATATGTATATACGAAGGAAGAGGTGTCTGAACTTTTAATATGGCATTACTAAAATGTTTATCTCCTAATAAAGAGTATTATTAATTATATAATTTACATGGTGTCATTTTTTAATGTATATGTTAGTAATTTGGCCTGTCAAGGCCAAATTACTACCCCTTCTATTCTAAACATTCCCAGAATGGTCTATTTCCCCATATAGTTGGTCAAACTATAGTCAAAATCATGAGCAAAGGGAAATGTGGACAGTCTCTTTGTCAAGATTTAGTGACAAGTGCTTATGATTATGAGGAGAATATAGGCATGAAGGTGAATTTCTAGGTGATAGTGAGGTTTTTTGTATGGTTCATGTTTACAAATGGACTTATCAAGCAATCAGAGGAAGAATGAAGATCAAATATACTTTGGAACCTCCTTTGGGGTCATTAACGAGCTACAATCCATTCAAGAACAAGAAACCTATAGTAAGTTTGAAAATGACATATCTCCTATTTAAATATCATAAACAATTATAAAGCTACATGCCTTTAGGTTTGCTTATGAATGAAGGTGACTATTTTCTTTCAAACACCTACAAAATATAGGTTTATAATTTTTTAGTTTTTTTCCATTAGTTGTTTCTCCCAAGAGGACCTTTTCCTCAGTATTTTCTTCCTCAAAGTGTTGTCTTTTCATGTCTCAAATGGCTAAGTGTTAGAACAATTTCCTTAGACTTTTGTCTAAGGGAAAATAAATCCAAAGGACAAAGGTTCATTTGTCTTTTCCAAAGGAAGAAAGTTCAAAATGAAGAGATCTAAAGGGCTCCAACTTTTTTGAAGGAAATAAAGAGATAGAAAATCTAAAGTGTCAGACATTTCATCTGAGAGACAAAGGCACGGTTCTTGGTTAAGAAAGGGAATCTTATAAGAAACCCGAAGGGTATGCACCCTTCAGGTTCTACGCCAATGTTTGAAAAGGCATGCAATTTTTGTAAAAGAAAGATTTTTTTGAATATTCTTTATTGTAAAAAGGTGTTAAGTCTTGGTTAATTAACCAAGAGTAACCCTTTCCTCTTTTAGAATTGCACTTAAGGCTATTTCATGTTTTGTAAAAGTTTATTTATTGTCTTAGTGAATCCATTGAAAAGGATCCCTGAAGGTTCAAAGAAGAAATTGTAAGTTAGACCAATCATCAATAAACAAGTTATTATTTTGAATCTGAGTTTGACAGGAGATAGTGTCTAATATGATTGTGTATCAGTATATAAGTGAAATTTATCTCCTTTTTCAGGTCCCTTCCTCACTTATATTTTCCTTTCTCACCCTTTTGTAGGTCATTTGAAGAGGTTTCCAACCCTTCATCTGAAATATTTATGCTTAAGGATAGAATTATAAATTTCATTTGATTATATGTGTGCATTAATTTTAGTAACTTCAAAGGGTTTTGACAATTCAGATGTATCACCCTCTTTTAAATAAATTTCCCTTTTCAGTTTCCTTCTCCATTTTCACCCCAAAAATCATAGTAGTAAAAGGGCTAGACAAAAATGATTTGGTCTCAAAAAATAGAAGCCCAAAATAAGTAAAAGGGCTAGACAAAAATGATTTGGTCTCAAAAAATAGTGCTTCTCGGGTTCTTCAAGGGACAAGTCTACTTTAAAAAAATCGAAGGTGCACTTCAAAAAATTTGAAGCGCATTTTTAAAATGCCAAAGGGCCTTTTTTTTGTAAAAGGGATCTTCTCAATATTTCTAAAAGACTAATCAACTTTTTTTAGGGGCACTTTCAAAAATCTGAAGGGTTTTTCCTTCTCCAAGTCCACAATTGCAATTTTCCTGAAGGGTATGTTACCCTTCAAAAGGACCATTTCAAAATTCTCAAAGCGTATCTTTCCCTTCGAGAGTATCATTTGTAGAAGTCTAAAGGGATATACAGGAAGCTTGAAGGGTCTCTCTCCCTTCTAGAAAATTTCATTTTGAAAAGCTTGAAAGGTAATTTTCAAAGACAAACGCAAACAAAAGGTTTGAAGGAATTCCTTCGGATAAATTATCCAAATAAATTCATTTGGAAGATTTTCCCAAAATAAATAAGCTGAGAAGGAAACCTGAGACCAAGTATCCAAAGGAAATGATACGCCAATAGACGTCAAAATCAAGATAAATGACTAGCCGTTGGAAGTAATCAGGATTGAAAAGCCTGAAGACTTAAGGCTTAGAAACAACAAAGTGAGAAGACTTCAAGATGGATAAGTCTAAATTAAGTAAGCTTAGAGAACTCAAATTACTTTGCATAGAGTAAATTGGTTTTTTCCAAGTACTCTACTTAAAAGGCTTATAAGTAAAGGATCTAGGAAAGTGCACAATTGGAGAGACCAAAGAACCCGAATTACTCTGCATAGAGTAAATCAAGATTCTTCAAGTGTTTGACTTGAGCTTGGTCTAGAAATAAAAGAATCATGATGCAATAAATAAAAAGCTACCATATCATGTAAACTAGAATAAAAAGGGTCAATCAATAAAGGACAAGTGGCAGAAGGATGACCAATAAGCACGAGAGAGTCTAAGTGGTTGGTAGATGGAAATTATGAAGGCTCTCATCTGCCATAGTTCATTCTCCACAATCATCATTCGATGCTTAAATGTAGCACAACTAAAACACATAGAGACCCACATCCTATTAGTAAGGCATGTAAAGATAAATAAGCCATGTTAGTCTTGAGTGTAACTATTAAACGTGTCATGCTAAGAAGAGACATTCTAACTAATCACAACATGGCTTCTCAAATGCGCTAAAGAAACACTTAAAGATGGGAGGGGCTCGAGAGGATTGTTTAGTGATCCTAAGTGGCACATTTAGGGATAACAAGGAAGTATGAAATCAGAATTATAGCCATCAGCGACATATTCTTTCTTCCCCTTCTCTCTCCCCCTTTTTTTATAAATAGAGGCTTTGGAGCCAAGTAAATCATCTTGGAATTGCCGATAGAATTACTCTACAAAAATTGCTTTGTAAAAGACTCTTTTGAAGTAATATAAGGAAGAATTTTCTATTTCTTGTTAAAATAAGTGTGCACATTTGGTTTCATTTGTAGAATATATGATTGTCATCCATCACCTATGATTTTGACTAGCACCTTGCTTTTGATCATTTTGATTCTATGCAAGATTACATGAAGTGTCTATGTGTTGAGCTCTATTTGAAGTGTTACCAGTTCATAGTGTCTCCCATAGACCTATTTTTATTATCCTTCAAAGTGCAAGACTCCCCTTCAACCTCCACACAAAATTTACATGCCTATGGCATTAAGATAGAACCAAAATAACCTATGTCTTATTTGGGTTCATCAGTAGTTGAATCTTTTTCCAGACTAAATATTCAAATTATTTTAGTGCATCGCATCCCTTAACTTAGATTTATTTTTCACTCATCCTCCTCCCCCTTTCCCTTAGCTAATATTAGATTTTAGTGTGAGAATCAATATTTTAAGTGAAGCACCTAAGGAACTAGCCTTATAAAAAAGCCTAGAGGTTCAACCTCACCATAGGATACCCACATCCTAAGGTTGTCCCTATGCTTGTAGTTGGAAGTGAGGGACCCTAAAGAGCTCTCTCATAAGGGTGCAAATTTAAGTTATAATAGTTCTAACATACCCAGTGGGATAACTACCATTTTATTTTCATCTTTATAAAAGGTTGGTAAAATTTGGTGTTGTTTTGATCATTTAATAGTAGTGGTAGCATTCATCCTTCAGAATCTGGTGACTTTAAGGAAAATCTAGCTATCTAGTGGCAGAGCAGTAGCTATCTTTCATGCCAAAGGTGACTAAAAGATCAACTTTTATAGGTATTCCTTTTGAGTTTGTTGAGTTACATTTAAATTTAGTAAGAATGTTAAGGTTCTCCCATACTTACCCTTACATAAGAAGCTACTTTCCTAAACTATTCATAAGGTATACCTATGCAAGAAGATTCTTGTCAGCCCCTCTTGCTACTATGATTCCACAAAGAGCTTTTGTGGGCTTTAGCAGTCAAATCCCTTTGAAATTACCATAGTATGATCATATACTAGTAGCAACCATCAAAAGTGTTCCTTATTACACAGGAGACCAAGTCATAACTCATATTGAACACATAACGGACATAGCCAACTTCTATAACATTCACAATATCATAGTGAAGAATGTGGCTATTAGGATACTAGTTGTATCTTTCAAAGGAAAGGCATTAGATTGGTATAGGGACCTAGCTCTTAATTATATCCACTCATGGGATGAGCTAGGAATAGCCCTGTGTAAAAGGTTTCCAGATAAGAGTGATCATCTGTCACTTACAAAGCAACTAACCATAATAAAGAGAGCTTCTCATGATGTAAGAATTCAATATGAGATTTTAGAAGGCATGGGATAGAATTCCAATAACTATTAAACCATCTCCCACCTTTGCTTTCTTGTATTACTTGAAGGATCTCAATAGTGAAAAAGCTGTAATGATTCAATCTATGGGAGGAGACATACTACCAGATGCATGTGAGGTGACAATCAAGGCAAAAAAATGCCTAGTTCAGCATGGCAAGCTTACTCCTAGACCCTCAATGCTTCTTTTTCCAGAGATCAAACCACCTCTTGTAGTCATTTCTATACTTAATGTTATACTTCCAACATCAACAATTATTGTTGTGCCTTCACCTTAGCAACATAAGGCCTCTACTAGTGGATCCAAAAACTCCCAAGGGTAGAATAATTAATTATAACTGAAAAGCATGCTCCAATACTTAGGGAATGATATGGTCAATGTCAATAGGTAGCAAGCTCACATCAAGCCTTATCAAGCTCTGTATCAGCCTTAGCAACAGCATTATCAAGCTAATAAGCCGCCCTATAAAGGAGGTTTCCAAGGATAGGGATTGCATAACTATGCTAGGTAGCATAATTATAACCTGAATACTACAAGCCTTTCCAACTTTTGGTCCTAGTTTTAAAAAATATGGCTTAAGAGGTCAAATTGACAATGCCTTAGAATCATTCTTTTGGGTAATCCATTATCTTGACTAATAGCTCAAACCAAGCATTTAATGATCAATGGTAGTAGGTTGTTGCTTATGGATATAACTAGGATCTTATGCCCCAAAGCATAGATGTGCCCACACTGATAAATCAAGAGCAGCCTCCATAAGAACAAGGCTCTAATCAAGGGTCAAATGAGATGAAAGCCTTAATGGTCATCAATGAGCAAGAGGAGTGCTATGCATCTAATCCATAGGATACTCCCAATTTAGCCCACATCCCAATCTTAACAAACACAAGGTCCAAGAGAAGGAATATGGGTGATAATTAAGAAGCTTTCAAAGAACCTCTTGTCATCATTCTTTCACTAACAAAGCCAATACTAGTAACTCCCAATACCCAGATAAAGGTTGGGAATACGCCAATCAACATTATGGAGCAAATAAAGAAATCCAACATGAGTTTAAAAATTTGGGCCATGCTTTTTATGCTCAACCAAGTAGACATTCTTCAAGAAGGTTTATCCAAGATGAGTGTTTATACAACTGTAAGTAAGCAACCAAGCAAGGAAGTTGAAGTCTTCACTAATGCAGCCAAGAGTCCTTTGGGAGAAAGGTCAAGTAATGTGACCAAGCCCCACCCATTCTACATCTCATTAATCATCGACAATTAATTGGTGCATAACTACTTGGTGGATAGTGGGGCTAGCACCTCAGTTATGCCAAAGTCTATTACTAACCAGCTGAACATCAAGTATGAGTTGCACACTAAGGGAGTACTGATCTTGGATGTCACTCCTCACTTTGCATTATGTCTTTCCAGAGAATTCATAACAAGATTAGGGGTTACCTTATAGTAGATTAGTCTTACATGGCATTTAGAAAAAGGTATGAGACTAAGGTCTCAATCAAGGTTGAACACATGGCACAATTCCACATTGCACACCATCATCCAGATAACATAAACCTCAATTATATTATCCTTGATGAGGATGAGTTTATAGTTGGCCAAGAATTGAACACTCATCTTGAACAGGTTCCAGACTTGCTCTTGGATGAGCTATGGGAAGATAACCAATTTTTAACCCTTTAGAAGGTGTTAAAAAAAGAGACATGGGTGTCTGTCAGTTACATGAAGATAATCAACCCATGCCTTCCCTCATTGGACCTAAAGAAGACCCCAATGGTTTATGTCATTTGTTCTTTCATGGGTCAAGGAGTAAAAATGTTGTAGGTGTTAGGGAAATGTTGGTTTCCCCTTCAGGTAATAAGCTTTTCTCTTCCTACAGGTTCCATTTCAATTGCTCTTTAAATGTAGCAGAATATGAAGGCTTGATATGTGGCCTTTAATGGGCCAATAAAAGAGGAATCAAATAACTACAAGTCTATGGGGATAGTGAGCTCATAGTAAACCAAGTCAAAGGATTGAACACTAAAAAGAATTTTTTAATGAGGTCCTATAAAAAGAGAGTGTGGGACTTGATTGAAGATTTTGAGGCCTTTGACATTCAAGCTATCCCAAGAAATTAGAACCAACATGCTGATAGGTTGGCCATCATGAGAGCTCAGTTTGACATTCTAAGTGAGCTAAAGGAAACCAAGGTTCATCTACATGTCAAGGTGGTGGTGAGGCCATCAATGCCAAATAATTAAGCCCATTGGCAGGTTTTTTAGAATGATAAGCAAACTTCTTGCTTCTTATAGTAGGAAGTTGAGGTTTCCTCCTCCAACTAAGCTAAATTATAGCATCAATATGAGGATCAGATTGTTCGGCTAAATTCAAACAAACTTCCTAAGGGGTTGGTCACACTTGAGGCTCTTTTTCATGAAGGAGACCATATAAGGAAAGAAAAGGCAGTAATGTCTACTCATGAAGAGAACTATGAGAGAGTCCTCATCTTCAAAGACAAACTTCTCAAGCTTGGGAAGGTAAACAACAAGGCTAAAAGGTGTGCTTTCATAACACTTTGCCAAGAGTATGTAGACATTTTTTTCTTGGGAGTATAGTGACCTAAAAGGTTTTGATCCAAAGTTAGCTCAGCATACCATAGAGTTAGAAGCTAGTTCCAAGTACATAAGGAAAAAGCAAAGGCCCATTAACCACAAGATTGAATAGTTGATGAGGAAGGAGCTAACCAAGCTGATCAAGTCCAAGATCATCTTTCCCATCAAACACTCATCATGAGTAGCCAACTTGGTTCTTATAAGAAAAAAGAGTGGGGAGATTAGGCTTTGTGTAGACTTTAAAGATTTGAATAAAGTCTCTTTGAAGGATCACTACCCTCTGCCATCCATGGACCAACTTTTCCAAGTAGTTGTAAGATCAAAATGCTTCTTTATGTTGGATGGATTTCTTAGCTACAACCAAGTTTAGGTGAAAGATGAAGATCAATACAAGTCTACCTTCACCACCAAACGGGGTATGTATGTGTACCAAAATATTCCCTTTGGTCTATCAAATACTGGTACAACTTTTCAAAGATCCATGGACATGGCTTTCCAGGGGTTGCTAAACTAAATGGTGCTAGTATATTTAGATGACATCATGGTTTCCTCTAAGAATGCTAGTGAACACATGGACCACCTAAGGCTGATTTTCAAAAGATGCAAACACTATGGGATTTCATTGAACCCTAAGAAGTGTGTGTTTGATGTGCATGAAGGCAAGTTTTTGGGCCACATCATCTCAAAGGAGGGGTTATCCATTGATCCTGATAGAATAAGTGCCATCTTGGCCTTATCCTTTCCCAAGCATAAGATGGGATTCCAATTTTTCCTTGGAAAGATAAAATTCATGAGAATATTTATCCCTAGTTTCTCAAGTTTGGTCAAACCCATCAGTATTATGTTGAAAAATAACCAAGTGTTCACTTGGTCAAATGAAGATAAGTCAACATTTGAGACTATCAAGCAAGCCATCACTCAAGCACCCACACTTATGAATCCTGATTTCTCAAGGGATTTCATATTGTATGTTTTTTCCAACATTGATAATATATCAGCTATGCTAATGCAAAGAAATGGTGAAGGGCTTGAGCAGCCATTAGCATTTTTCAATTAAGGCCTTGAAGAGTATCAGGTGAGGTATACCTTTGTAGAAAATCAAGTCCTTGTAGCACTAAGGAGCTTCAATAAGTCTAGGCCAATGCTATACAATATCAAAATCCACCTTATGGTGTCTCATCCTAGAATAAGAGACTACCTTCTTAACAAGGATTTGAGCCAAAAAAGAGCCAGCTGGATTACTAAAGTCATGGAGTATGACATTGAGATAAAGGTCACTAAGATAGTAAGAGGTAAAGGCTTTATACGCATATAGTTGATGACCTTCATGAAGAAAAGGAGGTCATCTTGGTAACACAAGATAGCCTACAAGCAGATGGACCTCCACCTCACACAAGTTGGCTCCATGATATGATGTACTTTCTACTAACAAGTGAGTGCCCTCAAGGTATGGACAAATAAAAAAGAAGGTATTTCAGACTTCAATCCATACCTTATGCTTTAGTTGATGAGGTTTTGCTTAGAAGAGACCTCAATGGATTGCTCTTGAGGTGCATAGATGATGATCAAGTAGCCAAGATTTTAGAGCATTTTCATGTTGGGCCTGTAAGAGGCCATTTTGCTCCAAGGACTATTGCAGCAAATATCATAAGGGCTAGTTACTATTGGTCCAGCCTCTTTAAGGATACTTATGCATGGGTAATGAAGTGTCAAGTTTGTGATCTCTTCATGGGTAAGCAAAGGTTAGCAGCTTTCCCTCTTAACCTGATTCAAGTGGAGCAACCATTCGTGTAGTGGGGTTTAGATTTCATTGGAGTAATCAACCCCCCATCAAATGCAGCGCATAAGTGGGTGCTTATTGCAACTGATTACTTCACCAGGTGGGTGGAATCTATTACATTGAATGAAGCCAATGAAAGTGCAGTCTTAGATTTTTATGATAGCATTGTGACCAGGTTTGGTGTTCCATCCACTATCATATCTTATAATACTTTGGTTTTCCTTGGGTTAAAAACAAGTGAATGGGCTCTCAAAATGGGCATCTACCTTAGCACTTCCTCAAACTATTATCCTCAAATAAATGGGTTGGTTGAGTCCACAAATAAAAATTTGTTGAGGATTATCAAGAGGACCATGGAAGAGAATCAAAGAATGTGGCACACCAAGTTGAAGATAGCCTTGTGGGCTAACCGGGTAACTCCTAAATCTATTGTTGGAAATTCTCCATATATTTTAGTATATGGATGGGAGGCCAAGTTACCCATTTCTCTTGAGCTACCTGCATTAGAGCTAGCATATCAGTTGGATCTGCTAGAAGATGAACCCATGAATGTGAGATTGGCAGAACTCATAGAACATGAGGAGATAAGGGACCTTGCAATGAAGATGTTAGAGGCACATCAAGCTCAGTTCAAAAAGGCTTTTGATAAGAGAGCTACAATAATAAATTTTAAGGAGGGAGACTTGGTTCTCAAATGGGACTCAAAAAAGGCCAAACCAGGAAACCATACTAAGTTTGGCAACTTATGGTGTGACCCTTATGTGATTTATGAACACAAACAACATAACACTCTTTAGCTTACCAAACTAGATAACTCCTAAATCTATTGTTGGAAATTCTCCATATATTTTAGTATATGGATGGGAGGCCAAGTTACCCATTTCTCTTGAGCTACCTGTATTAGAGCTAGCATATCAGTTGGATCTGCTAGAAGATGAACCCATGAATGTGAGATTGGCAGAACTCATAGAACATGAGGAGTCAAGGGACCTTGCAATGAAGATGTTGGAGGCACATCAAGCTCAGGTCAAAAAGGCTTTTGATACGAAAGCTACAATAATAAATTTCAAGGAGGGAGACTTGGTTCTCAAATGGGACTCAAAAAAGGCCAAACCAGGATACCATACTAAGTTTGGCAACTTAGGGTGTGACCCTTATGTGATTTATGAACACAAACAACATAACGCTCTTTAGCTTACCAAACTAGATGGGGAGGTATTACCCATCCCAATCAATGGGATTCATCTAAAGACTTATTATTAAAGGAGTTTGTAGTCATTATATATATTGTACCTTTTGTATACTTTTTTGTGTTTCTTCTAAGTGCCTTGTGCACATCTATTTTAGTTGTGTGTTTTCCCTTCCCCAAGTGCCTTGAGCATAGTTTTTTTCATTTTAGTTGTTCTTATTACTTCAAGGGAGATCTCTAGATAAATCTAGCTTTGTACAAAAGCAGTGACTCCATGCCCAATAGATCATTATAAAGCAAACGAGCTAGGTTCTAAAGCATAGTAGGCATGCTTCCCTGTGAGTCACCATAAATGTTGGCCATTTTGGCCCAAATATCAAAATTTGTCTAAGTATGAGTAAGGAAACTTTTAAGAAATAAAATGGCAAGTCTTTGGGAGGACTTCAGGTTTTCTAGTAGTGACAAGTTTGGGTTTATGAGGAGTAAAAATCAGGTTTCCAATAGTGCTTGACTTCTAAATGCTTTATAAGTAGAAGCAATTTAGGTTTAAGAACCCAAATTAATCATGGACAATGTATTTTGGGTTCTCTAAAGAACACTACTTTATTAATTCATAATCTGAGAGCATTCAGAAGCTTAAAATAAGTAAAAGGGCTTAACAAACCCGATTTGGTCTCAAAAAATAGTGCTTCCTAGGTTCTTCAAGGGACAAGACTACTTCAAAAAACCCAAAGGTGCACTCCAAAAAATCTAAAGGGCATTTTCAAAATGCTGAAGAGCCTTTTTTTCAGCAAAAGGGATCTTCTCAACATTTCTAAAAGACCAACAACTTTTTCAATGGGCACTTTCAAAAATCCAAAGGGCTTTTCCTTCTCCAAGTGGACAGTTGCAATTTTCCTGAAGGGTATGTTAACCTTCGAAAGGACCATTTAAAAATTATTGAAGGGTATATTTTCCTTCGAGAGGTTCATTTGTAAAATTTTGAAGGGTTATACAAGAATCTCGAAGGGTCTCTCAACCTTTTGGAAAATTTCATTTTGAAAAGTTTGAAAGGTAATTTTTGAAGATAGATGCAGAAAAAAGGTCTGAAGGAATTCCTTCGAATAAATTATCTAAATAAATGCTTTCGAGAGATTTCCTAAAAGAAATAAGTTGAGAAGGATTCCTAAGACCAAGTGTCCAAAGGAAATTATTGGCCAATAGATGTCAAAATTAGGATAAATGACTAGCCATTGGAAGTAATTGGGTTTGAAAAACCCGAAGTCTTAAGGCTTGAAAACAGCAAAGTGAGAATAATTTAAGAAGGACAATTATGAAGTAACTAAGCTTAGAGAACCTAAATTACTCTACATAGTGTAAATCATGTTTCTCTAAGTACTCTACTTAAAAGGCTTATAAGTAAAGGATCTGGGAAAGTCTAAAGTTGGAGAGATCAAAGAACCTGAATTACTCTACATAGAGTAAATCATGATTCTTCAAGTGTTTAATTTGAGCTTGGTCCAACAACATGAGAATCATGATACAATGAATGAAAGGCTACCATGTGGTGTAAACTAAAGTAGAAAGGGCCAATCACTAAAGGACAAGTGGCACAAGGATGACTAATAAGCATGGGAGAGTCCTAGTGGCTGGAAACTAAAAATTATGAAGACTCTCATCTACCATAGTTTGCTCGCTGCAATCATCATTTGATGCTTAAATCTAACATGGATAAAACACATGGAGACCTAAATCCTTTTAGCAGGGCATCTAAAGAGAAATAAGTCATGTCAGTCTTGAGTGTAAAGATTAAATGCATCATGCCAAGAAGAGACCTTCCATCTGCTCACAACATCACTTCTTAGATGTGCCAAAGAAAAACTTAAATATGGGAGCGGCTCGAGAGAATTATTTAGTGATCTTGAGTGGTACATTTATAGATAACAAGGAAGTACAACATCATAATTCTAGCCATTAGTAAATTCTTCTTTCTTCCCCTAGTCTCTTCCCCTTTTTTCTCTAAATAGAGGCCTTAAAGCCAAGCAAATCATCCTTGGATTGGTGATAGAATTACTCTATATAAATTGCTTTGTAAAAGACTCTTTTGAAGTAATATAAGGAAGAATTTTCTATTTTTGGTTAAAATAAGTGTGCACATTTGGTTTCATTTGCAGAATGTATGATTGTCATCCATCACCTATGATTTTTACCAGCACCTTGCTTTTGATCCTTTCAGTTTTATGCAGGATTAGGTGAAGTGTTTGTGTGTCAAGCTCCCTTTGAAGTGTTACCAGTTCATAGTGTCTCCTATAGACCAATTTTTATTATCCTTTAAAGCACAAGCCTCCCCTTCAAACTCCCTGTAAAAGCTCCATGCCTATGGCCTTGAGATAGAACTGGAATACCCTATGTCTTATTTGGGTTCATCAGTAGTTGACTCTTTTTCTAGACCAAGTGGATCACTTCTTTTGGTGCATCACCTCCCTTAGCTTAGATTTCTTTTTTAGTCATCCTCCTCCCCCTTTTCCTTAGATAATAATGTATTTTAGTGTGAGAATCAAGAGCTAAAGTGAAGCACCTAAGGAACTAACCTCATAAAAAGCCTAGAGGTTCAACCTCACCATAGGATACCCACATCTTAAGGTTGTCTCCATGATTTTAGCTGGAAGTGAGGGAGCCTGAAGAACTCTCTCACAAGGGTGCAATTCCAAGATATAACAGTGCACTCCAGAGTGATAATAGTATAATAGTTCATTAAGCAAAATAATTACATAAGAATAAACTCTTATGTAGTGGTATTAGTAAGGGTCATCATTCTCTAACAATAATTTATTTTGGATATAATAAATATAAAGAGATGAACAAGGATATTCTAATACACGTGTGGTAAAGACATAGTATCTTGGGAGACATCTTTCTCATATACAATATGTTATGACAGTTTTATCGACCCAAGTGATCCAACTGATCCAAATGATCTAAGAAATTAAGAAATGCTATATATTTAAGGAGTAATGTGTAATATGGCTTTAAGTATCAAAATAGACTTATACCCAATTATTCTTAGTATCTTAATTTGTACAGACAAACATATTAGTGAATAACATCGAAGAACTTAGGTGGTTTATATAATAGCAAGTTTTTATCGAAGGATTATACATCCAATGAAGAAGCTTCATGGAGTGTATATATTTGGTACTATGTTTAAGAATTAAATAGTGATGTATTAAATTAATGAGATGGATTTTATTATAATCACTCTGAACTAATTAAATATGATGACTAGTTTCTCATAGAGATATATGTCGGGGCTAACACTATTTATGCTAAAATTATGGAGATTAATGCCACTATATAGTGTTGTTATGACTTTATATATATATATATATATATATATATATATAGTAAAGATTACATTCTTTATTAAAATAGGTATGTGGATGAATTATAATTGATTAAGTATTTGATCTAAATGTAATCGGGTTTATATACCCAAGTATATTATATGGAATAGAATTGGTTACTATCATGGCTTAGTGGTTTATACATTCGTATAAATTTGTGAGCATTAAGTATGTCAAATAAAATTGATTGATTTACTACCAAAATTTATATGTGAAACCAGATATGAAGGATTGTGTAACCTTTGAAATTTGTGAATGAAATGTGGTATGCTTTGAGTATATCTAAAAATAAATTCTATTCAGTTGGGGATCAGAATCATACAAAATTATTACATTAGTCAATCCTTTATCCTGAAAGTATCATACATATATTTTATTCTCATGAAAGCTGATAAGGATTTATGAACTAGAGGGAATTATAGATTAGGAAGTACAAATGAATATTGATATTGTATTTTCATACCATTTGAGTACTTACATATGGTGCATGTACAAGTACTACTCATATATTCATGAGAAAATAATCTCCTAAAAATAAAATAAAGTGATAAATGTATAAATTATAACTAATTTATAAATTGTCTGATCTCTACAAGTTTTATGATTGATTGTCTAGAAGTACGTAGTGTGTACATAAAATAATAGACTGTATTATTACTGCTTGTGCCATATACTTGGATCTATTTACAGAGATTAGATTAAGCAGTTTAACCAAAGGGTATACCCAGGTGGTATAATCTCATACTTGCTTGGTTGTTAATATGTATGTGGTTCATATGAACTCTTAAAATCGTAAGTTCATTATGTGTTTTATGTGTTGTGGATTAGGATAGAATGGGATATCATAGAATACTATATAATAAATGTATGTGATACCCAAATGGTACATATTACAATTGTTATGCTTAGACTCACATCTATGTTTGACTAACTAATTATATGCATGTTGGTTAATACTATGAATAGCATGTTTTATGATAGATGGTAAAAGTTTGTGTATGTGTACATATAACCTTGAGAGTTTAATGAATGCTAAGTTAGTCTATTATTGTGTTTAAGGAGAACTGTGATTTTTTTCATTATATCTAGTTGCTTGAATATAAGTTATGTTTCCATGTAGTAAAGACTACTTTAATATGATTGATTATGAAAAAAAATTAGTAGTTGTGTCTCAAAACATTAGACTATGATAATATGGGTTATCATAGGGTGTAGTATGTTTGAAATCAAATTGTGTTATTTGAATCTAAAGTTGATTGTGTAACTACACAGGTGTTATAAAATGAAGTCATTATTTTTAATATGGGATAGATATAATGTAAGATTCGTACATATGTTTGATGGAATAAATGTATGATTCGGTTACTATTATGTTTAGCATGTTATAGGATGTGTTTGCTAGTAGGATGTAAAATGAATCTTGTGGTTGAATTTTATTTGACCAATTTTCATTATTGATATAGAGTAAGGAGTGAGATGGACTTCACTAGCTTATTGGTGTCACAATGATAGATGAAGGCAGTCTAATCAAGTGGTGTGTATGAATTTGATTGTTCTAGATCGTTATTATTTATTATTTATAAAACTTTGGGTCAAAGTATGTTTAGTGAGGCATTATCATTTTATGAGTATGATTTACATGTTTGTGTGATATATTTTAATAGAATGGTTTTCTATGATACACTATGTTGTAGAAAATTTCACTAGAATAGCTTTCATGCTTGGTCATGTATATATCTCTCACACCAAGAAGGTTCTAGACTTGATGTAGCTAAGCATAAACATAGAAGGGTCTAGTGTATAACATTTAACATGTTATTGCACTAGAATCAATTTCACATAAGGTTCAACCCTTGTATGTTCACCTGAAGTGCAACAACAAAGGGACTAGGCCAGCATTATGGTAGTTGCAACATGGTGAAACTTAGGGTTCAAAGGGAACTAGCCATAGGCAAGAGGGATTCAAGTGGCCTACTAACACTAGGTTATTCTGGGGAAGTTCATTATATACAAGCCTTTTCAAGGACATAAGTTCTAAGGTGTCAATTCATAACTGGCTAGGCACAGCTCTTAATGGTTCAAGTCATAAGAATAGCTAATATAGGGTCATTCAAGTACTTAGACAAGTCATAGGGATGGCTTGGTTTCAAATTATCATCCTCAGGGTAGCACTCTAGGTATGGGTCTTAGAGCCTTAGCACAATCTGGCTCCAACAATTAGTCTATTTTAGGTAGGCCAAAGTTGTTATACGGCATAAAGATGCCATTAACAACTAGGGGTAAACCTTTATATCATAATACATTCAAGTAAATAACTATATCATTATTATTATAAACTAAGTCATAACATAACACTATGTTATCTACATTGTAAGAATCAACACATTAGTTCTTCAACCACATTATTCATTTACTTCATAGCTTAACAAACAAAGTTCAAAACATAGAAGTCGAGTATAGACTCTTTCCTAACACTACTCATGCCCAACAACTCACAAGCAAGCTTGGGTTATACTTTCGAATGTCTACTCTATCTTATATGAATTAAGAAATACTAATGGTGGTTCTCTATTTCACTAGAGATTTATTACCTTAGTCACCTCTCTCAATCTTCAAATATGAGCCTTCTTTTATAGGCAACTAGGCATCTCCTTGCTAGGTTGGATGGGCACGTGCCAAGTGAAGAGTTGTCACGAGTCCATCATCTCCACCATGCTACCCAATTTAGACGAGTGCATACCATATATTGAGCTATCACTATGGGGTCTCTAGGTCACTTGCTCTACTCTTTGGACATTTGTGCTTCTCAAGTCACCTTGTACAAGATCTGGTAGGGATGTCTTTTGAAAGTCGATGCCAAGCAACTACCTGTCGGCTGGTGTAAGATCCTTGGGGACTCCACTAACTGGTGCCAAAATGTATAAAAAGGGAGAAACCACTCCAAAGGCTACCTCGCATTGAGATATGTCTAGTTGGCACAGTCTATGTAGTTGCTATAAAAGGGGACCCAACATTACCCCATATAAAATTGCTAGTCTACCCTAGACTAGTCTTTTAGCACCTTAAGTGCAAAAAACTCAAGCGCTCCCTACACTAAATCCACCATAAAATTCTTAAAACCTTGGATAACACCCTTAATTTATTCAATAACACCATTTGCTTTAATGGATGCGGCCTCAAGGGTAAGCACATTTGTGCTTTCTAGTTCCTTTCTAAAGGCTTCAAGCCTTTTTTTTACATGCTTTACCCCACCATCCAAGATCTCCTCCTACTCACTAGCCTTTATTTAAAAGGTATGAAAAATTGCTTCTAATTCTTCCTCTTAAGTCTTTAATTAGGTGCTTGAGGAGTTGACCTTGGCCATTACTTGAACATGCTTGGTCCTACTTATCATGAAGGAGTGTTGGAATAAAGCATCAGTTTCCTCCTTTAGACACTCATCAATGACTATAACCTAGTTGGTGAAGTTGCAAAATATCATATCAGCTTCCTTTACACCTTCTTCAAGCTTGGTGAAGAGGTCCTCCACCACATCTAATTTTTTAATGAAATATCCTTACAAGGCCTCATAGGGGTCTTGTTGTTCCTTGAGCATCAGCCTTATCTTAGGGAGCATCTACTCCACAAGCGCATAGACTTGGTTAAATTTTTTCATCTTCAAGGTATCCATGCCATCTAGGAGGGATGCATATGCCTCTTCTATGTGCTCAACTAGTTGTTGGAGCTTGAGCTTTGTTGCCTTAAGCCCTTTCTTTGCCTTTTTTGCTATTTTCTTTCAACTATATGCATGAACATCATTTTTGATATTCTTGTACACTACTACAAAATCCATATTTATTAAGGCGTTGGTTGAGCGCATGGGTTCATGTCATGAGAATTAAAGATTTGGTAGTCATACCCTTCCTCTAGATTCTTGGTGCTCTAATTTTCTTTGGTTAGAACCTCAAATTTAGGCTCATCTATGTAGCAATCCAATACCTAAAAAACTTGGTGACATGTTAGGGTCATGGCAGTCTTTGATGGAATACACTCCATCATGTAGAAGTCCTCATCATCTTTGAATTCTTGCCACACCCTTTCTCTATTTCCAAGATCATATTCATCATCCTCACCCAACTCTTCTTCTTTTCTTGCACTAGTGCTTTTATGAGTGCCCTCTTCTTCTCCTTCTTCTTCTTCTCCTTCTTCTTCTTCATGGGGTTATTCTTCAAACTTCTTCCCTATGTTTGCTCCTCCTCTATCTTTAGTGCTCAACTCACCATCATATTCCTCTTCTCATAGGGGTTCTTTGGTGGATGTTTCCCCTCTTTTATTCCTTCTCATAGACACTCTTTATCATAAGCTTCCACTATGCCAGCCTTCTACACTTCTTGCCTTGACGAGGCCTCTATCTATGTCTCTATTTGCTTTATTGATGTGCTAGTATAACCTTCTTTATCTTCGGGCACCCATTAAGAGCCAAGTCACACCTATTATGTAGCTTCTACTATCCTGGTGGAGGCACTCAATGCCTTTTTTGGCATTCCTTCCTTTCTTGTTTTCGTGCTTGAAATAACCTTCTTATCCTCTCTTTATTTTATCATTCTTACCCTTTCTTCATGAGCTAATTTTTCCTCATTCTCCTTTCTCTTATCCTTCTCCTCTTTGGCCTTTCTCTCTATCTCTTCTCATCAATCCTTCTCTTTCTCAACCTTCCTTTACATGATTTGTACTATGTATTTTTTTCTCTTTCTCTTATTTCCTTAGCCTCAAGTCTATTGATCACAGCTTGGGACATGCCCTTGGCTTTCATTTCCTCATGCTTATAATGCAACCTTAACATCACATCAATATGCCTTTGGTTGAGGCCCATGTCCTTCTACTAATACTATAGTTCTTCTTCCTTTAGTATGCCTAAATGGGTTATTCCCTCAAACTCTTTTCCTATCTCTCCTTCCCTACTTCCTTCCTCTATCTGGGCCTTGTGATCCTCCTCTTTTCTTTGCTCTTTAACCTCCACCATCTTTATTTTTAACACCCTAGCCTTAGTCATTTCTTCCTCTTGTTCTTGTAGCTCATATGCCCTCTGTATTTAAGCTTCACTAAAGCTGAGTTTCCTTAATCTCTACCTTCGCTTCTCTAACTTAGTTTGAGGTGGTGGAGAAGGGGTTATTCACTTGATGAGGTTATTTGTCCTCAGGTACAATGCAGATGCCCATCCCACCTTCTTTTTCCTCCTACTCCTCTTTTTCTTCTTTCTCAGACAAGATTATCCTTTGTACCATAGGAGGAGCTTTTTTCTTCTTCTTTTTCCTTAAGCTAGGGAAAGTCTTTGGCATGAAGTGCATGTGCTTTAGTTCAAAGGTTGAAGGAGATGTTTCTCCTTCTAAAGGATCTTCAGCTTGAGTCATTCTTATTTTTCCTATAAAGTCTTCCCTATCTTTTTCTTTGGAGACTTTCTTTTTGATGGGCATTGGGGTTCCTTCATCCCCTATCTGGACTGGAGGGTCTTCTTTCTACTTGGTGCTCAACCCACATTAGAATCCTTATTTTATGGCTTCATCTCATAATAAATTCTATGGATGAAGCCAAGGATGGTGACCTCTTAAATGGGATCGATGTCTATTCGATCTGAGGCATCTTCTTCATTTTTTTTAGCTCTTCCATTTATATAGGGAAACTTACACCTCAACCTTCAGCTTTCTGCTTATAATTCCTTAACTAGAATGTCCATCTTTTGCACATTTAAGATTTGATGCAGTGCATCCCTAAAGTACTCTATAGAAAAGTCAAAAGGGAGCTTCAACCATCCTAACCTATTTCTATCCTTTAGCACCAAGTGCATGATGCAATAGTCCTACATTAAGATAAAACTTGTCATCCCAAACATGCTCTGGAGAAGCCCCTAGGGAATGTACCACTCCAGTCCAAAGCCTTCCATATAGTTTTCATACCAATGTATTATGTGTGTCTTATATTTAGGGTTAAAAGTGGTGCGGTAGGTGTAGTCGTTATAGTTATACATAGGGGAGTCATGGTGTTCTATGACCACCCATAGGTTATCCTGGCTTCCATATGGGATCTTGATTTCCTTAATCATGATTAAAATGAGGATGGACCCCTACCTGAAGGTCCCCCTAGTGCTATGGCATTCTAGCATGTTCTTGACTAAATCTTCCATGATGAAATTGGTGATATATAATTAGATTCCCTATGACATGTGATAGGCCACACAGAGATATGCCTTTGACACATCTATCCACTAGCCACCTAGACACAACTTAGAGCTCATGAGGCATGCCACCACCCTCATGCTAGGGTCCTCACACTTGTTAATTAGGAATGCAAAAGCACTTTGAAGTAGTTGAGGAGATTTATGATGTGCTCCACTTTTTTGTTGTCATCCATCAATTGTTAGATGCCTCTACCAATGTTTGAGATCCCAATTATCCTTTTGATCATCTGCATAAAGATCTTCATGAACCATCCTAAAAAATATATGCGGTCCTCAAGGATGCATGAGAGAAAGAACTAGACAAGTTCTTTTGGATTTATGAAGGAAAGTAACTCATACAATTGACTTACACTAGAAGCAACCAACTTGTTTCAAATTGAGACATCAAATAGGGCATCTCCCTCCATCATCTTGTGCCCTATGTCTACCATCCAGTCTTGTACCAAGTCTTGGAAGTAACTTGACATCTGATGGTTGTATTCTTTGAGCTAAAAATAGTGCACAAATGAGTGCCAACTTTTCCCCACTTGAACCTCTGGGGGATATTGTATGTATTGGTACGACATATTGGTTAGCACCTCGATGTCTATGATCATGATGCTAACAGCTTCAACTAAATATGCCTTGGTCTTAGAAGTCATTATCTCCTCTATGATTTTCACCCTCTTGGGTTCTAGTTGTATTATCATGGAGCTTGTTGCTTTCCTTTTCTTCACCATTCTAAATTGGCTTGTATTGAATCTAGGGAGTTGTGGTTTCTCAAAGCCTCAAATGGTGGATGGCATTTCTAAAATTAAGAGATCCACAATTGTGCTCTTGGTTCCGAGCTTCACTAGCCATTAACGGTAGCCTAGGTGATAGCTTTTTGTTTCAACTCAGTTCTTTACACAAATCTTTCTTTTCAGACTTTCACACTGGCTTCACTATGAATGCACTTCTTCTCAATATGCTTCCTTTCACTATTGGTGCCTAACTCAATTGAATTCTCACTATGATAGAGTTCTTTCTCTTTGACTCTCTGGTTCTTACTTAAGATTGCTCTACGTCTGAGTTAGTATAAACTTTGTAACCTAATAAAGTTTGTCATTGATTAATTTATACCCTTCTCATGTCAACTAACATTATTAATGTAGGTTTAATGGTATAGGTGCCTCAATTTCTTAGAAAATGTGAAAATTTGTGAAATCCTCAAAAATATCTTGTCCTATATACATTAAATGCATATCTTTATACCACTACCATTGCCTCATTCAATGCTCCTAATGGCTTTTTCAATGAAGTCATTTATGGTTCAAGCAATCACTTTCTACTCATTTTTGGGTACATGTTAGCTATCTTAAATGACTCCCTTTTACATGCGTATCTTTGGCATGACCTTTGCCTTCCTTGTGGCAACCTAGGCACAAAACCTCACATGTGTATGATTAAGCCTCCTCGGTTCCACTTTGTCTTCTAGCTACACTCCTATTTCAAGCATGCTTCTCTACCTTAGTTGATTTCTTACATGTCATCTTGCCTTGACTTGTCCTACCCCTTATAAATCCCTTACATTATCCCTCTAATGCTTTGTCTCCTTTCTAGTTTTCTTGCACACTATTAGATTGTGCATCTTCACTCACTTCTTTGTACTTCACCAAGTTAAGGGTCTTCTCTTCCTGCCTTGTACTCAACCATGTTGAGCATCTTCACTATCCTTTCTCGTCTCTAGCATAGGATCAATTGATACACCCTTTTTTTACTTTGGCATAAATTTAATGCAATAGTGGTTTATTCTTGGGTCCTTAAGTGCCCTACACTATTTATCTTACACACATGTATCTTGGTTGCTTCTGCTTGTGCCTATTAAGCTTCACGTGCCCACTACATAGATGTTTGGCCTCATGTGCTTATGGGTGCAAGTGCTCAACTCAACCTATTAGAATTATGCATGAAGTGCTAACACATAAGTTCATGTAGCCTTTGTATGTTACTCACTACCTCTATACACCATACAAGGAACAAAAATAAAAGAAAAAGAATGGTTTGGCTTACACCAAACTTTATTTTGGTTAGCTTAACTTCAAACCGACTAGTGACCAAGAAGTCAGAGTTTTCATGGTGTAAGCACCAACCTACTATGTATATGGCTTCAATTAGTTTCCATTGAAATGCCTAAGAAGCATTTCACTAGATAATGTGCACATCTTGCATGCGCCTATCTCCAATATGTGGTGGATGATGTAGGGACCCATCTACCATATTTTTAATTTTCCTAAGTAATTGAAGTACTTGAAATCATAGAGTAGTATCAATGCTCCTTTAGTTAAATCCTTATGCTTGATATGCTTATTATGATAATGCTTATAGTACACCTTCTCAATCTATTGACTCCTCTTGGCTTGGGTGTGCTTCTCATCCAAGCACTCCAAGTCTTCCAACCTTACCCTTAAAGATTCTTGATTATCTAACCAACTAATCCATGTAATGCATAAGAAGGGCACCATGAATTCCATAGGTACAACTGCTTCAGTGCCAAACACCAGATTAAATGGTATAGCCTTAATCAAGCGTGTATAGGTCATGTGGTATGCCCAAAGTACCACTGAAACACAATCATCCCAATCTTTGTGACCAATGTCAAATATCTTTTTCAAGCATGTACTCAGGATCTTATTGAAGGCTTTAGTGGTGCCATTAGCCTGGGGATGATATGGGGTGGTCTTATGTTGCACCACCATGTACTCAATCAGAAGTATGTCCACTATTTTATTGATGAAATGAGTGCTTTTGTCACTAGTCAGACTTAATGAACACCCATACCAGCTCATTATGTTCTGCCATATAAAGCAAATGGTTATCATGGTTATGCAATCTTTGGTCAGTGTAGCTTTAGCCCACTTGGTTAAATAGTTAGTGATCGTTAAATTGTACCTTGTACTTATGTGTCCTGTTATGGGATTGATTGGCCCAACAAAGTCAATGGCCCATTTTTTGAATGGTGTCTGGGCAAGAATGGGAATGAGAGGCATCTCATATCAATGTTTGGGTTTTTTGGTCTGTTGGCATGTGTCACATGCCTTAGCGTATTCCTTTGCATCTTGAAATAGGCTTGGCCATCACAAACCTCAATATAATACCTTGTGCAAAATGCATCTCTAGTATAATGGCCTGCTACGATCCCTTCATGCACTTTTTATAGGATGGAGTCCTATTTATGCTCTAAAACACATCAGTACAAGACTCCATCTCTACTAAATTTGTATAGCTCCCCCTTAATGAGCTAGAAGGGGACGATGTGGACTGCAAGTTTTTTCTTCTCCTTAGTCGACAAGGTCTGGGGTGTAAGCCCAGTATTAGGAAAGTGGCAATATATGATAACTCTTCAAGGATGTGTTAGACTCTGTTTAGATGCATGTCTAGCATGTCATCCTCAATTAGTACTATCACATCACCAGGAATGATGTGAGACAAATTGTCTAGCCCCAAGTTCTACTTTTCAAGTTTAATGACTATGGAGAACTAGAACTCCTAAAAAAGAACAATCTATTGACATATGTGCTTGTGTAAGATAGGCTTGTTCATGAGGTACTTGATCACCTCATAATCTATGAAAAAGATGAATGGAGTTGCCAGTAGGTATTGCCTAAATTTTTACAAGGCATACACCACTGCCAAGGCCTCACATTTAGTGGTGGTGTAAGTTTGCTCTGCCTGCATCAATTTCCTACTTGCGAAGGAGATGGGGTGGTCAATCTTGTCTTTGCCTTTTTATGCCAATATAGCACTAGTGGAAAATATTGAAGCATCAATGTGGACATGGAAAGGAGTAGTCTAGTCTAGAAATTACAAAATTAGCAAGCTAGCCAACTTTAGCTTCAATGTTTCAAAGGCCTCATCTTATGCCTCACCCCAATAGAATGGGTCATCTTTATACAGGAGATCCTCTAGAGGCATTGTAATCTTAGCATAGATGTGAATGAACTTCTTATAGTAGCCATAATGGCCTAGAAAGACATGAATGTCCTTTTGCACTGAGGGAGTTTGGAGCTAGATTATGATGGCTATCTTCATCGGATCAACAAGAAAACCATCCTTGTAGATGACGTTCTCAAGAAATATCCAAAATAGAGTTATAGAGATGCACTTCTTCAGATTTAAAGAAATATGGATCTACTTGCACCTCTAAAACATGAGGCATAGATTATCATAATGGTCTGTTACAAGACCATACATAGTCTAGTCATCAAGATCCACTTGGAGGAACTTATGGATAAAGTCTTTGAAATCAATCATCACTATCCTATAGAATACGATTGGTACATTCTTGAGTCCAAAGGGCATCACATTGTAAGCAAAATAACCTCATTCAGTCATAAAGGTTATTTTTGGATTTTCTTCCTCCTTGATTTGCACCTGATGGTAGCCCAAAAATCTATCATTGAAAGTGTAGATTTTTTAACCTGTAACTCCATCCAGGACCTCATCAGTGAACAAGGTTGAGAATGGATCATTGACGTGAGTGGTGTTCAATACCCTATAGTCAACATAGATCCGTATGTGCCCATTTTTATTGATGTTAATGACCATCGAGCTCACCCATTTATATTTTTATACTAGGTAGATGATGTTGGCCACTAGCATTCCATCATATGTCCATTTTTACCTTGGCATGGAGACTGGGATTCATCTAATATGGGTATTTCTTAATTGGACTCATGCCATCCACCAGTTTGATGCTCATTTTGGCAAGAGAAGGGTGAGTGCCTTTCATGTTCCAGTAGCTACGTGAGAACAAGTCCAAAAAGTCCTTTAAGAGGTATACAATTTATGACATCTCTACCTCATACTAGTAAGTGCCTATAGTGGCAATCTTCAACTCACCCTCTGTGTTGATGTCTACTTTAGTGGTCTTGAGTGGCGCATAGTAGGGTTCATTTCTCTCCTAATGAGAATCCTCAACTTGCCTTATCCCCTCAATTTTTTCAATTAAAAGATGCATCAGATCATCTTTATTTGGGTCATTGTCATCCATAAAGCACACAAGTTTTTACCTTCCTAGTAGAGCCTTCCAATTGTATTCCTTCTATGTTTCATTATCTTCCTCATTGGAGTCACTGTTAAGCACCATCTCTTTAAATAATGTCAAGAGCACTAGTCCTTTCTCCCTAAATATTTCCATAAGGTGCTCTTATAGGATGGTAGTGTCCTCAAACACTACCCTATGGATGACTTACAGTGGATCCAATAGATCTAAGTTCCATGAAGAAAAGGAGAAGGTGTGCATGAACCTCTCCTTGAGTATTTCCCAATTTCCTATCTCATGATGCATCTCATTAACAATGTACCATGTTCATGCCCATGTTTTTAAGGTCTTATAAAAGGCATGCACCCATAGGCCTCTTGGCACATTCTCATCATAGATTGTTCAAGTTTCTTCACATAGACACACATGTGTGATTAGATTAGAATTACCAAAGTAAGCAGGTATGTCTAAGTCCTCATTACTCTTGTCAAACCTAGTGTATATTATTGTATTCACATCTCACCATGTGGGAAAGTTAGGTCTTTTCATTGCCCAGCAGTGAGTAGTAGTGATTTTCAAGGTATGCACTAGTGTGTTCATTTGATCTATTTCCTTAGGGATGTAGGCTTTGATGTTATGGACATATCATTCTATGGGTTGGCTCCCTTCATACTTTGGGAGCATTGTAAGCTTCCATTTACTTAATTGGAACACCCTTTTCTGCACCTTTTGGGTGTGGGGAATCAATTTATTCTTGGGATGCTCAATATTAATCAACCTTGTCCTAGCTAGCTTAGGTTTGGCTACATGCACTAGGCAACACCTTCAGCCAGTGACCTCATATGCCTCTTTAACCCATTACTCGTAAGCTACATTAATTATATCATAGGTTGATTGTCCATCCTCATATTCAAGCACAACTTGGTTATTAGGGTTGATATTCTAAACACCCCACACCATGATGTTGTAAATGTGGTTGATCTCATCCTCGAGATCAATGATTTCTACATATGGGGGCCCTTGATCACTTCACATAGGGATCACCACCCATTTTTTTCCATTCTCAAAACTAATGTATCACTTCTCAAAGTGTATGTCTGCATTATTATCATAGCACCATGGTCTTCCCAAGAGCACTAGATAGTTGTCTTACTCTACCAACTCGATGACCTCAAAGTTGGCTTAGAACCCAGTACCCATGATATCTATAATAGCACCCTTCAAGATCCTGATAGGTTACACTTGTGTTTTGTTTGCCATGAACAACATGTGAGGTGAAGGCCTCAAGGGTGGCTTCCCCATCTTTTCCCAAGTGGTTTTGGTCAAAATATTGACCTCTATGCTCATATCAACTAGTACTTCATAAACCAACTACCCATTCATGGTGGCGTCTATCAATAACTCTTGGTCATACTCAGTATTTTGAGTATGTCTTACTTCATGTGCTTGATTCATATGTGGCATAGCAACTTCAATCAATTGAGGCACAACCTCTAATTCTAATTTCTTCCCTTCATACTTCAACAACATATATTTCAATAAGGGCAACATCCCTTTAGTTTGCAAGAGGCACAGGGTCTCGATCAACTCCTATACTTCAGCCTCCTAGTTGTCTTATCTTCTACATAAAGTAGTGGCATATGCCTCTAAATCTATGGCCAGCTAGAGTTCACACCTAAAAATTATGTATCATGCTCATGGCTTGCTAAAAGATGTCCTTCTATTGTACAGGATCAGGATATGGCACATCTTTTGGCTTTGTCCATGTTATGTGCATAATATGGACTGATTCACCATACTTGAAGTGCATTTCTTAGGTTAGCATAGTGGTTAGCTGAGTGGTGAACCCACTCCTAGTTGTGGCATGCACCTTGGGTGGTTGTTTATGAGTCTGTTGTGGCTTAGGGGCCCACTTTTGCTCTTTGGACTCATGCCTAACCATTGCAGCACCTCTATCTTCACCAGGTCAATCTTGAGTTATATTATTGTACAAGTCTAGGAATTCCTAAACTATATGTGGTCCTTGACAATACCCACACATTGAGTGCATGGGGTATTTATGCTGATAATGCCCAGTTAACCCACACTTGTAAGACAATCATGGTGGGAATATTCTTCAACCACATCCTCCTCCTCACCTATGCACACCTCACTGGTTCTCATAACCTATATTGTTCTAGCCATATCCTTCATTACCTTGACCCACATGATCATCGATTGATGTCATCACCTACCTCACACCCCTCTCCATGTTTAAGCACATCTCATTGATAACTTGATAGTTCAATGTTGAATGCATGTAGGCATCACACATTTTGTAGTAAATGGTGGTGTTTACTTGACTAGCATAATGCAATAGAGGATAGTTTTGAGATTCATGTAGCCCATGAAAATTTTCACAATTAAGAAGAAGGGCACAAACATTTCTTTGTGGGTAATTTTTCTTATTATGCCCCTCCATCTCACAGTCAGTGCACCATAACCCACTGTGAGTATCATGCACTGAACTAGTGGTCAGTTTCTAAAGATGAGAGGTTATTAATGCAATATGTGCCTCTATGAATGGGTTGATCTCAGTATCAGTGTTACATACCACCTCAACCTAGAGCATAGCTTCAATCATTTTATGAGTGTTCATGAAGGTTTTCATATACAATATTCATTTAAAGGGTACTAGCAGGCCTCTAATAAACCAATACATGTGCTAGAAGGGGTGGATGTCATACAAAAATTTTGAGAGAAGAGTTTTAAACCATGTGTCATATAAGCGCATGTTCTTGGATAACCCTTAGCTAATTTTTTTGAGCACCATGATGCTCTGTTGCTCAAATTTAGGGATATCAAACTCTTTCAAGAAGGCTTATTTTAGTATATTATAGTCAACCATAGTTTGGCTCAAATCAAATTTACAATACCAGGTATGGGCGTGATCTATAAAAGTGGTCATGAACTAGGTTTCCTTACATTTAGGCTGAGTGATGCCCTGAGCATGCCATTGTAATTCACACTTCATCACATGCTTGACAACATTCTTTATACCATGATACTTGGGAAAGTGCATTTCCATCTCATAATAGACTTGCTAAGGGGGTGGCATCAAGTTCTAAGGTGCTTGTCCCCCTTAAATCTATGTTAGAGGTGACCCTCCAATGATTATAATTATAGGTTGGGGCATTTATCCTAACATTGTCAGTTGTATTATCAAGCTTATCAATGTAGTACCACTCACTTGTGGCACTGTGGCACTTCCTATAGGTTGTTGCCCCATCAACACAACAGACATCCTCTACACGAGAATGATTGCACCTACGTTCATGGTTCCTATATTAGTGCTTGCTAAATTTCTCATATCCTCACTCACTTCCTCATAGGGAATCACTTAATAAAAAACTCTTGATCTAAATATTGAATCCTATCAAATTTGACATCGATAACAAGTTTAGTTACCATTCTTCAATATTCTAACGGAGAATCTAATACATGAGCTTGCACTTCAGGTTCAAAGGGGGTAGGTGTATCTATCACATTCTCAAGCACCACATCTTATACAAACCCATTGCATCGTACAGCTAATTATTGAGTTTAGTCTCTTGCTTCTTCCTCTCTCTCTCTCTCTCTTTGCATTGTTATAATTTAAGGAATCCTTCCCCATGACCTTCCCACTCACTACGAGTCCTCTTGGCACGTTTAAGTTCTAGATCCTCCATCAACTTATGCCTTTACTTACTATAGTTTAGTTTTAAGATCTCTTAGTTGTTAGGTTGTTGTTCCTCTTCTATCACACCGTACCTACACTTCCCCTTTTTACCTTATGAGCTTGTTCATATGTGCACAAAATTTATCCTTCCATTCTTATAGTTTCTATAACATAATCCACCAAAAGTTTCTTTAGTTTTATGTCAAGCCCTCTTATGAATGCACCACTTCATTCATGAAAAAACTTATACTATACTTCTTCAGGGCATGAGAAGGTCGACACTATGAACTCCAACATGTAGTTGTTCAACATGTTCCACCACTTGTCTACAATGTGCATCCAAACTTCATCCAGGATCTCAAGCCTCTCTACATTTCTTGATGGTCTACTTGATGCATTATCTATAGCTTCAACTTCTAGTAGTAGTGTAGGCAACCAACCATCGGTACACAAGCTCAGGTAGCTCACAAAAGAACACCTCATACAGAACATCATATAGGTTGGATTGCACTTATTTTCTTGGTTCTTATCCTTTGCATGTGGGATGCTTATATGCAAAAATATCTTCCACTTGTTCTAACTATCACTTGATTTTCTTGAGTGATAGTTGGAGCATCACTCTATTACACCATTGTAGTAATGAAATTCAACATGTGTCTTGGTAATGGAGCTAAAATGTTGTACAAAAGTTCACTAAAATATCTTTCATGTTTGGTCATGCACTTAGCTCTCACACCAAGTTGGTTCTAGACTTGATGTAGCTATATATGAGCATAAAAGGGTCTGGTGCATAATATTTAACATGCTATTTCACTAGTATCAATTTCACACAAGGTGTAAGCCTTGTGTGCTCATTCGAAGCATAACAGTGAAGGGATCGAGCTTGCATTGGGCTAGTTGTAACATGGCACAACTTAGGGTTCAAAGGGACTTATCCATTGGCAAGATAGTTTCAAGAGGCCTACCTATGCTAGGTTATTCAAGGGAAGTTCATTAGATACAACCCTTCTCAAGGACATGAGTTTTAAGATACAAGTTCATAACTAGCTAGGCACAGCTCTTAGTGGTGTAAGTTGTAAGAATAGCTAGTATAGGGTCATCTGAGTACTTAGACAAGTCATAGGGATGGCTTGGTTTCAAATGATCATCCTTAAGGTAGCGCTCTAGCTACAGGTCTTAAAGCCTTGGCACAATTCAATTCCAACACTTAATCTATTTTAGGTATGTCTATGTTGTTATATGGCACAAGGATGCCATTAGTGAGTAGGGATAAACTTTTGTATCATAATACATTCAAGTAAATAACTATATCATTATTATTATAAACTAAGACATAATATAACACTGTGTTATCTATATTACAAGAATTGACACACTAGTTCTTCAATCACATTCTTCATTTAATTCATAGCTTAACAAACAAAGTTTAATACATAGAAGTTGACTATAAACTCTTTCCTAACACTACTCATGCCCAACAACTCATAAATAAGCTTGGGTTATACATTTGAATGTCTACTCTATCTTATACAAACTAATAACTACTAATGGTGGTTATCTATTTCACTAGAGCTTTGCTACCTTAGTTGCCTCTCTTGATCTTCAAATGCGAGCCTTTTTTTATAGGCAACTAGACATCTTCTTGTCAGGTCAGATGGGTGCATGCTAGGTGATGAGTTATTGTGAGTCCACCAACTCCACTACACTGCCTAGGTTGGATGAGCACACACTAGATGCTAAGATTTCATTGAGGGGTCACTATCTCACCTACTCCACTCTTCCAACATTTGTGCTTCTTGAGCCAACATATACAAACTCTAGTAAGGATGTCCTTTGAAAGTTGGTGCCACATAACTACCTGCCAACTAGCATATGATCATCGAGGACTCCTTTGATTGGTGCTAAAATGTACAAAAAGGGATCAACCACTCCAAAGGTTATCTCATACTGAGATAGGTCTACTTATCATGGTTCATGTATTTATTATAAAAGGGGGCCCAACACATTGCGTGTTTATTTTAAAAATAATATAGCACACAAGTACTTGCTTAGCTCTCTAGATTCTTGTGTCATCATTATCTACTCATCTGTGAAGTGATGGCCATTTCTTGATGGAATAGTATGAAGGATTGTTGGTCTTTGTTTAGTAAGGAAAAGTGATCAAGTGATGCACTCCCTCCCCAAAACAATACTACCTGTTGAGATGATATTTGATATTATCATAGATACTTGAATTTAGGAATTGTGCTATAGGGAAGCCATGTATCTATATGTACATTGTATTGTATTATACTTATAATTAAATATTGTCATGAAGAGTTGTAATTACTTATTATTTTAGATTGACAGTAGTGGTTGTAGACTTATTTCAACTATAGTTGATTTGATGTGATTACTTTCTATATTCGTATTCATGATGTGTACTCTCATGATATGAGAGATCAATGATATGTGATGTATTATGCATGTTACTATTATTACACCTTGAAAATTTCTTATGGTCTCTTTATATTTCTATGGTGTAATCTATTTTTGGTATATGTTTATTAATTAAAAATATATATGTATATCTATGTCTAACCCAGCAGGGTTGTTACATGTGGTAATAGAGTTATTGCTCAAACTCTTTAAAGCATTTGTACCCTTTTTGAGTTATTTAGGGGTTATTTTATTGAGTGTCCCAAATGGTGATGGTTGTATACAAGGTTTGGTAGGTAAGTACATATCATAGTTTATGAGTTATAAATAAAAGATTTTTACCATAGTTTAATCACTCAAATCGAACACCTCAAGTATGATTACATCTTTATTAGTAATCGAGTTACCTTCACCATTGGTGTTTTGTGTTATAAGTGTTTTATAAGCACGGGATGATTCTCACTTAACTATGTGTGTTTTGGTTTTGTGTCTTCTATTCACTAATCCTAGGAGGGGGAGATTATATAAGACCATTTTTAGTTTAGTACCACCTAAGGTGTTAGGAATATTCTTAGAAGAGTGTTGTTATTTTGTTTTATAAATATTTCATGTTAGGAGTTTATATGTGAAATTTGCACTCTTAACTTATGTGGTTAGAAAGAAGTGTCATTTCTCCAGGTTAGATTAGAAGTAAGTTGTTATTATCTCACTCTTTTGGCATTATTACAATGCTATCGATAGGATTCATATTTTCATGATGTTGATTAACCTTATTCCTTTGAGTTCATGGGATAATGTTTCCTACTTTTTTCTAAAAGGGAAGTTTTAGGATTGGATGATTTGATACATCTTTGTGGTTATTATATTTCTCTTCCAATTGTGAAAATAGATTGTGATATCATACTCACATATTTTGTAAGTATGTAGTGTTTTGGCAACATTGAATTGTGGCATTTTTCTCTTTTATTTGTGAGGATATGTAGGAATTTTTGAGATGATAGATCTCAACTTTTTACCTATGACTCTCTAGAGTCACTACTTTGTCCAATCTATGATTTTAAGACCACGTGGGGTGGCAAACCTTAAATTATATACTAAATTTTATATCAAGAATTATAAGTTTATTATAATTAGTATGATATTATACACCTATCATTAGATTGATATTGTTCTCTTTTGCTTAAATCATGTTGTTTTGAAGAGATATTTTTATACCTTTCACTAGAACTGAGTAGGGTATAGGATGTGTGGAACATCTTGTTAATCTAAGGGTTGAGTTAAAATTTTAACTTACTGCATTCTAGCTAAGCAAGCATGGAGATATTATTTTGTTTGTTTCCCTTATAAAGTTGAAAGGATGGAGTGGTCCTCGGCCTATGACTGTTATGTTAATTTTAACATTATTTCCTCTTAACCATGAATATAATAGAATAAGTTAAGCTATAAACTATGATACTAGTTAGGTGTGGCTCGTGGTAATTCAATATAATTATGGATCAATTATATGGATCAAAAATTATTTAGAATGTATGATTGCTTTCTATGATCTGATAGTATGGATTTATGGTTTATTGAAAATTGTGTAAATTTTGGAGATCATTAGGTCACAGAGACATGAGGGAAGAGTAACGAATTAGGAATGTGTGTTCTCAATAATACAATGGTATCCTATTTAGCCTCACATTATTCAGTTGTTACTAGTTTGGATCCAATATATGGACTTGTCAAATCCAAGATTTAACAAGTGAAACTTCTTAATTTTAGTCATATGACCATACACATGTATATTATGGATGTGTATTCCATGATTTTATAAACATTGAAAATGTAATATTGTCATTTTTTATTCATCATCATACTTGTCAAGGGCTCTATGTAGTAGTGGTAGTATTGACATGTCATACTTATTAGGAGCTACGTGGGGTAGAGATAGTATTAACTTCTGCACTTCATTCTTGTTAGGTTCTCTAAATACTTTTCTTTAGAATAAGAAAAACACTCTCTAGGATAGAGAGATGTCATAAGCGCTAAATTTTTTGTGAAACTCTCCCTGGTCATTTGTTTTAACTTGTATGATGATCTTATATGCTCTTAGTAAGTTAGTGAAACTTTCATTGAGATATGTGGGACCCTTCAAGATAATATAAGTCATCAATCCTATAGTATATAGGCTTGTATTGAAGGTTATAGACTCAGGGTGGTCATAATAGAATCAATCAGAGTAAATAATACTTGCAAACCATGTTTGCATAAGTGGGAGATGTCACAGATAGGGTCTTATAGGACAAATACTTCAAAAATAGTGTAACTTGAAGGAACTAGGGTGAGTTATATAGGTAATTTCCTATTTAATTACTTAATTTGATATTTTATACCATGTTATTTCTTTAATAAATAATATTTTTAATTTAGAACTTATGTTTTAATAAGAGTTATCGAGGACGATGACAAGCTTTAGGGGGGAAGGATGTTACATCATGATTCTTCACCAAATAAACTTCTTAGATTATACATGGATATCTATAGCTGACAAATTTAAATTTAGCAATTTTTAACTAAGTTTGAGATAGATGTTATTATGGGATAGTAAAATATTGCTTAGGTTACATGATCACACTACTATGAGTTAGTTGTAAGTAAATGTTTACTTTATGATCATGTTGATTTGTCATTTTGGCTATATTTTATGATGAATGTATATTATGACTGTTATGGTCTAACTACCTATTTTATTCTAAGGTTGATGCAAGAGAACCCATCCTTTAGAGTGTGCCAAGGGAGAGCATCATTAGAGAGCGTGACGTAGATGAAGACGTCAGAGGATGATAAAGAACTGACGAGAATGTTGTGCACACTATATTAATAAGTCATGTTAGATACATAATTTGAATGGTTATCATAATTTCTTTAATGTTTCTCTCAATATATAGATGTTTACTTATAATTTGATAGCATCTTTTAATGGTTTTGTAGATTTTGTCTAGTGTGACTTGAGTGTGGTCATGAATGTTTTGAGATTTGCTAGATTAGGCTAATTTGGATTATCAATCTGTAATTTAATCATTAAATTATCATGGCAATTTAAAATGATTATAAATAAATATAATAATTTTGAGTAAAAAAATAAAATATAATAAAGCTTAATTAAGGGGAAAAATAAAAGGGAAACCTCTTTAAAGGGAATAAAGCGAATTTAAAACTAAATGGAAGAAAAGAAAAATAGGATTAAAACAAAAAGAGGCTACACCACTTTTATAAAAAGAAGGAATTTCTATAAAGAGGGATTATCACCTAAGCTTTTTGGAGTTCTAAGTAATAATGTCGAGCAAAAGAGATACAAAAGGTGAATCATAACCAGAAGGAGAAAGAGAGAAGCATAATAAAGAAGTCAAAGCTAGTTGCCAAGTAAGTAATGTCTTTTATTTTAATATAAGATTGTGGAAATCTTCTCTATACTACATCTAATAGAGAACTAGTTGTAGTTAAAAATCCAAAGTAAAACCATGGGTAGCTATATTGATTATGTAGGGAAATCTAATGGAAAAAAATAACATATAATATAGAAATAACTAAATTCAGACTGGTAGACATATATATTATTTACATAAAATATTTTTAGCTAATTTTTCTAGCTACCTAATACAGTTTTTTAACTAGACATCTAGGATATAATACTAGGAAAATTATATTATAAAACTATATATATATATATATATATATATATATATATATATATATATATATATATATATATATATATTAAGCCTATTGAAGGATTTAGTTGTATATATAAACTTCTAACTAATTACTCAATTGGTTTTCATTGTATTACTCAGCTCGAAACTTTGTAGGAGTCATTATAAGTGTGGCATCCAGTTGTGTGTCCTGGGCAATTTATATGTAGTGTAGTGAGCTAGATTTACATTATGACAATCTGGTAAATCAGATCTGTGTGGATTTAAAATTTAATGAACTAGATTTGCATATATTAAAACCATAATTACCTTGTAATGACTTAGTGGTTTAGCCAATGAAATGAATTATACAATAGTCTATTTAGAGGCTGCATATTGTTCTACCAAGTCCGTAGTGGCATTGTGGAAGTAAGATGCAATCCACTGATGAGTGGTAAGTTATTGTATATACAATACTCTAGGTGTGGGTGCATAATGATAGTGCCTTATATGGATTTATTACTTACTTGACTCAAATAGATGTAGTTTTTACATCATACATCTTTTATGTAAAGTGTTGCTCTATAATATGCCCAACCATTTAGAATCATTGTAGATTTTTGTGAGTGAATATTTTGTAAACATGATAATGATTAGCATACTTGTATTCATAGGCAGGATAGTAATATTTAATCACTACCATGTATCAGACGATGCCTAGACCTATGACCTTATATATTACAAATTTATATATGTATTTTTGATTTTCAAATATGGTGCAATATTGCTTTATGTAAACCTAGCAATATATTTGCCACATGAATATTATAGTTGAAATATTGATCGGGTAAATCATTGTATTGTATTATAAAAGCATTGTATGTATATACTAAGAGATGTCTAAAATTTTAATATGGCATCGCTGAAACGTTTATCACCTAATTAAGAGTATTATTAATTATATAATTTACATGGTGTCGCTTTATATTGTATTATAGTTCATTAAGCAAAAGAATAAACTGTTATGTAGTGTTATTAGAAAGGGTAATTATGCCCTAACTATAATTTATGTTAGAGATAATAAATATAAAGGGATGAACAAGGATATTCTATTACACGTGTGGTGAAGACAAGGTATCTTGGGAGACATCTTTCTCATATGAAATATGTTATGACAGTTTTATCGACCCAACTGATCCAATTGATATAAGAAATCAAGAAATGATACCTATTTAAGGAGTAATGTATAATAGGACTTTTAAGTATGAAATCAACTTATACCCAATTATTATTATTATCTTAATTTGTATGGACAAACATATTAGTGAATAACACCAAAGAACTTAGGTGGTTTATATAATACCAAGTTTTTACTTATGGATTATACAAAAAGCGTAAAAGCTTCATGAAGTGTATACATCTGGTACTATGTTTAAGACTTAAATAGTGAGCTATTAAATTGATGAGATTGATTTTATTATAATCACTCCGAACTAATTACATGAGATGACTAGTTTCTCATAATTAGATATCCATTGGGGCTAACACTATATATGCTAAAATTATAGAGATTAGTGTATGTATGTATATATATATATATATATATATATATATATATATATATAATAAAGATTCAATTCTTTAATAAAATAGGTATGTAGATGAATTATACTTGATTAAGTATTTGATCCAAATGTAATTGGATTTATATACCCCAGTATATTATATGGAATAGAATTGGTAACTATCACGGCTTAGTGGTTTGTACATTCATTTAAATTTGTGAGACCTAAGTATGTCAGATAAAATTAATTGATATATTACCAAAATTTATGTGTGAAACTAGATGCGAAGGACTGTGTAACCTTGGAAACTTATGAATGGAATGGTGTACGCTTTGAGAATATCTGAAAAGAAATTCTATTTAGTTGGGGATCAAAATTGTACAAAAGTATTACATTAGTGAATCTTTTATCCTGAAAAGATCATTCATATATTTTGTGATCATGAAATCTCATAAGGATTTATGAACCATAGGGAGTTCTTGATTAGGAAGTAAAAATGAACATTAATATGGTATTTTCATACTATTTGAGTACTTACATATAGTGCATGTCTAAGTACTACTCATATATATAGATTATATCTATAATTAGATAGATGATTAAAAAGTCTTAAAATATCTATGAGACTGAACCTATTTGCATGAGAAAATAGTCTCCTGAAAATGGAATAAAGTGATAAATGTAAAGATTATAATGGATTTATAAATTGTTTGATCTCTACAAGTTTTATGATTGACTATCTAGAAGTAAGTAGCATGTAGATAAAATAATAGATTATATTATTACTACTTGTGCTATATAAATGGATCTACTTATAGATATTTAATTAACCAGATTAACCAAAGGGTATACCTGGGTGGTATCTTCTCATACTTGTTTGGTTGTTATTATGTATTTGGGCCATATGAACTATTGAAATCATAATTTCATTATGTATTTTATGTGTTGTGAATTATATTAGAATGGGATATCATAGAATACTACAGTATAAGTGTATGTGGTACTTAGATGGTACATACTAAAATTATTATGTTTAGACTCACATCAATGTTTGACTAACCAAGTATATGCATGTTGGTTAATACTATGAATAGCGTGTTTTGTGATAGAAGGTAAAAGTTTATGTATGCATGCATACAATCTTGAGAGTTTAATGAATGCTAAGCTAGTATATTATTGTGTTTTGAGAGAACTATGATTTGCTTTGTTATATCTAGTTGCTTAAATATAAGTTATGTTTCCATGTAGTTATGACTACTTTAATATGATTGATTGTGAAAAAAATTTAGTATTTATGTCTCAGAACACTAGACTATGATAATATGGGTTATCATAGGGTGTTATATGTTTGAAATCAAATTATGTTATTTGAATTTGTAGTTAATTGTGTAATTACTTGGGTAGTATAAACTATAATCATTATTTCTAGTATGGGATAGAAATAATGTAAGATTCATTCTTATATTTGATAGAATAAATGTATGCTTTGGTTACTACTATGTTTAGCATATTATATGATATATTTACTAGTAGGATATAAAATGAATCTTGTGGTTGAATTGTATTTGACCAATCTGCATTGTTGATATGGAGTAAAGAGTGAGATGGACTTCACTATTTTACTGGTGTCACAATGACAAATAAAGGTAGTTTGATCAAGTGGTGTGTATGAATTTGATTGATCTAGATCATTATTATTTATTATTTATAAAATTTTGAGAAAAAATATGTTTAGTGGGGCATTATCATTTCATGAATATGATTTAAATGTTTATGTGATATCTTGTAATAGAATGGTTTTCTATGATATACTGCATGTTTAGTTTAGAAAACATACAACACACAGGTACTTGTTTGTTTCTATGAATTCCCATGCCATCATTATCTACTTATCCATGAAGGGAGGACCATTTTCTAATGGGATTAGTATGGGGGATCATTGATCTATAGTTGGTGTCAAAAAGTGCTTAGATGATGCTCTCATCCCCATAATGGTACTACCTATCGAGATGACACTTTAGATTGACTTTGATACTTGAGTTTGGGAACTATGCTCTGGAAAAGCCATATATCTATATGTACATTGTATTGTGTTGTACTTATCATTGAATATTATCATTAAGAGTTATAATTGATTATTATTGTACTTTGACAAAGTGGTTGTAGACTTGTTTCAGTTGTAGTTGAGTTGATGTGATTACTTTCTATATTTAAATTTATGATGTGTATTCTCATGATATTAGAGATCGATGATATGTGATGTATTATGCTTGTTACTATTATTACACCTTGAATATTTTTTATGGTCTCTGTATATTTTCATGGTGTATTTTATTTTTGGTATATGTGTATTAATTTGAAAAAATGTACATATCTCTATGTCTAACCTAGTGAGGTTGTTACATGTGATATCAGAGTTGTGGCTCAAACTCTTAAAACCAATGAGTCTATTAGTGCTTTCATGTCTTTCCATTCACTGGTGTGAACCTAGTGACATGAAGTATTGCACTAGTATTTTGGTTTCAGGTGCCTTAGTGTGGAACTATGTTATACCATGATTGGAGTTTTGAGACTTGATAGATCCTTTTGTATGGCCTGGTGATAATTGTAAGTATGTGACATTCATGAAACATGCATGGGGAACATTGAGCATGTACCATTAGGAGCACTTTTACCCTTTTTGACTTTTTTAGGGGTTGGTTTATCGAGTGTCCCAAATGGTAATGGTTGATTACAAGGTTTGGTAGGTAAGTACATAACGTAGTTCATGAGTTATGAACAAAATATTTCTACCAAAGTTTGATCACTCAAATCAAACACCTCGAGTATGATTACATATTTCTTAGTAATCAAGTTACCTTTACCATTGGTGTTTTGTGTTGTAAGTGTTTTATAAGCATGGGATGTTTCTCACTTAAATATGTGTGTTTTAGTTTTGTGTCTTATATTCACTAATCCTAGGAGGAGGAGATTATATAAGACCATTTTTAGTTTAGTTACACCTAAGGTAGTGGGAATCTTCTTATAAGAGTGTTGTTATTTTGTTTGATAGTTCCTTTGTTATAAGAGTGTGTTTATGGAATTTACACTCTTAAGTTATGTGGTTAGAAAGAAGTGTCATCTCTCCAAGTTATCTTAGAGGTAAGTTGCTATCATCTTACTCTCCTTTGGCATTATTACAATGCTATCAAGAGCATTCGTATTTTCATGATGTTGATTGACCTTATTCCCTTGAGTTTGTGAGATAATGTTTCCTACTTTTTTTTGAAAAGAAAGTTGTTGGATTAGATGGATTGATACATCTTTGTGGTTAGTATATTTCTCTTCCAGTTGTGAAAATAGATTGTGATATCTTACTTACAGATTTTGTAAGTAGGTAGTGTTTTGGAAACATTGAGTTGTGGAATTTTTCTCTTTACCTTGTGAG
The DNA here is from genome assembly GCA_037957365.1 of Torreya grandis. Taxonomy (NCBI): domain Eukaryota; kingdom Viridiplantae; phylum Streptophyta; class Pinopsida; order Cupressales; family Taxaceae; genus Torreya; species Torreya grandis. The sequence goes on along the minus strand of JARHVA010000059.1, from coordinate 8,923,146 downwards.
GGTATGTAGGAATTTTTGAGATGATACATCTCAACTTTTTACTTATGACTCTTTAGAGTCACTACTTTGTCTAATTTATGATTTTAAGACCACATGGGGTGGCAAACTTTGAATTATATACTAAATTTTATGTCAAGAATTATAAGTTGATTATAATTAGTATGATATTATACACCCATGATTAGATTGATATTGTTCTCTTTTGCTTAAAGCATGTTGTTTTGAAGAGATATTTTTACACCTTTTGTCAGAATCGAGTAGGGTATAGGATGTATAGAACATCTTGTCAATATAAGGGTTGAGATAAAAATTTAACTTTTTGCATTCTAGCTGAGCAAGTAGGGAGATTGTTTTATTTGTTTCCCTTATAAGGCTGAAAGGATGGGGTGGTCTTTAGCCTATGAACATTATGTTAATTTTAACATTATTTTTTATTGACCATGAATATAATAGAATAAGTTAAGTTGTGAAATATGATAATAGTTAGGTGTGGATAGTGGTAATTTAATATAATTACAGACTAATTGTATGATTTATCTTGTATGTATACACATCAAGAATTATTTAGCATGTATGATTGCTTTCTATGATCCGATAGTATGGATTTGTAGTTCATTGAACATTATGCACTTTTTAGAGATCATTATGTTGTGGAGACCTCGGGGAAGAGTGGTAAATTAAAATAATGAGTTTTAAGTGATAAGATGGTATCTTACTTATCCACACATTGACTAAGTTGTTACTATGTTGGATCCAACATATGAATTTGTTAAATCTAGGATTTGACAGGTGGAACTTGTTAATTTTAGGTGTATGGCTATACACATGTATATTGTGGATGGGTATTCCATGATTTTGTATACATTAGAAATGTAATATTTCCATTTCTTAATCATCATCATACTTGTTAGGGGCTCCATGGAGTAGTGATAATATTGACATGTTATACTTATCAGGAACTATGTAGGGTAGCGGTGCATTTCATTCTTTCCAAGTTCCCTAAATATTTTTATTCAGAATGAGTAAAACACTGTCTAAGATAGAAAGATGTGCTAAGGGCTAGAAGATTTTGTTCTTTAATTTTGACTTATATGATGATGTTATGTGCTTTTTTTAAGTTAGTGAAACTTTCACTGAGATATGTGCGACCTTTCAAAGTAACATAAGTGGCCAGTCTTATAGTATATAGGCTTTTCTTGAAGGTTTTGAACCTTGGGGTGGTCATAATAGAATCAATCAGATTAAATAATACTCACAAACCATGTTTGCTTAAGTGGGAGATGTCATGGAGTATGATCTTGTGGGACCAATAATTCAAAAATAATGCAACTTGTAGGAACTATGGTGAGTTCTACAGGTAATTTTTCATTTATTTATTTATTTCAATATTGTATACAATGTTATTGCTTTGCTAAATAATATTTTTAATTTAGCTTATGTTTGAATAAGAATCATCATGGATGATGACAAGATTTAGGGGGGAAGGATGTTACATCTCGATTCCTCACCAGACAAACTTGTTAGATTATATGTGGATATCTATAGTTAAAAAATTCATATTTGACTATTTTTAACAAAGCTTAAGATATACTCTATTATGAGATGGTAGAATGTTTCTTATATTACATGATCACACTACTATGAGTTAGTTGTAAGTAAATGTTTACTTTAAGATCATATTCATTTATCATTTTAGTTATATTTTATGATGAATGTATATCATGACTGTTATGGTATAACTACCTATTTTATTATGAGGTTGATGCAAGGGAACTCATCCTTTAGAGTGTGTCAAAGGGAGAGCATCATCGAAGAGGGTGATGTAGATGGAGATGTCGAAAGATGACAGAGAACAGACGATAACCCTACGCACACCGCATAAATAATTCATGTTAGATGTATAATTTGAATGGTTAATATAATGTATTTAATGTTGATTGCAATATATATATGTTTACTTATGATTTGATAACATGTTTTAATGGTTTTATGGATTTCATCTAGTGCAACTTGTTTGTGGCCATGAAGGTTTTAAGATTTGCTTCATTAGACTAATTCAAATTATTAGTCTATAATTTAATCATTAAACCATCATGACAATTTGAAATGATAATAAATATACTAATTATTATAAATTTGAGTAAAAGAAAAGAAAATATAATAAATCCCAATTAAAGGGAAAAACAAGAAAACAACAAAAATAAAAGGGAAACCTCTTTAAAGGGAATAAAGTGAATTTAAAACTAGAAGGGAGAAAGAAAGAAAAGAAAAATGATTAAAATAAAAAGAGGCTACGCCACTTTTATAAAAGAAAAGAATTTTTAAAAAGAGGGATTATCACCTGAGCTTTCTGGAGTTCTAGGTAATGACATCGAGCATAAGAGATACAAAGGATGAATCATAACCAGAAGGAGAAAGAGGGAAGCATAATAAAGAAGTCAATGCTAATTGTCAGGTAGGCAATGTCTTTTATTTTAATATAAGATTATGAAATCTTCTTTATATTGAATCTGATAGAAATTCATTGTAGTTAGAAATCCAAAGTAAAATAGTGGGTAGTTGTATTGATTATTTAGGAAAATCTATTGGAAAAAAATAGAATATAATACAAAAATAAATAAATTCAGACTAGCAGACATATATTATTTATATGAAATATTTCTAACTGATTTATCTGGCTGCCTAATACAGTTTTATAACTAAATGTCTAGCATATAATACCAAAAAAATTATATTAAAAAACTATATATTCTAGTTATCTAGATTACAAATAAAAAACTATATCATCTATATATATTCTCAACTTATTGAAGGATTTAGCTATATATATAAACCTCTAACTAATTACTGAGTTGGTTTTCATTCTTTTACTCCATTCAAAACTTACAAGTGTGGCATTGACTTGTGTCTATTGGGCAATTTATATGTAGTGTAGTGAGCTAGTTTACATTGGGGCAATATGGTAAATCAGATCCATGTGACTTTTAAATTTTGTGAATTGACTTTGCACATACTAAAACCTTAATTACCTTGTAATGATTTAGTGGTTTAACCAATGAAATAAATTATATAACAATCTTTTTAGAGGCAGTGTATTATTTCACCAAGTTTGTAGTAGCATCATGGAAGTAAGACGTAATCCATTGATCAGTGGTAAGTTATTGTATATACAATACTCCAGTTGTGGGTGCATAATGATAGCACCTTATATGGCTTTAGTATTTACTTGACTCAAATCATTGTAGTTTTTACCTAGATGTGGTACCTAGATGGTACATACTATAATTATTATGCTTAAACTCACATATATGTTTGACTAACCAATTATATGTGTGTTAGTTAATACTATGAATAATGTGTTTTGTGATAGATAGTAAAATTTTGTGTATGTGTCTATACAACCTTAAGAGTTTAATGAATGCTAAGTTAATATATTATTGTGTTCTAGGAGAATTGTGATTTTCTTCGTTATATATAGTTGCTTGAATATAAGTTATGTTTCCATGTAGTTATGGCTACTTTACTATGATTGATTGTGAAAAAAAATTAGTAGTTATATCTCAGAACACTAGACTATGATAATATGAGTTATCATAAGGTATAGTATGTTTAGAATTAAATCTTTTTATTAAAATCTATAATTAATTATGTAATTACATGGGTGGTATAAAATGTAGTCATTATTTCTAATATGGGATAGAAATAATGTAATATTCATTTATATGTTTAAAAGAATAAATGTATGTTTTGGTTATTATTATGTTTAGTATGTTATATGATGTGTTTACTAGTAGGATGTAAAATGAATCTTGTCATTGAATTGTATTTGACTATTATGCATTGTTGATATGGAGTAAGTAGTGAGATAGACTTCACTGGCTTACTAGTGTCACAATGACAGATGAAGGCAGTATGATCAAGTGATGTGTATGAATTTAATTGATATAGATCATTATTATTTATTATTTGTAAAAATTCAGACCAAAGTATGCTTAATGAAGCATTATAATTTCATGAGTATGATTTACATGTTTGTATGATAACTTGGAATAGAACGGTTTTCTATGATACACTATATGTTTAGTTTAGAAATCATACAACACACGGGTACTTGCTTATCTCTTTAGATTCATGTGCCATCACTATCTTCTCATCCGTACAGGGAGGGACATTTATTGATGAAATTAATATGGAGGATTATTGATCCGTTGTTGGTGTGAAAAAGCACTTAAATGGTGCTCTCCCTCCTCATAGAAGTACTACCAATTGAGATGACACTTGAGATTGCCACAGATACTTGATTCTGGGAACTATGCTCTAGGGAAACCATATATCTATATGTACATTGTATTGTATTTTACTTATCGTTGAATATTGTTATGAAGAGTTATAATTACTTATTATTTTACTTTGATTGTGGTGGTTGTAGACTTATTTCAGTCGTATCTGAGGTGATGTGATTACTTTCTATATTCGTATTTATGACGTGTACTCTCACGATATTAAAAATTGATGATATGTGATGTATTATGCATGTTTCTATTATTACACCTTGAATATTTCTTATGGTCTTTGTATATTTATGTGGTGTAATCTATTTTTGGTATGTGTATTAATTTAAAAAAATACATATCTATATGTCTAACTCAATGGTTTGTTACATGTGGTATCAGAGTTGTAGCTCAAACTCTTAGACCTAATGAGTCTATTAGTGATTTTGTGTCTTTTCATTCATCAGTGTGAACCTAGTGACATGAAGTATTGCACTGGTATTTTGGTTTGAGGGGGTTAGTGTAGAACCATATTATACCATGATTGGAATTTTGAGACTTGATAGATCCTCCTGTATGGCTTAGTGACAATTGTAAGTATGTGACATTCATGAAACATGTGTGAGGAATATTGAATATGTACCCTTAGGAGCATTTGTACCCTTTTTGAGTTTTTTAAGGATTGGTTTATCAAGTGTCTCAAATGGTGATGGTTGTGTATGAGGTTTGGTAGGTAAGTACATAGCATAGTTCATGAGTTATGAACAAAATATTTCTACCATAGTTTGATCACTCAAATCAAACACCTTGAGTATGATTACATATTTCTTAGTAATCAAGTTACCTTCACCATTGGTGTTTTGTGTTGTAAGTGTTTTATAAGCACAAGATTCTTCTCACTTAAATATGTGTGTTTTGGTTTTGTGTCTTATATTCACTAATCCTAGGAGGGGGAGATTATATAAGACCATTTTTAGTTTAGTACCACCTAAGGTGGTGGGAATATTCTTAGCAGAGTGTTCTTGTTTTGTTTGATATTTCCTTTGTGTTAGGAGATTATCTATGGAATTTGCACTCTTAATTTTTGTGGTTAGAAAGAAGTGTCATCTCTCCAAGTTAGCTTAGAGGTAAGTTGTTATTATTTCACTCGCCTTTGGCATTATTACAATGCTACCGAGAGGATTCATATTTTCATGATGTTGATTGACCTTATTCCCTTGAGTTCATGGGATATGTTTCCTACTTTTTGTTGAAGGGAAAGTTGTAGGATTGGATGGATTGATACATCTTTATGGTTAGTATATTTCTCTTCTGATTGTGAAAATATATTGTGATATCATACTTGTAAATTTTATAAATAGGTAGTGTTTTGACAACATTGAATTGCATGATTTTTTTCTTTACCTTGTAAGAGTATGTAGGAATTTTTGAGATGATAGATCTCAAATTTTTACTTATGACTCTTTAGAGTCACTACTTTGTCTAATTTGTAATTTTAAGACCACGTGGGGTGGCAAACTTTGAATTATATACTAAATTTTATGTCAAGAATTATAAGTTGATTATAATTAGTATGATATTATACAACATGATTAGATTGATATTGTTCTATTTCACTTAAAGCATGTTATTTTGAAGAGATATTTTTATACTTTCATCGAAAGCGAGTAGAGTATAGAATGTATAGAACATCTTGTCAATCTAAGGGTTGAGATAAATTTTTAACTTGTTGCATTCTAGTCAAACAACCAGGGAGACATTGTTTTATTTGTTTCCCTTATAAGGTTGAAAGGATGGGGTGGTCCTTGGCCTCTGAACATTATGTTAATTTTAACATTATTTCCTCTTAATCATGAAAATAATAGAATAAGTTAAGCATTGAAATATGATACTAATTAGGTGTGGCTAATGGTAATTTAATACAATTATAGACTAATTGTATGATTTTTCTTGTATGTATATACATCAAGAATTATTTAGCATGTATGATTGCTTTTTATGATCTAATAGTATGGATTTGTGGTTCACTGAATATTGTGCACTTTTTGGAGATCATTAGGTCATGAAAACCTAAGGGAAGAGTTGTGAATTAAAAATGTGAGTTCTAAGCAATAAGACAGTATTTTATTTAACCTCACATTGAATCAATTATTACTGAATTGGATTTGACATATGAACTTGTCGAATCCAAGATTTGACAGGCATAACTTGTCAATTTCAGTCATATGGCCATATGCATGTATACTATGGATAGGTATTCCATGATTTTGTATACATTGAAAATGTAATATTTCCATTTCCTATTCATCATCATACTTGTTAAGGGCTCCATGGAGTAGTGATAGTATTGACATGTTATACTTATCAAGAGCTATGTGAGATAACGATAGTATTAACTTATACACTTCGTTCTTTCAAGGTTCCCTAAATACTTGTCTCTAAAATGAGTAAAACATTCTCTAGGATAAAGAGATGTGTTGAGGGTTGGAAGATTTTGTGTAACTCTTCTTGGTCATTTTTTAAACTTGTATGATGATCTTATATACTCTTAGTAAGTTAGTAAAACTTTTACTGAGATATGTGGGACCCTTCAAGGTAACAAAAGTGGTTAGTCATATAGTATATAGGCTTGTCTTGAAGGTTTTGGACCTGAAGGTGGTCATAACAAAATCAATTAGAGTAAATAATACTTACAAACCATGTTTGAATAAGTGGGATATGTCATAGAGTAGGGTCTTGTGGGACCAAGACTTTAAAAATAGTGCAACTGGAACTACGATAAATTCTATAGATAATTTCTTATTTATTTGCTTAATTTGATATTGTATATCATGTTATTGCTTTGCTAAATAATATTTTTAATTTAGAACTTATGTTTGAATAAGAGTCATTGGGGATGATGAAAAGCTTTAGGGGGAAAGGATGATACATTCTGATTTCTCATCAAACAAACTTGCTAGATTATCCATGAATATCTATAGCCGACAAATTTATATTTAACTATTTTTAACTAATCTTAAGGATATATGTTATTATGAAATAGTAGAATATTGCTTAGGTTATATGATCACATTGCTATGAGTTAGTTTTAAGTAAATGTTTAATTTATGATCATATTGATTTGTCATTTTGGTTATATTTTATGATGAACTTATATCATAATTGTTATGGTCTAACTATACATTTTGTTGTAAGGTTGACGCAGGAGAACCCATCCTTTAGCGTGTGCTGAAAGGAGAACATTGTCAGAGAGGATAACATAGATGGAGACGTCAAAGGATGATAGAGAATTGATAAGAACCCTATGCACACTACATAAATAATTCAAGTTAGATGCATAGTTTGAATGGTTAGCATAATGTTGATTGCAATAGCTAGATGTTTGCTTATGATTTGATAGCATAATTTAATAGTTTTGTGGATTTCATCAAGTGTGACTTGTGTGTGGCTATGAATGTTTTAGGATTTGCTTGATTAGACTAATTTGGATTATTAATCTATAAATTAATCATTAAACTATCATGGAAATTTGAAATGATAATTAATAAATATATCAATTATTATATATTTGAGTAAAAGAAAAAAATATATAATAAATCCCAATTAAGGGGAAAAATAAGAAAAAATCAAAAATAAAAGGGAAACCTCTTGAAAGAGAATAAAGTGAATTTAAAACTAAAAGGAAAAAAATAAAATTAAAAATTAAAACAAAAAGAGGCTATGCCACTTTTATAAAAGAAAGAAATTTCTAAAAAGAGGGATTATCACTTGAGCTTTCTAGAGTTTAGATAATGACGTCGAGCATAAGGAATATAAAGGGCAAATCATAACCAGAAGGAGAAATAGGGAAGCATAATAAATAAGTCAACACTAGTTGTTAGGTAGGCAATGTCTTTTATTTCAATATAGGATAATGGAATCTTCTCTATATTGCATCTGATAGAAAACTAGTTGTAGTTAGAAATCTAAAGTAAAACCATAGGTAGTTGTATTAATTATGTAGGGAAAATCTATTGAAAAAAATAGCATATAATATAAAAATAACTAAATTCAGACTGGCAGATATATATATTATTTATATAAAATATTTCCAACTAATTTATCTAGCTACCAAGTACAGTTTTCTAACTAGACGTCCAACATATAATACCAAGAAAATTATATTAGAAAACTATATATTCTGGTTATCTAGATTAAAAATAGAAAACTATATCATCTATATATATTCCCAGCCTATTGAAGGATTTAGTTGTATATATAAACCTCTAACTAATTACTGAGTTGGTTTTCATTCTTTAACTCAGCCCAAAACTTTATAGGATTCGTTATAAGTGTGGCATTGACTTGTGTCTACTGGGTAGATTATATGTAGTGCAGTGAGCTAGATTTACATTGGGGCAATTTGGTAAATCAGATCCGTGTGGCTTTTAAATTTTATGAACTAGCTTTGCACATACTAAAACTATAATTATCTTGTAATGACTTAGTGGTTTAACCAATGAAATAAATTATACAATAGTCTATTTAGAGGCAACATATTATTCTGCCAAGTCCATTGTGGCATCATGGAAGTAAGATGCAATCCATTGATGAGTGGTAAGTCACTGTATATACAATTCTTTAGTTGTGGGTGCATAATGATAGCACCTTATATGGATTTATTACTTACTTGACTCAAATCGTTGTAGTTTTTACAACATGCATCCTTTATGTAAAGTGTTGCTCTATAATCTATCCAACCATTTAGAATCATTGTAGATTTTTATGAGTGAATATTTTGTAAACATGATTATGATTAGTGTTATTTTATTCAAAAGCAAGAAAGTTAATATTTAATCACTATCATGTATCAGCTGATGCCCAGACCTATGACCTTATATATTATGACTTTATATATGTAGTTTTGATTTTTAAATATGGTGCAATATGACTTTATATAAACCTAACAATATATTTGCCTCATGAATATTATAGTTGAAATATTGATCAGGTAAATCATTGTATTATATTAGAAAAGAATTGTATGTATACACTAAGGAAGAGGTGTCTAAACTTTTAATATGGCATCACTAAAACATTTATCTCCTAATTAAGATTATTACTAATTATAGAATTTACATGGCATCACTTTGTAATGTATTATAGTTCATTAAGCAAAATAATTATATAAGAATAAACTCTTATGTAGTGTTATTAGAAAGGTTCATTATGTCCTAACTATAGTTTATTTTGGAGATAATAAATATAAAGGGCTGAACAAGGATATTCTAATACACATGTGGTGAAGACACAATATCTTGGGAGACATCTTTCTCATATAGAATCTATTATGACAGTTCTATTGACCCAAGTGATCCAATTGATCTAAGAAATCAAGAAATGATATCTATTTAAGGAGTAATGTATAATATGACTTTAAGTATAAAATTGACTTATACCCAATTATTCTTATTGTCTTAATTTATACGAACAAACATATTAGTGAATAACACCAAAGAACTTAAGTGGTTTATATAATAACAAGTTTGTTATTAGAAAGGGTCATTATGTCCTAACTATAGTTTATTTTGGAGATAATAAATATAAAGGGGTGAACAAGGATATTCTAATACACATGTGCTGAAGACACGGTATCTTAGGAGACATCTTTCTCATATAGAATCTATTATGACAGTTCTATTGACCCAAGTGATCCAATTGATCTAAGAAATCAAGAAATGATATCTATTTAAGGAGTAATGTATAATATGACTTTAAGTATAAAATTGACTTAAACCCAATTATTCTTATTGTCTTAATTTATACGAACAAACATATTAGTGAATAACACTAGAGAACTTAAGTGGTTTATATAATAGCAAATTTTTATCGAAGGATTATACAGCAAGCGTAGAAGCTTCATGGAGTGTATACATCTGGTACTATGTTTAAGACTTAAATAATGAGTTATTAAATTGATGAGACATATTTTATTATAATAACTCCAAACTAATTAAATCTAATGACTAGTTTCTCATAGTTAGATATATGGCAGGGTTAACACTATTTGTGCTAATATCATGGAGATTAATTCCGCTATATAGAGTTATTATATATATATATATATATATATATATATATATATATATATATATATATATATATATATATATATATATATATATATATATATAAGGATTCTTCCATTCTTTAATAAAATAGGTATGTGGATGAATTATACTTGATTATGTATTTGATCTAAATGTAATCAGGTTTATATACCCTAGTATATTATATTGAATAGAATTGATTATTATCATGGCTTAGTGGTTTCTACATTCGTATAAATTTGTGAGACTTAAGTATGTCAGATAAAATTAATTGATAAGTTACCAAAATTTATATGCAAAAATAGATATGAAGGACTCTGTAACCTTGAAAACTTGTGAAGGGAATGGGGTATGCTTTTAGTATATCTGGAAATAAATTCTATTTAGATTGGGATCAGAATCATACAAAACTATTACATTAGTGAATCTTTTATCCTGAAAATATTGTCCATATATTTTGTGATCATGGAAGCTCATAAAGATTATGAACTATAGGGCGTTCTTGATTAGGAAGTACAAATGAACATTGATATGGTATTTGCATACCATTTGAGTACTTACATATGGTGCATGTACAAGTACCACTCATATATATGCATTATATCTATTTAGATAGATGATTAAAAAGTCTTAAAGTGTCTATGAGACCAAACATATATTCATGAGAAAATAGTCTCCTAAAAACATAATAAAGTGATAAATGTAAAGATTATAATGGGTTTATAAATTTTTTGATCTCTGCAAGATTGATGATTGACTATGTAGAAGTAACTAACCTGTAGGTAAAATAATAGACTGTATTATTATTATTTATGCTATATAATTGGGTTTACTTATATATATTAAATTAAGCGGTTTAACCAAAGGGTATACCTGGGTGGTATAATCTCGTACTTGCTTGGTTGTTATTATATATGTGGTTTGTATGAACTCTTAAAAGCATAAGTTCATTATGTGATTTATGTGTTGTGGATTATGATAAAATGGGATATCATAGAATACTATAGTATAAGTGTATGTAGTACCCAGATGATATATATTACAATTGTTATGATTATACTTACATCTATGTTTAACTAACCAATTATATGTGTGTTGATTAATGTTATGAATAATGTGTTTTATGATAGATGATAAAAATTTGTGTATGCGTACATACAACCTTGAGAGTTTAATGATTGCTAAGTTAGTATATTATTGTGTTCCAAGAGAACTGTGATTTGCTTTGTTATATCTAATTACTTGAATATAAGTTATGTTTCAATGTAGTTATGACTACTTTACTATGATTGATTGTGAAAAAAATTAGTAGTTATGTCTCAAAACACTAGACTATGATAAAATGGGTTATCATAGGGTGTAGTATGTTTGTAATTAAATTATGTTATTTGAATCTATAGTTAATTATGTAATTATATAAGTGGTATAAATTGTAATCATTATTTCTAGTATGGGATAGAAAAAATATAAGATTCATTCATATGTTTGACATAACGAATGTATGCTTTGATTACTACTATGTTTAGCATGTTATATAATGTGCTTGCTAGTAGGATGTAAAATGAATCTTGTGGTTGAATTGTATTTGACCAATTTGCATTGTTGATATGGAGTAAGGAGTGAGATGGACTTCGTTGGCTTACTTGTGTCACAATGATAGATGAAGGCAGTTCGATCAAGTGGTGTGTATGAATTTGATTGATCTAGATCATTATTATTTATTATTTGTAATACTTTAGGCTAAAATATGTTTAGTGAGGCATTATCATTTCATGAATATAATTTTCCATGTTTGTGTGATATCTCACAATAGAATGACTTTCTATGATACATTGCATGTTTAGTTTAAAAATCATACAACATACAGGTACTTGCTTGTCTCTCTAGATTTCTGTGCCATCACTATCTACTCATCCATAAAGGGAGGGCCATTTCTTGATGGGATTATTGTGGAGGATCATTGATCCATGGTTGGTGTGGAAAAGTTCTTGAATGATGCTCTCCCTCCCCATAGTAGTACTACCTATTGAGATGACACTTGAGATTGCCATATATACTTGATTTTGAGAACTATGTTCTAGGGAAGCCATGTATCTATATGTACATTATATTGTATTGTACTTATCATTGAATATTGTCATGAAGAGTTGTAATTACATATTATTATACTTTGACAATGGTGGTTGTAGACTTGTTTCAGTTGTAATTGAGTTGATGTGATTACTTTCTATATTCACATTTATGATGTGTACTCTCATGACATTAGAGATTGATGATATGTGATATATTATGAATGTTACTATTATTACACCTTGAATATTTCTTATGTTCTAAGTATATTCTTGTGGTGTAATCTATTTTTAGTATATGTGTATTAATTAAAAAAAATTATGTATCTCTATGTCTAACCCAGTGGGGTTGTTACATACTTAGATACTTTCAATATTTTGAGCAGTCAATTACAGATTCATCTACTTCACATGAGTGGGAAATGATGGAGTCATGACCTACTTGATTTATCGAGCCACCCATACGAGAGGGTTAGACACACTTATAATCTTATCCAATTTATTCATAGATCAGGATCCATCAAGCAGGGATGGGCAATGATGGAGTCAAAACCAGATTGAGTTCTTGAGCCACCCATATGAGGATTGAGCAAGACATCATCTCAGTCTAAGCTATTCAACAATGTGATCACTATGTACACTCACACACATAAATTTTCACCAAGTTCAGGCATTGGTTCCCTTACCCAACAAGGTGTATTCATTCATTTCCTCTCTCTTCACTCAACTTTGCTCAATTACTTTATTTCAACATAGTCTGATACTTTTGATCATCTCTTAAGTAATGACTGATTTTTGAATGTTTCATTGTAGGTCATTGCTTTGGAACATGTTTCACATACATGGACCCAAATTCACATACTCAGACTCAACTACACGAGCTTTACTTCTAAGGTAAGTCTAGGTTACACTTTTTCTTCCTTTTTACTAGTCATTTTGATTTATTACATTTATAGCATAAAAGGAGGCAAATGTAATCATGTAGAAGTGGTATTTGGATGCTAAGAGTGTTACTTGAGTTAGCCTATTCCTAGCTTATCCCTAGACCTATCATAAAGCCTTCACCACACTTTTTGTGCAAACCATAGACAATTATAGTTAACCAAAATAGAGTCCCAGATCAACTTTCTTAATTACCAACCCAGTTTGCCTAGTATTTTGTCAGGTGGACATTAGTGTCACATTTGGGACACACAGCCACATGGCATGAGTGTCCCCAATTGGGCACTATTGTCTTTTGCCCTAACTATTCTGAACAAATAATTTTTCAAATGTGTGCCCCTCTTAAGATCAATCTAAGCACATTTTCTTATCCACACAAGCTATAAATCTCTATAAATACAAGTCTATTTGACCTTCATTCACTAGATGGAAAATAGATGCAAAAAGCCTATTCAAACAAAAGATAAATTAAACAAAATTAACGTATTTTATCCCTATTTTGCCCTACTTCTGTATACTACCATCTACAATAGCCTTAAACCCAAATTTTAAAGATTTCAAAGCTCAAGCACATTCAAGGCATCCAAGTCCACTCTCATTCTAGCATTCACTTGGACTTGCATCAAGCACTAGGTGGGAGAACTACATCGGGATTGATCCCTCTTTAGAGTATTTGTATGTAGGTAACTCTCTTCACAATGAGGTGTTGAGGATGTCTAGCCTATCTTACTAATGAACACATAATTATTGCTCATGTCATACTTGCAAGGAGGATTAAAGTTTGCACACTAAATCAAGTTTTATAGGCACAACACACAGCTCAAGATTTTATGTGCACAAGAATAGGACCTAAAAATGTAGGCATAGGTGCTCCTAGAAAATAAAAATAGTTTTGCAAAGGGGATACTAGCACCACCTTGAGGACATTACAACAATATGGTGATATTGTTTAGGTGGGGTGCTATTATTCAGTGTGTAAAAAGATCTTGAGACCCTGTTGATGATACTCAGACCTGTCCATAACTCAATTTTTAGAACACAGATCATCTACGAAATCACTTTCCAGATAAGTCTCTATAGTGGCATATTTATTACTATTTTTAGAAATTCAAATAAAGTTAAAAACCATAACAAATTAGTACTTATTTACTGCATATTATTTAACTAATTTAGACATCTCAACCCTTTGATCTAAACATAGGATTCACATAGTTAAACTCTAAAAGGTTAAATCACACATATACACATTTTTCAGTGAGCATTACTATAGTTGTTTATTTTCAAATATAATTTAATGTCATAGAGTAGTGAGTACTCTTGAATCCTTAAGTTTGTCTATAGTGGTTAGTTTATATTTCTTGAGGTAATGCACATTGAGAATCAATGATGCTCGACAACCTTGACATTACTCATAATTACCTCATTATGTGGCTCCCACCTTACCATCTTGAGGTTTAAGATTGGATTTAGATTATTTATTTTAGTTAGTGTATTTGAGGTTCATTGATGCTTAACAGTCTTAACACTACTCTTAATTCATGAGGATTGAGAAATTTGTCTTCTCAACCCATGGGCTTGCATAGTTATACAAAATTGGGTTTTGATTACCCCCAATTATCCAAAGGTTTAACAAGAGGAACCATTATCAAATGCTTCAACAAGGAAACATCATCTCCAACAAATTTATAGGGCAACATGGTTTGCGCACATACATGTGTATTCCTTCCTTACTCTTTTTTTTAAAATTTAAATTATAGTTTAAATTTCAAATATCATTTTATGGACATTGACTACTACATGTTCATTGAAGATTTTCATGGAGAAAAATTGCACATTTGGAGCTTTCTTTCAAAGACAAAATGTGTTGTACACACTTAAGTATATATTTATCCTTTTACTCTATTACTGTAATATAAAGGCATTTGTATACACTAAAATTTGGTATTAGATACTTGATAATGTCAATTTTGACGTACCTTCACCTTACATGACTTACACGTACATATATGCCTTTAATCTACCATTCTCTCACATTTACATGCTATCAATGGGTCTAATCCTTCCAAGTTGTTATCAATCACTTCAGAGTTCTCCTAATTTATGCCAAACCAATAAACTATCATACTTAGACATATCTATATCATTAGAACATCATTCTTGTATTTGGGACAAGAATGCCAAATTTAGTTGATATTGTCTTGATGTTATCGACCAAGTTTGATAATTTTGTCATTTGCCCAAAAGTAAGTAGATTTCAAAATTAGATCATTCTTATGGGTTAGACCATTTCCCTAATGTGTTATTGGTGTGAGAGATTAACCATATAGACACATATACATACAAATCAAGTGTAGACTTATTATACATCTAAAACTTATCTATCAAGCATCTATACATTACTACACATTGAGAAAAATTGCCTTATTCTTTCCATATCACAAATTAGTCACTAGAAGTATCATCAACCAAGTTTGAAGCATACTAACCAAGTCAAAAGTGAACATTGTCTAGTGTCAAAATAACAAAGGAGCATAATTGCACATTCACACTAAGGGGAAGAACTACATATGAATTTATTCCTCTATTCTGAGTATTGGATATGTAAGTAATGGTCAATCATCAATGGAGGTGATTGGGGTTAGCTTAGTTCATTACACTTCACAAGTTTTTGTAGGTTTTATCCCCTCACAAGTGGACGTAGGGTTTTAGATGAAGGAGATTGATCTTTGGGTGCCACACACATGATCAAACCTTAGGATCATACATAGAGCTGAAACAAAAAGAGGTGGACATTCCAATTCTATAATAAATACATAAAATATATAGGGATATAAATTTTGGATTTGAAACATAGATGTGGTTATTACCACCCTGAGGTTGACATTATTGTCTAGGCACATACAAAGATCCAAAAATTCCATTGAGTAACTCACAAACCTATTTCTAGCTTGCCTTACTACTTGCCACTTGTCTCAATCCTGCATGACATAGGGAACCGCTAAGTATATCATTCTTTATTGTACCTTCCATATTTCCCAGCTATCATTGTCAAATCAATTTCAATCTTATACATTCAAATGCATGCTTGATTTCCATACTTTATGATCTGAATTAATACACATAATTTATATCTTAATTAGGTTTAGAATTAATCTAAATTAGGGTAAAATAACTTATCAAAATCCAATCAGGGTGTTATTGACATGTAATTTGAAACACAACCATTGAGAAAAGCCAAAAAAGACCCAAAACCCTGGGGGACCAAAATGAGGTAAACTACGTAATACGTTTCTAGGGCCCCATAAATGTAAGATGTATGTTACTAAAGAAACACCATACACTTAGGGAAATAGGAGGGGAGGGAAAAGAAAGAGGAAATAGAGATGAAATGTTGGGCAAAATGTCCCAATAAGAGTTAATATGCAATTTTACAACTAATAAATGCCCCCATACCAAATTTAGCTATCTAGAGAAGGTTGTGAGAATTTTTCAAATAGAAAAAATAAAAAAACATAGACAATTTCTCACTTATGTTGACATCCTAAAATTTAGTTCCTTCTTTTCAACCTTGGTCGTAATATTTCATCACATTTTTATAATTGGATGGGAAGCATTTTATCAGGTATTTATGTAATTGATCTCTTTCAACTTAGTGTCAAAGTATTGAGGGGTGTCCATTTTATCAATTTTCTTATCCATATCAATAATACTCTTCTAATTTTTAACTATTTTTTTAATCACAATCATAATACTTTTGATCAAATTTTTATCAATGTAAGAGTCATTGATCTCCTTCAGTGTATTACCAAGGTCATGAGAGGTATCCATTTTTTCAAATTTCTCATCCATATCAATAATAGTGTCCTCATGTTTAACCCCTTCTTTTTATTTATGGTTATACTACTTTTGATCATTATTATTTATTATTAAAAATGAAATAATGTATCAGATGCATGAATAGTCGATATCCTTTGACCTAGGGTCAAGGCATTGAGAGATATCCATAGGGATGTAATCATGCTCTTCTATGTTATTTCTCGTTATTCTATTTAGGCACACATTCTCTACCAATAGATAGGGGAGGAGATCCAACGTGGCTAGGCTATATGATGGGCCAATCATGTTGCAGACATAAAGGGCCAATCAAATGATGTTGTGTTTATGGATGGGGCCATTGGCCCTATATACATGGATCAATACATTATATTTCACCGATTAGTGACCAAGAGAACTATAATTGGTTCGTTGTCATTTGTTGCACATGCACTAAGGGATCTTGAAGGGGGCACCCTATCTATACTATATATGGTGAAAGAAGTTAGGTATCTGTCACACATACCAAGTCTTTACGCTCAATAATATTTTTTAAAATAATAACTATAATTAATATATATTAAACACTACTTACCTTTATATATATATATATTCAAAAATCAAGTAAACAATGATTTGACATTTGATCATCATTTATTAGAATTGCATTGGAATTAAATGAATGATATTTTTAATTACATCCACAAGACCAAAACGATCTATATTATATATGGTGAAAGAAGTTAGGTATCTGTCACACATACCAAGTCTTTACGCTCAAAAACATTTTATAAAATAATAACTATATATAATCAAAAATTAAGTAAACAATGATTTGACCTTTGATCGTCATTTATTAGAATTGCATTGAAATTAAATGAATGAAATGAAATATTTTTAATTACATCCACAAGACCAAAACAATCTATACTATATATGGTGAAAGAAGTCAGGTGTCTGTCACACATACCAAGTCTTTATGCTCAATACTATTTTATAAAATAATAACTATAATTAATATATATCAAACACTACTTACCTTAAAAAAATACAAAAATTATATATATATATGTGTATATATATATATATATATATATATATATATATATATATATATATATATATATATATATAATTAAAAATATTTCATTTCATTCATTTAATTTCAATGCAATTCTAATAAAATGATGATCAAAGTCAAAGCATATATATATATATATATATATATATCTTATGAATGTCTTATGAATGTAATTAAAAATATTTCATTTCATTCATTTAATTTCAATGCAATTCTAATAAACTGATGATCAAAGGTCAAAGCATATATATATGCTTTGACCTTTGATCATCAGTTTATTAGAATTGCATTGAAATTAAATGAATGAAATGAAATATTTTTAATTACATTCATAAGACCAAAATGATCTATGGGACCATCAATTACTCTGATTGCTCCAACCACTCAAATTGTGGGACCAATTATATCATTTAGAACATTGTTCCTTCTCTTGCTGATTTGAGTTAATAGCTTCCTCACCTCTTTTATTCTGTTGTCCTAAAATAACTTTACCATAGAACCAACTCTAAGTGTTTTCTCATAGTTGGCTTAGATGTTGGTGTAATTTGGATATTCAAAAATAAAATGTTCCTCCATTTCAAATGCCCATGTATTGCATATAACACAAACCCTCTCTTCCCACTATTTTTTAGGGGTTGTTCATCTACATGTCTCACATTTGTGCCTATGGGACTAGCTTAGATGAGCAACGAGGATCTTTTCCCTCCATTTAATTTTAGCCTACATATATGTTTTTTCACAATGCTCATAAGTTGGGTTGAACTTTCTAATATAGTGTTGTTGTTTCCTACTTGTTTTCTTCCTCCACAACTCTGTTGTAAACTTTTCATTCACATAACTTTTTATGTCTTTGTCGAGGTTCTGGGATTTGTTTAGGCCAATATCCCATCTATTCATTTATTTGTAACTCTGCTTCATCCATGTGCTCCTCCGCCAATGCAACTCTTCCGCCTATGCAACGCTTTAGGTGTCATTTATCTACATGTCTCACATTTGAGCCTATGGTAGCTAGATTTTAGCTGAGCAATGAAGATCTTTTCCCTCCTTTTAATTTTAGCCTATATATATGTTTTTTCATAATGATCATAAATCAGGGTGAACTATGCAATACAATGTTGTCATTTCCTACTTTTCTTCCTCCACATCCTTGTTCTAAACTTTTTCATTCACATAAATGTTTATGTCCTTGTTGAGGTTTGGACATTCATTTAGGTCAATATCCCATTTACTCATCCATTTGTGATTTTAGTTTGTCCATGTGTTCTTCCGCTTATGGAACCCTTCTTTTCTTGTCTATTTTTTTCAAGTAACATAATGGTGAAGATTTTGTGTTTTTTCAAGTAACAGTGCGATGCCTCCTATATAATGGGAGTACGAGGTAGTCTTATATGTTGTAAGCTACCTTCCATACCATAAAGAAGGCCCTCGACATCGTGGACCTTAAAAGAACTTTCTTTCCCTTTCCTAATAACTTAGTCATAGCGGTTGTTTTTTTACAGAGAAGTTTTTGTTTTTCAATAAGGATAATTTCATAGGAAACTAAAGCCTTAATCGTGATATTGTTCATGATTAAATGCTTTTGGATTCTTTCTATTCACTTTTATTTCATACTCACCTTTCCACTAGCCCATATCTCACAACCATACATCACCATCCACATGATAAGTTCCTCAAATGAGACTTTAGTAGTCTTCCAATACTATAGTACAAATTTTAAAGCATGTAAAAAACTCTCCATCCTCATATTCTTTACATCTTACATGTATCCCAACTAAACTTGTGTAAAACTCAATGCTTCTCAACCACTTTGGAGAGGTTAATTTAGATGTGATAAAATATGAATTACACTCTTCACTTACCTTTACAGGTGGCAACGTGACATCTCGGAAAAAAGTATGAGTCGCACGGCTTTTGTTAAATCATTTGGATAAAACTCTAGAACGAGACAAAAGCAGAGATACGCCGAATGACAGTAACAAAAAAAATTGTTTGTATTTTCAAGGCAGACAATTGAACAGCAATAGCAATGGCAGGGCAGGTTAAAAATGGCAAGGCAGAAGAATCATCTTCTCTTTCTTCGAATTGCAGTAGCAGCAGTCGAGTAGAAAGATTAGTTCGAGAGAGACAGATGAGACCCAAAATAGGGGGTGGAAGGGGTGGCAATAAGCACAGGCTGCTGGTGGTGGCGAATAGGCTACCTGTGTCTGCCACAAGGACCGGCACCCATTCATGGTCTCTTGAATTGAACGCAGGGGGCCTCGTCAGTGCCCTGCTCGGCGTCAAACAGATTGAAACAAGGTGGATTGGATGGGCTGGTGTCAATGTCCCTGATCATCCTGGCCAAATTGCTCTCGACAAAGCTTTAGCTGACAAGGTACCCACTCAATTTCAGCATCTTTGAATTACAGAATTATGTTTAACAATTACAATTTAATCGAAATAAATTTAGTGAAATATCTCAACTGCATCTTAATGAATGATTTGTATTGGACTGGGGAGGTGAGAAATATGGTTTGTAATACATGAAAGGTAATCACGAGAAGATGTAATTAAGATGCAGGGTTACTTGGGCACGGGGATTCCCTTTTCAAAACCAGGTTACAAGGATATGACGGTGTGTCTATACATATAGCATGAATACACACACACACACATCCACATTATATATATGCACATATATGCACGTGCACACAACATTTATATACACACACATCCACATTATATATATGCACGTGCACACAACATTTACATACCCACTGTGTAGGTGCATTGGCAGGGCTTGGTTTGTTCTGAGGCATGATAAGAGGTAGAAACCCAATGGTATAAATTTTGAACAGTGTATAAGTGTAGAAGGTCCTCTGCTTCTACAAGGGAGGTCTCATATCCCCAGGAGGCATGGTGGAGAGGCTGATATATATATCCCAATCAGAGGGACACATGCTTCTTGTAAGATCCACAAGGGAGGTCTCATACACCTAGTAGGCATGGTGGATATAAGCTGATATATATATCTTAATCAGAGGGACACATCCTCCTGTTTTTACCATTTTTGGGGTGCATGGATGGGTATAAAACATCCTACATCATCCCCAGGCCTCCATAGTCATCCAGAAGATGTCATTTCTCATTCCCAACTGCTTGGAGACGCTGAGATGTTTTAGGAATGGATCGGAGACACCTAGGTGTTTTGGGGACGACTAAGCATCCCCAACATGATTCACACTTCAATCAAACAAAAATAGACAGATTTCATGAAAACACATGTGAGCAGTGTAATTCAATAAATGCTTGAGAAAATATAACCATTTGATTAGTCAAACAGGCCACATTGCTTTGTTTATTGTTAGGATTACTTTGTTTATCATTACGATTACGTCATTAGAATTATTTGCACTTTTCTGCACAACCTTGCAAAATTGTTACTCATCATAGGATAGTGATGAAACAAAAAGCATGATCAGATCGTAAATGCAAAGAACATGAAAAGGATAATATTAGACATGCGGGAAACAAAATTACAATATAATGTAAATTTAAATTGCAATCTAGATATATTTACGCAAATACATTCTCTGCCTGTGGTAAATATCACTTACAAAGAGATGGATGCACAACCTTGTACAGACATACACACACACGCATGCATGCACACACTGTAATGTCCCAAAATGGGATGAATTAATGTAAAAGAGGTTTTCCCCAAAATCCACAAATCTAAAAATGCAATCAACAAACCTTAGATTGCAAAATGAGCTCACAAAACCCTTAATAAACCCTAGGAACCCTAGGCGTCAAAATAATAGGGTTTTATGGGTAAAATCCAGCCAATAACTTGTTTCGAAATAACTGAAAATGTGCAAGAAAATTACAGAATTTAATTTGCACAAATAAGTACCTTTTTAACCCAATTTTTGAAGTTCAAACGCCACTTTATGATGACAAAAAATTCTGATTTATTATCAAAATTAAAGCTGCTGTTCTGATTGATTTTCTTCCTCAAACCCCTGCCAAAAAATAGCCACGAACCTATGAAAATTATTAGAAAATTCTAGTGACTTATTTTGGGCATAGAAAACACCAAAATAGCCTCTCTAGGTCAATCGCCCCAATTCCAAAGTGTTGGGAAAAATAGTAGAAAATTATAGAATAAATTCTTGCCTTTCGCAAGTGGAAAATCCTTCAAAAACTTGTCGAATAATTATGCAAATTAATATTTAATTTTTCTCCTTCAAAATTTTCACAAAATTGTCCAAAACTTCATATGAATAAACAAAAAATTAGCAAATGAAATCAGATTATTTAATTTGCGAATTTTAGATCAATTGAAGCCTCTAAACCCTAGATCCAAGCTCCCCAAGTGGTTTGCTTCACTTGCAAAAATAGCATAATAAATTAGCAAACTTAAGATGCAAGGAAAAGACCACAAAACCCTCATAAAAATGCACACAAACCCTTCAAAGCAATTTGCCCCACTCCTTAGGGCAAGAACAAGATCTCCTTTAGCAATGGTGGTGTCAAAAAACACCTTTTTGATTGATCAATCACCAATAGTAAGGAACCTCTATTGGGCATGCATCCCAATAGTTTTCTTCAAGCATGGAGAACAAAATATCAAATTCAACATATCCTCCATTGTAGCCTTCGCCACGTATTTATAACTTCCAAAGAGGGTGACCCACTTTGGGAAGATAAAACACATTTCTTTTCCCTTGCTTTAGCTCCCATGCTGACATCTCCTTTTTGAATAATATATTAATTAGTTGTCTTAATTTTAAAATAGTAATTAAAATTACTTTAAGGCAAATAAATTAATAATTAATTCATTTAAGCATTTTAGTGGTAAAAACCACTTTTTAAATATTCTATTAATTAAATAATAATTGCCTTATGATAAAAATCACTATTTCGACAATTAATAAATAACTAATAAAATATAATCCCTCAAAAAAGCTCCTTTAGTCTATGGAAAAATAGACTAAAGGTTTTCAATACTTGTTTAATCATGATGTGGAAATGGAGACATTACACACACGCCTACCCGCACGTGCACATGCACATACACACGTGCACGTGCACATGCACACACATGCACACACACACATATACATTTGTTCACACAAACCAAAATAAACTATCTTTTACGCGCTGTTCGGTGGACAATCATAACCATTGATTGTTATGGGCAAATGGCAGATACTAGTACATGTGTATGTGTGTGTGCAGAGAGAGAAAGAGGACAATTTCAACATAGTTTGTTTTTATCTACTATTTCTTGTCAGGTAATTCAAATCCACATAAATCTTCCATTAAATAGATTTGCAAAATAGTTGCAAGTGGGTTGAAACATAGAATGTGCACATATTTTTTGCTCTCTTTCATGTACCTTCGTATGATTTTTAAAAATTTAAGTTTCAATTCATGGATCATTGATATGCCTTTTCATTGCTTTCTCTATATAAACTTTGGAATGGTTAGTGATGCACAACAAAATTAGAATGTTGCAAATTTCCTTTATTTTTCTCATTTTTTAACTTGTCATCCCCTAAAATTTAGCCTAGTGTCCTCTTGTTCCGGTAAAGTTTGCCTCTGTTTCTTGTTGTTTTCAGCTCGAAAGCTTCAAGTAAAACACACATATATGGATGGACACATGGATATGGATATATATGCACACACACACGTGTATATGTATGTATGCCCATTCTACACAACACACATATACCCCCCCTAGATCTGAGAATGGATTTCTTGCACGTACATATCCTTGTAATATAATCACGAGCTCAAAAATAAACAAATGAAAATAAACTGGCATAAACATTGAATCAAAAATGAAATTGTGGGTGTTGCTCTCAGTTGTGTTTTGCAATGGGGTATTTTCTCTCTCAAATCTATGCTGCTTAAATCAGCAACCTTTTAATTTTCCTCTCCTATTTTTTAAAATGCTTTAAATATGTTTGTAGCACCTCCCGTGGTGCCACTTACTTAAAAACTCATTTTTACATCTTTTAATAAAACACGAACTAAATTTTTCCTTAAAAACAAGGTGTAAGTATGCGACATTCATACTTAGAAAACATCTACTACAATGCATGCAATTGCATATGTTCAACTTTCCCAATTCTAACTGTATCTAAGAAGCACTCTGTTGATAACCTTGATCACAGGCTCATCTAAGGTTCTTAAAAGCCTCATCAATGAATCCAGAACGCTCAAAATCCTATAAATTGACCATTCGTTTGCCCTAAAGGGCTGAAACAGACACCAGATGCAAAATTGTCAAACTTTGGCAAACCTTGAGGTTCTCAAAATGAGGTTCACATCATTAGGTGCACAAAACTAGGTTCGTGGCATGAGGTTTATAAAACTAGGTCCAAAACAAGAGCTTTGCAACTTTAGCTTTGCATCATGACCATCGCAACACTAGCAAGCATTGCAAGCCTAAAACACACCGCAACACTAGATTTCAGATTTGGAATAACCTTACAAAAATCACATGTCAAAGACTATACTTGTCCAACAACCCAAGTATTATATACCGTTGGAAAGCTCTCAAAACAAGGAATCCAATTATGAAATTAGATTTTAGGAATTCAAAGTTAATGATCTTCGTAAAACATCGCAAGTTTCAGCTGTCTTAATCTTCAGAAAAATGGCCAAGAAAAGAAATTATCAAAATATGCATAACGTGCCATTTTCAAACCTTCACAACTCAGAGTGTTGATCAAAACCTCCCCAAATTTTACAAGTAAAATTTTGAGACTATATATACAATTCCATAAATTTAAATTAAAAAATGAATATCACCAAATCTGTCCTGTCTCTTTTGTGCCCTGTGGAGTAGCTCTTGAAATCCCTTTCGTGTCAAAAAACCACTCAAAATGAGCAACCACAAGTTCTTGGGCCGTTATCCAACTTGTGCAACTGCTGTGGGCGAAACCGGTGTTTAATGCAAAGTGGCGGTTTCGTCATGAGACAGAATTCTATGTGTCCATGACTGAAACTGTTTCTCTCATTTTCCAGGTGCCTGCTGAAGTGCTTAGAGATCCATGTAGGTTGCCTTCATGCTGTCAATCGGGCCAGGTGCATGCAATCATTGAGAATCATTTTGGGTGATGCAAGATTTCTTGGTTTCCTAGATGCTCCTGCATCAGACCAGCTCTGTGCTTCCTTGTTCTTTACTGAGATTAACCTCGATTCAGGGTACCATCAGATTCTTGTTGCACCCTTAGATGTTTGGAAAACTGCCTTTAAAGCAAAAGAAGGTTTGCTTGAATGGTTGGTTATGTCTTTTGGCTTGATAATGCCCCCGTAACATTCGTGTGGATGATGAATGACATCCCAAAACCCTTAATAGGTTCATTCATTGTCTATCTTGATAACATTCAAATAAAAGTGAGAACTCCTGGATCACATTCAACCAATGCTAAAACAATTACGACAACATAATTTGTATAGGTGTGTTCATTTGCCAGGAAGGAAATTCAATATTTTGGGTGCATTGTTGATGTACATGGAGTAAATGTGGATCTGGCCAAGATCCATGTCATCTAGGAATAACCTACACCAAAGACACTCACAAAACTTCATGGTATCTTGGTGTTGAAAATTTTCTACAAGAAATTTGTACTTGGTTTCTCTCACATCACTTGGCCCTTCAATCAAGTCACCAAGGGTGGCAGGAAGGAAAACTTCAGCTGATCAACCATGCGACAAAAAGCATTGGAGGAGTTGAACTGCAAACATTGTTATGCCCTTGTGCACACAACACCTAATCTTCAACAACCATTTGAGATAGACACTGATGCATTTGAATATGCACTTGGAGTAGTCTTCACTCAATTTGGTCATCCAATTACTTACCATAGTGAAACATTCATTGTTGTGGTAAGAAAGTGTCCCACAGATGACCAAGAGCTTTATGTCATTGTCTAGGCATGTAAGCACTACATATTGAGAAATGAGATCATCATTCATATAGGTCATATGCCACTACAGTTCTTGCAGATGTTGGAGTGAGCGTATTCACACTCACTTATGGAGGTAAGCTTAATATGGAGTTTGTTATAGTTGTTGGACTGTTGTGTGCACAGACAATATTTGGTGTGCACCTATTTAGGGAATCCAAGTTATTTTGAGTGGATCACAACCACCAAGTGGCTATTGTGAAACCAACTCATATGCCTATTTATTAGGCACTCCTTGTGCTATCTCTTAGGTTGTTGAAGAGAGAAGCTATGGATTGTATTATATTTTTTGAGGCAATAATGAGAGACTATTGTGCATATTGATTATTTGTTGTATATGCAATGTCTGAATGATGGCTTGGTTGTGGTAATAGTTTGTAGAAGAGACCCTACGTTTGCATGAGTGCATATTGTTGCACTTCGTTACAGTATCAGAGCCAATTCGTGCATCCATTACTCAGTTGAATTTATTTTATTTGCTCAACGTTGAGCCTCTCTCATTGCCAAATTCTGTTTTTGATCATTTTTTGAATTGGTAATTGTTTGGCACCTAGGCCATACACCTCTTTGAGAGGTCGTTGGAACAACTATTTCCATCATATTTGGTTTGCACAAATTTGACTTGCAGGCTGTATTGCTCTCATATGAATTTGGAATTTATACTGACCGTATGACACATTTCTATTAGTTTTTATTGGGTTTTTTGAAACAGGTCATATTCGCTGTATGACGCATGTAGATTTTTTTTTTGCCTTTGCAAATGGAGTCTTTGAACCAACGAATCTAATGTTGGTTGTTTATGGCTTAGCTACATTGAACCACTTGTTCAATAACTTGACGACATAGATTTTGCAGACATGGTGAAACTACAAACATTCGAATGAATCCGATTGCCTTCCATTGCTCAGAATTCCTCACTTTGGTTGCAACAGTCAAAAGCTTCACAACGCCCCTCCAAATTGGTAGATCGACAATCTCACCTAAGTGAACATCTAGCTCCTTGTTGATAGATTTCACCAAGATCAAATCTTGTTTTAGCTTCACAGTTCAACCTTGGCTCAAAGTTCGCCTTGTTGAATTCTATGGGTACAACTCAGCCTGTGCATCTTTTTGGAGCTTCTCTCTATTCAACATCCATATTTGCATTCATGGTTTGGACATGTGCTCTCTTCCTTGCCGTTCTAGAGGTAGACCAATTAATGGTCCAGTCTCTCATTGTTTTAATTTGAATGGAAGTGATCGCCATGCCGAGGTTTACAGCATAGTTGTATTATGTCTGCATATATTTAATGTTGCACTTGTTGGGCCAACTTTATTCGGGCAACTAATCAAAAGCGCACCATTGCTCATAGTATGAAAAAGTGACACACAACCTGCTTACTTGCAGTTACCTACACCCGTCAAAGGTCATTGAGTTATTTGTTTTTGGTTTGTTATAACTGCCAGGCACAGTCCAAGCCACCTATTGTTCTCAACATTTGTCATCCAAGCCGTTTGGCGCAACTGAGCGTAACTAGTCAACACAACTCCAACATCCTTGGTGAGTCTTTTGATTGGTCATCCTCCATCTCGCCAACCAAACCATGGTTTTTTTTGGCTTCGTCGCCATTCATTTGGTGTTGCTACAACTGTGAATGTAGTTATTCAATCTTCAATAAGTTTGGTTTTTCAAATTGTAGTTGCCCTTTACAAAAAATAAATTGAAATTTCTTCGTTTATATGTTCAAATGCTTGGTAGGCTGATTGGTTGTAAATATTTTGCTAAAATTTAGACCTTGGAGAGGTCTTGGTTTCAAACCCCTCTTTACACAAATAAGTTCTTTTATTAAAACAAAACAAAAGAGAACTTATATTATTGATTTGGGGGAGCTATAAGACAATATTTGTTAAGTGGGGTTGTCTTTTATGTGGAAATTACTTTATAAAAGGGTGGCAATTTTTTGTAAGGGGCAAATTACTTTTTTTTTTTGGCACTAGGACTTTTGTAAGGGGGTGATATATATCTTTCAAGGGGAGATTATTAAAACAATGGAAATTATAAATGGAGGAGAATTCCTTGTAGGCATACTTTTCTCTTCATCATTTTTTTAGGCCACTTTTTGCATTGTATCTACATTGTACTTCTCTTTTGGATGCATTTTTAGTGTTACCCGACATCCCTCTTTGGCCATTGTTGTCAATTTTCGGAGGTGTGTTTTGCAATTTTGTCGCATTTCTATTGTTTGGAGGGAAAATGAGACATTTAACTTGTGTTGGGTGTATTTTCCTTTTTGACATTTGTATCATAAGAGTAGTTGTTTTGTGGGGGATAGACATTCTCCTCTTTGACGACTTCTTGCAACAATGACTACACCATTCTTCGAACTCCTCAACACTTCAAACTACAAGGATTGGAAGTTGAAGATGAAGATGCATTTGCAGTTGAAAGGCTTATGGAGAGTTGTGCTTGATGACTTTTCAAACTTTACAGATAAGGAAGATATTGTGTGGATTACATCCTTGCAAGATGAGGCACTTTGTTTCATTCGACTCAAGGTTTTAGATAGTTTGCAATCTCACATTGTGCAGGCCACGTCATCTAAGGAAGCTTGGGACGCTATTGAAGCATTGTTTGGGGAGGTCACTGCACCTCCAATTGTTCCTCTTCCTTCTCTTTCCTCTCAGAGTGAGGTTTTTTTTTGATAGTGACATTATTGATGTTCCTCCATTGTCTTCTCCTATTTGTGAGAATGTGATTCTTAAC
Source organism: Torreya grandis (assembly GCA_037957365.1). Classification (NCBI taxonomy): domain Eukaryota; kingdom Viridiplantae; phylum Streptophyta; class Pinopsida; order Cupressales; family Taxaceae; genus Torreya; species Torreya grandis. The sequence continues at coordinate 8,894,174 of JARHVA010000059.1, read as the reverse complement.
GGTGATATGCATAAGAAACCTTTGGCATCTCCACCTCCTCCTTCATTTGTTAGCAAGGACTTATCTCGTCAGGATGTTGCACTTACACCAACTTTTGTTGATGACACACAAGAGGAACCTATGCCTCCTTTTGCTGCTCATATTGATGTACAATTTAATATTGTGATTGTTGCGCTTATGTCTTCTGTGAAGGCCTCTTTTCTAGCACTATAGGGAGTGAATAGGAAATTAATGAAGCAAAATTGCTTTATGTGCTCCCTCATTCATAGTAAGGGTGCCTTTATTCACTACCTGCAGAATCATATTGCTAGCATGCAACATCACCATGATATGTTGGACATTCACGCCTTTGTTTCTAGTCCATCATGTCCTCTTGAATCAGGGATGCATCCACTTGATGCAATTTTACAATGTGACCTAGTATATTCTGAGCAACCCATTGTTCCTGTTGCTCCTATTGTTGTATTTGATGCTTCTATGCCTATTGTTGTTGCACACTCTACATATCTCACTCCAATTCCACCTGCATATATGCCTGCCTCTTTTGAGAAGCATACCACTACTTTTGGCTCTCGCATGCTTCATTCAATGGGTCACACTACTAGATTTGTGGGCATTTGTAAGCATCTATAGGGCATTACTACCCCTATCCAACATGTTAAATGGATTGCTCGGCATGGTATTGGTTATTCAGTAGGTCTTTCATCTTCAATGGGATCATTTGATGATATAGATTTGTCCTTTGTATGCTTCACTCTTCGTGAAGATAATGAGTTACATATGAGCTCTTTTGCACCTTCACCCAGACTTGAAAAACCTAAGATTACAGTTGTCAGTGCTGATCATTTTGACACTTTTTTGGATGTTACCTCACATTCCTCTGATGTGGACTTTGAACCCACTCATGTGTAGGCATTTTCATCCACCATTCGTGCTCATTTAGGGTTGAATTTTGATTTTTCTTGGTGGCATCGACAACTTTCTTTGAGAAAAATATATAGGTGAGGTTCCTCCACCACTCAGCATCTTCGACTGCACACTACTCCTGCCTTTTGATGCTCCTTAGTTGCATGAGCTGTGTTAGACATTTGTTTTTGGAGCATGCATCTCTCATTTCATAGATGGTGTCTGTGACAACATTTGTAGTTTCTTGTGTCACTTGGTGATATTGTTTGTTGGATGGGACCATTTTGTAGTCACAATGAGAGTTATGGAGTTTTTCCTTCATGTGTGTGCGCTCCATGATGAGCACTTTCTTCTTCAGTTGCATGACTATCCCATCACCACAAGGAACATCTTCTTGAGAGATTTTATATCTGTATCTTTGATGTTGACAGTGTCCTTCAGGTTTGTGGTGGAGCTTGTTCTCCTTCTAAAGATTAGCTAGCCTAGTGAAGTCTAGTGTCAGCATTTCAGTGTTTGGGTAGTGGGATTTGTCGACTCATGCAGTTTTTTTGAGCCACTACACCCATTTTAACATTATGGGGGAGGGGGTGTATGTGCACATACTACTTCAGGTGTTGTGTTCTTTGTTAGCCCTTGGCACACCACATTTTTTTTAGGTAGTTGATTGAGTGCACTTTTGTTTGATGGGATTCATTGAATCAAGTGCACCTACTATAGCACTGTGTTGAGCTTTTGAGTTGTGCTTCTTGGGATGCCTTGTAGTATAAGTTCTCTTCTCCACTTTTGTTGTGGGTCTACTGGTTTTTGGGTACCTTGCAGTAACACATTTCATCTATGGAGACTCTTTTTTCCAATTTTTTATGATCATTATTTTTTATTGGGTGAGCCTCGTACAAAGTACCAATTCTATTTGACTTGGCGGTTACAACGGCTCGACATCCATGTATTTTGATAAGATGGATAGTTACCATAGGGGCGCTTAGTATTTCACTGTGCATTTGTACATGGGTACTTGATCATGCCTAGTTGTCGGGACCCATCAGTCTCTTTGCTTTCTCTTTTATCACTCTCTATTCTACTCTTAAGGGAGGTTGTTGGAGTGAGCGTATTCACACTCATTTACGGAGGTAAGCTTAATATGGAGTTTATTATGGTTGTTGGATTGTTGTGTGCAGGGACAATATTTGGTGTGCACCTGTTTAGGCAATCCAAGCTATTTTGAGTGGATCACAATAACCAAGCAGTTGTTGTGAAACCAACTCATATGCCTATTTATTAAGCACTCCTTGTGCTATCTTTTAGGTTGTTTAAGAGAGAAGCTACGGATTGTATATTGTTGTTTGAGGCAATAATGAGAGATTATTGTGCATATTGATTATTTGCTGTGTATGCAATGTCTAAATGATGGCTTGGTTGTGGTAATGGTTTGCAGGAGTGCATATTGCACTCCGTCAACAGAAAACAAATCGCAGCAAAAATGACAAAAAAATAGCCTTCATATCTTCAACATTTCCACGTGAACATCATGGATAATAAGGGAAATGCCAATCTTGTAGCTGAGTTTTTGAGCCAAACCCTTGATCGAAGTCTTCTTTGTCTTCTTTGTGCATGATGCATGTGAACATGAGATCAACCCTTGGCCAAAATTGTACCCAATAGCATCAGATTTTGCACAAATCTATCCGATATTACATGGTAGTAAGTCAATTCAAGATCACTACTTGGAGGATGGACTCTTGTATCATTTGGTACACTTGTGTTTGTTGCATGAAGTAGAATGACACAAGTTGATATGGGAGGTTCACTTTAGCAAAGTTGTAGGTTATTTTGAATTAAAGAAGATCCACATGGTATTGAAGAAGTATTTATTTGGCCAGCATCTCATGTCAAAGGTTGCAAAATACATAAAATCTTACATTGCATGTACTGTAGCCAAGCTGACCAACAAGAAGCAAGGAATGTATACTCCTTTGCCGATACCAATCAGACCTATGGAACTGGTTTCCATGGATTTCCTTTCAATTTTGGCTATCACCGAGCATGGTAATGATTGTGGTGGATATATGTTCAAAGATGGCTATTCTGGCGCCATGTAAAAAGGCTTTTCCAGCTTAGGAAACAACTCAATTGTTCTTTTAGAATGTATGGGTTCTTTTTGGGTTGCCTTCGACCATCATATCTCATAAAGATAACAAATTATTGAGCAATTTCTAGAAAGCAATTTGGCCAATAATGGACGCAAAACTAAGTCTACCACATTCCATCCCCTGATTGATGGACAAACATAAGTGGTGAATAGGAGGATGGTCGTGCATATTCTTAGGGTGTACAATCCCAAGAAGGATCCCACTTGGGATGTGTTAACCTTAAAAATTTCAGTTTTTTTTAATATAATCTATATCTAAAATTTGGTTGTTGGCTAGTCATCATCCCTCATAAGGTTTTGGTTAGCAATCCTATTGCAAAATGTAAGATGTTGATTACCACTGCAAATTGAAAACCGATAATGATGGTTTGTAGTTGGATTCGTTGGATCAAAAGCTTGAAATGGTGATTTGGGGATGTTTTTGCTAGGTTGAAAACCAGCTATGACAGCCCAACAATGTGTTGAGTTGAAAGTCCATTTGGGGCAGCTGGCAAATGCATCTTTACATTTGCATCAAGGAGACACGCAACAAGGTAGGTGACATTCCTTTGACAAGGTAATGACCATTTCACCAATGGCAATGATTGAAGTTTTTTGAAGATCACATATTGGACCCCTTGCAGTAAGAGAGTTTTCCGGCATTTCAATGAGAGGAACTTTTGAATATGAAGTTTGAGGTTTTTTTTGGTATTATTAAAATGCAAATGAAAGGCCTCTGAATTCATTTTGCAAAAGGCTTGCACCACAAGGATTGAAAACATTAAGTCACAAAATATGCAATATAGGCCATGATTCTGGAAGTGGGAGTTTTTATCAAGCAAAAAGAAGATTTAAATATAAATTTTTTGCAAGTTGGTCTCTGCACCTCGTCTAGAGAATCCACTTCAATGGGACGAGTCTGAGAATTGTGAGGCACTGCAGCTGAGAATAGTCCAATGACTCTGATGATTGGCATGAAGGAGACGACTCCAAAATCACACTTTTGGAAATGTTTCAAAAGAATTACATTTTCTACACACTTATTGGGTCTTATGATTAATTTGGTCTAAAGGACATTAAAAGTCTTCATCGTCATCATCATCAATCAATGGATGGATTGAATTTTCCTGGTTTAAGGAAGATTAAAAAATAATAACCATGGTCTATCTTGAATTTGGACTTGAGGTGTAGTTTCTACATCAACAACTGCCTTGAAGTGATAAAAGTTTAAATTCAAGGAATATTTTAGTTTGTTTGGAGTTGATTTATTTTTTATGTAAAACAGATTAAAATAAAGTGCTTCACATTTTTGAAATTCAGAACCTTTACGCTCCTTCCACCCTCTCTTAATAAAGCAAATTTGAAACTATATTGTTAGGTTAGTGGAATTAAAGGTGGAGGCAGTTGGTGATGCAAGCGTATTATCCAATTTGCAAACTTGCATGTCCCGCTGCTCTGGTTTGAGTAAACAGTCAGAAGAGATCACATGACCTTTTTCCATACAAATGAGGATTACGTGGCAGAGGATTAATGGATGCATGTGATGGACCATTAGGATGTGATACATGCAATACCAATTTATAATGAGAATCGTTTTCATTCACTAAAAGGCACACAAATGATTCATTTTCTCCTGGTTTCTCTGAGCTGCAAGTGCACTCCTTTGATGGTGTTCCTGATGTTTTGTTCTCTCTTAGTTTAATGGGTGCTGCTGTGCAGTATATCCTAGACTTGGTTCTCTCTGCACTACAAGAGGATAAGAGCCGAAGGCTTATTGATTCTCAGTTGCGCAAAAGAGTGGGTCAAGTATTATATGGTGCCCATTGATAATATGTATGCACATAGCTGATAAGATATAATTTCCACCACCAAGCATGATGCCTTGACCACATAGTCCATAACATGTTTTTATGGAGAGCTGCAGACTGAATTCCATACCTAGACAATGTCCAAGCACTGTTGGACATGCTCAAGGCAGGCCCATTACAAATGCAGTGTGGACTAGCTACAGGGAAGAGAATGAAATAAAGGGTTGTTGCTCTCGGCTCATAGGAGAATTGTATTGGCCTACGTAAAATTGAATGATAGTTGAATGGCCCAATTTATACAAAGTGTTTGAAGAACAACACATACAAAGCGGAAGATATTCTAGAAGAGGAGAAAATTAAAGGCCTTGAAAATTGCATTATTAATGTGTACCACGATCCTCTCAAAATCACAATACAAAAATTTTTAGGGAAGCCATTTCTGTTCATAACAAGATAAAATAAGTGAGGGACAGAAATAATTTCTGGTTATGTACAAGAAAGGCGTCAGTTTAGAAGAGTGAAGAGATGTTGCCTGATCATAAATCCAAAAACTACACCTTGAATGTGTGTTAGGCCTAGAAATAGGTTTCTACATATAACAAGCCTCTAAATGGGTAAAATGTATAAGCCCATTCTAGATCCAACACATAAGAAAGCCAATCCACAAAGCTGTCCGGGCCAATAGACAAGGGTTGTGTGCAACCTCCTAACAAAGGGGACCTACACATACAATCTTTAATTAGAGAAGAAAGGGTAGGACACATTACTAGATTTGGGTGTCATTAGATGGTAAAGCAAGAGCTATGGTAGCTAGGTCAATGATTGTGGTAAAGGCAAGGGCTGTAATAATAATAGTAAATAATAACAAGCACGTGCTTTAATACTGAATAAATGGAACATACGACCTTCATCATTCGACCATGCACAAAAGTAAAAGGGGTAGGATTAGAGATACTTACCTTGAGTCGACTTGTTGGTGCATTAATATTCCCCTTGGATTTGAGAACTTTGTGAGAGATGCTTGTACACAAAGTCAAGATGGATAAAAGGAACCCTAAGTAGAGCACAGTTGCGGATTCCAAGGATTTGGTATACCTTGATGGCGTAACTCCAATTCTTGAATCTTCAGGGCCTCTTTGCATCTTGTCTTCCTTTGTTTAATCTCCTCAATCCTTGTTCCTCTTCTTCTTCCCTAAGGGGAATTGCATGCTCACAAGCAAAGCAAAAGTTGTTTTCTCTGAGAAATGACAAAAGGAAACTATAAATAGGGGTACAAATCCTTAAAATCAAGTCTCAATTTTAGCCGATGTCATCGGCCTAGTCAAAGACGTTGAAAGAAATTAGACATCATCGGCTTGGCCAATGTTGTCAGCCAAAATAGAGGGCTAATAAAATATGTTGAAGAGGCTGATTGAGAACAAACAATCTAGGACAGGGATTAGAGGAAGGAACAAGAGGTGAAGGATGCCAAATTTGATGGTATGAAGGGCTCTCATTTCATCTCTCATGAAGTGCTCGAAGCTGGCCCACCCTGATCCCAAATTTATACATTATGGGAGAATCATGTGACAACAAGCCTTGAGCAATAAAAGTATCAGTAAAGTTAATTTAATATTTATGCATAGGCTGCCTCGAAGCTTATCACTCATCACAATAATGAAACAAGGGATGGTGCTTTGTCAAAAAAATATAAACTAAAAATGAATTGAATGACTTTATTGAAATTATTGAGATGCTAAAAATAAAATATGCATACCTCGACTTACCTTTTCATTGAAATGGATGCATGCATATTTCTTAGTCTCGATTGTGGTGGGCACTATTGATGCTCATTTCATCGTCAAACACTGTTTATGTTAACCCTAATGATACAAGACTATATGGACTAATGCAATGCTAGCAAATGTAGATGAGTTTAAGTGTAGTTATCATAGTTCTCAAAGAGGATGGTACTAGGACATGTCTAGATAGCTATGAGGTAAAAGCTAAATTATGTCCAGAAAGCTTGGAAAAATAATTAAGGTGCTAGGATGGGTTCAGATAGTTGTGAGGCAAAGGCTAGATTTGGTCTGGAAGGCCTATGAAAATAATTAAGGTGCTAAGATGAGAAAATTGATAAAGATCCCAAACACAACCAACATAAGTCCTTGAAGGATAAAGAAATGGTTTAAAGAGCATCTTGAAAACCAAAGATGTAGCTTTTATTCAAGTAGGTATGGATCAAGGGGAAGTCCATTGATTCCCCAGGTCTTACATTCTTTTATGCAAGAACCGTAATGATGTCACGATGCTAGAAGGTCTGAAAGCGATATAAAGAAAACAACATAAAGAAATGGGAGAGACTTGGAAGCAAGATTGTTCGTCGAGGGGAAATATTGGAGGGAGGGAAAAAAAACCACAAAAAGGCGAAGATATGCTCTTTACTAGAAGCAAGATACTGTAGTCAATTCCATAAGACTAAGAGTTTTTGACATCTAAAGTTTTATGAACCTTGTTCAGGGCTGTGGTTTGGGCTAGCTAGTGAATCAATTAACTTATCATATGAAGGCTATAAATATGCATGTAAAAGTAAAGTTCATTGCCTTCTTGTGACTTTTCTCTATTCTCAAGACTCGTCAGAGCCATCGACCACTATGAGGATTGGGTACTTGTGTGAAAAGGCATGTGACATGAATGAATGGATATGTGACCTCCTACCCTAGGCACAAGCCTACCACATTCCAATGAATCTTCGACTCTCTTGTGAGGCCAATTGTGGAGTTTGATCTTTCAACTAGGGTGGGGGTGTGCCAATATCATTTTTGGTCACACATTTTTTGGTTGTGATTTGGTTTTTAAGATTTATGGCTTTTGATTTTGTTTCTTTTGTTTCTTTCTAGATTCTAATTCTTCTATTGTCCTCCATATGGATTGATAAGGCCAATGATGGTCTTGTTCTATGGCATTACTAAGAGAGCGTACACCTAATAGTTTAGAGGGAAACATAAGATCTAGATGCTTAGATACTCCTAGACTTGCACCTTATCAAAGAGTGCAATCTTGATTCTGACCTTGGTGTGCCAAATAGGGCATGTAATATTATGGGGAGATATGCTGAGGATTGGGTTGCCATAGTTGAAATGAATAAGGGTGTGATACAATGATGAAGAGACTTGAGACTTTGTCAATAGAAGGGGGATTTTAGATGAGAGACATGTAGATAGACTACAATAGTTTTGCCACAAAGAATATGATTGAGTTTGGGTTGCAAAATGACTCTCAACCATTTCCTTATCTTTCTAAGACACATTGAGCTATGATTGGAAGTGAAAGCTTTTTGCACTTAAGGGGTGAAATGGGTAGCACAGTAGAGTAGATAGAGCCAAGATCCTTGCAAGGATGTTAGGAAGAGAACCAAGGGGCTAATAGTAAAGTAAGGTAGAAGAGAGCCAAGAGACTAAGGGCAAAATAGTATCTAAAGCAGCCAAGAAGCTAAAGATAAGATTGGAAGGAGCCGAGAGGCTGGGATTATGGAGACAGCTTCGTAGGAGCTTGCTTTTATGTTTGAAATGCTGCTAACATGATGCTAAATGCAATGATGCATGTAATTAAGCAAATAAGACTGCTATATTGACATCCAAGATGCTAGTAGACATGCCAATCTAGAAAAATTACATGAAATGCAAATTATGCTACATGCCTAACTAAATGTAGTAACATATGACATATGTACCTTAGGTGATCTGGATCCCAGGAGTTTTGGGGGTACAACACTCTAAATGAAGGCTTAGATGGGTTGTATGCATATGCGGAAGCAATATTGCATAAGATGGAGAACAAAAAAAGTGATAGAACTAGATTAGAGAATTATATTAATTTGTGTTTTGTACATGGCATACTCTTGAGAAAGATGTGTGGCTACTTACATTCTACTATTTGCCTGCTATCTAAAGCTATAGATATCTATACATAGATTACAAAGCCATGAAGGCTAAAGAACTGTTATGGAAGTCAAATCATTTGAGCTTCCACATGTGACTCTTCACCTTCTGACGGTTACTTCGCTTGACCTTTAGATGCACAATACGCTGATAGGTGTTCTATCATGGACTGAGATCTAGGAGTGTCAACTGTCATAGCACAACATGGTGTGGTATCTCCATGTGACCATTTGCATGTTTTGAGAATTGTGGATGTTGCGCAGTGGTGGTGTGCATGGCGCACCATGGTGTAGCATTGCACATGCTGCAAAGTTTTGATGTGTGGAACTATGAGGTTGTTTTGTGTGGAATTGCAAGGCTATGTTGAACGACGTTGAACTTGATTATCCACATTTTGGCGTTGGGCAATGCACTGGCTCTAAACCCTGTAAGAGCTAAGCCCTTGACACTTACATGTTCCATGCCTATCAGGTGGAGTGTGTATTGTTGTCTTTGGAGCTATGTGACACAAATCCGAGCATTGCACTATATGCACATGATGCAAGGCATTGCATTTAGGTGCTCGAAGGTGTAGTTGCACTATGTTGTCTTTTGAGTTGCATGACATTTATCCTTGTGTTGCATGGGATGCACATCATGCAAGGAGCTATGTGGAGGTGCTCAAAGGATTGAGTTGCATGGAGTTTCGCAAATAACCAAGGCACTCAAGGTAATATCACAGGTCTACAAGGATGTGTGCAGATCTTTAGCCTTTTCTTGAGAAACAATTGTCCTGATTGCGTTAAGTCTTAGAAACAAGTGCGATACAATCTTCTTAGGAGTTTAGTACTTCTTATTGCTCACTAAGATGGCGATACTATGAGGATTGGCTGTGTATAGACCATGGTGGTTGTGCATGTATGCATGCCCAAGGATTATCATATACATCAATTGGCACTACATCACAAACTAGACCCTGTTTGAAAGGATGGATAGCATATGAGAAGTGGCCTCAGTGAGTGATAATGTATACCTTTGGTGCGGTAGGAACTAATCCATCCCAAACTGTAGGGATGCAAATGAGGCATGGTTGGAAGGTTCAATCTCTTGATGATTGCTTTAGAGATGAGATTCCTCATGCTACCGCCATTGATCAAAAAATCTAGTGGCTGCCCTTGCATCCACATATTCTAATGGATTAGGCATTACACTTCAACATCTAGCATTGTTGGTGTGGCTAATGCACTAAAACAAATTTGAGGTCTGTTTCCTCTACTTCAGGGAGAGTCTGGACCCTTTGCTTCTGTGCATGCCAACAGGGTTTTTTGTGCATGGCACTCTACATTGGAGTGGCTTCTGGTTTTGTGTTTGACGCACCATTTACCCGTTCTTGATGGTTTGAACTTGTCTGAAGCAAGAATTTTCTTTGGCATGGCAAATGTTTCTTGTTTTCCGTTTAGCTTGGACTCTTCTTCAATGGTTGTCATATAGTGATAGGCTTCTCCCATCATCTTGACCTTATATAGCTTCAGTTTGGACTAAATGAATGGTCCTAGGCCCCTACAGAACTTGGGAACTCTATGTTGTTCTAACTTGAAGGAGCCCACTTTTGCATATAGTTCATGGAAGGCATCGATGCAGGGTTGGATTGACTGGCCATGCCCTTGCTGTAGTTGTTGCCATTAAATATAGTTGTCTTCATAGACATCTCTAGGATAGTATTCATCCTTACAGGCTTATAGGAATTTATCCTAGGTTGGTTTAGACTCATCTTCTGTTTGGTCTTTCTTCCACATAATGTGTGTTTGCCACCACTTCTTGACAAGTGAACAAACTTCAAAAGTGTAATCTTGATCATCTCTTCATTAGAAAAGTCATTCATAGACAAATACGACTCTAATTGATCTAACTAGTTATCTACTGCATCTGCATATATTTTTCCCTCAAACACAAGAATGTCTATATTCACTTGAAACCTAAGACTTAACCACGAAAAGCTTTATCTGATGTGTGAGTCAATGGAACCACCCATTTGAGGACTTCAACGGATTGGTTGAACATATATGTCTTTTGTTCTTGAAGAGTCTTTTTAACCTCATTATTTATCAACATGTGAACATCATTTTGTGCTATGTTATCTCTCGCCATCTGAACTTTATTAAAATGACACAGTAGATAGTCTGAGGGATATCGTGGTTTGACGCCAAGCTTCAGATACTCTGACCTTGTTTGATGAGACATACAAGATGAACTACTTTGATGTTAATGATCTTGATCCTAGGAGGTCCGAGGGACAACACTATAAATGAGGGCTTAGATGGGTTGTATGCATATGCGGAAGCAATATTGAATAAGATGGAAAATAGAGAAAGTGATAGAATTAGAAGAAATAATTATATTAATCTGTGTGTTCTGTACATGGCATAGTCTAGGGAAAGATGTATGGTTGTTTATGCTCTTCTATCTAATCTAATAGATATTTATACATAGATTACATATCCGTCAAGGCTAAAGAATTATTATGGAAAGTCAAATTGTTTGAGCTTCCACATGTGACTCCTGACTTTCCAACAATTATGTTGCTTGACCTTTAGATGTATAGTATTTTGACAGGTGTTCTATCATAAGTTGAGCTCTGGAAGTGCCAACTATCATGGTGCAATGCGACATGGTATCTCCACACGGCCATTTGCGTGTTTAGAGAGTTGTGTGTAGATTTGGAGTTGCCTGTAGGTTTGTGGATGTTATGTAGAGGTGTTGCGCATGGCACATACTAGTGTAGTGTTGTGAAGTTTTGCTGTGCAAAATTGAGGTTGTGATGTGTGAAATTGCAAGGTTGGGTTGATCGACGTTGTGCTTGGTTATTCACATTTTGGTGCGGGGCAAGGTGCTACTCCTCAAACTTGCAAGGGCTAAGCCCTTGAAACTTAAGCACTCCACGCCTTTTTGGTGGAGTGCGTGTTGTTTTCTTTAGAGTTGTGTGACATGGATCCAAGCATTGCACGGGATGTGCATAATTCAAGGAGTTGCATGAAGGTGCTTGAAGTGCGGAGTTGCACGATGTTGTTTTCAGAGCTGCACGGCATGTATCCTTGTGCTATGCGGTTTTCACATGATTCAAGGAGCTACATGGAGGTACTTGAAGCGTTGAGTTGCACAAGTCACCAAGGCACTCAAGGTGCGAGTGTGGGTCCACGTGCAAATCATTAGGCATAGTAATTTTTCATAAATTCAGCATTAGTTGGCTCCTTGAAGATGTGTCCTCCATTCGTCTAGACTCAAAAGGTGCTTGGTCCAATGATGTAGGTACCAACCACTTTTGGGTATATTTTCCCTCTTTGTCATTAGTGCAGTCGAATTTGAATACTAGATCTCCAAATTCAAATTTCTTGTGCTTAAACTTTTTTGTTATGTTGTTTAGCTTTGCGCTTTTGAGATTATGATGTAGGGCATTCAAGTGTTGTTCATCTAGTAAGTCTAATGTTTGAGGGCAGGTTTCATGAAGTTCTTCATCAAGTTAATGATATGTAAGGAAATGCATAAAGTGGGTAACTATTTTTATAGTGGTAAGATAGCTTTGGAGCCATAGACTAGTGAGTTTCTCTAGTGGCCGTTTTAATGCTATTACGATATGCCCATAATGTAGAATAAAGCTTAAGGTGCTAGTGGTTTTTTGTCAAATTTTGTTAAGGATTTTATTGGTAGCTTGGGCTTGTCCATTGCATTGGGGGTGTTATGGGTGGAAATTTTGTGCTTGATTATGAATTTGGCACATAATTCTTTCATGTTTTTGTTTTTGAGGTTTCCACCATTGTCAGAGATTGTGTGGGGTATACTGAATTGGCAAATGATTTGGTTGGGGAAAAATCTGGAGACAATAACTTCAATTATGTTTAGTGAGAGATATAGCTTCAACACATTTGGTGAAGTAGTTGGTGGTTATGATGATGAATGTATGTTTGTCTTATATTAGAGGTAATATGCCAATAAGATATAGACCCCACATAGAGAAGGGCCAAGGTGCTTTGATTGTTTGAAGCTCAGTAGGGAGTGAATGAATAAGATCGTCATTGAGCTGAAAAGGTTTGCATATTTTCGCGAAAGATATTGAGTCTTTTTCTAAAGTAGGCCAATTATAACCCATTCATAAGAATTTGCGGGTTGTAGCATGTACACTACAATGCCCCCACAAATTCCCCCACATGCTTGCTCGAGAAGAAGAGAGACCTCTCCTTTAGAACACATTGGAGAAGGGAACATTTGAAGGTACAATAAGATGTCATTTCTGAGGAATTATTCAAAATATTGTGTTCAAATTTGTACCTTTTCTTATTAGACCCCACATAGAGAAGGGCCAATGTGCTTTGATAGTTTGAAGTTCAGTAGGGAGTGAATGAATAAGATTGTCATTGAGCTGAAAAGGTTTGCATACTTTTGCGAAAGATATTGAATCTTCTTCTATACTAGGCCAATTATAACTATTCATAAGAATTTGTGGGTTGTAGCGTGTACACTACAATGCCCCCCCACAAATTCCCTCATGTGCTTGCTCGAGAAGAAGAGAGACCTCTCCTTTGGTAACACATTGGAGAAGGGAACATTCGAAGGTACAATAAGATGTCATTTTTGAGGAATTATTCGAAAGCTTGCATACAAATTTGTACCTTTTCTCAGTAGTTGGTGTTGGTTGGAAAAGTTTGATTGTCAATGAATTGTATGATGTTATTATACAAAGGAATTTGCCTTTTGGTGATTGCTTCAATGTGGCAAATGAGGGAATCCTGTTTAGGTATTACGATACAAGGATTTTTTTGAATGTTGACAAGAAATTCGTTGTCATGTAAAGCCTTGTGAGGGTGAAATGGTGAGGCCGATTAGGCGAGGGAATTGGTGACTACATTTTTTTCTCTTCATGTTGCCTCAATAGTGAAGATGTGAATTCTTTGGCTAGATTGGTTGCTAACTCATGGTAGGATTTGAGGTTGTCTCTTTTACATTAGTATTCTCTGTTTACTTGGTGACAAATTACTTGGGAATTGCCTACAACATGCAGATAAGTGATATCCATATCAATTGCAGCTTTCTTGCCAAGGATGAGGGCTTCATATTCAATTATGTTGTAGGTTATGTCAAAGTTGAGGTGAAATGCTAAGGGGAGTAGTTTTCTTAAGGGATATGTGAGGGCACATCCAACCCCAACCCTTTTAGGCATCTTGCTCCATCAAAATGTAAAGTTATCTTTGTGTAATTGTATTGTGATTTCTCGTTCTTCTTGATTTAGTTATTTTCTATTTTTTGGTTGACTAATCTCTATTTCGCCCTCTTTGGTTGCTTGGACCTCAAGGTCAACTATGTAGTTGTGAAAGCAATTTCTTAGGGAAATTGCTTGTTTGACACCTTCAATGAAAAGGACATTTGTGGGTAAGTTATCTTGGATTTTCTTATCAGCGGGGATATGTGCGGCAGCTAGTTAGTTGGCAACGACTTGTCCTTTGATAGATGTTTTGAGTGATGATTTTGATGTCAAATTCCATGGGAAGGTACATCCATTTTCCCATCTTGTTGCTAGGCAAAAATGCTTTTGAAAAGCAGTGGCATAATGGTATGGACGATGACACAGGTAGTTTGATATAACATGTAGTGCTGTAGGTTGTTAGTGGCAAAGTATATAGCTATGCATTCACGTTTGAATTTTTTGTACCTTGTTTCATAGTCAATTAGTGCATGGCTAATGTAGTAGATGGCATACTCTTTTCCAGTTTCATCTTTTTGTCCTAGCATTGCCTCAATGGATATGGGGGTGGAGGATGTATATAAGATCAAAGGTCGTTCCAAGGATGGTGGTCGTATTGTTGGTGGCTCAAGTAAGGATTTCGTTATGGACTCGAAAGCATTTTGACAAGCATTGTTCCATTCAAGCTTTGTCCCCTTCTTTAGAAAGGAGTTTATGATGTATGCGGTAGGCAAATTCAGGGACAAATCTCTAAATTGCCCCAGAATTTCCAAGAAAGTCTAGATTTGGGGGATTGTCATTGGTTTTGGTATGACTATGATGGCTTTTATTTTGGAGGGATCTATGCCAAACCCTCACCTTGGAACCATGAATTCTAAAATCTTTCTGGGTATTACTCCAAAAACACACTTGTTAGGATTAAGTCAGACTTTGGATTTGTGTAATCTTTCAAAAACGATTCTTAGGTCCGAGGATGAGCTTTGTGAAGTTTGGATTTTACAAGGAGATCATCAACATATGAATCTACAAATTTGTGAATGAGATTGCTAGAGATGTGGGTCATAGCACGTCGATATATTGCCTCGATATTTTTAAGGCCAAGAGGAATTTTTATGTAGCAATAGGTTCCCTATGCGGTGGTGAAGGTTGTTCTTTGTTGATCTTTGGGAGCAATTTGGATTTGGTTGTATTTGGACAATCCATTCATGAGAGATAGCATTTCATATCCAGTGTAGAGTTGACTATGGCATCGTAGGACACGCAGAATTTATGTTTCTAAAATCAATATATATGCGGATGACCACGGTGACTTTCTTTCGTATAGGGAGGATGTTGGACTACCCTATTCAAAGTAGTCTACAGGTTTGATAAATTTTGCATCTAAGAGTTTCTTGATTTCTTTGTGACAAAGTTTTGAAACCTCTTAGGGGAATTTTTGTTGTTTTTGGTAGATAGGTGTCACATTGAGGTATGTCACAATGTTATGTACTACAATCTCGGGATCAGTGTTGAGCATATGGAATATTGCTAGGCAAATGTGTTTGTAAATTTTATGATTAAGGCACAGTGGGCATTTGTTAGCATAATGTCCTTGTTTCTTGCACTTATGGCAAGTGACACGAGCTTCTTCTTTGCTTGAGAAGAGCTGGCTGAACTGCCACCCTCCCTCTTCTCCTTGAAAAAATTCTTAGACCTGAAGTTTTTCGTAGCCTTTCCAAAGAAGGCTACCTCTTGAAGTACCTCCCTCCTAGTAAAACATATTTTTCCTCCTAGTCTTTTTTTGGATAAATATATCAAACAATTGAGAAAAATAAGGAAATTTCTCATGGGAAACAAATCTTTGAAAAAAATCTCATAATTTAGAGAAAATACATTGAAGGCCAAGGGAACAAGTTCCTTGTCTTTTATCACCTCTCCCATGGCAGGCCAAGGGAACAAGTTCCTTGTCTTTTATCACCTCTCCCATGGCTGCCAATGAATTGATTCTGTAATTCTTTGATCTTCATCAAATAACTGGTTACATCATCAGTTTCCAACATTTGAACTTGTGCTAACTCTCTTAAGCCTCATTTTCTGAGAAAGATTATTATTCTAAAATCAATATTCCATCTTAACCCAAATATCATGAGCAGTGGTACAAGCAGAGATGTGAGGGGTGAGATTCTCTCTCACCGAATCTAAAATGATGTGTTTTGCTCTAGTTGCTCTTGGCTCATAATCCACAAGCTTAGTTATCTTGACTCTCACTGGGTCTTTTCACCATATTCAGGATGATTCTGTATAAAAGCAACTCCTCCATGAGGGTCTGCAATCTAAACTTCCACAAAGCATAGTTGGATATGCCATCTGACATGAAACATCCCTGCAACCCAGAAACCATGGAAGCTGCCGTCTCAAATTTGAAGTAGAAACCCTAGGTAGTATACTAAAACAGTCCATAAGAAAGTCAGCAGCACATGATCTACCAAATGGATTATCAAGCCCTAACCAGGCACAATGATCTTCACAAAACAAAGGTAAGATGAACAACCACGATCTTTCTAGAACTGCCCAACCTTGAAAAACTTTCCTTTGTGGCTTTTTCCATGAGGTTTCTAGTGTAACCCACTCTGATACCATGTTGACATTAATTGAATATGTACAAGTATGAAAAACAGAAAATTGATTTGTTTTGAGGAACCAAAATTGCTTTTTCACATGTCCCGACAGATTATAAAATGAAGGCCACTGGGTGATATTTTCATACTGGTACATGTATGAGAAATTCACTGTATATTCAGAAAATAATTGCTACAGATGGAGGCAAGTAGTAAAAGGCTACAGCCGAGATAAAAATGAACAATATCACCTTAAAAATATGCTCATGGGACTTGTATGCATCTGCCCTTTAGGAATAACAGGCCCATGCAGCACCTTAGTAACAGATCATCAAGTAAACATATGTAAAACTCATCCAATGAGAAGATTGTGGCACAAAAAAGTAACTCCGAAAATCTCTCTTGCAATTAAATACTTTTCCAAGAGCATACGTGGGTATATATAGTGATGGGCAAGTGGTTTAGGATGCTCAATAGGCAAGGATAGTCATCAAACCTACCACTCATACTCAGCTATGATTTTAGATCATGTAATTACCAAGTTGCATGCCACTTGAATAAGATTTGATTGAGTTGTCATCAGTTTTATCTTAGCTGTCCTTACCCAACCTTGCAAGGAGGAAAATCAGGCCATCAACTAAAAGTGATTAAACAACACTTTAAAATACCACGATCTTTAACTGAACCCAACAAAACAATTAAGAGAATCAAGCTGATTTTTCTCACACTATATCCTAGAAAATAGAAGTGGAGAAAATTCCTAAAAAATATGAAAATAGAACTTAGGGTTTTGATTAACTCCCAAGTCCCAACATGCTTAGGAACAAGATGAGGAAAATAACACCTAGGATGTCATGTCCCCTTTTTCGAATAAGCTAAGGACACAATAAAAATAATATTTTAAGTTGTTCCAGTGACTTTATTGAAAGGACAAGTTAATATCATTTTATTATTAAAAGTTCAAAGTGTTTTTAAAAGGGGGCCTAAAGTGATGTTGGAATTGGAATTAGACTTGGAATTTGGCTTAGGAATTTGTTTGACTAAGATTGGAACTTAAAAAGAAGGTTTATTAGAATCGGAACTTGGATTTGAACCTAGAACTAGGTTTGGAATAACGTGGACGGCACAACAACACAATTTGGACAAGATTTTGAAACTTTGGTCTTGAATTGGTTTGAAGTTGGCACTTGGTATTAAGACAAGACTTTGGTTCAAATTAGGCAGCCTAATGGCATTGTTTGGACAAGAAAGGTAGGTATTTGGAGCAAGTTTGACATGTCACTTTTGTTTGACCCAGAAATTTATAGAGTATTGCCTTGTGTGTGTAAAAATGGTTCGGATTTGGATTTAGTTTGTTTGGTTTGGTTTCAAGTATAAACAAAGTTTCGATACAACAATAAAGCAACACACAAGTATTACAAGGCAATTCCAATAACCGACATGGGTTTACATCACATTCATTTGATCTTACAATACACTTACCTTGAGAGAGGATTTATAAAATTTAAGATTCTTTAAAGAAATTATTGCAATTATCGGTGGTGTTTTAATCCCACTCTTCTTTCAAAAGGTTTGTATGAGCAAGACAATTTTTGGGGGCAGTTACTTTTGCACCCTTGTATCAATGAATGTTCTATGGCAAAAGGTCTTAAAAGTTTTACTTGAATTTCTAGATGGTTTCAGTATACTTTGCGGCATGTGGACACAAAAATCTGTCAATTGAACGTCGAGATTTAACGGGCCATTCGCCAAAGGGTCTAGTCCCTTCACAACCACTTCAACCGTAAGATTTCGGTGAAGTGCTATCGGAAAAATCAAGCTTCAAGGGACCTCTCAACTAAGATACTGCTGACGTAACCTCAATTTGTATACCTCATTGAATAACGGGGTTGGTACGATGTTAGGATGTGACTTCCTAGTCAATGTACCTCTAAGACTTGCGGAAAGGTGATGAAATTCACTCCACAATAAAAAAAAAAGAATGGTATAAAGCAAATAGGAACTTTGCATTTCTAGGTCACCCAAAAGGGGAGAGCATACGCGCAAAAGAATCTCGCAAGACACTCCAGCAACAAGATGCAAAAACTTGTACAAAATGGAAGAACTTGGAAAATACATAAGTTTTTCTTATAACCCAAATGAAAACGTGAATTTGTTTTAAGCCCAAATTGAGATTTGTAGAAAAGAATAATGCTTTGCTTAGAATCTAAACCCACTTTTTGATAATTATCCTGCCACACAAATGATTATGAACTTGAAAAAAAATGTGGTTTTGAGCTAGTAAGGAGTTTGAAAAGAAGTTTGTTTAGGTCTTGGTTTTTGCCACAATGATTTCGCATTTCTGCAGGACAATTTCGTTGATTTTATCTTTGAATTCGTTGTTCTGCAGAAAACACAGTTAGAATAGAAAATGACACAATAACGATTTCGTGAATATGCAAGACGATTTTGCTGTTCTGCAGAAAACACAGTTAGAACAGAAAATGGCACAAAAACAAATTCGAGAATATACAAGACAATTTCATTGATTTTATCTCCGAATTCACTGTTCTGTAGAAAAACATAGAACAAAAAATGGCACATAAAGGATTTCAAGAATATGCAGGACGATTTCGCTGATTTTATCTCCGAATTTGTTCTACAGAAAACACAGAACAAAAAATGTCACAAAAATGATTTTGTGAATGTTGACTTGCACAAACCAACATAAAATGATTTCATG
The DNA here is from genome assembly GCA_037957365.1 of Torreya grandis. Lineage (NCBI taxonomy): Eukaryota > Viridiplantae > Streptophyta > Pinopsida > Cupressales > Taxaceae > Torreya > Torreya grandis. The sequence goes on along the minus strand of JARHVA010000059.1, from coordinate 8,874,884 downwards.
AATGTTGACCACGATTTCGCTGATGCATGTGCCGATTTTGGCGTTTTCTCTTGCACAAAAAATAGTTAAAAAGACCAGACAAATGATTTCGTCACTGTTAGGGACGATTTTGCTGAAATTGGCTACAATTTCACAATTAAGACCTGAATAGAACGATTTTGTTGTTGCAAGCAACGATTTTACTAAAGTTAATTCCGATTTCGCAGTTATGCAGTAACGATTTTGCTACTTTGGTCCGAGATGGAAATTAACGGATTTTTGAAGAAAAAAGGTGAATTAACTTGATTGTAAGGTTAATTCTAGTAATTAGAAGAATGTAAATGGTCTAGAAGAGCTTGTGGGGTGTATTGAGTCCTTCCAGTCCCATTGGTGTGCCATTATGTAGATTAAAAATTCGAAAGAGATTAGTCAATTCGTTAGTGAATGAAATTAAAACAAACCTGAAGAACGAACGACTCAAGCCTAATCCCTAGGTTTAGCTATATGGAAAACAAACAAGAATTACAAATTAGAAGTCAAAAACTATGTTTATAGTGTCTTAGAAGATTTCCTTAAGAACCGGTTTGAAGAGGTTGAGCTCGGCGTGTAGCCTTTGAAGTCTTTGGCAATGCTTGATTCTACATGTGGAAAGCATCTCTCCTTGTCTACACTTGATTTTTAGGCTTGGCTTAGCATGAGAATTGGTTGAAGCTCCTTGTATAATTCAACAGAGTAAGTTTGCATGAAGAAGCTTGTCTATAATGGCCACATACTCTTGTATTTATAGACTTTACAAATGATTGTGAACCATTGATCTGAGATCAAGATCAATGGTAGAGGACGAATCCTCACATTCATGATCACACACATGAAGTGTTTAAGATATGTCATTTAAGACGTTTTTAGAGTGTGGAAGGCATGTTGGAAGAAAAGTGTAGTCATTGGTCCTCTTAGAGTGTGTAAGAGGGGTGTAGAAGCTTGTAAGAAGGTGTGTAAGTGGCCATGTCATAAGCCACTTTGCCCACAATCCACTCTATTTCATTGACTTGCCTCTATGACATCACTTATGTGAGACAATAATTCAATTTTGATTTTAGAAAAATAGATAAATCCAAATTCATGGAATTTTCCCTTAGAGGAATGATTAGGCTAATTGTTCAAGGTGATTGATTGGCAATTAGAAGAATGGTAACCTTTGCAATGTTCTTTTGTCAATCAAATATTTATTTATTTGTTTAGTAATAATACTTGTAAAGGGTTGATTTGATTTAGGATACATTTGATAAAATTAATGTTGCCATATGATCCATTGCCCCAATCAGAGACATGTGATTTTGGGCTAAAACGGTAGTTATATCAGTAAATTAGGTCCATTGGTGATTTTCGGTTAAATTTGCATGCGATTATGGAAAGTTGCTCTTAATTGCAATTTAGATACGAAAGTGATTAAAATGAAGTGTCTACAAAATGAAAGTTATTATAGTGATATCTTATGCAAACTAGTGGGAGAGAAATTAGGTATTATCAAAGAGAAAGAAGTGTTGGCCATTTTTGGCCCACATATGAAGTTCTTGTATGTTTTGATGAAACATTGGGTCAAAGGCTTAGAAATGGATCCGGCAACAGTGTTCGAGGATAAGCCTGTAAGCCAAAAGCTAAATGAAAAATCTCTTTTTGGCCAAGTCTTTTACTTGTTCATTCTTTCAGAGAACAAGTGAAAGGTGATTTCTTTCGGGCCTATTTTGGTTTCATTTTCCTTTTGGAAAAATTGTGCAGACAATTTTTCCGAATGAATTCTTTCTCCTTTCAACTAAGTGTTCCTTTCAGCGAAGTGTTCTCTCTTCGGGAGTTTTGTCTTGGTTTCTTTCGTTCAAGTGTCAGAAAATCTTCTGGAAAATTGTTTCGAAAGAATTGTTCTAAGCAAAAGTTCTGAAAGATATTTTTTAAAGCGAAGTGGCCAAAAACAAAAACTCTGAAGGATCATTTCAGGATTTTCGAAGGGATCTTTCCCTTCGGGAAAGTCCTTTTCAAGAAACCCGAAGGGCTCTTTCCCTTCGAGAAAGTTCATTTTCAAAAAATCCGAAAGGTACCTTACCTTCAAAAAGGGACCATTTCACAAACCCAAAGGGTACCTTGCAAAAGTTCGAAAGGCATTTTTTCCGAAGACATAAATTTCTTCGGACAAATTGTCTGCGGGAAAGTGATAAACAAAAGCCCAAGAAAAAGAGCCCGAAAGGATGTCGAAGACAATGCCCGAAATGAAAGTCCGAAGAAATTGATGACAGGCTCGCAAACGTCAAGTTTGAGCCCTTGCAAGTAGTCGTTGGCATTTAAAAGACCAAAAGGATCTGCGCAATCTATGGACTTGCACCGACATAAATAAGATAAATTCCGAAAAATCAATGTCCTTAGATTGGTTTTCCATCTATAGGGAAGATTTGGTCCGGGTTTCAAGACAAGAGCTGGTAGGTGAAGTTAATGGGGAGTCCTTGTCCTTCGACATGGCCATCATCTCCGACAAATGTAGAAGCAACATGGCTCAGTCAGGTTTATAGATGTAAGAATTTTGTTCTCATACGTAAGCAGACAAGTGGAGGATGGCGTGGAGATGAAAGATAAAGATCAAGCAATTAGAAAAGATAGCTCAGCCATTTAAGACGTTCTTGGACTTTTCCTTTTTAGTGGACCGTGACATTGTTGTCTTCAACAAGTTTTGTCTTCTAGTGCATTTCTCGACTAATGAGACGGCTGGAAGACTTTTGGAGCTAATGGTGGTTATTTCGTTGGAGAAGGATTAGTTCTAATTAACTCAAGTGTGGGTGAGAAATCATGGAGGGTGGTTGGATATCATTTATTGATTTTTGTTTGCTTGCCTCTTCCCTTTGGGTCTTCCCCGTTTCTATATATGTCTCGATTCTTTTCAAAAGAAGATATCCTCATTTGAGAAGGAAGAACTCTGTCAAAATTTGCAAGCAGGACCTTTTGAAGCAATATAGATTATTTTTATCTATTTCTTGTCTGAAAATCGTGTTTAGCAAGCTTGTGCATGATGGCCTTGTGAAGAAGTGTTTTTCCATGTCCCTTGTCCTTTCTTCTTACCTATTTTCAGGTATTTTTGGGTTAGTTGCAGGTCTAAATTTGAGCTCTTTTTGCCATTAATGGACGCGTGGTGTGAATTTTGAAATTCCTCTCTGCTTCATATATGGCTTAGTGAGCCTAGTTTATGAAACATTGATGCAAATTAACCGGTTGTGAGGTTGTGTAAGCAAAATTATCTTATGCTGAATTAGTGTTTATTTCATGCTTATGTGGGTCACTCTCTATTTGGTGCATCACCTTTTTTATTTCAATTTTTCCTTTTTATGTTACCTTTCTCTTCCTCTTCCTTGATCAACAATAGGTTTTAGTGTGTGGGAACAATTGAAGTGAAGCATCTAAGGAGCTAGCCTCATTAAAAAGCCTAGAAGTTCAACCTCACTACAGGATACCCACAGCCTGAGGTTGCTTCAATTTTGTAGCTGCGAGTGAGAGAGTCTGAAAAACTCTCCCACAAGGGTGCAATTCCATGCTACAACAAGAAGGGCTCAGTCACCAGAAATAAATGAAGTCATGGCGGATAGGGAAAAGAGAGATGATATGAATTCTTTGCAAGAAACTATCAACAAAGGTTAGAGGGATTTGGAAAGAACAATCCAAATGACATTGAGAGAGTCCATGGCAGGGTTAGTACAAGCTTTACAAAATATAAATCAGAATAAGACAAATCAAGGGGAAGGAAGATTTTCAACTAATGAGTGGGCCTCAATCTATCCCGCTTCCAAGACTTTCTGAGAAAAATTTCTGTAAAAAATAAACACCTAGAAGAGGGAGAGCCCCAACATCCCATAGGTAATGATTTTATAGCATATCATGTAGTATGAAAGACTCAACCTTGTAGTATAACAAGCATTGACTTTTTGAGAGTTCTATGATCTAAGAATAATGAATAGTACAGGGAGGGGAAAGAGAACTCAACAGGATCAACCCCGTAAAGATATCCAACAATGTTTGGGTAGGATTACAATCCCTGCATATGATGGATTTAATAAATGCTTTGCCAGGTCTTGGTTGCAAAAGCTGGACATCTACTTATCATTGAATTTGGTGTATGAAGAAGAGGCAATCAAATTTGTTACCCTTCACTTGGAAGGAGTGGCACATGAGTGGTGGTGTCATAGTATGGTCACCCAAGGGCACGGTTCCATTACCACAATTGAAGATTTCAGTCAAAGGTTGAAAGAAAAAATCCAAAGATCCACTTCAAAGAGTTAGCTCAGCTCAAACAATATGGGACAGTGGACAACTATATTGCTGAATTCCAAAGATTATCAGTAACGGTGCCTGATGCGACTGAAATGAGACTTATTGTTATATTTGTAGAGGGACTAATGGAACCACCAAAGGGTTTGGTAAAAGCGTTTGATCCTTTATCTTTGCAAGAAGCTATTAAGAGGGCTTTGAACTTGGAAACTTCAGCTCCCAAGGATATATATTTTACAAAGACACTCGCTATTGGGCAACAAAAGACATCACCTTTTGGGCAGCAAAAGAAACCATTTCAGCAAGGAGTTTCCCAGAAGAAAAAGTTGCCATAGAAACCAAGTAAAGAAATAGAGACCAAAAATGAGCTCAAGGGAAAGAATTTGTGTTTTACTTGCAAGGACCCATGGGAGTCTAGGCACAAATGTTTTGAGCGAGGACATGTGCATTACATAGAAGTGATATCAGGTGCAAAATTGGAATCAGAGGAACCTGAATCAAAAATTGAAGATAAAAAACTAGAACTTGAAAGAAAGGAAGAGGAAGAAGAGGATATTTCAGGAGGCACCCTTGCTACACTTTCTGGCGGCTCTTAAATATCACCCTTTCAGAGTTCATGGAGTTTTACATGGGCATAAAATCACAGTACTGATTGATAGCAGGGCAACCCACAACTTTATAGATGAAAGGTTGGTAGCCAGAAGAGGTTTGAAGACAAATGAATTTAATGGGTTCAATGTTACCGTCGTTGATGGCTATACTATCCTTTGCACCAAGAGAATTTAGCAGTTGGATATCACACTGAAAGGCACATGGTGTGTGATGACTTCTATGTTGTGGGCATAGGAGAGACAAATATGGTATTAGGTGTGAAATGGTTACCCTTGGAGAATCACTTATAATTATCAAATCATGGAGCTGAAATTCAATTTAATTGGGAAAGTGTTACTTCAAGGCATTGCGAATGGAGCCCCTAGAGTTGTCACAACCAAGAGGATGGAAAGATCAATTCGTATTGGACAAATACTTTGGGCAGCCCATTATTTGGTGAACACCATAGCTTTACCCATAGATAAGAAATCCTGTCACGTGGATATCCAATCTATTCTAGACAAGCATGGTACAATATTTAGTGGTTTACCTCTAGGATTGCTTCATGATAGAGGATTCCAACATATAATAGAATTGGAACTGGGTTCTAAGCCTGTGATGATTACACCCTACCGCCATCCAAGAGGGTACAAGGAAGAAATTAAAAAAGCTATCAAGGAGCTTTTGGAGATGGGCTACATCAAGGCTAGTTCTAGTCCCTTTGCATCATTAGTAGTCCTTGTGAAGGAGGATGGTACTATGTGGATGTGTATTGACTACAGAGCTTTGAACAAGAAGACAATAAAAAAATGTATCCCATTCCCATGATCAATGAGTTGCATGGAGCTGCGTATTTTTGAAAGATTGATTTGAGATCAGGATATCATCAGATTCATGTAAGAGACGAAGACGTGCAAAAAAAAACTTTTAGATGTCACTTTGGGCACTTTGAATTCCTAGTCATGCATTTTGGCTTGACAAATGCTCTAGCCACTTTCTAGTCGCGTATGAATTAAATTTTTAGTAAACAGTTGAAAAAATTTGTTTGTCCTTTTTGATGACATTTTGATTTATAGCAAGACTTGGGAAGATCATATGAGGCATTTGGATACAGTTCTAGGAATTTTAGAACAACAAACTCTCTTTGCTAAGGAGTCTAAATATGAGTTTGGGATGACTGAAATTTTGTACTTAGGCCATGTTATTAAGGTCAAGGAGTTCAAGTGGATAAACAAAAGATCCAAGCTATTTTGGACTGGCCTCCTCCCACCACATTGACACAATTGAGAGGTTTTCTTGACCTTTGCAATTATTATAGGAGGTTTGTTAAGGGTTTCTCATAGTTGATAGTTCCATTAATAGAACTAATGAAAAGGGATCTTTCCGCTGGTCAGAATCAACACAACGAACTTTTGACAAGCTCAAGGAGGTAATGAGTTCATGTCCTGCCTTCACTGTTCTAGATTTTTCACTTCCATTTGTATTAGAATGTGATGCATCATGAGAAGAAATTGAGGCATTTTTAATGCAACAAAGACATCCCATAGCTTTTGCGAGTTGGAAACTTAGATGGGAAAAAGTTTTTCAATCTATGACAAGGAGATGTTGGCCATAATGCATGCTTTGGAAAAATTCGGGCAGTACCTAGTGTGTCATAGATTCGTGGTTAAGACTGACCACAATAGCTTGAAATTATTCCTCGGCCAAAGATATTTGAGTGATAGGCAACAAAAATGGGTGAGTAAGCTTTAGGTTTATGATTTTGATATCGAGTATGTTAAGGGTAAAAATAATGTTGTAGTTGATACTTTATATAGAAAACCTACTCTATGCTCTATATTTGAAATCTTTGCTGATTATAAAGTTACTATTATAGCAGAGTATGCAAAGAATGTTTTTACTATTGATATCCTTGAGGACAAAATACAAGATGAGAGGTATAAGGTGATAGATGACCTCATCCTTTACAAGGATAGAATTTATCTAGTCCCAAAATTAAAAGTAAAAAATAAAGTCTTGAGAGCAATACATGATACACCATTGGCTGGTCACCTAGGGTATTTAAAGACGTATAAGCAAATAAGGGAGATTTTTCTATAAAGGCCTCAAGGGAGAGGTCCTCCAGTACATCAGAGAGTGTATTGCTTGCAAGCAGAACAAAACAGAACAGGTATTTCCAACAGGTTTGTTGTAACCCTTACCGATTCCAAATAAAAAATGGGAGAGCATCTCTATGGATTTCATCATTAGTGTTTAAAAAGTTCAGGGTAAGAGTTGTATATATGTTGTAGTTGACAGGCTCACTAAATACGCTCATTTCTTTGCTGTTATATCTGAGTTTAGGGCACCATAAGTGGCTGATTTGTTTTTCAAAGAGATATTCAGGCTTCATGGCTTGCCTAAGAACATAGTAAGTGATAGGGACAACAAGTTCCTTGGTTAATCTTGATAGGAGCTCTTTCATTTGATAGGAATCGAGTTGACTTTTAGTACAAGTTACCACCCTCAAACAGATGGGCAAACTGAGATTGTGAATAAGTGGATTGAGGGATATTTGAGGAACTATGTAGCAGAGCAGCAAACAACTTGGATTAAATGGCTCTATATGGGGGAACATTGCTACAACATCTCACACCATATGTCAATTGGTATAACTGTTTTCAAAGCCTTGTATATTTATGATGCTCTTTCTTTTGTGGACTTCGTTATCACCAACAGTAGAGTGCCAGAGGCAAGAGACTTGGTCACGCAGAGTCAAGAAATATTGGAGTCACTCAAAAAAAACCTCCAACGAGTACAAAACCAATAGAAGTTATATGTAGACCAACATTGTATTGAGAGAACTTTTGAGGTTGGAGACACAGTTTTCTTGGGATTGCAACCCTATAGATAGCTTGTATCAAATGGCTCTATATGGGGTAACACTGCTACAACACCTCACGCCATATGTCAATTGGTATGACTCCTTTCAAAGCCCTATATGGTTATGATGCTCTTTCTTTTGTGGACTTGGTCATTGTTGGCCATTTTTTTGGCCTACAGACCAAAATTTTGCCCAAGTGTGAGAGGGTGAACTTTCAAGCAAGACTTCGGGTTTTACAAGAGGCACAACTTATTTCACTTTATGAGTAATCCGCGGTTGAAACCCCTCAGCAGAAGTAATCCGAGTTGGGAAGCCCGAATTACTTTAAACAGTGCAAATTGGGTTTTGGGAAGTGCTTTGCTTATGAAAGTTTTATCAGTAGAAGTAAGAAGGTTTCACAAATCCGAATTACTCTAAACAATGGATTTCGGATTTCTTAGGGTGAATGACTTGTCTCTTTTTATAAGTAACAAGAAATGAAGAATCCGAAGTAGGTGCTAGTGAAGAATCCGAAGTTGCAGACATTGAGGAACAAGCAAATAGACTCGGACAAAAACCCCAAAGGAATTCCTTCAGACAATTTGTCTGAAGGAATTCCTTCATAAAAGTTTAAAAGATAAGTCAAAATATTCAAAGGACACTTCTATAAAATCCAAAAGGCAGACAAGGACAAATCAAAAAATCCAAAGGGCAATGTACCCTTTGGGAGGGACGTTTCCAAAAAACCCAAGTGCCCTTCAAAAAACCCGGGTGCCTTTTTCTTAAGGGTTATTCGCTTCGGAAGGGCGTTGACAAAAAACTCGAAGTGTAGGTACCCTTCGGGAAGACTCATTTCAGGATCGGCAGGGACGTTTGCAAAAAACCCAACATCTCACGATTTTAAGGGCTTTACAAAAAGCTCGAAGGGCACTTGCCCATTGGGAAAAGACCATTACAGAAAGTTCAAAACATTGCTAAACTCTGAAAAAAGTTCAAAGGACCATTCGAAGGGACATTCAGAAAAGCCGAAGGGCAATTGCCCTCCGAAAAGGACCAAGGCAGAGATCTCGAAGGGTAGGTACCCTTCGGAAAAATTGAAAGGAAAAAAGTCTGCCAAAAGGAAGTTTGCAAAAAATAGAGAAGAATAAAGTCCGTGGAAAAGATTGCCAAGGGGAAGACAAAAATCCGAAAGAATGGACAATTCCTTTGGACTTTTTGTCTGAAGGAAAGTCTGAGGGTAGAGAGAGACAAAAGCGAAGTCCTAAGAGAATGAACATGATCCACGGCAAAATGACTTAGCAAATAGCCCAATGGATTATCTGAAGGAATAATACAAAAGGGAGAGGTCCGAGATAATAAAGACCCGAAGAGAATGAACATTAGGCCGAAGGAATAAGTAAGAAGGGAAAGTCCGTGGAAAGACAAATACAAACAGAGGTCAAGAAGCAAAATTCTAAATTTAGCCAAGAGAAATCACAGACAGTTGGTCCGAGAGAAATCCATGCACAAACAAAAGATGGAGTCAATGTGGAATTCCACTCAAGCAAAGCTAATTATGGTTAACTGGTTGTTGAAGTCAAGTTTAACTTCAAGGTCAACTCAGGGTTTCAAACGTTCCAACTCGGCTTCCAACGGATCAAGTCGGAGTTCTAAAATTGGCATTGGCATTGGATTTCATGCATGCTATTGTCATCTCATACTCTCAAATGTTCCAACAGCTCGTGAAGAATGCTAAATTTGGAAGTGGGCATAGCATTACTGCATGATAGAGAGGTTTAGTAGCCCAAAATTAGCCATTGTCCACTTCAACGCCAAGGATTCTTCATGCAAGACAAAAGATAAGAAAAGACAAATTTGGAAGACTCATGTAACACAATTTAGACTTGGGCTTATGAAGAGTTAACTGCCTCTCCTATTTTCAATGCCATCTCTTGGCTATTGTATTTTTCTATAAGTTGGCTTTCAGCCTTAGATTAAATGATTCCTCTTTTGGCAAGAAATCTTCTGCCAAAGATTGTGCTGTAACCTTTTTCATAATCAATAAGAAGAGGACTGTTTTTTCAATTTCCAGCAGCGGGTATAGTGTACTTTTGTTATTGATTTGCCTAAGTGATAGATTTTCTTTCTTTGTCAAATCTAGATTCGTACCTAGTTATTAGCTGGTTTTCTGTATTTGAACATCTTTTGCTGAGTTTATAGTGGATATTAGTCGCTGTTTAGTGCCTTTCATCAAGCCTATTTTTTTATTTTTCTTAAGCTTCGATCATTAGATTAAACTTTTTGGTGAAATACTTATGTGTATTGATCAATTGGAGTTGAAGTTTTGCCTCTTCCTTCCGTGAATCAGTGTTCTCAGAAGCTCGATTTGAGTGAATCAAACAAATTATGTGTATCACCATTTTACCTAGAATTTCCTTTCAAGTTCTTTTTTCTCTTTTCTCCAGGGAGTTTGTAGTGTAGAAGTTGAGATCTTCATAGATACATCTTACAGGAACCAGTGTTCTCTGGAGGTTCTTCTCATCATTGAGACATCCACCCTCGTGAGAAGATCCCATTGTTTCAACTGCAGCGAGGATTAGTCATTTCAACACGTCTTCGATTAGGGTGCAACTCCAGGTTGACAACAGTTTTTGGCACACCCAATAGGATCCATTGGCGCTGGTTTTGATGAAATTGCAATTGCAACAGTGTTCTTCAAGAAAACTATTTGGTGATTCCAAGCCCAAGCAATTGCTTCTAATAGTTTAGACATAGTTTCCATGTAAGTCTATGTTTATTACATTGTCATGAATGAATTTTGAAGGTTGTGTGAAGAGAATTCCTATGCTATGTTTCCTTATCAGCCCAATGATGGATCATACAAGCCTTATTATGATACCTATGAGCCTCTTTATGAGCCTAATTAGCCTTATCAAGAGTATTATCAAAGCTATGCTGAACCTTATCAAGCTTCTCATGATCCTTATTATCAAGAGCATGATTATTACCTTCTTTGTGAGCCATATCAGTCTCAGGACCAGATTTCATCTTTCCCATATGGCTATGATGTTGTATATGAACAACCTTGCCTTCAAAAAAGAATGAATGAAATAGAGCTCAGAATACTAGCATATGCAAGAAAGGTTTGTTCTAACTCTCAGTATGAGGAAGTGAATGGTCTATTTCAAAACTGTGTCTAATTATCCAAAAGAGATTAATGGGCTGTGTATTCTTGTATTGGAGAAGATGGAGGCTTGGGAGAGGTAGACAATCGAGTTGAATCACTTGTCTACAAAGGGTTCTTGTGTTCTTTATTCTCATGAAGTTCGTATTCATGCCCAATATGTGCCAAGGGAGCTTCTTAGTTGTATTCAAGAGCCTATTCAAGAGCTTATTCAAGAGCCTAAACCTTCTTATAGTGCCCTTTCTTCACCACTCATCTCTCAAGCACAAGTCCATGAGGACAAGGAGATTTCAGACTTTGATGAGGTAATGGCCAAGTGGAAGGAACAGGATGTAGAGATCTTTAAGAGTTTCTATTTTCCTCCTCTCCAAAACTCCCTAGATAATTCCATTGTCCTCAAAATTCCAAAACTTGATCATGATCAACCTCCCATGCTTCATTGTCTCTCTCAAACAAATAAATTTCATCACCCTCCCCCCATCTCCCTTCTTCAAGAAGAGTCTGTTCTTTGGAGGATTGAGAAAGAGGTTGCAGCTATAGGTCAAGTTCTTGCAGAGTGTGTAGAGGATGCTTCAGATGTGTTTAAGGAAGAATTTCTTATTGATACTTCATTTGAGGTTGTAGTTGAGCATCCAATTATAGTTGAGAGTGAAAAGACTGATCTTGATGTAGAGGAACTTCAAGAGGTGTTGGTACAAATTGAAGTCATAAATGAGTTACAAGTATCTCCTATTGAAAAGGATCTAGATAGCTTTCAAGCTGATTCTATAGATCAAAATGAGGAATAAAAAGATGATTGGCAGCTGTACCTTGAATCTCTTTAAGAGATTGAAGAACTTTGTATGGATATGTTGTCTATTGAAGGGCATGTTTACGAAAAATCCGATCAAGAATCAACTATCCAAGATCATAATACATATTGGTTTGCCTATTCGAAGCTCCTTGAAGCGCTGGATGAACTTGCAGCAGTCAATAAGAAGGATGATGTCACTCAAGAACAGTGCATAGATAAGATATCACTTGACAAGGTGGTGGATGACAAGCAATGTGAAAAAGATTAGGAGGTACTTGATGAGTTTGTCTTTGTTGGTGACTAGTTTGCTGTTGATGACTCATTTGAGAAGATGCTAATACAATTGGTGGACAAGGAAAATGTCTCATCAAAGGTTATGATTAATAAACATCCTGCTTTGCAACTTGTACCATCTCTTGGAAAGAGTGAGTTCAGGAATTTTCCATTTGATCCAGGCGGATCATGCTTTGTCATGGTTAGCTAGGTTCTTTATTTGTTTGCTTTCCTCCAAGTGTTGTTCAAGCACAGTAGTTTCTTTCAGTTTTGTTCCAATAAGTGCTTGTTTGCACATTTGTTTCTTAGTTTTTGTGCTTTCGTGTGTTTTCCTTCTTATTTTGAAGGAGGAAGGTTACTTCAGCCATGATTAGAGGAGATTTTCAGTCAGAAATCAGGTTTATCATTGTTTTGGGAGTTCAAATAGCATCTATATGGTCTGAGTTCTCAAGTATAACGGACTTGCTTCCCTACGAGTCGCCAGAAATGTTGACAATTTTTTGGTCCACATACCAAAATTTTGCCCAAGTGTGAGAGGGTGAACATTCAAGCAAGACTTTGGGTTTTACAAGAGGCACAACTTATTTCACTTTATGAGTAATCAATAGTTGAAACCCCTCAGTAGAAGTAATCCGGGTTGGAAAGCCCGAATTACTCTAAACAATGCAAATCGGGTTTTGGGAAGTGCTTTGCTTATGAAAGTTTTATTAGTAGAAGTAAAAAGGTTTCACAAATCCAAATTACTCTAAACAATGCATTTCAGATTTCTCAAGATGAATGACTTGTCTCTGTTTATAAGTAACAAGCAATGAAGAATCCAAAGTAGGTCCCAGTGAAGAATCCGAAGTTGCAGACATTGAGGAACAAGCAAATAGACTCGGACAAAAAGCCCGAAGGATTTGTCTAAAGGAATTCCTTCGAAAAAGTTCAAAAGACAAGTCAAAATATTCAAAGGACACTTCCATAAAATTCGAAAGGCAGAAAAGGACAAATCAAAAAATCCGAAGGGCAATGTACCCTTCGAAAGGGACGTTTTCAAAAAACCCGAGTGCCTTTTTATTAAGGGTTATTCGCTTTGGAAGGGTCATTGACAAAAAACTTGAAGGGTAGGTACCCTTCGGGAAGGCTCATTTCAGGATTAGCATGGACGTTTGCAAAAAACCCGAAGGGCACCTTCCCTTCGAGAAGGTTCATCTCACGATTTTAAGGGCTTTACAAAAATCCCGAAGGGCACCTGCCCTTCGGAAAAAGACCATTACACAAAGTCCAAAACATTGCTAAACTCCGAAAAAAGTTCAAAGGACCATTCAAAAGGACATTTAGAAAAGTCGAAGGGCAATTGCCCTTGAGAAAGGACCAAGGCAGAGATCCCGAAGGGTAGGTACCATTCGGGAAAATTCAAAGGAAAAAAGTCCTCAAAAAATAGAGAAGAATAAAGTCCGCTGAAAATAATGCCAAGTGGAAGACAAAAATCCAAAAGAATGGACAATTCCTTCGGACTTTTTGTCCTAAGGAAAGTCCGAGGGCAGAGAGAGACAAAAGTGAAGTTCGAAGAGAATGAACTTAATCCACGGGAAAATGACTTAGCAAATAGCACAATGGATTATCCGATGAAATAAAACAAAAGAGAGAGGTTCGAGATAATAAAGACCCGAAGAGAATGAACATTAGGCCAAAGGAATAAGGGAAAGTCCGTGGAAAGACAAATACAGACAGAGGTCAAGAAGCAAAATTCTAAATTTAGCCAAGAGAAATTACGGACAGTTGGGCCGAGAGAAATCCATGCACAAACAAAAGACGGAGTCAACGTGGGATTCCATGCCAGCAAAAGCTAATTACGGTTGACTAGTCAAGGCTTCAATTGACTGGTTGTTGAAGTTAAGTTTATCTTCAAGGTCAACTCAACGTTTCAAACATTCCAACTCGGCTTTCAACGAATCAAGTCGGAGTTCTAAAATTGGCATTGGCGTTGGATTTCATGCATACTATTGTCATCTCATACTTTCAAACATTCCAGCAGCTCATGAAGAATGCCAAATTTGGAAGTGGGTGTAGCATTATTGCATGATAGAGAGGTTTAGCAGCCCAAAATTAGCCACTGCCCACTTCAACGCCAAGGATTGTTCATGCAAAACAAAAGACAAGAAAAAACAAATTTGGAAGACTCATGCAACGCAATTTGGACTTAGGCTAATGAAGAGTTAACTTCCTCTCCTATTTTCAATGCCATCTCTTGGCTATTGTTTTTTTTTATAAGTAGGCTTTTAGCGTTAGATTAAATGATCCTTCTTTTGGCAAGAAATCTTCTGCCAAAGATTGTGTTGTAACTTTTTTCAGAATCAACAAGAGGACTGTTTTTTCAATTTCCAGCCGCTGTATAGTGTACTTTTGTTATTGATTTGTTTAAGTGATAGATTTTTTTTTTTTTTTCAAATCTGGATTCGTACCTAGTTACTCGCTGGTCATTTATGTAGGGCACTGTCTGTGTCTGAATGTCTTTTGCTGAGTTTATAGTGGATATTAGTGGCTGTTTAGTGCCTTTCATTAGGGCTATTTTTTCATTTCTTTCAAACTTAGATCATTAGATTAAACTTTTTCGTGAAATATTTGTGTATTGATCAATTGGAGTTGAAGTTCTGCTTCTTCCTTGCCTGAATCAGTGTTTTCAAAAGTTCGATTTGAGTGGATCAAGTAAATTAGGTGTATCACCATTTTAGCTAGGATTTCCTTTCAAGTTCTTTCTTCCCTTTTTCTCAGGCAGTTTGTAGCGTAGAAGTTGAGATCCTCATAGATACATCTTACAGGAGCCAGCGTTCTTTGGAGGTTCTTCTCATCATTGAGGCACCCACGCTCGTGAGAAGATCCCATTGTTTCCACTGGAGTGAGGATTAGTCATTTCAACACGTCTTCGATCAAGGTGCAACTCCAAGTTGACAATAGTCATCATCGATAGTAGAGTGCAAGGGGTAAGAGACTTGGTCACGTAGAGTCAAGAAATATTGGAGTCACTTAAAGAAAACCTCCAACAGGCACAAAATCAGCAGAAGTTACATGTAGATCAACATTGTATTAAGAGCAATTTTGAGGTTGGAGACATGATCTTCTTGAGATTGCAACCCTATAGACAATCCTCTCTCAAGAAAAGTGGAGCTAAGAAGCTGAAGCCTTGCTTCTATAGGCCTTATAGGATCAAATGAAAGATTGGAGAAATTGCTTATGGGCTTGAGTTGTTAGAACACAACAAGATTCAAAAAGTCATGTTTCATGCCTCAAAATGACACTGTGACAACATATCATGCCTTCACATGAGTTTCCCTACTTTGGATGATGAAGGCAAATTGATATTGGTTTCAAAAGCCATCATGGATATTAGGGTGAAGAAACTAAGAAACAGGAGCTTAACGAAATACTTAGTGTGTTGGGTCTCCCACCAAAAGACGCTACATGGGAAGGTGCAAAGATTCTTGAACATCCTAATCTGCTATTGCTTGAGAGCAAACAATTTCGAAAAGGGTAGACTATCATGTCCCCTTTTCTGAATTAATCTAATAAGAGGACTCGTAGCCTTTTCCTTATTTCCCATAGGCCAAATGATAAAGTTAGAGAAATTATTTAATAATAATATTTTAAGTGGTCCTAAGTCATTTTATATAACATGGTAAAAACACACTTATGTAGCATTATTATAAAGTGGACCAAAAAGAAATATTTTATTAAAGTGTTTTAAACGCTTGTAGGGTTGCAATTAAAATGATCTACAAAAGGAGGAGCTGGGCTCAAAAGGACTTATTATTCATTACTCATTGAAATCAAATCCTATTCCAGAGCTTGAGCCTTTGTGTTCATCTTTTCACCCAAGGATGAAAACCCTTTGGTGTGCAGGGGTGAAGGATGAAACCTTTTAATTTCAGTTGTGGTGATTCCATCCAAATATCACATTTGTGCCGAAAGATTGAAACTTATTCTATTTTCAATTTGTTACAACGCTGCTATAGTGATTTGTACCCCTGCTACAGTTATCCATAACACTTCTACAGTAATTTGTATGGTCGCTACAGTGATCCCTACCATAGCTATAGTGATCTGTATTGCTGCTCCAATACTTATGTACCCTGTCATTAGCTGTATTTATGATCAAATGTTCAATGCAGATCTATAATGAGTGTTTTCTGCTGTATGTCTACAGTAAACTTAGGCTGTACTCTACATGTTATATAACCAGGTATTTATGAATGTGTTATTTCAATACCTAGCGGTCTTGTTATCAATATTCATGAGTATTTAGCTCATTCCAATAAAAAATTTCAGTTGCATTGTATTTTGAGCTTATTGAAACAAAGAAATCCGTGGAGTCTTGGTGTTATTAGTGGGGTTTAGAATATTAATCTTGTATGTTGCTGCTTTATGTTATTGGTACAAAATATTGGAAAAAAAATCACAAAAAAATTCAGAGTTTATAAATAGTGGGAAGGAACATTACAGTACCCTAGTCAATGCCAATATTGACATAATTTTAAGCAACACAGAAAATTACTTGTACTGAATTCAGCCATCACTATTCAATGTACAAATTTGGTATAGGAAACTCAGACTATATGCATATCATGACATTATCAACTCAAAACAATCAATTGGAATTCTCAAGAACAGTCAAGGCTTTTATGGCGTAAATCCATATCAACATACATTTTTTACAAAACCTACTGTAAGTATGCTCTCACTTAAAAATACATAGTAAGACTCTATACAATAATTCATTTATAATCCAATTTAATTCCATGTGTGTTCAAATAAGACTGAATGCAACATGCCTGTATCACAATCATATACTCAATGACAATTACAACCTTGTACAATAACACCAAGTTAGACAAGAATTACCACAAAAGGATTTTTATACTTGACAACAGCTGAATAAACAAACATATATACATCTCCTATGGAAGACAAGTAACTTGTGAAATCACGTTCAGAGACTCAATATTCTCATAAAGATCCTTAACAACAAACCATTCCTAGACTGGCCAAGATAAGCCCATCCATTAGTGGATAATTCTTGGCCCTACCCAACCCAACCATCAGCTTGGGTGTGGGAACATGTTACAACAGGTAAGCAAGGACGAGAGAGAATTCTAGGGCTAGATATGCATGCAAAAGTTAGTTATTCATGCATGTTTCGAACATAATTAAGCTCATGCAACAATATGACTTGGTTGTTTAAAGCCTGACTTATTCTTCGCCATATGAGGTCTTACAAAGAAGAATGCATTATGGGTGCTGTACAACCTCGTACTCATCAACTCCTTTCCATCAATTAATTTCTTTCCGAGTTCATAACTTAGCCTAGTGGTTTGTGAACCATGCGAATCAGTTCTTAGTTACTGGCTGTTTGCAACCTTTACGTATTCTTGTCAGAATCTGACTCATTAATCTCCTTTACTTTGCCTAATTGTTCTTATCTTTTTCCACCACCCTAGGTCTTATAATGAACTCGAGGAGTTGCCAATGGGGTTGTGCACAACCTATAATAGGTCCTTTATCTGAAAATCTTATTTTAACTGTGGATTTTACACTCATAGCATTATGGCATAAAACTAAAAATCAGATTATTTTCAACCTTGTAATCAAGTTAAGATGCCAAATCATTTGCCCAAAAGGTGGGTATACACCCTTAGTGAATCTGTAAGTATATATTTTACACTCAGGTAATATAGGGTAACAAACAAAACAATTACTTATGGTATCTACCCTTAGGTCTTTTAACACAAGTTTATACTTACACAGACCTTCCATATTCTTTGCCAAGATTTGGTCAAGGTTACAAAATTCTACGTGCATGACTCGGATTTACCTAGAGTGTTATATCTAGGCTTACAAGTCCAACCCCAAAATCCATTGTTTTCTTTTTCAAAACTTAATAATCCATCATCAGATATGGATCAAATAATCTTTTAAAATTTGTGCACTTAGAGTGGAACCTAGGCAGTAACACAACTTCCATAACCTTGCATAGCATTCAACTCAGGTTTAGAATAAATACCGTACTCATAACCAAATAAAATCCTTGTTAAATTTATTCCAAATAGCCATGGAGCAATTTCTTTTCTTGCTAACTCTGTGCAAACAAAACCCTGGTTTATCGTTAAGGGACATATTTACTTACTTTAAGTCTGCAAGCTTGCAAGGAAAACTCGGCCTTGGTCTCTCTTTTTTTTGCACTTGCTTCCTTTCTTCTACGTTTTCTACACTATACACACTGTATGCTTTTCCAACCCTTCTCTCTTCCTTTATTCTTTTGCCTTGGTGCATGGCTATATGAAACCTGTGGGTCTCAGAGTTGGCATGTCTAGAAGTTCACCATGAACACAAATCAGGTTGGTTAATTTTATTCTTGCAGGCAACTTAATTGCCTCTCCAATGCCTCTGCATGGCTTCATGCAATGATGGAGTTGTGTATGGATCCTTGATAGTAACAAAACGATAGTCAACTACTAGATTTGCTCACATTCCTCTTCCTAGTCAACCAATTCGGAACTCTGTCTGCCACCATCAAAAATGATAGCTTCAAAACAAAACCCTGGTAGTGTTGACTAGTTTAATTGCCTATGGGTTTGATAACTCAGGGTGAGGTGCGGTTGGGTTAGGGTTCTTTTCTACCCTTGCTTCTTTTTCTTTCTATTTATTCTCACAAACCCTTCCAACACTAATTTCCTTAATGCTAATATCTAGGGAATGTGGCTATATTCCTTATAAAATAACAAGTCCCTTTAATATGGTTGAAACTCAAATTACTTTATAACATGCCATGTGCTTCATGTTAGGCATTATGAATTTGTCTTTCAATTGATGCAACAACCTTTGCTTTAGTAATTTTAGTCACTAAACCGGGTTTATGTGACTTCTATTTGCAAGGAGGCGTAAAGTAGACTTGATCCTTGGCTCAATATGGTTATAGCAACGACTTTTATCGGCAACCAATTTTGATGAAGTCCAATCTGTTGTATCACTTTATTGATTGACTTGTCTAATAGTCTTAGTACTCTTGAGTATATACTAAACCACATAAGACATAGTTACATGAACACCGAATGAGAGTTACTAATGAATTAAACATATGTATGCAATGAATGACATTAATGTCACTACGGTGCTGTCATGTTCCTCTTTTGATGGGGACATGGTGGAAGGCCCTTAACCTAAAAAACCCTTCTCGGGGCTAAGGGACAAATATAAAGAGAAGTGAGGATTGAAATGTTTTAAGTGAATATGTGTAAAAGTATTTTTTTGAAAAGTACTTTATGTTTTCGAATTCACTTAAAAAGAGACTTTTAAGGGTCTTGATGGTTTAAGTGACTTTAAAAAAGAAAAAAAGAAAAAGATCATAAGGGAAGGGTCTATTAAGATCCTTAAGTTACTCTCCCTTCCCAATTTTGGGCGCTTCACTTGGGAGCACTACATAAGGCAAATGAATGATCATTTGCATGATTCATGACTGTTTTTGATAACTATTTTCTTGGAGCGTAAGCACAAAAAATTGGGCTTGCACTTGGAGAATGGAAACCCTTCAAGAGAGTTGAATCAAGGATGAAAACCCTTGAATTCAAACCTAGGGCAACTCACCATGGAGTTGCATTGAGCAAAAATTGACAACCACAAAGGTGTTTTCAACACCAAGGGTTATTTGCAGGTGGGCAAACCATTGGAGGAGCTAGATGAATGCATGAAAGGGCTGTCCTAGGGTAGCGAGCGACCTTTTTGAGGGCTGCACATTCCACGAAAGTCAACGATTGGGTTTTGAGGGCGAGTGACCCACTTTGGGGTCAATTCAAGGCCATTGGAGGGTGTGGATCAACCACACATATTTTTTGAATTTTATCATAAATTTCCAGCTATATACTTAACCAAAAAATAAGGTTTTTCGCTGGTTATTTGGCTAATAATTTGATATAAATTCTGCTACTTTTTGGAGACTTGGAATAATATTTTTGGAGCTATTTTCAAGGCATATGCAACAGTACTTTGTTATTTCAGCTTGTAAGGGTTTGAGGAAAAATCTGAAAATTAATATTTTGTTGTTGAAGTAGGGGAAATAAATTTTAGTTTAACTAATATCCCTAAAAGGGGACATTACAGTGGTATCAGAGCCAATTTCTTGGTCAACTGTAGGGTATGAGTGATTTCAATGGATTGACAACCTAGTGGCAAAAATGAATACAAAGATCCCATTCGAAAGATAGGGATGGAGAAGAAGACAATGGATGAAGCCATGGATAAATTATTGCAAGCCATGGAGAATTATTGGAGGGAACTAAAGGCACTAAGTCCGAAGGATGTGGCAAAGTCTATGGGGTTAAGCCCTAGACCTAAAATATCTCTTTTAGAAGAAGAGAAGATTGAACTACATGTGAATGATGAGCTTAAAAAATCAGAAAAAGGGCAACCAATGATTGAATATTCCGAATCACAAGAACAATAAATTCAAGGGCAGCTTAGTGCAGGTCTCCAACAAGCTATGGAGCAACCAATGGGGTTGAAAAGGGTAGTCCGTAAAGGAGGAGTAACAAAAAAAAAGTTCTCAAGGGGAGCCAAGAAGAAGTTCAACAACTTCATGAGCCATCTAAAGAACAAGGTAAAGATCTTTTATTTGTAGAAGATATCTTATTATCTTCTAATGATTGTATGCATGACAGTGAAGTCACAAAATATAAAAACAAGGAGCTCAAGCCAAAAAAGGATGAAATTGAAGCAAAAAGGACTTCACTTGTTTACCAAGGGTTCAAATTTGAAGAACTTGCACCAACCTTCGAATATCCATTGACTGATTTTCAGAACAGCCCTACAAAGGGTCATGTGATTGAAGAAAATATTGGAAATCTTAAGGATATAAGGCATGAGGACTCCTTGATTCAAGTCCACAATTATTGGCACCAAGAGGTATGGGATCCTGTTATTTTTTTGAATTTTACAAAAGTTTTCAATTTTGATTTTAAATTCTTTATGGTTGATTCCATAGGAATAAAGAAAAAATCAGAATTGTTTGGGGTATGGAGGATATCCACCTTGGTTAAGGATGTTTCAGAGAATAGGCTCACAACATGGTTCATTAAAGGATTATCTCCATCTCTTAAGGGATTGGTTAAGGCTTTTAACCCTCCTTCCTTACAAATGGCCATCAAAAGAGCCCAAGATTGTGAGTTTGCAGCCCCTATTGTGCAAAATCTGCCCTTCCTAAGGCCAAAGAACAATGTTTTACCTTGTATGGAGCATGAGGAAGGAAGGAGGGCAAGGCAACCTAGGGACTTAACTTAGAAATTGACAAAATCAGACCCTAATATGCAGAAAAAAGGAGATTTCCAGCAAGGAGAAATGCATCCAAAGAGGTTGCAATTGAATTCAAAGACCTTCCCACATCAAAAAATGAGTTTACAGCCAAAGGAAGGACCCTTGGAAGGGCTGCAAACAAATGACAGCAGTTTGGAAAGATCTAAAACAGCCCTTAAAACAATAAAGCAAGCTACAAATATTGATGAAGGCAAGGTGGACACCCTAGCAACAATAACAAGAATTCCTAACCACCATCAAGGTTAGAGGAGTTTTCAAGGCAAACAAGTCACTATACTCATAGATAATGGGGCTACACATAATTTTGTTGACAAGAGATTGGCTACAAGGTGTGGTTTGAACACTACTTTTGAGGGTTTCAAGGTGACTTTAGGAGATGGATTTTCTATTCCTTGTAATCATAAGATTTCAGATTTGAAACTCACCTTGGGTAAGCACAAAGTTGAAGGAGATTTCCACATGATTGATATTGGAGAGCATACCCAAAATTACCAAACAACGGAGCTCAAATTGATGCCAATGGGAAGGAAGTGTTATTACATGGTTTGCATGATAGGGCACCCAGGGGGGCAGTGCCCAAAAGAATGGAGAGCATGACACATGAAAAAAATCATATAGGGGCAGCTAGGCAAGTGGATTTTTTCTGAGTTGGAACAATCAACTCTCATGAAGGGAAATAGTCTCATACAGGGCATATAGGGTGAAGAAAAAGTGGGAAAAGGTTTCACATACAAAAAATTCAATATTGGGGGCATAGGGCAGCCTCTAAGTTATGAAAAGGGTTTCCAAAATTTTATTTGGATCAGCTGGTTTTTTAAGTGCACTAAAGTATGGATCCTAAGGCATGGTAATGTGAGAGGTTTGTTGAAAGGAGCTAATGATATTGGATTTCCAAGGTTTGGAAGGGTTCACTCAACTCTATCTTAACAATTTTGGAAATTTGTGCTTAAATTGGATATATGGGGAACTTAGAAATCCATGTTTGGGGAAAAATAAGAAATCTGAAAATGGCTTAGGAAGGAATTTTCAAGTACATTCAGAAAATTCCGAGTGTTATATGCCATTCCAGCCTATCATACAATTTGAAAACATGCTCCATAAAGTGTCAATTCAGTTGAAAAAAAATGCTCAAAGATTTGAAACCAAAAAGACAGTAATGATATGAATGAGGGAATGAATGGGCCACTTCAACTGAGTATGTATGCTTGGAACAAGGTTAAAAGGGGCAATGGACAGCCCACTACAAAGTCTGATTTTGCAAAAAAAAGTAATTTTTTTTGAAAGGCAAGGGACCAATTACTACTTCACTTTTCCAAGGTAAGCAACATCCACACTTGGGGAATCCAACTTGTGCTTTCAAAATCCTCAAGGTACACGTAGAGGGCAGCTCTTTGATATTTTTCAACTATGATTTATTTCTTATGACCATAATGTCTCTTGTATGTGGCATAGGCATTAAGGAGTTGTTGGATAACATTTTGGGATTGAATAGTTTAACTTCAACAAAGAATTACAGGGTTATAGGAAATCAGGTTAGTTGTTTGGCAAAGGAGTTGGTTCACTTCAATACCAAGGTACAAATGAAGTGGTGGGTCAAAAATGGACTTGATATTCCTACATATAAGTTTTCAGTTCTTGGGATGCATCATTGGAGGAGTTTGAAGAGTTTATTCAGCTGGTCAGAGTTGCATACAACAGGTTACACTTGGGGCAGCAAGATGGAAAAGGGAAAAATCAGTGGGTGTAGGGTTAAGGAGGTTGATAGGGGCTGCATCCTTCATGACATTCAGAAATTTGCAGCTATATTTCTCAAACAAATCTTGGTCAACAACACTCAAGAGGAAGAGAAACTAATTGTTTTGACTAACATGTTTGCTTCATGTGTAGATGAGGACATAGGGGCAATCAAAGCCCACACAAATGAAGACCACCTAGCTGGATACCAATTTCCAGCCATCTTTGTGATGACAATATCAAGGATTTTCTTGCTCCCCACATCTTAGGAGCATCTTTTGAATATATGGGTCCAAGAGTGAGAAGTGACAACATGAGGTACTGCTGGTTTTGCATTTTCAGTTTGCGTAAGCCACACAAAAACTTCATATGCAGTTGTAGCAAACATCACCAAGAGGGGTCTTTTCTTTGAAAAGGGCCTAGGTTCAAATTTGGCACAAGACCAACCATGAAGATAGCATTTTAGTTGCTTCTATTGCTTGAGGACAAGCAATTTTGGATAGGGAAGATTGTCAAGAGGAAGAGAAACTAATTGTTTTGACTAACATGTTTGCTTCATGTGTAGATGAGGACATAGGGGCAATCAAAGCCCACACAAATGAAGACCACCTAGCTGGATACCAATTTCCAGCCACCTTTGTGATGACAATATCAAGGATTTTCTTGCTCCCCACATCTTAGGAGCATCTTTTGAATATATGGGTTCAAGAGTGAGAAGTGACAACATGAGGTACTGCTGGTTTTGCATTTTCAGTTTGCTTAAGCCACACAAAAACTTCATATGCAGTTGTAGCAAACATCACCAAGAGGGGTCTTTTCTTTGAAAAGGGCCTAGGTTCAAATTTGGCACAAGACCAACCATGGAGATAGCATTTTAGTTGCTTCTATTGCTTGAGGACAAGCAATTTTGGATAGGAAAGATTGTCATGTCTCTCTTTTGATGGGGACATGGTGGAAGACCCTTAGCATTAAAACCCTTTCTAGGGGCTAAGGGACAAATATAAAGGGAATTGAGGGTTGAAATGTTTTAAGTGAATGTGTAAAAGTACTTTTTTGAAAAGTACTTTATGTTTTCGAATTCACTTAAAAGGGGACTTTTAAGGGTCTTGATGGTTTAAGTGATTTTAAAAAAGAAAAAAAGAAAAAGATCATAAGGGTCTATTAAAATCTTTAAGTTACACTCCCTTCCCAATTTTGGGCACTTCACTTGGGAGGACTACATAAGGCAAAGGAAGGATCATTTGCATGATTCATGACTATTTTTGATAACTATTTTCTTGGAGTCTAAGCACGAAAAGTTGGCTTGCACTTGTAGGATGGAAACCCTTCAAGAGAGTTGAATCAAGGACGAAAACCCTTGAATTCAGACCTAGGGCAACTCACCACAGAGTTGCATTGAGCACAAATTGACAACTGCAAAGGTGTTTTCCACACCAAGGGTTATTTGCAGGTGGGCAAACCATTGGAGGCGCTGGACGAATGCATGAATGGGCTGTCCTAGGGCAGCGAATGGCGTTTTTGAGGGCTGCACATTCTACAAAATGCAACGATTGGGTTTTGAGGGTGAGAGACCCACTTTGGGGTCAATTCAAGGCCATTGGAGCATGTGGATCAACCACACATTTTTTGAATTTTATCATAAATTTCCAGCTATAGATTTAACCAAAAAATAAGGTTTTTGGCTGGTTATTTGGCTAATAATTTGATATAAATTCTGCTACTTTTTGGAGACTCGGAATAATATTTTTGGAGCTATTTTCAAGTCATATGCAACAGTATTTTGTTATTTCAACTTGTTAGGGTTTGAAGAAAAATCTGAAAATAAATATTTTGTTGTTGAAGTGGATGAAATAAATTCTTGTTTAACTAATATCCCTAAAAGGGGACATTATAGGTGCCTAATTTCTCTCTCTTGTCCCATATACCTTGCCTCTTCCATTGTGTGTTCCCACAACCAAGCCTAGCTTTTGGTGGCCAATCCAGGAATCTGAAAAACAGCCACAAGACATCAGCAATATGTGATCCAATGGTAATGAAAACAAAACCAACCGCATGATAAAAATTGCTGAAACAACAATGGATGCTAAGCATTCATTAATACATGAAAACAGTACTAAAACAAATGCATATCAATAAAATACTGAACTGAATACAACTCAAATGTCTCAGCATATAAACATGGTTGAATATAATACTGAATAAAACACGATTGTATATAGTGTTACTTAATACAATCCCCTTATTGCAACATAAAATAAAGTCTCATTAATGGGGATATGACACAATTGTGGTGTGATCAAGTTGATTATTAATTATGGTGACAAAACTCGTTAAAAATTGGAGGCCTATCACTTTGCTGAATGTTATCTTATATGATATTTGCAAATGTTTTGGTCAATAAGCTATCTAAAGTTCTTCCTGTTGGCCATTTTTCTTGAGCTGCCTGCATTAGAACTAGCCCATCAGCTGGAGTTGATGGAAGATGAGCCCATGAATGTGAGACTGACAGAATTCAAGGAGCTTGAAGAAACAAGAGACTTTGCAATGAAAATACTAGAGTCACATGAAGCTCAAGTCAGGAAAGCCTTTGACAAGAGAGCCATAGCAAGGGACTTCAAGGAAGGGGATCTAGTCTTCAAGTGGGATTCGAATAAGGCTAAGTCAGGAAACCATATCAAATTTGACAGCTTGTGGAGTGGTTCTTATTTGATCCATGGATGCAAACAACATAATGCTTTTCAGCTGGTCCAACTGGATGGAGAGGTACTACCCATCCCAATCAATGGAATTCATCTAAAGCCTTGCTATTGAAGAGTTTGCAGCCATTGTATATATTGTACATTTTGTATAGTTTTTCATATTTTCTCCTAAGTGCCTTGTGCACATGTTTTCAGTTGTGTGTTTTCCTCCCCTAAGTGCCTTGGGCATAATGTTTGTTTTGTTCTTGTTGTCTTTGTTGCTTCAAGAGGAAGTC
Source organism: Torreya grandis (assembly GCA_037957365.1). Taxonomy (NCBI): domain Eukaryota; kingdom Viridiplantae; phylum Streptophyta; class Pinopsida; order Cupressales; family Taxaceae; genus Torreya; species Torreya grandis. The sequence goes on along the minus strand of JARHVA010000059.1, from coordinate 8,848,894 downwards.
CCAGAAAGGGTCAGCCTTGTATTCAGTTTCAGATCAACTCAGTTACAGAGGCTAATGACTCCATGCCCAATGGACTAGACAAGGCAACATGGTCTAGGTTATCTTGCATCGACATGAATGCAACCCCTGTGAGCTATCAAAGATTACTCTTGCATGGTTTGATGAAGCAGTGGATCAAAGGCATAAAAACGGATCCAACATTTGCAAATAGAGAGGATCCGAGCAAGGTTTTCTAAGGATCCAACAACAATGTTCAAGAATAAGCCTGCAAGCCAAAAGCTAAGTGCAAAATCTTTTATTCACCTTAGTCTTTACTTGTTCATTTTTTCGGACTTTGCGGGGACTAAGTGTTTCTTTTATTTCGGGACTTTTTTTCACCAAGTGTTTATTCTTTCAGAGGTTTTGTTTTCGGGGTTTTTGTCTAAGTGTCGGGAATTGTTTCAGACATTTTGTCCGAAGCAATTTTCTCGAAGGATATCTTTATGAAGGGATTGTTTCGGACATTTTGTTAGAAACAAATTTGCCGAAGGGTTCTTTTCAAAGGCAAAGACCATTTTGAAAGTTTCAAAAGACTATTTCAAGAATTCCGAAGGGTATTTTCAAAGCGAAAGGAGCTTTTTGAGAACTATGAAGGGTCCATTTCATTTTTTTCGAAAGGTCATTTTCAAAAATTTCGAAGGGTCCATTTCGAAGAAAAGTTTGAAGGAATGGTTCAAGTCAAAAAGGTCCGAATGAATTCTTTCAAGGGAATCGTTCATTGCAAAAGCCCGAAGACATAATTTCCTTCGGACTTTGTGTTCGAAGGAATTATTCAATGCAAAAGGTCAAAGAATTTCTTTCGAGAGGAAGCCCGAAAAAATTTCTCAGAAGGAATAGCCCGAAGAAAAGTCAATGAATTCTTTCGAAAAAAAGGCAGAAACAAATAGCTAGAAGAGAAAAGTTCGAGAAAATAGCCCAAGGAAATTCTTCCAAAAGAATTGTTCGCAAGAAATGGCCGAAGAGAAAAAATCCGAAGGAATTGATGACGTTCACGCCAGTGTTAAAGTTCAAGCTCATAAAATAGCCGGTGGAATTCAAATATCCCATGATGGGCCTGTAAACGTCAAAATCTGCACCCTTGCAAGTAGTTGTTTGGATTTATATGGACTTAAATCGACATAAATGGGTACAGAAAAACCAATGTCCTTAGATTGGTTTTCCATTTATAGGGAAGATCTGGTCCAGGTTTTTAAGGTAGGAACTGGTAGGTGAAATTAATGGAGAGGTTCTCGTCCTTCGACATGGCCATCATCTCCGACAAACAACCGTTCAATGCAAAAGTAGCATGGCTCGATCCACATTCAGAGTTATGGGGATTTTGTCCTTATACGTGCAAGACAAGTGAAAGATGGCATGGGAATGAAAGGTGAAGATCAGTGGAGTAGAAAAGATAGCTCGAGCATTAAATACGTTCTTAGAGAAGTTCTTGTCTTCTAGCATGCTTGCTAATCAATGAGGGGCTCGAGGAGATTTGCGGTGGTCTTTGACGGTTCATTTCATGGTCAAGGCAGTTGCACGCTCTAAATGCAAAAGAGTTCAAGGACATAGTGGTGGTTGCAGCTATTTATGACCCCTCTCCATTTTCTCATGCAAGCCCCCTCTTCTCTCATCTTTTTCTACTATATATACAGGCTTCTGAGTCTAAAAAGAGATCCCTCGACTGGTGATAGAGTTACTTTGTCAAAATTCCCTTGTAACACTCTCTTGAAGCAATGAGATGAATTTTTTGATTTTGGTTTGAAGTCAAGTATACATTATTGGAGTTTAACTTGTAGATGTATGTCCCTTCTCATCATTTGTGAATTCTCTATGTATCTTGCTTTAATTTTTTGGTTCCTTGCAAGTTGTGTGAAGTGTTAGACATTGATCTCTTTCTTGAAGTGTCACAAGTTTATAGTGTCTCATACAGACCTATTTCTTTCTGCCCTTTAAATTGCAGGGTCTCCCCTCGACCTCCACACAAAATACTTATGCTTGTGGCCTTGAGATAGAATCAAAGTAGTCTGTGTCTTGGTTAGGTTCATTAGTAGTTGTTAAGGTTTCCAGGTTGAAAGTGGATCATTTCATATTTTGGTGCATCACCATTCTTAACTTAGTTTTCCCTTTCATGTTATCTTTCTCTCCCTTTTTCTTAGTCAATAGTAGATTTTAGTGTGGGAAACAAATTGAAGTGAAGCATTTGAGGAGCTAGTCTCATTAAAAATCCTAGAGGTTCAACCTCATTACAGGATAACCATAGCCTGAGGTTGTTTCAATATTGTAGCTGGAAGTGAGAGCCTGAAAAACTCTCCCACAAGGGTGCAATTCTAGCCTACAACAGTTTGTGGCACATCCGGTGGGACCACTTCCAAAGAAGATTGGTCAAGTTTGATGCTGGTTTGATCAATTTGCAGCGGTTATAGCTTTCATCTTTTAGTATCTGATGACTCCAAAGAACACTCAACAATCTGGTGGCAGAACAGTAACTATCTTTCATGCCAAGGGTGACTACAAGATCAGTTTCTAGAGGTATTCCTTTTGAATTTGTTGAATTCCCCTTAAATTCAACCAAAAGGTTAAGGTTGACACATACTCACCCATACGTAGAAAACTATTTTCCTAGACCAGTCGTGAGGTGTACTTACACAAGAAGACCTTTGTTAGCCCCTTTTGTTACCATGATTCCCCAAAGAGCTTTTGTAGGTTTTAGTGGCCAAAGTCCTCTGAATCTGCCACAATACGATCCTATGCCAGTAGCAGATCTCAAAAGCGTCCCATATTTTACAGGAGACCAAGCCATAACCCCTGTTGAACACATCAATGATAGCCAATTTTTGCAATATCCATAATGTCGTTGCAAAAAACATAGCTATTAGACTGTTAGTTGTATCCCTTAAGGGAAAAGCTTTAGATTGGTATAGAGACTTAGTTCCTAATTATATTCAATCATGGAATCAGCTAGGAGAGGCCTTGTGTAAAAGATTTGTAGACAAGAGTGACCATTTGTCACTAGCAGTATAGCTTACCACAATTAAGAGAGCCCCCTATGAAGTCATGCAAGACTTCAACACAAGATTCCAAAAAGCTTGGGATAGAATTCCAGCGTTTGTTAGACCGTCCCCTAACTTTGCATTCCTATACTACTTGAAAGCTCTAAATAACAATATAGCTGTAATGATTCAATCCATGGGAGGGGACATATTGCCAAATGCTAATGAGGTGGTTATTAAAGCAAAAAATTGCCTAGTTTCGACTGGCAAGCTTTCTCCTAAGCCCCCAATGCCTCTTTTCCCTGAAATCAGACCACCCCATACGGTTATTCCCCCACTTGATGTTAGTCTTCCAACTCCAACAATTGCTGCTATACCTTCACCTAAGCAGGAAAAGGCCTCCACCAGCGGATCAAGTGATTCCCAAGAGCAAAAAAACTACCTAGAACTTAAGAGCATGCACCAATCCTTGAAAAATGATGTGGTAAATGTTAAAAGACAGCAAGCTTAGTTCAATAAACCTTATCAGGGTCCATATCAGTCTCAACAACAATCTTATCAAGGGAATAGACCCCCTTTTAAGGGAAATTTTCAAGGACAAGGTCAAGGACAAGGGTAGCCTAACTATGCTAGATAGAGTAATAACAATCCAAATGCCGCAGGCTCTTCCAACTCCTTGGTTCTTGTTCGAAACAATATGGCTTAAGAGGCTAAAGGGAGCATACCTTGGGATCAATCTTTTGGGCAATCCATTGTCCCAACTAATAGTTTTAACCAGATATTCAATGACCAATGGCAACAAGCTGTTGCTTATGGATACAATTAAGCCTTAATGGCTCAAAACACAGAGATCCCCATGATGACAAAACTAGGACAGTCTTCACAAGACCAAGGACCTAATAAAAAATCAAACCAACTGGATGCTACAATGGTCATCAGTGAGTAAGAAGAGTGCTATGCACTCAATCAGAAGGGTAGTTCTAGCCAAACATATATTCCAGTGGCTACTAATACAAAGTTCAAAAGAAGGAATATGGATGGTAATCAGGAGGCAGTCAAAGATCCGCCTACTATTACTCCATTACTATCAAAGCCAGGTGGACCTACTACTGCTCCAAAGGTTCCAATAGCGCTAAAAAATCAGAATCAAGGGGCCCATTTCGATCCAATAAACTCACAAATTCAACAAACAACAATAGTGGCTCCCAAAGCACAGGCGAAGGTTGGTGGTCCACCAATCAACATTGTTGAGCAAATGAAGAAATCTAGTGTGTGTACCGATGTGGGACATGCTTTCCATGCCCGGTCAAGTAGATAGCCTTCAAGAAGGTTTGTCCAAGATAGGTGCTACAACAACTGCAGGCAAACAACCAAGCAAAGAAACTGAGGTCCTAACCAATGCAACCCAAGGTCATATGGGAGAAGGATCAAGTAAGGTGGTCAAACCTCCTCCATTCTACATTTCATTAATCATTGGTGATTCCTTGGTGCATAATTGCTAGGTAGATAGTGGAGCTAGCACTTCAGCAATGCCAAAGTCTATAGCTGATCAGCGGAACCTCAAATATGAGTCACATACTAAGAGAGTTCTGCAGCTTGACGGTTCTTTCACAAAGTCGTCTGGTATCATCAAGGAATTGAGCTTGACCCTACATGTTTGTCTTAATGTTTCGGTGGTTCAAGATGTGTTGATCTTTGATGTAACTCCTCGCTTTGCGTTATGCCTCTCTAGAGAATTCACAGCCAAAATTGGGGGTTATCTAGCAATAGATTGGTCCTACATGGCATTCGGAACAAGGTATGGGACTAAGGTATCAATCAAGGCTGAGCCCATGGCACAATTTCACATTGAACCCCATCAACTAGATAGCATAAACCTCAATTGTACTATCCTTGATGAGGATGAATTTACAATTGGTCAAGAACTGAATACTTATCTTGAGGAGATTCTAGACTTATTCTTGGATGAGCTATGGGGGGATAATCAACTTTTCAACCCTTTGGAAGGTGTTGAAGAAAGAGACATGGGTGTTTGTTTACTACACAAAGAAAATCAACTCATACCTTCGCTCATTGGACCTAAAGAAGACCTCAATGGTATGTGGAAGTTGTTCTTTGATTGTTCAAGAAACAAAAATGGAGTAGGTGCAGGGGCAATGCTGGTTTTTCCTTCAGATGATAAGCATTTATCTTCTTATAGGTTCCATTTCAGTTGCTCCTCCAACTTAACAGAATATGAAAGCTTAATCCATGGTCTCCAATGGGCCAGTGAGAGGGGAATCAAGCAGTGGCGAGCATATGGAGACAGTGAGCTTATAGTGAACCAAGTCAGGGCCCTGAACATTACAAAGAATCCTTTGATGAGGTCCTACAAAAACAGAGTATGTGACTTAATTGAAGATTTCTAAGCCTTTAACATTCAAGCTGTGCCAAGGAACCAAAATTAGCATGCTGACAGGTTGGCAGCTGTGGGAGCCCAGTTTGATATTACAAGTAAGCTAAAAGAGGCCAAGGTTCAGCCACATGTCAAGGTGGTGGTGAGGTCATCAGTACCAGATAATGAAGCTCACTAGCAGGTCTTCGAAAATGACAAACAAATTGCTTGTTTCTTACAACAAGAAGTAGAGTTCTCCACCAACCAAGAGAAATTTCAACACCAGTATGAAGATCAAATTGTCCAACTAAAGTCTAACAAGCTTCCTAAAGGGCTGGGCACCCTTGAAAGTCTTTTCCATGAGGGAGACCATATGAGGAAAGATAAGGCAGTGATGTCAATTGATAAGAACTATGAAAAAGTCCTTTTCAAGGACAAGCTCCTCAAGCTTGGGAAGGTAAACAATGAGGCAAAAAGACATGCTTTCATAGAATTTTGTAAAGAATATTCAGACATCTTTGATTGGGAATATAGTGACTTGAAAGGTTTTGATCCAAAGTTAGCCTAGCATACTATAGAAATGGAGGCGAATGCTAAACCTGTGAGGTAAAAACAAAGACCTGTTAACCCCGAAATAGAAGAGCTTATGAGGAGAGAGCTGACCAAGTTAATTGAATCCAAGATCATCTTTCCCATCAAACACTCATCATGGATAGCCAATTTGGTGCCTGTAAGGAAAAAGAGTGGGGAGATTAGACTGTGTGTTGACTTTAGAACCTAAGCAGGGTCTCCTTGAAGGACCATTACCCTCTACCATCCATGGAGCAACTTCTTCAAATAGTTGCAGGTTTAAAACTTTTTTTTTCTTTTGGATGGATATTCAGGTTACAACCAAGTATTAGTAAAGAAAGAAGATCAGTACAAGATTGCCTTCACCACCAAATGGGGCATGTATGCATACCAAAAGATGCCTTTTGGATTATCAAATGCTGGGATAACTTTTCAAAGAGCCATGGACATGGCTTTTCAGGGGTTGCTGAATCAAATGGTATTGGTCTACTCGGATGACATCACAGTTTTCTTCAAGGATGCCAACGAACACATGGACCACTTGAAGTTGATCTTTGAGAGATGCAGAGAGTATGGGATCTTTTGAATCCCAAGAAGTGTGTGTTTTTCGTGCATGAAGGTAAGTTGTTGGGTCACATTGTTTCAAAGCAAAGATTAGCTATTGATCTTGATAGAATAAATGCCATCTTGGCCTTATCCTTACCCAAGCAGAATAAGGGACTCCAAAGTTTCTTTGGGAAAATAAACTTTGTGAGAGGATTTATACTTGGTTTTGCAAACTTGGTCAAGCCTATCATTGCCATGCTTAAGAAGAACCGAGTGTTCACTTGGTCAAATGAAGGTAAATCAGCATTTGAGGCTATCAAGCAAGCCATTGCCCAAGCACCCGCAGTCATGAATCCTGCTTTCTCAAGAGATTTCATATTGTATGCCTTTGCCAATAATGACAATATATCAGCTATGCTGATGCAAAAGAATGGTGAAGGACTTGAGCAACGAATAGCATTTTTCAGTCAGGGGCTTGAGGGGTATGAGGTGAGGTATACTTTCGTAGAGAAGCAAGTTCTTGCAGTGGTAATAAGCCTTAAAAGGTTCAGGCCAATGCTCTCCAATAGTAAAATCTATCCTATGGTGTCTCATCTTGGAGTGAGAGACTTCCTTCTTAACAAAGACTTGAATGAAAAGAGGGCTGGTTGGATTACCAAGGTCATGGAGTATGACATAGAGATCAAGGTCACTAAGCTAGTAAGAAGTAAAGGCTTATGTGAGCATATGGTCAATGACTTTCATGAAGACAAAGAGGTTATCTTGGTAACACAAGTTAACCCACAAACAGATGCACCTCCACCTCACACTAGTTGGCTCTTGGATATGACACGTTTCTTGATAATAAGTGAGTGCCCACAAGGTATGGACAAGGCAAAAAGAAGGTATTTTAAACTTCAATCCATAATGCATTGGTTGATGGGGTTTTATTCAGAAAGGACCTCAATGGAGTGCCCCTAAGGTGCATAGATGATGACCAAGTGACAAGGCTCTTGAAACAATTCCATGATGGACCTGCAGGAGGTCATTTTGCACCTAGAACCACAGCAACAAAGATAATGAGAGCTAGTTATTATTGGTCCAACCTCTTCAAAGATGCTTATGCATGGGTTAGGAAGTGCCAAAAGTGTGTTTTTTTTGTGGGTAAGCAAAGATTGGTAGCCCTTCCTCTCAATCCATTCCAGGTAGAGCAGCCCTTCATGCAATGGGGGCTAGATTTCATAGGAATGATCAACCCCCCATCAAGTGCAGGGCATAAATGGGTGCTTACTGCAACCGACTACTTCACCAGGTGGGTGGAAGTCATTGCGTTGAAAGAAGTCAATGAAGGTGCAATCCTAGACTTTTACGACAACCTTGTGACCAGATTTGGTGTTCCATCCACTATCATCTCTGATAATGCATTTACATTCCTCGATCTGAAAACGAGTGAATGGGCTCTCAAGATGGGCATCTACCTCAGCACCTCTTCCAACTATTATCCTCAAGGAAATGGAGTCGCTAAGTCCACAAATAAAAATTTGCTAAGAATCATCAGGAGAACTATGGAAGAGAATTAGAGGACATGGCACACTAAACTAAAGACAACCTTGTGGGCTGACAGGTTGACTCCTAAGATTGCCATTAACAATTCTCCATATGTCTTAGTATATGGAAAGGAGGCCAAGTTGCCCATTTTTCTTGAGCTGCTTGCATTAGAACTAGCCCATCAGTTGGAGTTGATGGAAGATGAGCCCATGAATGTGAGACTGACAGAACTCATGGAGCTTGAAAAAACAAGAGACCTTGCAATGAAAACACTAGTCACATGAAGCTCAAATCAAGAAAGCCTTTGACAAGAGAGCCATAGCAAGGGACTTCAAGGAAGGGGATCTAGTCTTCAAGTGGGATTCAAATAAGGCCAAGTTAGGGAACCATACCAAATTTGACAGCTTGTAGAGTGGTCCTTATTTGATCTACGAATGCAAACAACATAATGCTTTCTAGCTGGCCCAACTGGATGGAGAGGTACTACCCATCCTAGTCAATAGGATTCATCTAAAGCCTTGCTATTAGAAGAGTTTTTATCCATTGTATATATTGTACATTTTGTATAATTTTTCATATTTTCTCCTAAGTGCCTTGTGCACATCTTTTCAGTTGTGTGTTCCCCCTTAAGTGCCTTGGGCACAGTGTTTGTTTTCTTCTTGTTGTCCTTGTTGCTTCAAGAGGAAGTTCTAGAAAGGGTCAGCCTTGTATCTAGTTTTAGATCAACTCAGTTGCAAAGGCTAATGACTCCATTGCCAATGGACTAGACAAGGCAACATGGTCTAGGTTCTCTTGCATCGACATGCATGCAACCCCTGTGAGCCGTCAAAGATGTCCATTTTTGGCCCACATATAAAGCTCTTACATGATTTGATGAAGCAGTGGATCAAAGACGTAGAAACGGATCCAACATTTGCAAATAGAGAGGATCCAAGCAAGGTTTTCTAAGGGTCCAGCAACAGTGTTCAAGAATAAGCCTGCAAGCCAAAAGCTAAGTGCAAAACCTTTTATTCAACTTAGTCTTTACTTGTTCATTCTTTCAGACTTTGCAAGGACTAAGTGTTTCTTTTCTTTCGGGACTCTTTTTCACCACGTGTTTATTCTTTCGGAGGTTTTGTTTTCGGGGTTTTTGTCTAAGTGTCGGGAATTGTTTCGGACATTTTGGCCGAAGCAATTTTCCCTAAGGATATCTTTCCAAAGGGATTGTTTCGGACATTTTGTCCGAAACAACTTTGCCGAAGGGTTCTTTTCAAAGGCAAAGACCATTTCGAAACAACTTTGCCAAAGGGTACTTTTCAAAGGCAAAGACCATTTCGAAATTTCCGAAAGACCATTTCAAGAATTCCGAAGGGTATTTTCAAAGCGAAAGGAGCTTTTCGAGAATTCTAAAGGGTACATTTCATTTTTTCTGAAAGGTCATTTTCAAAAATTCCGAAGGGTTGATTTTCGAAGAAAAGTTCGAAGGAATGGTTCAAGTCCAAAATGTCCGAATGAATTCTTTTGGGAGAATCATCCATTGCAAAAGCCTAAACACATAATTTCCTTCGGACTTTTTGTTCGAAGGAATTGTTCAATGCAAAAGGTCAAAGAATTTCTTTCGGGAGGAAGTTCGAAAAAATTCCTCCGAAGGAATAGCTCGAAGAAAAGTCAATGAATTCTTGTGGAAAAAATGCCAAAACAAATAGCCAGAAGAGATAAGTTTGGGAAAATAGCCAGAGGAAATTCTTTCGAAGGAATTGTCTGCAGGAAATGGCTGAAGAGAAAAAATACGAAGGAATTGATGACGTTTGCGCTAGTGTCAAAGTTCAAGCTCATAAATTAGCCGTTGGGATTCAAATATCCCATGACGGGCCTGCAAACGTCAAAATCTAAACCCCTGTAAGTAGCCGTTTGGATTTGTATGGACTTACATTGACATAAATGGGTATAGGAAAACCAATGTCCTTAGATTCGTTTTCCATTTATAGGGACAATTTGGTCTAGGTTTTAAGGCAGGCGTTGGTAGGTGAAATTAATGGAGAGGTCCTTGTCCTTCGACATGGCCATCATCTCCGACAAACAACCGTTCAATGCAGAAGCAGCATGGCTCGGTCTAGATTCAAAGTTATGGATATTTTGTCCTTATACATGCAAGACAAGTGAAAGATGGCATGGGAATGAAAGGTGAAGATTAGGTGATTAGAAAAAGTAGCTCGAGCATTAAAGATGTTCTTAAAGAAGTTCTTGACTTCTAGCATGTTTGCTAATCAATGAAGGGCTCGAGGAGATTTGCGGTGATGATGGACAGTTCATTTCATGGTCAAGGTAGTTGCATGCTTTAAATGCAAAAGAGTTCAAGGACAGTGGTGGTTGCAGCCATTTATGACCCCTCTCTCCATTTTCTTATGCAAACCCCCTCTTGTCTCATCCTTTTCTGCTATATATACAGGGTTTTGAGCCTAAAAAGAGATCCCTCGACTGGTGATAGAGTTACTCTGTCAAAATTGCCTTGTAACACTCTCTTGAAGCAATGAGATGAATTTTCTGATTCTGGTTTGAAGCCAAGTATACATTATTGGAGTTTAACTTGCAGATGTATGTCCCTTCGCATCATCTGTAGATTCTCTATATATCTTGCTTTAATTCTTTTGTTTCCTTGCAGGGTGTGTGAAGTGTTAGACATTGGTCACTTTCTTGAAGTGTCATAAATTTATAGTGTCTCATACAGACCTATTTCTTTCTGCCCTTCAAATTGCAGAGTCTCCCTTCGACCTCCACACAAAATACTTATGCTTGTGGCCTTGAGATAGGATCAGAGTAGTCTGTGTCTTGGTTAGGTTCATTAGTAGTTATGGTTTTCAGGTTGAAAGTTGATCATTTCATATTTTGGTGCATCACCATCCTTAGCTTAGTTGTCCCTTTCATGTTATCTTTTTTTCCCTTTTCCTTAGTCAACAGTAGATTTTAGTGTGGGAAACAAGTTGAAGTGAAGCATTTGAGGAGCTAGCCTCATTAAAAAGCCTAGAGGTTCAACCTCATCATAGGATACTCACAACCTGAGGTTATTCCAATATTGTAACTGGAAGTGAGAGAGCCTGAAAAACTCTCCCACAAGGGTGCAATTCTAGCCTAAAATACTTCCTAAGATCCTTTTTGTCATCCAAACTGGGTTTAAATTTTTATCGTTGGCTGGGAGGGATGTATTGGGCTCATAGTTCAGGTCAAAAAGTGTGTATGGCTCTTTTAGAATTTGAGAAAGCTTATGATAGAATTGAGTGGCCATCCATTAATCTTATGACGTCTCTTGGTTTTGGTGATAAAGAAAGTAGAATGGTTTCCATATTGTTTGAAGATGCTTTTGCTCAAGTTGAAATCAGTGGAGAATTTTATTAACTCTTTTGCTTTGCAAAGATCAATTAGGGAGGTTGCCCCCTGGCTTTCTGTCCAGTTTGTTATGGTTGTTGAAGCTCTTCACTACCTTCTCAGAGATACCTCTTTAGGACCCCCTGTTAGAGGGATAGTACTACCCAGTGAAGACGAGCTTTTTGACATTCAGTTTGCAGATGATACCTATCTTTTTCTTGAGCTTGATCAAGAAATATTCATCCAAATTTCTCTAGTGTTGGATGTTTGTTACAATGCATCTAGCTCCAAAATATCCTCAACCAAGTCATTGCTGTTGGGTTGGGAAGATGACCCCCTTGAATGGCTCTTCTTTTTTTGGGTGGTCCTGGGGGTTCCCTAATAAGCTTGTTAGGTATTTGGGAATACCATTTTCCCTTAAAGATATGTGGCAATGGATCTTTGCTGAGATCTCTAGAAAAGTTACCAAATGGCAAGAACATCTTCTTTCTTTGCCTAGGAGAATTCAAGTGTGCCAAAAATTCATTTCCTCATTCAGCATTTACTACACATGCTGGTTGTTTTGTAGTTCTCAATGTGATAAATTGCATAGAATAGTCAGATATTTTCTTTGGTCTGATAGCGAGGGTGTAAGAAAGGCATGCTGTACAGTAGGGATGTATGTTGTAAACCTAAAGTTATAGGAGTGGGGATAAAATATCTTTCAGGGTATTTCCCTTGCAGTTAAATGGGTACTAAGAGCTTTCATGGGTAATGAATCTTGGAAATTACTAATTAGACTCAATATTGTGAATGGAATACCCAAGGGCAAGAAGCTTCAGAAAGCTTTGCATATGGTGGACCTGCTTTTAGGTTCTTTCTTTATCAGTCCTGCAGGACCCTGTATCTTTAAGTCAATTTGGAAGGTGTGTGAACATGTAAAGCACTTGGTGTTGGGGCAACCAGTCTTCTTATTGTTTGACACTAGATGTCAAAGATTTAGATCCTTATGGTGGAGTCTGACTCGTAACAATACAATTTAGGCGTTGACTAGAGGTTTCTCTTCTTTTGCTTGATTTTCTAAAGGTATCAGGACTGGTGAAGATATCTACAGAAATGGCAAATGGATGTCTTGTATAGAGTTGAAAACTATGTTCAAACCACCTGATTCTCAGTTGAGAACATATACTATTCCTATAGAGGCTCTTAACGCCCCTACTTCAGGTCTGATTATGGATCCAAAAGGTGATATTTGGGAGAATGTTAGATGGCTAAAAGGTCCTCCCATGTTTGAAGTTTCTTGTAAGCAGATTTATGATGAACTTTCCTTCTCCCAAAAGGTTTTATTTGGGCTTCAATAAAAAGTGGGCATTGTGTGATTACCTTGGGTGTTGGTCTGTCAGGTTTGTTGTGATTTGGTCCTCCTGTGTTGAGCCTAAAAATTCTTGTTTTACGTGGTTGCATTTACACAATAAGCTTATTGTTGGTTTGTTCTTGCTAATGTTGGTATCAGAAACAAATTTTGTTTTGTCTGTAGTGAAGAGGAAACTGTTAAGCATCTATTTTTTTGCGTCCTTATGCTAAACGTGTTTGGTGCAATATTATGTATGCATTGAATATTGTTTTTTAGAAGAGTATTGGTTGATTTGATGTGTTATTTGGTTTAATTGTTTGTGATAAATGTATCCCATTCTTTTTGCAAAAGTTAAATTATTTTGTCTATTGCAATCCTTTGGTTTTATGGAATAATGATGTTTTTCAAGGCAAGGGTAAAGGGCTTAGTGACTTCACTGGTGAAGTCATAGTTCATCTCTTGGCTATGCAGGTCAATATCCAGCTTAAATTTTTTCAAGAGGAGCTGAAGAAGTTTCTTCAGAAAGGGTCTCCTACTCTTTCTTAAGATTATTTGGGTGACATAGGCAGGTTCCCATAGTTGATTCTTCTCTTGAGTGGCCTTCTAATGATGATATAGAGCTAGATTCTAAGGATTTTGAACTGGGGTAGAATGAGGCAACACAAACTTATTTTCTTCAAGTTGATCAGGAACATGAAGACCTGGTAGATAAAGTTGATGTTCCCCCTAGCAGCTCCCTTCAGGATGGTAGGAATGTTCTTTATCAGGAGGATATTACGGACACCATTCATGCTACCTTATAAAGAATTGAATGTAGACAAGTGCAAGATAATGTTGATATGATGCTGCAAAATGTTAATGAGATTGAAGCTGGGCAGGAAGAGCATGTTGGACAAGGTGGAGGATACAACTTTGATTGTACCATTTCTTATTCTTTTTCTCTAAAACCTGTTGTTGTACCTGCTACTGGTCTGGGTGGTGCATTGCTTCAGTGGGTTGAGAAGATGATTAAAGACCATGTTCAGAAGACCAATTAACATGTGCAAATGAATTTTGAACACTATGGTGCCAAGATGGCTAGGCATAACGTTTTTGTCGCTGCTAAGGGGCCTAGTGGTATTGCCGAGGGACCTGAGCAGAAGGATGTCCTGGAACAAGCTGAGGATACAACTATTTTTGGTTGTATGGTTTAATATCTGGTTTCTTATGATGTTGTTGTTGCTCGAGACATGCGATTAAGTATTTTTTGTTGTTAGGCTTTGCCCTCGTTGTTGGTTTCTTTTGGTTGCCCATGTAGGGGTGACCATTATCCTCTTTTGTTTATAGTTATTGTCTGTTTGGACTCATATATCTTTTAAATGAATGCAATATGAAAAAAATAACCAATCTTGATGAAAAAGACAAATACTTGGTAAGCTTATTCTATTCCATGCCTTCTCAAGTTGCAATTAGATATTTAAGGTCATATGGTCCATGGGAAAATAATACTCCCTATTTTATCTTTTTCTGTGATTGTATGGAGTTGTGCTTTATTACGAGGGTCCCCATTTGATTATAATATCAAGGCTATTAGGATGAGACATAAGCTTTTATGTTTCCTTTCATATTAGTTGACCTATGTTTTGGTGATTAGTAACTTATTGATACGGTTTTACTAGATTAGGTTTGGTGAGATAGTAGTTATATAATATTCACAAGGAAAGCATCAGTAAGAGTAGATTTATCACAAACCATATACTTAGCACTTTGATTAGCTTATTTAACATCAAGAAGCTACCATGTAGAATAGCATTTGAGGCCTCCAGCTTTCTCTAGGCACTTCTTCCTTAAATTATGGAATGACAATACTTTTATTAGGAGGGATCCCTTAGGACTGGGAAATGAAAGCATTGTGCTAGTCATATTCCTTAGCAATTTGAAATTCAGATGTACCATTTTGTTTTTAACTTGCTACACTTTGGTTTACTTTCAGACTTGTTTGTTCCTAAAGGCTTTAAAAAACTCCTTGGTAGGCCTATGTCCAAAAATTCACCATTTTAATCTTCCAACAATCTAAGTCCATTTTTCTGCAAAATCCTCAGCGAAAATGTATGGTTGAGAATGGAAATCCGAGTTGGAGTTCCCAATTAGAATCTGTCTTCTCAAGTTTTCTTAAATTAGATTTTATTAGCAACAAACTTGTCAATATTCTTTCTAATATTTATGATTTGTCTACCAATTCCCTCAGGGATGAAGTTGTTTCCATTTTAATATCATTTCACCATGGAGTTCATCTTATTATCAGATTTAGAATTTAGAATTGTTGATAAATACAATAAATGTAGGTGCATTATAATAAAATGAGAAACATCTAACATGAAGGCAATCTTGTTTACCTTCTGCTTGAAGGAGCACTTTACAATGGAAAAGACAAAAGGACGGTAGTTTAAAAAAATGGCCTTCTTTCACAGTCATAGTTATGAAAAGGCAGATCTCAAACCAAAAGTCATTTGATCTAAAAGCATAGATTTATTATTCTATCCAACCTCTTCATCATTGCATAATGCTCATATCTAAACCAAACAACTTGGAGCTCACAAGAGTAACTTTTAGTATAAATTTTCACCCAATATCCTTCAAACTTTAGGCAATTGGGATAACTCTTGGAAGCATGTGTTGGGCTCTGCTAGGGTTTTAGGTGTTTCTTGATTTTCCCTTTGGCCTTGCCTTGATATTGCCTTTCTAGGAAGAAATTAAGTCCCGTTGTGCATTAATTGCGCTGAACCAGCCATTAATCCGCTATTTGGGTGGCGAATCTGCCCTTGCCTATATTATGGCCGAATCCTTGACATATGCATCATCTGATGCAAGGGTTTCTAACGGATCTCTAAGCAATCATGGCACCAAAAAGAGAAAGCAAGTTCGTCCTGAAGGTGTTCCACAAGGTAATGAGCATATCCTAGTTGACTCTATCCCTGACATTGTACGTAATTCTCTTGAGTTTGACAATGCATGTTGCTAGTGTGTAAATTTTACTTTGGTAGGTTATTTTGCTAGTTGTATTCCCTTAGAAAGCATGCTTAAGAGTTGGGTGCATAATAACTGGCAATCCCATGGTGTTAAGCTTGAGGGTGTGCAAAACCCAACCAAGGGATTTTTTCTTTTTAAAATTTTGAATGTTGAGCACTGTAATGCGATAGTTAAACATGGTCTGTGGCACATTGTAATACCCTTATTGTGTTTTCTCACTAGACTATGGATTTTGTGGTGTATTTGAGCAAGCCAAACTCAAAATCCCTATGGATGGAGTTTCCTAGTTGTAATGTCCCCAAATTGGGACAAGCAAGTAATAATGGGATTGGGCACAAACCCCAATAAAAAATCTGAAAATAATACAATAGACCAGCCACTCTAGGTCTATCAAACAAACCACCACACCTCTCCAAGTGAACCAAATGCCAAACGCCACTAGGGCAGAAGTTAAGCTACAATTACAGTCCTTAATATGCATTCCAATGGCTGAAAATATACTCTAAAAGATGATGCAAACAGTTGTAATAAATACGTGGAAATAAGGATCACCTTGGCTGAATATATATATCCAAAATTCCAGCGAACATAAGCCTTCCTTCCCAATCGCCAAACCTGATGTAAACCCTTGAAAATAGCTGGCACAATAAGGTAAAAACAACGAATAATTCCAGCTACTGAAATATGAATTTAGACCCCAAAAAATAGCCACTGTACCATAGAAAATCAATTTGTCACACTTCACAAGTAAGCTGGAAAATTAGCAAATAAATTCTTTTAACAAAATCAAATATTAAAGGATCAAATGTAGCCAAAACCCTCCACCAAGAAGTTGAATATTAGCAGAAAATATTGCAAATATTAGGGATAATATTTGCCCAATGATTTAGGGCCAACAAACACTCCAAACCCTTGTAACTCCCTTTCCAAGTGAGTCGCCCCAATTCTGATTTTTATTGTAACTACCTTTTTGCTCAGAGAATAGCCCCCCCTCCATGTTCCCTTCTCTTTCCTTCCCTTAGCCTTGTGGGAACAACCAAACTAAGGACCCAAAAACAAGCTATGCCAAAAAGGGGGACATTACACTAGTCTTCCTCTCCCCTATGAGGTTTCATTGACCAACGCATTAATCCCTTAGGTCAATTTATTTGCCATGAGAAGAGAAATTTTTATGCTGCTAGGCCACAAAAATGCTTGTGTTGAAGTAGACCTCTTGAAGGATCTCAAGGAAACTACTGACATTCAAAGTTGTGACCAACACATTTCGAAATGTATCTTGCACATTAACATGCCCAACACATGCTTCAGGTGTCAAGCCACTAACCACAAGATTCAAGACTCTTATGGCCAATTCATGGTTAGTTGCGCAACCCAAAACCTTGCTAGAGGTGATAAAAAATGTTGCTTCATTGTTTGATGATTGGACTATAGTCTCCAACAAGAGAGCTAACCAACAAGCTCGAGGAATGGTCAAAATGACCATTGCTATGTTCAAACCCATAGGAGTTTTGTTTGTAGTTGGAAATCAACGATTACCATTGCCACTCAGGCAACGTTGCCACTCCCCTATATTGCATAGGCTGCGACAATTTTCTCGGGGTCTCAGAGTTAGGTTTCTATTTCGCAACTATCACAAACTTCTTTGGAGGCGAAAGAATTGGGAATGATTGAAAATCTAGTGATGCTTGCACGCAAAATGGTTATGCATTGCTCACACAGTGCCTCACCACCTATTGAGAATGGTGATTGTTTGCAAGAGAAACACCAAACTTCTCAACTAGGTGATTATATGCGGAGCAACCAACAATCTTACCTGACCAATAGCTTCAACACCCTAGATGGCTTGGAAGATGGGACGAACATGGACCTTGATCTTTCCCCATGATGGTTTATTCTTGGAATGTTCTTGGCCTTACTGACTTGTCTCGTAAGTATATGGTCAGGGATAGTTGTCAGTGTTTTGCTTATATGAAGTTGTGTTTGCAAGAAGTTAAGATCTCTAGGTTTTTACTCCATTCTGCCACCAAAACTGTTTGATTGTGAGAATTGTATTATGTGTCCAATCGTGCCACATGTTATCCCACAATTTTGAAAATCTAGGATAATTGGAGGTCAATTGCAGACAAGACATCTGCTATTTATGCCTAGATTGAATAAATAGAGGTAACTTCACACGGGCAACCAAGTGAAGCAAGGAGGTGATCGTAATGTGAAAGTGTTGACTCTTTCACCCAATGGACACGGCTTAACATGGTACTCAATGTGTCATTTCTAGGTATGACATGTTGCATAGGGAATTTTTTTGTCTTGGTTCTATCAAGGGAGTAGAGGGCAAATCCATAGAGGGAAAATCTCTAGAGGGCAAAGTCAAAGGAGCCAACATTCATGAGTCTGAACTGAATTATTGGACATGCTTTGGTGTTGTAGGTGTCTCTTCCAACTTCCCCTACACATTGCAAATGAGTTTGTTATATGGTCTAGGTGTATTACCAAAATGTTAAATTCGCATGGCAACGGGATTGCAAACATTAAGTACAATCGAAAAACAATATCTTAAATGCCTATCAATACCATTGTTTGTAAATCCTAGCCTCACTGATTTTTAAATTGCAGCAAGTAGCAAGATCAATTTGGACAAATTTATGAGACTAGCAGAGGAGGAAGAGATAAAAATTACTGACTTTAGCACTTCAAAACATGGTTACCAAATCCAGCTGGATCTGCACTAAATCCAGCTGGATCCAGTTTTTTTGGCTGGCCT
This sequence comes from Torreya grandis, assembly GCA_037957365.1. Lineage (NCBI taxonomy): Eukaryota > Viridiplantae > Streptophyta > Pinopsida > Cupressales > Taxaceae > Torreya > Torreya grandis. The sequence goes on along the minus strand of JARHVA010000059.1, from coordinate 8,830,424 downwards.
GAACAAGCTTGGTTTAGGTTGGCCCTTTTTATTTATATATATGTATTTTGTAGTTTTTTGAATAAAAGAGAGACCCCAACAACCTTATATATTATATAATATTAATATAATAACAATTTATACTACATTATTAGTTTCTTTCATTGGATTTGTCAATTTTGCATATTTATAAAATTATGCTCATACATATATGTGTGCATATATTTTGGATCAGATTTTTCTGAACTTTTTCAAGAATTCAGGAATTTTGGATTTTATTCCCCTCCCGAATGGATCCGGGTTTCTGCACTTGGTAACTATGCTTCAAATTACTCATGACCTGCAAGGCAAATGATTGTTGTAATAAATTCCAACAACCTGCACTTTATTTATTCATCCAATAATTGAGTGTTTGTTTTACATTAGCACTCATCCTCCATTAGAATTCACATCATAATGTTTTCCTCGCACAACTTTGGAGTTATTATTACACCTCATTCAATCAACTAGACACTCGATACATGCAATTGAAGACCTATCAATCAATCAACACACTTGATTTACACATTAGCTCATGACTCACATAGTTGGACTAATCAATCAAACTCCAATTAGTTGGATTAATCAATCAAACTCAATTACCAAGTGGACATGTCACCTTGAAATTATCCGTGGGGATAACTCCATGGTGAGGTCATCCTTGACCAAGTCACCAATTTAGTTTGACTAACTGTAACTGACTTTCTAATTGTATGACTGAAATAGGAGAGAGAGTGTGAGTGAGGGGCACCATAACTAGCCCATCAATGGTGTTAATATCAGGTATAATGTCACATAATCCAAATGGCACCACAATTTTATTACATGACCTATTTTAAGTGCATTTATTACGTTACAAATAATCATAAAATTTAATGTGCCTTAATAAATGCATTGTGAGTCAAACACATCTTTAACTTATCATATAGATGATGGCACATAACCAAGAAGTAGAAAAAGAAAATAAGTTGAGGAGAATTAGTTTGGAACAATTCAACTAACACAAAATACCATCTTGATGGGGCAGTTTAGGGTTTTGAATGGTAGAAACACCCACTAAGCTGGATAATAATAGCATTTGAAAGAAAAAAATGTGAAGTTGAATAGATCACCTTAGTCCGCAGAATCTAATCATTCATACACATTGACCCTCGAGGCCACGTTGGGTAAATGATTTTGACAGTTAAATCTACCCTGTATCACAATATTGGATGCTTTAATTGTGGGAATATCTATTCTTTTTTGTGTGATGCCATTAACATTATAGAGAGTGCCGAAGGAAAGTCTTTGGAATGTTTGTCTTTTAATTTTAAGTAATTAATTCTAAATTTTAAGTGAACAATACGTACACATTGCTATATGAACTTGATTATATAGAAGTGTGACCCTATATTTATGTTTTATTTCTAATTATATGTAAATTTGTTTATATGGTTGGATTCAGCGATGCATACCAGTTTTTTTGGATGAGGAGATAGTTCACCAATATTATAATGGGTATTGCAACAATGTTCTTTGGCCTCTTCTGCACTACCTTGGGCTTCCTCAAGAGGATCGACTTGCAGCTACTCGTAGTTTGCAGTCTCAATTTGATGCCTATAAGATGGCTAATCAGATGTTTGCTAAAGTGGTCCATTCACATTACAAAGAAGGAGATGTGGTTTGGTGTCATGATTATCATCTTATGTTTCTTCCAAAGTTTTTGAAGGAATATGATAGCCATATGAAGGTTGGATGGTTCTTGCACACCCCTTTTCCTTCATCAGAAATTTACAGGACACTGCCTTCACGTGATGAGCTGCTAAAAGCAGTTCTAGGAGCTGACTTAGTTGGGTAAGCCCACAAACCCATCTCTAAACCATCCATTGCCATGGAGCCTCTGTGAATATGAGAATGTTACTCCCCTGTTAATGGATTATGCCTGATTTTGCTCTGTGCTGAATACATTCAGATTGACATCTTCTAAATTTAATCAATAGACTATATGTAAAATATGAATGGATATGACAAAGAATAAAGGCTTGTTTTGCATGCCATTGATTATTATTTTATCTATTTATCTGTCCAGCCATCTTTCTATCTATCCACCCATCTATCTATATACCTACTTATTGATCTTTCAATCTATCAATCAATCTATGAGACAATAGTTTATTACATATTAGTTTATAAATTGTAGCTAATATGCAGCATTTACATTTTGTAAAAAATATTTTCCTCTAGCACATGCTACCATGCTTCAGTTGTTAGAAAACAAAAAGGGATTGCCATTGCATACTTTTCTTCAAGTCTGGCCCTTTTGTATTTACTACAACTGGTTTCACGCCCATGTAGTCTCTAAGTAGTCATAGTCATGTTTAATAGGCTCATTGCTAAATAAAACATTGATTTTCTTTAAACATTCTTTTCTAGCAGCCACAATGCAACTGATGTGCTTAAAACATTCTTTTCTAGCAGCCACATTGTTGCATTCTTTAATTGCAACTCGTACATTGGCAGCAGCCTTCGTTGTGGGAACAACTCATCTACCCAAGAGAGCAAACAATTGTTAATTGATTTATATTGAAAACATAATATAAATAGCTGTTGTTTGTCGTATTATATTTCAAAATGACAATGACTTTTTGTTTGGTGCACTTCCATCATTCTAAATTTGGAACATGTAGGCTTCCCTTTAACCTTAAGCATCTAGTTCTTCTATTAGTTTCAAAGGTGTAACAAGTGATCACAATTAAAATATGGATAAATATGATATTTTTGTTCTTATGATTCTTTCCATAACATCAGTAAGGGCACAGATTATCATACATGAGAGTATCCAGCTCTGGTAGGGAGTCTATCTCTAAGATGCTTCAATCTTGCAATCATATTCATTGCTAGACATTGCATACTTAAGCCAGGCTTGATTTTTAGGGATATGCTTTACACGCTATTACAATTGTCTCTTAAAGGATCTATGAATCTAGAGAAGAGATAATAACACAAAATATACATCTGTGCAAACATTTACCATCGATCTTTGGTCTAAGACGTAATAAATGAACAACTGACTTCTAAAAAAGATGCTCGAGTATCCAATCCCACATACAGGGAGTGTTATTGTTGAAGAAGAGCCTTAGTTAACAGAAAAATCTGCATTCTGTTCTCCCTCGTGATATATGATAAAAATTCTCCTATTGGTTGTTTGAATGCCCCTGGTATGGATGGATTCATATTGTATATGGACACTGCCAGACTGGCTGAATGCTTACCAAAAGAATGCTCTCAAACCTAGTGGCTGTCTTTGATAATCACCTTGATAACCCGAAACAGTGCCTGCCAGCCAGTTTAATGTCCCCGATAAGAACAAAAAACTAAAAAACTGAAATGTATGATCATGCTGTTTGGTTACTATATAGGCACATACAACAGATAATGATGTTCATGCCTTGTTAGATCAAATGCATAGAAACAGATGAGTGGCAGCTACATGAATAATAAAAATGCTTCTTTGTATTAAACTTGTGTGCAATAAAGGAAGAGTGTCACTCTATTAATCACCAAGTTGCTTGAAATCCTTTTCCACTTTGTTTTTTTCTTAGAGAAAAACTGACTTGTGCGACACGAATTAAAATGATGCACCTAAATGACTGAGCACATTATGGGTACTTCTTCCTATCCACTCCAGAAGCGACATCATCTCTGATTGCACCCAATAATTAAAATCCCTGAGCACATTATGGGTACTTCTTCCTATCCACTCCAGAAGAGACATCATCTCTGATTGCACCCAATAATTAACATCCACAATATATTTTCTGAGAGCTTAGCATGAACCTAAGTGCATGGGTCATCTAAAAACCAATGAAAAACCATGTTAGAGATATTGGTTCTATAACCTTAAGTAGTTGGACCTTACATCGAAGCTTCCCGAGGGAGCAGATATCACAATCATATACCATCAGACCCATGCAAACTTTTCTCAAAACTAGGATCACCAAATAAGATTGCCCTCTTATGGAAAAGTTAACCAAATATGTCTTGGAACAAAGGATTAATATTAAATAACCTTTCCGGTAAATTTACAATGGCAAAGTATATGCTTAAAGTCTGCCACATTGAATTCGTAGGTCATTTGAAAGTCAGTTCTAGCTAATCTAATTTACTGAATCTGCAAGCCAATAACTCTTGAGATTCGAAGCACCTATTGTAGACCTTAGTGCCTATCCTCCTCATCCAGCATGTCACATCATCTGAACCATTCACTGCAGTTCAATCTCTTGAGAATTTGAATTTGAATTTGGCATAAATGAAAATAGAAAAAAGGTAAAAGTTGTTTTTTACGTCACAGCCAAGTCAGACGCTCGGTATATGAGACCCCATTGCAGGAGCCCAGAAGGGGATTTCTTTCCATTCACCTTATATGTTGTTCAATTTTTGTACCCCTAGGTTTCAGCCTCATGACCAAGCTTGAGAATAAATCCATCCTTGTCAATCCACCTATGACCACCTTTGGATAATAAAAAAGGATTGGTTTGTCATTAGGCCCAACACAGACCCACCATCTGAGTGCAATATTTTTTATAGCTGCCATTTTTCTATCATCAACATCACTAATGGTAGTCAGTATTAAATAATATGGCTTATAACTCTTATTGATGACAAGGTTTCTCTTGAAAATTCTCTCCAGGAGAAGCAGCCAGCCTGTGCAAAGTTGCAAAAATCAACTGTCATACATTATCAATCCCCTTGGAAAAAGGCTTGCTATTTACTCCAAAAGGGAACCGTGAGAGTCATTCTCTCTTTGAAAGCACCCAATGATACTATCACCCAAATGCTACCCATTCGTGGAACCTTGTACTTTCCAACTAAGATGAGAAAGAACAAGTTCCCGAGCTTTCCAAATTTTTTAAAAGTAAATATTCTTAGTTACTTTTGGACAGACAATTACTTGCTTTGAAGTTTGAGCATTTTCAAATCAACGGCCACCCTGGATATTATTATTGGCTTGGATTTGGAAGCCAATGGAATGAAAACTTTTAGTGGACCAGAGGAAGAGTAAATACAAAAAGTAATAAAGCATACGAGAGGCCAAGATGGACAAAAAGAGTCAACAGGACCTAGAATATAAATCATGCGATATATTAAGGGGGTGTCTTAGACATCTCCAAGTCTATGATCTAAATCATGTCACATAAAAGCCGATCTTGGATGTAATACAACTAATGACCTCGGAGAACTCTATAATATCTTATGATTCTATGAACCTTTGAAGGATTCCATCTAGAGATTCTAAGGTCATGCAGGTTTTCTTGTATAGATCTTTTCTTTTCTCCAACATTCAGACTGATGTATCTGCTGTAGGTCTTTAGTGGGCTCTTGAGGGTTGTAGAGGCATTTAATAATAGATTGATTCTGCTGTGTAGTAGTCCAAATCGAGGAATTTGGAAGATTTTGGGGATGTCCAACAATCGGCATCTCTGAAGGTTATGTTTACACCTAAAAATGCACAATTAATTGCTGTTTGAAGGTGATCTGTTTCTGAAAGTATCCACTCTTGTCAAGTGGTGTTTTGAAAGAAAATATCTCTAATAAATAAAGTTATACATTTTTATGGAGCTTCATGCATCCCGAAATAGACTGATGTGGCATCTCAGGTCATGAGGCCATATGTGTCAGAGATGAGGGAAGGTAGTGATGGAGCCCGATGAATAGAATAATGTGTGCACAGAGTCTAAAACTACAAATTTAGAGGTTTTTCTCCACGTGTTGCTGAATGTAAACTGAAAAGAATAATGTGTGCTTGCGTGTTGCTGAATGTAATCTAAAAAGAATACTGTTTGCTTGCCTTTCAATTGTGACTATGTTATCCCATTGCCTTTTAATTGTGACTACTTTTATTGCAACACCTTGCAAGATACTGTCATACAGTCCTTGTAGATTAAATCTTATTTTGTTTCTCATTGGCTGTCATTTCAGGATTTATTTTAATTTTGTTACCAATAACTGATACATTACATTGAAAGCTTAAATCATCCTACAGCAAGTGCTAATAAATGCTTATAGAAACCAGTCTAGTTATTCAAGTACTGGTTATTTCTAGTAATTGGTATCAGCCCCAAGAATGTAAATGGATTGTTTAAATATTGATCTAAGCTGTATTTCTGTATGCATTTGGCCTTTCTGAAGGAATTATTTGGTTTAAATGAGCAGTTGGCATCGTCACTTAACCTTATCTCGTCTGTCATTTTGCCAGTTTTCATACGTATGACTATGCAAGGCATTTTGTAAGTGCATGCACACGAATCCTTGGACTGGAGGGGACTCCAGAAGGAGTAGAGTACCAGGGGAAGCTGATTCGAGTTGCGGCGGTATAAGATGTTTCTGGGCCTTTCTCTTGCTGAATATTTCTAGATTGTTTTGTTTATTTCTAATATGGATTGCAGGCCATTGTTGATGCAATTTTATATCTCTTTGTTTCATGGAATCCCTATATGTAGTCTAAAAGCTGTTATTTGGATGTAGATGAAAGAGAGATGTGTGAGTTCAGGCACTGTTCTGTATTGCATGATTTTTTTCTTCTTGATTAATCTGTCATTATCGTGTTGTTATTATAGTTTCCCATAGGTATTGATTCAGAAAGGTTTATAAAAGCACTTGAGTTGCCTGAAGTCAAGAAGGACATTAGAGAGCTAAAAGAAAGATTCTCCGGTCGAAAGGTGACTTTACTTGATCCAAGCTCAAAATAGAATATTCTAAAAGGTCTGTTATTTCTCTGTGACATTGAAAAATATTTTCTAAAAAGTCAGTGAGGTTTGTGTGCTGTTTGATGCCTGTGGAAACTCACTCTTGATCATTCTTTTTTGAGTTTGGGTGGTAGCCTAAAGACCTGTTATTTTCAGCTCCATTCTCGAAGCCTTCTGTTAGTTATTGTAAGCCCATGGGGAAAATGGCACATTACTTGTTTATTTTGGAGGAAACATTTAGTACAAGCATCCAACTAAGTTGCTGGATTTCTTCTTTCCTTTGTTTTACACAATCCTCTATACCTATAACCTGTCTATAATGCCATTGGTTGTCATTCCTCTCTGTACTTCCTAATTGGCAGGGCTGCTTAAAACATGCATGTGTTATTGACATTGAGTTAGATATGACAAGGCTTGGCATCAGATTTCACACCAGTGGCTATAAGTGTAATCTTCAACTGTTTGCTCAGATCAAAATAGTTGAAGCTTATCATGGGATTTCAGTTGCCCTGACTTCTTACATCAATATAAGATTTGTAACTAATCTGTCCACTACAATTCTACATTTTAAACAATTGAAAGAAAATCTTTTTTTCTTTGATCTGCCTGTTGGACATAGCTGTATTCTAAATGATTCTTAGAAACAAAGGCACTTAATGGACTACTTGCAAGCTATTGATTATTGAATTGGATCATATATGCTTTCCCTATTGTTTTGTATGAGTTTTCCTTTCCATTAACAAGCATTTGTAATTTTGGAATCAAAATACCAAACTGCCATTAATGTTTCAGTTTTGTGCATAGAAATTAATTGTTTTCAGAGTATTGACCTCAAGTTTATGGTGCTTCTTGAAGAATGAGTTTTAATAGTGTTTTTTTGAATTTTTCTTTGTTCTTAAATAGCTATTCTTTGGCCTATAATATTCTGATTGGTGACTAGTTTCATCATTTCAATGATTAGGTCATGCTAGGTGTTGATCGTTTGGATATGATCAAAGGCATTCCTCAAAAGCTTTTAGCATTTGAGAAGTTCCTTGAAGAGAACCCAACTTGGCGGGATAAAGTGCTTTTGGTCCAGATAGCCGTACCCACGAGAACAGATGTTCACGATTGTATGTGCATTTCATCTTCGAGCATTCCATCTTTTTGATTAAAATTACCAAGGTTTCCGAAAAAGTATGTAATGCCCACACCATGTTGGATGCATTTAAAATCTCAACATTTTCCTCTTGGAAGTAACAACTGTGGTAAATAAGAAATAATTTATCCATTCAATTTTCTTTGTAAGAAAATGATATTGGGGGTTTTCCTTTAAGTTTAGACACCTTAATCATGTAGTTTGTAGTTTTAATTTTTCAGATAAAGAACTCTGACAATTCCCACTAGAGAACTACCCAAGTTATTTATAATGAAAAAGACAAAGTAGAGGGATGTTGTACGAGTCAGAACCAAAACAAAAAATAACGAGGAAGGAGAAAGGGAAGTTGCAGGAGGAAGCTGCAAGTGGGAACATGGATCTGTTGTATTTGTTGGTGGCCCATAATAATCATAAGGGAAATATGCAAGCCTAGAAATCAATGAATACTTTCTCTTATAAGTTATATCTAGTCCTCTCTTTCTCTCTCTGAGATGTACAAATGCACACACTCTCATCCTCTCTCTCTCTCTCCACTGAGAGGCACAAATGCACACACTCTCATCCAATGTCACCGTCAATACTGGTTTATTATCTCTCTCTCTCTCTCCACTGAGAGGCACAAATGCACACACTCTCATCCAATGTCTCCGTCAATACTGGTTTATTATAAGTCTCTCTCTCCAATCCACTGAGAGGCACCATCAATGCTGGTTTATTATCCTTTGATAAGCTTAGTCTAATAGTAAAATATCACAGTACAGCTTCAGAGAGTGCATCCAACATGCCATACGCTCCAATTGATCCAGTTATCAGATGCAATCACCAATATTGTCTACAATTCTTTTCCAGAATCAATATAAATTTTTTACCCTTGAGGTATACTAACATTTCATTTAACAGGTATGGCTTGAAGCCATTGGAAAAAACCAGTACTCTGTTATTTATGAAAACAGAGACCAAGATTCGAGTCATAAATTCAAAGCTACCGATCCTGGAGCTAGAAACCAAATACCAAAAAAATAGATGACTTGGTTAACCCCACTCTCTTGCTCCTTTACAAGCTAACCTAAGAAATTGCTTTCCGTCTCCTTACAATTGACTAGTTTGACTGCATATTGAAGGGAATTACGCATCACACAGCACCTTTATTGCCACCATTACAACTTTTATGCCAAACTATAAAATTTCCATTCGCTTTCTAGAATTCACACATGCATACACATGCACACACACGTTCTTCACAGTGAACCAAACATTCATAAGAGAAACATAATTTATTCCTATATACCCATGCTCGTTCAAAGTTTTGATCCTTCATAGCCCAGCCTCCAAAACCAATGTGATCTTCTAGAGAAATTAGGTCCTCCTAAGATACCAAAAATTACAAAAAGTAGCAACCTCAGAGTAATCTTCTTCTCCAACAAATTTGCTTGTAATACAAATATGACAAAAACATTGAAGGTGAATGTATAGCATTTATAAATGTTAACCACAGTTAATTTTTTCTCCTGTATCACAAATATGACAAAAACATTGAAGGTGAATGTATAGCATTTGTAAATGTTAACCACGGTTAATTTTTTCTCCCAAGTTAACTTCATCGTAAGAACTCACCAATAGCTTTGGTTCATAGGCAAGTCTCTCTGTCAGTCATTTAGTGGGCCCTCCAGGGACTTAACAGTGGTGGACAATAGATCTTTGGATTCTAATTGTGGCTAGCTATCCTCCTGACCTTTTATAATATTGTCCTTCTTTTGCTTCTATCCTTTTAGACATCCTTAAGGCATTCTTTATTCTTTTGCTTGGATAAATTCAAGATACTTGTGTTGTGAAGGAATTCTTTTAAATGCTACCGTGGCATTTCTTAGGACTTGAATTTAACTTTGTTTGATTTCAAACTTGATAAATCACGTGTTTATTGCTGTAGTTATATTGTATCTAAATACTATGTAGTATCTGCATTCGTATTTCCCTTTATTTTATTCCCATTTTACCCTTTTTTTTAGCACAAGAGCAGAGTTTTTCTTATTGCAACTTCTTATGATTTCTATTTAACGTCATGAAGAATATTGAACATGTTTCGGAGGTATGGATTTTAAAATTTATGGTATGCTATTTTCCTATTTTGTGACTCTCCTTTTATTGTTCCTAGTGAAGTAATAAGGAACTTGATATGGCAGATCAAAAGCTTACGAGCCAAGTTCATGAGATTGTGGGACGTATAAACGGACGATTTGGTAGCTTGGTAGCTGTTCCAATACACCATTTGGTATCTTTTCCATGTGCCCTGCTGTTAGAAGACTAAGCATAAGAAAATGATCCATAATCAAAGTTAGAAAATGCATTGTATTCTTTATAGCATTAAATTTCATCATGACGAGATATGTTTATTCCAACTGAACAAGATTCCATTGGGAAATTAAAGCAACAACGTTGGTTTCCATATAGCAAGCACCTTCCTATTATATCTTGAAGTGTATCTTACATCTTTGTTCTATCAATTAACTACATTGTGCATAAGATTTTTACTCTTCCTTTATAATTCCTAGTGTCACATGTTACAACATAATCTATGCAAGTGAGCAGATTAAGAAACAAGGGTAAAAAATTAGAAATTAGTAAGACATAAGCAAGTGAGTAGAATAAGAAACAAGGGTTAAACATGAGAAATTAGTAAGACACTCTGTAATCTAACCCTTTAGTCAAACAAAGAAGCATTATGTTGACTTAGTGGGAGACTTCTTGGTCAATTTGAAGTTAGGAATCAAGGCAGTAAAAATCACCTCTAATCTGGAATTGACATAGTGGAAATCATTGGCAAGGTGTTCATAAACGAAGGAGGTGTTGTCAACTTGGAGCTGCGCCCTGATTCGAAGACGTGCACGAAATGGCTAGTCCTCTATCCGGCTGAAACAATGGGATCTTCTCACGAGGGTGGGTGCCTCAACGGTGAGAAGAACCTCCAGAGAACGCTGGTTCTTGTATGATGTATCAATGAGGATCTCTACTGTATGCTGTGGACTACCGTGGAAAAGGGAGAAGGAAACTTAAAGGGGAAATCCTACCTAAAAGGGGGTGATACACCAGAATTTTTGATCCACTCAACTTGGAACCTCAAACACTGAACCAACAAGGGAAAAGTAAGACCTTAGATTTCAATCAATCACTTATGCATAAATATTTCATGAAGAGGTTTGTTCCAATGACCCAAAACATGAGGGAAAACGATGGAGAGAGATCTGATAAAAGACACTTTGCAGCCACCTAACGTCCACTTATAGCTTCAGTAAAAGACATGAACACTTTAACATGACCTGCATAAGGATAATCTAACAACTAGGTATGAACCGGAATTTAGGAAGGGAGAGAATTCTACCACTTATGCAAATTGCTGAATGAAATATACACTATGCCAACACTTGAAATCTAAAAGTACAGTCCTATTGATCGAAGAGGTTACACAACTCACCAATGGCAAAGTCTGGTCTAACCAAGAGAGAGATTGGATGATTTTTAATCAAGGCTGAAAGCCATTTTATGGAGAATTACAAAAGGCCAAAGATTGGCATTGAAAATTTGAAGAGAAGGATTAACTTAGGTTAACTCAACGCTGACTTGGCCTTTCAATAAAATATGTTTTCTTTTTTGTCTTGGCATGAAGCTTCTTGCGCTTGAGGAAGCGAACTTGTCTTTGTTCTGAACCGCCCACCTTTCTTTGCATGGAAATCTACGCCAATGTCAATTTTAGAACTCTACGTGAGCTGCTTGATACTTAGTTGGAACGTTGAAAGGCTGAGTTGGCCGTTTGATAAGCTGAGTTAGACGAAGAGATCGGCCGATTTGACTGTTTGGTTAGTTGAGTTGGACGAAGAGATCATTCTCCTTTGCATGGGAAACCACTGGTAGATGTGGCGTTTAACAATTAGTCAACTCTAAATCTCAAACAATCAACTCGACATTCGAATTTGGAACTCCGGTTGAAGCTGAGTTGGACCTTCGGATGAGTTGATCTGGAGATGAGAAGGGCTTCGACAACCAGTCAACTGAAGCTTTGACCGGTGTTCGAAAATAGCCCTTGCTTGCATGTATTTTACCTTGTTCTAGTCTGCCTGCTTATGTCTATTTCTGGCGGGATTCTGTATTTGGATGTATTAGTCTATATTTCCTCCGTTTGGCCTTGTTTCAACTTCCCGTCGCTTTGGATTTCCTTCGGAATTTATGCTTTTGGTTTCATTTTGCCTCGGGTTTATTTCCTCGGGCTTTTTGCGCGGCCATTTCTCTGAATTTCGTCGGACTTTTTGTCCGAAGGAATTAATCCTTCTACCCTTTGCCTTTGCTCTTTGGCTTTTCCTGTTAAGTCATTTTCCTGTGGACAAAATGTCCGCAAGAATTATCTTGGTCTCTTCCTTTGGCCTTCGGAATTCTTCTTCGGACTTTAAGCTTATCCTTTCGAGTCATTTCTGTCCATTTCCTTCGGATAAATCTCCCGAAAGAATTCTTTCGAACTTCTGTCTTGACCCTTAATTTCTTCTGGCATTCGTCTTCGGACAAAAAGTCTGAAGCTTGACCACTTTGTTCTCTCCTTTCTTTCGGGCAAAATACCTGAAAGAATTGCTTCGGCCTTTTGCTTGAACCATTCCTTTGGACTTTACTGTCTCTGTGATTTACCGAATTTCTTCAGACTTTTTATCCGAAGGAATTCCTTCGGACAAAAAGCCCGAAGTTTTCCTTTGTTCTTCCTTTTTGCCTGCGAAATGCCCTTCGGGAAAGTCACAGTGTTCCTGTCACCGACCAAGTGCCCTCCGCAAGGGCTCGTGGCTCTCCCTCTGTGCCTTTTGAAAAAATTGTAGGGCACCCGAGTTTTTGTAGGGTCGCGAATTTGTTCTTGTACCTTCCCAAAGGGTAGGTGCCCTTCGGGATTGTTGAAAATGTGATTTTTCCAAAGGGCAGATGCCCTTAAGGTTTTCTGTAATGGACTTTTTCTTTCGGCCTCTTACCTCTTGTCATTTTCCCCTCAGATTTTTTGCAAATAGTCTCTTGGCCGATAAAATGACCGTTCGGCAAATGAATGAACCCTTCAGCATCTTTGGTAGTTTTGACCCTTCGGATATTTTTTGCTAAGGTCCTCTCCTAGTGATCTTTCGGGCTTTAACAAGTGCCATTTCCTTCGGACAAAATGTCCGAAGCAATTGAATCTTCAGTTAGTGACCCTTCGGACAAAATGTTCGAAGGATTCAAACCCTTTAGAACTTTGAAATGATCTTTGCCCCTTGTAAAACCACAAAACATCTGTTCTCTTTAGAATTTGCTCCTTCAACTGCTTGAATAAATCTGTTCTTTCCTTTGGGGTAAAATTGTCAACAGGAGGTCAGCCTATGGTGAAGTTAAGTGCCTCCTTTGAATATAAAGGCAGTATTGAAATGCCACTTTGATCATTATCTCATTATTTTCAGTAATAATCTATATTAGAGTATGTTTATTGTTGACTGTTTAGTTTAAGAGTAGGCTGCAATCTATATAAGGAAAATGTAGGGTTATTTATGCTTCAGAAATTTTGTATCTTTGAGATGGCTGTTGGGAAGATCATAAACCTTGTTAGTTAAAAGGTTGCACTACACTTCTTTATTTTGCATTTTCAGACTGGTTTGGTTTCTGAAGTTCTTTGTGGTTTTGAACCTACAAATCATTAATCACCTCTGATTGGACCAAAGGACCATATTCTGTCAAGGGAATGGGCAGATTTTTTACCCGATTGTTAGTTTAATCCTGACCAAATTTATCTAGTTTGTTTCTAGGGTTGATATTTTTATGAACACTAAATTTTGAATGTTTTTTATTTTGAACACCAAGTCTTGTTGCAAAAGGATTTACACATTAGGAGGGAATAGACTATGAGGAGACTTTTGCTCCTACAACAAATATGGTCACATTTCGGTTGCTTCTTTCCATAGCAACTCAGTTTGGTTGGAAGGTGTTTTAAATGGATGTAAAGAGTGCCTTCTTGAATGGGGAATTGGACGAGGTCTACATGGTGCAACTTGAAGGTTTTTGGGTCCCTAATCGTGATCATCTAGTTTGCAGGGTAAGTCTCTATACAGGCTTAAGTAGGCTCCATGAGCTTGGTTTATTAAGATTGATCAACATTCATAAGATTCTAGATTTAGAAGTCTTTTTGATCTGAATCTTTATGTCAAAAGCGACGCTGATGACATTGTGATACAATCTATGTTGACGATGTTGCCATCAAAGGAAGCGGGGCCATTGCCTTATAATGAGTCAAATCAGATTTATATGTTGCTTTTGACATGACTGATATAGGCCTCCTACACTATTGCTTAGGTTAGAATTCTAGAAACATGACCATTTCATTTTCATGGCTCAGGTCAAGTATGTCACAAGTCTCTTGGAGAAGTTTAGGATGAAAGATTGCCATCCCTCTTCTACACCTATGGAGGTCGGGCTGACGTTGTCAGCCAATAATGATTCATCATTGGTCGATGAATCAATCTACAAACAATTGGTGGGCAGCTTGATATATCTCACATCCACACGATCGGATCTATGTTTTGTTGTTAGCTTTTTCGGTTTTTGTCTCACCCAAAGCTCGTACATTGGACAACAACCAAACGAGTTTTGCGATATGTCAAAGGAACTCTTAACCTTGACATTCTATATCAGAGGATTGTAGATTTCAGATTGATAGATTACACAGACTTTGAGTGGGCAGGATTAGTTTATACTCGGAGGTCCACTATTGGGTACATCTTTTCTTTTTGTTCAGGAGCTGTTTTGTGGTAGAGCAAGCTTCAAAACACTATGGTTTTATCTTCCCCCGAAGTAGAGTAGAAGGCAACAATGAGTGCTAGTTGTGAAGCAGTTTGGCTACGTTAGATTTTGATTGATCTTCAACTCCTCGTACTACACCTACTCCACTTTTATGTGACAATCATAATGGATTGAAGTTGGTGAAGAATTCGGCATATCATGCTTGCACCAAACACTTTGAAATTCATCATCATTGTATATGATAGTTGGTTGATTTTGGTGATATTTATATTCACTATTGTGCCTCTAAGGAGCAGTGTATAGATCTAATGACTAAATCCCTTGGTTCCATTTTGTTTGTAGAATTTCGGGACAGAGTTGTAGTCTCCAGTTTAGCCATTAAGGGGGGTATTAAATATATTTAGTTAACTATTAATTAGTTAGTGTTATCAAATAGTTATCAACCTCATCAAATAATGTGACTAATAAAAAATAGCCACACATGAGTATGTCTTTGTGCCTTCCATTTCTCTTCATTATTTCTTTTATTCTTGCCAACATAAGTTTTCGAAAAATGGTGCAAGCAATAAAAGAAATAAATGATGAAAGACAAGTAATTATTTCAACTCCATTGTTGTGGTTGATAGTAATATTAAATGCCACCTAAAACTGGTACCCATAAAATTGTAATTAGAATGAATTGCATAATCTACACATGCACACATTGTTGTGGTTAGGTAATATCCCTTTTAGGGCCAAATTAAACAATCTGGAATTTGTTAGAAACCCTTCTACAATTCTGAAATATTATTGAAACCTTAACAAGAAATCTCAGAATTCTGTAAAGATCTACTAAGGCATGAAAATAAAATTCAGACCTCATAGAAACCCTCACAAAATATAGAAATTCAATAAATTTCCTTGGTGAAACCCTCACTATCAATTCTTATTTTTAATAAACTTTAGGCCTGAAAGTACCAAATTCTGAATTTGATCCATGAAATATCACAGGAAAAATATATGCCATAGAACCCTTAAAAAAAATGAATTCGATTTATTTCAATAATAAACCCTTGCAACAACAAATATGAATTTTATAAATATTTTTCAGGGTGTAAATTAATGAATTTATAGCGAACCATACCAATGCAAATCTTCAGACCCTACTGACTGTCCAGATGTGAAAAGTTGTCGTTTCAAACACGATTCGGCCCTTGATATGCCCACATTGACCCCAAATACTGCATAACCTTGAATAACAGCCCACAAGGGTGATGTCAGCCTTCCAAAGGGTGATGTCAGCCTACAAAGTCTCTTCCATCTAGTCACCACTCCCAAAAAGCTGCTGCACCAACCTCCAAGGGATGCCCTCGCTGCTGGACCACACTCAAATCTGCCCCATGTGCCTTATCCAAAATCTTTCGCTTAATTGTGACCTCTGAATGAAGCCACCAACATAATGTCGAGGGTTTTCGTCGCCAATTTCGGATTGTCGATGAGGGTTTTCATCCTCAATAGCTGAAAGTAGAAGTAAACATGCCCAACTTATGAAATAAAATGGTAGATGATTCTCTCTCCTAAAAACGAACCTCACCACCTTCCTTCATACCTTTTTCCCTCCAAACCAACTCCCCAATGGGGCACTCCAAGTGGGGAGAAAAATTCAAATATTCAAAAAGCGATTCTCTCTATAATTTTTAATTAAGGGCTGACTTGCTTAAAGTAGAGAGTCCTTTTTCATAAAAGTCAAATTAGAAATAAGTTGTCGACATAAAGTCACTTTTTGGCAACTTGAAGAAAAAACCATGTTTCCCTTTATCCTTCCTTCTCGTAGCCTATGGGAAACCAAAAGAATAGGCTAGGGTCTTCATTCCTCTCTAAACCCGAGAAGGGGACATGACAAAATATTGTAATAAATTGTGAAAAAAAGAGTATATTTGAGACTGAGATTACCAGAGTTATTATGTAGTAGTGTTGGTGGATTATTTTGCACAGAGGCAAAATGGGGGAAAATTGGGGACAAATAGCCCCTCTATTATGTGGAGAGGTTCCCTTATTAAAAATAGGAATTTAATGAAAAAGAAAATATATACAATATTTACAATTAAAATTGTATATGGGAGTATGCATCAAAAACTTAAAAAGAAGAGAGACAGAGAGAGAGAAGCAAATAGATACATGCACTAGTAACCCAAATCTCACTTTGCATGCAACAGTGGAGCTCACAAGTGAACTGATAGTTTAACATTGCATAGTCTAGTGTTGAGAAAGACAGGAAATAGCACAGATTAAGTAAAAGAGTAATACATAATTGGCACAAAGAATAAGTGAGACACAAGGTTCTTGTAAAGTTATCTTTGTATTCTCCTGGAAAACAAGCATAAAAATATTCTTTTGAACTCTCTACAAAATTTATTAGTGTCAAAAAGGCCTAGTCTTTTTAGATAGTGATAAATAAGACAATTTTACAAGGATCCCATAAATTGAGTTTACAGACAAAAGATAGACAATACAATTCCATTAAAAACAAACATGAGAATCCCTTAAACAAATGTGCTATAGGGGCCACAATACATAAGCAAAATGTAAGCAAAAAATACCCTAACCTTCAACAACCAAAAAACTAGAGACCAACCTTAGAGATCGTCCATCTCCTCCAGGTAGATGGCAACTTCCATTTCTTCTCTGTTGCCCGAATCGTGGTATCCAAAATGTCATCTTGCTTTCTTAGGGTTTTGTCTTTAGTCATTTTCTTCCTCTCCCTGGTACGTTTGTTTGGGCCATCTAGGTAATCCTTAACAAATATTTTATTGTTGACTTCTTTCTTGTTTTTGTTGACGCTGTGGATTGCACCTTTGACAGAAGGTTGAGCTTCTGTCTTCCACACGGCACAATGGAGACTCCTATTTTGCTTGTGGGTCTGGCAAAACTGAGGGGAGAATCTCTAGATAAGGGCTAGCTCCCTTTGATGCATCTCTGAGTCATTTCACTACTACTGCTAATATATAAAAAGTGGGGGGTTGAAAAGAGAGAAGGATACTAAAAATAGAAACTAACTTAAGATGGTGATGCACCAAACAAGATTTTTGATCTACTCAGTTATTCACACTTCAGACCAGAAGATGGCAGACATACACTTTATTTGATGAAAAGACCAGATTGTAGGGAGCTTTAACAATAGGCTTAATGAAGACACACAAAAAAAATGAACTTACCACAGGCGCTGTAGAAAACACACTGTTTGATAACCCTTTTCTGTCTCTGCACTCCAGATACAACACTTCCTATTACCTGCAAAAATGGTGCTTTGTCTATACCAGGTATGTTGGTGTCAAACTTGTGAAAGTATCATGCAAAATGACTGAACACAGGGTTGATACACAGACACACTCAGAGATATAACCAGTGAAATAGAGGTAAAATGTATTCTTATCGATTCAAGGTGAAATTTTGGCAGGGTTGCGCTATACAAAATGAGAGATAGATTTCTCAAATGAGAGTTTACAATATATAGAGAAAGAGAAAGCAATGGTGCCTTTTTTCACAAGTGGCCCATGCTGCGTTCAATTCATTGGGAAGAGGAAGTCCGGTGAAGGAAGCCATGCTGTGGCAGTCCAAGTCTTGACTTTGGCATTTAAATTATATTAAACGTCATTGTGAAAGCATGGGTCGCGCCTTTCTGTTTGAAAACAAGACCGCTTCTTAAAGAGGTTCATGTGGTTGTCTGCTCATTAATGCTTAAATAAAGAAAAACAGGCCGCGCCATTCACTATTTGCGCTCCTTGATGACCACTTGGCAGAGACTGTTTCAACTGCTAGAATAACTCTTCTGTCGACCCTTTTTTTTCCACCTGGGCTGTTCTATTTGCCCTTGCGCATGGCCGGGTGTGTCTTTTGGAACATTCCAAATGTTGTTGTATGTGTGCGTGGCCGTGTTCTGGATTCTTTGTCTTGTTCCCTCTTTCCTTGCTATATTTTGTCTCTTTCTGGCAATTTGAGCTCTCAGGGCTATCTTCTCGTCCTTTGTTGGCTCCTTGGGCTCCTTTCTCAGCGGGTCGCTGAGTTCATTCTTGGGTTTTGACTTTTCTTGAATTTTGTCTTTTTTGCCCTCGGGGCTATCTTATTGGCGGGTCGCTGAGTTTCCACGCACGGACCCGTCTTTAAACATTTGAGAATCAATGGCTATCTTATCGCCATAAAGTTGACGTTCGCGTGCCCGTCGCCATTTGAAAGCCAATGGCTATTTCATCGCCTTGAATTTGACGTTCGTGCGCCCATCACTGGATGTTTGAACCTCCAACAGCTAGTTTGCCACGCTGAAATTGACGTTTTCGGGCCCGTCACCCCTTTAGCAATTTCTTTGGCCTTTTGTAATTCCTTCGGCCTTGGAAAAGGTCCCTTTCTGGTCGCTGAGAGTCCCCCGCAAGGGCACTTGCCCTTCGGGCTCCTTCGGGCTGCCTCGGCTTCTCAATTCCCTCGGACAAAATGTCCTTAGGAATTCCTTCGGACATTTTGCTCGAAGGAATTCCTTCGGACATTTTGCCCGAAGGAAGTCTTTCCTTCAAAGTCTCGTCTTTTTTTTTTTTCGGTTGGTCCTTTTCTTCAGACAAAAGTCCGAAGGAATTCCTTCGGGCTTTTGTCCGAAGGAATTTGCCTTTGCCATTTTGCCGCGGATTTCTTTCTGAAGGGTAATTTTTCATTTGGCTCCTTGCCTTGTGAATTTCTTCGGACAAAATGTCCGAAGGAATTCCTTCGGGCACTTTGTCCGAAAGAATTCACATTGACTTCCTTGGATTTCCCTCGGATTTATTCTTCGGACAAAAGTCCGAAGGAAATCCTTCCTTTTGCCTTAGTCTTTTCTTCGAAGGAAACCTTACCTTTCGGCCCTCTTCTTTGGTCCCTCTGCAAGTGTTTAATGCCCTCCGCAAGGGCATTTAGGCCTTGAGTTGCCCTTTGGACTCCTTTGGAAAGGCCCAATTGGTCATTTGCCTACCCTCCGCAAGGGCACTTGACCTTCGGGGCCTGTTGAAAAACTTATATCCCTTTGAAAATTTGCGATTTCCTTTGCTGAAAAGGCTTATGTGATTGACTGCCCAAAGAGAAAAAGGTCTTATACCAAACCGAAATCTGCAAGTCCTTAGATCTTTCAATGTTTTATAAGAACAGGACTTATTGAAAAAAAAAAGGCATTTTGCAGAAGGTGGGTACATGACTAGACTGACGGTTCAGAACAGTAGGGAAAGGAGACCGACTTTTGGCCTACAGGACCAAAATGGTCAACAAATCTGGTGATTCCTAGGGGAAGCATGCCTGCTATGCTGAAGAAGACTGGTAGCCTCAAAGTCCATTGGGCATGGAGTCAAGATGCAGCTTGAAAGAGTTAGCAACAACCTTCTAAAGACCTATGAACCAACAAAGCTTTACCTCAAACACAAAGGAGAACACACACAACAAAGGCTAAAAAACTACACACACATGCAAACAACACTTAGGGAAAACGAAAAACACACAACTGAAAGCAAACTATTATGTACAGCTAACAAGATACATTTGCCTCCCTCCTGGATCAAAGGAAAAACTTCTTAAGTCTCCTTCATGGCAAG
Source organism: Torreya grandis (assembly GCA_037957365.1). Taxonomy (NCBI): domain Eukaryota; kingdom Viridiplantae; phylum Streptophyta; class Pinopsida; order Cupressales; family Taxaceae; genus Torreya; species Torreya grandis. Next base: position 8,810,175 of record JARHVA010000059.1, on the reverse strand, counting down.
AAAACTTATGGTGCCAGACAAGTGGCTGAATGGAAAGGAGACTTGGCGACTTGTTCTTCTTGTCTGCCAGTTTGATTGGCTTGTATCCAAATGAATCAGTGTCAAACATGCTTCCAACATATATGTATTCATCTTGCTCTTGGAAGCTTGTTTCATGTTGGCCCTTCATGCTAGTGTACCTCACCAAGAAGTCAATGGCTACTGGCTCATCACCATAGGGATCATCTAGCTCATAACCCCCTTGATATGCATCATGGATTGACTTGTTCCCTTCCGCCTCATTGAAGAGACTGTCAAACTGATCTTCTGCTTCCTCATGGCTTTCTTGAAGAAGGGTGACTGTTGTGATGTCTGAAATGAGATCACAAACTGCTTGCTCATCCCACATAACATCACCTTCTTGCTCAAGGCTCTCTTCTTCAAAGCTTTCATCAAGATGGACAGGATTCTCATTTTCTTGGTCAAAGACCAGAGTCTCTAGTTGTTCCCAGACATGCTCCTGATCCTCCTCCAACTTGGATTCCATGGCATGGTCATTTTCTTCATCAAAGCAACAAGGAAGTTCATCAAACAAGGGAGGAGAGAGTTCACCATGCTTACTTTCCTCATCATCCATTGTTGACAGATAAAGTTTGTCAACCTCTTCTTCATATTGCTGGAACATCCGCATGTATGCATGACCTGTGTCTTCTCCATTGTTGATGATGTCTTCAAAAGGAGCATCCATGATGATTTCTTCCTCATTGTCGCTCATGATAGCCTCTTGGGCAGCTGCAAATTGGATCCTCTCTTCTTCACTTGCCTCCTGCAAAACAGGTTCCTCCTTGAGAAGGGATGAAGTGGAAAGCTGATGGTTAAACTCATGTGGAAGAGGAGGCAGTCCTTGAACTAGAATCGAATAATTCTTTTCCTTCCATTTGGCCAACACTTTATCTATATCAAATGTGGATTGATAGCTCTCTTGAAGGAGTGCAGATGGGGCGTGTTCAGACATGGACTTTGCTGTTTGATCTGAACCGTCCATCACACCTTGGCTGAGGAATCTCATTCTGGACTCCAACTCTGCAATTTCCCTGGCTATATCCTCTTGGAAAAGCCTTTCTTGGAGATCATGAGGATCACCATGAGCAGGAGCAGCTTCACCATTTCCAAGGCCCTGGGCTGGTTCATAGTATTCCCTCCTGCAACTTGGAATCTTGACATCATGTGGAGAGACTTGAGGAGGTTGAGGGAGACTGGGAAGGGTCTGCTCATGCACAGGAAGAGCTGCTTCAAGAGAGATGTGTTGTTTCTTAAAAGATATAGGGTGATTCCCATTAAAGGAGGATTAACAATCTAAGGAATTGAGAAGGTTCATTTTCATGGGAGGATGCTCTAATGCCCTTTGGTGTTGAAAAGCTAGGTGCAAGGGATTAAGAGCAGGAGTGGTTACTGCATCAGATGAGCTAGAGTGAGCAAGTGCTATCTGGTAGAAAGGATTTGGTGCACAAGAGGGGGCTTTCTTTAGAATAGGAGGGGGCTGCTTTGGAATGGGAGAAGGCACACAAAGCTGATTGCCTTGAATGAATGGACTATTCCATTTTGTTACCTCCTCCATGGATTGCAAGCCTTGAGTTTGCCTGAACAAACACTCCTCTTTGTACAGAAGCTTTTGCTGATATCTATACTGCTCATCCAATTTGTCTATCTCCATCACTTGCTTTTCAAATTCCACTGTTACTTCCCTTACTGTTGAAGGGCAACTAGGAGAGCTGCTTGAGGTGATTCCATGAACAACCTAAGCTTGATCAAAGTTAAATGAAGGAACACAAGGCCCATGATGCTGAGCAATGGAATTATACATACCAAAAATGTGATTTCTTGATGGTACCAGGACTGCTTAACCGGCTGATTCAACTCGGAGTCACCATTGGTGTTGATGAAAAGCCTCCAAATGCTGGTTGGTTGAAGAACACACCAAAATTCTTCAACTCTTTGGATAAAAACTAATTCCACCGGGCGTGCCAAAAACTATTGACGCTGTGGATTGCACCCTTGACAGAAGGCTGAGCTTCTGTCTTCCACGTGGCACAATGGAGACTCCTCTCTTCCCTGTGAGTCTGGCAAAACTGAGGGGAGAATCTCTAGATAAGGGCTAGCTCCCTTTGATGCATCTCTGAGTTATTTCACTACTATTGCTAATATATAAAAGGGGGGTTGAAAAGAGAGAAGGATACTGAAAACAGAAACTAACCTAAGACGGTGATGCACCAAACAAGATTTTTGATCTACTCAATTATTCACACTTCAGACTAGAAGAGGGCAGACATACACTTTATCTGATGAAAAGACCAGACTATAGGGAGCTTTAACAATAGGCTTAATGAAGACACACACAAAAAATGAACTTACCATAGGCGCTGTAGAAAACACACTGTCTGATAACCCTTTTCTGTCTCTGCACTCCAGATACAACACTACCTGTTACTTGCAGAAATGGTGCTTTGTCTATACCAGGTATGTTGGTGTCAAACTTGTGAAAGCATCATGCAAAATGACTGAACACATGGTTGATACACAGACACACTCAGAGATATAAACAGTCAAAGAGGTAAAATGCATTCTTATTGATTCAAGTTGAAATTTTGGTAGGGCTGCGCCATACAAAATGACAGATAGATTTCTCAAATGAGAGTTTAAAATATATAGAGAAAGAAAAAGCAATGGCGCCTTTTTCCACAAGTGGTCCATGCTGCGTTTAATTCATTGGGAAGAGGAAGTCCGGTGAAGGAAGCCATGCTGCGGCAGTCCAAGTCTTGACTTTGGCATTTAAATTATATAAAACGTCATTGTGAAAGCATAGGTCGCGCCTTTCTGTTTGAAAACAAGACCGCTTAAAGAGGTTCACGCGGTTGTCTGCTCATTAATGCTTAAATGAAAAAAAATAGGCTGCGCCATTCACTATTTGCGCTCCTTGATGACTTGGCGGAGACTGTTTCAACCGCTAGAATAACTTCTCTGTCGACGCTTTCTTTTGCCACCTGGGCTGTTCTATTTGCCCCTGCGCTTGGCCGGGTGCATCTTTTGGAACATTCCAAATGTTGTCGTATGTGTGCGTGGTCGTGTTCTGGATTCTTTGTCTTGTTCCCTCTTTCCTTGCTATATTTTGTCTCTTTCTGGCAATCTGAGCTCTCAGGGCTATCTTCTCGTCCTTCACTGGCTCCTTGGGCTCCTTTCTCAGCAGGTCGCTGAGTTCATTCTTGGCTTTTGACTTTTCTTGGATTTTGTCTTTTCTGCCCTAGGGGCTATCTTATTGGCGGGTCGCTGAGTTTCCATGCGTGGACCCGTCTTTAAACATTTGAGAATCAACGGCTATCTTATCGCCGTAAAGTTGACGTTCGTGCACTCGTCACCGGACGTTTGAACCTCCAACAGCTAGTTCGCCACGCTGAAATTGACGTTCTTGGGTCCGTCACCCCTTTAGCAATTTCTTCAGCCTTTTGTAATTCCTTTGGCCTTGGAAAAGGTCCCTTTCCGGTCGCCAAGAGTCCCCAACAAGGGCACTTGCCCTTCGGGCTCCTTCGGGCTGTCTCGGCTTCTCAATTCCCTCGGACAAATTGTCTGAAGGAATTCCTTTGGACATTTTGCCCGAAGGAAGTCTTTCCTTCAAAGTCTCATCTTTTCTTTCTTTCGGTTGGTCCTTTTCTTCGGGCAAATTACTTTGGACAAAAGTCCGAAGGAATTCCTTCGGGATTTTGTTTGAAAGAATTTGCCTTTGCGATTTTGCCGTGGATTTCTTTCCGAAGGGTAATTTTCCATTTGGCTCCTTGCCTTGTGAATTTCTTCGGACAAAATGTCCGAAGGAATTCCTTCGAGCACTTTGTCCGAAAGAATTCACATTGACTTCCTTGGATTTCCCTCGGATTTATTCTTCGAACAAAAGTCCGAAGGAAATCCTTCCTTTTGCCTTAGTCTTTTCTCCGAAGGAAACCTTACCTTTTGGCCCTCTTCTTTGGTCCCTCTGCAAGTGTTTTCTGCCCTCCGCAAAGGCATTTAGGCCCCGAGTTGCCCTTCGGACTCCTTCGAAAAGGCCCGATTGGTCATTTGCCTGCCCTTCGCAAGGGCACTTGACCTTCGGGGCCTGTTGAAAAACTTATATTCCTTTGAAAATGAGCTATTTCCTTTGCCAAAAAGGCTTATGCAATTGACTGCCCAAAGAGAAAAAGGTCTTATACCAAACCGAAACCTGCAGGTCCTTAGATCTTTCAATGTTTTATAAGAATAGGACTTATTGCAAAGAAAAAGGCATTTTGCAGAAGGTGGGTACATGACTAGACTGACGGTTCAAAACAGTAGGGAAAGGAGACCGACTTTTGGCCTACAGGACCAAAATGGTCAACAGGTTTCTCTTGACTTGATCTTCATGTCCTTGGTTCTTTCCTTCTCCTCGTCCTTAATTCTCCTCCCTTCCTTCTCACCCTTCTGTGAGTTAGAGGTCTGCTTAGCAATCTTTGCCTTACGCTGTGTAATGGCATGTTTTAAATCCAAGAAGGCTTGGTTGGGAACTCTTCCTTGTTCCTCCATTTTACTCTGGAGCTCCACGGTAGCTTTCTTGGAAATTTTGAACTCTCTGACTAGTATCCTTCTTGCTTGGGGACTAATCCTTCTTGCTAAATGCAGGATTGTTGATCGTGCCTTCCTTGATACCCTTCTCTTTAACCAAGCTTCCACCCTTATTGCCTTTAAGCTTGAGATTTTCCACAATTGGTCGAGGGTTTCCTCACCATCATCTTCCTCGTCTGTAGGGCTATCCTTCAAACTCTTTGCTAGACCCAACCCTTAACATTACCTTCTTTGTTGTCATTATTCACCATAGTTGGTTCAATGGTCAGGATGACGGACTTAATCATGAGGAAAGTGAGTGCTTGGTGAAGCAAATAGTCACTCTTTTCCTCTTGATAGTCTGTAATGGTACCCTTCAAGGACATTAACAGAAAGAAAGGCAAACCGATCCTTAAATTGTCTGAAATGGTTTAAAAAAAGGAAATATTGGGAATATATTACCTAGACTTTCCTTCAAGAGTCAAATACTTCATGAGATATAGACAAATTTCGTCCCAAGGATTACGCAGGCTCGTATGAAGATAACCAGCTTTGGTCTGGTGAATTCTCTCTTCAGGTTTGAAGAAAATTTGAACAAAGTCCTTCCTGCTTCTATCCTTAAAAGCCTTCACCCCATCCGTGAGCATCCCTGTCACCATTGCAATTAGTTCTTTGGAAATTTCTAGGGTGAATCTCCTCATTAGCACAACCCTCTCATTCCATGCCTTTGCAAAATCCAAAGACAGGCCTGGGTCACAGCCACAGATTCTCTTAATAAACGAACTCCACCGACCTTGTTGAAGCTTGTTCCAAATTGTTTTACACTCTTTAAGATTCGTGCAAGACAGAGGTTCGACTCGCACTCTAGCTCCCCCCATTGAATTGAAGCAACAAGCTCTTTCCTGTGGTTTGAATGGTCAAGACTTTCCTTGCCACACTCAACAATGAAAAGCCCTAGTTACAATGAATTTTACTTCTATTTATAATGGATAGGAGGGTGTAACTATTTAATAACGACTCAAAATTAATCCTTTATTTCTACATTTTAATTTTTCACCTTGTTCACATTATAAGGTGAAGTAATACATTTTAAATTAAAATGATATTACAAGAAGTGCAATAGAGAAATAGAAGAGGAGAAAGAAAATCAAGAAGTTTAGCTAGAGAGAGGAAGTTTGCTTGATTGAGTATCCTTTTGAATCTTTACCCTGTGATGACTTCAATTTGCAGGTTCTGAACTTGGTCACAACTGCAACAATTCCTTCTTGCTTCAGGTTGATGGTGTTGGATAATCGAATCAACCATGTATCCATGACCTCTGTCCATCTCATCAATCCCTTTGAAAAAGTTGGGGAGGCTTTTGCTGAATTTGCTGAGGGAACAATGAATGTCGTTGAGCTTATTCATTTCTTCCATGTTAAAAGTGCTTGCTCCAAACAACTCTTCTTTCACCAAAATTTGAAATTGTTACTTCAATTCTGTTGTCGTGGATGGTTCAAAATCTTTTTCCTTCAACATCATAGTGTATTGCCCAAATATTTACGTTGATTTTAGACTTCATATCACACATATTTTACTTTGCACACGTAGGTCTTCTAAAGCATCCTCCAAGGCACTTATTTTCCAACCACCACTATGTGACCATATGTGGAAATTGTTTTCTTCAGCCTGACTGAATACACCTTCTGATATGAGCATTTTCTCATCAACATATTCCATGCCCTTTGAATCTCTGATCATTGATTTCCACAATCCCAATTTTTTCTTCACTGTCGTTATTTCTACAACCACTTTGGCTTGCTCAATAGTCAAGAGTCCATAGGCCTTTCTACTTTCATCAATGAATTTCAACCCATCTATGAGTAGTTGTTCAACCTAGGTTTCCACGTCTCCATGGCTATTGTATTTGTAGATGTTAGCAATGGCCTCCTTATCAATATCTTCTACAAGAGTAGAGTCTCGAATAGATGCCAGAGGGGTGTCATTCAGATTTATGAACGTTTTGATGTATGTGGAAAATGTATGTACATGTTCTTCGAGTTATTCCTGTGTTAATTTTCCTCCTGTTCTCTTCAATAACCTAGCTGTAGACACTTTGAAGTTATGGAGGTCACTTACATGTCTTGGTCCCCCGGAGAAATTCTGCTCAAATTGTAAACCACCAGGGTCATTTCTTCCTCATTCTTATCTGAAAAAGTTCAAGCAATCTCCAAAAACTGTTCCCTTGAAGAATTAGATATAGACTCGAAGTAACTTGCGCCTTCTTCTGTAGAGGACTCTGTAAGAGGTTTGCGACTGTGTTGAAATAAAGGATGACGACTTTAATAGTGGTCTTCTTTTTACTTAGCTACTAATTAACCTAAGTCAATGATGTATCCATAGAAGAGCTGACTATTTGGGTATCATGAGTGAAGGGAGAGGCCTTAGGAGCAGGTTGCTTTGAGGGTGAAGAAGCAGGTGGAGGCAACAAATAAGGTGTAGATGGAGCATGAGGTGGGGATGGAATGTGAGGTGTTGGAGATGGCAGAGTTGCGATAGCAATAGAAGTGAGGGCTACTTGAGCTAGTCCTTGTTCTAAAGCTAGGAATTGAGGAGTCGTACTATTAATTAACACAGAGGAATCGAGGGCTTGTGAAGAAGGGACTTAATTTGGTTGAGTTGAAGAGGCGGGAGCTCTTTTGATAGGCAATTTGAGCCTCAATGATGAGTCTTTGCCAAAAGTTTAATCGGGTAGCTTCCCTTTGTTAGGATCTTTGTCATCACCTCCACTACCTGTTGTTACACATGGTCGTGGAAGTTGGAAATGCACCTTGGTGCTAGGAGGCTTTATTGCTAATGTGGGTGCTTGCTTTTGTCCCTTTGAAGATCCTACACTTTTGGAACTCCTTGCACCCATGAATTAAGCCAATTTATTGTCAAACAACATCTTTGATCTTTGCAAGACAAATTGGGTACATGCATTCAAACCTGTCAACCCTTTGAAGCCCAATCCATTGCACGCAGAGGCAAAAATTGGATTTTGTTGGTGTATATGGGGTCTTCCATATAATTCCAGTCATCATCAATTCCCTTTGTAACCTATTCTAGTCTGAAGGTTTTCAATTTATCCAAATTCATTATTGTGTAATCTCTCTTTCTTCAAAATCATTTTCACAATCTTCCTAGTAGTCTTCAATTTCAGGTCATGATTGTAGGTGGGACCAAGCTTGAGATTATTCTTTACAAAATCCTTACTGTCAAAAGCAAATCTCTTGGTATGAAATTGCATTGAGAAATGAACCATTGTGGTCTCAATGTTCTACGCATCAAGCATTGTTTTGCAGATGTGATAACTCAATCCAACAGGGAACTGTATTCCAGTGGTATGTTTCTGTACTTGTTGTGAATCTTACCTAACTGCTTGTAGAGTTTGATGATAATCATTTTGTTGTTTGTATACCTAGGCAATCGGTATCGGGTGCCTTCAAATCCACCAACTTTGATATATGTGAAGTTTGGGAATTGGATGAAGTAACTCCCATATTACTTGACTATATTAGCAACTTCTTTTGAGATTCACATTGCTGTATTACCATCTAGAGTCCTCACTACCAGTATAAAAAATGCATCATTGACCCTCCTAAAGTGTTTCTTTCCTTTCTCGTGAGTGGTTAGGGGAAGAAAATCATAGATCAATCTTCCAGGGATGTATTGTCCATCTCTAGTGAGACTAGGCCACATGCTTAGGACTGCAATCGAATATACTACATATGAAGTCATATAGAAACTTTGAATGGTCTCTAGATTTATCAATTGTTTGTGCAGGGTGTCGCCTGATGACTTTACCCCAATCAATGAATTGCTTCCCCTCACAGATGATGTTTATGAACATGCACATTCATTCATGAAACTCATTTGTTGTTGGGTGCCCCATCACTCTATTTAGTATTGTGATAATATTTGACAACTCTTCATGGAAATCATATTTGAACAGACTTAGGAAGCTTGATGGGACCCTTCCTCGTCCTCTTCAACCAAGCTTGGTTGACCATGTTCAGGCATTTGCAGGTATTCTTATCCCAATATTGTTGTCCAATTTCCTTACTCATTTCCACCGTTTCATCATGTGGTGCAATTCCAAGAGTCACTTTCATTGAATGGCCATCCATCTTAGCCATCATACATCATCAACGAACTTGTTTTCCTTAGTCTCTTGACTGTAGTACTTTGCACAAGCAAGCACTAGGTCTGTGCATTGGACTGAGGTTGGCAATGCAACGGCTTGTGCAAGCTTGTTATCAAAGATGCACTGCTCTGTTGCAAAGATGCTTACCTCATTGCATCCTCTCCCAAAATTATTTGAGATCTATGTGACCTATTTTGGAGTCTCCAATTTCGGTAATATCAGTCTCCAAGGTGGAAATGGGCTTGTAGCCCATGTGTATGAACTTCATCCTTGGAGGCTCGGTTAAATGAAAGGCAACTTCAGCACACAACTTCAAATTTTTGTGCCTGAAATCAGGAGCCAAAAAGTGTTTATGTGGGATGTAAAACAGGGGCCACAATGGTCATAAAAGTGTTGAAATATTCTTCTAAAAATCCTATGACCTGCACTATCCAACTGGAAGTTTGGGGTACCTGCAACACCTCCTAGGTGCGAAATGCACAAGATAGCTCAAAACTCAATCAAATTTTGTGGGGAAGGTTGGAAAATGCTTATGAAGTGCATATGTTTAGATTGGCATGGAAAAATGGGAATGACAAGGGTGAAATGGAAGAAATGAGCAAGATAGGATGTCATCACAAACCCTAGGCAAAATGGCGAGATAAAAAAAGCAATATGATAATGCAATGTGGCTAAGTACGCAATGTAAAGGGAAGAAATGGCAAGAAAGAACATTTGCAGAAAATACTTAGCCCGATGGCGGATTGAAATGGGCAAATTGAATGAATACAAGCGTAACAAGATGTCTTAGAAGTCAATGACAATGTGAAGGAATATTTCGGAACTTTGTTCGCGAATGGGAAGCCCTTCACAACCTTTGTTAATGTTCAACCTTGCCTTAGGCAATTAATGCCTTTAGCCGCTGACCTTCTTGCCTCTACCGCGTTGTTCGAGTCTTTCACAACCATTAGGCACTCTTCACACCTCCTTGGAATTCATGGTTGATTCAAGGGAACCTTTAAATCCACCTTGTTTTACTTATAAAAACTCCAGCCACAGTGTTTCTCGCTTCCTCCATGCTTTTTGCACATTCTGCAGGCTTTTGGAACTTCCACCACTCTCTCAAATCCCTGGCAGACGCAACAATGTCTTGACATTTGTTTTGTTTGAAACTTCTGTTGTGACCTTTGCACTCCATTCACACCATTCATAAACATCGGGTACTTTGAGCACTTTCTCCCTTACAATGTAACGAGACCATCCAAAACACTTCACTCTGCAACTTTTGCTCTTCCTATGCATTTTGTGCATTCTGCACACCCCAAAAACTTTGTGAACTTTGCCAAATTGGACCTTTTTGTGCACTTTGTGTCTTGAGTGAACTCCATGCACCACACACTTTTTGCACACTTCATGCCCTTCGTGCACCTTGGGAACTTTGAGAAGTTCGTTGGTGTGGGAAAGGCACAAAGTGCACAGAACCTTTGGAGTTACTTTTGAGGCACAAGATGAAAATTTTCATGCCAAGTGTTTATAGTCAAAATTCATCTTTGGGACTTGGTCTACCCATTGGACCATAAATTGGGAGGTTTTGGGAAGGTCATTTTTTTTATGACAAGAAGTAGTATTCTTAGTTTTTGATTACGATGGGTTGTCTCAATTGGTGGGGAAGTTCCCCAAACATTGTACCCATTCTCTTGCTCATGTCCTATATAGATAGATCGTACATGATCTTTAGGAGGTGTGATTCTATTTAGGACTATATGTCATCATGTGATATCAACGTGGAGACTTTTTTTTCCAAAATTCAGTGTTTTCATTGTTTTGTGTGATTCTATACTACAATATATGTGTGAGACATTGTGTAAGGTAGTTGTGTGTATGTGAGATTATAACTATATGTTTGTGGCATTGGTACCATGATCAAAATTGTTGTTTGCATGGCTATCCCCATCGAACACCCTATGGCCCCTCTATCCACACGACATGTGATTCCCTTGGTTTGCATAGTGTGTAACTGTCAAGAAAATAAAAAAATATAAATTTAGAAAGTTTAAAATTAATGGGACATGAATATGGCGTGACCAAAAGCCAATAAAAGCGAGGAAGAGTTAGTAAGGGACTTGGTTGTGTTGGGGATGCGGCTGTAGTGGAATTTTCTTGATGGGTGTCTACATACAAATAGGACCTCTTGCGGACATGGTGGTCAGTTTGACATGGAACGTGTATGTTGAATTCATATTTCTCAACCTCTCAAATTTTTTTACTCATCACTATCTAGAGTTGAGGAGGCAAGAGGAGTTTTAATGAGAGGTTAAGTAGGAACTTACTATCAAGTGGTATGAGAATAGTTTAAGGCAAGAGGAACAACAATAGAGGGAGAATGAACAATGCTATTGAGTTAATTTATGAATTTTGAGCTTCGAGCATATAACAATAGACTCATTCCAACAATGATAATGAGTCCTTCCAGATCGATCACTCTTTGGAGGTTTGTTATAATAGAAGAAAGGGAACAAAGGAGGAGGATATCAAGCACAAAGTTGACATGGGAACTAATAACCATGATGGTGTTTGTGCTCGAGATAATGGGTGAAGTACCAACAATCCCTAGAACAAAAAGAAAGAAATCTTGAGAGAGAACGGACAAAGGAGAACAAGAGGATTTGGTTTTGGGATCGATAGTGATGAGTGGTACCCAACATGGATATGGACAATTCAACATCAGTAGAGGAGATGAGGTTGGCATACCAGAAAACTAAGAGAGGCTAGGCAAGGATGGTTGAATTAAGGAAGAGGGATATTGTAGAGACGACCAAAATCATGACCAAGACCACCACAACACCATTAGAGCCAATCACCATGGTGAGCTTCCCACCTATGTTGAATAGATAGAAGGTACCAAAGTTTATGGGTGAGGGCAACCAAGATATTTTGCGACGGTGTACAATGTAACACATGCATAACAATTTTTCACTGCAAATGAACATGATGACCAAGGATATTAGTATCGATCATTTTTAGAGACCTTGATAGGAACCGCAAATGGCTTGTACATGGGGAAGAACAAAATTGACTTGAGTACATGGGACAAGCTAAGGAAAACTTTGGAGGAGTTCAAGTTACTCCAAGATGATAAATAGATTATAGAAAAGGTCCACAAAACAAAGTAAGGGAAGAAAGATTTGGTGCACACACACAATAGGAGGTTGAAAGAGTTAATCTTCAAGTTGTAGAATCCGCCCGCAGACGTTCTTAAGAAGGGATGGTTTGTTGAAGGGTTGAGAGCTGAGACAAAAGTTTCAAGCTAAGTTGAAGATTGTGCCACCTAAAACGTGTAGCGATACATACAATCTAGCAAAGAAATTAGAGAATGAAGATAAAGCAAATGCGAGGACAAAGGAAAAAGTGATTCTGAGGATGATGTGGATGTTCAAGGAGTTAAAGGGCAAGGCTAAGAAAGAAAAGAAAGAGGTGGAGTTTACAACTTGTTGCCTAGAGGGACAAACAACATGAATTTTCCAAGTAGACTATTTTGTGAGATTTGTATGGTGATTGGGTATGTAGTCAAGGATTATTTGTTTCCAACCTTATGAAAAAGAAAGAAAAAATGTTGGTTGTAGAAGCATCTACCTCCAAGGAATCCCCGAGTGGTGGGTATAGGAATTGTCTATGGAGGGATGTTAAAAAAAACCCATAACAAGGAGGATGCTGTCGCATCAAAAATCTTATATTCCAATGTTTAACATGTAATGAATGGGGACAAGTTGTAAAGGAGTTCATTGTGAAGGTGTAGATGTTGAATTGGAGACCATGACGGAAGTAATTGTCCCAAGCATTGAGCCACAAAAAATGTTGTAGGATAAAGCATGAATGCAATGTGGCGATTCCAATGTTTAACATGTAATGAATGGGGACAAGTTGTAAGGGAGTTCATCGTGAAGTTGTAGATGTTGAATCGGAGACCGTGACGGAAGTAATTGTTCTAAGCATTGAGCCACAAAAAATGTTGTAGGATAAAGCATGAATGCAATGTGGTGATGAAAAGATTGCATGTTAAGAACTAGTGGTTGGACCTTGTGGTTGAGAACAAATGTCTCACAGATGCGAGGATCCAATCCCAAGAACCTGTGGTTGAGTAGTTTCACTTTGAAGAAACATTATTTCCAAGAGGAAAGACTAGTCATTTGTTTACCATTTTGACATTACACAAAGAATGAAGACAGAGATATCGATGAAAAAAGAATGAGTTCCAAGTCCCATGGCACTTATGATAAATACTATTGATCCTATCCTAGTGCACATGAACACTCCAGGATGAGTAGTCATGTATGTGATTGTAGATTCCTATCCAGGGCTAATGTGCTTGTGGAGAGCACAATGAGTAAACTGAAGAAAGGAACATTGTGGCCATCCACATTTAGGATAACAATGGCTAATTAGTTTGGCATTGAACCTCAAGGAGTCTTGGTCATGCAACATGTACAGATAGAAGGATGCAATTGTTTGGTGGACTATTTAGTGATCTTTCTACTCAAGCCAACCTATGAGACTTTCTTATGATGAGTGTGGATTGACAAAGCAAAGTTAGGGTAAAAAATGAATAAGAAAATTATATCACTAGAATAAATAGGGTAAGAAATTCAATCTAGAAATGAAGACCCAAGTGGTGAGCCAAGAGGCTACATCATTTGACTTGAAGGGGAATAAGTAGTTTGGTGACGGAATAGTAGACCGTGTGGACAACAATGTTACAGTTAGAGCACTGATTTGAGGATGAAGAGTGCTTTGACAATGTGTTGTTGCACTGGAAAATGGGAGACAATGGAATTTTCTCCCCATCTTGTCTTTTTAGTGACAAACCGCAAGATGGACAAAGCCAAGGAAGTATGCGAAAAATAGGAAAGATAATCAATCTATCATCAGAGAACCTGGGGAAAGTCGAGAGTTCCACCATACTTTAGAAAGTTTGACTTCAGAGAGCTCAAGATGAAAAGCACTTTGGAACATACATTCTTAAAAAAAGAGGATTAAATATGCCGGCTTTAGGACAATGGAAGTGAATTTTGGGACAAATTAGAGTATGCAAGTCATCCATGTGGGAGATGACTAGGTTCTATTCTTCAAAGTTGCAGCTTTCGAAATCTTCATTGACTACAAGGATGTATAGAGACTTGAAGGGTGTTCCATTGGAGTTGTGTGCACAAAATATCATTAGTTCCAAGAACTCAACCTGTTTGAAGGAGGCCTTACAAGATGAATCCAAAGTATGCAGGGAAGTTGCATGCGGAGATAGATAAGATGTTTGAGCTCGGTATTATCTTCAAGGTGAACATGATTAGTGAACAAATCAAGTTTATAATGCAAGTCGGTGTGGTGATTCATAATTAAATGAGTTGGAATAGTATGGAAAAATGGAACTCACTTGTAGAAATAGAAACAAGGAAGCAGATGGAAAGAGTTGGAGGGCATGAAGTAAGTCCTTATTGACACTATTACAACAAGAAAGAAAGAGTAGAAGAAATTCGAGGGACTTCAGAAAAATCAAAGGAAGAGAATCATTAACTTTTGAAAAGAGTGACAGATTCAAGAAGGGGAGAGACTTTGTATGATGAGAACAAGACATTGATGGAGAGACCTATTTGGAGAAGTTATGAATACTTTGATTTCTTAGGAGGCAGCACCTGCATTTGCTAATAAAGTTCAATTTCAGCTCCATTAGTTTGAGTGTTGAGCTCAACAACAATGTTTAATGATCCAACATTTTTGAGTATTTTATTAAACAATATTTGTGATTGTAGAGCTTTAGCAAATATTAGCATTCCAACAATTCTTGATTTATGTTTACTTGCATTGGCCCTGAAGTGTTCTTTTACAACAAGGGAGAATATGCAACATACAAGCTCAAGCATATACCAGCAGATGTAACGGGAATAAATAACATCAAATACTATTAAATATATTAATTACTGAAGTGCTCTTTTATAAGGGAGAATATGCAACATACAAGCTCAAGCATATACCAACAAATGTAATGGGAATAAATAACATCAAATACTATTAAATATATTAATTACAATATTAGTTAGTGCCTTAACTAATGTTTAGTTGCCAACTACCTCAACTATATCAACTGTATGTTACTACATTTTGCTCAATAAAAGAAGGATGCACACGCACTTCAATGTGTGCCTTCCATTTTCTCTTCATTCTTTCAGCAATCATAATTGCTTACATTGGTATCACAACCACTATTCGAGGAAGCCCTAGGGGAGAGGGTATGAACATTCACTTGTAGAGTTTGAGGAAGCCCTAATCAGGTATGAACTATGGAGAAGAGATCCAAAATCAATCATTTGTGGCACAAAACAGTGCAAACTTGAAGGTTTGAAGATCAAAATGATCTCAAGGGACGTCATTGGTATCAGAGGCATTGTGCAATCCGTAGGGAATCGTGATCAAAAGAAAACGACAATCATAAATCGCAAAAATAGAAGTCGTGATGGAAAAGATAGAGAAAAGGGCATGGGATAGGATTATTACACTATCTTGTGTTCATCTCAGATGCAAAGAGTCGAAAACAACTCCATTGAAGTCGTGAAGTTCATAGGTCGTAAAAAAGCACAAATTGAATGCTTGAAGCACAAAAGTTACAGCCAGAGAAGAAACTCAGACCAGTGGAGCAAAATAAAAGCAGTCACGATTTGCAAAAACTTAGACAAAACCCCTGATACCAGGACATTGTAGTCACATTTGCACATCTAGGGCAAAAAAGCAAGGTTGATGGGCTATTTTTTAAGGACTAGAATGACGGTGACATTGTTAGGGCATGGGACAAAAAATACTGCTGGAAACTTACAATTATTTTGTGCTTTCAGACTATTAAGAACTATTTTGTGCTGTCAGATTGTCAGTAATTTTGACATTCAATTTATAAGCGAATTCAGAATATAAACTGTGTATTTCCCTGTTGCTTTGATTTTCGAGTCAAAGATCATCACTGTACTCTTTGTTGTACTTTTTCTTGTTGCCTTGGTTTTTGGGTTAGAATTGTTTATTTCCTAGTCAAAGGTCAGAAATTTGAACTTTTTCTGTTGTATTGATTTCTATGTCAATCTTGTATTGGATTTTTTTTGTTCACAGTCAAACATTGTTTATAAAGTGGCCAATATACAAAATCTGGTTCAACAGGTAGCAAAGAAGTTAACTGGTCAAAATTATAATGTTTAGAGTCATAAGATTTTGACAATCGCGGAATATTGTGATTGTGACAAAATCATTCTCGACACTAGAGCAAGACCTGCTACAAACTTAACTGATTATGACATGTCATAAGGAGGCCTTGTTATTGAAACTATTTGTGTTGGATGACATGATTTGTAATGTCCCCACTTTAGCGGTTGACTTACTCAGTTTCCAGCATACTTACTATTTGTAGTAAGTTAACAGGATGCAACGGAGGCCAGTTTTGATGATTGGATTTGATACTCCTTGTTGAGAGCTTTCCGGCGAGCTATCACTTGCACCATTCGGAGTCTGGTTGTTAGTATATTCTCAGGCCTGAAGTGCTGTAAAAAATAACATTTAACCCCATGGCAAGATATTAAGTGTTACTTTAAGTATTCACTTTATGGGGATGGTACCCAAGGGAGACGAGCAATATTCTAATGAATAAACTGTTGCACATCCTTTATCCCACATTGCTCAAGTGAGCTGAGTTGCCCCTTGGAGAAAGAATAAAGGGAAGTGTTTGTGGCTTCTTGGGGCATGTTGGATAAGAAGAAAAGAAATTGTTGCACTTGAAGCTTGCAGGTTATGTGGGCATTTGAGAAAGTCCTTTTGATTTGTAGCACTCTAGACATCAATCCTTGGGATTGGTCTTTGGAGTTTGTGCTCTCAGCCACTATAGCAACTCGTCACTGTAGCAGCTCCGTCACTGTAGCATCTTGTAGCAGCCAGGTGAGTCTGTAGAAATTAGATTTCAGCCTGCAGAGTTCGTAGATTTCAGTCTGCAGAGTTCGTAGATTTCAGCCTGCAGAGTCCGTAGATTTTAGCCTGCAGAGTCCGTAGTTCCGCTGGATGGAGAACAAAATGAACGCACCTTCGGCACTCACTGGGATATTCGCTTAAAATGATGTTCATTTGATCATCGGAGTATTTAGTGAGTTACCGTGTGACGGCATTGTACTCGTTTACTCATTTTGCAATTAATATAAATACAGTGCGTCGGTTATTTCCTCTGTGTATATCTGTGCTTGCAATTCTATATATATGTTACATGCATTAGTCTTTGTAAAAAACAAAAAAAAACAATACAAGCAAACCGTTCCGAAGTCATAGGAGTTCTTGCTGGGTTAGTTTTGGGCGCAACAGTGATGCCCATTACAGTGGTATCAGAGCTTGTTTTTCCTGCAATCCTGTGAGGTTTCATGCATCCCACGCATCAGTACTTCTTGAGGAGAAACCAAACAAACCCAAACAAGTTTTTTCAGAGATTGAAGAGGAGGGTGACTCTTTTTCAGCACCAGCCATGGGTGACCGAGATGGGGAAAGGGAAGAACCTAGCACTAGGATGATGCTCAGTGATCTTGCCAGGCGACAAAGGGAGCTATAGGGTACATTGCAACAGATGGCTCTAGCAATTACACAACACTTGACTAGAGCAGATCAGGGCAATAATGCTAACCAGGTAGGTGGACAGGGTAATGGAGGTAATGAGATGCATCGATTAACAGAGGAGCCCAAACATACGCTAGAGCGGGTTCTTCCACAAGACCACTCATGTCACAGTTCCCTCCGAGACAGAATGACTAGAATGATATTGTCCTACACAGCAGGAGATACAAGACCAAATACTGGAGGATTGGAGAAATGCTGGACCAGATTTTTAGGGTGGAATGTCCTTCAGGGAGTATATGGATGTTAGACTCAAGCATATGCCCATGAGAGGAAATAGGGAACAAAACTATTAGATGAGGAAGAAGTTGGGAAAGTTGTCTATCCCATACTATGATGGTACAGGGAAGACTTCAACGCGAACATGGGTCCATAAGTTAGACACTTATTTCCAGCTTAATCCCATACCTGAGGAGGACGCGATTAAGTATGCTGCATTACACTTGGATGGGAGTGCCCACGAGTGGTGGCACCACGGTATGGTCACACTTGGCCATAACCAGATAGATACCTACGCAGAGTTTACTGAGAGACTCATTGACAGATTTGACACTAAGGACCCGGAATTGCATTTCAAGGAGCTAGCACAGCTTAAACAGTGGGGTACAATGGAGGCTTATATCACCGAGTTCCAAAAGCTGGCAGTATTGGTGACAAATATATCTGAAAGGAGACTCGTTCTTTTCATGGATGGGCTTTTTGATCCCTTGTGAGGATGGGTAAAGGGACACAACCCCTCTTCACTACAAGAAGCTATTAAGAAAACGAGGGACCTAGCACCTTCTTCCTACAAGAGTAAACTTCACTCTAAGGACTCTCATTTTAGGAAGGATAAGGAAAGAAAGACATTTCAGAAGGACCCTCAGCGGCCTAAGGGGGAAACTAAAGGGTTGGACGGGGATACCCTCAACGAGCTCAGGTGGAAAAAAATATGTTTTCACTGTAGGGAGCCATGGAATCTCTCCCATGAATGTCTGCTTAAGGCGAAGGCTAAGCCAATGGAGTATTTTTCAGCAGATGAATCACCTTCCGAAGACAAGGAGCAGCATTCATATTCGGAATCTAGTCAGGGCAAAAACGTTGCTGAGGAGAGTTCGGATGATGAGAAGTCTCTTGCTCGGTTGACAGGCGTCCAAAAGGTCATTACCTTTAAGGTAAGAGGGATGATTCAGGGGCAGCGCGTGGTTTCATTGATCGACACAGGGGCAATGCATAATTTCATCGACGCAAAATTGGTGGCCAAGAGAGGCCTTCAGACCGAAGAGCACGTGGGGTTTAGAGTCATGGTGGCCAATGGCCACATGTTATTATGCACTCGGAAGATTTCAAATCTTCGCATTAGATTGGGAGGAGATTATGAGTTGGAGGACGATTTCTATGTAGTTGACATGGGTGATTATGATGTCATCTTGGGAATGACGTGGATGGCTTTGCTGGTAGAGTTTACCTTCAACTTGGCTAAGTTGGAGATGAGGTTTCAGCATCAGGGCAGGAAGGTGGTGCTCCGAGGTTTACCTAATGGGGGGCTCAGGGTGGTATCATTAAAGAGGATGGAACGGTTATTTAGACATGGTGATGTAGAATGGGCAGCTAAATGTTTGATCATGTCTACACCTCCAGAGCAGCAGGATAAAAGCTATCATCCAGATGTACAGATCATTTTCAGGCATGATAAGGTGTTTGGTAGCATTCCACATGGGGTTCCTTCCTAGAGGGGTATAGAGCATGTTGTCGAGCTAGAGGAGGGGGCTAAACCAATCATCATCACCCCCTACTGCCATCCTAAAAAGCATAAGGATGAGATAGAGAAGTCGATAAAGGAGCTATTGGAGATGAGGCATATTAGGCCAAGCAAAAGCCCCTTTGCTTCAGCGGTTGTTTTGGTAAAGAAGGATGGGACAATTCGTATGTGCATTGATTATAGAGCTCTCAATAAGAAGACAATTAAGAACAGGTACCCCATCCCTAGGATTGACGACATGATTGATGCGTTGCATGGAGCACGATATTTCTCTAAGATAGACTTACGTTCAGGATACCATCAGATCAAGATGCGAGCGGAGGACATAGAAAAAACTGCCTTCTGGTGTCACTATGGGCACTTTGAGTTTTTGGTTATGCCATTTGGGCTAACCAATGCTCCAACTACCTTCCAGAGTTGTATGAATCAGGTGTTCAGAGGGCAGCTCCGAAGATTTGTATTGATATTCTTTGATGACATCCTGGTATTCAGTAGGACGTGGGATGAGCACCTACAACAATTAGAGGAGGTGCTGGTCATTTTGGAGGAGTCACTGTATGCCAAGGAATCAAAGTGCGAGTTCGGCATGACAAAGTTGCTCTACCTTGGCCATATTATTAGTGCTGAAGGAGTTCGGGTGGATCCAGAAAAGATCAAGGCGGTTGTTGATTGGCCTACTCCAACCAGCCTTACACAACTCAAAGGGTTTTTTGGATTATGTGGATTTTATAGGAGATTTGTGAAGGGCTTTTCACATACTGCAGCACCATTAACAGACCTCACCAAGAAGGGTGCTTTTGTATGGACAGAGGCAGCACAACAGTGTTTTGAACATTTCAAGCGGGTGATGTCTTCATGTCCGGTTCTAGCTCTACTCAACTTCATGAAGCCTTTTGAGCTTCATTGTGATGCATTGGGTGATGGGATTGGAGCAGTATTGATGTAGGAGAAGCACCCCATTGCTTTTGAGATAGGAAGCTCCGAGGGGTGGAGAGGAGCTATTCTATTTATGATTGGGAGATGTTGGCCATCATGCATGCCTTGGCCAAATTCCGATCCTACTTGGTTGGAGGGAAGTTTGTGATCAAGACGGATCACAACAGCATAAAGTATTTCATGGGTCAGCGAGACTTGAATGACAAGCAACAGAAGTGGGTCACTACATTGCAGGCTTATGACTTTGACATTGAGTTTGTCAAAGGAAAGAAAAATGTAGTAGCTGATGCCTTATCCAGAAGACCTCACATTTGTGCTCTTGCAGAGATTTTAGGAGATTGGTGGGTTAAGATTATAGTAGAATATGCCGGAGATGCTTGGGCTTCGGGATTGATTTCAGGCACTATACAGGATGATCGCTATGAGGTGATAGATGGGTTGATCAGATTTCAGGGCAGAATCTATTTGATTCTGTCATCACACTTAAGAGAAACGATACTGAGGGCTTTTCATGATGCACCTATGGCTGGGCATCCGGGGGTCTTCAAGACCTACAGGTAGATCCGAGAGCGGTTCTCATGGAGAGGGCTCAAGGACGATGTTCAGAGGCATGTCAGGGAGTGTGCAGTTTGTCAGCAGAATAAGGAAGAGCACAAGTTTTCTGCTGGTTTACTGCAGCCCTTACCCATTCTAGACCGAAAATGGGAAAGCATTTCTATGGACTTCATCACTGGCCTACCGCGAGTGCAGGGAAGAGATTGCATATATGTGGTGGTAGACAGATTGACGAAGTTTGCTCACTTCTTTGCTATCCCCTCTACTTATACAGCAACTCAGGTGGCACATTTGTTCTTCAGGGAGGTTTTTAGGTTGCATGGGTTACTGAGATTTATTGTCAGTGATAGGGATAGCAAGTTCATGAGCGCCTTTTGGCGGGAGTTGTTCAGGCTGTGCGGTACATACCTTACACCTAGTACGAGCTACCATCATTAGACAGATGGGCAAACGGAGATAGTAAATAAATGGGTGGAAGGTTATTTTCGGAACTATGTGACTGCACAGCAGAGAGCCTGGATTAAGTGGTTACACATGGGGGAGTATTGTTACAATACCATGCATCACATGACCATCAGGATGACTCCATTTATGGCATTGTACGGGTATGAAGCCCCAAGCTTCATGGATTTGGTTTTGGGGGACAACAGAGTGCCCAAAGCTAAAGGAGAATATACAACAGGCTCAAAATCAACAGAAGTTGTATGCTGATCAGCATAGGGTAGAGTGCAGTTTCGAGGTAGGGGACATGGTGTATTTGAGGCTACAGCCATATAGGCAGTCATCGTTCAAGAAGAGCGGAGCAGAGAAGCTAAAGCCTAGATTTTATGGCCCCTCCAGGGTGATTCGAAGAGTGGGCGAAGTCGCCTATGAGCTTGAGCTTCCAGAGGGCAGTCGGGTGCACAATGTATTTCATGTGTTTAGGCTTAAGAAGGCCATTGGTTAGAGTGTAGTGCCTTCAGCAAATTTACCCCCTTTGGATGAGGAAGGGAGGCTTGTGTTAGAACCTGAGGCTATTCTGGACACCAGAGAGAGGAAACTCAGAAACAGGACAGTGAAGGAGTATTTGGTCAGATGGAAAGACCTGCGGAGGAGGATGCTACATGGGAGAGTGAGCAAGTTATTCAGCAGGCTAGGCTGAGATTGCTTGAGGACAAGCAATTTCAAGGGGGGCGGACTGTAATGTCCCCACTTTAGCGGTTGACTTACTCAGTTTCCAGCATACTTCTATTTGTAGTAAGTTAACAGGATGCAACGGAGGCTAGTTTTGATGATTGGATTTGATACTCCTTGCTGAGAGCTTTCCGGCGAGATATCACTTGCACCATTCGGAGTCCCGTTGCTAGTATATTCTCAGGCTTGAAGTGCTGTAAAAAGTAACATTTAACCCCATGGCAAGATATTAAGTGTTACTTTAAGTATTCACTTTATGGCGATGGTACCCAAGGGAGACAAGCAATATTCTAATGAATAAACTGTTGCACATCCTTTATCCCACATTGTTCAAGTGAGCTGAGTCACCCCTTGGAGAAAAGATAAAGGGAAGTGTTTGTGGCTTCTTGGGGCATGTTGGATAAGAAAAGAAATTGTTGCACTTGCAGCTTGCAGGTTATTTAGGCATTTGAGAACGTCCTTCTCATCTGTAGCACTCTAGACATCAATCTTTGGGATTGGTCTTTGGAGTTTGTGCTCTCAGCCACTGTAGCAGCCGTGCCACTGTAGCAGTCGTACCATTGTAGTAGCTCCATCACTGTAGCCTCTTGTAGCAGCCAGGTGAGTCCGTAGAAATTAGATTTCAGCCTGCAGAGTCCGTAGATTTCAGTCTGCAGAGTTCGTAGATTTCAGCCTGCAGAGTCCGTAGATTTCAGCCTGCAGAGTCCGTAGATATCAGCCTGCAGAGTCCGTAGATTTCAGCCTGCAGAGTCCGTAGTTCCACTGGACGGAGAACAAAATGAACGCACCTTCGGCACTCGCTGGGATATTCGCTTAAAATGATGTTCATTTGATCATCGGAGTATCTAGTGAGTTACCGTGTGATGGCATTGTATTCGTTTACTCATTTTGCAATTAATATAAATACAGTGTGTCGGTTATTTCAGCTGTGTATATTTATGCTTGCAATTCTATATTTATGTTACATGCATTAGTCTTTGTAAAATGCAAAAAAAAAACAATACAAGCAAACCGTTCTAGAGTCATAGGAGTTCTTGCTGGGTTAGTTTTGGGCGCAACAAGGGTGCCCATTACATGATTCTTGAGGTTTGGAATGCCATTGAGGCAAGAGCATTGTGGATCATTCTAAAGAACAAATACCAAACTCTAGAGAAAAGCCAAGTCCCGCATTTGAAAAGTATGTTTTTATCTACAAAGATGAATGAGGGTGGGTCTTTGTTAGAACACCTATTTCAGATGAAAGATCTCTGAGACCAACTATCAACCATCAACAAAAATTTGGATGATGATGATATGGTGGTGCTAGTTTTGAACATTTTGACATCGTCCTATGAATCTTTCGTGGAGGCTTTACACCTCAAGGCATAAAGTCAGGCCCTAACATTTGATTAAATTAATTTTTATTTGCTACAAAAAGAAATCATACATACACAACTCAATAAGTTCAGTTTTGAAAAAATAGAAAGTGCACTTGTTGCTTAGTCAAAGGGGAAGTGGAAAAAGAATTTAGAAGGATCTAATTCCAAAAATAAGGTGAAGTGTTATTGTCATAAGGTTGGGCATGTCAAGAGGGATTGTCGTAGGTGACAACATGATCTTTCACATAACAAAAAGTCAAAGAGGCAAGCAAATGTGGAGCAGTTGAAGTTGAACGAGAGTTTGAAGAAGAATATGCTCTCATGTCATCATGCTCAAATGGAAGTACTACCAGTTGATGGTTCTTTGATTTTGGCGCATACATATCATGTCACAAGGATTGGTATGTTAACTATAATGCAAAAAAAAGTGTTTCTGATTCAATTTCATTAGGTGATGGAAGATCATGTGCTATGGAAGGTATAGGAAATATACCCATTGTATTAAATAATGCTGCAAAATTCATATTAAAAAATGTTAGGTATGTCCCTAAAATGAATAAAAGTTTTCTATCTATTACTCAGTTAATTGAAAATCCTAACATTTCAGTGAAATTTTTATGAAGAAATGTATTGTGTATGATGCAAAACTTGACAAGAGTAGTTGCTCTAGGCATTGAGCAAAATACCTTGTATCGGCTTGTTGATATTGCCACAATCAACTTGCATGCATTAGTTGTGGAGGATAATACCAACATTGTGTGGCAGGGGAGATTTGGACATCTCGACCTTTAGTACTTAGCCAAATTCAGAAGAAAAAATATGGTTTTTGGTTTGCCTACTATCCAAGAAAAACATGATATATGTGTAGGGTGTCTGACTGACAAGAAGCAGAAACCTTTTCCCATTGAAGTTGTCTGGCGTGTAAAAGGGCTCTTAGATCTTGTTCATGCATATCTTTATGAGCTGTCCTGGAAATCATCTACAATCCATAGAGCGAGGTATTCTCTGTTGTTGGTAGATGACTTATCTAGGAAGATGTGGGTCTACTTATTGAAAAAGATATTTCACCGTTTTGCTACATTTGCGAAGTTCAAAGCATTGGTGGAAAAGCAAAGCATATTAAGACTCTTAAGATCCAACAATGGGGGTGAATTTACTTCCAAGCAATTCCAAAACTATTGCAACAAGGAATTCATCGATAGTGGACGGCCCCCTACACTCCACAACAATATGGGGTGGTTGAGAGGTGTAATCGCATTATCATGGAGATGGCTCGTTCCATGATGCATAAGAGGGGGGTGCTGTACAAATACTGGGGAGAAGCAGTGAACATGATAGTATATATCCTAATTGGGAGTCCCTGCAAAGCTTTGTAGAATGTCACACCTAAGGAAGCATGGTCTAGAATCAAACCTGAGGTAACACATTTTTGTGTTGTTGGTTTTGGGGCATATACTTTGGTTCCTGAGAGAAAGAGGAGTAAACTAGTTTCCAAGAGTTATTGATATTTTTTCGTTGGCTATAGTGACCAATCTAAGGCCTATAGACTTATTAATGTTTCCACTAACACAATAATTGTTAATTGAGATGTTGATGTGAAGGAGATAGAATCCTTCTTTATTTGTAACCAACAAGCACTCTCTAAGGTACTTGAATCTAGTGTTGTCGTTCCTTTGAGATATGAGGAATTGAGATCATTTAGTACTTTGTCACAGACTCCGATGTAGCAACCAATCGTTGATATTTCCAATACCCACTAGTGTATCAACATTGCCAACCTACGTTGGTTAACACTCAGGCTGATATTCACCCAATACAAGATTCTTTAGTACATCGGAGGCCTAAGTGAGTTTGTTCCACTCTATAGGATGTGCAAGAGGATGAAATGCCTCAATCAAATGCATGGCCTTGGAGGACAGGCAAGAAAGTTGTGGATTCAATTGAGGAACATGTTCATTTTATTTTTGCTTTTGATCTTTTCACAATATCTTAACCACAAAGGTATTCCAAAGCGATCGGTAAACTTGAATGGGAGATTGGCATGCAAACAAAATATGATGCCTTGATGAAAAATAATACCTAGAAATTGGTGGAGTTAGCTCCAGGGAAACAACCCATTGGTTAGAAATGGGTGTACAAAGTAAAGTGCAAAGTTGATGGTACTTTGGATAAGTAAAGGCCCATTTTGTTGCGAAAAGTTTTTTCCTACAAGAGGGAATAGACTATGAGGAGACTTTTGCTTCCACTTTGAAGATAGTCACATTTTGGTTGCTTCTCTCCATAGTAGCTCAATTTGGATGGAAAGTGTTTTAGATAGATGTCAAAAGTGCTTTCCTAAACAGAGATTTGGATGAGGATATCTACATGGTGCACCCTAAAGGTTTTCGGGTGCATAGTAGCGATCATTTGGTTTGCAGATTGAATAAGTCTCTATATGGGCATAAGGCTCCGTGAGCATGGTATATCAAAATTGATTAACATCTACAAGATTTTGGATTTAGAAGACGTCTTTCTGATCCGAATCTTTATGTCAAAAGTGATGGTGATGACATTGTGATATTCATTGTCTATGTTGATCATCTTGTCATCACAATGATTGGGGCCATTGCAATTCAATGAGTAAAATTATGTGTGCCACTTTTGACATGACTGATCTAGGCCTCCTACACATTTGCTTAAGTGTAGAATTCAGGCAACATAACCATTTCATTTTCATGGCTCAAGTCAATTATGCCACAAATCCTTTGAAGAAGTCTAGAATGATAGATTGTAATCCTTCTTCTACACCTATGGAGGTTGGGTTGAAGTTGTCAACCCATGATGATTCATCACCGGTCAATGAATCACTCTACAGATAGGTGGTGGGCAGCGTGATATATCTTATGTCCACACGACCGAATTTATGTTTTGTTGTTAGTTATCTTTCTTGGTTTTTGTTTCAACCGAAGCTCATTCATTGGACAACAACAAAACATGTTTTGAGATATGTCAAATGAACTCTTGACTTTGGCATCTTATATTAGAGGGCAGAAGATTTCAGATTGACAGGTTATACAGACTTTGATTGGGGAGGATCAATGAATACTCAGAGGCCTACCATTGGATATATCTTTTCCTTTGGTTTAGGGGAGATGTTTCATGACAGAGCAAGCTTCAACATACTATAGCTATATCTTTCACTAACGCTGAATACAAGGCAACAATCAGTGCTAGTTGTGAAGCGGTGTGGCTATGCTAGAATCTGATTGATTTTTAATTTTCTCAACCTACACATACTCCACGTTTCTATGACAATCAAGGTGTATTGAAGTTGGTAAAGAATCCGGTATTTCATGCACGCACCAAACATATTGAGATCCATCATCACTACATTCAATAGTTGGTTGATTCTAGTCATATTTCTCTTCACTTTTGTGCTTCTATAGAGCAACTTGTAGATCTAATGACTAAACCTCTTGGTCCTATTTTGTTTGTAAAATTTCGAGACAAACTTGGAGTTGTTTCTAGTTTAGTCATTAAGAGGTGGTATTAAATATATTAATTACAATATTAGTTAGTGCTCTTAACTAATGTTTAGTTTCCCACTACCGCAACTATATCAACTATATTTAACTACATTTTGGTCAATAAAATAAGGATGCACATGCACTTCAATGTGTGCCTCTCAGTTTCTCTTCATTCTTTCAGAATTCATATTTGCTTATAGATACAAGTAGATTGTGATGTCTCCTTTTCATATAATTTTAATAATTAATAAAACTGCCCGAATAGTGATTTTAATCTTTCGAAAATATAAGGCAATTAATTAATTATTAAAATAAGAACTATCTTGGATAATTATTCAAATTATCGGAAAAGTGGTTTTAACCATTTGGAAAATTAAGGTAATTTTAATGATAATTTTTTGAAGGGGCTTTATAATTAATAAATTGCTTGAAAAACAATTTTTATCACTTTAATTATTAGAGCAATTTAATTAATTATTTAAGTGAGGACCTAATTATTTAATTTGTCAAAAAGTAATTTTAATTACTAATTTAATAAGGCAATTTATTTAATCAATGCAAAAAGGCCTAAAGTGAAATTAAAAAGAATCTCGGTTTGGGAGCTAAAGCAAAGAAAGGAAAAGATATTCTAAAAAAGGCAAGTGAGGGTTATGAGATATTTTACCTCCCCAAGGTGGTTTGCCCCCCTTTAGAAGGTACAAATACAAGGTGAAGATCACAATTGAAGATATGTTGAATTTGATAATTGTTCATGTTTGAAGAAACTATTGGGATGCATGCCTAATAGGAGTTCGTTGTTTTGGTGTTGATCAATCTATAAAAGGTGTCTTTTAATGCCACCTTTGCTAAGGATTTCTTGTTACTTGCCCTAAAAGTGGGGCAATTTGTAGTTAGGAGCTATTGTGAAGTTTTGATGAAGTTTTTATGGCTCATTTCTTGCATATTATTTCTGATTAATATTTGCACTATTTTTGCAAGTGGAGCGAACTATATTGGAAGTTTGATTGAGGGTTTGGAGGCCCCTTTTAGGGTGTGTTTGTGCAAATTAATATTTTGAAATTATTTTTTAATTTTTTCACATTGGCATGGGGTTTTGGAGAAGGTTTGTGGAAGCTTTGAAGCCTTAAATTGATAGAAAATTAAATAATATTTTTCAGATTATTATTTAATTATTTATGATATGAAACATGGGTTTTCAGAATTTCAGAGTAATTTTTGGTTACCTTTCCCTAGAAGGAAAATTCTGAAATTATTTTTATTTAATAGATATTATTTTTATGATCAGTTTGAGCTCTTGTTTGCATCATAATTCCAAATATTGAGGGAGTTATGAATTTTTGAAGTTTTCAGTTCGTAGAAAATAATATTTGTTGAGGGCAGATTTGCAAGGTTTTCGTTCTGAATTAGTTATTGCAGTAATTTTTTGAGTTTTGGCGATTGGATTGGACTAAGCGTAAGCAGGGATTAGAGTGGGAAAAAATGAATTCATTTCAGCTAGTGTGGCGCTAAGTTTTGGAGGATTGAAACATCCATTTTAGGGTCTTTCTTCATTGCGGCAAGAGCTATTAGTGGCCAGATTCACAAGGTATTTATTTCAAGGTGAATTGGAGTTAATTTTCAGTTTGGAGGTGCAATTGCAGCAGCTAGGGTTTGCTGATTTTTAATTTCAGAATTTGTAGATTTTGGGAAAAACCCTTTTTTGGTTAAATCGTCCCATTTGGGGACATTATAGGTCAATAAAATAAGTTTGCACATGCACTTCAATGTGTGCCTCCCAGTTTCTCTTCATTCTTTCAGAAATCATATTTGCTTACGCATACAAGTAGATGTACAACTATGAATTGCAATAGAAAGAAGATATGTCATTGATATTTCAGTTTAGTGCACGTACAATGCAAGAGTCACAAATTGAGATTACATATTCACCAGGAAACTTGGGTTTAGGGATGGGAGCCATCTCCATACCCACAAACTCATGGTGACTATAATTAATTGTAATATTACCATACCCTTATTCGAATATCTCCATACCCTTATTCAAATACTTCCTTATCCTATTTCAAAATGACGTCCCTGTCCTTGTTTCAAAATGACGTCCCTGTCCTTATCCTTGTCCTCGTACTCGTGTTTCACGTCTTTTGGTGATTATGGTTTGCAACCTCCGGCAATAAATCTTCATAAATAATACATTTATTGAGCATCATAACCAATATTTTGTAAATTTTCTCTTCAAATATACAAATCATGTATGCTAATTAGTTAGAAAAACAGCAAAGGTACTGCTTTGCTGACTACACTATCCCCAACCCTCATAAATAAAGAAATAGCCAGGCTCCTGACTGGCTACACTCTTGTGCCAGGCATGTTGGAGTGTTTTGCTGCTGATCAAAAGAAGTTGATACTATATCGAACTCAGAGGTTGAATGGATGCAGCTCCTCTAGCACTTGGTCAGTGTACTGCAACTATGCTGGTGATTCTGATTGTGGATGATCTGGATGGGACTCAACTGTCTCAAATTGTCCTTTACTAGATGTTGGCTTGCCTTTGGATCCTTCTAAGGTTTGAGAATTGGTTGGGGCAACTGTTCAAAACATTGGTCCACATTTTGCAGGTGTGACATCCCCATTATATCCTCTACTAGTTGAGGTATGGTAAATACAAAATCTGCACGCTTCTTGTTTATTTACTTCTCATTTTTGGCTTTCAATTGCTCAATATCTGCTAGTGCTACAGCTAGAGATTTTTGCAAGTTTTCAATCCCAAATTTTGAGTGCTTATTTGTTTCCATGTAGGTCTGCTAGCAGCGTACACCAGGCTGCATCAATGCATCTTTCTTAGCCACAGTGGTGTTCAGCTCCTGTTTTTCTTCTTTCAATTTCTGCTCTTCACTCTGCACAGCTTCCACTTGAAAATATTTTGCAGCGAACATCAATAAACTACATATACTGTCAGGCTTCCATAAACAATAGTTTAACTTGTCGACATGCTGTAAGTACTTGATCATCTCCACGATTGCGAATCTGCAACTCAGGCACTTCTTGCACAAACGATATTGCATGAGGCGGGAATCGCCAAAACTATCTTGAGACCCCCAGTTGGTTGGTTGTATAATGTGAGCTACTATGTATGATTTTTAGTCTTCAAGATTTAAAGAGCTCAATAATTTATTCATTTCCATGTTTGACTGCACCATATTATTCACTGACTGCCTTATCTTATCCTCATCAGGATGCTCCCTAACCAAGTCATCAAAGATCTTCACATACTCGAGCTTCTTTGCTTCTATTAGAGGCCGAATGAAATCCAATCCTTGTGGTAGAGCATTATCTTCTATAAAGTCTTCATTTAGTTAATGAAACACAGTACTAGGTGGTGAAGACTTTTCTACTTCCTGCTGTTCCCCCACTTGCTGCTCATATTGCCTTCTTTGTTTAGATTTCAATGTCAGTGGGTACTTGTACAGGTTTATGTTTTACAAACACTTTATATCTTAATGGATTGACAGACAATGAAGATTTTGATTTTGGAGTCGTCACCTGATATCATGATTTTTTGACTTGGAAAGATGCCAATGGGGTTAAATTTTAATTTGGTCTTCCATGTACAGGCAAAGGTCAGCCGGTATAAATGTAGGCTTACACAACTTCTTCCATATCTTCTCTGGAACTATATTCACTCTTGATCCACTCTGCAAAAGATCATTCAATAGTATCAAATCTCCGATCTCAATAGTGATTTCTGGTATACCTTCTTTACCTAGCATTAATACATTATGATCCTCTTTAGCTATGCTTATGCGAGTTATGGTAAACTGTTCATCAATAACCTGACTGGTACAGTCATCATCATGCCATGTATTAGGGCCAATAATTGTTTCAACAAACTTTGTTCTTTCTTAACTTATTCATGCGGGTTCACTTTTCCTTCCACATTAGGTTTATTCAATTCAGTTTGAGGCCTTCCCATTCTTGGTCTGAGTTAATGCAATAGTGGCAGTCTAGTTGTTCTCTCACCCATCCAATATCATTTGGATTGCCGGTTCATGTCTTGAACTAACTGCACCATGTCTGTCATATGTTGTTTTTCAATGAGCATGTCAATCCCTTTCCTCTTCTTTTCTGCCCTTAGATATCTAATCTTCTCCTCAATGTCAACCATGTGGCTGCTTTAGTGGTAGGATATTCCTCATCATTATGATATCCAGGACCAAACCCTGTGCAAAGCTTGTAAGACTGGTTTTGATTGTTAGGGCAGTCTCTGGAACAATGCTCCCCACTTGTGCTACTACTTTTACTATTATTCATATTTGATCTTTGATTTCTTTGGTTTTTTTATCCACTGCTTGTAGGTGTTTGTTGTGTTAACAAGCATTCATCTTCTTTAGGCTTGGTTCTAAGATAAAAGGATTTTTTTTGATGTCATGCGTCTTCACATTACATAGTGGACATAATTGGACTGTACATTCCTCTTTCTTATGTCTTTCAGTTCGACATTTTAAACACCATAATCTAATTTTTTCTGGTTTATGTTTGCCCTTCTTCATTACTTTCTTCAACAGTTTGGTAATTGCCTTCACACATGACACATCATCATTGTCTAAATCCATCTTTGTCCTCAAATAATGAAACGTTTCCACATCCACCATACAATTGTACGTATCAGTGTAATTTGATGTGGGTATGATTTGTAAGATTTCTTTGAATGAATTTCGTAACCCGTCCACAAAATATTGTATTTTTAGCTCGCTGATTTCTTTCTATGCATTTGAGCCAAATTGAACATTCTTCTGTTTTAATCCTTTATGAATTATTCTTTTCTTGCTTAAGGCTTGCGAGTGTTATAGATGTATGTGTATGCCATTTTTTGAACTCAAGTTTCTCAAATTTTGTGTTTATGCCTTCCCATCTTTTATTTTTTATCAGTTTCCAACTGGTCATACCACTGAACTGCATAGCCTTGCAACATTCTTGAGAAGTAGTGGATCTTCATTTTGTTGTCCAAGAATTCATTTGATTCCCAGGAGTACTCCTAGTTCAAGCAACGGGTGTTTGAATCTTCTTTTTTCTTTCCGGTGAAGCTAGGTGGATTTGATTCTAAGGAATTCTTAGGTTCTGTCTTCTGGAGTTTCAATGGCCTAGAACTGATTTCCAATGCTTATCTTTTCTCTAGAAGACGTATTTCAAGTGAAGTCCTCTTTCTCTGTCTGGTGTAGACATTCAACTCTGTATCCATTTTGGCTGCTGAATTTGCCTTGCAACCTGTAAACGGTCTTTCTGTTGCCTCAAGGTGTCCTAATTGAGTGGAGATTGCAGCAACTTCAACAACACTTCTCTAACTTTCTCTTACCTTGTTTGCTACTTCCTACTTGCTAGTGTATAATCACATGTTTGAAAATCAAATTGTTGTTGACATATACTGACATAAACGAGTCTCAAGCTGCATTGTTGGGTTCCTCAATGTTTACATGCAATGGGTCTGAAGTGTTCTTTTACAGCAACGAGAGAGAATATTCTGGAGACAACTTCAATAAACTAGCAGATGTAACAGCAATAAATAACAAAAGATATGAGCAGACATGTAGCTATGAATTGTGACAGAAAGCATTGATTTCATTGACATTTCAGTTTAATATATATACAATGCAAGAGCCGCTAATTGAGTTTGCAAACATTGTCTAATATTCTTCAGATGCACTACTTCAGCATTACAATTAAACTCTTGTAAAGTCCTCTCTTCAAGATATACAAACCATATATTGTAATTAGTAAGCTAAAAAACAAAGGTACGACTTTTCTGCCTACAATTTAGATGCTCTTGATCAAGGCACTCAAGGTTAATTGGTTGGCCAAATGTTGGCATCATATGAGACTCACTTGTAAATATTGTATAATGACATTTGGGCTTTCAAAAATCAAACAAACACTTTTTTATATCTGTGATAAGCAAAAATATTTTTATTGAATGAAAAAGGGATTACATCATGAATGTTAAGAACAGAGGAGCTGGCAGCAAGATAGTCAGCTCACTAAATACAAAAAAAATTCTGAAGAATTGTACAAAGAAAAAGAACTAGAAGAGAGCAGAAACCATTAGGACTATGAAGCATTGTACATGAAGAAAAGCTTCTCAACAAAGATCTTTCCTGATGGTGGTGGGTGTAGTACATTGTGGCTTGTGATTCTTTTGCCGGGTTTCTTTCTTCAGGTGGTGCAGTTGGTGGAAAGTCAGTGGAATCTTGTTTGATTTTATGTAAGAGTTCTGGAACCTTATCCATAGGACCCTGAATCAATTCCGTTTTTTTCTGCCTTTTAGATGTGTGCAGTGACAAGTCCAAATCCATGGTGGAAGTGTCAAGTGATAGGTTGAGTGTGGACCATGAGCAACTGTTGTGGTAGACCGACAATCTTCTCATTTTTAGCATCTAATTGGTCATACTGAAGGGAAGATTGGCTGCTTAAATGTGCCTGCTGCGCTATATGGGTGTTAAAGAAGGGATTGAGATTAAGAGTCATAATTTTGACCTAGAGATCAAAAGACTCAGCATGTGTGTTACCTGTGGAAGGAATGGGAAAGGTGCATGTCTTGATGATGGGAAGAGTGACAAGGATGGGGGAGGGGGGATGTGTGGCGAGAATTATTACTGTGAGTAGGAGCGTCTATGACTCTGTAGAAAGCCTATCCTTGATGAAGAGAGGATGAAGACTGAAAATGTATATTTGAAGAGTTCTTTCTTTGAGCCTCTCCCTGAAGAGCTTTGAAAACTGTTTCCAAAGTGGGCTGAGGGGGTTTGGGGACTGGAAATAGTATGAACTTGCTGAGGAATGGAGCCACAAGGACATTAAGATGAGGAAAAAAAAGATATTCTTGAGGATGAGATTCAGTACCTAGTGGGAAATGAGACACTTGTTTATGGAGGTGAGTGGCTATTGCATATCCAGAGGATGAAGGGGATGATAACTGATTCTCTTGAGAAACTATGTTGAAATTTACTGTCCTATGTAGGATGGAAGTTGTAACTGTTAATGGCTGAATGAAGTCGGAGTTGTGAATAATACTTTGGGCCCCCTAGGTGGAGAGTTTGGGGGCTACCTGGAGCACTTGCATGCTGCTCTTGCAATTGGTACTGCTTCTGGATCTGAGTAGAATCTTCCATTATATGAATCTGTGCTGGATGAGGACACCGGAGGACTTCTTTACCTTTGCCTGAGGCCTGAAATGGATTTGTCATGGCCGGATAATGATGCATATCGGTAGTCAATGGAGAGTGTTGTGGAGTGATCACAGAATCCTGATACAGTTGTTTAAGTCTCCAAATTTCTTGAGTACTTCTGTCATATACCAACATGTGATTTAGCATTGCCGAGCTAATGAATTACCACACTGGGTTTGCACTATGTGAGTTATTTAATGTGAATGGGCTTTCACAGAGTATTCATTGAGATTTATCATTCACATTGATTATTGAATCACGGAAGGGGCTCATCTAATCATGTAATTATGGAACTGCGAACTACAAACATAGTAACGAGTCATTGTGTTAGACAATTATTCAATGATTGTAATGATGTCGGTGAACGCTTTTTCCCACACACCATGAACCTTTCTATATGTGCCACCGCATTTTCTATATCAGACCATTCAATTTGGTTCTGTATGGTCGGATCAGGCATATATATCTACTTATAGAAACCATCAAAGAGACTTACTAGCATGTGGCATTAATCCCATCTAGTGAACATTTGCAAAAACATACACTTTTATTGGGCGATTTAAAAACCCATTACGTAATTGTTTCAATGTTTTTGTTTGATTAATATGTTTGATGAATGTATATGTTAATTTGATCCCCATGAATTCTCTTCTCTATAAACCCTGCTAGAAAATCAAGCCCTTGAAGTGAATGTGTCACACATACATCAACATAAGGAATAATGAATTATTACTTTCAGAGCATTTCAAACATCTACTTTTTTGGTCCAAAAAATGGAAACTAGAACAAAAAGGGCATCAAAGTTAAATTTTTTGGAAGAAATATTGTTGGCAGGGAAATTTTTCTAACTTCGCTTAGTATAGCACCAAAGTGAAGTGCTGAAGTATGTATTTGAGGAACACATGAAGTGAACGATTAGACAAGCAAGGGTATCGAGAAAGATTTTGGGCTGAGACAAGGTGGAGTGCCAAATGAGGAATAAGGTAGCTCCAAGAAGAGACTGCCGGTAGACAAAAAGCCATGGGATGAGCCAAGCACCAAAGGAGGGAACAGATATAGGGGAAAGAGGGCCAAAGGACACAACATTTGAGCATTACCAAGGAGGAAGGAGACATGTTGGAAGGTTGACCATTGACCATGCATGAGTTATTAGGAGAGACTGCCACTTGGTAGTTGCATGGGATAGGAGTTGATTTGTGTGGGGACACTTGGCTAATTGCATGGTCCACATGGAAACCATCTTGATACGTTCTCCTCCTATATTCGGATGTATATGCTTTATGTGGGGCCGGCTAATTGGTTGGCTGGAATGTTGTTGTTGTTGTTGTGGTTAATAGATGCTGTTGGTTTCTACAATATATTGTATGGGGAGAACACTGTTGTAATGCAGTTGTAGGAGGTGGGTAGGTGATTCTTTGTTGTATCAAGTTGTTAAGAAAACTATGCATCTCTGACATGGCTACTGAGTTCTATCTATTGAGTCACTTGGATGGTTTGCTTAGGCCAATGTGTTGTTGCTTCTTGGTTACATGTGTGTATGGATTAGGCAATTTCCTCTTTAAGCATTTTAGCATAAATGGTATTAGAGTGTAGAAATGTTTATGGTTTACTTTCAGCAAGAAAAAAATAGAGTAGAGCCTAAAGCATCGTCACACAACATCTTTGATATCAACTCTAAAGATAGGCTTGGTTCTTTGAAGCACTTCGGTGAGACATCCTGCAAAGGGTGACGTTTTCTTGAAAAATTGATTCCCTCGAGTTGCTGAGTATCTGCTAAGTGCATGGTTGTTTGATTAAGTGCACCAATGGTAGCTTAAAAATAGCCAACATTGTTGATTTTGTTGTTGGGACCCTTTTTTTTGTTTGGCCATGTTGTTTTAATGGCATTACTTGAGGTGCGTGTAGGAAATTAAGGGGGGTTGTTGTGCCGATGAAAAGCTAAAAGCTTGGCTTGAGGGTGCTGCCAAAGCAGGGATGGACTGGCTAGTAGGACTGTGATGACTGATGAGGGGCCTTGGAGATGTTTCCTTGTGCTCTTCATAAGAAGTAAGGCAGTCAAGTCTGTGATCTGGGGCTGAGAGTGGCATTCAGGATTATGTTGGAAGGACCTTGAAGGAGGATGAGGAGGAGAAATAGAAGCGCTCAAGGTTGAGGAACAAGGAAACCTTAGATAGAAGAAGAGACGAGTGCTGAAGCTTAAGGTACCCAAACATCTTGGATCCTTTCTTTCAAAGCGAGTTTCTAATGCTGAAGACGCCAGAGACTATATCCCTGTTAGTACTGCCCCATGACACCAATCTTTTTCAGGTATAGTAGGAAAGGAGCAGCAGTTAGGAAAAGCACAACAGAAAGATTAATTTGACTGTATTATGTTTTTTCAGTTGGAGCATTTTGAATTTTGCATTGGGAGGTGTGGTATGAGCGTTGAGTGAAGGCCAGACCCCCCAGAGAACACAGGAAGGCTAGAGTAGCACCAATAATTTGATTACAATGTTGTATGATGTTGTAGCAAACATGGCCTTCTCACTGCATGAGCATTATGGAGTTATAGAAGATGAGAAACATGTCCACATTTGTGAGAGTTTTGTGTGTTAAGAGAGTAGAGGCATCAAGAAAGAGTGCTGTGCAGTTTGCAGGACTGTGCCAGACTTGGTATTGTAGATATGATTCAAATTAGGGATTCACAAATTATAGTACGTTGAGGGAAGTCTGTCTAGATAGTTTAGGTGCCCAAAAACAAAGCTGTGACATATCATTGAACTAAGAGATATTAGACAACTTGAATTAGAGGAGAAAAGGTCATACAATAGATGATTTAGGGAGCTAATGAACAAACTACCATTTGAAGCAACACAAAGAATGGTTCATAGAGGTGCTGACTGCACCGATCAAAAGGTAGGTGAATCAATGTGTTTATCAAATTCAGAGGGAATCTTTGGAAGTTATGTTGAGGGCTAAATCAAGTGAAGAGATGAGCAGGAATGCCAAGATGAATGGCAGGGGAGAGGCCCATCTTGTAGAGATGGCCCAAAAGGTTGATTGGTTAAGTGCTGCTAGACCAGTTAGGACAAAAAACACTGGAGATTGAGCTTAGAGAACGACATTGTCACTCATCTATATCAATGCTTGAATAAAAAACTAGCATTATCACCATCCACCACCACAATGGGGCCAATACAAGATCTAATAGAGAAGACCCAAAAGGTTGACTGGTTAAGTGCTACTAGATCAGTTAGGATATAAAACACTGGAGATTGAGCCTAAAGAACGACATTGTCACTCATCTATATCAATGCTTGAGTCCGAAGAACTAACAACATCACTATCCACCATTAGAATAGGGCCAATACAAGATGTAATGATATCCATAGGAGAGTGACTATTTTTATTGGGGCCAAGGTAGACAATCCTAGGAGGGAGTAATGTACTACAGATAGAAGCCTCTCATACAAAGCAACTCACTGTAGTTAACCCTATTTATTTTAATTATCATCTAATATATCCTTTAGTTCCAAAATAGAAGGTGCTAACTTTTGAGACAAAAAACACCATGAAACTAAAAAATGGAAACTTTATGAATATAAAACATAAATTATAATGAAAACTCAAACATTTACATCAAAACAAGAAAGTTGACTGTATAGTAACGTTTCCTAAAACAAATCCCAACTTATGGGAGAGAGCAATTATAATGAACATTCTAGTTTCTACTTCAAAAATAGAAATTAAGAAGTACACAATTTTTTAGTAAAGAAGATTGTTTTTTTTTTTTGAGAAACAACTTATAATTTTTTTATAAAGTTATATAAAAAAAATTGTCTTTAGAATTTTTTATACAAATACATGTCCCCACTTAACTTGTGTAGTTAGATGATTTATTTTTAGTTTTATTGATTTAATTTATAAAGGAGACAACTTCCTTATTTCTAAGATTTCTTAGAAGCCTTGCTTTTAACCGATATTGCCCCTGATGTGAGCGAGAGGACAATGATATTCTAGTAGAAATACAAAGGATGTTTATTTCACTTATTGCCATCTATGTGTGCACTAGCCGCATCCAAGGTACACTTCGTATGCCAAGTGCCCGAGATTAGGTTTAAAGGGGGAAGTAATCACGTGGTAGCTTTGGAGGTCCCTTGCAATGCCTTACATTTTAAATTGGCAACCTTTCCAGGGAAAAGCCAACCACCTCTTGTTAGGGCAATGGATGAAGGTGGATATGGGACCTCCTTTGAATTTTATAGTAGATGAGACATATCTTCCCTTTCTTCATCTCTTGGACAAAACTTAGACTACAAATCCTATCGCCACAAGGAATATGGTGGTTTGATTCCACTCGTAATTGATGGGAACAAACCCTAAGTTGGCTAAGAGAAATCCTTAGGTTATGTGATCAATTACATTGGAGATAATTGGGTCGGATGATGGCACTACTAACAATCTATAAGAAATATTTGGTTTAGAAAGACATCTAAAGGATTAGAGGTTGTGGGTGAAAGGTCCATTTGATTTGAAAGCACTATCGGTAATTGTCTTCCTTAATAGTTCTATTGATCACATCCTTTATGGGGATTGTTACGAGGGGTACCTGTTGTGCCCAACATGCCCCCGTTCTTTTCAAAATAGGGACCCACCTTTAAAACAACAAAATGTGGACTTGGCCATTTAGAAATTCATCATTTGACAAAATAAGGTCCTTTGAATTAATGTTGATTTGCAGAGGTTGCGTATCAAACTCTGCCTTAGATTTATTTGCAAACTTTGAGGCAATCAGACTAAGTGACTCTTCTTTGCCTTTGCAACTCTTCGTGGCATTCTGCAGTCCTTTGCGGCTTGTCTGTCAAATTTGGACATGTTTGGGTCTTTTTGCGGCTCATGCACGACACTTTGTCGCCCTTCTCAGCTCTTCGCAGAATTCAGCCTTCTTTATGGCTTCCCCATGACATTTTGATTTGTTCGTGTTCCCCATGACACTTTGTAGTCCCTTGTGGCACTTTGCCGCCCTTCTCAGGTCTTCACGACATTCTCAGCTTTTTGCGCCATTCTCAGTTGTTTGCGGCATTCGTAGCTCCCTGTGGCATTCGGGTTTAGTCATGACAGTCTATGCCACCGCATATCACCCATCTGCAAGGCACGTTGCGGTACAAGGGTGCAAAACGACAAAGGCCGAATAGGTCATGGTGATCCCCACAACTAATCCTGACCAAATCATCATGTGTTTGGGTGGTTTTGACAAGTGGAGTATATGATTATGATCTCGTATGCACATGCTTATGGTTATCCTTGTCTGTGTATGCTTGTGGCTGTAAAAAAACTTTCCCATTGTGGTAATCAATGGGTTAGTCCCTTGTTCTATAAATACATGTGTAAAACATTGTAAAAGGTTGCTCTTCAGCTTAATGGCCAAACCACATTGCTAGTTGTCTTGCTTGCTGGTCTGGTGCCAAGAGAAGGGACATATTAACAGAATGTAATAACAATTCTGTTAGAATGTTCATGGGTTTTCCGTTGTTTATTCTGTTTTCCTCTTTCTCAATCTCAGACTGATGTTGAATGTTTTTTGAGCTTTAAGCAATCGCTATAGAGATTTAGATGCTTTTATCATGGGTAGAATAGAATGTTTCATTTAGCTATTCTAGTCATCTTAGGGAGTTAATATCTGATCTGTTTTTCTGCATTTGGATGTGTTGTTGCTATTTTATACCATGAAATAGATCTTTAGAAAGTGATTGCAATAGGATGTGCTATTGTTGTTTGTTGTAATCGACTTATCTAGAAAAATGATACTTCTAGGATTGACTCATGACCCTAGTCACTATCCTCAGACTCTTGCTTTGTGTTTATCCAGGTTTGAGTGTTTAGCCATATCTAGAAAGCTTTGATTGCCAGGCATTGAATTTTCTAAAGTATTGCTTGAGCAAAATAACTACCCAACTGAAGTCTGAACTCTCTTTCTGCCCTACCTTTCCTTTTTCATTTTTTATGAGATCATGGCTTGGGTATTATAGAACCATTGTAATTACCCATTCAGGGCATCATTTTGATCATTTAGGTGAGCCTCCCTTGTGGACTTTGAAATCACATGCTGATTTTCTTGCCTTAATGTAAACACCTTGGAATACATCTGCATACTGATCTAATTGCGATTCAACCAAATGGCTATCCATGAAGTCGAATGCTTGCAACTCATGCCTTGGGCTACCTTCCAGCAGGCCCAAAATGGGAGGGTGAAAACCCCATATGTTGACTTCAGTGTGCCTAACCTCATAGGTACCTCCTTGGACCATCAACAATATCCAAGGAGCATCTAAATGAAGGAAGCCGATCAATAGAGATGTTGATAAACTGAAATAGAAAATTAGTCTTGGAATACCAACATTGGCGACACCTAGTGTGACCTAAGGAGGCAACTCTATTTGAAGAACAAAGTGTCAAATGTGGTCATCATTTGTGCCCTGAGGTTGAATCATCATTTGAATTGGATTTGTGAAGATAGACAGTGAGTTTGAAGGCACTTTCAAGGCGAAGGCATTGGGAACAAAATCAGCCTAGACCATGCACTATGGAATTGTTGTTAGCAATGGATTATATGCTGAAGCATGATAGTCTGGACCTTCTCAATATGTACCTAGTTGACAGAGCCTAATCTGGGCCCTGAACCTTTGACCCTTAAAAAAATTGACTCAAAGAAAATATACAAGATAGGATCATAATCATGGTTTGTACCATCAACATACAACTTGTGAGCTTTTTAACGATATATGGTATACCCATGAGTAGAATTGTAACTACACAAAGAAAATAACGATCTTGAAAATATATCAAAAAAATTCTTGAATAGAACCATAACAAAAGGGTAATTGAATAGTACAATTTTTTTGAAGCAGCGGAGTATGTATTATTTCTCCACTCATTTGATATTCGGATAGAATTAATATTATCCTAAAAGATGGGAGACAAGTCTAATTTTAGACTTACAAAAAAAAGATGCATAGTTCGCCACCTTTGTTAAAAACGAAAGTGGGGGAGTGACTAGAAAACATTTGAATCCTTTTTGGATGGAGTTGTCCCAAGATTTATTTATTTATTTTTGCAGAAAAATTCATGAATAGAACCGTAACAAAAGGGTAATTGAATAGTACAAAAAATTTGAAGCAATAGAGTATGTATTAATTCTCCACTCATTTGATATTCGGATAGAATTAATACTATCCAAAAAGATGGGAGACAAGTCTAATTTTAGACTTATAAAAAGAAAGATGCATAGTCCACCACCTTTGTTAAAAACGAAAGTGGGGTCCATGTGGGGGAGTGACTAGCTAACATTTGAATCTTTTTTGGATGGAGTTGTCCAAGCTTTAATTAATTTTTTTTGGTAGAGAAAAGGAATACATGAGTTAAACTTTCTCAAAAGAAAGGATTTTTCAAAAATATTTACTAGAGTTACGCAAGGACGCATCCTCGGCATTCTGGGTAATGCCCTGGGGATGAGGACGGAATGTCCCCCTGCATCCTATCAAACGTAGGCATGGAGGACTTCGTGTCGTCCATGAGATGGTTGAGGGATGCCCTAGGGACGTCACGTCGTCTTTGACG
This sequence comes from Torreya grandis, assembly GCA_037957365.1. Lineage (NCBI taxonomy): Eukaryota > Viridiplantae > Streptophyta > Pinopsida > Cupressales > Taxaceae > Torreya > Torreya grandis. The sequence goes on along the minus strand of JARHVA010000059.1, from coordinate 8,768,698 downwards.
TCTATTTAATAAAAAATAGATATTAAGAAAAACCATAGTTCCACGGAGTTCCCTGATGGGGGGACGTGGGGATGGGTTTCCGGGATGAGGGGACATTGAGGGCACAACGGTGGGGGGGCAGCGCAAATACATATAGTACTTGAAAAATTAGTTATAAAAAGACGTATAAGGAATAAGTATATTGCATTAAACATCAGCAATTTAACATTGTGATTTAATCATTTAAGTTTCAAGTTTGATCCATTGAACCAATGAACATTGAACATTGAATTTTCAAAATTTCATAATGATGATTCATGATTACAATCAAGTATCAACAATGTTCAAAAACAAAATACTAAAGTAGTGAAATACTAAATACTAAATACAAATGACTCAATGAGTTAGTGGTTAATCATCCCCAAAGTTGAACTCCTCATCACCACGAGAACTGCTGGACTCAACACGCTTAAGCTCCTCCAAACTAATACCAACCAGCCCTGTTTGTGTAACATCATCATCAATCTGTGTTGGCTCCTTTGACTCTACATCCCATCTGGCTGCTAGACTCTCCTTGTACACAAGTGTGTTGCGGTCAATGAGACACAAGGCACTAGCAATTAGTGTTAGGGTAGAGGGCTCTAAAATCCATTTTTTTTTTTAAATTAAAAAAAAAAAACACTTTATGGCGTCCACCTGCATGGGGGATGCTTGGGCGTTTCTTAGGGGGACAAGGGACTTATGGACGTCCCAGAGTCCCCAAGACGTCCCCCTTTTGAAGGGATGCCTCAGAGACGTCCCCTCTCAGAGGGAAATGTCCCGGGGACGGCGGTAGGACTTGGGCGGAGGTGGCGGGACGGCGGGGGGACGTCCCCCTAAGGGCTCTGCGTGCCAGGGACGTCCCCCTCCCGGAAACGCGGGGTTTTCCAGGGGGATGTGTCCTCATGGAACAATGAAAAAAACATAGTTAAAATAACATTAAACAACAATAAAACAAAAATGTGTAAACCCTAACCCTAAAATCTCATTTTTATTTATTTGTACTCTAGGTTTGATAATTCACTTAGTACTTTTTAATTTTGAGTAATGAAAATCTTAATGTATAAATCACGATTTCGGATTATGATACTATCAAATGGATTATTGGATCAATGGTTTTATTTAGTAATTTATTATTGTAAATTTCTTATTTTAGTTTGTGTAATTTATTATTATTTTTTAATAAAGATTTTAATGTAAATTTTCTTATATTATTTTAATAGTTTACCCCAAAGCCTTTGTCCCCTATCCTCGAGATGCAAGTAACATTGATATTTACCAGCCTTTAGAATCATAATGGCTAGAACTAGGGTTCACGAAATCCAAGATTATCTTTTGAGAGTTTGTTGCTTATAGCTAGTAAGCTCGAAAAATATACTGATACTAGAATACCCACATCAACATGGAAGCTCAAAAACAAAAATAAAAAGAAAAACAACCATTGATTTCGAGACCCCACATGCAAAAGTTATGGGCTTTGGAAGTTGCAGGTCTTTGTGTGGTTACAAAACTGTTGGTTAAAGCAGGTGGTGGCTATGTCACTGCTGGCTTCCATATAGAGGCGGTTTTGCAAACCTATGTGAAACTGCCGGTTTAGTCAGGGGTAGTTTCGCAACTGCGAGGGCAGTTTTGCAACTGCCAGGGCAATTTTGCAACCTTATGCGGTGGTTTCGCATCTGCTGGTCTGTCTATAGCAACAATTTTGCTCAAACAGTTTGCACAATAAGAGTACCAGAGAGATGATTTCTCTTCATCTTTTTGACTTTGAGCTCTCAGTTCGAGTCTAAGGATTCTTGGGGTCGTATAAATGAACTTGTGGAAATCAAGGAAGGCAATGGAGGAGAATGGGGGCTAATGGAATCCATTCCTTTCCATTCTAGTTCATTCAATTTATGGAAAATGGATGCAATCACTGTTTAGTGTGATTGTGAGATTGCAGGAGGCTACACAATTGAGGTGGCTGAGTGTAGTAGTTGAGTTTGCATGAAGAAGCAAGTGAATCCACATAAGGTTGCAGAGAAAATTTCCACGTTGAGGATGTTGTTGATTGATGTTAGTGTTGACAAATCTTCCACAAATCAGATTTTCTCTTGCCACTTAGAAAATTTCTACGGACTCAAGCAGGGAATTTTCTACAGGCTCAAGCAGAAAATTTCTACAGACTAAAGCAGGGAAATTTCTACGGACTCAAGCAGGGAATTTTAGGACAGAAAAAACACTTAAAGGGAATAAAGACAAAGGCAAAGAATCCCTTCGGACTTTCTGTCTGGAAGAAATTTCCGCAAGACAAGGATAAAGGACCAAGAAGTAGACCCTTGCAAAAAGTCCGAAGGGTAGTTTACCCTTCGGAAAGATCGGTTTCAGTATTCCCGAAGGGCACCTACCCTTCGGGAAGGCACAAGACCAAGTCGGAGACCGTGGCAAAAAGCCCGAGTGTCCTCCAATTTTTTCGAAGGGCACGGGCGGAGGACACTTGGACGGGCGGAAGGGTCACTTTCAAAAAGGCTGAAGGGCACCTACCCTTCGGGCAAGCACATAGACTAAATTAAGGACTTTTGCAAAAAGCCCAGCTGCCCTCCAATTTTTTCGAAGGGCATAAAGGGAGAGCTAAATGCCCTTGCGGGAGGGCACTTGGTCGGCAGAGAGGTCCATGACAATTTTTCCAAAGGGGCAGTTGTCCATAAGGAATTCGAAAATCCCAAAGGGCACATTCCGGAGGGAAAGGCAAGGTAAAGAATCCTTCGGACTTTTTGTCCAAAGGAATTCGGAAATGGCTCAAGACAAAGAAAATTAAGAGAAGACCAAGACATTTCAAAGAACAGAGGCAACAACCGGAATTCTTTCGGACTTTTGTTCGAAGGATTTCCTTAGGACAAAAAGTCCGAAGGAATTTGGAGAAAAGATCGACCAAAAAACCCGAAAGAATTCCGAAGGCCAAAGACTAAGATAATTTTTGTGGACTTTTTGTCCGCGGGAAAGATGCGAAGGGAAGAAATCCGCGGGAAAGAGGCGAGACAGAAGTCCGAAGAGGGACGCGGGAAATAAAGCCGAAAGAATTCTGCGGAAATAAACCGGAAAGAAATTGCCAAGCAGAGAAATCTGAAGGGAATAAGAAAGCTAAGGGTGACGTCCCGCAAGCCGTCAAATTTTGCTTGCGGGAAGTAACCGTTGGAACAGGGATAAAGCCAAAATTCCGCGAGAAAATATAAACCGGGTATAATTAGACTAACACCATCCGAATATACAGAATCCCGCCAGAAATAGATACGAATAGGAAGACCAGAATATAACGAAATACATGCAAACATCGGAGCTATTTTCGAACATTGGAGCTATTTTTGAATAATTAGTCAAAGCTTCAATTGACTAATAATTAAAGTCCTGTTCATCCCCAGCCAGCTCATGCATCCGAAAGTCTAACTCAGCTTCAGCAGGGGTTCCAAATTCGAACGACAAGTTGACTGTTCCTGATTTAGAGTTGACTGACTGACTAAATGCCACATCCACTAGAAGCTTTCCATGCGAAGGAGAATGATCTCTTCGTCCAACTCAGCTTGAATAACTGTTAACTCAGTTTTCAAACGCTACAACTCGGCAATCAACTCACATGGAGTTCTAAATTTAACGTCTGCGTGGATCTTCATGCAAAAAGAGGTGGGCAGCTCATGACAAAGATAACTTTGCTTCATCAAACGAAGAAGATTCATGCAAGAACAAAAAGGGAATATATATTTTATTGAAAGGCCAAGTAAAGCTTGGAGTTAACAAAAGTGAATCTTTCTCTTCAAGTTCTATGCCAATCTTTGGCTTTTTGTAATTCTCTCTATATAATGGCTTTCAGCCTTTGATTAAAAGGATCCAATCTCTCTTGGTTAGACTAGACTCTGCGATTGGTGAGTTGTGTAACCTCTTCAATCAATAAGAAGGACTATACTTTCAGATTTCAAGCGTGGCATAGTGTATATTTCTTCAGCAATTTGCATAAGTGGTAGAGTTCTCTCCCTTCCCAAATTCTGTTTCATACCTAGTTGCTATATTATCCTTATGCAGGTCATGTTCAATGTTCTTTATTGTCTCTTACTGAAATTGTAAGTGGATGTTAGGTGGTAGCAAAGTGTCTTGTATCAGACCTCTCTCCATCGTTTTCCCTCAGGTTTTAGTTATTGGATCGAACCTCTGCATGAAATACTTATGCATAAGTGATTAATTTGAAGTCTAAGGTCTTCTTTCTCCCTTGTTCGTTCAAGGTTCAAGGTTCCAAATTGAGTGGATCAAAATCTTGGTGTATCACCCCTTTTAGGTAGGATTTCCCCTTTAAGTTTTCTTTCTCCCTTTTCCACGGTAGTCAATAGCGTAGAGTAGGAATCTTCATTGATACATCATACAGGAACCAGCCTTCTCTGGAGGTTCTTCTCACTATTGAGGCACCCACCCTCATGAGAAGATCCCATTGTTTTAGCCGGATAGAGGACTGGCAGTTTCGCGCACGTCCTCGAATCAGGGCGCAGCTCCAGGTTGACAACAGTTAGTTTCCTTGAAGGCCTCAAGAATGCAATACGCTTGTAAAACTGTATGAAGATACTGGAAAAGAGGAAGCATGGCTTCACTCTTTTGGACTTTTCTACGTTGGGTTTCTCTAGGGTAATTCCTTGTATACGTCTCTCTTTTGCTGTTGTGTTATCTTCATTGTTTGCATACTTCTGATTCCTGCAACTAATCTACAATCTCAAAGACTTAAGAGAGCAGAGGAATCAATTGAATGTATGAGCACAAGCATAACACTTCATGACAATGGCTATGAACTGGATTGATTCTTTCATAAAGTAAATAACAACACATTCATTGTGCACTACTGTTTTGTGGGAATAAAATTCTCTTGGTAGTAGCATGGCTAGAATGTGGAACATGATATGCAATGGAAGAAGATATACAATGAATGTAACATGTAGGAGAGCATGTGAAAACTTGCATAATGAAATGTATGCTGTATAAAGAAAAAAATATGAGCAGTCTATGTTGTTTCAATAGCATAGAACTTGGGAATAACACATTGGAAAAGTAAATCCATGTTCATGTAATAGATTTATTGCCTAGGTCATAAAATAACGTTGAAATAAATGAGTCAAATGAATGCAAAACAACATCACCTTGAAAGAAACAAGCCACAACGTTGAGACAAAGGTGACAAGTGGGAAAACTGTTGAATGGAGAAAAACCCCACACGAGTATTAAAAGATTTCAAACAATGAATCTCCAATTACAATATCATGAATAAGCTAGGAGAAGAATGGCCTTAGGCAAAAAGAGCATTAAGAATACAAAGGCAAGACTAGATGAACAAGATTGTGTTGAGAGTGTATCAAGTGTAGAAGAATGGGAAATGAGAACTCTTTATATTGAGCTAAGAGAGAAAATGAGTTACAAGGGCAAGCTTCATCATGTGTGCCAAGTGTCCTAATCCTCTTACAAGTGGGGAGGATGTGTGTGACATGTGGGGGGAGGAGTTACATGCACAAATAACTCCCAAAATCTTAAGGAGGACAAAGAGGTGAGTGACACCTCATGGAATCCAAATTTATATGAATTAATAATTCACATACATACAAATTCTCCACATATGAATAAATCTTAAGATAAAACATTATCCCAAATAAAGGGTGACCTAACACACTCCTGAAGACTTATGAATTGACCCATATAAGATTAATTCTTCAACATCATGAATCGTATAATGGAATTCCTATGTCGATAATAGATCATACAACATAGAGAAGCAAGAAGGCAGGTGGAGAAATGTGACAATTTGAGACAACATACCATTGATGGGATGGTCCACAAACAAATCGAGGACACATGTTTGAAACCTTTTGTGGAGAACCAAAGTCTGAAGTGAGGCATTTGAGTGAAAAAAGATGCTAGACTAGGAATACCAAGTTCATCGTAAGGAACTTGAATTGAAGAGTGCAAGGGACTACACATAGAAAGCCAATAAGGAGTTTTAGGAAGCATCTTGAAAAACCTCCATGTTAGTTTTAGAGTTGGCAAGTACAAGAGTAGGGAGGCAGAGTGGGAGACACAAATGAAGGCCAAGGAAGTGGAATGGGAGGTGAAGTATACATGATGGAATACCAATGCAAAGACAGTGTGCAAGAATTGCAATTGAAACAAGAGTTAAAGCAGCCCAAATGAAGGAGCACTTCATCTTCCTCCTCCAAGACTCTTCAAGAGCCATGACCTTTTACCTCCTCTATTGCTTCCACAACTCTGACTTCTACTATGATTTCGGTATTTCCTTCCAACATGGAGTTATGCCCATCCGAGGTGAGAACCAGATGAGTCTCATCTTACCCTAGGTAGTCGTCAGAGATGACAACTTGGTTTAATTTGGGGAATAGATGTAGACTGCATTTGTTGTAAATATTTATAATACATACGTAAAATGGGTAATTTATTATGATATACACACGTTGAGAGTTAGGAGTGTTATTTAATTTATTGTTATGCAATTAGTTGGGTCAGTCTCACCCATTGCACCCCTCTTCTTATGATTCATCGACTCATATATGTTGTATTGTATATGGCTCTTGGATATCTCATCTCATATCAATCTAGCATGAGCTTCATTGTGTAGTGAGTACGATGGCACAAGTATTGTCCATCTTGATAGGAGCAATAGAAGACTTCATATCTTATATTCTATGTTCTATGTGATGTATACTATAATGTTTGTGTTATTTATGTAGGATGGAATTTTTATAAATGAGTTGTTCCACCTACAAAAGCTAAGAAAGTTTCAGCCAGAGTTTTTGTTGCAATGGTTTATAAATCTCAGTGGTTTTGATGCTGTAGTGGTACAAAATTTGCAGCCAATTGTTTGCTACTCTAGTTCTGTAATTTCAATTAATTTTCTTTGGTTATAAGTTGGTTCAAATTTAGTACTGAACCATGTTTAGCATTTTTTTGAGGGAAAACTTTTTTCTATGGATGCTAATGATGTTTGATTTATTATTAACTGAATTGGTGGAGCTGGTTGGAGCCATGTGAGCCCAATTTCCAACACAATGTTGAAAACTTTGAAGAATGTCTATCTATAATAGGTTAGGTGATGGTCATACAACAAGGATGTCTATCCAATCATCACTAGAGAGAGTTGGGTGCCAATGATAAATATCAAGGGTTTGCGTCTATTATTGGTTTGCTCCAATCCTCACCTAGAGGGAAACATGATGGCTTATGTTTCTATATTCCATAATGTAATGTCCTTAAAATCCACCAACAGTCAGAATCACAACAATCAAGGATCCTCCCCTAACACTTATGCAGCAGTCAAGGAAGGCCTAAACACAGCCAGCCTTAATGAAGGCAAGCACACAACAGTTAAGGATCAAGCGCAATCAGTCATCAAGGAAGTTAAATCACTGTCTTTTTTATTAAACAATTTTCCATGGAAGGAGCGCTGCCAATTATGAAGCAAATTGCCCTTGATAGAATGCATACAACAATTATTATTTTATCAATTAATTAACTAGTCATTAAACATTCATTTGATGGAAGGTCACGATCCTTGGCAAGGGCATGTCATTTGGATGGAGAGCAATTGGGGTATTTATATTTAGCAAATTTATGAGAAAGAGATCATCGAATTATGAATTCAAATATTTAATCATGTATAAACAACTGCTTACAAGTGCATTTAAGGACGGAACCCCTTAAACTGCATAATCCAAATACAAGGACATAAACCCTTGTAATGAAACCAATGACGAAACCCCTTGTGGTGTAATTTTGTAATATTCGAAATAAACAATCAGTCCAATTTGACTTTATTATTATTTAAATTATTATTTCATAAAATATTATTTAAAGGCATTCCAAAAAATCCAAATTAATATAAAATATTCTGATTTGGAATATTGCAGTGGTATATGAGCTATTTTTCTTGCCAGCCTGTGAACCATGGGGTTACTACATAAGGAAATTATGGACAATTACGAGTCGTACATCATCCTTTCAGTAGACGTTCGAAAAGAAATCTCTTTTTCAGACTTTTTGGATTTAAAAGAGTCATGGAATGGAAACAGGGACTATGAGGAAGACGAGTTTGTGAATCATATTATGGTAGTGATGAATATGAAGAGAAATTTAATTTTCAAGAGGTCTCAGAAGAAAGGAAGATGACAAATTCCAAGAGTGACTTCCCTATCCAGGAGCAAACGAATGATGCATCCAATGTTGAACTAAGGGAATGCCCAAACATACTTATCAAATAAGAAGTTGATATTTATGGAGACTCGACTATTGGGAAAAATGACTTAAAAACTCTGGGTATTAGAGATGAACATGAGTTATCTATCCAAAACACTAATGATGATGTTCATTTATGTTGTCTGCGTCAGAGTGAAGATAAACTTTAGTGCATGCAAGAGTGAGGTCTTGAGGGTTGTTCCCTGAACATAGGTTCAAAATTTAATAAACCAATTGATTGTCTAATTAAGGCACACTATCAACAAGATATCATGGGCTACGGTCTTAAAAATAAACAAAAGGGAGAGCCAACAAAAATAATTGATAGAATATGGGGAAATCAGGAGTCAAAGTCACATAATATTGGAGAAAAAAGTTTATGGAGGTTAATAAAAAGCTTAATTTTAGCCATGATTCTCAGCTATCCACAATATTAGATGAACTGGAGGAGCTTAACTTATCTTTTAATAAATTGGAGACTATACCCAACAATGTTGACTTAATGCCATTGAAACCCTTGAAAGTGGCAAGCAATTAACTAGTGGGGCTGTCTCTTAGTATATGGAGTATATCAAGCCTGACAATTGTTGATGTATCAAATTATCTGCCCCCAATCACTTTACAAATGCAAAATTTGGATCAATTAGAACAGTTGGATCCAACCCCTTTGAGCTTGGTTAGTAATAATAGAACATTGCAGGTCAATTACCCTGTTCAAATGCACCATTAGAGCTATGTTTTCACAGAACAACTCATTGTTTTTAGGGTTCAAATATTGGCTTCCAAACAATTAAAATGTGGACGGACCATACTGCCAGATATATTCCGATGCATTGGGCCACCACCATCAAGATCAAGTTGTTTCAACAATAGTATCAACTAATAAATTTACTCTACATATCAAACTAACAAATGGTTTAAAAAATGAAATTAGAGGCCAAACTTTGGTGGCAGCCAAAAGAGACCCCGATACTCTATTTTTGAATGGAGAGACAAGGCATATAATTGCTAACAAAGATGGAAATGCACGAGTATCCATGTATTCAAGTAGAAGCCAAATCATGCTTTATAAAAAATATGTAGAAAATTTCTTGGTGAATTATGGTGAGAATAAGCAAGTATCAAATTCACTTTTGGGAATGGCATTAGTTGGAAAGCATATTAGTTTCGAAGTTGTTCAAACGCTACAAATTGAAGAATGCAAGCTCCGTCTATTATATGTTCAAAAGTGGTTAAGGGAAGAAATTGAACAACAACAACAACAAATTATGTTGATGTTTGACATGCCATATCATAAATTTGTGTGTCTTTGTGAACCCCCAATAATTGATCTTGCCAGGGATGTCGCAGTCTTTCAAAAGGAAATTCGCGAAAAATGATTGAAGGAAGAATTTCAAGAGCGCAAAAAGTTTTTAGAAGCTAGTTGGACAAATAGGGATGCTAGGGCCATTCGTAACAGAGGAGTTCCTAAATACCATGAGATAATGTTGAAGGAATATTCAAAAACGAAGGACAAGTTTGAATGGCATGGTTACAGGGATAGAGATCCATCTGCTGTACATCTTGATGTCATTCAAGCTGAGATACCAAGCATCAATATGGTTGTTGGGATTAATGGGAAATTGGGTAACTCTATGATACAAGAAGCTTATAGATTACATATTCAAGTATGTCGCTCTTTGCGGGATATTTTCAAAAAGGTTCCAGAAGTGACCATTAATATACAGGTTGACTTATGGCATGGAGTAATGTTTGATAAGAAGTACATAGTTATCATAGACTATGCTTCTTCGAATATATTTTAAGAGGCAAATTTTCTTTCGAATGTAATAGAAATTTAAAAAGGGAAGTCACGTATACAACAAGTGAGAATTGGTTCCGACTACATGACCAAAGTACTGAACAATGTAGTGCAAATCTTTGAACAAAACAAGTGCACCAAGCTTAATAACATAAGCCAAGGTGGTGAGCAGCTCCAACAAAAATCACAACTTTGTGTGCAGAGATTAGCTGAAGATGCAAGGGTAGAATGTGAGAATGCCTTGTTCACATGTGATTATGATAGTACACTTGTAGAAGGAATATTACTTTGGTGCTTTGTGAATCTGACTCCAAACTTGGAGACTGTTGCATTGATAATGGAAATTAAGGGTACAATGACTCCAGCTCATAACCCAATTTTGGCTTGGCAGCTAGGAGATATGTAATATCCCCAATTACAAAGGAGACCATAAACATGAACTGCATTAATGTAAATAAATCACCAATTGAATCGCCTAAACCAATAGCAATTAAATTAACTACAACAACAACTAAATTAAATAAATTGTCCATATGGGAAGTGTTGACAATTTTGCCCCCACAAGGCAAATTGTCACCCCTACTATTCGGAACTACGCTATGGTGCCAAGTTTGTCTTGTGAATCAGTTTTGGGGTTCTTAAATGTGCATTTGCAGCCACCCAAGTGGCCATCTACAACAGTTTGAAAGGGTTTTCCTCCTCTTCTAAGCATCACGTACAGCCAAAAGCCACATACAAGCTGTAAGTTTATTTATTTTGTCTTCCCAAGGATTTTTTCGGGTTATAAGAGGTGGACTATTTCTTCGGACATTTTGTCTGAGAGAAACAGCTCTCAAAGGACTGTGTAAAAGTCCGAATAAATGACTAAGTGGCAGTCGTTCAAAGTTTGTTTTCTTCGGACTTTTGTTCGAAGGAAAAGGAAAAACATAGTTGAAAAGACCCTAAGGGCACCTACCCTTCGGGAAGGTCCAATTCAAAAGTCCTGAAGGGTATGTACCCTTCGGGTTGGTTCACTTTATGTTTCTAAAGACAGACAATTCAATCGAAGGACAATTTCAAAAAGCTCGGGTGCCCTTCAAAAACCATGAAGGGCAACTGCCCTTGCGGAGGGCACGCAGACGGCGAGAGGACCTTTCATATTTTTCGAAGGGTCATTTTCACAAACCCCAAAAGGTATGTTTTAAGAAGTGCCCTTGCGGAGGGCATCTGGGCGTTGTGTAGGGACATTAACAAATTGAAAGGGGCATAGTGATCATTTGAAATCAAAGGTCTTCCTTTTCCCTTGTTTGATTTAGTGTTCAAGGTTCCAAGTAGAGTGGATCAACATTCAGGTGTATCACCGTCATTATGTAGGATTTCCCTTCAAGTTTCTTTCTCCTTTTTCCATGGTAATCCGCAACACAGATTAGAGATCCGCATTGATATATCTTACAGGAACCAACCTTCTCTGGAGGTTCTTCTCACCACTGAGGCACCCACCCTTGTGAGAAGATCCTATTGTTTTAATTGGAGAGAAGATTAGTTATTTTAGCACATCTTTGATTCAGGGTGCAACTCTAGGTTGACAACAAGGAGCACCACATTTAATGCAAGGAATAGAAGTTATATTAATGCAAGTCATCCCATTTGATGAAAAGACATCACTTTTGAAAGGAGACACATCATTTGATGCAAAACTATGAAGGGTGTTTAGAAGAACTTGGTGAAGGAAAAGGATATATATTGAGATTTGACATTCATTCCCTTATCTGAAGTTTAGGCAATAGCCTCTTCTTTTATAATTGAGGATGAAACCCCTCATTTATTAGATACAAGGATGAAACCCCTTGATATCAACCCCTCAAGGACGAAACCCTTTGAGAGTTCTCTATTAGAATATTTATAACCAGAATTCTGCATTGCACATGTGATCATTATACAACATTATGTGCTATACAAATTTATTATCTTGTTAATAAGAACATAATTCTATATTCATTGAGTATTATTATTTTGAACTTTAAAAATGATTTTCGAGAATTTGAAATTAACATATAATATTATGATTTGGGATATTACAATGGTATCAGAGCTTTTCATCCTACTAGCTTGAGGGTTTCAATAAGCTTTATGCATTCAAATCATAAGGTCAACAGAAACAACATAAATGATGCACAGTTTGACCAGTGGGCCCAATTGCAAATTCAAGTATATACATTAATGTCACAATTAGTTCAACAAATGCAGCAATTGAATAACTCGCTAACTTATAATTCTAATGGTGAGGGAAGATCATCACGAGCACAACAACGTTATACATTAATAACAGTCGTGAAGGACTCCCATCAAGGACTTATGTACGCCCAACCATGACCACATTCCTTCAACAAGAGGAACCAATACAAGAAGAAGATGAGGCCGAGTTGATTTTCAATCATATTAATGCATGTCCCAATAAATATTTGAATCTTGATCCTATGATAAGGGATGAATTGACATTCATAGATTTTTGTCATTTATATGGGAAATGTGTACTAGAGGAAGATGAATGGCACGGAAATTCGGTCAAACAAGTCATCACAAAGCAGCTACCAAAGGAGCATAAAATTTGGATGGTTGACAATGATTTAGGCAACAACCTTGAGTTGCAGGAGCAGCTGGTGGAAGTAAACTATTCAGGGTTGAAAAACATCCCAACAACATCACTCAAAGCATTCTCTGCGCTCGAGTTGGAGGTGATGGTTCTTGAACTTGAACAACCAAACAAACACTGGAATCATCTTATGACAACCATAAATTCGTCTTATTATTGCAATGAAAACATGTATGAATCTTTTATCAAAGATGAACCATTGCTTGGTCTCCATGATAGCACAAAGAAAAGATTTGTCTTCATGGATAGTGGAGGTGAGTCATTAATGGAGATTGTAAGGGCAGATTTGGTGACAAACGAGCTTGAACATGTCATTAACAACCCAGGAAATGATCAATTTGGAGTATGTAAAGGTCCCATGATCTTTATGCTCAGCCAAGCGCTCATTAATAATTACAGCAATGGTTATAATGGCAGAAGGCTGTGGAATTCGGGAAAGAACAATTGTAATAATCCCTTGCAAGAGAGAACTAATAATAATGCAATTAGTTCTACAAGGATGGGGAAAGAAACATCTTAGCTTCGAGCAGATTATAGTTTGTTGTGGAGTGTACAATTGAGTTTAAAATTGCTTGAGGACAAGCAATCTAAAGAAGGGAGGTCTGTAATATCCCCAAATACAAAGGAGACCATAAATATGAACTGCATTAATGTAAATAAATCATGAATGGAATCGCCTAAACCAACAACAATTAAATTAACAACTAAATTAAATAAATTGTCCATATGAGAAGGAACGCCACATTTAATGCAAGAAATAAAAGTTATATGAATGCAAGTCGTCCCATTTGATGAAAGGGCACATCACTTTGAAAAGGAGACACATCATTTGATGCAAAGCTATGAAGTGTATTTATAAGAAATTGGTGAAGAAAAATGATATATATTGAGATTTGACATTCATTCCCAAATCTGAAGTTTAGGCAACGACCTCTTCTTTTATAATTGAGGATGAAACCCCTCATTTATTAGATAAAAGACGAAACCCCTTGATATCAACCCCTCAAGGACGAAACCCTTTGAGAGTTCTCTATTAGAATATTTATAACTAGAATTCTGCATTGCACATTTGATCATTATACAACATTATTTGTTATATAAATTTATTATCTTGTTAATAAGAACATAATTCTATATTCATTGAATATTATTATTTCAAACTTTAAAAAGGAATTCCGAGAAATCTAAATTAACGTATAATATTCCGATTTGGGATATTATAGATAATAGATTCAGATTTGAAGAGAGGGGTGTACCAAAAAGGCAGATAATAGATTCATACTTTCACTATGGGTTTGGGATCCAGGGATAGCTTGCGCAGTTGTGTTTTTGTTGATGCTACAGGAGACAGTGATGTGTGGGACACTTCACAGTTCTTATTTTTGGGCCTTCCGGGGAGTTGGGTTTCTTTGCAGTAGAGATTGCTTGAGGACAAGCAATTTCAGGGAGGGCGGACTGTAATGTCCCCATTTTTGCGAGCATCAGAGTTCGGTGGATTTAGCCTATTCTTAGCCCTCGTAGGTTAATATGCATGGTTAGAGGGTCTCTTGATGGAGCTTGGCTCAGCTTCAGTTTGTCAGTACTTGATCAGTTGGCTTTCGTTCAGGCTCATTTGGACACTTCTACCCTGAGTTGCTATTTTTAGCAGTATTCAGAACTCAGCGTGGGACCCCTGCTATTTTTGGCAGTATGGATTGATAGCGTTCAGAATCACTTCCTCAATCGACAGCTTCAGACGGCTCGGGCATCGGATGAATGATGAGAGAGATATTAAAGTTTAAGTGACTTAAGTGATTTATTTAATATTTTAATATTATTATAAAGTTATAAAGTAACTTTATAATAATAAAGTCACTTTAACATAATAAAGTGCATTAAGTGAATAATTTAATGTGGGAATAAATCTTTTATCCCACATTGGCCAGGAAGGTGATTGAGCTCTCTTAAAAAAAGAATAAAAGGAAAGGGAAGAGCTCATTCTCGAAATCCAGTTGAATGAATAATATTTTGATTGATTCATCTTGTGGAGCCGAGGGTTTCTGCAGAATAGCCATTGGAGACGAAAACCTCCATTGGAAGCATAACTGAGGGTGTGAAATAACATCTGAAGGGTTGCACTTTGAGGAGGAAGCATTCAGCTTCTTCATTTGGGCATCATCGACAAGCTTTGGTCAAGGGTTTACATTGCATAATTTGAAGACTTTCATGGCAGCTATGGCAATGAATTCTAATCTTTCATTCTAGGTGTTTGTTGAAGCAACAAGAACATCCAATTGAAGCGCCTTAGCTGGGAGAACATTCTCAAGACAATGGAGGTCTATTTTGGTGAGTATGCATATATTTAGGGGTGACTGTAATTTTGTTTCAGTCCCATTGGAATGGTTCGATTTCAATATTTAAGGAAGTGTTTGCAAGTGATAGTGTTACCAAAGGGATTCCCCTTCCTTGGGGAAGTTTTTGTGACTAGTTTGGAGACCTTTGGAAGGCCATTACAGCTGTAAATAAGGAGGAATATATGATTGTAATTTTTGAGGACAGCCACACTTCCAAGTTCGCTTTGGTTACCTAAGAGGGTTTTCAACATCAAGCATAGTGCCATTTGGAGTGCCCAAGTCCAAGGAACGTTTTGTTTATGACAAAGAATCCAAAGGTTGTGGAGATTATTTCAGATTTGAAGGTTTATCCATGGCAGGTCTGCAACTTTGAAGTGGGGCGATTTTGCATTAAAGGAGTCCAAAAAAATATCAAATATCATCCAAAAGGGGCGCCCAACATTTCCTAACACTTTGGCATTGACATATATTCATTTGGAGGTGGAATTTGGAAGATATGCAAGTTTGATATGAAGTATACCAGTCTGAAGACAACTCAGAAATTCATAACATTTTAAGGCGTCTCCAATCAGGTTCATTTTGAAATTGTTAACATTGAGTCTTGGCCATATTTCATGAGCATTGTATTAGAAATTTCATTGCAATTAAAGAGATAATAATTGCTGGTGTCATTTGAGAATTTCGATATCATTTATTATCAGCTAGTTAGTTTGCATACCAACTGTTTGTAAAAATGTCAGTTGGCTGTAGGTGTTCATTTCTCAAGCATAGATCATATATATGCATGGAATATTGCCAAAATTAGTTGCACATTCGTGCTAGGTCATTGTTTAGACAATCTAGAGTCTTCTTGCAAGCATTCTTATTGATGTTAAGTAAAGGAAAGAGCCATTAAAGCAAACTAAAATGTTATATCAGTCATATGACTCTTGTATGTGAAGTGTTTGATAAAATTTCCAAGACCAAAAATCAAAAGTTTTCAACCAGATTTGAGCAGGGTCATTACAATGCTCCTTGCTTCTAGAAATGCAACCGTATTCCAACAAGATTATATTAATGGTGAAGTTGGGTATATCATGCCTACAAAGGAATTGTAAATCTGATAGTATTAATGAAGCATGCTTTTATGACTTTGCAATTTTCTATGACTTTGAGAGACAAATTTGGATCAACACAGGACCACTACGGAATTCATGTTTGCATTGTATGAAAGTTCTACATGTATTTGGTACTCTATCATAAGGAATGGCTTAAAGGGTTTGAGTAAGACAAAATACATGTCTGTTGGAAATATACATGGCAATGGCATCTACCTTTTGACTGATATAAGTTATTTGAAATGTCCCACCCCAGGTGGACACTCACAAACTAAAATTTCTGCCTTGTTTGATTGTTTGTTCAATTCTGATTTTATGCTTTTGGAATATTTTAAAGAAATGCCAGGTATTGTATGAATTGCATATAATAAACACAATAAGAAACGCTGAAGCAAATACTAGTATGATTTAAAATTTGATTTATTATTGTTTTGCAAATACAATATATTCAGTTTAGATTTTAAAATGCTTGAGGAAACACTAACTCCATATCCAATGCAATGACAACAAGTGCAGGTCTGAAACTTATAACAAGATGCTGATAAACCTTTGGAGATGGACGTCAAGCTTCCAATATTAGTTTTTCCACCATATATCTTCTTCTAACAGCAACCCATGATCAAATCGTCCACAATAGAGGAATGGCACCAATAACCTAGGTGCTTTGGCCTAGAATCCACATGTCCTCGCCAAAGAGAGGAATACGACCTGTAGATTAAAGGCTTGCATAGCGTCTAGAATCCCACGTGCCAAAAGGAGAAGGCACAATCCAACAATAATGATGATCAAATAAGTTTGTCTTCAAACTAATGCTCAAACTTTTGAAGTTCTGATGAAGCAATGCCAAAACCAAGCCCTATTACTATAGCGAATCACTGTAGCGCGGGTATTCTAGCGTGGCACTGTTCACGCCACTGTAACTTCAATGCACAATGTAACTTCTAAATTAAAGCCACCCAATTAGCAAACCTCAGATGATCTTTCACGCTCTTGAAAAGTTTGATTCAAAGAGAAGTTACGTTCTCTAAGATCGTTTGTAGCTGAAAACCCTAGTTTTCATCTCCAAAATGCTAAAGCACAAGCCAAGTTGAATGAATGATCAATAATCAATGAAAAATTTCAAAATGTCTTTTTATAATATTCAATCTGCATTTGACTTCATCTCATTTAATATAATTTTAATTTCATTTTTTTTTCCTCCTTTTTGGTGCACAACTTAATAAAATAAAATATACTTATTAATCACTTATATCTCCCCTTTAAAATAACACTTTAACATTTATTATAAAGTATATTTTAAAAACATTTAAATCCCCTTTTTAAATTAAGTCCTTATGTCTCCCTTTATGATAGTTAATAATGATTTTATGACTTAAGTGAAATCATACATTATAAAGTCATTAATCATCATTAATGATATTCATTTTATATCTAATTATTATTAAAGTATGACTTTAATAATAATTATAATATTATAACTTCATAAATAAACCTCATAAATCAATTCTGTTTGCACCAGGTGGTAACCCACTGCATTCTCTGCTCCCTAGGGTGCCTTACTAAAAATAGTAAGGTTGGCTTCTATCATATGATTGACTTACTATAAATAGTAAGTATATAAAATGGAGCCAGAACACCTTGAATAACATTGCCTCTGAATACACCAAAGATCTGGAGATGAAAACACTACCAACTGCCAACTGAAAAACTAGCTAACTATAAAACTAGGCCCTCTAAACACCATTATTAGCCTACGAGGACCTGATGATAGGCTAAACCTCCAACTTTGATGCTTGCACAAAAAGGGGACATTACATTATTCATATTTTTATTGTTATTCTTTGCTATTGAGTAAAAATGAGAAAAGTACAGATTACAGAGTGTTGGTTATTTGTAAGATCCTCTCATGGAAAAAGTATACAAAACCTCTTGACATTTTGATGGTTCCTACTATGACTGTTTTTGTCTTACGGTATTTGATCACATTTGTGAGATGGCCAAAAACAAATACAACGTTGAAAAGAGTATTAATTCTTAAATTCTTCAATTTACTATTGCTTGAGGACAAACAATTTGAGGAAGGGAGGCCTATAATGTCCTTAAAATTCACCAACAGTCAGAATCGCAGCAATCAAGGATCCTCCCCTAACACTTATGCAGCAGTCAAGGAAGGCCTAAACACAACCAACCACAATGAAGGCAAACACGCAACAGTTAAGAATCAAGCGCAGTCAATCATCAAGGAAGTTAAATCGCTGCCATTTTTATTAAACAATTTGCTATTGAAGGAACGCTGCGAATTATGAGGCAAATCGCCCTTGATAGAATGCATACAACAATTATTATTTATCAATTAATTAACTAGTCATTAAACATTCATTTGATGAAAGGTCACGATCCTTGGCAAAGACGTCATTTGGATGGGAAGCAATGAGGGTATTTATATTTAGCGAATTGATGAGAAAGAGATCATCAAATTATGAATTCAAATATTTAATCATGTATAAGCAACCGCTTACAAGTGCATTTAAGGGTGAAACCCCTTACACTGCATAATCCAGATACAATGAAGGAAACCCTTGTAATCGAACCCAAGAACAAAACCCCTTGTGGTGTAACTTTGTAATATTCGAAATCTATATTCGGAAATAAACAATTAATCCAATTTGACATTATTATTATTTAAATTATTATTTTATAAAATATTATTTAAAAGAATTCTAGAAAATTCAAATTAATGTAAAATATTTCGATTTGGAATATTACACATAGTGCTTAGTAGGAACTCATTGCATGCTAACCACACACTCAATATATTCTTCTTCTTTGGTTTAAATGTACATTGAAGGTGCCCTGTAATAAATATTTTAAAGATAAGAAATGTTGCTTACATTTGGGCTGGGTATTGTTGGAGATTGATATAAGTACAATGAGAGTAAATGCAAAGGGGTATCTTGGGACTTAATGTGTAAGTGGTAATATTGTTATTTCACAGTGTCATGTGTCTACAAAAGAAGGATATGCATTAAATACTACATGCAGTTCAAATTCCACAAAGATAAAATATCTAAATAATGTTGGTTTGTGGAAATTCCGGTTGCTTAAAGAAACATTTTGGGTTTGGATTATCTCACATTCTTAATAATTGCGAGACAAGGTAGCATGATACAAGGTAGCATTATAAATCATTACATGCACCAAAAGCTTTTTCAATCCAACAAAATGCTGATAAGGATAAATGAAAGAAATAAGAGAAATGGAAGGCACACAACACACTGCCATACTCGTGTGTGTTCGTCTTATATTAAGCATAAAAAAAGTTATATCAGTTGAGAAGGTTGATAACCGAACATTATCTAATAAATCATTACATGCACCAAAAGCTTTTTCAATCCAACAAAATGTTGGTAAGGATAAAAAAGAGAAATAAGAGAAATAGAAGGCACACAACAACTAACATACTTGTGTCTGTCCGTCTTATATGAAGCATAAAAAAAGTCACATCAGTTGAGAAGGTTGATAACTGAACATTAGCTGATAGATAACTAATAATTTATTAATAACTTTTGTACCCCCTTTAATGACTAAACCGAAGACTATTACAAGTTTGCCCTGAAATTTTACAAACAAAATGGAACCAAGAAGTTTAGTCATTAAATCTTTAGGCTTCTCTTTAGATGTCACTTTGAAATCTAAAGTCATTTGATGTTTTGCTGCCATTCAATGAATGACCTTCGGTTGAGACAAAAGCCAAGAAAGATAGCTAACAACAAAACATTGATTCAATTGTGTGGATGTAGGAGATATCAATGTGTTCACCAAATGTCTGTAAAGTGATTCATTGACCAGTAATGAATCATCATTCGTTGATAACTTTAGCCCGACCTCCATAGTTTAATCCATAACCATTAAGATGTTGATCAAATTGAATCTACTAGGCTCTTGGATTCAACTTAAGTTCGTACAGGGACTAATTCAACTTGCATACCAGATAATCATGACCATGTACTTGAAAACCTTCAGGGAACACCATGTAGACCTCCTTGTCCAAATGTTTGTTCAAACCAAACTGAGTTGCTATGGAGAGAAGAAATGAAAATGTGACCATCTTCGCAGTAGGAGCAAAAGCACTAGTCACCTCATTTTCTATTCCCCCCTATTGTGAAAATTCTTTCGCAACAAGACATGCCTTGTACTTGTCTAAAGTACCATTGACTTTGCTTTTGATTCTGTTCACCCATGTGCATCCAATGGGTTAATTAAGTGGTGGCTCAGGTACCATAAAAATTTCATAAGTGAGAGCATAATGATCATTTTTTGTTGGATTAACAACCTTGACTCTGGTCCTCCAAGCCAATTCTGTTGATTGAGGCATTGCAACCTTTTGGACAACTAACCATGCATTTGATTGAGGCATTTCAGCCTCCCACACATCATGCATGATGGAGTCTCTCTCTACACTTGCATTTAAGTTGACTGTAGCAGGGTCAACAAGCCTTTAGAAGTCACCTTGCCCAATGCCTAGGGAAATTATTGTCTTTTTTCACGTCAGATACAACACACTGCTTCTTAGAGAAATTTAGTGCAATGTTAGAATTTTTTATTAATTGACTAATAGACAAGAGATTTTTATTCATGCTAGGAACATACCTAACATTCCTTACCATGATTTTTTCAACATTAACACTATGAATATCTCATATCCTTTCTATTGCAAGTGACTCCCCATTAGCTAATAAAACTGAATCATAAATATTTGCATTTGTAGTAAAATTTTACATACTAATGCTTACGACATGTCAAATGTTTGGATATGTTGGAATCAATGAACTAGCAACTGGGAGCACTATTGTTCGAGTATGATGCTACGAGGACATACTCTTCCTCAAAATCTTGTTCATCTTCAACTATTGCTTTGTTGGGAAAGAGCATACAGTTGTTTTCGACAACCGTTTTTGCATCCCTGACCTTATGGCGGTAAATGCACTTCACTTGGTACTTGGAAGATGAATCACCAGAGCTATGTTTCCACTTCCCTTTTGACTGAGCAACAAATGGACTTTTTGTTTGTTCCACATTGGAATTATTTCCTTGTGTCTGCCTACATTCCTTCTACAACAAATAGGAGCTGACTTGATCAAATGTCAAGTTTTGGTTTTCTACTAGCACGTGTAAAGCCTTCGTGAAAGATTTATATGAAGGCGTCAAGATGTTCAAAACAAGAGCAACAAGGCCATCATCATCCACTGTTTTGTTTATGGCAACAAGCTAGTCTCAGAGATCTTTCATCTAAAGATGTTTTGATAGGGACCCATCCTTTGTCATCTTTGCTAAAAGTAGCAGGTTCTTTACAGATAGGAGCCGATTTTTTTTGAAGTTTTGATTGCTTTTTTGAACACTGGTCCAAAGATCACTTGTCATAGTGGCATTCCAGACCTTGTGGATTAAATCATTTGAAATAGAAAATTTCAAGAACATAAGAGCCTCCTTATGATGTTTGTCATAGTCGATAGAATTCAAAGCAGACCTTAATTCTCTTTTTAGAATAATCTAACTGCAAGCCCGATACCCTGCAATCACGAATATCTTGTGACTCCAGATGTTATAGTTATGGCTCGTCAGCTTTTGTGCTTTTGGCAGAACTAAATTCTGGGTTTTAGCCTTGATATACAAATGTTGACCTTTGACTTGTAAAACAATGCAAAAGGATATGCAAAGTCTATAAAACAAAAAATGCTTGCCAATTCATGATTTTTCTATTTGTAATATCTGAAAATCGCAAAACTTTCATGTCTCATCTGCTGCACGCAAAATGTCCTTTCAAATCGCAAGTACAAGTTTGCTAAAAATCATGTTTTGCATCTGGTATGCAATATCTCTCATGTCTCATGTAGTTGCTCCCATCACGTCTAAATTATGTTTCTTAATCAATTGTGCCCTAACACGATCTGTTGATCCTCGTGCAAATCGCAAATGTTGTTCAGTCTGCAAAATCGTGTTTGTATTTATGTTTGCACTTTGTCTTTCTCCCTTTGCTGGTTTAGTCTCCCTTTTGCCACGTCGTCCTCTGCAAATTGTCACTTGTCTTCAAGGTCATGACCTCTGTTTGTACACACAAATAAATGCTTTGATACTAATGTTGGTAAGGATAAAAGAAAGAATGAAGAGAAATGGAAGGCACATAACAAATTGACATGTTTGTGTGTGTCTTTTATTGAGACTAAAGAAGTTACATCAATTGATAAGGTTGATAACCAAACATTAGTTAATAGATAACTAATAGTTCAATATTAACTTTAATAGATAGAGGTTTTGGGGTGTGTCTCTTGGTTGATGTATTAACGTCTTCATTCTCTTTAGTGTTAACAATTGCTAAAAAGGTGCTTGTGGAAACTCTAATTCCTCAAAAATTAAAAAAAAATGTTGTGTGGGGACTATTCCACATTTGTAATAATTGTGAGACAATGTAGTCTTATAATGCCTCAGATCCACTAAAAGAGTTTCCAACTTGGATGTAACCTTTGGAGTGAAAGTCCCTGGGTTTATGTGTTAGCATCTTCCTTGTCCCTTGTATTAACATCGCTTATAGGGATAATTTTAGTGGCAAGTCATTGTTTTTCCCATTTCCCCCCAAAAAAATAACTTGCAATTTCAAAACATTTAAAAAATGAAGATTCACCGCAATTTCTATTAAAAATGTTTTTTATTTGATAATTCTCCAAGTTTATATATAAAACATTTAGAATGTTAATAAAAAAGAACATTTTTAAATTAATGCTAATTTAAGAACTCATTAAAAATATTTGTTAGGATTTCTAAACTTCAAAAATGTAGGTTTCCTTAAAATCACCCTAATTGCGTAGAGGTGTTTGTGTTCTTTGCCAGTCCTCTTTCCTTCCTCAGTATTATCAATGTATATTAGAGAAGTTATAGGTAAAATGACTACTCATGGGAAATAGGTCATTGAAGGACGACTTGAGTATTAAATACTACATGTATTTAAAAATACTACAAAAGGGAAATATATAAAGGATATGTATATTCATGAAGAATAAAATAATTGACCTAATATGTATCTTCTTTTGCTGAGACCTTATTTTTATTTTTATTTGTTTTTGTTTCTCTCCTATATATAGTTTCATAGTTGTTGAAAAAGGGTTGTACTCTATTAAATTTTGACGTTGTACATTGCATGAAAACAAAGGACGGTTGAGTAGACATGCATATTCATAACAAAAGAAAGGAGCGACCTAATGTGTACATCACTTTTGCATTCCTTCCATTTGTTCATTTTTATTTGGGTTCATTTCTATTTCCTCTACATGGTTGTGCCTAATTACTAGTTCTATCTATCATCTTTCAAAGCTTTTGATTATTTATTTGGATCTAATTTTTTTACAGGATCGATCACTTGATTTTCATGCACTTTGTGCGCTTTATTCTATTACAGGTAATGGCTTTCTTGATCATATTCAACTATTTTTTCTAATTTCTCTCTCTCTGCTCTCTAGCTAACTAGCTAAAATTTTATTTGTAGGTAAACCAGTTGGAAGGCTATTCATTTTTATATGAACTTCATAAAATAGCTAAAAAAAATAATTAGGACTTGTGCATCGATGTATACAAATGTCTATATGAGTATGTTTGCATATATATATTTTTTGATAAAGGATAAATACTATATTATCAAAAAGGGAACCAGACCCACAACTACATCAAGAGTCATGCAACCATTTTCAATTCTTGCTTGCAAAGTAAGAGATAATCCCCTAAAAACAAGCTGAAAATGTTTTTAGCTTTATAGTCCCACATTAGCATACTTTCCAAAAAGAGTAAGCATGATTTTTGTCTGATCCTGCATTTATCTTGCACATGCATTATTTATTACACACAAGCATGCATGAATGCATGTCTACTTTTTGTTTTTCTCTCTTTTTTCTGAACATCTCCTCTAAGGTGAATTGTAAGCCATTGGCTACATCTTCCATGATTTCATTCAGAATTTTAATAGTCATTGCTTTGCCTAACATCACGTGCCTTCTTTTCACTGGAGAACTACATAATTGAACTAGTAGAATCCCCACATTTCCTACTTTATCTTTGTTATTTTACCTGTAGCTTTGCTTTATCTTTGTTTTTTTACCTGTAGCTTTGATTTTTAGCTTTATCTTCACTTTTATCTTCAGCTGCTTGCATGTCAATATCTTCTTTTGCAACAAATTCTAGACCATGAGAAGTCTCCCTATCCTCCGATTGAATATCAGAAACAAGATCTGTCTGAGAGACTTTATCCTGAGATTGGATCTACATGACCTAAGTATTCATTGTTTCATTTGTAGTAGTACAATTTTCTTCTATTAGACCTTCAATTTCATCTTGAAAAATAAAAATTTCAAGTGGCTCTTTCTCCTTGTCCTTTGAATGAATAATCTTGAAATGATTTATCTTTTGTCGAGACTTCAGTTGTTGATTAATCTTATTCACTTCTTTCTCCTTTGCATTGTGTCTCCCACACTGACCTATATTTTAGTAACGTGTTCCCTTTTTGGCTTCTAGAAGCCATCTTCCTTATTCTTCTCTGTGATATTTGTTTTGGTCTGAGCCATAGTATTTGCTACCATCAGAAAACCACAACATCTAAAAGGAGTACATTCATAATCAATAGAATGCTTCCATTCCAACTCACTAGCGTCCAGCATTAAACTCTTTGGAAGATGCTGATCCAATTCAAGCTCTACACATATTCTTGCATAGTTTGATGCACCCTTGTTGTTGGGGTTCTTTGATATAGAAATGAAGTCTCCCATGAAGTTTCCTATCATTTAAAAAACATAGTCAGAACATAGTTCATGGGGTGAAGTATAAACCTGATCCAAGCTGGTGCCCTTGAAGCCATATCCTTGTAAGCAAATGAATGTTGAAAGAATGAAGAGAAATGGAAGGCATACAACACACTTACACAGTTGTGTGTCCATCTTTTTGCTAAGCAGAAACTGGTTACACAGTTGGGAAGGTTGATAACCACCCATTAGTTAAACATTAACTAATAGCTAATTAATAAATTTAACAATCTCCCTTAATGACTTAACCGGAGACTACTCCAAGTTTGTCCCGAAATTTTACAAACACAATGGGACCAAGGAGTTTAGTCATTAAATTTACAGACTGTTATAAATATGTCAACATGAAATCTGTAGCCCTCTAACATTTTGTTGCTATCCAATGTAGGAACTTCAGTGTAGAAAAAACCGAAAAGGATAGCCAACAACAAAACAAAGAACTCGTTGTGTGGACATAATACATATCAAGCTATCCACCAGTTCGCTATAAGGTGGTTCATTGACCGGTGATGAATCATCATTGGTTGATAACTTCACCCTGACCTCCATAGTTCTGAATCCAAAATCTTGGAGATGCCGATCTAACAAAGTATACTAGGCTTGAGGAGTCTTCTCAACTCTGTACAGGGACTTAATGATCCTGCAAACCAAATGATCATGATAACGTTCTTGAAAATCTTTAGGAAGTACCATGTAGACCTTCTCATACAAACCTCTTGAGAGAAGCGATCAAAATGTGACCATCTTTGAAGTAGTAGTGGGAGTAAAAACCAACTCTGCTATAGCAGTGGGAATAAAAACCAACTTTGCAATAGGAGAAGAAACCATCTCCTCATCCATTCCTTTCAATTTGGAAAATCCTTTCGCAACAAGATGAGTCTTGTACTTGTTCAAAGTGCAAATTTTGTCCACCCATTTGCATCTGATGGGTTGTTTAATCGATTGTTTAGGTACCATACAAAAGTTAGAAGCGAGAGCAAAATGACCATGCTTTGCTGAAGTAACAACCTTGTTTTCGGTCCTCTGAGCCAATGGCTATGACTTAGGCATACCATCCTCTTGCACAACTACCCATGCATTTGATTGAGATTGAAAAGTTGCATCTTTTTGCACGTCCTTGATATTCCCTCCACAACTAGTGCATGTAAGTTAATTGAAGCAGGGTCAACAAGCCTATAAGAAATTTCATCTTTCAACGCTTCATGTATGGAGTTTCCATCCACACGTGCATTTACGTTGACTGTGGCAGAGTCAATGAGCCTATACAAGCCACTTCACCCAATACCCAAGGCAATTACTACAATACACTTTTTCCTAGAGAAATTTACATCAATGTTAAGATTTTCTATTAATTGATTAATAGATGAGACTTTAATTTAGGCTAGGCACATACCTAACATTTCTTATCATGATTATTTTCTCATTATTCAATTCTATGTGAACATCTCCAATCCCCTTTGTTGCAAGTGACTCCCCATTAGCTAATAAAACAAAAACATAATTTTTTGTACTTGAAATAAATGTGACATACTAGTCCTCATGACATGTGAAATGTTTGGATGCGTCGAAATCACTGAAACAATTACTGGTAACATGATCGTTTGAGTATGATGTAATGAGGTCATACTCTTCCTTAGTACCTTGTTCTTCTTCAACTGCTGCCATATTAGCCGCTTGACTGCTTTGTTGGGAAAGTGCATACTGTCACTTTCGGTAATCCTTTTTGAGATGCCCAACCTTTTGACAATAACAACACTTTGTTTGATACTTAGAATATTAATCAACATGGATCTGTTTCCACTTCCCTTTCTACTCATCCTCAGACAGCTTTGTGGAAAATAACATATTCTTCAGGTACATTATCTAGCTTTTCTCTGAAGTTTGGTATTTATTTTTCAAACTGGTCCACAACACACTTGTTTCAGTGGCATTTCAGACCTTATGAATCATGTCACCTGACACACATAATTTCAACAACAAGGCCTCCTTATGATGCTTGTCAAAAGTAGTGTAATTTGTGATAGGTCTCGCTTTTGTGCCAAGAATGATTTTGTCATAATCACGATATTCCGTCGTTAAAATCTTATGACTCCAAACATTATAATTATGGCTAGTTAACTTTTGTGATTCCGGCATAACCAAATTTTGAGTGTTGGCCATTTTATTCACAATTTTTGACATTAGATTTGGAAACCAATACAACTAAAAAAAGGTAAAGTTTTGACCTAAAAAGTCAATGCAACATAAAAAGGTACATTTTTTTGACTTGTAAATCAATGCAAAAGTATAGTTTTTTGACCCATAAATCAATGCAAAGGGAAATACATAGTTTATATTCTGAATTTGTTTATATACTGAATGCCACAATTACTAACAATTCGAAAGTACAAAATCGAGCACAAAATCGTTCTTACAACACAAACTCACTGAAAGTCTGTAGCCCTAACACATCACCACAAACCTTTTTTGCTCACTGGAATCTTTGCAAAGGAGTGTTATATTTTTTTGTGCCCTATTTCCATGACGTCCTGCAAACCATAATTTTCTAATGGGCCTGTTGCATTTTTATTTGATGTCTTCAGACTTTATATGACGTCATCAGACTTTCTAGTTTGGGTCGTTTTCTTGCACCTTAGCGTCTCAGACTTCTCTATTCATTTTCCTACACCCTAGCATCTTAGACTTTTGCATTTTTGCTTTCCCTGGATCACTTTGCATTTCTGCACTTCTCTGTCGTCATGTTCGCCCTATTGCGCTTTTCTCTCATCATTTTTGCCCTTCTTTGCTTTTGTTTTGATCTTCAAAATTATGTGTTTTTATTTGATGTTGATGGTCTTTTTACACATTTTTGCCTTTGATTTGATCCTGAAAATTGACGGTGACTGCCTCTACTAACCGTCTCTACTTAATGGTTTGTACCCTTTTTCCCAGGGCAACTTGGAACTTCAACCTCTTCTCTTGCACTGTTTGAACCCTTCTCCGAGGACTTCCTCAAACAACCTACTCCATTTATACTTGACTAGGGCTTCTTGAATGATTGGCTCTAATACCAATGTTAGCAAATGAATGTTGAAAGAATGAAGAGAAATGGAAGGCATACGACACACTTACACACTTGTGTGTCTATCTTTTAACTAAGCAGAAAATGGTTACATAGTTGGGAAGGCTAATAACCACTCATTAGCTAAACACTAACTAAT
Source organism: Torreya grandis (assembly GCA_037957365.1). NCBI lineage: Eukaryota > Viridiplantae > Streptophyta > Pinopsida > Cupressales > Taxaceae > Torreya > Torreya grandis. Next base: position 8,740,533 of record JARHVA010000059.1, on the reverse strand, counting down.
AGGTAATGAATATCTCTATCAATCATCTGTGTTTAAAAGCAAAATGTCAGTGTTTCATAAATAAACTTGCATTATTGTAGAACCATGGTCCTCCTTGAAAGATTTTTTCACGATCCGCTTCATTAGAAAAAATTACCGTGAAATATCTTATAGGACAAAGTTTGATCTAACACTCCATGTGAGTTTTCCAATTTTTCCTTGCCCAAGATTTACATACTGAATGAATATTTTCATGCCGAGGGAGGGACATATTAATCCTTGTGTTGCTAAATGAAGGATGTTATCCTCGAGTTGTTCCATATCCATTTCTAAAATCAGTTTGTTCTCTCTTGCCTCCAGACAAACATTCGTCAGCTTTTGAGGCATGGATTCCTTCTATTTTTCTTTTATATTAATACTTTCTTTCACTTATTTTTTCTTCATTCCCACTATTTCCCTTGTAATGGCTTGGTGGAAGGACCAAGGGGGGCTTCTAACCCCCCGCCGCCGCTCCCCCCCCTTCTCCTCTTCCATTGCTTTCTCATCCCTTAGACACCAAGGGAGTTCACAAAATCTCTTCTAGAAAAAATCACTGTAAATAAACACTAGATCATTTGACCAAAATTTCAATGTTGATTTTGATGTCTAGAAGTTGAAATTAGGGGTTTTGGAGGCTGTAAAACATAGAAATGAATGTTGAAACTCGGATTGAAATTTCCAAGTTAACTTTGATGTCCACTAGGATGTTGAAGTTTCAACGTAAAATTTAACGGGGAAATTTCGGCTACGTTGATTGCTGTGTTGGGGGGACAATTTTCACGTGCTCATTTGTTTCGACATGCATTGTCAAGCATGTGGAAATTGCGACTTGGTGAAGTGCACGCTGAAATTTCAACATAGTTTCAATATTAAAAAAAGAAAAAGTAATATATGCATAGCTATCAAGGCCATGTTGTAGTAGTAGTCGTCATTGTTGCAACATTAAGTGGTGCAAGCACAGAGAGGGGGTCCACTTAAGGATTGACTTCACCTTTGTGATGCTTGGTTAGACACTCACTCTCCCTTGGCACACACATGAGCATGTATTTGGAAATTGAGACACAACACGCTCTTTCTCATTGATTCAGCATAAAACACTTACAAGAATTGATGCACACACTCACACATGCCTCTAAAGGCTTATTCAACACAAAAACATAAAGAAAATCATTCGAACACAGTCCCACATGGACTTGTTTTACAAACGGGCTCTGATTTTCTCTCAGAGCCTTTTTTTCCAACTTGACTTGAACCTTTCCAATGGTTCTAACTCCCCCCTTCATTTTCTCAGAATGGAAGTGTACCTTAAAGTCCTGTTGACGCTATGGATTGCACCCTTGAAAGAAGACTTGGCTTCTCTCTTCCACGCGGCACAATGGAGACTCCCCTCTTGTTGTGGGCTTGGCAAAACTGAGGGGAGAATCTCTAGATAAGGTCTAGCTCTCTTTGATGCATCTCTGAGGTCTTTCACTACTACTGCTAACAATAGGGGGGTGAAAAGGGAGAAGGATATAACCAAAATAGAAATTATCTAACGGTGATGCACTAATTGATTTTGATCTGTTCAGCCATTTTAACACTTCAGACCAGAAGGGGGTGAACAAACACTTTATCTGACAAAAAGACCAAACTGTAGGGAGCTTTAATAGGGGCTTCATGAAGACATAATGAAAAGGAACTTACCACAGGCACTGTAGAAAACACACTGTCAAATAATTACTCTTTTGTCTCTGCGGTATAGATGAAGCACTTCCTGTTAACTTGCATAAATGATCTTGGCTACACTAGGTATATTGGTGTCAATGCATGAAAGCATCAAGCTAAAATCACTGAACACAGAGTTGATACACAGACATACTCAAAAGTATAACCAGTCAGATAGAGGTAAAATGCATTCTTATTGATTCAAAGGTAAAATTTGGCAAGGCTTCGCCTTACAAAATGAGAGATATCCTTCTCAACTGAGAGGTTACAATATATAGCATGAAGGAAAAGACTTTGGCACCTTCCAGAACAAGCGACCCATGCTGCGTTGAACACATTGAAAGAGGAAACTGCTGAAGGAACCATGCTGTAGGTGTCGCCAGTCTTGACTTTGGTGCTTAACCTGTATTAAATGCCACTGCAAGAGCATGGGTCGCTTTGTTTGTTTGAATGACAAGGCCACTTCTTAGTAAGTTCACACGACTGTCTGCTCATTAATGTAAAATGAGAAAAAACGGGCCATTCCTTTGAATGCCCGTGCTCCCCTTGGTGGCCACTTGGTAGGGATTATTTCATCCGCTGCAATAACTTTTTGTGCTGACGCTTTCTGTGCCACCTGGGCTGTTCTATTCATCCTGCACTTGTTCTTTGTATTTTGCTGGGTCTTTGGCCCTCGAGGCTATCTTTCGTCTCATTCTGGCTCTTCAGGCTTCTTTCTCTACTGATGCATCCCATCAAAATTGATGTCTGCGAGCCTGTCACTATTCGAAAACCAACGGCTATTTTGCTGCCTTGAATTTGACGTTCGCGCGCCCATCACCGGACGTTTGAACTCCAATGGCTAGTTCACTATGTTAAGGTTGACGTGCTTGGGCCTGTCATTCCTTCGGCTCTTTGCAAACGAACCTTCCCGAAGGGAAGGTGTCCCTTCGGAAAAATGGAAAAGATCCCTTTTTTTATCACTGAGAGTCACCCGAAAGGGCACTTTCGGGCTCCCTTTCTTCTCAATTCTTTCGGACATTTTGCCCGAAGGAAATCTTTCCTTCAAAGTCTCGGCCCTTTCTTTTGGTCTTTCCCTTTGATAAATTCCTTCGGACAAAAGTCTGAAGGAATTCCTTTGGGCTTTTGTCCGAAGGAACTTGCCTTGGTTTCTTCCTTGTGAATTGCTTCAGACAAAATGTCCGAAGGAATTCCTTCAGGGATTTTGTCCGAAGAAATTCACCGTTTGATTCTTCCTTGGATTTCCTTCGGACAAAAGTCCGAAGGATTCCCTTGTCTTTTCTTTGGATTTCCTTTGGACAGAAAATCCAAAGGAATCCTTTGCCCCTTTCTCTTTCTCGAATATGCTCACTGCCCTTCGTAAGGGCACTTTGGGTCCGAAGTTGCCATTCGGAGCCTATTGAATGGTCCAGTTTGCGACCTGACTGCCCTCCGCAAGGGCACTTTGTCTTTGGAGCTTTGTAAAAGACTTACATTCTTTGAACTGGCCCATTCGTTTGCCAAAAGGCTTGTCCAAGGGAATTGCTCAAAGTGAAATAAGCTCCATATTGAACCGAAAACCTACAGATCTTAGATCTCTCAACTCTTTATAAGAACAGGGCTTATTGCAAAGGGAAATTGAGCATTTGCAGTAAGGTGGATACATTTAAGACTGATAGCGCAGAACAACAGGGAAAAGAGACTGGTTTTTGGCCTGCAGAACCAAAATGGTCAACAGATTTGGCGATTCTCAGGGGAAGCATTCCTGCTATGCTTAGGAAGACTGGTAGCCTACAAGTCCGTTGGGCATGGAGTCACAATACAGCCTGAAAGTTTGACAATAACCTTGAGAGACTGAAGAATCAACATGAAGCTTTTACCCCCAAATGGTAACAAAACACAGACACAAGGCTAAAAAACTACAAACATGCGCTAAAAGCACCTAGAAAAAAAAGAAAAAAACAAGAAAAATATATACATGATGAGAGAAAGCTCAGTGACAATGCTTAAGATATATCCCATTAACTGGGATATGCAATTCCTCACCATCCAACTTGAAGAGTTGGAATGCATTATGCTGCTTGCACTGAGTGATGACATACGGACCACTCCATAGGGCATCGAACTTTGTGTGTTTTTCAGGTTTAGCTCAGTCCTTATCCCATTTTAGGACAATGTCGCCTTCTGAAAAGCCTTTTGATGAGGATTTCTTATCAAAATGCTTCTTTGTTTGCTGCTGACGACTGGTCATAGAAACCATGGCTTAGTCTCTTGTCTCCTGAAGCTCCATCAATTCACAAAGCCTAACTTCCATGCTGTCACCCTCTTCCAATTGCAGCTGGTGAGCAAGATCCAAGACTGGTAATTCAAGCGAAATAGGAAGTCTAGCTTCCCTTCCATACACAAGCGTGTATGGTGAATTGCCAATTGCCCTCTTTGGAGTAACCCTGTCTACCCACAGGGCTGTTTTCAACTTGGCATGCCAAGTTCTCTGATTCTCCTTCATTGTCCTTCTGATAATTATGATCAGATTCTTGTTGGTGGACTCAGCCAGCCCATTCCCTTGTGGGTAGTAGTTGGAAGAAGTACTAAGGTAGATGTATCCCAACGCCCACTCACTTGTTTTGGTTCCCCAGAAAGCCAATGCATTATCTGAGATGATGGTAGCTGGGACTCCAAACCTTGTCACTAGGCCTTCGTAAAAGTCCAAGACTGCACTTTCGTTTGCCTCTTTCAAAGCAATAGTTTCTACCCATCTCGTGAAGTAGTCTGTAGCAGTCAAGACCTATTTATGGCTAGCACTGAAAGGGGGGTTGATCATTCCTACACCCCATTATATGAATGGTTGTTTTACCTGAATAGACTTTAGAGGCATTGCAGCGAGCCGTTGCTTTCCATCGAAGAGGGCACACTTCTAGCACTTTCGTACCCAAGCATGGGTGCCTATGAATAAAGTGGGTGAGAAGTAACCAACTCTCATAATCCTTGCAGCTGTAGGCTTAGGAGCAAAGTGACCACCAGTTGGCCCATCATGAAACTTGGATAGTACCCTGTCGACTTGACTTGAGTCTATGCACCTCAAGAGTACTTCTGAATTTTTTTTCTGAACACCCCATAAGGGAGAGATTGAATTCTGAAATACCTCCTCTTAGTCCTATCAAGGTCCTACGGGCACTCCTCGGTGAGAAGGAAACGTTTCATGTCTGATGCCCAATCCTTCATGACCCCTGATTCTTCTGTTGTAGCTTCACCATGGATTAGCAAAATGTCTTCTTTCTGCTGTTTAAGGTCTATAACAAGGTGTTCACACAGGGCTTTTTCCCTTACTAGCTTGGTGGTTTTGATATCCATGTCATATTCCATTACTTTGGTGATCCATCCCACTCTCTTTTCATTTAGATCACGGCTGATCAAGAAATCTTTGATGCTGGGATGGGGCACTATGAGATGAACTTTGCTGTTGGACAGCATATGTCTGAATTTCTTCAGGGTTCGTATGACCACAAGGACTTGCTTTTCAATATATGTATCCCTGATTTCAAAACCTTCTAGACCTTGGCTAAAAAACACAAGCGGCTGTTCAAGGTTTTCGTCATTTGCTTGGGTAAGCATAGTGGAGATTACCTCTTCATTTTCGAAGGTGTAGAGGTTGAAATCCTTAGTGAAGTCAGCACTGATCAAGGTAGGAGCCTGGGTGATATCCTACTTGATCCTTTCAAAACTATCTTTCTTTTGTGCTGTCAACGCAAACTTCTCATCTTTCTTCAACATGGAGGTTAGTGGCTTGATTATTTTGGCAAAATTTGGGATAAATCTCCTAATGAAATTTATTCTGCCGAAGAAGCTTTGCAGACCTTTCTTATGCTTAGGTAAGGATAGCGCTCAGATGGCGCGGACTCTTTCTGGATCAATGGTCCAACCCCCTTTCGAGACAACATGGCCAAGGAGTTTACCTTCATGTACAACGAACACGCATTTTTTGAGTTGAGATACCAAATTCTCTACATCTCTTAAAGATTTGCCTAAGGTGTTTCAGATGTTGGCTTGCCTCCTTAGAAAACACTGCCACATCATCAAGATAGACTAGTACAATATTATTTATCAAGCCTTGGAAAGTCATGTCCATGGCTCATTGAAAAGTGGCTCCAGAATTGGACAGTCCAAATGGCATTTTTCGATAAGCAAACATCCTCCATTTGGTAGTGAACGTTGTCTTGTATTGATCACAATCTTGCACTAAAATTTGATTGTACCTTGAATACCCATCTAGGAGGGAGAAACGTTTGCTGCCTGTCACCATTTGGAGGATCTGATCCATACTTAGGAGATGATAGTGATCTTTCAACGAGACTCTATTGAGGTCTCTTAAATCCACACATAGTCTGATCTCTCCATTCTTTTTTCTAACAGGGACTAGATTGGCCAGCCAAGAAGAGTGTTTGATGGGAAATATGATCCTGGACTCAATCAGCTTAGTGAGTTCCTTCCGCATGAGAGGCTCAATCTTCAAATTGACAGGCCTTTATTTTTGTTTGATGGGCTTGGCGCCTTCCTCCAGCTCAATGGTGTGTTGGGCCAAACTTGGGTCAAAACCCTTCAAGTCGCTATACTCCCAAGCGAAGACATTGGCAAATTCTTGGCACAACAAGATGAAAGCTTGCTTGTCATCCTCTGTACATATTTTCTCAAGTGCAAGCAGTCTGTTCTTGAATATTTCAACTTTTTCATAGTTTTTTCTCTTGGTTGTGATGCTAGCTTTATCATTTTTTAGTTGGTCATCCTCATTGAAAATGCTCTCGAGAGTGACAGCCTTTGAGGAGTTTGTTGTTCTTTAACTAAACAATCTGGCCGCCATACTGCTGCTGTAGCTTGGCTTGATTTCTAGAGGCAAACTTAGCCTCCTCTTGCAAGAAGAGTGCTATCTGCTGATTGCTGTCAAACACTTGCCAATTGGTGACGTTATTAGGCACGGAGGGTTTGATTACCACTTTTAAATGGCATGGACTGCTGTCTCGACCTATCTCCTTCGGGATGTCAAACTGGGCACCAACAGCTGCTAGTTTGTCTGCTTGTTTATTCTATTCTCTTAGAATGGAAATAACATTGAAAGTAAGGAAACTCTCCACTAAGTCCCATACCCTGTGCTTGTAATACTTAAGCAAGGAATTCTTTGTCAGATTTCGGCCTCTTACCTGATTGACGATCAACTCGCTGTCTCAAAAAACCTGCAATTCCTTAATTCCTCTCTTCCTTGCCTACTCCAAACCATGAATGAGGGACTCATATTTTGCAACATTGCAAGTGCAAAAAAATTGGAATTTGAAAGTTGAGAAGTATTTCTTCTTTGAGAGCGAAATTAGCATTACTCCACCACCAGCTCCCAATTTGCTTCTTGAGCCATCAAAGAAGAGGTGCCATAAACTCGAACTCTCTTGGTTTGCCTTCATCAAATTTGGCACAAGAGTATCCTCTTCATGCATGCAATAAATCTTAAGACCTGCCTCTTCTATGAACTTGTATGGGTCATGTTCATAGTTGTCACTTTCCCCATTCGTCTAAGAGTAGGTCAACAACTCCTTCAAGGTTAGAGGGTGGAGATTGGTCCACTTGAAATTCTTCTTTATCAATGATGGCATAGCTGACATTCACCGTTTTGAGTGAGTACGGCTCCAGATGATATTTGTGGATTGGCTTCAACTCAATCTTGACCTTAGTCCCATATTTGGTTCTAAAAACCATGCAAGACCAGTTTGCTGCTAGGTACCTGCCTATTTTGGATGTGAAATCTCTGGACAAGCAGATAACAAAGTAGGGAGGAACATCCGCCTCTATCACATTGTGCGGAACTGAGAAAGTGGGATAGGCGTGCAACGTTAGATTCAAGCCTCAAACCACTCCTAGTGTCTTGGCTAGTGATCCATCTAGCTGCAGGACCTCCTTGATCATCTCCTCGTATTTGATTCTCAGCTTATTCGCTATGCATTTGGGCATTACTGAGGTGTTTGCCCCACTGTCAATAATGCAGTTGTGTACCAAGAAATCTCCTATAACTAAGGATAGATAGAAAGGGGGAACCTTTTCGTCTTTCTTTGCTTGACCTGATGTGGAAGGGTGCCCATTCATGATCAAAACGTTATTCGCTTTTGCTGGGATAGCTTGTTCATTTAGTCTGTGCAATTCTTTTTGGAGTATGTCTTTTTGTTCCGGCATCGCTAATGAATCCCACAAAGAGATATTCATGTGCAACTTTTTCATCTGGTCTACTACGTTGATCTGAGGGTTGCTGCTTTTTAAATTTTCTTTGGGGGCACTTGCAACCTGAGGCACAGGCCGAGGAGCTGAGGGTGCAACCGGCGGTCTATAATTTGAAATTTGTTTGTTCTCATATGATGAAGAAGATGTTGCGGACGTTTGGGCAACTGTCTGAGCTTCCTCCATAGCTATCCTTTTGGACCTAGTGTTGGCTGCAACATAATCACCTTGGTTGTTCATACTGTCCACATAGTTGACTGCACAAAATTCACCTTCCATGTGATTCATGAGAGTGGAATCAGACTGAGCCTGTCTGCTGTCCATGCCAGGTTGTACTTACGCCTCAAAGCTTGGGAATTGGGCAGTTGATTGTCTTGTGTATTCATATATTGACTCGGCGTCTCATTTGTATAAGCAGCCTGTTCTTGACCATATCCTAGGGGTGAGCAATTAGGTTGTTCCTGTACTAGATTATTTTGAGCGGGCACAAGAGCTTTGGATGATGAAGGAACGCCTAGATTATACCCTTGATATGGTCTGGCTTGTGCAAACTAACCTTGTCCTTGATTATAATTCTGAAAAAGGGGTCTATTTGCTTTTCCGAATTGATGATATTCCTGATTTGGTCGATAGTTTTGAGCTTGTCTTTTGAGAACCACCAGTTCATTGGTCACGCTTTATAACAAGCTCTTAACCTCATGAAGGTCGTTGGGCGAGGTAGCAGTTGGCTTTTCTATGCCGGGCAGAAGAGTTAAGGTGGGTGCAGCAGTCAGAACTGGAGGTGGCAATTGAAGAAAGAGCGACATATGAGGTCTAAGGGCTATCTTTCCTGCTTGCACCAGGGAATTTTCAGTGGCTATGGCTATTTCATAGGCTGCTGGCAACACTTGTCCTCCCATAGACTATATCATGACAACAATGTTATTGTTCAAAGCTTTCATGTAATAGAAGAAAGCGTAGCTTGGGGTCGGCCTTACCAAAGTGGGGATTCTGTTCTAGATCTTTTGAAACTTGGTATTGAAATCTTGCATGAATTCATGTGGAGCTCTTTTCATGGTGGTTAGCTGCTGAGTAAGCGAGAGGTGGTCACTCTTCTCCCCGAATCTGTTTGTCAAGAGAGTGCTTAATTCATTCCATGTGTCGACTGAATTCATAGGCAAAGTTCCATACCAGTCCCGAACCTTACCCTTACAAGACAACCCCAGCAACCTAATGGCTATGTTTTCTTCAGTGACATTATGAATGTTACAGAGGTTGGCGATATTCCTAATGTGCTCAATAGAGGTAATAGGCCCCTCCCCATTAAAAGGAGGAACACTCTTAAGGGCTGTCCCTGGGATTGGGTCATAATGTGGAAGGTTTAACTTGCTCTGACCATGAAAGGCTATGAAAGGTAAAGCCATGGTGATAACAGGGTTTTGCCGGGGTCTTCTTGCATAAGTATATTTTATAGTAGGTCTGGAAAAATGACTTGTTGTATAGGGATGAGTTCTTGCAAACCTCAGTCGCCTTGCTGAGTTTAATGGCAGCTCAACGAATTCTAAAAGGACACCCTTGGCAGAAGATCTTGTGGCGATCTTAGGCATGGGATGTCACACTAATCTCTGACTAGAGACTGATGTTCTTGAAAATGGAGTCGCCAGACGCTGAATTAGTGGTTCATTCTTGTTGTAACAGGACCAACACCAATCTTGAAACTTTTTTGAGTATTAAAATTGGTCCCATCGGGTGTGCCAAAAACTGTTGACGCTATGGATTGCACCCTTGAAAGAAGACTTGGCTTCTCTCTTCCACACGGCACAATGGAGACTACCCTCTTGCTATTGGCTTGGCAAAACTGATGAGAGAATCTCTAGATAAGGGATAGCTCCCTTTGACGCATCTCTGAGGTCTTTCACTACCATTGCTAACAATAGGAGGGGTGAAAAGGGAGAAGGATATAACTAAAACAGAAATTATCTAAACGGTGATGCACCAAATGATTTTGATCTACTCAGCTATTTTAACACTTCAGATCAAAAGGGGGCGAACAAACACTTTATCTGACAAAAAGCCCAGACCGTAGGGAGCTTTAACAAGGGCTTAATAAAGACATAATGAAAATGAACTTACCACAGGTGCTGTAGAAAATACACTGTCAAATAACTACTCTTTTGTCTCTGCGGTATAGATGAAGCACTTCCTGTTAACTTGCAGAAATGATCTTGGCTACACTAGGTATATTGGTGTCAATCGATGAAAGCATCAAGCTAAAATGACTGAACACAGAGTTGATACACAGACATACTCAAAAGCATAACTAGTCAGATAGAGGTAAAACACATTCTTATTGATTCAAAGGTAAAATTTGGCAGGGCTTCGCCTTACAAAATGAGAGATATCCTTCTCAACTGAGAGGTTACAATATATAGCATTGTTGACGCAGTGGATTGCACCCTTGAGAGAAGGCTGGGCTTCTCTCTTCCACGAGGCACAATGGAGACTCCTCTCTTCCCTGTGGGTTTGAGAAAACTGAGGGGAGAATCTCTAGATAAGGGCTAGCTCCCTTTGATGCATCTCTGGGTTATTTCACTACTACTGCTAATATATAAAAGGGGGGGCTGAAAAGAGAGAAGAGTTATTGAAAACATAACCTAAACTAAACGGTGATGCACCAAAAATGGTTGATCTACTTAGCTTGAACATACACTTTCCATCAAGAACAAGCTGATATACACTTCATTTTATATGAGAAATTCTTCTGCATCAGTGAGCTAGGGGTCCTTTGGAGATACAGGGAGGAAGAACTACCAGAGGTGTTCTAAGACACACTATGGCAGCCTGTTCACATGCGCCTATACTCTGCTGTGGACACTTCTGGCTGACCTGCAAGAGAAGAACTCACAATACACTAGACATACTGGAATCATTCTTTGAAAGCATAAAAGAAAAGGACTTAACACAAGAGAAAACCATAAACATATGCAAAAGTGTAAACTTAAAATAGAGGTAAAAATGCTATGTATTGATTCAAAGTAAAATCTTGTAGGGCTTCGCCATACAAGCTGAGAGAGCCTTTTTCTCAAATAAGAGTTTACAATATATATAGAGAAAGAGGAAGCAATGACGCCCTTTTTTACAAGTGGCCCATGCTGCGTTGAAAATATTGGGAAGAGGAAGTCGCTGAAAGAACATGCTGTGTTAGTTGCTAGTCTTGACTTTGGCATTCAAACATTATTGTGAAAGCATGGGCCGCGCCCCTTTGTCTGCAAACAAGACCGCTTCTTCAAGACATTCACGTGGTTTGTCTGCTCATCATTGCAAAATGGGTAAAAACAGGCCGCACCATTCAATTTACGCGCTCCTTGATGACCACTTGACGGAGACTGTTTCAATTGCTAGAATAACTCCTCTGCCGACACTTCCCTTTTTGCCACTTGGGCTGTTTTGTCCATATCTGCACTTGGCTCCTCGGGCTCCTTTCTTGGCGGGTCGCTGAGTTCACTCTTCGACTTTTGTCTTTTCCCAGCGTTTGTCTTTTCTTGGCCCTTTCGGCCCTTGGGGCTGTCTTCTGTCAATCCTTGGCTCTTCGGGCTTGTCAATTATTTTAAAGACCAACGGTTATTTCATTGCCGTGAAGTCGACGTTCGCGCCCCCTCACCTCTTTAACAACTCCTTCGGCTTTGCTTTCCTTCGGACTTTTTTTTTGTTCGGGTCTCTGTCGTTGAACCCTCTGATTGAACTTGAACCGTTTTTTGGAGTTCAATGGTTCAACGGTTCAATGGTTCAACACTTTTTGTTCTGCAAGGAGTCGCGTCCATTCAATTCCCTTGTGAATTAGATGTATTATTGAAACGACCCGTTGAACCAACTCGTTGAACCAAACCAATTGAACCAACAATGGTTCAAAGTTCAAAGTTCTTGGAAAGATCATGCCATTGAACCTCAACGTTGAACCACCTTTTCCAACTTTAAGGAAACGTGCCTTCAAGTTTTGTTCTCTTTCCTTGTGAATTTCTTCTGACAAAATGTCCGAAGGAGCTTTGTAAAAGCCTTGCATTCTTTGAACTGGTCCATCTTTTTGCTGAAAGACTTGTGCAAACCAAATTTGAACTGGCTCAGAACAACAGGGGAAGGAGACCGATTTTGGCCTGTAGGACCAAAATGGTCAGCAAACATGAAGGAAAAGACTTTGGTGCCTTCCAAAACAAGCGATCCATGTTGCGTTGAACACATTGGAAAGAGAAAATTGCTGAAAAAACCATGCTGTAGGTGTCTCCAGTCTTGACTTTGGTGCTTAACCCGTATTAAATGTCACTAGAAGAGCATGGGTCGCTTTGTCTGTTTGAATGACAAGGCCACTCCTTAGTGGAGTTCATGCGACTGTCTGCTCATTAATGTAAAATGAGGAAAAACGAGCCATTCCATTGAATGCCCACGTTCTCCTTGGTGGCCACTTGGTAGGGACTGTTTCATACGCTATAATAACTTCTTGTGCCGATGCTTTTTGTGCCACCTGGGCTGTTTTATTCATCCTGCGCTTGTCCTTTGTATTTTGCTGGCTCTTTGGCCTTCGGGGCTATCTTTTGTCTCCTCCTGGCTCTTCAGGGTCCTTTCTCGACTGATGCGTCCCATCAAAATTGACATCTACGAGCCTATCACTATTTGAAAACCAACAACTATTTTGCTACCTTGAATTTGATGTTCGCATGCCCATCACTGTACATTTGAACTTCAACGGCTAGTTCACTATGTTAAGGTTGACGTGCTCGGGTCTGTCATTCCTTCGGCCCTTTGCAAACAAACATTCCTGAAGGGAAGGTGTCCCTTCGGAAAAATGGAAAAGATCCGTTTTGATCGCTGAGAGTCCCCCTGCAAAGGCACTTTCGGACTCTCTTTCTTCTCAATTCCTTCGAACAAAATGTTCGAAGGAATTCCTTTGGACATTTTGCCCGAAGGAAATCTTTCCTTCAAAGTCTCGGCCCTTTCTTTCGGTCTTTACCTTTGATAAATTCCTTCGGACGAATTCCTTCGGGCTTTTGTTCGAAGGAACTTGCCTTGGTTTCTTCCTTGTGAATTTCTTCGGACAAAATGTCTAAAGGAATTCACCATTTGATTCTTCCTTGGATTTCCTTCGGACAAAAGTCTGAAGGAATCCCTTGTCTTTTCTTTGGATTTTCTTTGGACAGAAAATTTGAAGGAATCTTTTGCCCTTTTTCTCTTTCCCGAATATGCTCGCTGCCCTTCGCAAGGGCACTTTGGATCCGAAGTTGTGTTGGGTGAATATTTTGTCGTCAACTAACTGAAAACAAAATTGTTATATCAATCACAACATGATGAGATAAATCTCTTCTTTTAGCAAGGGGAGGCTCCCTACAAACTATTATAAACTAAACCTATACTAAATACTAACTGGGGGTAGAATCACACCATCCATTTCTCTTTTTTCAGAAATGATGTTCACAAAGTAAAGGAAAACTCTTGTGTAATAACTGAATCCATTTCTCTTTTTTCAGAAATGATGTTCATAAAACAACAAAAAAACTTCCCGAGTAGTAACTGAATCCACAAGAAACCCACGAAAGCACAAAGTCTTTCGTTTCTTTTCTTATTGATTAAGTACGTAGGACACTGTAGAATGAAGTGTAGCCCAAAGTCTCCACCGCACACTACAACAGAATATATGATCACAAAGGATAAAAGTAGTTCAAAGCCTTTCCAATATCTTTTGTGCTGAAACGCAAAACACACAAGCTAAAGACAATTATGGTAGCACAAAGTCTCCACAATCGACTTCGGGACATCTTCCAGATTATTTTCACTTGCTCTGCTTATTTGATCAAACGGATAAGACTGTATTTAGGAAAAAGACATAAGAACAATTTGCTACATAACACAAGTTATTTCAACACAAAGTTTGAAAGGTCACTTGTTTTCTCATTCACCTGATAAAATATGATTAACAATCTGAGCTCAGTCTCAAAAATGTCCTTCAATTTGGGCAGAGTTTTGCTTCTAATAACTGAGAGATCCTCCTCATTCAAAATAAATATTACAATATATAGCATCCAAAGAAAGACTTTGGCGCTTGTTTTCATAAAATGGCCCATGCTGCATTGAATGCATTGGAAAGTGGAAGTTCTGTGCAGGGGCCATGCTGGAGCAGGTTACCAGTCCTGTCTTTGGAGTTTAACTCATATCAAATGTCTTCTCCAAAGCATGGGTTGCCTGATCTTCTGAAAGGCAAGGCCGCTCCTCTTTATGATACTTACACGACTGTCCACTCGTCTTTACTCAAACGAAGAAAAACAAGCTGCGCCATTGAATGCTTGCGCTCTCTGATATCCACTTGGTAGACTCTTCCACCCACTAGAATAACTCTTTTGCCGACGCTTCTGGATTCTCTGTTTGATTCCCTCTTTCCTTGCTATATTTTGTCTCTTCCTGGTGATCTGAGCTCTCGGGGCTATCTTCTCCCCTTCTGCTGGCTTCTTTCTCAGTGGATCACTGAGTTTGTCCTCGTGTCTGTGTTATTTGAAAATCAACGGTTATTCCATTATCTTGAATTTGATGTCCGCAGGGACGTCACCGGTCGCTTGAACCATTTTGAACCTTGAACCGTTCTTTTGGAGTTCATCGGTTCAACGGTTCAATGGTTCAACGGCTCAACACTTATGTTTTTCAAAGAGTCGCGTTCATTCAGTCTTCTTATGAGTTCAATGTGTTGTTTGAACCAACCGCTTTGAACCTCCCGTTTGATCCTTCGTTTTGAATCTTGTGGTTGAACCTTTCGGTTGAACCTTGAAGCGGAGTTCAAAGGTTCAAAAAGTTTCAATGGTTGGTCCCTATAGTTTATTTCGTCTCATTGAACCTCGCCGATGAACCATGTACAATTGAACTCCGATGTTGAACCTTACTTAGCAATTCTTTAGGAAATGCCTTCAAGTCTTTTGAATTGTTCTTTGTTCATTTTCCCGACTGAAAAACCCTTTGAAAATGAGAGATTTCCTTTTGCCGAAAAGACTTGGGTAATTGGATAACTTGACCGCTCAGAATATTTTTGAGAAGGAAGGAAACCATTTTTTGGCTTGCAAGACCAAAATAGTTAACATGTTGACTACAAAAACGAGTGGCCGATTTTGGAGACAACAAGTTGCCCTTCAAAGCCTGCTGAACGGTCCAGTTTGCGACCTGACTGCCCTCCGCAAGGGCACTTTGTCTTTGGAGCTTTGTAAAAGACTTACATTCTTTGAATTGGCCCATTTCTTTGCCATAAGGCTTGTCCATGGCAATTGCTCAAAGCGAAATAAGCTCCATATTGAATCGAAAACCAACAGGGCTTAGATCTCTCAACTCTTTATAAGAACAAGACTTATTGCAAAGGGAAATTGAGCATTTGCAGTAAGGTGGATACATTCAAGACTGACGGCTCAGAACAATGGGTAAAGAAGGAGACCGGTTTTTGACTTGTAGGACCAAAATGGTCAACAAGTCCATTAGAGGAAAATGAAATGTCACTTGAACCATTGCCAAGATTCGGAACAAACCAATGAGTGCTATGACTTACTAGCTGTTGTTACTGACAAGCTGCAGTCTAGAGTGCTGACATTGCAAGGATTGTGTGGTAACGTAGGAGTGGAGTTGGATTCTGAAATTTTACACGTAAGTGAAGAACCAACTGCTGATTCTAATGACGTTAGCATGAAGCTTGAAGTAAAACTGTGGAATGAAACATTGACCAAGATTGTCTAACCGCCGGTTTCATCAAAAAGCAAGTTTGCCCACTTCTAGGGGCCATAATTTTTGCATACGGACTCGAAATGAGGTGCTATTTTTTTTTAAAGTGCATAATGTTTTGAGGAGAATCCAAATATGTAATCACATACAAGTTTAGGCATGTTTTTGATACCCATTTTGCCTCTGCCCCATAGCTTATCTGTTTTAGCCTTTCAATGCACACAATTACTTTGTAGATTGTACAGATGGTTTAGAAACCCAACCTATTTATTTGCTTGGAACCATAGGGATATCTAAAAATTAACCTGAACTCTGGTGCCACTCAAGACTGACTTCTCCATTCCAAAACCAAAATTGAAATAGAAAACAAATGAAAACAAACGTCACTTTGTTTTTGGTCGATGCATGATTGCTTGAACCTTTGGATGATCCTGCATCATTAAGGTATCCTATATTCATTGCATTAGTTTGTCAAATAGTGCACATGCCTTCTCAGTGCTGTGACATGTTTCAACTGAAATTACATTATGGTCAACTCACTCATTGCATTAGGATTTTTTTATGTAGTCATTGCATTAGTTTGTCAAACAATTCAAGGTTGCTACATAATGGTATGTATATCCATCGAAGCATGATTGAAAGAGGATTTTTCTCCTATGTTGTAGTTGTAAAATTTCCACATTAAATTTGACGTCTAAATTTTGATGTCCACTAGGATGTATGAGTTCAATGTAAAATTTAACATGGACATTTTGACTACGTTGACTGCTATGTTGAGGGGAGAGGACGGCGGGAATTTCGATGTTCTCATTCAGTCCGACATGCACATGCACGTGGAAATTGCAACTTGGTGTAGTGCACATTCAAATTTCGATGCAAGTTCAATATTTAAAAAAAAAAAAGAAATAAAATATTTGTATAACTATCAAGGCTATGTTGTAGTAGTCGTCATCATTGCTGCTATAGTATATCCTATAATTATTGCATTAGTTTTTCAAATAATTCACATGCCTTCTTTATGCCACCACATGTTTCAACCGAGATTGCATCAAGATCAACTCACTCATTGCATTCAGACAAACTTACTCATTGCATTAGGGTATCTTTATGTAATCATTGCATTAATTTCTTAAACAATTCAAGGTTCCTACATAAGGTCATGCATCCATCAAAGCATGCTTGAAAGAGGATATTTCTCATATGTTTTTGCAAATAACTTGAAAAATGTGTATATTGCAAAATATTGTTGGAAGCATAGCCACTGAGAGGGGGGGTGAATTAGTGAGCTCTTAAAACTTTCATCTAATTCTTCAGTTCGTTAGTCAAGCATCAATACAAAATCTATAGAGCAATCAAACCACAACAAAGAACATAAAGACATAACACATGATATAGGTGGGAAACCCTTAAAGGGAAGAAAACCCACAGTGATCACTGCATGGACTACTTGTTCTAAATCAGATATGCAATGAGTCAACAAGATTGCTGAGCACCCACTCAGCTTCAAGCACTAACCCCAAATAGTCAAGCACCAACTTGACAAAAAAATTCAACAAGCACCCACTTGCTAGGAAGCACCAACTCCTTGATTTGTAGATACCAATCTACATGAGGCTTCAACCCCCTTTGCCAAGCACCAACTCAACTGCTTCAAATCATCCACCTTTCTTAGTTGCTTTTGTCAACAAATGATGGTACAATTCTGCTCTCTTTGCTTATCAACCTCATATTTACTTTGCTGCTTTTCTGCTTATCAATCAAATAGACATATTAGGCTCTCTTTCCTCTCTGCTCTTTATTTTCAAAGACTCTATCCTCTCTGCCTTCTTTGCTCGATGATTTCATACTTATGCCTCTCTGGGCATCCGTTCCTCAACGGACCTCTGCTTTGCTCCTTAGCGAATAATTATTCTTTATATTTTACACTTCAAAAAGGACAATTTGATCTTTCCTATATATAAGACAATACTCAACAATCTCTTGAAGGTCGGCCAAACAAAACTCTATAGTCAGCTACATAATGATTTATTCTCTTTTGCAAACATAATTCTCATTAGCTTTATATAAAAGCTCACTCATAGGTCGGCCTAAGTGAAACGACGCTGGGATAGACCTAGCAATCATTAGAATACATTTAGTGTCGGCTTGATGAAGTCTATAGTGGTCTTGATGCAATTCGTAGCAGTTCTGATGTAGTCCGTAACAACTCTGATATAATCCATAGCAAACCTGATGTAATTCATAGCAACCCTGATGTAATCCGTAGGAGCCCTGATGGAGTCCGTATCATGCCTAATGCAGTCTGTAGCAGATTTGATGTAATCTGTAGCAAGTCTGATGTAATCCATAGCAAGCTTAATGTAGTCTGTAGCTACTCGAAAAAATTCTTTGACATCAATGACCATATTCTTTATTGAATAGCAAACCCTTTGACATCAATGACATCTCAACAAATATGACAAAATAATAATAATTGAATGTTTTAAGTCCATCACTGCACTCTATGTGACCACATTTTGTCAAAATCGAATTGAGAAATTCCTTAAAGGCAGGGGATCATTCCAAACTTTATTTGTGTTTGGTTAATAGGCAATAATTTTACTGGTATAGTCTGATATGTTATTGAATTTTTTAGATGTTGCTCTCTATGCAATGACATTAATTTTGTAGTTTACCAAACAAAATTTGTGGCACAGGGCTAAATGTTGTCAAGTATTAGAGATTCTTACTTGAGGACGATATATATTTTGGCATTGATATTTCTGAACTTTGAAACTTCTTACTGAAAACAATATATTGAAATGCAAAATTAATTCTCAGAATGTCAAAAAAATCAATGCTAAGATCCTTTTCTATTGACAAAATGTAGTTTAATGTCCTAATCCCATCATTGCAGTCAATGTGACCACAATTGTTAAAAATTGTATTTGGAGATCAGCCAAGAAGGCCATGCTACATAAGGGTGTGCACATCCATCAAACCATGATTGAAAGCCAATATCTGTCATATGTTGTAGTAACAAACCCCTGAACAAATGTATATTGCAAAATGTGACCACAAAACACAACTTAATGTTGTAAGTCCATCACTGCTCTCCATGTGACAATATTTTGTCAAAATGCAATTAAGAAATTACCAAAATTTTAGGACCAATGTGAAGGCATGAGATTATTATGATATTTACGTGTGTTTGGTGAATAGGAAAGGATCTCAGTATTATGGCTTGATATGTCATTGTTGTATATGTTGCTCGCAAAACAATCACATATGGATGTTGCAATCAGTCAAACAAGATTTGTGGCATAGGGTTAAATATCAATAAGTATTTGAGATTCTTAGCTGAGGACATTATATATTTTGGCATGAATACTTACAAACTTTGACACTTCTTACTAAAAACAATGTATTAAAATGCAGAATTAATTTGAGAAATGTTAAAAAAAACCAGTACCTATTTCCAAAATGGAAATATTGTTTTGTAGAAGTAATTCACAAGTTTCAAAATTTTTTTTTTGAAAGAAATCAATGTGCATTTCCTAAATGTAAATATTGAATAAATTGTCAATCGTTTATAAGTATGGCTCATATGGTTCGATTGTGATAGTGATAAAGGCAAATAAAATTTTGTTTTTGTTTTATTATTTTTAAGAGACCTAAAGAAAGAATCATAGAAAAAACACTCAAGGGGGAATACAAGCCAAAGGGTGAAAGAGAGAAGTAAGAAGGGAGGGATCCTTACTAACTTACAACTTCCCTCTAATATGTGTGTGCACTGGGGTGGAAGGCCTCGATATGTAATGCGCTGTAATCATGGGG
This sequence comes from Torreya grandis, assembly GCA_037957365.1. Taxonomy (NCBI): domain Eukaryota; kingdom Viridiplantae; phylum Streptophyta; class Pinopsida; order Cupressales; family Taxaceae; genus Torreya; species Torreya grandis. The sequence continues at coordinate 8,721,048 of JARHVA010000059.1, read as the reverse complement.
AAGCTCACACAGAGTTTTGGGATGGGAAACAACAATCAAAAGTAGGGCTCGAAGCAAAGAAATAACACAATCAACATAAATGAAGTGGGTAGAAGAATCATATAAAAATTGCAAGTAAAATTGGAAATGGAAGCCAACAAACAACCAAACATGAAAGCATAGAAAGAAGGTAACTTCAAAATTCAAACAAAATAGATGTTGAAATCAGAAGAAGCTGGAGGCAATAAAAGACCCAAGAGGGGGCACAATATGGAAGAAGGGTGAAGAAAGAAATCCAAAAACCATACACTAGGTAGATAGGAAAGAAAATCAAGAACAAACAAGCAAAGAAAAGAAAAACTATGTACAAAATAGATTGTTCAGTTCAGACACATGGGGTCAGCAAGTAAGTCTAATCAATAAAACCATCTATTTGACCATGCCATGTATAAGTAGACGTAGACGTGTCCTTAGGATCTAGATATGGATGTTTTCCGACCCATGAGTCTAAGAAGGCTAATGTATCTTCATCGTTAGTATAATCATCGACACTATAGTAGGTGTTATTGTTAAAAACATTGCTATTGGAATTGTCTTTATTGCAAATGGTTGCACAACCCTTTTGTAAAGTTGCACTTTACTTTATCCTAATGGTAGGTCATATAATGATTGGTTCTTTGGTAGGTGCTTTATTTTGAATAGGCATAGAACACTGCGATAAAGTTAATTTTCTCTGTGGATGGGTAGGTACTTTTACTTTAGGTGCATGTGGTTGAGGTCGTATGATTATATTTTTTTAGTAGCTATTTAGGTGACACCTCACGTTGCACTTGTGTGGGAGGTTCGTAACTAGTGCCTTGATTGGTAATCACTTTAATATCATGGACAAATTTCAAACACTAGTGAAGTGTTGATGGAATTGCTTTCATTTGATAAAGCTATGGTCTTTTGAGAAATACGTCATATGTCCCATTATGCGGAAATACATGAAACTAGGCTAACATAGTCTTAGTATCAACAATAACAGGTTAGGTAATGCTACCAAGAGGCATAGTATCCCCTAATAACTGTAGTTGTACTAGCTAAATCTTTGTGTATATCCAAGATTGGTAATAAATTGCATTGTACAAACACATTGATGCTTGAACCATTATCTACCATAATTCTGTTTGTTAACTCGAATTTGTATCTATGAAAACTCGAATGAATAATGGACCATTGTTAGAATCATCATTTAGAAATTTGTGGATGTAAAACATAATCGAAGGATGCTCCTTACGTGTGTCATTGACCACACCTATGCATCTGTCAAGGATATGACCATTATAAACATGTGGAGGTTGCTTTTGAGCTATCATATGAACATCATCTTGGTTTTTGGATTGGGTAGCATGATTTGACAAAGGGTTGGTAAACATTTTTAGGGATTGATTAGGCTGGCCAAGTAATTCATTCAAAATACTTTTGTGACTACTTATTTGGTTTTGGTTATTGTCTATCAAGTCTTGAATCTTATGCTTCAGAGTTATGCATCTATATGTATGATGTTCAAAGATTCTATGAAAATAGTAGTATGCCACATTAACATCATGGTTTTTATGCAAACAACGTGACAAGTCCAGTTCTCTCTAGGGAGGTAATGATATGATATTGAATTCAAGCAAGTGTTTAAGCACATTTTGAGGATTCCTACTTAACCATGTAAATTCTCTTCGTTCTTTTTGCTTGGAAAGATCTATCCTATCTGGTGGTTGATCTACTACATTGACTATATTCTTGACCTCAGTCTTAGGTTGGAAAGTATTATCATTGGCTTTAGCTTTGAATGGTGATTTACCATGATATTTGGCCCTACTAGAGGTAGGGACATTAATCCCACGTTTGAGCATGTTGGCCTCTAAAATTTTGATCATAGTTTCTAACTGCATGACAAAGTTCATTTAAAGATTGGTACGAGTTGAAGACCACCTTGTCTTTCATGGGCTGGAGAAAACTTTGAGAGAATATATTTTGAAATTCACTATCACATAATTGGTGACTCATCTTGGTAAGCATGGTTTTGAATCGAAGCACATACTAACATTATTATTAAGTTCTTGTTCAAGTTGGGCAACCTGTGATAACGTGACCTCCACGTTGATGTTGATTGAAAAATGAGTTAATAAATTATGGCCAAATAATCAAAAGATTGTATGGATTTAGATGGAAAAACATAAAACCAATTAAGTGCATAGTCCTTAAGGCTTCTAGGAATGAGTTTTGTCAATAGTTTATCAATATGTGCAAAGGCAAGACATGAAACATAGAAAGACTTGATATGATGAGAAGGATCGCCCTTGCTATTGAATAATTCAAACTTAGAAGCTACAAAAATAGTAGGCAAAGTATAGGCAAGTATCTCATGAGCCAAAGAATTAAGAAATATATGATGTGAATTGACCTTATGACTTTGTCATTGAGACCCTTGGGAAAGAATTTGAATATGTTGTCGCATAGCATGCATGGTTTGCATAATTTCTCGAAGGATTAGTAGCAACATACGTAGGAATGTTAGCATTATGTTCAAATGATGTAACTATTTGGTCTTTCTGTTTGCTTTATGTTCAAATGATGTAACTATATGTTGGAGTAAATATAAGATGCATTTTTTTCCTTTAAAAAAAAAAAAAGTAGGAATGGAAACATTAGGCACTTGAGAAACGCTATGGACAAAGGGAGAAGGTTCAAAAATCTAATGAAATGGTTGAGCAACTTTAGGAGAAATAAAATAAGCATTAAGACCAATTTGAGAAGGCAAAGACGTAGCAATTTAATTAGAAGAAACAAGAGGAGGAATAATAGTAGAAACTATTTGAGATACAAGTACATTAGTTAGTGTGGGAGAGGAACCTCTAAAAGATGGAATATTATAAGCAATCAAAGATTCATGATTGGTTGTAAGAGGCATTTTCTTAGGTGTAGTCTCTCTAGGTAGGGTTTCTTTTTGCACATCTTTTAACACATCTAATATTGCATTCATTTCATTGGATGTTCTTTGATATGTTTTTGAAATATAGCTAGTTGTTCTACCCTTTCTTTACCTACATCAAAATCTTTAATATTTTGAGATCCACTAGCACCATTATCATTCATCGTTCAAGTCATACGTATTTTCATCATTCATATCATTTGTATTTTTATCCACGTGTATCAATAGAAGGAGGATCAACCTCATTAACAATTTCTATTTTCTTTTTCAAATTAGCACGAGATCTAGTAAAATGAAGCTCAACAAAATCAACTAGTTTGAAATTCAATTTATCACTTCGCTTAATAGGGGACTAAGATCTAATCTCCTTAGGTGGCATAAGATGTGATCATATATAACACACAAACAAGGGTTTGAAACAACACACACAAGGAGCTAGGGCTAATGATGTAAAAAAAAATTGAATTCCTAGAGAAATCAAATCTATGCTAGCAAGATCTAATCCTAGAAGGAAATGAAGCATATAGAGGAGTATGGTTTTTATGGAAACCCTAGGTAGAGTTGGATCCGATATGCAATATAGGCATCAATCTAATCCTAGGAGGGGTAAGAAAGTGCGGGTTCACCAAAATATGAAACCCAAAGGTTGGGTGCAAGAAATCACAGGTTCACTAAAATGTTTTGATGAAGAGTGGTTTAAGTGAAGGACACTACACTAACCATCAAAAGGGAAGAGTGCATGTAAATTTGAAATAAATACATGGACACAACACCTTAAAATAAACTTTGAAATGTGCAAAATGGGGAAATGAATATACTTGGAATTAACAAAGGGAGTTTTAGAGAAATAATTGAGTTCTGATTTACTTGTGCACTGTTGGAGGCTGAAACTGAGTGAAACAGGTTTGGAAACCCAAAATTTTTGTACAAATAAGATAAATACAGAAAAATAATAAAGTAGACCAACTTGATTTTGGCTTTAACCAAAATTATACGATCGATCTCGATAGGCTAAGGTTCAATTTTTGCAGATGATGTCAGATCCTCCTGAAATTTTCCGAGCACCCTTGTTTGTGTCTGCTGATTATAAACCTTTTCTGGATTTGCCAAGTTGAGTTGCGGATCTTCCAAAATTGTTTCTATTTTCTCTAAACCCTAGTCCACTCCAAGAGACCTTGCAATAGCATAGAAAATGAGTGTAATTATGAGGGGCTTACCTCAGTTAGACTCTTATTCTTAGATAGTTTGACAATCAACACTGGAATATCCCAAAAAGGGGATATATTCTTAAATCTAGAATTTATTGAAAACCCAAGCAAAAATATTACTTTTCAGATTTATGACAACAAACCCAACTGCGATTAGCCCTCCATAGTTAGTGTAAGAATATGGTAAATTCAATGCCACAAGTGGGTAGTCCTACAAGCAAGTTAATCTCCCAAAAAATAGAGTTTTTTTACAATCCCTAGATGCCACCAATGGAGATAAATATATAATAAATCCCTGCCTTTACAATGCTGAAAAATAGTACTTTCACTCCTTGATACAACTCAACAATAATGAAAGGGATTTCTGAATTTATCATCCAATAAATTTGTCAAATTAGAACTCAATTTCAGATCTGAATATTGGATGAAATACCAAATTCCTTCAAACTACAAATGCTGAAAAAATTCCCAAAAATTAGGGAATTAATATAGAAAATTTACCAATAAAATTGAGGCCCAATGACCCTCCAAAATACCTCATAAATTCAGGAAAAATAACATAAATATTTATATAAAAATCAGAATATTGTTTTGGCTCAAAAATAGCCCCAAACGCCCATGGACCAGCATCATAACCAAGTTGCCAATGCTAGAAATAGTCAATTCCAGCCCTAGATTCCTGCAACCCTACAAGTAGGGGTCTTCAACCTGCCCAAACAACTCCTTAGGGATTCCAACCCTAGTCTCCCCTCTCACAAACCAATCAGCTCCTCCCAAAAGCAAGTCACCAACCATCAAATGCTATTTTTTGTCTTTTTCTTAATAATAGGTTCAATTACAACCTCAAAAGTGAAGTTGCCGTAGATGAGAAATGAGGGTTTGTCTCAACACTCCTTTTTGGCTTGAAGGTTTTTATCTCCAAGTCAATAGCTTAAGCTTTTCGTGCTTAAAACTTTAATTTCAAAATATATTTTCAAGATGTCTTCAAATGAGACCTCCTTTGATTTTATAATCCTCCCCCAAGGGGTATGCCCAAAATGGAGGAATATACATTTTTTTTTGTTCTTTTTTCAAGTTATTAAAAGAACCTTTTATCATCCACTTAAGTGGATTGGGTGTCCATGACCCTCAAAGGGCCCCAACTTAAGTGAATTTATAACAATAAAGTGCTTTTAAGAAAAGCAAATGTTTCCCTTCTTTTTCCTTTTTTCCCTTAGCCTTTTGGAAACAAATAAAGCTAAAGGTCTCCAATAGTATCATGATGAAAAGGGGGATATGACAATCCTCTCCGCCCAAAATTTCATGTCATCAAGCAATTGTAACAACCAATGGGTTGTCTCAACAATGGGTATTATGCAATTCTTGATCCTTGATTCTTCTCACAAAAGGGAGACCTTTTCATGAAGCTCCTCATTGTTGTATTTGAATATTCTTGGCTGCTTATACAATCTGAAAATGATATAACAATAACTTCTAACCTTCCTCTCCCATCTCATGGAGGCCCTACACCTCGGATGTACCAAAAAGATGATAAGAAAAGGAAAATTCTTTGAAATGGCAACATTGTGGTGGTTGGAAAAGTGTATTCCCATAAGGTAGTCTTCAGAATTTTGGGCCTTGATTGCCCTTATATCAGCACCTACATAAGACACAAAGACATTAGTCAAAACAAAAGTTCTCTCCTCTTCCATGTGTGCACTTTTGACAATGCCCTCCATATAAGAAGTGGTTGGATGTATGTGTGTGGATGCCCTTGAGAGCATATGAGGGAGGACCACGCTGCTTCTACATTCGAAATTGGCCTCCAAATTCAGAATTCTTCCAACTAGAAGAGCTGAAAATTTCATCACAATGCATGGATTCCACCCTTCGCTATTTGGCCACCAATAAGTGTCCATATACCCCAAAGGGAGGGTAGGATCAGTCACTTCTCTCATGATTAGTTGGCCATGCATGCATATTTCAGACCTCTTATGTGGTGTCCCCAAGATTTCACCTGGAAATCTTGGAGTACCCCTTTAAAAAATTTCGGTCTTTTTGACTTGTGTTAATTGTGGGTCATGTTGTTGCTTTCCTGTTTAGTTTAATTTTTAGTTTTGCTCTCCACTTTTGATTGCACACGTTTCTCAAAATTGTCTCTAGGAAGTCATAATGCCACTTGCAAAATGCTCATGTGCTTAAAGTCGCTCAATTTTTCGTCCTAGGCCACATTGGAGTTTTATTGAGTCTTTACTTCCTTCAAAAAGATAAGTAAGTTGCCTCGAAAAGTCCGCAGCCCTCATTTTTAGGCCAAACCGGGATTTCATTATGTCATGACTTGGTTCTATTTTGAAATCAGTGGAAGCCTTAAAAAATTCCGATCATTTAGCAAGTCAAGTTTTCAATAAAATTCGCAATTTTAACTCATTCTTTGCAAATCGGGATTTCATTGGCTCCTTACTTCTTTGATTTCATAACATAAGCTGAGGCGTTTCTTATTACCAGCGTCTAGTTTATAAAAGCCATCGGATTTTTCAAACAATCCCATTGAGCATGCAAACCGGGTCTTTGAAGAGTCATTACTTCTTTTTGAAAAACAAGTTGAACATATTTAAAAATTTGCAGGTCAAAGGGAAAGAGTTCGGGTTTTCAGTAAGTCATTTCTTCATCTCCAAATCGGTCAAGCCTTTCAATATTCTCACAGCCCACTTAAAAGACCAAATTGAAATTTCTTAGCCTCATTACTTGCTTTACTGAAACAAGTCGAGCCTACCCAAAAGTCCACCATATAATGGCTTAGTGTAAAGTGGAGTTCTTAGGAGTCATTACTTATTTTCATTAAGTGAGCTCAAAAAGTCCTCAATACAAAGGAAAGCTGAACCGAAACTTTTTTAAGTCATTACGTAAGCTCAACCAGAACTTTTTTAAGTCATTACTTATTTTCCTTTTATAAAGTAAGTAATGCACCCCCAAAAGTCTTAGATACAAAGGGAACTTTTTCAAGTCATTACTTAAGCTCAATCGGAACTTTTTTAAGTCATTACTTATTTTCCTTTTATAAAGTAAGTAATGCACCCCCAAAAATCCTCAATACAAAGGGAACTTTTTAAGTCATTACTTATTTCTCTTTTATAAAGTAATGCACCCCAAAAAGTCCTAAATACAAAGGAAACTTTTTTAACTCATTTGTTTTTTATAAAGTAAAGTAATGCACCCCCAAAAGTCCTCAATACAAAGAGAAAGCTTAAATGGAATTTTTATGACTTAAAAATGAGTAAGGCAGCCCACCAAATCCACCATGCAAAGGCAAGTAGACCAAATCAACTCTTTGTTCTCTCCCAGTTGAGCCCACTTCTCATTATGTGCACTGAAAGTTTCCCTGAAATTTCATAATAGCATGATTCCCGGAAAACTAAAATTGATCATATGCATGAACTTGACAAATGTTGAGTTACATGCTTATTCATTTTTTCTACAGGAACATTTTAAGTTGTGCATATATTTATGAGAGGGACGCTGTGGCAAATGTCTCACATACAAGAGATATTTTTAGAGACAGAAGAGGCAGGAAGGTCAGGGGAAGTAATTTTCATGCAAGAAGATCTCAATCTTGCAACTACAAAAGCTTCAAGAAAGAGAGGAAAAGGAAAATCTCAGGCAAAAGCGCATCCAGACAATATGAGATATCAGTGCAAAAAGGCAAGCAACTGAAAATAATCATGTCTTTCCGCACAAAAACTCTAAAAAACTTTCTGGGTGAAATGCAACTACTAGAAGAAGAGGTTGATAAAGTGGAGTAGCTGGATAATTGTATCTATTATGTTACAAGTTATACACTTGACAAGCCTCCAGCATCTTTTGAAGACTTCCTTCCGCATCTCCAGAAAAAGATAGATGACGCTGTCACTCCTTTTACTTGCAATTCAATTGAGAAACTGATTAAACTTCACGGTGATGTTAAGGAATTAGAACCCAGCTTGACAAAGGTAAACACATTCAACAAGATCCTAGAAAGAGAGTCTCTAAGGATCAAAATAGAGACTGAAGCTATTGCAAAGGTTGATGGAGGAGTGGTGCAATACATATTTGATAGGTACATCCAATACCAAAATAAGAACAAGATTGAGGCTGTGCAGCTGGATTAACTTTCTCTTCTTTCTTCTTTTTATTTTTCTTTCCTTCTATACGACAAAGTAATTGAGTAATTAAGTTGAGTTGTAAAAACTTAAGTAATTGGTTTGAAAGCCATTACTTAAAGCTTTTTGAAAAAGTCAATTATTTGGAAATAGGTGGCAGACATGCAAAATGGAAGGTTTTATTTTAAGTTGAAAATCATCCGTGCCATACAGTTAGGGAATTTAGGAGAAAGACTCTCAAATGTCTCTAGTTTTGTAGCTTGCACATACGAAAAAAGTAATTAATGTTTCCTATTTGTATTTGTCTTCTGGACACTATAAATATAGGAAGAAGCTTATGGGCTAAGGAGAACATTTTGGCAAAAAGCTATTGTAACTTGTGCATTTTTAAGATTTCAAAATTTGTGTTGAAAATCTTGGATGTGATTTTGTGAACTAGTCTGGATTGAATGAAGGAAAGTATATTTTTGACGAACTTTGTGTCTATAGAATTTTGCTGAACATTCTATTAAGATCTCAGGGTGAACTTTGTGTTATTTTGGATCTGAAGTAGAATTTATTCCTTTTCTTTCTTGCTGAAAGTGGGATTTTCTTGTTTATTAATGATTGTGTGGATGCAGTAAACTTTGAAATCTATTTATTGTTAAGCACATTTCCCCTCTTCTGTCACTACTATATATTCCCCTTTTCTCCAATATTCAACAAACATAGTTGCTTACTTGATGCAAAATTATCCAGTTGTGGTTCACGAGCTGAGGCAATTAAAGTAAAATTCCATAAATTAGTTATTAGGATCCACAACCTCAATAGATAAACATCTTATACGGAAGATTCACCATTAAATGGAGATTTATCTCATGACTACCTAGGTTTTAAGCTGTGCATAAGATCTAGCCAACATTATGACCTCTCCATAATGAATTGGTCATCCCCAACTCACCCTTGTGGGGTGTTATTACGAAATCAGCACCCTCCAAGCATTCCGGGTCCTGAAACTCACCAAAAGTGGGCTGGGACTGTCATGGACAGCATGGTGGAAAAAATTACCTTGGCGGCCCCTCTTGTCCATTCTATTCTTCATGTGCATCTCTTGGTAATCCAAAGTCCCCTCACAGTGTTGTGACCAACCTTGCCTTGGTTCACTCACCCAAACTGTTTGCCTTCTCTCTCCTATTGAAGTGACTAGAGGCTGAAATGAATCAACATTTCTAGAACTTTTTGAGCATGAGCAATTTTGATTTTTCACGAGAAACTCAAAATTTTCTGAGCATGAGCAATTCTGATTTTTCACGAAAAACTCAGAATTTTTTGAGCGCACCCTAGGTCTCTTCTCTATGCAAAATTCAGAACTTCTTCCTTTCTCCCCAAACTGAAAATCAATCTCTTCATAAACTTGTTTGGAAACTTCATTTTCAGAATTGATTAAGCTCAACAAACAAGGAATTAAATGTTCTTTTACATACCTTAGTGGCTGTCCTTTGGCCACTTTGCAGACCTCTTTTGAAGGGCAACATTTCCACATCTTTGTCTCTTTCACTAAACCACGTGAATGATCAAATTCCATAAGTAGAGGTGGCTGCTCCAATTCAGGAAAAACATTCTTCCTTGTTGCCCCTACTTAATTTCTCCCATGGAAGATTCCTTCCATTGCTTTTGAGGTCATCTCTGGGGTGCCTTATCAATCAAGCGATGCAAGATTACCTCTTTCCCATCCACATCTAATTTGAGCTTCATTATAATGTCCCATTTTCATATAATTTTAGTAATTAATAAAATTGTCCGAATAGTGATTTTAATCATTCGAAAATATAAGACAATTTAATTAATTATTAAAATAGAACTATCTTGGATAATTATTCGAATTACTGGAAAAGTGGTTTTAACCATTTAGAAAATTAAGGTAATTTTAATGATTATTCTGAGGGATTTTATAATTAATAAATTGCTTGAAAAGTGATTTTTATCACTTCAATTATTAGAGAAATTTAATTAATTATTGAAGCAAAGACATAATATAAAATAATTATTCAATTTGCCAAAAAGTAATTTTAATTACTAATTTATTAAGGCAAGTTATTTAATTAATTCAAAAAGACTTACAATGAAATTAAAAGGAATATCGACTTAGGAGCTAAAGCAAAGAAAGGAAAAGTTATCCTAAAAAGTTGGCAAGAGAGGATTATGAGGTAGTTTACCTCCCCAATGTGGTTCGCCCCCCTTTGGAAGCTATAAATACGAGGTGAAGATCACAATTGAAGACATGTTGAATTTGCCAATTATTTTTTCATGCTTGAAGAAGTTATTGGATGCATGTCCAAAAAATATTTGCAGATTTGGTGTTGATTATTCTACAAAATGTCTTTTAACGCCACCTTTGCTAAAGGAAGTTTTGTTACTTACCCTAGAGTGGGGCAATTTGCTTTGAGAGGCTATTCTGAGTTTTTGGTGGATTATTTGAGGTTCATTTGATGCATAATATTTTTGATTATTATTTACATTAATCTTCTCAAGGGTGGCGACTTGTTTGGAATTGAGGGTTTGATGTTTGAAGAGGTAAATTTTGAAAACTAGGGTTCTCATAATTTTGGAGTGAGGTTTGGTGACCTTCCTCTGGAAAGAAAATTTCGAATTTTTTTTAATTTGATAGTCATTATTTTTATGATCAGTTTGAGCTCTTATTTGCATCATAATTTTAAATATTGAGGGAGTTATGAATTTTTTAAGTTTATATTTGTTCAGGGCAGATTTGCAAGGGTTCCGTTCTGATTTAATTGTTGCAGTAATTATCTGAATATTGGCCATTGGATTGGACTAAGCTTGAGCAGGGATTAGAATGGGAAAGTACTTCAATGTAGCTAGTGTGGCGCTAGGGTTTGGAGGATTGAAACATTCATTTCATGCTCTTTCTTCATTATGGTAAGAGCCATTGGTGGCCAAATTCACAAGATATCTATTCTCTATTTATTTTAAGGTGAATTGAAGTTAATTTTCAGTTTGGAGGTGCAATTATAGCAGCTAGGGTTTGCTGATTTTTCTAAATTCAGAATTCAGAAATAAGAAATTGTGGATTTTGGGGGAAACCCATTTTAGTTAAATCGTCCCATTTGGGGATATTACATCCATAGTTTGGTAATTTTTTGTGTACTCTTTAAGAGAGTGCAACCATCGGATGCCTAAGACAATGTTGGTCTCTCCAATGCCAACCACATAAAAGTCATCCTCAATGGGGTATGTTCTTAACATGATGCTAAGCTTGGGAACCTTGGTGGTACAAGCGATGGTGAAGCCATCCACCACGGTCACACGGAATCCCTTGAATGCGATAGGTTGAAGTACACATGTAGCAATCAAATTCTTATCAATGAAATTGTGGGTGTCCCCACTATCAAAGAGAATAGTAACACACTTACCTTTCAATATTCCCATCACACGAAAGGGGTAGTATCTAGGAGTACCTGATAATGAAGCAAAAGTGCCACTCATGGCCTCTCCTCCAAGGATCTCCAAATGCTCCTCCTCATAGGTGGCTGGCCCTTCTTCTTCCTCTTCTTTTCCATCCGAATGCACTTCAATGTAGTGCACTTGCCCCTTCCCTTGGCAATGATGACCCGGTGTCGAAGGATCTTTGCAATCAAAGAAAAGTTTTTTCCTTAGTTCATTTTTTGTCTCATTACTCCATCTTGGTAGCTCCCTTTGTTGCCCCAAACCCTGTTGGTTTGGTCGACCAAGCTGCCCCAAACCCTGCTGATTTGGTCTACCAAGTTGACCCAAAGGAGTTGGTTTTTGTGGCTCAGAAGAGTTGCCCTTTTGCTGCCTCTATCTATTCTATCTTTGATGTCCAAAAGGCCCAAAAGAATTAGGTTTTGCTGAACAAAGGGAAAAATTTTACCTTGGGGAGTTGAAGACTCAAGATCAAGGGCCTTTTGAATGGCTTCTTGAAGAGAAGGTGGGTCAAAAGCTTTGACCAAACCCGAATGTAATCAACCAACCCTTCCATGAACAAAACCACCAATCTCCTCTCCAAAACATCTGTTACCATGACCGAAAGCCTCTGAAATTCTGTCACATATTCCTCCACTGTCCCCTTTTGCCTCAATTGAGCCAAATGTTTGAAATGAAGCTCCAAATCATCGCTATCAAACCTCTCAATGATCTATTTGCTGAACTCTTCATAAGACTGAATGAGTTGGTGTCTTTGGGTGATTAACCCATGATACCACCACTCATGAGCAACTCCCTCTAAATGCAAGGTGGCAAACTGGATAACATCCTTCTCCACCATGGGTCTAAGTGAAAAGTAGGTATCTACCTTCTGAATCCAAGCCTTCGCCGAGCTATTGGAAGAGCTATCAAAATTGGAAAGCGAAAGCTTTCCCAAAGCAAGATTGAGCTCTCCTTGGCTGCCCCTTGGTCTTTGGCCAGCCTTATTGCCTCCATGTTGCTCATACTTTCAAGATGTGAACTCGGACAAATTCATTTGACCTATGAAATGAGCACAATATGTCATGTACTCATCATAATCCCTCATTAAATTATCCCATGAGGTGGGTTGCTCTTCCCTTTCCAAAATGGCTACTTCTTTTTGCAAAAAAGTAGGTTGGTTAGGCCTACGTGTGGTTCCTCCATTCTCCTTTGGGGGCTGATCTGTGAGATTGTAACTTCCAGAAGCACTACCATCCCCATTGGATGGCTTGTCACCCCTCATCTCTCTCAGAGTGTGGACAAATTTGGTCATAACTGCTGTCATCTATTCTTGGGCTTGTGTGTACTTATCGAGCCTTTCCTCCTGTCTAGTTTCACCATCATTCCTTGGCTGATCCAAGTGAGCCATTGCTTCTTGCTGATTTTCCTCAACCTTCTTGTTTCTAAGGTAGTACCTTAGCTCCTTGTTGCCCTTGTGCATGAATCACTTTGGAAACCCCATGGCTAGCCAAGATATGGCTTTGATACCATTGAAATATCCCAAAAAGGGGATATATTCTTAAATCTGAAATTTATTGAAAACCCAAGCAAAAATCTTACTTTTCAGATATATGACAACAAACCCTAGTTGTGATTAATCCTCCACAATTAGTGTAAAAATATGGCAAACTCAATGGCATAAGTAGGCAGTCCTATAAGCAAGTTAATCTCCCCCAAAACATAGATTTTTATACAAACCCTAGACACCACCAATTGAGACAAACACAAAATTAATACTTGTCTCTACAATGCTGAAAAATAATACTATCATTCCTTGATACAACCCAATAATTATGAAAGGGATTTTTGAATTTATTATCCAATAAATTTTCCAAATTAGAACTTAGTTTCAGATTTCAATATTGGATGAAATACTGAATTCCTTCAAACTACAAATATTCCTAGAAATTAGGGAATTAATATAGAGATTTTATCAATAATATTGAGGCCCAATGACTCTTCAAAATATCTCACAAGTTCAGGAAAAATAGCAGAAATATTTATATAAAAATCAGAATATTGTTTTAGCTCAAAAATAACCTCAAAACCCCACAGACCATCTCCACAACCAAGTTGCCAATGCTGGAAATGGTCAATTCCAGTCCTAAATCCTTGCAACCCTACAAGTAGAGGTCTTCACCTTGCTCAAATAGCTCCTTAAGGCTTCCAACCCTAGTCGCGCTTCTCACAAACCAATTAGCTCCTCCCAAAAGCAAGTCGCCAAACATCAAACGCTGTTTTTTGCTTTTTCTGAATAATAGCTTCAATATCAATCTCAAAAAGATGCCCTAGATAAGAAATGAGGGTTTGCGTCCCCACTCTTTTTTGGCTTGAAGGTTTTCGTTTCCAAGTCAACAGCTCAAGCTTTTCATGCTTAAAACTTTAATTTCAAAATATATTTTCATGATGCCTTCAAATGATCCCTCCTTTGCTTTTATAATCCTCTCCCAAAGGGTACGCCCACAATAGAGGGAAATACCTTTTTTCTTTTTTTCCTTTTTCAAATTATAAAAAGAACACCTCTTATAATCCACTTAAATGGATTGGGCGCCCATGACTCTCAACGGGCCCCAACTCAAGTGAATTTATAACAATAAAGTGCTCTTAAGAAAACTAAATGTTTCCCCTCTTTTTCTTTTTTTCCCTTAGCCCTTGAGAAACTAAATAAGGCTAAAGGTCTCCAATAGTGTCATGATCGAAAGGGGGACATGACAAACACTCATGCACTCTAGCAAGCAGTCTAGTGTAATATGAAGATCCTTGCTCTTATCTCTATGTATGAGATGCAAGCAACTAGTAGATTCTATATGCTCCACTAATTCTTCACTTCAGATTTTGGTAAAAAGGATGCACACATCAATATATGGTAGTAGTAATAAAAAATAGAGTGCAATAGCTCATGGGAGCTTCCCTTCATGTCTTAAATGCATTGGCATGCATGTTTATATATGGACTTCTTGAACTAAAATTAAGACCTATTGGTATACAAGCCGAGAATAAAAAAGGCGGGAAAGCTGACAAACAAGATATAAAAGACCAACAAAGTTGGGCACAAGGGTCATTGGACCCACTAGGCATAGGTGACCAATACTGAATGTCTTGATCTAGGTCACAACCGAAATCGAACAATTTGATTTCAACAATAGCCAAAATTGAAAGGTTGATCTTGGTAGATTGATCTAAAACCCTAAAACAATAATTTTTACCTTCTAGGAGTATTGCGGGTTGTGCCAATGCAAACAAATAATCGATTTGTAGGTTTTCAAGCATTTCAGATTGAATGGTGGTATTATCATAGACCCAAAGTGAACCAAGGGAAGGAAAATGGGGCCCTGCACAAGGAAAAATGTGCCAATAAGAGTCTACTTTGAACTAATGATCCATATTCACAAGAACACATAATACCATAGCAAATAAATTATCTTGTACCAAAATTAGGTGTCTACACCTACAACACACAACCTTAACAAAAAAACAAACCAAAACATTAATTTTGCTCTTATGTAGCAATTATTGCAATCTATAATTTGCCCAAAGAGTTTGAGGTTATTATAGAAGCATGTTCTTGAGCCTCCATGAAATTTCTATGGAGATAGAAGGGAGCAGATCTATGCACCCAACCATGGTGGCTATATAGGCCCCAACCATTGCCTAACCTCTATATCCATAATACTATAGCAGGGAAAAGAGAAAAGTGCCAACACAAATCCTCAGAAGTATTGGTGCATAAATAAAAAAACCTATTTTTGTACTATCAATGTGTTAGGTACAATCCTCTGAACGTTGCTATGGTGGTATAGATTGTTAGCGGTTAGCCTACTAGGTCCGTGCCCCTCTATCTTCATCCTCTAAAACAATGCACAACATGAATAATTTAAAAGGATGTAAAACTCAAATGAAATGATAATGGTCGTATGTGAAATTAAAGCTTAAAAATAAACATTTTATCATCTCAAGATAGTTATAGAAAGGATGACCTACAACACATCAAACCTTAACAAAAACCAAACAAAAATAGTAATTTTGTACATACCCAACAATTGTTGGGGTCCATGATTTTCTCAAAGAGTTTGAGGGTATTTTACAAGCATGTGGTTGAGCCTCAAGGAAACTTCTGTGGAGACAAAGGGGAATGGACCCATGCACACAACCATTATGGCTCATACCTCCAACCATTCGCTGACCTCTCTATACATAATACCATAGCGGATAAAAGAGAAAGTATCCAACACGAAGCCTTAAAAAGTATTTATATCATAAATAAAAATGCCTCAATCTTCATACTCTCAATGTGTTTGGCACAATTCTATTAACTTTGCTATGGTGGTCCAAATCAGTAGTTAGCCTACCAAGTCTGTGCCCTTTTGTCTTTAACCTGCAAAAAGTGCACAACATCAATGACATCTGCATTTAGAAGGATTTAAATATGATATAAAATGATAATGGTTGTATGTGAAAGTGAAACTTAAAAATAAACTTTTTATTATTTCAAGATAGTTATAGTAAGGATGACCTACGACACAATCTTTAAAAAAAAAAAAAACCAAAGCAGTAATTTTGTGCATAGCCATCAATTATTGCATTCCATGATTCACTCAGAGTTTGAGGGCATCTTTGAAATATATGCTTGAACCTCCATATATAGAGTGGAACAAACTCATGGACCCAACCATGGTGGCCCATACTTAGCCCAAACGATGGCTAACCATTGTATCCGTAATATCAAAGTCGATAAAAGAACAAGGTGCTAGTAAAAAACCTTCCAAATATTAATATCATAAATAAAAAGGCTTCAATCTTTATACTATGTAATTGGCACATTCCTATGAACACTACTACGGTAGTATAGATTATTGGCGGTTAGCCTACCAAGAGTGCTCCTCTCTATCTTTAACCTGCAAAAAAATGCACTACATCGTCAACATCTACCATTGAAAAGTATTTAAAACCCAAATGAAATAAAATCGTATGTGAAAGTAAAGCTGAAAAAATAAACATGATATTGTCTCAAGCTAGTTATAGCAAGGATGATCAACAACACATAAAACTTTAACAAAAAATATTCCATGAAAATAATTTTGTGTATATTAAGCAATTATTGTTGTCCACAATTGACTCAAAGAGTTTAGTGGGATTAGAATAATCTATAATCATTGCATTAGTTTGTCTAAGAATTGACGGTTTGCTTCATAAGTGTATGTACAGCCATTAAAGCATAGTTGAAAGCAGATATTTGTCATATGTTGTGGTTCCAAACACCTTATTAATGCAAAATGTGGGTGCATAACACAAAGTACATGAACTGTCTGATAAGATGTCTCAACGAAATGATGTCACATGCAAATCATTGCATGATGCAAAATGTGGGAGAAAACACAAGGATGCGATATTTTTCATATGTTGTAGCTTCAAACACCTTGATGCAAAATGTGGCAATATACTTAAGGTAAATGAACTGTTGAACAAAATGTTTGAAAGAAATGTGGTCACATGGACTGCAATGGACTTAGGTCTTTTACTTGTATTTTGTGATTAGGCAAGGATCTTAGCATTATGGTTTGATATGTTAGTGACTTCAACATTATAGCAAGGATCATACTTTTGCCACACTTTACAAACTTTTGTAATATCTTAAACTTTGGATGGGCATACTTGATAGCTATTTGAGATGTAACTATAGCTGTTTTTCTTTAAGGATTTATGTGTTGTAGATGTTGCTCTTTATGCAATGACATGAATGTTGTAGTTTTTCAAACAATTTACATCCCTTCTCTATCCTATGACATTTTGCAACTGAGATTGCATTAGAAGGTCTATATATTGCACATATCGCAAAGCATAATCAAATGATGGAATCAGGAGATTTACTTGTGTTTTGTAAATAGGCAACGATCTTGGCATCATAGTTCAACTACTCGTTGAGTACTTGGCAATTTTTCAAGTACTCACCGTTTTTTTAGCCCTAACGAGTTTTCACCAATTGAACACTTGAGTCTACTTGGGGTGAGTTTCAATGCAAAACTCATAATAAGTACTTGGTGAGATTGATTGAAAAACTTGCCGTACATGGTTTGACGTAGTAATATGTGGTTCGACATGGTAAAAACTCAGTAAAAATGATGCATTTACTTATTTTTAAGCCCTCCCACACATTTTCATCACACAACATTTGAGCATCCTTTGAGCGAATTGGAATGAGTTTATAGTAGATTTGCGGAATTTCGATTTCCAAGTTTTTTTTTCCTTTTTTTTCCAAGCATATAAATTCTTTCTAAAATGTTAATATTAGGTTTCTAAACAAGATTTACAAACTTGCATTCCATTAAATTCCCATTATTTTTATTTGTGATTTACACTAGTTTCTCATAATTTATGAATGAAATTGTTGGTTTTTTTCATGTACATAGGGTTTACGGTTTAATTTTTTTTTAATGTTGTTTTTTGGTAGTTGAACATGTTGCAGGCTAGCATACAATGGCATTCAGCTCCGCATTGGGCTGAACATTAACGAGTAGAAGCAGTCATGCTGGACACTGTTCCGTCACTTGGAAGTATGCCATGGTTGGACCATCCCATGGGAGTGTGATTTGCACATTCTGCTTGAAAAAGGGTTTTGGAGGCATTAGTCATCTCGCGTACCATATCATTTGCATTTCTTGTTGCAATGTCATGTCGTGTCCCAATGCCATGAAAGAGGCAAAACAAAAGATGCAAGCAATGCTTGCATTGTTCGATGAGAAGAAACTAGAGAGGGAAAGGGTACAAGCAACCATAACATCAACCATTAATCCCGAATCGACAATGGAAATGGAGGTAGATATGGTAGAGATTGTGGGCTCTAGTTGTGGTCTATGCATAGAGGGCACATCCACCTCATCCAGTTTGAGCAAAGCCCAATAACATTACTTTTTTGTACCTAGAAACATACCTAGAAGGTACATAGTGGAACAAGGAGGTGCACCATAAAGTAGATAAGGCATGTGCAAATTTCTGATATTACAACCTTCCCTTCAATGTGGTGTCCTATATTGGGAGTATTTAGATATGTCATTGACAGTTGCAGGGAAAGGGTACAAGGCACCCTCTCAAAAAAACTTAAGTGAAAAACTGCTCCAAAATGCTATTGCAGATGCAAAGTCAATTTTGGAAGAACAAAAGTAGTGAAAAATCGGATGCACCATTCTTTCAGATAGGTGGGCGGATGCAAGGAATTGCACTCTTATAAAAAATTAGTAGCTTCAAATGGTGAGATGGTTTTCTTGAATTCAATTGATGTCTCTAACAATTTAAAAAATGCAAAAACTTTGAGCCCAATGCTAGATGAAGTTGTCTTAGAGGTGGGAATTGAGAATGTTGTGCAAGTTGTCATTGAAAATGCAACAACATATATGGTAGCTAGGAAACTACTTATGGAGAGACATCTATCACTCTTTTGGACCCCTTGCACTACCCATTGCCTTGACCTTCTTTTGGAGGACATAGGCAAAATTGATTGGGTGAGACCATTTGTAGAAGATGTTAGAAACATCACAAAGTATATTTATAATCACCCTTGGGTTCTCAGCCTCATGATAAAGCTTGTGCAAGCGGGTGTCACAAGGTTTGCTACTAACTTTTTAATGTTGCAAAGTATTTGTAGTTTGTTGATGCTATTGAAGCAAATATATTCAAAGAAATTTGATGGAGAGAGGACCGCAAAGATGGTTTTTGATGATGTTTTTGCGAAGAGAGCTACAAAGATCATCAAGGTAACTTCAAATTTCAATTTAAATTTCAGGTTGATTCCTTTATTTTCAAAATTTAAGGTATTTACTTTAATTGTAAGCTTGTAACTTTGTTTGTAGGTGTCAGAGCCTTTGATGAAGATTTTGTGCTTGGTGGATTGGGAGAAAAACCCAATGGAATACATTTATGAGGCCATGGATAGGGTCAAAGAGGCCATCCAAAACTATTATAGGGGAGAGAGACAAATTTGATCCCATTTGGGAGATAATTGATCAAAGGTGGAATAATCAACTCCAATCCATTCATCTAGGAGGGTACTACCTCAACCCCAAGTTTTTCTCCTCCAATAGCTTTACAGATGTTAATGGGGAGGTTATGGAGGGCCTCTCAACATGTATTGAGAGGATGACACTTGAAGTTGAGGTGAGGGATCTCATTATTTTAGAGTTGTAAAATTACAAGAAGGCTAGGGGCAAACTCACAGGGTCTTTTCTCTGCCACTAGCTATCTGAGGGAGATCCACCCAAACATCAGGTAACAAAACTTGTAGTCTTTATTTATATCTTACAAGTTACAAATTTATAATTATTAATTACCTCCAAACTTTTGAATATCTTGTTTGCAGGTTTTTGGTGGGTAGATTGAGGTGGAAATATATCAAATCTTCAAAAGTTAGCCCTCCAAATTTTATCTCAACCTTGTAGCACTCTTGGATGTGAGTGCAATTGGACATATGAAGCGCAATAAGTTGACTCAATGACGCCTGAATGATGTAGTTTTTGTGCAATACAACCTTCGACTTCACACAAGAGAGGTGGACACATCACAGGAGCCTATTGATTTGGATGATATTGATCCCTATAGTGATTGGATTGCATAGGATGAGGAGACCCTCTTTTTCATAGAGGACGAGATTGTTGATTTCGAGAGGCAAGCTATGGAGGGTGTAGGTAGTGGTACAGCCGAAGCAAGAGAGATTGGATTGGATGACATCTTTGTAGATGATGTTGAACATGATGTAGAGGAGTCATTGCCATCTAGTACTAGGGTGGAGCCGCATGCACAACCTTTTAGGCAGAGCGAGGAGTTGAAATGGAGTGCAAGGAATAGACCCTCTCAGTCTCCCCAATTTTTCATTAGAATGGGGAAGAGGAAAATTGTAAATTCTTGTAATTCGTAACTTGCATGTATATGCAATATATGATGATGATTTTCAATGACAACCATCATAAATTCTTAAGTATAATTTATAATAGTTATCAACTGGCTGTTGTATTTTCATGATGATACGATTTTGTACTTTATTTGTATTCAAATCTAATAAAAAACACTTTCCCAACATTTTACAGATTGATTTGATACATTTTGTAACTATATTTTGTATAAAATTTATGTTTGTATAAGAAATTTAAGTATCTTTTAAAGTTTCTGAGTTTTGTTAAGTCAGAGTATTTTTGGTCTACGTAGTCCGACTATGCAAACTATGCCAGGCATTATACCCTGATATGTTAGTAACTTTAGTAGATGTTGCTCTCAATGTAGCGACATATGAATATTGTAGTTTGTTATAAAGTTCACATGCCTTCTCTATGAATGTTGTGTGTAAACATGTACACAAAATGTGGCAACATATACAACACATGAATTGTTACACTATGTGGTCGTATACAATCATGGACATTTTGTCCATGGAGGTAGAGTACTCTATCTCCATGGACAAGATGTCCATGCTTATCTACTACCACATACTATAACAACTTGGCCAAGCCCGTGATATGAACTCCTCATTCATTGTAGACTAACTGATACAACTACAATAAACTCAAAAAGTTCGAAGCCTAAGGATATGTCACATTTTGACTGAGATTGCATTAGGGTATGCCATGATTGCCTTAGAATATCATACATTCATTGCATAAGGGTATGCCATGATTGCATTAAAATATCCATAAAACTTTTGTTGAGATAGATCCTTGTACCCAACCATGGTGATCCATACCCATTTCAACCATAAGCTAACCTTTGTATCCATAATACCATAGTAGAGAAAAGAGCAAGGTGCCAACGCAAAGCCTCATATGTATCAATATCATAATTAAAATACCTCAATCTTTGAACTATTGATGTATTTGGCACAGTTCTATTAATGCTTTATGGTGGTACAAATTGTTGGTGTTTAGCCTACCAGGTTTGCACCCCTCTGCTTCAATCTTAAAAAAAATGCATTACATCAACATTTGCAATTTAAAATGCTTTAAACATCAATTGAAATAATAATTGTACATGAAAGTAAAGCTTAAAAAAAATGTTTTATCAATTGAAGATAATTATAACAAGGATGACCTACAATGCATAAAAACCTAACAAAAGACAAACCAAAACAACAAATTTGTGTATGTCCAACAATTATTGCACATTTTGTTAGGGCATATTTTGACAAGACGAGAAGATTTTATAAAGCACTGGTTGAACTAATAATAGATGTCATCCTTGAGATAGCCATGCCTTGCATATTCTTTAGTCGGTAAAAATCTCAAATATTGGTCAATATATCAAGACACTACTATTATCCTTGCCACCAAACATAAGTAAATGTCATAACGATCTTGCGCTTTCACATTGGTAATGAAATTGAGACACAATACTTTGATCCTGCCTATTCACCAAACATAAGTAAATGTCGTAATGGTCTTGCGCTTTCACATTGGTAATGAAATTGAGAAAATTTATCAATTGCATTTTGACAAAATGTTGTCATATGGATTATAGTGATCGAATTATGATATTCAATCATGTTTTGTGGTCACATTGCAATGTACATGTTTTTCAAGGCGCTTGCGACTAATAAATACTGAAGTATCAATGGCAAACAACAATTTAGATATTTCATCCTAGACCTTGAATGGGCATACCTGATAGTTGTTTGAGATATAAATATTTTTGTTTTTGGTTAAGGTTTTATGTGTTGTAAAAGCTTTGGTAGGGCATGTTTTGACTAGATGAGAAGATGTTTTAGGGTTTGTGTTCAAGTAGTCATAGTTGACATCCTTGCTATAGCAATACTTTGCATATCATGTATCCATAGGCAGCATAAAGAAGTCACTTGAAAATCTTGTATAATCCTATTGTAGAACTACAAACATGCCTTGATCTCAGCAGTGGATCTTGGGTATAACATAAATTTTTAAAAAAGCACGGGGCCTCACATTTGAGCATATAGACAAAAAAATAATGTTTGCAGAAGACAAGATCTAGGAGAGAAAATTGACAAAGAAGTGGATTTGACAAAAGAGGGAGTGGAATTGATAGAAGAGGGATTTATTCGATAGAGGAGCCCATTTGAAATAAGAGGAACCCACATTGACAATTATGACCATGTCATGGGTCAAAATCAGTTGTTCTTTATTTCATGTTGCGTGTGTGCATGTGCATGTGCGTGTGTTGTATTTGAATTTCCCTACAATAAGCTTAGTTTTGTGTTGTAGAATCTTTTTAAGGGCACACTTTGAGTGGACGAGAAGCTTTTTTAGGGCACGTGTTCAAGTAATAATAGTTTTGATTGAGATTGCATTAATGCATATCATGTTTAGATTGAAATTGCATTACGGTATTTCACGTTTTGACTGAGATTGCATTAAGGTATTGCATAAATGCATTATAATATCCTCTAATGATTGCATTAGGTATATCACGTTTTGGTTGAGACTGCATTAGGGTATATTATGTTTTGACCAAGATTGCATCAGGGAATGTCATAATTGCATTAAAATATTTTGTAATCATTCCATTACATTCTCAAAGCTTTGTTGGGGAATTTTTTACATATTTTATAATCATCACATTAGTTTTTTAAAGCTTTGTTAGGGAATATTTTGCATATTAGGTAATCATTGCAATATTTTATCAAATCTTTGCTAGGGCACATTTTTCATATCCTATAATTATTGCATTATTCTGTTAAAGCTTTCATATGAAATGTTTTGTATCTTGTAGTTATTGCAGTACTTTGTCAAAACTTTGGTACATGTTTTGCATACCCTTTACACATTGCACTACTTTCTCAAAGCTTTGGTAGGACACGTTTTACATATCTTTTACTCATTGCATTACTTTGTCAAATCTTTGGCAGGGCACGTTTTGCATATCTTTTAATCATTGCATTATGTTGTCAAAGCTCTATTAGGAAATGTTTTTTATATTCCGTAATCATTGCATTTTGTGCATATCATGTAATCATTGCATTACTTTGTCAAAGCTTTGTTAAGATATGTTTCAAATATCCTATAATCAATGCATTACTTTATCAAACAATTGACATGCTTTCTCTATGCTATCAAATTTTGCACATGAGATTACATTAGGGTCAACTCAGTCATTTCATTAAGTTCAACTCATTCATTGTGTGAGGGTCAAATTACTTATTACCTTATTCTATCTTGTACTTATTGCATTAATTTGTCAAACAGTTGACTGCCTACTCTATGCTGTCTAGAGCTCACAAACTGTTCAATAGTCCAATCCATTGTCACATACACAACACATGCACTTAGCAAAATAAAGACCCTTATGCACACACATACTAAGCTAGGGAATCTCTTTCACCACTATCCACAACTTTTGGCACTCAGCATGCAATTTTGGGAGAGCCATGACAATTTCATTCCAAGCTTAAAGCTTCAGCAGGGGAGAGATACCACATCTCAAGACAGAAGAGGGTGATACAAAAGGAGGAAGATCTTAGACCCATAAATTAACCACTCATAGTCCTATCAGAAAATTAATTCTCAAATGACAGAGAACAATTATCAAGATATAGAAACACTTGATGCATATTTATTTAGAAAACTCCCAAATTGTGCCAAGCAAGAAGAGAATTCAGCCAAAACGGAAGCAGAATCATCTTTATCCATAATTCTATGAGGAAATTTCCAAACAACGAGTCTTATATGCATACTCCATCTACAGAACCATATTTAAAAGTTTCATGGTCATGATACCATTAAGTATAAGTTTCCAAAACCAAACTAACGATAGCAGTTTTTAAAAATAAGGGCCATGGCAAATTAGCAGGCCCTGTTATGCCCCAAAAAGCTTTAGATACATTTATACTACCAAGTAGGATTTATCATCTCAGTCCACAATGATTATGTTTTTAGGCACATCCTCATCCACATCACCAGCATCAATATCCCCAATATCAATATCTCTATCTTCAACCAAGGGTGGCGGAGGGCAACACAAAGGAGGTGAAAAATGGCCTCTTTAGAAAGAAAGGAGCCCAGCCTCTCCATGATTTCAGCCATGCTCTTGCTAAAGGCCCCCAAACCATGTATTATGATGTGATGGTGATGGAGCATATATAGACCCAAGCAATTTATTGAGGCTTTCAGCATTCTGCATCAGTTACATCCTCATGGAGGGAGGAAGTACTCAAGGTGTTTAACAACTTAGGGTTTGAGTCACATCATAGATATTTATGTGACCAATCATATGCTTGGGATCAATCATCATTTTCTTCATCATCTTTGCAGCGTTGTCTTTTTCCACGCCATCCATATCTAGAACGAATTTCCACATGTGCCATATCTAGACCCTTGTGTAAGAGTTTTTGATTTCTTATGAAATAAGCTCCAAGAATCGATTTACCAAATCCTCCACCTTCATGTTCTTAGCCCTTTGTTTTCCCTGCCTGTGGGAAGTCTTAGCACCCTCATCTTGAATTTTCATCTTCTCACTTTTCACATTTATTTGCATTTTTTGTAGTCCTGTTGGAGCATACACAACTATGCCAAGACAAAAGGTTGGGATAGGATGAGATTAGGGGAGGCAAAAGCCAAGATCCAATCTTTCAAGATTTCACAAGCCCAACGAGACCCAAATTCTCTATCACATTCCACAACATTCAATGGAACCTACAGAATCAAACTAGATAATGGAACCCCTCCCAGTGAACTTAGTAGTATCACCCAAATAATCACAGAATAACAAGGTAAGGGAAAAACATTTCTTCCTTCCATATACTACCTAGAGAATGGTCAATGAATGATCATGAGCAACCTTGAATTGGGAGACCAAGGCATATAGACCCTAAAAAGAACTAAAGAGAGCACCATCTGCAAGCCATCCACAATATGAAACAAGAGGGGAAAAACTCTTTAGAGAATGCATACTTGAAGACAGATGAAATTGCATGAAATCTACCTTTCTAGGAATTTTCAATATTATGATTTTTTTGTTTTTGTTTTTTTTATTATGATAATTGAAACCCTAGGTAAATACCCAATGCGAAATCACACAAAACGGCAAAAGCCCAACTGAAGATTTTTATTTAAGAGTACTGATTACTATTGATTGAATCAAATCTTAACTGAAAATCCACAAATAACAATGAATTCAACAAATAAATACCACACACGGTCCACCAAAATGAAGTACAACAATGATGGATGCCCTCATGGGTGACATCCAAGTCTGTAAATGAATGTTGCCAACCTAACAAAACTGAATAGGGTGACGCCCAAGTACAGCCGTGAATAGTGATGCCGCTGCTGATTATGCTCAAGTATCTCTATAATCCCTCTTCAAACCCTACGTTCTAGCTGAAAGTATGATGCCCCTACTGAGTGGGCCTCTAATACTGACTTTCCTTTGAAACTGGTAGCACAAATGTGATCCCTGGGTGGAATCCTCAACTGGGTATGAGGGGTTTCATCTTCCTACTTGCAAATTTGAGGGTTTTTTGTCCTTGGATGTAGCACTGAAGCTACAAGCTTTTCCTCTAGAAAAATGGTGTTGATTTTTGTTTGAGTGTTTGAATCATAATTTCCTTTTTTACCCAATTCTTTTATTAGTCACTTTTCTATTCCAACCCTAACAGAAATTAATATTTCTTTTAATTGAATATTCACTTTTTTCCAACTTATGAATATTAATTACTTTTTAGTCATGTATACAATATTTACTTTTGGCCTCATTCAACAATAATAAATTGTCATTTTCCAAAGTTATAATTTAAAGTACCTTTTTGGACAACTTAATAAATTATTATTATATTGTTTCCCTTTTAAATCCCCCCCTTAGCTTACGATAAATAAAGATAGGCTACGGGTCCTTTGATTTCATTAATTTGAGAAAGGGGACATTACATTGCAATCCACCACCCAGACCAAGCTCAACCACTTGAGTGCAGTCGCGAAGCACCACCATCCCAACACCATGACCATCATATGTTATCTTCCATGCAGGACGCTGAGTATAAAGAAGTGTTGTGATCAGGGTGATGGCCTCAAGCATGTGAGGGAGAGCTCAGTGTTGCTAGGGGAGTGATATGATAGCCAAGGGTATGTAACATTAATGAAGTTGAAATGATGCTTACTCAATTGCACTCCCCTTATAATGAGTCGAGTGTTGTTTTCCCTTTTGAGACTTATCAAGGTGGCCAAGATTTAACGGCATCAAATGCTACACTTTGCATTGACGGTTAAATTTCTAATGCCTTACACCCATGAGAAAAGGCCTAATTGGTGATTGCATGCCAATCCTTCAAAGGTCCATATTTTAACTTACAAATGCAAATTAGAAGCATCACTAACCAAAATGGTTAGGAGATCATTGGGGAAGGGAGGGTTCTAAATTGTGTTTGGCTGAGCCGAGGCAAGACATAAGCCAATACCTCCATTGGCTGCCCAATCTACGGCTTGATTACCATCGCACTTGATACGATTCCATTGGATTTTGTTGAGCTTTGAGCTTAATCATTTGATCTCCTCTATAACTATGCAAATTCTACATGCCTTGACATCCTTTCCCCTTCCTGCGTTGATGATCACTTGCGAGTTCCCTTCAATTATCAAGTCCTTCCAACCTATTTAGTATCACAATTTGTACTCCTTTCAGGAGAGCTTTAGCATCTGCCATGTTGTCAGTATCGTTTCCAATATACAGAGATAATGTTAGGAGCGACTGACCTTCACTATCTCGAAAGATCCCGCTACTACCAGCTGGATCAGGGTTTCGATTTCAACCCCATCAAAGTGAGCTTTAACCACCCAACTTTGGGGGAGGGGAGCGGAGGTGAGGGAAGCAGGGGGCAAAGGTGATAACCTTATTCTTTTTCTTTCCACTGGGCCCTTTATTGGTGAATATTTTTTACTTTTTAATTAAAATTTTTCCTTGCCTTTTTTCTATCACCAACATTTTTGCACATTGTCTTTTGTTCCTTTCAGGCATAATTGTTTCTTCAAGTTATCAGGCCTCAATGTGAACTCTGATTCCATTGTTGTATATAGAACAATGAAAGAACAAAAGAGCAAGAGGGGAACTATGATTAAAAACATTTTATTATCAAAAGGAAGTTACAAAGCAAAACCCCCTAACTCCCTAACTGACTAATATATAATGTTAGTCACTGAACATGTAATGCAACTACTGACTCAGGACTCCTACTATTAGGTGTTATTATTCATAACACTATTACTCTTGATTCATGTGTATATTCATATTTATTACAAAAGATGTGAAATAGGAGATATATGGAAAAGGTAAAACTTTTCATCTCTTGACTGGTTCAAGAAAGTTATTGCTAGGTTCAGGGTGGTGACGCTGACTAGTATCTCGTATGAAATCAACTCCAATTTGATGCTGATGCTGAAACTTGGCACTGATGTTGGAAGTTGGTGCTCAGTTGAAACATTTGGCACAAAAATGTTGATGCCGACATTTAAATCATCATTGTGAATGCTCAAAGTGTAGATTGTAAAGTTTATTTAAATTTAGTTGGCTCTGCCCCCTGACCCCGGAAGGGTCTGCTCCCTCTTGAGTCTGTGGGGGTAGCAAAAAACATAAGTTGCTTCTCTTGGCTGTGGTGTTTCCGTTTTGGGAAACATTGCCACAAAAGTTTCTGGGCAATTTAAATGTTGGAAACCTTTTGAGGTTGAAAACCCACATGGGCATTGGATGTTCTTGCAACTTAGGTACAAAGCTGATGAGTATGATAAACATAAATTTATATTATAATATTTTTTTAAATGCAACTGGAAAATCTATTTTCCATGTCATTTATGCTGATCAGTTTTAGATTGTACATTTTATATGTATAAGGTATTATGCTTGATCTTAAATAATGCATATGGCTTTTATATTTGGTAAGAACTATAGTGACTATTGGAATATTTGATTTTTATGTACTTTGAACCATTTTTTTTCCCTTGGAGATTAAATGAACTAAACAGTGCCATTAGCTTTACAGACGTGGCACTTGTAACATCTTTGCGTGATGGGATGAATCTCGTGAGCTATGAGTTTATAGCCTGTCAAAATTCTAAGAAAGGCGTGCTCATCCTAAGTGAGGTGAATCAAAATCATATCTGTACCTTTGGAATTTAAGTAATTTATATTACATCTTTGCTAATTTATTAGCTCTATGCTTTGAGATCAATGAAGGATTATTTTTCCTTAAAGTTATTAGTTTGACACTTGGCTTGGAAGACAATGGTATTTGGACATCAATTTATTCTTATTTTCCATTCTTAGGTCCATGGGAATCATTTCATTCTTTATATTCCAATTTTAAATTTCTGAGTAATATATTTATGCAATATTTATTATTTATTGGTTGGAGAAAGAAATCTGAAAACAAATTTAGTGTGCACTTCTCTTATGTTGATAAAAATATAATTTATTTACTTGTTTTACTATTGTAATACAAATTGGAAATTTGTGGACGTAAATGAATACTACAAAATTCCAAGATGTACCTATCAAGTGCCAAATATGAAATATGTATCCAGAACTATCATTTACATGTTAAGCAATAAAATACACATTTATGTACTTGTGATTCTGTTTGACTTAAATTTATTTGAAAGAATGCCGTTGTTAGCATTTACCATGTTGAGTCATACCTTTGCAAAAATTCAAGGATCTATTTTTCTATCTGCTTGAATTTAGCATATGCCAAGACAAGTTTATGTAGATGCTTTTTTGAACAGTGACTAATTCATAGCATGCAAGTTATATAGATTTCTTCCTTGGATTGGGATGGATCAAGGTAAGGAAATTGTAACATGTATTTGAAATGACAATCGAACGAAACAAGAACTAGCTTAGATAACAAAAAATTGTATCAACTAAACTTTGAGATTATACATAAACTTAAGAGACTGAACAGTGCTTGAAAAATTGAAAGAATAAAGGGAGTTTTATGGGTGAAGATGACTTTAAGTCAAATGATACATTTTTCATCTGCAAAAAAATCTCTTCAAGCACTGCGCATTGCAAGCGTCTTCTAGGTGAAATGTCCCTTTTGAGGAATGTTCTGAATTCTGAATTTTGTAATTATTTTTCCAAATATGGAGCATCAATTAAACATTAAAACAACAATACTCACAATGATATTGATTAAACTGAACTTTTTATTGCAATTGCCAAAATACACAGAATGCTGATGTATCACAGCCAAATCCTAATATGCTGGAATAATAAAATTTGGTGATTAAAAAAACCCTTACAACCTGATTTCAACAGCTGAGTGATGGTCCAGCAGCATGGAATGCAGCCGTGCAGCTGAGGAAGGAGGACAGTGGCTAGCAAAGTGAGGTATTCCTTCCTAGGGTGGTGATTTGTCTTCAGTTGCCAACAAAACCCTCACCAAGGCAGTCGCAACAGTCCCAAAGGCTGCACAGTAGTCCCAAAGGCTGCTATTTGGGGCACAACTTTTCCCAAATGGTACGGCCCTTGAATGGAAAAAGAAACCTTGATTTGCTGATCTAATGACCACAAAAATTCTGAATTTGGCTAGAACTTCCAGCCAATTGGAATCTGGAAATAACCTAATTGTCCACCTAAATGTGATCTCTGTATGAAATCAACAATAATGGGATGGGAGGGTTTCCATCCTCTAATCCCCAATAGAAACTTAGAGGGTTTTCATCATCTAGATCTGAATGCAATGGAGGGTTTTCGTCCTCAAATGTAGAAGTTGGAAGCAAATGCCCAAACTCAAAATAGATGTAATAAACAAGATGATTGCAAATGACCCCCAAAGCCCTATTTTAGAACTTTTTATGTCCCTTTTTCCCAAGTTGGCCACTTTAATAAAGTACACTTTTATTTTAACGTTTACATTTTCTTTTATTTCTAATAATGATAAAGTAATTATTAAGTTGTCACTTTTTAATATAATAAAAAATAAGTCACTTAGATAACTAAAAAATATAAACTTTATTATTTTTTCAATTTATGGGAAAAGGGGACATGACGATCCGCTCTTCCCAAAGATTGCTTGTCCTCAAGCAATATCTGAACCATCCTGAAAATACCCAAATCCCAAATCATTCCTTCTGATTCTTATCCAAATGTGAACACCTGAAGTTGCTTTGCTTGTTGATCTTCAATTGCCTATAAAACATTCTTACTTGTGCCCAATTCTGTATTTGCAACTTCTAACTTTCTTGGAAACTTTTCTTCATGGAGAACGATCTCTTCATTCCACTTCTGCTGCACTACATTGATTTGATCTTCATATAAATCGATGTTTGCATTAAGAGTTAATGCTTCTGAAGTCTTGGCTATTTCTTCAGTTCCCTTTATGAATGCCATTTTAACATCATGACATTGGCTGATTGTGATTAAATCAGCATGCAATTTAGTTATAATTAGCTTCCTAACAGCCCCATGAACCCTGTTAACTTCCTCAATTTCTGCTGCAAAATTAGAGGGAATAGTTGACTTTCTCAATTTCTACTTCAAATTTTCTAATCTCTACTACAAAGTTTTGTGAGGTTGCTTTTGAATAAGTTCACTTGTTTGTTTAGCTGTCATTTCTATTGGTATGTATGGCCTCAACTTTCCTTCACACTGATCAATCACATTTTTAGCTAGTGCATGTATTGTTGGTGAGACTTCCCACACATCCTTTCTCATATTATCCAATAAAACTGACAGGAGTGGCTAAGAAATATTGTCACTATCATTCAAAGTTAAAGACAATTGTTTGCATTGAGATAATAATATTGTTTGTATGATTCTTACTAACAGTAATAAAGAGACGTTGAGACATTTTAAGAATATGATCATCACAACCAAGATCTATCATCAAAACACAAGATCTAACTTTTGCCACCATTTTTAAAATCTTAACCCTCTTAGCAAAATAAGGACTTTTGATTTCATCCATACCTTGAAAACTTTTCATAATCAACTGAAATATCTCCCTCATTGTGTCATCATGGAATGGGAATTCAGGAGCCTTTATTTGGGTAATTACGTTAATGCAAGTGATAACAATAAGCCTTACATCTTTGTCTTGATGTTTTAGAAGTTCTAGATTTCCCAAAGAAATAATTAATGGAGTCATAGCAAGATTCATCATACCAGATGGTGTTTGTTCTACCATAGACAAGTAATTTTCCACTTCCTTTAAAATACTGAGTGTACCCTTCCATTGAGGTGGATGCTTGAGGCTTTTCCCTGCTTGGTAAAGTTTCTTCTCCATGTCCTTTCCTGTGACCATCTCATAATCCTTATGAATTGGTTTTTAAAAGATGTTCCATATATTTTTGTTCTGATCCATAGGCTGACAAGATCAATGCTTTGATACTACTAAAATGTCCCTTTTGGGGAATGTTCTAAATTCTGATTTTTTTAGTTACTTTCCCAAACACGGAGCATCAATTAAACATTAAAAAAAAATACTCACAATGATATTGATTAAACTGATATTCTTATTGCAATTGCCAAAATACACATAGAATATTGATGTATCACAACGAAACCCCAATATGCTTGAATAATAATTTTTGGTGATAAAAAAAACCCTTATAGCTTGATTTCAACAACTGAATGATAGTCCAACAACATGGAATGCAGCCGTGCAACTGAGGACGAAGGATGGTGGCTAGCAAAGTGTGGGGCTCCTTCCTAGGGTGGTGATTTGTCTTCAGCTACCAAATAAGCCCTCACCAAGGCAATTGCAACAGTCCCAAAGGCTGTGCAACAATTCCAGAGGCTAATATTTGGGGCACAACTGTTCCCAAATGGTACGACCCTTGAACGACAGAAGAAACCTTGATTTGTTGATCCAATGAACTTCACAAAAATTCTTAATTTTGCTAGAACTTCTAGCCAACCGAAATCTGGAAATAACCTGATTGTCTATGCAAATGTGATCTCTATATGAAATTACCAATGATGGGATGAGGGGGTTGTTGTTCTCTAATCCCCAATAGAAACCCCGGAGGGTTTTCATCCTCTAGATCTAAATGCAATGGAGGGTTTTCGTCCTCAAATGCAGAAGTTGGAAGTAAATGTCCAAACTCAAAATAAATGTAATAAACAAGATGATCCCAAATGACCCCCAAGGCTCTCTTTTATAACTTTTTTGTCTTTTTTTCCGAAGTTGGCGTCTTACTTTAATAAAGTACATTTTTATTTTTACT
This sequence comes from Torreya grandis, assembly GCA_037957365.1. Taxonomy (NCBI): domain Eukaryota; kingdom Viridiplantae; phylum Streptophyta; class Pinopsida; order Cupressales; family Taxaceae; genus Torreya; species Torreya grandis. The sequence goes on along the minus strand of JARHVA010000059.1, from coordinate 8,688,155 downwards.
TTTCCCTTTTCTTTTATTTCTAACAATAATAAAGTAATTATTAAGTTGTTATTTTTTAATAAAATAAAAATTAAGTCACTTAGACAACTTAAAATATTAACTTTATTATTTTTTCACTTTATAGGAAAAAGGGGACATGACACTAGGTGTAGGATTCACAAATATACTAGACAATTTTCATTAAATTCAAAACCTATTGAGGAGACATTGTGGAAAACCACTAAAGAAATAGTTGATATCTACTATACAATAAAAGAAGAGCATTTCAGGTGTTCATTGTTTCTTACTTGCTTAAGATGAAATTCTACACTATTAGCTGCTTTTTGCAAGAGCCAAAAAAAAGGATTATAAACCTTTCTCAAAAAGAAGAGATGGATGATTTAGAAGTTAAGTCTTGTTGGTCTTCAGTGGTAACCTTGACTTGGTGTCGCTTGAGTATCAGGGTTTGTATATTCTTGGATCACATCATGTCCGGATTTCTTTATTGCAAAAACCTTGTTTTGGATTTTAATTACTGACCAAGGTTTCCTACCTAGATCATGTATTTAAATGGGGATAATTCCATCACTTGGAATGAATCATGCAATTGTAGAATCATTTTATCAATTGCGAGTAGCAAGTCTTATTTAGGTAGTCAGTACCCTATCCAAATCTTCTCATCTCGTGTGTGAGATCGTATGTTCAGTCCTTACATTAGCATGCTTGTAAGTTCTTACATGCTATTAGAGAAAGTCAAGCTGCTTTATGGTGCGAAGAATTTGTGTGTGAAGATGTGCTTGATTGTAAAGGCAAGAAAATTTTAGGCATGGGCGTAGCAAAGCAGAGATGTGGCAATTGATGTGGATAAATAGAAGGCCTATTTCAAAAATTGGTCCAGTATCTGTGCCTGTATCAGAAAGAGCTCTCTAACAAATATTTGGTTGCTAATTTTTGGTGCTAAATAGCAAAGATAACTTGGGAATTTTCATGACATCAGAATTTTTGCTGAGGATAGTGAGCAATCTTTTGCATATATTCCATATTCATCTTCACTATTTTTTTAGCTCGTACCCATTACTATTCCAGAAGTATTTGTTTGCAAAATTTGGATTCCAGATGACAAAATTACTAGCAAATAAATATTTGCTATGTCTACCAATGGTCAAAGTCAATGCTTTTTGAATTTTTAGTTTTCTTGGAAGAATTTTGCAAGTAAATTAGCATATTTGGTTGACATGTAACAATGGGTATCTGAAAATGTATTTTGTTTGTAAATTGTAAACAAGATTTCAAACCCTTCTCAGGATTTGCAGCTTGTTAGATACAGGTATTTTTGGGTTTTTTGCAATTTTTGGAAAACAATTGCAAGAATTTAGAGTACAACCTGCCTTTTATGTGAAAATGTGTATCTGAAAATATAATTTGTTGGCTAAGGATTTAAGAGGTTCCCAAACCCCACATAGGATCTACATCTATCTAGATTCAGGTAGTTTTGGTTTTCTTTCTGAAGTTTTTGGGCAAAAAATTGTGAGAAACCCACATGGGATCTACATCTATCTAGATTTAGGTAGTTTTGGTTTTCTTTGTGTAGTTTTTGGGGAAAAAATTGTGAGAAGGGCAGTACATTCTTTATGCAAAAGTTGGTATCTGCAATATAATTTGTTTTCTAGCCCTTAAGAGGTAAATGAAAAATTTGTCAGTCATCCATAATCATCTCGATATTCAAATGCGCTATTCACCAACACGGATTTACTTGTTCCCTATGTGCTGTTCTCAAGTTCGATGCTATTAAGACAGCAATCTAAGGCTGCAATTTGATGCTTCCTACAGCTCCATGGCTGCCATCTACCTCATATATTCATTTTGCAATTGCACACGAGCTCACATACTTGTTTACATTCATTGCATATTATGTTTCATACTCCATCCATGCTACTACCAATAGGTGACTCATACCCGTGTCACAAGAACAATTGTGCAAAAAAAATCACGCTGAATCTTAAACTTTATGTGAGAATTAGATTTAACAACTATTTTCTGTTAAGAACAAGTACAATGCATGCAATCAGCTGAACATGCCGTTATTGTGTTTGCTTAGGTTCTTGAGATGGTAAATTAGTTGCAGAAAATGCATGTAAACACATAAATAGATCAATACATGCATAAAAGAGAGAGACACAATAATTTACTCTAGAGAAATTCAATGTGGGAAAAATATAGAAGAGTAAAATCACACTTCCTCGTCTCCATTTTCTTCTTGCAACATTACAAACTTACATAGACATGAGTATAATTTCCCTAAGTTAGCTTAGGAATTAATTCCATTCTATGATGCAATGTCCATTTGTGATTTCATCCCAAGAAAAGGAATCCTCAATTAGCCTCTTCATACTGCTATACCTGTATCTAGTATGCTGCTCAAAGGAATTCATTGTGTCACACAATTCAAAATGAAGATTGTCACATTCAAAACTCACCAATTTAGCATTCCCAAAGGCTGAAACCTCATAGTTCTGAATATGTAAATCTATGGGCTGCAATAATAAAATACAGCCATGCTTCTACTCCAAATTTCCAACCTTCTCAAAACTAAGTTGATCCATAGTGAGTCTTTTATTTCATGCTTCCCCCACAAGCCATCCAAGACTCGAATTTAGCAAAAAAGAGGTTAGGGCTGCCAAACAAAATCCATTTCACATAGTGCATATGGCTGTCCATGATCACATTCTCCCCTTTAATGAGTTTTAGAAAGAGTGTACCTTCATAGCATATATTCCAAGACTCACCTTTAATGTTATTCTTCACATCATTCCATATGCCCTTAGAAGATGTCTTCATTATTTTGAAAGAGAGTGAAATCACCACATGAAATCATCACTTGACCATCCGATACATATAGAGACACATCCTATGAGTGTATCCAAAAAGTAGCATGTCTATTTTACCAACTGAAAATCTCCACCATTCTTCCAAACTAAACTGTATTTCTCTTCTATAGTTGTGCCAAGAGTGCTTCTTCTGATGAATATTTTCATAATGTAACATAGGCTGGAAATGGTCAAAAAAATCAAAATTCATACCTCCAATATCTAGCTGTACCTCCCATGTGAATTTGTAATTTTTCATGCAACAAATTTCAGTATTCCCACCTTTGTTATATGGCTGTACCTTCTTATTAAATTCAGAATTTTTTTCAGAAAAATCAGAATTTTTACCTTGAATATGTGACTGTACTTTCCATAGAAGCCAAGAATTTTTTATGTCATCAAAATCAGAACTTTCATCTTTATCATATCGCTGTACCTTTTTCTTCAACTTAGCATTTTTCAAATAACAATCAGTCCTCATATCACCTTTGTAATTAGAAATGAAGTGCTCTTCTTTTTTGCAAGTAGATGGCTGCCCATAGTGTCTAGAAACAACCCTATCATTGTTTTCTTTTTCACTCCATCCCATGCTCATAAAACATTCTTCCGTGATATGATTTGATTTGATGAAGGTGTTTCTCTATCACTCAGTCTATGCAAGATAATCTCATTGTTTCCCACTGTAACATGCCCAAATGGTTGCTCATATTTGAAAATCATAAAATGCCTTGTACCTTTTATGTCCATTGCAACTGGTTCCCTTATTGACCTTACACATGAGGCAAACATGTTAGAAAAAACTTTAGTGTTTAGTAACACTTTTATAATGATGTTATCATGCCCTATGAGTATGATATGGATCTCCTTTTCATATCTTATTTTTTTCTTCTCATGGCTGTAGTGTGTCCTTTTTCCCTTCCAATTTCTCCTTGTGGTGAGAAATCCACTACTATAAACTTGAACCACCCCTATGGTGTTGGGGTGTGAGAAATACACCTTAAGGCCCATGCTCTCTATGGTGATAAGAAACTTCAAAGAATGCAATTTGAAAATATTAAAAACAATAGTTACCTTGATCCATGGACCATGATAATTTTTGCTTACCTCCTTTATGTTGGCCCAAAACATGCTAGCCCTACTAAGCCTGTAGAGCTCACCTGGATCCCATAACGATGATGGATATTTGTCATGTTCATTGACTTGGAGGAGTTTCCTTCCCCATCGAGTGTCCTTCACCTCAACCTTAGTGACAACATAAGTTTTGCAACCAAGGTAATGATAGAACCAATCATGAAAAGAAAACAATGGACACTTACCAATATGATTACTCACTTGCTTGCTCATATATAAATCTGATTTTCCTACTTCCATATCCATTTTGTTTGTGTGCAAGCCCATCATAGTGTTCTTTCCCCTCAAGCATTCCCTCATCTCATTATGCATTGATCTATCGTGAAGCCCCTTTGTGCCAACCAATCTTGTCAAAGCTTGCACTTCCTTTCCACTTGTGATCAACAATTGTTCTTTCAAAGTGCTTTCATCAACTCTAGAGTCATGCAACAAAGATAAACAATTATTAGAACCAAAATCAATAGTACCATCCACAACATACCTCATCATGGGATTATTTATGCACATCTCGGTTTCCTTGACTTCTTCAAAGTCTTCATTTTGAACTTCAAAATTTGGGGAACTTGGCTGCCTTATTCTACCAAGCATTTCTCTATGATGACCTATCACTTGCAACTCTCTTTGCTACTCCAAAGACTAATATTTTTGAGGTCCAACACACTCATATGATGGCTGCCCCTTGTATAACTAAAAATTAGTTCTTGGCTGCTCCAAAATTTTTGATTTTTATTCTTCTTCATATTCCACTATCCCAAATTTTAGAGATTTCCCCTTCTTCTCTTCAAACCGTTTGATGAGCTTCTCACCTAATTCTCATGAGTCTTGAAGAAGTCATGTCCTTGTATCGTCAACTCAAGTTGTCACCAATCAAGGGCAGTCCCTACCAAGTGTTGTGTGACAAATTTTAGAGCTTGCTTCTCACCTCTAAGCTTTAATTCAAGGTATTCGTTAACCTTGTTTACCCATGCTCTCATTGAAGTCCTTGGATCTCCATCAAAGGTTGGGAGAACAATCCTCCCTAAGTCATCACGCATAACTATGTGTCCATGGTGTCCTTTTCCATACCTCAAACCTAGCCAATACTCAAAACTTCTTTCCTTCTTGTATGGTGGTGCAAGTGTCAAATATTCATCATAATCCTCCATCAATTTCCAATTGATAAAGGGTTCTTCCTCCCTTTCAAGGGGCTGGTCCCCTTTCATGCCCTTCATTGTTTGAAGGAGCTTGTCTAAAGTTTTTGTCAACCGCTCTTGGGTTTGAGCAAACCTCTCAAACCTAGCATTGTCCATGTTCCTAAATAACCTCTCCATCCCACAAACGGCCAAGAAATTGGCTCTGATGCCACTGTAGTGATCTCAAATAGGATCTCAAGCAAAAATAAATAATTTTCTTTAAAACACAAATCAATTTGAAAATAAACTGTATGCTGCCCACAAACTCAACAAACCTTTAGCCACAATGATCTTCCCAAACCCTCACAATACTACTCCACAAATGCTTCAATAAATAACAAATGAAAAGCTATACTTGTGTACTTTTTTGTAGCATGAAACAGGGATGTAGCTGCTGGAAATAAATGTAATATTCTGATAATAAAGTGCTGGTACAATAGTTCTTTACTTCTGCAAATAGCCTTGAAAGCCCTTGGATAAACTTTTAAAAATTAGGCCAAAAACCCTAATAAATATCAAAGCTTCCAAAGAACAAATTCATCTTAACAAGATCACTTCAATCCTTCACCCAAGTCGTCCAACTCAAGGAAAATTCATAAATATTTTTGAAAGTCAAAACCCTTGAAAACAGCTATCAACAAGGCCTCCCAACCCTGCAAATTAATTTGATCTTCTTGGAAAAATTGTAGAAATAATTCTGAATATTTTCCAAGCATAACCCTTACCAAATAAGTTTCACAACCTTCCAAATCAAATCGCCAATTCAAGGAAAAATAAGGAATATTTTTCTGAATATTAAATCCCTCACAAACCCTTCGTACAACCTCAAAAAGCTCTCCAAGTGATTCGTCCTACTAGATGAAATTATGCAAATAATTTTATAATAATTTTCAAGCACTATTCAACCCAAAACTCACCAATCATACCTCAAAAATAACTCGTTCCTCTAAGGAAAAGTAACATAAAATATTAAAACCCTACGAGAGGGTTTCTATCAACAACAAACCTCCAAAATGATGTTTTTTCAAGCCCTCAGGTGAATCTCCCAAGAAGTAATGAACAATCTTCAATTTCTAAGCAAATTGCCAACCTTTGGTGGCCTTACAAACCCTGTAGGTGGTTCATCCTAGTCCTCCAAGCCAATTTGCTACAAGCTGCAAGCATCAGATAAACCTCAAATAATTCTTCGATGGATTTAGCATGATTTCCAATCAATAAGTGGTGTTGATAGACACCATTAGTAGAAATTGAAGGGTAACATTCTTCAAGCATTTAACTCCAACAACCAAGCTTGACATACTTGATTATCAAATCCAAATATCATATGCACATAATCTTCAAATGAATCCTCTTCCAAGTGTAGTGCTCCAAAATAGAGAGGGTTAATTTAAAAAACAATTTAAGTCTTATAAGCCAAGACCCAAAACTCCCCCATTTAAGTGAAATATACATAAAGTACTTTTTCTCAAAACATAACTCAAAATTAGAAATATAAAGTACATTTTTCATTAGTAGCTTTTTACAAGTGGTCCACCATGTCCCATAACCTTCTTCTACCCTTAGCCATCAGAAACAAGATTGGGCTAAGGGTCCCATCAAGATCTCAATAAAAAAAATGGGGACATTGCAAGGTGAAGTACTCAAGGGTTTGGTAAAATATTTTGACCTTTTGTCTCTTTAGGAGGCAATTAAGGGAGCATTGAACTTGGAATCATCAGTTCCAAAGGATAAATTTCTGCCTGGAGGAAAGCAAAGAACAACACCTTTTGGGCAGCTAAGGACAACACCTCATGGGCAGCCAAAGTCAACATCTAATGGGCAGCAAAAGAAGCCATTCCAGCAAGGAGGGTCTCAACAAAAGAGCTGCCAAAAGCGAGTAAAGAGATGGAAACAAGAAATGAGCTCAAAAGAAAAAAGTTATGCATCACTTGCAAGGATCTATGGGACTTGGCCACAAATGTCTTGGGCGTGGACAAGTACACTACATTGACATTACATCCGATGGTGAATCAGAATCAGAAGAAGTTGAACTGAAAATTGGAACTCATGAACCAAAACATGAAAATAAGGAAGAGGTAGATACGTTAGAAGGCACACTTGCCACATTATTTGGTGCTCCTAGATATCATCCTTTTAGAGTTCGGGGAGTTTTGCAAGAGCTAAAGGTCATGGTGATGATTGACAGTGGGGAAACTCACAATTTTATCGGTGAAGGATTGGTAATCAAGATGGCTGTGAAAGCAAAGAATTCAAGGGCTTCAATGTGATTGGAGTTGATAGCTTCACCCTTCCATGTACCAAGAGACTTCAGTAGCTTAATCTTACTTTGGGGAGACAAAAATTAAGTGATGACTTCTATGTTGTAAGCATAGGAGAAACATATGTGGTATTTGGGGTACAATGGTTACAAACTTTGAGAGAAATCACCCAAAATTATCAAACTATGGAGCTGGAGTTTAAATCAGATGGGAAAGAGGTTGTGCTTTGTAATATCCTTTTTTATTATTTTTTTCTATCTTGGATTTTTTTTTTGTAATAATCTGAATTTATGCAAGCTAAAATAAATCCTAAACAACAACATGCAAATTGAAACACCAAATTTGATAACAACCCAACTATAATATTTTAATCAAGGAGCTGATTATAAATTCAAAACTGATTACAACAAACCCTTGCTACAAAAATCCCACAACAAATGAATAAACTCAACAATAAATACCAATTAATGTCCAATAGCTTGGAAAAAAGGTACCATAGTCCCCAATTGATACGATGGGCTAGAATATGCTATTGTAGATGTATGGCAGTCCCTTTTGGAGTGTGATGCTCGCTGGAATGTCCATTCAGATTGACGCTAAACATATATATGGGGCGAACACCCTCCAAATAACCATGCATGTGTACGACATCCAAATCAAGGGAACATCAACTACTGAGGGTTTCAAGAACAACAAACATCCACCTAGACACCAACGCAGCAGTTTGAAAATTATTTCAAACCCTGACATAGGCTGGAAATGATGACAATCCTCAATCACACTGAAACTGAAATTTAATCTTAATTTGCAAGCACACTTATGATTCTAGGATGGAATCACCTCAAAGGTTTAGAGGGTTTTTGTCCTTCACCCTTGTATATCAGAGGGTTTTCATCCTCAGATGAAAAGATTGAACAAAATGGTTGAAGCTCTAGATTAGGGTTTGATTGTCAAAGATGAATAATGATTCTTTTATCCGAACTTCTCCTTTTATAATTTTTTTTCAATTTCACTCTAAAAGTCTTTAAAAATACTTTTAATAAAATATCACTTTTCATCCACTTAATGATAATTATGTTTGGCCCTCTTAAATAAAGAATAAAATTAATTGTCCTTTTCATGTATAAAATAAAGGTGACTTTGGACAATTGAAATTATTATCATTATTTTATTTCCCTTTATTGCTTAGCTTACGAGAAATAAAGAATAGGCTATGGGTCTTCTAATTAGCTTATTTCCAAAAAGGGGACATGACATGTTTCGAGGCATGACCAATGGAGCTCTTAGAGTGGTCATGACAAAGAGGATGGAGAGAGCTTATTGTAGAGGGCAGGTAGCTAGGACAGTGCATTGTTTGGTTAACATTACAACTTCATCCATAGATAAGAAATCCTACCACATGGACATTCATTCGAGTTTAGACAATGTAATGTCCCCAAACGGGACAATTTAAACAAAAAGGGGTTTCCCTTGAAATCCACAATTTTTTGAATTTTGAAATTAAAAGTCAGCAAACCTTAGTTGGAAAAAATTGATCCAAAACCTTTACCAAATCCTAGTAAACCCTAGGCGTCAATATACAAGAGATGTGTAGACAATTTCCAGCGACCAAATTATCCAAAATTCACATGAATATTTGCAAATATAAGCAATAAATTGATAAATGGAAAGATGTACCTTTTCGCCAATTTTTGAGGATCAATTGCTATTTAATAATAGCTGTAAAAATATGATTTTTGTATCAAATACAACTGCTGTTCCGTGCTTAATTTCTGCTTCAAACCCTTGCCAAAAATATGCCACATGTACTAAAAAGCAGGGAAAAATTTCAGCGAACCCCTAGGTTATCCAAAATGGCCTAAAAAGTCCTCCAAGCTAGTCACCCAAGTCTCTCAGATGCAGAATAAATTACTGAATGTTTATTGGATAAAATCCCACATTTCACAAGTCGATTTGATCAAGAAACCTTGTCAATAAATTAAATAATAATATGAAAATTATTATTTAATATTCTAGCATGTTAGAGCCTCAAAACTTCATCAAATCTTCTCCAAATCCTACGCCAATATTCAAGAAAATTAATAATAAATTATAGAATATTAAATTGATCAGTTAGACCCCCAAAATAATCTCAAAACAATCCCACAAGCCTCCAAACCAAGTCATTCCACTTGCAAAATTAATACTAATATTAATCAGAATTATTACGCTCAAGTTGGACTTCAAATAGTCCACCAAACCCTTTTAATAATCTTTCAAAGCAAATCGCCTTACTCTAGGGCAAGTAACAAATCCACCTTTAGCAATAGGTGGCGTCAAAAGACATCTTTTGTAGAATAATCAACTCCAAAACTGCGAACACCTATTGGGCATGCATCTCAATATCTTCTTCAAGCATGAAGAAACAATACTAATTTTCAGCATATCTTCAATTGTGATCTTCACCTTTTATTTGTACCTTCCAAAGGGGGGTGAACGACCTTGGGGAGGTAAAATACTTCATAACTCTCTCTTGCCAACTTTTAGGATATATTTTCTTTTTCTTTGCTTTAGCTCTCAAGCCGACATTCCTTTTAATTTCACTTTAATATTTTTTGAATTAATTAAATAACTTGCCTCAATAAATTAGTAATTAAAGTTACTTTTTGGCAATAATTATTTTATATGAGGTTCTTGCTTCAATAATTAATTAAATTGCTCTAATAATTGAAATGATAAAAATCACTTTTCAAGTAATTTATTATTATAAAACCCCTTAGAATAATCATTAAAATTACCTTAATTTTCCAAATGGTTAAAACCACTTTTCTGGTAATTCGAATAATTATTTAAGATAGTTCTATTTTAATAATTTATTAAATTGCCTTGTATTTTTTAATGATTGAATACTATTCCGACAATTTTATTAATTATTAAAATTATATGAAAATGGGTCATTACAGTACTCCCTTTCCAAATATGCTTGCCCTCAAGCGAATACAAGCTGATATGCCCAATTACCGTGTCCAAGTGATAAAACCTGTTGTAGTGCTAAAAAAGCCTTGCTCATGTACCTATTAAGTGGAATAACTTTTGCCAAGAAGCATAACGTGACATTCTCCAAATGGAGAATGAATGCCATTCCACCTTGCCAACATGTCCCACAATACAACCAAAATTTGCCCTTGCTTCTTAAGAAGTGGTAGCCCTCAACGGAGCCATGAACCTGTTGTACCTATAATTTGGGGCCTGCCCCCAATCATCAATAGGATCTTCATGGCCTTCCTAAGGCTCAAAAGACTTCCCATCTTCCAACCCTCTCAATACTGAGTGGAAGGTAAACGAACTCCTTATATCTTCCAAATGAGTGAGATATGACCCAAAGTGGTTATGCAAATCACAAGTGAACCAAACCACTTTGCTGCCCTGTATGCAAAATTTCCTCATGTGCTGGTCCATGTCCCACAAAATATGCAAAGAGAAATCAGAATTATACTTTACAGGTGGGGAGGCCCCCAAGACGTATTTCTCACCATATAAGGACATCCAAGTGTGAAGCACACTCTTAACAAGAGGCTGCCCCTTATTACTCACCTTAGACATGCATAAGATCCTCTCCACACTCATGAATGGCTCCCAAAAATATCCACAAGGAGGCTGTATACACCCTACCAATGTGAAAGCTCCTTATGTCACCTTCCCAAAGTGCCAACAAAAACATGTTTCTTGAATCTTGCATAAGCTGGATTGTTTTAATCAAATCGACATTTCCTTCATGATGACATGGCTGTTTATGCAAATAAATCACTGTTTTTTCATGTAGACAAACATGAAAATAGATGTCCTCATACTGTTGACAAATATTTTCCACAAATCAGATTTTCTCTTGCCACTTAGAAAATTTCTACGGACTCAAGCAGGGAATTTTCTATGGACTCAAGCAGGGAAATTTCTACGGACTCAAGCAGGGAATTTCAGGAGGACAGAGAAAACACTTAAAGGGAATAAAGACAAAGGCAAAGAATCCCTTTGGACTATCTGTTCGGAGGAAATTTCTGCAAGACAAGGATAAAGGACCAAGAAGTAGACCCCTGCAAAAAGTCCGAAGGGTAGTTTACCCTTCGGAAAGATCGGTTTTAGTATTCCCGAAGGGCACCTACCCTTCGGGAAGGCACAAGACCAAGTTGGAGACCGTGGCAAAAAGCCCGGTTGTCCTCCAATTTTTTCGAAGGGCACGGGCGAAGGACACTTGGACGGGCGGAAGGGTCACTTTCAAAAAGGCCGAAGGGCACCTACCCTTCAGGCAGGCACAAAGACTAAATTAAGGACTTTTGTAAAAAGCCCAGGTGCCCTCCAATTTTTCCGAAGGGCATAAAGGGAGAGCTAAATGCCCTTGCGAAGGGCACTTGGTCGGCAGAGAGGTCCATGACAATTTTTCCGAAGGGGCAGTTGTCCTTAAGGAATTCGAAAATCCCGAAGGGCACATTCCGGAGGGAAAGGCAAGGTAAAGAATCCTTTGGACTTTTTGTCCGAAGGAATTCGGAAATGGCTTAAGACAAAAAATTAAGAGTAGACCAAGACATTTCAAAGAGCAGAGACAAAACAATTGGAATTCTTTCGGACTTTTGTCCGAAGGATTTCCTTCGGACAAAAAGTCTGAAGGAATTCAGAGAAAAGACCGACCAAAAAACTCGAAAGAATTCCGAAGGCCAAAGACTAGGATAATTCTTGCAGACTCTTTGTCCACGGGAAAGATGCGAAGGGAAGAAAGCCGCGGGAAAGAGGCGAGACAAAAGTCCGAAGAGGGATGCGGGAAATAAAGCCGAAAGAATTCTGTGGAAATAAACCCGAAAGAAATTGCCAAGCAGAGAAATCCGAAGGGAATAAGAAAACTAAGGGTGACATCCCGCAGGCCGTCAAATTTTGCCTGTGGGAAGTAACCGTTGGAACAGGGATAAAGCCAGAATTTCGTGAGAAAATATAAACCGGGTATAATTAGACTAACACCATCCGAATATACATAATCCCGCCAGAAATAGATACGAACAGTAAGACCAGAATAGAACGAAATACATGCAAACATCGGAGCTATTTTCGAACATCGGAGCTATTTTTGAATAATCAGTCAAAGCTTCAATTGATTGATAATTAAACAATCTCCAGCCAGCTCATGCATCCGAAAGTCTAACTCAGCTTCAGCAGGTGTTCCAAATTCGAATGACAAGTTGACTGTTCCTGATTCAGAGTTGACTAATTGATTAAACGCCACATCCACTAGAAGCTTTCCATGCGAAGGAGAATGATCTCTTCGTCCAACTCAGCTTGAATAACTGTTAACTCAGTTTTCAAATGCTACAACTCGGCAATCAAGCAACTCACATGGAGTTCTAAATTTAACATCTGCGTGGATCTTCATGCAAAAAGAGGTGGGCGGCTCATAACAAAGATAACTTCGCTTTATCAAATGAAGAAGCTTCATGCAAGGACAAAAAGGGAATATATAATTTATTGAAAGGCCAAGTAAAGCTTGGAGTTAACAAAAGTGAATCTTTCTCTTCAAGTTCTACGCCAATCTTTGGCTTTTTGTAATTCTCTCTATATAATGGCTTTCACCTTGATTAAAAGGATCCAATCTCTCTTGGTTAGACCAGACTCTGCCATTGGTGAGTTGTGTAACCTCTTCGATCAATAAGGACTATACTTTCAGATTTCAAGCGTGGCATAGTGTATATTTCTTCAGCAATTTGCATAAGTGGTAGAGTTCTCTCTCTTCTCAAATTCTGTTTCATACCTAGTTGCTATATTATCCTTGTGCAGGTCATGTTTAGTGTTCTTTATTGTCTCTTACTGAAATTGTAAGTGGATGTTAGGTGGCAGCAAAGTGTCTTGTATCGGACCTCTCTCCATCGTTTTCCCTCAGGTTTTAGTTATTGGATCGAACCTCTGCATGAAATACTTATGCATAAGTGATTAAATTGAAGTCTAAGGTCTTCCTTCTCCCTTGTTCGTTCAGTGTTCAAGGTTCCAAATTGAGTGGATCAAAATCTTGGTGTATCACCCCTTTTAGGTAGGATTTCCCCTTTAAGTTTTCTTTCTCCTTTTTCCACGGTACTCAACAGCGTAGAGTAGGAATATTCATTGATACATCATACAGGAACCAGCCTTCTCTAGAGGTTCTTTTCACTATTGAGGCACCCACCCTCGTGAAAAGATCCCATTGTTTCAACCGGATAGAGGACTGACAGTTTCGTGCACGTCCTCGAATCAGGGCGTAGCTCCAGGTTGACAACACATACCTTTCTTGTTCTCATGGCTGATGTCATAAAATTCTGAATTTTCTTCTTCCATACATGGTTGTGTTTGTTTCTTGAAGTCTGATTTTTCTGAGCAATAAATTTCAGAACTTATATGCACCTTCCTCCTACCTTTCAAGTGCTGGAAAATGCTCAAAAAACTCATGTGTTGCCTTCCAAAAAGCTGTTGTGTTTGCATACAAAAATCTGATTTCGAAGACAAATTAGAATCAGCATGTGCATACTCACCTTTCTCTCTTACCCTTGGCTGCCATGTGCATGATAAATTGCCCCCAATGTAGATTAGAGACCATGAATATAACAAAATTATTTCAGAATGTTCCAGAAAGAAATGATACCACTTTTTTTTAAAAAAAATACCTTGTAAATAGCTGCTCATAACTTGGGCCTTTTCCAAAGCCAAGAGAGGTGTCAAACCTTTACCCATACTTCCAAAGTTATTCATAAACCTTGGCGTAGGGGGTTGCCCATAGCAAATTAGGTACTACCCTTGCAATTCAAGTGTTCTATCCTCCTCTTCCATCCATGTAACATAAAAATCAGATTCATGCATACTTACCAATTACATGATAGGGCATTTTCCTTTTGGACTCATTAGCTGCCTATGCTTTGAAATTATAGCCCTTTTATCACTCCATCCAACTTCCTTATTTGGTTCAAGCTCCTTGTTTTCACCTTTTGTGACTTCACTGTCATGCACACAATTATTAAAAAATAAATAGACATCTTCAACCAATAAAAGATCTTTACTTTGTGCTTCTTTTAGTTCATACTTATTGATTTCCTCGTCTTTTTTATCATCCACTTGCAACTCTATGGGCTGCCCATCAAATTCTGATTTTTTTATTTCATTGACCCCTTCATAGGAGTCCTTATAAAGGGCTGTCCCTTCATTCTTTTATACCAACTCTCCATGTAGTTCGGTCCTCTCTTCCTCTACATGCTTCTCTATCAAATAAGGCCTCAATTTTTCCTCACAATTAATTGCAACATTTTCAAACAGCATATGTGCATTTGAAAAAAAAATCTTTTTTAGCCTCAAATCTGTCAATAAGATAGATAATAATGGGTCAGAAAGATCATCACTCTCATTGAGTGTCAAGGTCAAGATTCTCTGCATAGAAGCTACAACATTTTTGGTAGGATTCTTACAAGCAATTGCAAGGAAATGTTGAAACATTTTAACAATAAGTTCATCACACTCCATATATAATATCAAAATATATGCCCTGGTTGAAGCCATAGTTTCCAGGATGTTGACTCTTTTAGCGAAGGGGTGTCCTTTGTCCTATTTGAGATCTTGGAAGCTCTCCACAATCAATGAAAATATTTTCCTTATGATTTTATCACTATAGGGAACTTCAGGAACTGTTAGTCTTAAAATCTCATTAATACAACTAGTAACCAAGAGCTTTACCTCCTCTTCTGTATCTCTCAATAATTCATGTGGAACCAAGTAAGTCCTTGAGAACTATACAACCCACTTCATGGACTTATATTGTGATTGACTCGCTTTGGATAACCTCCTTTCTACTTCTTTCATGGTGTTGATTACACTTTCCACTGGTTGGCATAGGTTTCCTAGCTTTCTTCCTGCATTGTAGAGTCTTTATTTCTCCATTTCTTCCATGGCTTCTTTTATAATAACACAAAATCTTTTTACTTGCTTGTATTCAAAGTAATACCAAACCTCGTAGGTGGACAAGATCAGTGCTCTGATACCATTGTAATGTCCCCAAATGGAATGATTTAAACAAAAAATGGTTTCCCCTACAATCTACAATTTTTTGAATTTTGAAATTAAAAATTGGCAAACCCTAGTATGCAAGAAATTATCGAAAAGCCTTACCAAACCCTAGTAAACCCTAGGCACCAATATGCAAGAGATATGTAGACAATTTTCAGCCACCAAGTTATCCAAAATTCACCTGAATACTTGCAAATATAAGCAATAAATTGATAAATAGAAAGATGTACTTTTTTGCCAATTTTTGAAGATCAATTTTTATTTAATAATAGCTGTAAAAATATGATTTTTGTATCAAATACATTTGTTGTTTTGTGCTTAATTTCTACTTCAAACCCTCGCCAAAAATATGCCACATGTGCCAAAAATCAGGGAAAAATATTAGCGAACCCCTGGGGCATCCAAAATGGTCCAAAAAGTCCTCCAAGCTAGTCGCCCAAGTCACCAAGGTGTAGAATAAATTTTTGAATATTTATTGGATAAAATCCTACCTTTCACAAGTCGATTTGATCAAGAAAACTTGTCAATAAATTAAATAATAATTTGAAAATTATTATTTAATATTCTAGCATGTTAGAGCCTCAAAATTTCATCAAATCTTCTCCAAACCCTACATCAATATTCAATAAAATTAGTAATGAATTTTAGAATATTAAATTGATTAATTAGACTCCAAAAAAGATCTCAAAACACTTCCACAAGCCTCCAAACCAAGTCGCTCCACTTGCAAAATTAATACAAATAATAATCAAAATTATTATGCTCAAGTTGGACTTCGAATAGTCAACCAAACCCTCTTAATAATCTCTCAAAGCAAATCACCCCACTCTAGGGCAAGTAAAAAATCCACCTTTAGCAATAAGTGGCGTCAAAAACACTTTTTGTAGAATAATCAGCTCCAAAACTGCAAACACTTATTGGGCATGCATCCTAATATCTTCAAGCATGAAGAAAAAATATTAATTTTCTGCATATCTTCAATTGTGATCTTCACCTTGTATTTGTACTTTCTAAAAGGGAGCGAACCATCTTGAGGATATAAAATACCTCATAACCCTCTCTTGCCAACTTTTAGGATATTTTTTTCTTTTCTTTGCTTTAGCTCTCAAGCTGACATTCTTTTTAATTTCACTTTAGGCCTTTTTGAATTAATTAAATAACTTACCTCAATAAATTAGTAATTAAAATTAATTTTTGGCAAATTAAATAATTATTTTATATTAGGTCCTATTGTCAACCTGGAGCTGCACCCTGAATTGAAGATGTGCATGAAATGGCCAATCCTCTATCCCGTTGAAACAATGGGATCTTCTCATGAGGGTGGGTTCTTCAATGGTGAGAAGAACCTTCAGAGAACGCTGGTACCTGTAAGATGTATCAATGAGGATCTCTACTCTGTGCTGCGGACTACCATGGAAAAAGGAGAAGGAAATTTGAAGGGGAAATCCTACCTAATAACGGTGATACACCAAAAGATTGATCCACTCTACTTGGAACCTTGAACACTAAACAAACAAGGAAAAAAAAGACCTTCGATTTCAATCGATCACTATGCATAAGTATTTCATAAAGTTTGATCCAATGACCAAAACATGAGGAAAAATGATGGAGAGAGGTCTGATATAAGACACTTTGCAGCCACCTAACATCCACTTACAACTTCAACAAAAGACATAAAGAACACTTAACATGACATGCATAATACGATAAAGCTAGCAACTAAGTACGAATCAAAATTTGAGAAGGGAGATAAATCTACCACATATGCAAATCGCTGAATGAATATACACTATTTCAGCACTTGAAATCTGAAAGTACAGTCCTATTGATTGAAGAGGTTACACAACTCACCAATGGCAGAGTCCGATCTTGCTAAGAGAGGGATAATTTAATCAAGGCTGAAAGCCAACTTATATAGAATTACAAAAGCCAAAAGATTGGCGTTGAAAAGTAGAAGAGGAAGATCAACTTAGATTAACTCAAGGCTGACTTTGTCTTTCAATAAAATATGTTTTCCCTTTGTCTTTGCATGAAGCTCCTTGGCGCTAGTGGAAGTGGATGGCTGGGTTTATTGAAACGCCCACCTCTCTTTGCATGGAAATCCTCGTCAATGTCAATTTTAGCTTCTTCATGAGTTGCTGGAACGTTTGAAAGTATGAGATGACAATATCATGCATGAAATCCAATGCCAATGTCAATTTTAGAACTCTGACTTGATCCGTTGGAAGCTGAGTTGGAACGTTTGAAAGGCTGAGTTGGAACGTTTGATAGGCTGAGTTGGACGAAGAGATTATTATCCTTTGCATGGAAAACTCGTAGTAGATGTGGCGTTTAACAATTAGTCAATTCTAAATCTAGAATAGTCAACTCGATGTCTGAATTTGGAACTCCGGTTGAGCTGTTGGAACGTTACAAGCTTGAGACGGACGAAAGTGCTTGCATGGAAAACTATCTTGCTAAGTGAGATAAATTCAGGTTGAATTTATTTCCTAACTATCTATTTTATGTTTCTGTTTCTGTGCATGCGTTGCTCTTGGGTTTATTCCTACGGACTTGTCTTTGGTCTTAGATTCTTCTTCGGATCTTTTGTTAGTCCACTTTCTCAAGGATAGTTTGTCCTTCTCTGCCTTCGGACTTCACTCTTCGGACAAAAAGTCTGAGACTTTATCCTTCCTAGGCTTTTCTTTTCCTTCGGCTTTATTTCCTTCTCATTTTTCCCGCGAGATTTTTGTCTTTTGAATTTTGTCGGACGTTTTCCTATGGGCTTTATTTCTTTCGGCTTTGTCTTTCTCACTTTTCCTGTGGGCTTTTTGTATTTTGAATTTCCGCGGACTTTTTGCTTCTCACTTTTCTGAATTAATCATTCAGACAAAAAGTCCGAAGGAATTCCTTCAGACTTTTGTCCGAAGGATATCCTTCCTTTGTTTTCTCTTTTGCCTTCGGACTTTTTTCTATCAGGTTTTTTGCTTTGTAAATTCTCTGAATTTCTGCAGACTTTTTGTCCAAAGGAATTCAGTCCTTCGTCTTTATTTTGCCATCGACAGAATGCCCTTTGGTTTTTTTGGAAAGGTCTTGCCACCGACCAAGTGCCCTCCGCAAGGGCTTGTGTCCTTCCAGAATGCTCTTCGGGTTTTTTGGAAAGGTCTTGCCACCGACCAAGTGCCCTCCGCAAGGGCTTCTGTCCTTCTTCTGTGGCTTTTCGAAAACATTGTAGGGCACCCGGGCTTATTGTAGGGCACGCAGGGTTTTTGTAGGGAACCTGGGTTTTTTGTAGGTGTCCCTATTCCTTCGGACTTTATGTTTTCTTGACTTCTTTGGAGGCTGCGGACCTTGTCTTTTCAAATTCTCCAAAGTATTCCTTCGGACAAAAAGTTCGAAGGAATTCCTTCCTTTGTTATCTCTTTATTCTTGGCTAGTTTCTCGCGGACTTATTGCAAAGCTCATTCCTTTGGATTTCCTGTAGAGAACTTTTTCCGAAGGATAACATACCCTTCGGATTTCTTGAGTGTTGCTTCAAAATTTTGCAACGATCCTTTGAACTTTTTCGAAGCTATGTAAAATCAAGCCTTCTTTGTTTGAAGGAAATCCTGTTGTAGCCAAGGCATTTGCAAATGAGTATTTCAATTGGTCTACATCTACCCAATGTATTCTTTCTTCCTTGGCTAGAGATGTGAACTCTCCGAATGGCAAAAGAAAATCAGACCTGTGGAAGAATTGTCAACATTTCTGGTTACTCCGCTGGCTCAGCATGCCTGCTATGCTTTAGAACTCAGACCATATTGATGCTATTCGAACTCCCAAAACAATGATGAACCTGATTTCTGACTGAAAATCTCTTTTGATCATGGCTGAAGTAACCTCCTTCAAAATAAGAAGAGAAACACACGAAAGCAAAAAACTAAGCAAATGTGCAAACAAGCACTTATTGGAACAAAACTAAATGGAACAACTGTGCTTGAACAATGCTTGGAGGAAAGCAAAACAAATAAGGAACCTAGCTAACCATGATAAAGCATGATCCGCCTGGATCAAATGAGAAATTCTTGAACTCACTCCTTCCAAGAGATGGTACAAGTTGCAATATTAATCATAGCCTTTGATTAGGCATTTTCCTTGTCCACCAACTGCATTAGCATCTTTTCAAATGAGTCAACAACATACCAGTCAAACTCATGAAGCATAGGAGGTCGATCATGATCAGATTTTGGGATCTTGAGGGAAAATGAATTATCTAGGGTGTTTTGGAGAGGAGGGAAAGAGAAACTCTTAAAGACGTCTGTATTTTGTTTCTTCCACTTGGCCATTACCTCATCAAAGTCTGAAACTTGCTTGTCTTCCTAGACAACTTGAGCTTGAGGGATGATTGGTGAGGAAAGGGGAATATAGGAAGGTTTAGTCTCATGAATAGTCACTTGAATAGGCTCTTGACTCCATCTAGGAAGCTCCCTCGGCACACACTGGGCATGGTTAAGAACTTAATGAGAATAAGAAGCACAAGAACCCTTTGTAGACAATTGGTTTAACTCGATTTTCTGCCTTTCCCAAACCTCCATCTCTTCCAATACAAGAATACATAGTCCATTTATCTCTTTTGGATCATTGGACACATTTCGAAATAGACCATTCACTTCCTCATACTGAGAGTTAGAACAAACTCTTCTTGCATATGCTAGTATTCTGAGCTCTATTTCATTCATTCTTTCTTGAAGGCAAGTCTACTCATATGCAACATCATAGCCATATGGGAAAGATGAAATCCGGTCCTGAGACTGATATGGCTTACCAGGAAGGTAAGATCCATGCTCTTGATAAGGCTGATTATGAGAAACTTGATAAGGTTCAACATAGCTTTGATAATACTCTTGATAAGGCTGTTTAGGCTCATAGGTATCATGACCAGGCTGGTATGATCCATCATTGGGCTGATAACGAAACATAGCATAGGAATTCTCTTCATTCACAGCCATCAAAATTCATTCACGATAATGCAATAAAAACAGACTTACATGGAAACTGTCTTGAACGATTAGAAGCAATTGCTTGAGCTTGGAATCACCAAATACTTCTTGAAGAACACTGCTACAACTGTAATTTCATCAAGACCAGCTAAAATAGGTCCCACCGGGCGTGCCAAAAAACTTTTGTTGACTTGGAGCTGCACCTTAAATCGAAGACGTGCATGAAATGGTCAATCCTCTATCTAGTTGAAACAATGGGATCTTTTCACAAGGGTGGGTGCCTCAATGGTGAGAAGAACCTCTAGAGAAGGCTGGTTCCTGTAAGATGTATCAATGAGGATCTCTACTCTGTGCTATGAACTACCATGGAAAAGGGAGAAGACAACTTGAAGGGAAAATCCTACATAATAACGGTGATACACCGAAAGATTGATCCACTCTACTTGGAACCTTGAACACCGAACAATCAAGGGAAAAGGAAGGGCTTGGAAGGAACAAATCTGAGAAGATAGTTTCATAAAATCCGAAAGAAATCTAATGGAATGGACCTTCGAAAAATAAAATAAAATCCGAAAAGGGGACTTGGAAAGATACAGGCACTTCAAATAGTTTTCGGAAGAAGGGTCTATAAGGAAAAGCTTCGGAGACACAAAACCCTGTGGGAAAGTGAGAAGGCATAAGCCGAGACAATTGCATGAAGAAAGACAAGTCCGCGGGAATAAACCCAAGAGCAACGCATACACAGAAACAGAAACAAAAAATAGATAGCCAAGAAATAAATTCAACCTGAATTTATCTCTCACTCAGCAAGGAGTTTTAACGTTCCAACAGTTCAATCGGAGTTCCTAATTCGGACGTCGAGTTGACTATTCTAAATTTAGAATTGACTAATTATTAAATGCCACATCTACTAGGAGTATTCCATGCAAAGGAGAATAATATCTTCGTCCAACTCAGCGTTCTAGCAGTTCATGAAGAAGCTAAATTTAGAAGTGAGCTTGGATTTCCATGCAAAGAGAGGTGGGCGTTTCAATAAACCCAGCCGTCCACTTCCTCTAATGCCAAGGAGCTTCATGCAAAGACAGGGAAAATATATTTTATTGGAAGGCAAAGTCGGTCTTGAGTTAATCTAAGTTGATCTTCCTCTTCTATTTTTCAACGCCAATCTTTTGGCTTTTGTAATTCTTTATATTAATGGCTTTTCAACCTTAGATTTTTTCATCTCTTGGCAAGACTAGACCCTGCTATTGGTGAGTTGTGTAACCTCTTCAATCAATAGAAGGACTGTACTTTCAAATTTCAAGTGCTAGCATAGTGTCTATTCATTTAGCAATTTGCATGTGGTAGATTTCTCTCCCTTCCCAAATTCTGATTCGTACCTAGTTGCTAGCCTTATCGTATTATGCAGGGCATGTTAAGTGTTCTTTATGTCTTTTGTTGAAGCTGTAAGTGGATGTTAGGTGGCTGCTACATTAAGGATATTTTTTTCTGGAGACGACTCAAGGGAGAGGTCCTCCAATACATTAGAGAGTGTATTACCTACCAACAATACAAAGTAGAATAGGTATTATCAGCAAGTTTGTTGCAGCCCTTAACAGTTTCAAATAAAAAATGGGAGAGAATTTCTATGGATTTTATCACAGATCTTCCAAAAGTTTAGGGTAAGAGTTGTATATATGTGATAGTGGATAGACTTACTAAATGTGTTCACTTCTTTGTTGTTCCAACTGAGCTTAAGTTACCACAAGTTGTTGATTTATTTTTCTGAGAAGTATTCAGCGTTGATGGATTGCCTAAGAACATAGTAAGTGATAGGGATAACAAGTTCCTTAGTTTATTTGGTAGGTATTCATTCATTTGACATGAACCAAGTTAAGTCCTAGTACTAGTTAACACCCTCATACAAATGGGCAAACAGAGATTGTGAATAAGTGGATTGAGGGATATTTGAGGGACTATGTAGTGGGATAGGAAATAGTTTGGATCAAATGGCTCTATATGGGGGAGCATTGCTACAACACCTCACATCATATGTCCATTGGTATGACTCCTTGCAAGGCTTTGTATGTTTATGATGCTCTTCTTTTGTGGATTTGATTATTACAAATAGTAGAGTGCTAGGGGCAAGAGATTTGGTTGTACAGAGTCAAAAAATAATGGAGTCACTTGAGAATTAACATACGTTTTATGTGGACCAACATTGTATTGAGAGAACGTTTGAGGTTGGAGACATGGTTTTCTTGAGGTTGCAACTCCATAGACAGTCTTCTCTCAAAAAAAGTGGAGCTGAAAAGCTCAAGCCTCGCTTCTATGGGCCTTAAAGGATTAAGCGGAGGATTGGAGAGGTTGCTTATGAGCTTGAATTGCTAGATTACAACCAAATTCATAATTTATTTCATGTTTCGTGCTTCAAAAGGGCACTAGGACAACACATTATTCCTTCAGTTGAATTACCTCATTTAGATGATGAAGGTAAATTGATCTGGGTGTTAGAAGCTATTATTGATGTCAAAGAGAAGAAATTGAGGAACAGGAGCATAACAAAATATTTGATGCATTGGAAAGATCTCCTAACATAAGATGCTACATTGGAAGGTGCAGAGATCCTTGAGCATCGTAATTTGCAATTGCTTGAGGGCAAGCAATTCTCGGAAGGGCAAACTATCATGTCCCTTTTTTGGAACTAAACGAGTCAGAAGAACCATAACCTATTCCTTATTTTCATTAGGTTAAGGGCTAAAGTTAGGGAGGTAAATTAATGATAATTTTTTAAGTTGTCTTAAGTCACTTTTATCTTATAACATGAAAATGACACTTGTGTATTATTATTATTATTATTTATTAAGAGGGCCAAAAGTAATTATCATTAAGTGGATGAAAAGTGATATTTTATTATAAGTATTTTTATATACTTTTAGGATGAATTTGGAAAAGAGAAATTATAAAAGGAGAATATCGGCTAAAAGAGTCATTCATTATTCATCTTTGACAATCAAACCCTAATCCAGAGCTTGAGCCATTGTGTTCAATCTTTTCATCTGAGGATGAAAAGCCTCTAATATATAGGTGTGAAGGATGACAACCCTCTAACCCTTTGAGGTGATTCCATCCTGGAATCATAATTGTGCTTGCAAATCAGGATTAAGTTTCAGTTTCAGTGTGATTGAGGATTGCCATCAATTTCCATCCCTCAAGAGGGTTTGAAATAATTTCCAGACTGCTGCATTGGGGTTTATGTGGAGGTTTGTTGTTCTTGAAACCCTCAGTAGCTGATGTTCCCTTGATTGGGCTACCGTACACATGCATGGCTATTTGGAGGGTGTTTGCCCCATATCTATGCTTGGCATCAATCTGAATTGAGGATGGTTGTACTCCTTCCTTGTTGCCTCCTTGTGCCCACCGTGGACATTTTGGATTATGTTTTAAATGCTTTCCCCAATCTCTGAAAGGTTGCTCAATATTTTGAATTCTAAACCAAGGCAAGTCAAATAACTCAACCATGAGATGCCATAATCGGAAAACAAAGGGGCAACTAATAAACAAATGAGTGAAATTCTCTTCATTCTCGAAACACAACACACATCTGAAAGCGCCATTAGACCCTCTTTTCATAAGCTGATCCCCTGTTAATACTCTCCTCAAAACCAACCAAACGAAGAAATTGACTTGTGGCCAGAGATTCCCCTACCATAAATTTTTAAAAATATTCCTTAAAGGATGGGGATTCACTGTACACAAAAAGTCATAGCCGCCTGAGACAAAATAAATACTTTGTGATGTATTTCCTTAAGCAATCGAATCCAGCTCTTCAGAAGAAGAAAGAGTTCTTGATTTTAAAATCTGCTCCATCTGATTTCTTTGATTCTCCTAAAGCTGAATTGGCCATTCCCAAATAGGAATCCAGCTTGGTCCAATCTCCCAATGATAGACACTATGCTTACAATACTTTGCAACTTTCACTCACCTTTTGTCATGAAGAGCTTGCATCACTAATTGTAATTCATGAAATTCAGAGATAGTTGGCTGGTGACCATCTCAAGAATCAGTCAAAAAATTAGCTATCTGACCATTTTTAATTATCCAAAATAAATATCTCTTAATAATCTCCTCACCAATTTTGAGGACAGCTAGAATAGGAGATCTTCTAGAAGGGAGGGACAATCTAATTATCCTTTTAGGTGGATTATTTTCTGCATATTTAGCTTTGATATGAACAGCCCATAGGTCATTCTGATATTTGATGCTTCCTCAGATGAAGAGGTTGGTTTTGTAATTAACGTTGTGTATTAGATTTCAAATAAATTTATATATATATTTTTTATATCTATCATAAATGAAATACAATTTCTGCATCATAAATCAACTAGATTTGTATTTTATTGCTTCTACAATTAATTTTAATAATTGTGAATCTATTTTATAAGAAGCTTAATTGATTGCCAAAATATGTAGATGGAAGCTGAGTCTTTTTAAACGGATTCAACGTTTAATAACATGTGGTACCTAACCCCATTTCATCACAAGTACGACCGAAGAATGCAAAATGATCGTGTAAGGGCTTCAACGTCTTCATGCGATCCTAGATGTGGTCACCATATATTGACTCCACCTCTTGCAAGTTTTTTGACTCCACATCCTACACTTACATCGAATCTGCCTCTACCATCTATAATGACTCCACCTTAAGTAGCCACATTGACTCCATCACTGACATCTTGCATTCAACCCACAAAGCATTCATTAGAACAACCTTGGACCTCATTCGATCACTATCTATACATGTACAAGCACTTAAAAAACCTCCCTTGGCAATAATTTGAAAATGTTTAGAAATTTACTATATTGTAAACTTGTAGGTTGATACATCCATTTAGAATTTTACCAGTGTCAACTGGTTAAAAATAGAGGTTTAAAGTATCAATTATAATTATATTTTTGTTCTCAATAGAATATAATTTGAAGCTTTTTAAATTTTTTTTTTTTCACAATACGCTCCTTTATAGTGGATGATGTATTGAATGACACCCTCGTGTAATTTACTAGAGGTGAAATCTTTTTGTAGGTTGTT
This sequence comes from Torreya grandis, assembly GCA_037957365.1. Lineage (NCBI taxonomy): Eukaryota > Viridiplantae > Streptophyta > Pinopsida > Cupressales > Taxaceae > Torreya > Torreya grandis. The sequence continues at coordinate 8,662,682 of JARHVA010000059.1, read as the reverse complement.
TTGGAAACATAATCTACCCTTCACATGCTAGTGCTAAAATATTTTTGCAAAATTTTTACATAATTTGTTTTACTAACTCTCTAATTGGAACTTCATGAAAGTGATACATTTTTGATGATGCCCTTGATATCAGGAATAATTTGACAACAACCAATTTTTTAATATGTATTTCTATTTTTAGTTGTGTGGGGAATATTGAGGATACTTTCTAATTATAGACATATTTTTTCTTAATATTGAATATAAAATATAAAATTGAAATACAAATTACAGACTTATTTGCAAACTAGAGACATTGATGAATTAAACTGTATGATTCCAAATTATGGTACCGAATATTAATTTATTTTAAAGCCGAAATTGTAATTAGACATTGATCCATTAAACTTTCTTTCTTGACATTAGAAATGCAAATGGATTTGTAATGGAAAAAATACATTTTATTCAATAAACTATATAATAATAATTACAAACCCACTTTTGGGAGGTCAAATACCAAGCCAAATAGGCAAGATGTCGCCTGATGTCATCTCCTAACATAAACTCTGATGCAGCATGCATCAGGATATAAAATCAATCTGGTGGGTTTTTTTTTTTTTTAAGTGGTTTCTATTTCGCTGATGCTATTAACGTCAAAGTAATATAGTGACATAAGTCTACACCAAAGATCACGAAGAGTTGAAAACGCGACACTTTTTTTGTTGCTATCTCCTCAAAATCTACTAGTGAATGTTTCCTACAATTAATAAATTCGGGACAAATATGTATCATGATAAGATTGGCATCCATTCACAGTAAATCTATCCTTGTTATTTTGTTCTTGTTATTCTTACCCATCCACAATACAGAATTTTAATCAATTGTAATGCGTATGCCATATCTTTCGGAAAAATGCTGGGTGCATATTCTAATATTGTTGGTTCTCATGTTTGAGTCACGATTCTAAATTACTGAACTCCATTCTCTTGTATCTGCTCTCGTCTTCCAATTTTTTATTCTGAAATGTGTGTAAAGATGCAAACAAATGAACAGATATCTTACTTCAGATTCTAATACAAGGTTCTTTACTCAAATCAGGATAAAGCATATTTTAGCAAAATATCTTATCAGCGTATTGATGGCACTTTTTATAGTCCTATTGCTAGGTGTACCCAAATCACACAGTGTGCATCAGTTACTTTATTGAGATCTCCTAGAAAATTATCCAAAATTTTCTCTCTAAGATCCTCATAACTCAGCACTCTGAGCCCTCCACCATAAATAGCAATGGCATTGACCATTGCTTGCCAATATGGAGAACTTGCAAAATTGAAGGGCAAGTTAAAATAAGACTAAAATTTCCAAAGGTTTTCTTTGCCCTTACATGTTGTGCTTGATTCCAATTGGTGCTTTCGAGTGATGGTTGTGATCTGGGATTGGTATACTGGCTAAAATGCTTATGCATCCCACCAAAAGTGGGAATAGAATGGCTAGCTAGTGCAGCAGCCTGACGGGTTTGAGTCTGAGCCACTGTTGGCCTTGGAATGGTGAATCCATGGGGTTTGTATTATTAGGTCTAAATGCAACCCAACTTTGGGACATGGCTTCCCCGATCTCAACTCGCTTTCTTTTCCTCTCTTGCCCCTTTTCAGGTTGTTGTCAAGAATCCTTCATTTGATGCATCACATCCTGTGGAACTTTGAATATTCTAGATAATCAAGACATTTATCAGAGGATACTCATTTCCTTTTTGCTCATATTGTTTGTAATATTCTTTGCATATGATACTGCCAATACTGCACATAGTCGAAATAGAAGATCTGGTTCTAGTGTTACGGCTAGAGTTTTAATCTGTATGGTTTATTACACAGTTTGCAGGGGCGGCTCAGTCTCTGGGTGCTGGAGCCATACTTGTTAATCCTTGGAATATCACTGAGGTGGCATTTGCCATTGGCATTGCCTTGAATATGTCAGAAGAGGAACGTGAGGAGAGGCACTGCCTTAACTTTGACCATGTTACTACTCACACTGCCCAGGTCTGGGCCGAAACATTTGTCAGGTAAAGTAAATTGCTTTTTTAAGAGTTTATGCTGTTTGACGAGTCCATTCATTGGTTCTATTAATGGATGGTGGTTTTCTTGGTACAAATATTGGAGTTCCTGTTGCTTCAATTTATAGGCTCTCATATAATGAGATACACACCTGGATGGCTTATCTTTGGAAAATAAGTTTTTTCAAAATGTGATGGACTTACTTTGATCGATGCATGTTTTGTTTCTTTCTTCTTTGTCATGATGGTCTCTAGCAAGCTTTTAATAGGTAATTAAAATTTTCAGATCTGAAGAATTCTTTCATATATTAGAATGCCAGATCAAAGATATTCTAGTGGGTTACCTTCAGCTGTAATCGAGCTTGTATCAAATATGACCATTCTTTTTGCTATTCTATTTTCAGTATGGTTCTTGTGTGTATTGGGCAGACTGTAAGCATCACTTTAAGCATACTTGAACTGCATTGTTGCATCCCCATTCAATTCATTGTGGTTTGTTAAGTTAGCAGTTAGTATAATCATCTTTGAAGTGTCTCTATGATAAATATTACCACTACGTGTGTCTGCTCTGAATGCATTTTCCTTGCCAGACACCGACTCTTTGCAAACTTAAGAGTCTATTTGTCCTACATTTCTGCAACAAGGAATAGTTCCTTTGCAGGTAGTTTTGTGTAGCACCTTACAGGGAAGCTCCCTTCATAAGATCTGAACTGTGCTTAACTATTTCATTATTTGGAATAACATGGTGCTAAGACTAGTATATGTATCTTTGAGATTGCAATTTTGGACAATCTTTATAAACTTTCAGTATATGAAATGTGGGCAACTTAGGAATTTATATTGGCAAATAAAGAGAAATGCAATCAACAATATAGCATTTATGATTGTTGAAAGTCACATATAAGTGGGGGTTGTGCTTCATAATCTCAGTTACAAGAAAATGATTATTCTCCATTCCTAGAACACAATAGACATTAAGGAAGATCAGCTTTTTAACTGACATGGTTATTTGCACATTTCCTTTTCCTTCCAGTCTTCATTCCTTCCCACCAACAAAAACCATAGTCAGTAGAAGATACATTACTCAGTAGAAGATACATTAGCAAAATAGTTAATACACCAATATCTCCTATAGGTAAAATGATGAGATGCACTAGAATCTATGTATCATGCATATGTTTTCACATTTTTTGGCTTATCCCTAGCCATAAACACAGAGATCCTCCTCTACCTTATGTTTTGCAATATTGGCTTGCTTCTTAAGCCTTTAGTTATTTTTGTCATCTCATAAAACTTCTTCTTATGGCGTAGCTTTCCACTTTAATGGCATTTAGAAGTCTTTTTATTACCTAAGTCACCGTCCTGCTGCTGCCCTATTTGTTCCCTCCATTCTTCTCAACAAATTGGCCCTTACTCGTGAATTTTGTTGCCGAGGCCATCTTTGAACCCTCATCCCCATTGCTACTACCAAATTGTTTTTTCCACCTCTCTTGCTGCAAGAGTTTAGTGTTCAACTCTTCCAACTTCAGGTCAACATGAATAGCAACAATCATACTTTAAAAAATCGTACTCAGAAATTACTTGGCAACCTAAAATTCTAACTCGTTTTCGAGACTCGGCAATTACTTGGTAATTACTCGACAACTTTATTGCTACTTTAAAAAATATATAAATTCATAAAATAAACTGAAATAACATATAAAACACTTTTATAGACTATAGTCGTCAATGCACCATAGACTTTAGCCTTATTAATAAACACGTGCCTTAAAAAAACAAAACAATTGATATTATTATAAAACCGTGGGCCTCTAAGACTAAAACCGCTAATCTATGAAATATAAAATAACCGCAACTTAATAGACTTAGACCACTGGGTTTATAAACATACTGAAAGCTCTATATAAAATAAATTTGCAGCCCAAACCATATGATAAACCACCGCTGCCATGCTAGGGGTAAACCATCTACGAGTTACTAACCATAGAAATATATATCACCGTGCTTCAAGGGACCGCCGCTCACCACCAAGCTTATACAAAACCACCATCCTAACTCCGTCGAATCGGACCACTCAAGGCCAATGACTCCATTCTATATCTCCACCTCTTGTGGTTTTGAGCACCAAATCACTGCTGACTGCATGCAACAAATAATGTGACAAAGTCATGTGAGAGCGAAGGTTCAAGCCCTAAGGGCCACATGTGCATGGATAAGAAGTTGGGCCTTTGGCTCCACCAAAAATGCCATGGAAACCAACTCGGGCTTGAAATCCCTCAATGCTTATGCCAAACTCGATAACTCAGAGTAGAGCAAAAAATTACAATGGAAGCTCTATATTAAAATACATGGGCACCCTTGGCGTCAAAGTTGCAAACCCAAATCACAACCAAAATGATGCATACAGTCTGTGATTCTTCACATTAACAGATGGAAATAATAAAATCTTCGGTGGAAGTTTCAGAGCAGAAAATCGCGACGTAAAATAGTAGAATGACGTATTTTTTCTTCTTGTAATGTCCCCATTTTCACATCACACATGAGGAGGTTTGAAGACCTTTAGTCTATTTCCCCATAGACTAGAGGGTTCCTTTTTGGGGATTGTATTTTATTAATTATTTAATTACTTGCCCGAATAGTGATTTTTATCATTTGTTGTTTTAAGGCAATTAATTATTTAATTAATAGAATATGTTGAAGATTTGATTGGTCGACTTCAAGTGATCAAAAGAGAAAAAAGAATTAAAGAAAGTCGGAAAAAGGTTGGGTTTAATGAAAGCTTTACTCTCCCCAAGTGATTCGCCCCACTTGGAAGGGTATATTGGCGATTTAGAGGACTCTTTTTGCGCATGTGTGAATTCAAGTTATTGCTCTTCATACATGAAGGGAACTATTGGTATGTATGCCTAATAGTAATTGCTCTTGTGATCTATCTATAGTGGTGTCTTTTGACGCCACCTTGCAGAGGAAATTATTTGTTGAGGCCCTAAAAGACTAGCGATTTGTTTGTGGAGGTCTAGCATAGGGTTTTGAGCTTATTTTTGAATGTGATATGCTTTGGTAACTTTCTGTTAATTATTCCAGGTGTGGTGACTTGTATTGGAGGTGATTTGTAGGTGATTTTGGGATCAAAAAGAACAAATAAACATTTTAAAATTTATTGCTAATTTTTTGCCTATTAGCGTTGGGGTTTTGAGGTGATTTGCAGATATTTGAGACTTCAAATTAATGCAAAACCTTCTAATAATTTTCTGGTATTTTTCCTTGACTTTGGCAAGTTGGGTGATTCATCTTGAGGGTTTGCAAGGGTCATTTCTTGGCTCAATAAGTTCATTGTAATTTTTCTCATAATTTTCTAATTATTGTGGCTATTTATGACAAGGGTTTGAAGTGAAAAATCAGTCAAAAAACAAGTGTAAGTGTGGAAGAAAAATCAAAATTTAAGGGTTATTTGCAAGTGGCAGTTGGACTTCACAAAAATAAGGAAAAAATGTATATATTCATAATTTCAGTTTGGTACTTATTTTGGCATAATTTGTGATGAATTGTAAATCAATTAATTGCTGAAAATTGTTTACAACACACTTCAAGTGTGATGCCTAGGGTTTGAAGGGCAAATTTATTATTGAATAAATATTTGGGAGCTAGGGTTGGTTGAATTTGTTTATTTCAGATTTCATTTTATTGTGGATTCAAGGCATAAACAATTTTATATCCAAATATCCTCTTTTGGGATATTACAGTGGTATCAGAGCCATTTTTCTTGCCATCTTATGAAGTTGTAATTGATGCAATCAGGCAAATAGACTTTATTTTATCAGAAAAGGGAAAAGACCATGGGTGACCAAGAGCCTAAAGAGTTTTCTGCAAAATAGGTGAATTTTTTACAGGGTTTGATTAAGGATAGCCACAAGGATCTTCAACATACTTTGGGTATGCAATTTGCAGATGTGTTGAGAGCCACACAGAAAGGAAAGGAAAATCATCAATCAGATGAGAATAGTTCGAATGGTCATGAGAGGGTTTCTGTTGATCCCCCTAATAAATTCTTCAAAGGCATGTTTTTGCAAAAGGAACCAATTGTGGAGGTTGAGACATCAAAAGATAATCCCTTTGAAATTAATCAAAGAGAGTATGCAGCCCTGAATTATGAGACACAAGCTCTTCTATCTTTCCGGGACCATTGTGAGATGAAAGACGGATCCAAGCCAAAGGTTCATAATATGCAACCTCGTAGAGATTTGCAACAAAGGTTGGATAAGATTTCCTTGACGGTACTGATAAAATTCTTGTGAGATTGTGGTTGAAGAAATTAGAAACATATTTATCTCTTAATCCTATGTATGAAGAAGCTCTAAAATTTGTCACCTTACACTTGGAGGGTATTGCTCATGAGTGGTGGTTTCATGGCCTTATCACACAAGGTCATGGGTCTATTACTACTCTAGAGGAGTTTAGTAAAATGATTATGGAGAGATTTGATAGGAGAAACCCTGAAATACATTTTCGTGAGTTGGCCCAACTCAAACAAACACATGACGTGGAAAGGTATGTTATTGATTTTCAAGGTGTTTCAGTTATGGTCTCAGATGTTAGTGAGAGAAGATTGGTTGTTCTATTTATTGAAGGATTGATTGAACCTTTGAGGGGTTTGGTCAAGGCTTTTAATCCTCTTTCATTACAAGATGCCATCACTAAGGCATTGGATTTAGAGTTTTCAGCTTACAGGGGCCATGAAGGGCCAAAAGGGCAACCAAAGGCAGCCACATATTCGCTGCCAAAATGGGCAAATAGTGGACAGCCAAGGTCTGATTTTTATGGGCAGTGAAAGCCACCACAAGTGCAACTTAGAATACCACCTATTGGGCAACAAAGGAAAACTTTTTCAGCTTATGTGCCACCTCATAGATTGCTGCCCCCTAGTGGCAATATGAAAGATGAGAGGGATGAGTTAAGGAGGAAGGGATTATGTTTCACTTGCAAGGATCCATGGATCAAGGGCCATTGTTACATGGGTAAGGGACATATCCACTACATTGAGGTAATGGATGATGATTTTGATATTGTTGATACTAATGTTGAACAAATTGAGAATGTTGATGAGCATGTGAATAAGGAGGACACACAAGAATTGGGTAGTACACTTGCTTTACTTTCAGGAGCCGCCAAATATTATCATTTCGTGTGAGAGGAATACTAAAAGGGCACAAGGTCACCATCTTGGTTGATAGTGGGGCCACTCATAATTGCATTGGTAAGAACTTAGTGACAAAATTAAATCTTGAAAAAGAGGAGTTCCAAGGTTTTAAGGTCACTATAACAGATGTATTTGCTCTTCCTTGTATCAAAAAGATTGCCAATCTCACCATTTCTTTAGGAGGATATGAGGTATGTTATGATTTCTATATAATTGATATAAGGGATATGGATCTTGTGTTTGGAATTCAATGGTTGCATTCTTTGGGAGAATTCTCCCTCAACTACAAAGATTTGATTCTCAAATTCAAGATAGGTAACAAGGAAACAATTATTCAAGGTTTGGTTAATGGCTCCCCTCATACAAATCTTGCATGTTGCAAGAAAAGGTAGAAATCAATTTTGTGTCTTTTATATCAGCGAATTGGAAAGAATTGATTATCATGGAATATGCTAAAAACAAATTTGCTAGTGACTTGATTGAAGGTAAAATTGTTGATGAAAAATTCAGATTAATGAATGGGCTTATCCTCTACAAAAATAGAGTCTTTTTGGTGCATGAATCTAAGGTGAAGGACACTATCTTAAGGGCTGCCCATGACACTCCTTTTGCTAGTCACCAAGGGTATTTCAAGACCTACAAACTTGTGAGAGAAAGGTTCTTTTGGAAGGGCTTGAAGAAAGAGGTACTTAATTACATTCGAGAATGCTTAGTTTGCCAAAGAAACAAGAGTGAAAATACTTTTCCAGCTAGTTTATTGCAGCCCCTTCTGTTGAACACACCTATTTACTAAGAGGTGGGGTGAATCAGTAGATAATCTAAAACTAGTCCATTAAAAACCTTTTTGCAAAAAATGTGAATTCATACGTAAATCAAAGAACAAATGCATAAGTCACACACACAGAGAAACACATAATGCCAAATTTTACGTGGAAAACCCAAAGGGAAAAACCATGGTGAGAATTAGCTGCTAGAATCTACTGTTCTAATCCAGCCTCACAATAAAATGCCTTACTGGCTTACCTCACTGGTTACATTCAAGGACATCGATCTTTAGGAGACACCAATCTCCTTACTGAGCACCAACCCAGTTTGTATATAGGCACCAACCTACCTGAACTATGGAGCTATGACTCCAGTGTACAAAATGGATTCACAAGTAAATAAAGTTCAATGTTCTTTGTTACAAGTCGAATTTGTAATTGCTTACCTTCTCATTGTTTGTGTGCCCTATCTTCCTGCTTGCTTAATCTCTGTTTGCATATGTCTCTCACTTTGTATCTGCATACATCTGGTTATGCTTTATTCAGATACACTTCATTCCCCTTTCTTCTTCTTTGCGTTTTACTCTGTCTACATATTTCTTTTGTCGACAGCCTTTTTTCTCACACTTGAAAATGCAGTAACAACAGTGACAACAACGTATGTTCTCATGAAGTCGTTTATATTCAACTACCTTTTAGGGTTTTTCATCTTCTCCTTGCATTCACACCCAACTGCACTAAACTGGTTCTCATTAAAGATGACTTATATTTGCACGTTCCTCGTGTCTCAGTTTATACATCACCTTGCAATGGTCAATTCTCTTTTCTTCATTTGACGTCTGCTTAGTTTATCTCATAAATGCGCAGCGTCTCCAATCGAGATTGATCGGTTGAATCAATCAGTCTCGAACCCTGTGTAGACCTTTTCAAGCTCATCGTTTGCCTGGTCCTGTCTTTAATCAAGGATTTACTCATTTTGTCTTTGATGCCAGTCACTGTTTATTTGAGTCGTCCGTTGTTTTCCCTGTCTAGAACTGTCGATTTTTATCTCGTGTCTTGATATTCTTTTGGTTCGTTTTCGCTCCTTTCTATTCAGGGTTTCTCTCCTTCTGGCTTTTCTTATTCAAGCTCTTTCTATCGAGGTCATCTTCATATTCTTTCTCGTGATCTTCTCTTTCTCGGGCCATTCTCTTTCTCCTTCAAGCTTTCTTTTCTTCAGACTTTTTGTCCGGGTCTTTCTTTTTGGTATTTGGGCTCTTTTTCTGAATTTTTTTAGACTTTTTGTCGAGTCTTTTCTCTCGGGACCTTTCTCTGAAGTTACCCTTTGGGTTTTTTACAATGGTGTACTTTCCCTTCGGGCTCTTTCGAAACTACCCATAGGCTTTTCTTCCGAGGGTCCTCTTACCTTTCGGGATTTTTGAAAAGTGCCCTTTGGCATCTTTGGAAGGGTTCATATACCCTTCGGACTTTTCGACTTACCCTTCGGCTTTCTTCAAAGTGTCCTTCGGCTTTCTTCAAAGGGTTCACATACCCTTCGGCTTTCTTCAAAGTGTCCTTCGGCCTTCTTCAAAGGGTTCACATACCCTTCGACTTTCTTCAAAGTGTCCTTCGGCTTTTTGAATGTACCCTTCGGATTTTTTGCAAAGGGACAGTTTTCCAAAAAAGGACTTGACAATTTTTTTGAAAGAATTGTCCTTGCCATTTCTTCCGAAGGAATTCTTCAAGGCTATTTTGGGTTTTCCATCCTTCTTGACTTATGTATGTACGAGAAGTCGAGCCACTCAGAAATCCTGATTGCTTCTTCTAGACCCTTTTGGGTTTTTGACATTACTTGACTTATCAACTTGAAAGAAGCAGTCCCTCTTCAAAAACCCGATTACTTCATCTAGACCCTTTCGGGTTTTTACTTCTACTTAGCTTATCAACATAAAGAAGTAACGTGCTTGCAAATCCCCAATCACTTCTTCACTGGACCCTTTCGGGTTTCCCACATTGCTTAGCTTATAATCATAAGGGAAGTAAGATGCTCCCGAACCCCCGATTACTTCTTCTCTAGACCATTTTGGATTTTTCACTTTGCTTAGCTTATAATCACAAGAGAAGTAAAGCACTTGCGAATCCCTGATCACTTCTTTGCTAGACCAATTCGGACTTTTCCCATTGCTTGGCTTGACCCGTTCAGACTTTTCACCCTACTTGACTTGACAAGATTGTGAAGTAAAGGTATTGGAGAAATCCAATTAACACTGCAAGTTTGTTCAACTCATCCTTTGGCATTAATGCAGAATCGCACCTGCTTCCTTTGACATCAATGACAATATCATAGACATCAATGACTATTTCCAACACCTTCCTATTCCCTCACAAAAATGGGAAAGTATCTCCATGGATTTCATTACAGGTTTGTCTATGGTACAAGGTAAAAATTGTTTATATGTTGTGGTTGATAGACTCACAAAATTTGTCATTTTTATCCACTTTCAGCTAAGTACAATGCTCCCATGATTGCTGATGTATTTTTCAAAGAAGTTTCCAAATTACATGGGCTGTCCAAAAATATTGTAAGTGACAGGGACAACAGGTTTATGAGTTTTGTTTGGCAAGAACTTTTCCGTTTGACAGGTACTGAGTTCACTCGTAGCACTACCTATCATCCCCAAACCGATGGGCAAACAAAAATTGTAAATAAATGGTTGGAAGGTTATTTCAGGAATTATGTTTCAGGGCAGCAATCTGCATGGGTAAAATGTTGCATATGGCGGAACATTGCTACAATGCTACCTTTCAGATGTCTATAGGTATGACTCCCTTCAAAGCACTTTATGGTTATGATGCTTTATCCTTCATTGATTTGCTTCTAACAGATAGTAGAGTGTCGGGAGCTAAGAACTTGGTACAACAAGGATATGATATCATGAAAGCGTTCAAAGAGAACCTACAACATGCTCAAAATCAACAAAAATTGTATGCGGATCAGCAAAGAGTTGAGAGGTCATTTGAAGTAGGCGATTGGGTGCTTTTGAGATTGCAACCTTATAGGCAAACATCCCTCAAGCAAAGTGGCTCAGAAAAATTAAAGCCACAATTTTATGGGCCTTACAAAGTGAAAAGCAAGGTAGGCGAAGTGGCCTATGAGTTGGAGCTTCCGAAAAATGGTAAGATTCACAATGTATTTCATGTTTCTTGTCTTAAGAAGGTTCTTGGGCAACATATTTCTATTTCTTTAGAGCTGCCCCCTTGAATGATGAAGGGAAATTGATCTTAATTCTGGAAACTATCATTGAAGTTCGTGAAAAGAAACTAAGGAATCGAAGCATCAAAGAATATTTGATTAGATGGAAAGACTTTCCACTTGAGGATGCCACATGGAAAAATGAGGACATCTTGGAGCATCCTAGCTTGAAATTGCTTGTGGGCAAGCAATTGTGGGAAGGGGAGGCTGTAATGTCCCCATTTTCACATCACTCATGTTTCTTGTCTTAAGAAGGTTCTTGGGCAACATATTTTTATTTCTTTAGAGCTGTCCCCTTTGGATGATGAAGGGAAATTGATCTTAATTCCGGAAACTATCATTGAAGTTCGTGAAAAGAAACTAAGGAATTGAAGCATCAAAGAATATTTGATTAGATGGAAAGACTTGCCACTTGAGGATGCCACATGGGAAAATGAGGACATGTTGGAGCATCCTAGCTTGAAATTGCTTGTGGGCAAGCAATTGTGGGAAGGGGAGGCTGTAATGTCCCCATTTTCACATCACACATGAGGAGGTTTGAATACCTTTAGTCTATTTCCCCATAGACTAGAGGGTTCCTTTTTGGGGATTGTATTTTATTAATTATTTGTCTGAATAGTGATTTTTATTATTTGTTGTTTTAAGGCAATTAATTATTTAATTAATAGAATATGTTGAAGATTTGATTGGTCGGCTTCAAGTGATTAAAAGAGAAAGAAGAATTAAAGGAAAGTTGGTAAAAGGTTGGGTTTAATGAAAGCTTTACCCTCTCCAAGTGATTCGCCCCACTTGGAAGGGTATATTGGCGATTTGGAGGACTTTTCTTGCACATGTGCGAATTCAAGTTATTACTTTTCATGCATGAAGGGAACTATTGGGATGTATGCCTAATAGTAATTGCTCTCGTGATCTATCTATAACAGTGTCTTTTGACGCCACCTTGCAGAGAAAATTATTTGTTGATGCCCTAAAAGACTAGCGATTTGCTTGTGGAGGTCTAGCATAGGGTTTTGAGCTTATTTTTGAATGTGATATGCTTTGGTAACTTTCTGTTAATTATTCCAGGTGTGGCGACTTGTATTGGAGGTGATTTGCAAATGATTTTGGGGTCAAAAAGGCCAAATAAACATTCTGAAATTTATTGCTAATTTTTTGCCTATTAGCTTTGGGGTTTTGAGGTGATTTGCGGATGTTTGAGACTTCAAATTAATGCAAAACCTTCTAATAATTTTCTGGTAGTTTTCCTTGACTTTGGCAAGTTGAGTGATTCATCTTGAGGGTTTGCAGGGGTCATTTCTTGGCTCAATAAGTTCGCTTTAAATTTCCTTATAATTTTCTAATTATTGTGGCTATTTATGACAAGGGTTTGAAGTGAAAAATCAGTCAAAAAACAAGTGTAAGTGTGAAAGAAAAATCAGAATATAAGGGTTATTTGCAAGTAGAAGTTGGGTTTCATAAAAATAAGAAAAAAAAGGTACATATTCATAATTTCAGTTTGGTACTTATTTTGGCATAATTTGTGATGAATTATAAATCAATTAGTTGTTGAAAATTGCTTACAACACCCTTGAAGTGTGACGCCTAGGGTTTGAAGGGCAAATTTATTATTGAATAAATATTTGGGAGCTAGGGATGACTGAACTTGGTTATTTTAGATTTCATTTTATTGTGGATTCAAGGCATAAACAATTTTATATCCAAATATCCCCTTTTGGGATATTACACATCCTAATCGATATGTTATTTCGCTTGCCCAATTGATTCTCGCTAACCATGGATTTTGGTGAGTAACCGCAGTTAGTTACTTTCCAAAACCAGCGGTTAATGGGGACCAACCCATACCATGGTTTTCCGTTTGCAATTTTTTTCCGATTACCTGCAAAATTCTGTCGGGTAACCGCAGGTTTTAATACGTTGGCAGTAATATTTAGGGGTTCAATAAAAAAAATCGAATGAAGATGGTAAGCTCTTAAGAACGATTACCATCGTGTCTTCTTCTTCCATTTTCTGCCCAATAGCATTTAACCATTTTCTAATATCCTTGATCTTTATGAAATGGTCTTATAAAGATTCATTTTTATATATTTTGATTGAAAATGGTAAATTCTTAAGGAAGAAGGCTCTTCCTTTGTTTAAACTTTCATGCAACACCTTCAATCAATTGCAAATAGCTGGAGCATCATCGTCGGTTTGCACTTCTGATAGCATTTCATCAGTCACAAAGAGTTTTATTAGCATCATTGTTTATCTATTCCACTCATCAAACTTGTTTTGATCATTCCCTGTTGTTGTTGGTCTTGTTTCTTTCCCCAACACGTTCTAATCCAAACACTCATGCTAAATAATATCTAGCATTCGTTGTTTTTAGGTATCATAATTCTTCTCAAAAGACGTTTGGTTACTGTCTAAAATTATATTAAATAAACTACCCAATTTTAGAAAAACATTTCAGCCTATCTGTTTTTGAAAAAAAAAAAAAAAACTGCTACTAAAATAGAGACTTACGATTAAAAATGTGTTATGGGGAAAACAAAAAAATGCTTTCTGAAAATTGATGAATATGTTGAAGAACAATGAAAAGCACTAAAAGTTGCAGAAAAACATTGAAAATCTGCAAGCCCAAGTTTCCAAAAAATAGAAAATCATTATTCTGTATAATCTTGTACAAGGATATGGATTTCTAACATACGTTATGGATTTTTGGCATACATTACGGATTTATGACATACAAATTTCTGTTGTATGGATTATCATAAACCTTAACTGTTGTACAAATTAGCTGAAACCCTAACTTCTATTGAACAAATTTTGTTGGCCCTTTCTATCAAATTGTGTGTGATTAAGCAGTCCTTTGGTCCATCACCAATCTGATCAGTCCCTAGGCCTTAATCCTTTACTCCCTGACTTGTCTTCACCATGGCTCTGATACCATATTATAGAAACTGAACAAACTTTGAAACTGTTAAACAATTCTACACCAGGTTGCATTTATTTATCAAGCTTAATTTTCCTTGCAAAAAATAGTTCTTTGAGCTAAAGTTTCATTAATTCTGTAAAACTAAACTAGCTTTATTAATCTTTTAGAGAAAAAGCTTTATTTATTTAACGTGATCACCCCACTCATTTAAATAAAGATTATATATTAAAAGAGCCCATGTATTAAAAATTGAAAGCAAGATAAAAGGAAAGGGAACTATGGGTAGCATGGGAATTAATTTTTTTTTTTTTTGTGTTAAAGTGAGCTAGCCAAGCTTTATTAAAACTTTTGTACTTCTAAAAGAGCACCCATGGGTGGAAATGGCCCACTAAAAGATTTATTTAATTATTCAAAAAAGAAAAGCTTCCTGTTCTTTAAATAATATAGAAGCAAGCTAAAGTCAATTTTGTAGCTTTTACAGCAAGTAAAAAAGTATGGGCATAAAAAGAATCTATAACAAACAAAAGCTACAAGAGCTGGACAGGGTAAGGACCAAATGAAAGCTTTTACATTAACATATCTCTTACTCCTGACATTTTGTAGTTGAATATTTAATTCCTCTTCCATTTCTCTCTCTATATATGTAATTTGCTCATTTTGAGCAAAGGGTTGAAATTCTGGATTTGCTAAATCCTTGTATTCTCAGAATTCAGATCTAAAGCCTTTGTTGTCTTGCTGTATAAAATTATTCTGAGCCTTCTTATTGAAATATAATGTTTTTTGTGCATCATTTATGCAATTGATGAAAGCTTCCATAGCTCTTGTTTGTCTGCCCTCTGATTTTTGTCTTCTTGTTGCAACTCCATGCTCATATACGGGTTGTATCATGTCTCTTGCACACTTCCTTTCTTGCATAGTGAGAGTTCTGTGTAAATATGTCGAATGAATCCACTTCTTATTTTGGGTCATCACCACTCTTTTGTTTTATGCATTTATCTTCCTTTTTCTTTGTCAAAGCTTTATTTTTTGCATTAGGATTGGCTTTAATTAGGTAGGTCAACGTTAGAGTAGGAAACAAAAAGCAGCTGGCTCTGGATGTTCTCTTGCAAGAGCAGTCCACACTAGCAAGGGGTCCCATTATCATCTTTGAAACGGAGGCTGCAACATTTGGACATTTCAATGCATTAACAGAAACCAAGCAAAACCACTAAAAAAGTTGAAAGAGAGGGATACCACTACTTGGATGTATTATTGAGAGAAGTACTATGAAAACTGAACAAACAAGGAAACCACGCAATAATGCAAGAGAGAACTTGAAAGAGAGAAATATGTCTTGGATGTATTATTGAGAGACCAACCATCTCTTTATAGGAAGAAAAAAACATAAATCCTAAATTTAGGGTGACACAAATTCTAAACCTAAAATTATTTTTGTGAATATTATGTCATGTTTACATTGCTTGATAAAGCAAAAACTAAAGTCATAAAGTGACTTTATCACTAAGCTTATAACTAAGACTAGTATAACAATTAATATTTTTTGTTACCAACTCTAACAAACTTAAGATTCCATTATCAAATTTGGAAGATTCAAAATTTTCAACATCAACCCAAATGGATTTTTCTACCATATATTGGAACATCAACTAAAACTCATTTTTCAACAACATTTTGAGGTCTAATATTTTTGAAAGAGATGTGTTTTATACCTAACATTAACATATTACTTGATATTTGATTAACTAAGGGGCACACTTACTATGATATAGTAATTTACTTGTGAAACTCATATGGGTCTTGTAACCAAAATTATTCATCATGCTTTTGTATATACATACACCCCATTATTATCTGACTTGAAAAGTCTGTAGACTCGCCTTGTGACTCAGTCCAGTCTGCTTGTCAAGACTTGCGAGTCTGCAGAAACTTGCAAGTCTTCCAAAAAAAAAAAAAAAAACAATTACATGTATTGAAAAATATTAAAAACAATTCTCTTTAGATTAAATCTATTTTTAAAAATGTATGTAGTTTTGGCCAAGTTTTTTCACTGAGTTCAAGTCTGAGGCAAAAATCAGCTCGCCAAGTCCGAGACTTGTGACTGATACACAGACACGTGTGTGTATATATTTCAAAATGTTTCGAGTCATATGCAATAAAATCTTTCTAACATTAAAAGTACAATTGTTTAAAGAAATAAAACATGCACAAATGAATCACTTAAGGAGGATTTCAAAATGCCATCAAAGATGGACATGGTTAAGATAAAATACCTAAAGACAATCATTAATATAAGATGAATCATTAGAAACAAACACATAACAAGAAGCATAAGATATCATGCAAAAAATTGAAAAGAATGTAGCTTAGTTTTTTTTTTCCTCCTAATATTTTTATTTTGCAATGTGGCGTGGGTCACTAGAGGTAGATGTTTCAGACATATGCAAATCACACTGTCAAGACATTTCCACAGAGCATTATACATTATATAAATCTATTTACTAATTGAAGTTTTTGCGCCATGAATTTATATTTAATAATCTTGCATGGAGAAGTAATAAATTGTATAATATTTTAAATTATATTTACAAAAGTAATTGCTAATCAATCTAAATACCACTAAAAAGATTCTAGAAAGAAAGAAATAAAGGCACTACAAACTATATAAATGCCCACCAATGAACCAAAAATGGTCAAATGGATATGAGTGCCCAAGGGCACTCTAATCTCAATACAAAAGTAGACTATTGTAACTCAAGTATGTAGATATAAACTAATCACAGGATAGCCTGAGTGAACCTAACAGTGAAGGCTTGTGTGCTTCATAGAGGAGACACAAGATTGAATCGGCTAGGGGTAGGGTGTGTATGTCCAGTGTGAACAAAATATAAGGTAAATGGAAAATCAATTCCCTTTTAGGATTCCTCAAGCATAGTCTCATACTCAAATTGGTGTCTTGCTTTTCGGTGAACTAAAAATCTACCTTTACTATAAAGGATGTATTATATATGTGAGCATCATGCAGTTACTCCAAGCAATGACAATTTTTATTGTAAAGGTTCTTCTTTTGGAATAACCATTGCAATGGAAGGTGCTTTGTATGTGCTTGTGTGTGCTAGAGGATTGAATTTCATCTTTCCTCTGGAAACCTAATTCTATAAAATATTTTGAATCTGTGTACATCTCACCCGTCTCCCCCTCCCCTCCCATCCACACACATATCCAATCTTCTCATTCCAATCAATAAAGAGCTAAGCTATGTAAATGCTCCCCATAAGATGATTTCCATCAATTAATGTTGCCGAAAATGCAAGCCACACTAGGAAATTGCTTGACAGTTTGGGCTGCCACATTTCACTTTCCTTTTATGGATTTTTGGTAGACAAGCATCCAATACTGAATTCAACTTCTTTAATTCAATTAAAAACATTCTATAGATTTAGATGTTAAGTATTTAGTATTCAGCTTCCATTTTGCAAGCACATGATTCCACTAACTAACTCTAATATTTGATTTTCAGTGAATTGAATGATACAATCGTGGAGGCTCAACTAAGGACTCGTCATATGCCGCCTCAACTTCCAGTTGAAAAAGCTGTTGAAAAGTATGGGCATTCGAATAATCGTCTACTTATATTGGTAACTCTGTTTCTTGCTTTATTATCTCTCATCTCTTTTGCTTAAATGGTGTGTCACTTGCTATTTACTACATAGTAAATTTGGTTTTCATGCAATGCAATTTATCTATTGCGTTTGCTCCTTTTCTCAATGGTTTCAAAACATCTTTCTTAATTGGAAGCGAATGAAAGCATAATGACCTAGAAAATGGTTTTACTTTTTAAAATACAAATGGTTTTCTTGAAGGAAAAAAGGCATGTTTGTATAGGAAGCGAGTGTTTAAACTTGTTTCTGTCCAAGCACAACACTAAAGAGTAATGATACAACATGCATTTTGTCACTATTTATAAAATTCACTTACACCTTGGAAGGGAACCTAATGCAAGTTTAATCACTGTACTCCTACCTGAGCATGTGGTCTACCGTGTATTCAAGAAATTTATTTTCTGTTTGAATAATGCACTCATGTAGTCTGTTATTTGAAGCATAATGCTTATCGTCATGATGGTCACTACATAATAAAAATTATGTATTACATCATAATTGTTCTATTCAACTAATCTGGACTTAGTCCTTTTGCTCAAGGCAGCTGAGGATAAGACCTAATTTGTTTTTATCTTCTTGCACTCTTATTTAGATATTAGAATTCAATATTGAAAACCTGCATATTTAGTTGGCCATCTTACATGGGAACAATCCGATACATATGTCCCATTATTATTTGCTTTTCAATGGGATTTGTTACATTTGCTTAGTGTTTGTAAAAATTAGTCATAAAAAAATAGTGCAAACCCACTATAGGTTATGACCTTTGCATTCATACAATTTCAAACAAAAATAATATGGAGATGAGAATTGAGCCAATTTCCATAGGGCTTAGACACAAGTATGTGCTTGAATAAGAATGCATCAAATATTTGTATCGCTAGGCATTCTCAATTAAGGTTATCTTCACTCTTGGTCACTCTTGGAGTGTGGAAATGATAGGTGAGATGCATCAAAGGACATGTTCATGATGTATTTCTTAGGATGGATATGTCAGAGTTGGTTTCGACCATGGATTAGGGAGCCAAATTCCATTAAGATGTCAATGATATATGTTAAATGGTGCCTATTGAGTATTCACATGTAAGGTTTGGTGACGTTCCTCCAAACCTCAATGCGAGTGTTTAGATTTTTCTAAGTAAAATTTCACTCTTAATGCTTAAGTAGGTATATTGTTGCAAAACCTCTATATTTTAAGTTTAATTGATTATTGTGTCTTAGAAGGTAATGAGAGTGATCCACAATAGTGGTGTTAGTATGGGAAAACATTTCCCCTCCGAGACACTATTGATTACACCAAACTGCTTGATTGTGTGTGACTTTTGTGCCCATAGTTTTTTGATGATAATGGGAAGCCTTGATAGTTTTTAGACCAAGGAAACCTATGGAAAAGGCTAGATTCCTCCTATCTTAACACTATCTAATACTTTAAGAGAGGGAGAGGGGAAGGAAATAAAATGCATAAACCAAAAATGCGATCCACCAAGATAGAGTGACCTTCTACCTTATTCAATAGAATACAAGCCCAAAACTATTTATGATATTTATCTTAATGTCCTACAACACAATATATAAGATGCAAAAAGTAAGAGATTCAATACTATAAGGGAATGCTTCCAGAGTGAACAATCTACACAGTATCAAATGAATGAAAAATCAAGCTACAACATTTTTTTTGAATGCTTCAATTGATGCACAACTTCGATCTACTTAAATAATAAATAGACATCAATATTCATATAAAAAAGCCAAGGCTACAATTCCCTGTTGAAATGTCTATGGAGATGAACATAAAATAGGCCAAAGATATTTATCCAAAGAGCTTATCTTGATTATATACATGTTTCCTAGATACCCTAAGCCAACAAAGTGATACATGTTTTCTCCTTTGATAGGCAGCGCAAACCAATGAATTTCCATTAGATTACATGTTATATCATTTGGATAGATGCATCGACACTTTTAGTTGATAAATATTTTCTTTTTGATCTTCGCGCGAATCTTTTTTTATCATTGTCTGTCATGGTTTTGATTGACCAATCATGATCTTGGTTTTTTAATGCATTGAAAGCCTTCGGGCCATTCGATTATTTGATTGGGACATGATCAACAAAGAGGAGATACTGAGGACTCGATCTACACTGACATACTCTCAAAATCTTGTGAGTGGTCTATGACTCTCTGTGCTTGTCACGTTTATGCTTTCTTTCCAAAGTGGTGGGCGCTCACAAGATAATGCTTAAAAGGCTTTCAGCTTATATTATTATTATTATAGCATGCACTAGATTAATTCCAGCCCATTGATTCAGATTAAATCAACAGTGTGGGAAAGATTTCACTATGGCAAGTTGCTATCAGTTGGTGATGCTTTGTCATTGGTTCATCTCACCACCATAGATTCCAATTAGACATTGCTGAATTTTTGACTTTATTATTTTTTTTTCATCAAGGTGGCTCCCACTAATTAATTTAATAAATGGTTATTTCTTTTATTAAACGATAAAGGCACAATGGACTTGATCTTCTATTTGTGCCACATGATCAAGGCAAATCAATGGCAAAGGCAACTTCTAGATGTTGTCAAGCCTTTGTTAGTCTGGAAGCCCCAGGATCTGTTCATCTTGCCATCTCAATCATTGATCAATGATGCAGGGGCAACAACCTTAATTTGATCCTCCTTTGCCCATTGGGCTTATGCTAGTCGTTAGATTATTCTCTATTGAAATCAACAACGGGCGATCATGGAAATCATTACTTTTATACTATAAGGCCCCGACCTCAAAAAATTTGAGCCTGCTGGCTTTGATTATTTATATAAGGCATTGCTTTAGAATATTACAATAATAAATCTTGCTTTATACAAGAGATTGTTTCTAGACACTATAGACACCATGGCCAATAATCATGGTAATGTCTCTGATAGGTTATAATAAAGAGAGTGATATAGCATTGTCCATTCCAATAGCAATTTGTTCCCGACAAACTATCACACATAACAAAAGTTATAATAAGACAAATGCAAAGTCTAGCCCAAATTCTATAGAATCAAGACCTTGACCTTAGAAAAGGTCAAATCTCTTCTCTTCTTTACAAATGCAAAAAGTGAATACTACACCTCTGTCACAAAAAGTAAAAAGAAGTAAGAAGGAGCATGTTTAGAGAATGACGAAATTGATTATGGAGCTACTTTATGGGCTTGGATGAGGTGATTACAACTTCAATTTCAACTCTATGATGTTAGTAAATATCATAAGATTTGAAAAGAACAAAGACTTGCTTTTGAGTTAGGTTTTTTCACTTTTGGATCAACTTGTCAATTTTGCTCACACTTCGGTGAAAATAAAATCCAAAAAATGATAAGTTGATGTTTGCAGAGAAGTACTTAAAGGTTGCACATGAGTATTAACATGGAATTGATGGTGGATGATACAAGAACCATGCTTTAATTTGCATTCCATGGGGTTAGGGAAATCCTTCAATTATTTGAGGATTGGACAAGAAAGGCTTGGCAACCAGAAGGGGATCTTGATATATTCCTTTGGTTGAACTGATATTTTATTTCTCTCTTGACTTTTATAGGTGAATTGCATGGAGATGTGCTCGGGTAGATGACTCCTTGATCCAACATTGCATGAAATTGTTTCTTTACCTTATTTTCCTCAAAAAGGATTGCCTATAGAAGCCTATGTTGAGATGAGGGAAACCTGGTAGCAATTGGATTTCATGCTCTACTACTCTATTGGGTGGCATGTCTTTGGGGTCTTGGAATACCTCTTTGAAGGTCCACAATTCTCTCATTTTATTTTTCCCTTTGTCAATGCCTATGCTAAGAGAATCCTTATAGACAAAAATCTCATCATCTTTCCCATCTTTTAAAAGAAGTAAAGCTTACTTCCCACTTGCATTGACCCACTTTTTAACTTGGTTAGCACTTACCAAGGAGAGTTTAGATTTACCTTAAAACGCATTGATGACATAGTTCTCACCATCCTTGACCAAATGCTACTTGTTGGCTCTTCTCATGAAAAGAGCATCGTACATATAAGGGCTGCCAAACACTACACCACATGCATCAAGGGCACACCAATGAAGTGTTCATTTATACCAAACTTAACTTTGCGTAGTTTTTTTACCTCTATTTCTACTCATTTTGCCTAACCTAAGGAGTATGGATGGAAACCCAATCTTTTCTACTAACTTTTTATTGTGAGAGAATAAAAAAGAGCATCCATTTGTCTTCTTAATTTGGAAGAGTATGGTGAGTTCACCTCTATCTTTGGTCTCTTTGCTACTCAAACATCTCTTTAAGAGGTTGCATGTAATGGTGCAAGTTCTATGAAGTATGAACAAGCCATCCCACCACTTCATCAACCATCGATCCAAATTTATCTCACCAAAAGCCCCAAGAGCCACAATTCCAATAGAAGCTAAATAGAAAAGACAGCCCCCTCCTCCCCTTCCCCCCACGAGGGAGTTGATGGCCTCTTCATAGAGCTAGCATTCCCCATCTTTTAGATCTGCTGTCCACAAAGAACTCACACATATCTGCAGAAATAAACTTTTGAGTTTCATGTAACACCACACTTTAAAGACCATTATCCATCTCAACTTCCCAAAAAAAAAGGAAAATGGATGTTTTCTATGGATGGAAACTCCACCCAAATTGCAATTTTAAATAGATGAGATGGGACGAAGAGTATCGCATCCAAAGGAAAATGTCCTCATTTGCAGATTTATGGGTGCATACCTATGACCCAAAGCGATGAGAACTTGGGTACATTAAAATTGGAGGCCAATTGGCTTTGCTGACATTCGAATGATGCTATAGGGAAATTTCATCGTAGTATTCATGCCTAGGTATTCTAGGGAGGACCACGGATCATGTATTTATAATTTTGCAAGGGTCTTCTCTTGGTACTGTAGCTTTTTATAACAAACATATTTGACGTCATTGCCTTTGCTAACTTGCATTAGGTTAAAGTTACATAAAATTTAAATTTGGTCAACAATATTTATTGACAATGACACATTATAAGATGGAAGTGTACCAAAGTGAATGGGGTCAACTAATTTTAGAAGCAATCGAGACTGTAACAATATTGTACATATTGGTTATTGATCCTAGGTGTCTAGCATTTTGTCTTTTTTAATAAGCTTTCCATTCTCGTAGGAATAGAGTCATTGGGAATGTGAATTGAATAGTGTTTTGGTAGTCTATTTATTGTAATGTTTGCTCTCTTTTTCATTGAATTGTGAAATAGAATTTCATTTGCATTCTGTATGAAATCTAGCTTGTCATTGGCGTCAGAGCTTGGTATTTTAATTAGCTATGTGTTTTTCATTCTTTCTCCTCATTTTCAGTTGTACAAACTTGCATATATCTATTTGAGAATGACTCCGCCTGCTAGGACTGTGTACTGTGTGGCTTTTCCTTTTTGGACCTGCCTTGGACTATCTACAGGCTGCGTAACATTAATCAATTGGAGGATGTGTCTTTTACAGCTTACAACTATATTTTGGCTGTATCTAAGTGCACTCGGACCTATCAAATATATTCATGAACCTGTATAGGACTTGTCAAATATATTCAGCCCTGTCAAACTGTGCAGAAAGGTGTTTTAGCAGCATCTAATGAGCCGTGTGGAGCTGTTTGTAAGGCGTGGAGCAGACTTATATTTTCTAGAATTTGTGTGGGAGTCTCTGACTAGAATTTTGCCTTCTTATACCTGCGTTTCAATTTTTTTTGGGCTGTGTCATTCAAATCAGCTGTCATGACTGCATTTCTGACTGCATTTCATGGTATTCTCATCTCATTGGAGGATATAAGTGCATTATTTCAGCCTTACATGCTCAAAAGATTCGTGGAAGTTTCTATTTGGTGAGGTCAAACATATATTTTTTTAAAGTATTAAAGACGGCCATACATTTTTTTTCCAATATTGGAATTTTCCCTTTAAGAGAAATGGAGGAGTGAGAGGTATTTTATGCTTTTCTATTTAAAACGCGGAATAGTCATTTTTTTTAAGTGCTAATTTTCAAATTTTGAAAAACATTTAAATTTGAAAATTTGAAAGCATTTAAATTTGAACAATTTTTTAAAAAATTTGCCTTAAGAATGCTACTCTAAGCGGATTTGGATAAAAACAACCAAATCACACAATTCAATAAGAAATAAGGAGATCTACTCTTTTACCAATTCGTTTATGTCAAAAAACATAAATCTGAAAATAAAAAAAAATCGAGTATATTGATGTATGAGGTTTTCTTTTTAAGCTGGTGTTAATGACAAAGCGAATCCTTTTCAATGCCTTTGCGTGTATAGAAAAGGGGGATAAGGAACCAATTGGGGTTAAAAAAAAACTCAAAACCTCCAAAAACTCAAGACCATGCATTCCATCAAATCCATTTTTGGCACTACCTTGATTGGCAAAGACAGTTGGCTATAATGGTCTTGGCAAGTGGAGAACACATTCATCTTCAACGATCTATGGTTTGATATTTGTGATGGGGCAAAACAACTAGTTGAACGAACAGAGAGTGCAAAGGACACTAAAACATGGAAGCAGAAAAACCAGAAGGCTTTGGCTTTGATGAGAGCATTAGTGGATGGAGATGTGTTTCGTCATTATAGGGGTGCAATACACCATGGGAAGCATATCATAAACTGAAGGACCTATATGACTCCCATTCAGAGTTGGAATTCATTCAGTTGTAGTTGAAACTGTTCAACCTAGAGTGGAAAGATGGTGATGTGATGAAATTGGCTTCAGAGATACGAGCTATCAAACATGATATTGAAGCAACAGGGGTTAAAATCGACATATACATGACTGCATTCATAAAAGCCCTTCTTCCCAACTATTCAACCTATGTGGAGTCTTTACAAGCAAGCAATCAAGACTAGTTGATTGAAAAAATGGTAGAAAGAGAAAAGGCCTTTGGAAGGAAAATCGAAACCACAAGAAGTAAAAGTGTGTGCTATGTCAAAACAAATTCTTCCAAACCATCAAACAAGGCCACAACTTCCAAAAATGAAAGCAATAAAAAGTACAAGAGCAAGTATGAGGGAAAAGGTGGAAAAAATGAAAATTATGGTGGTCAAAATAAATAACAGAATGATAAACAAAACCTCTATTGTGAACGGTGTGACAGAAAAGGCAGCCATGAGACTCATGAATTCAGGACTCTATGAGAGAAAATTGAAGCATATCGTAAAAAGAAAGAGAAAAATTCAAAGAAACAGTCAAAAGAGTCAAACTCAACTCAATTCACCAGTGAATGTTTGCCAGTACAGATGAAGCAAATAGTGTCTCATTCAATTCCTCATGGTTGGATGCTTGGGTTCTTGATACTGGTGCCACTCAACATATGACTTTCCGAAAAGACTTCTTTGAGGACTACAATGAAGAAAGTTGTGGCTCAGTATACTTTGTAGATAGATCAAGTCTAAAACCACAAGGAAGAGGTACAATTCGACTCAAGTGTCCAGGGCTTCCAGACTACAAACTTGAGAATGTTCTCTACCTTCCTCAATTGAAATGAAACTTGTTGTCCCTAGTGCTCATAAGGCAACAAGGCCATTCCATTTTGTTGGATAATGGTGATGTCACAATTAAGGGGAAAAGTGACAATGAAGTCATCTTGATTGGATATGAGGAAGGAAAACTACTCAAACTAAAGGGTGAGCCATCAAATTCAAGGAATTATGCTCATCTTCTCGAAGACGAAATGTCTCCAAACATGTTGTGACATGTTCAATTTGGGCACACTCACTATATCAACATTCGTGTATTGCAAAAGAATGGGGTTGTTGGCATGCCTACATTGCCCACAAAATTAGATGAGAAGTGTGAAGCCTGCATCTTGGCTAAACACGCAAGAGAACCATTTTTGAAGTCACAGTGGAAAGCAAACAGAAAATTTCAGCTTGTTCATTCAGACTTGTGTTCTCTTCCAATCCTCTTTGCTGGTGGACATAAGTACTTCATGTTGTTCATTGATCACTACAATAGAATGACATGGATATACTTTTTGAAATAGAAATCAGAAGCCTTCGATACTTTCAAAAAGTTTTGAACAATGATTGAAAATGAAGCACAAACCTGCATTGAGACACTCATTACAGATAATGGTGGTCAATTCACATCAAAGAAGTTTGAATCCTATCTTGAGCAAAACGGGATCAAACACCATCTCACAGTTTTTCACACTCCACAACAAAATGGAGTAGTTGAAAGAATGAACAAAATTGTGATGAATATGGTTCGTGCAATGTAATATTTCAAAGGGGTAAATTTGCACTTTTGGGCCGAAGCAGCTAAAACAACAGTATACCTTTGCGACAGATCACCATCAACAACTCTTGAATCAAAGACTCCGTATGAGATGTGGTGTGGTCACCTCTCTTTAATGCGACATCTTTGGATTTTCGGATCTACATGTTATGCATTGATTCCAAAGGAGAAGAGAAACAAATTGGACTACAGGAGTCAAAAATGCATCCATTTGGGATATCTTGATTCCTCCAAGGCATTTAGGCTATATGATGAGAAAGAGGAGTTTCTTGTCACAAGAGAAGTTGTCTTTTATGAGACTGCAAAGGACAAAGCATATTGATCGGCAGTTGAGTCGACTAGACAAATATGCAAAGTTTGATGTCTACAAAGAGAGTGATTTGAATGTTCCAGACAATGAGTGGGAGACACAGAATTGGGAATCTATTGATTTTTTGTTGTCTCCTATACATGAGATTGAAACTCCTCTTGAAGGAGAATGAAACTTCATCAGATATTGAACATGGGCTAGCAGAATAAAGGACAGACAGTGAAGGAACTTTAGAGGATGAACCCGAAGCACCTACAACACAGAAAGATGGCCACTCAAACACTGAAAGATGTGAGCCCTGATGAAGTTGGAAAAACAAGCACTCGAAGTGCACATGCAATCTCCTCTCAACCAGACAAGTCTATTGATGAAATTCAGGACATGATTGGAAAACTCACATTGGATGATTCTCAAGAGGAACTCAATGTTGCGTTTGATTTAGAACCAACAACTTTCAAACAAGTTGAGAAGCTTGACTCTTGGAGAAAAGTAATGAGATGAGTATAATTCATTGGTGAAAATTGGGACTTGGAATTTGGTTGATCCACCATATGGTTGCAAATCGATTGGCTGCAAGTGGGTCTATCGGAACAAATACAAGGCAAACAACTCAGTTGACAAGCATAAAACAAGGCTTGTCACAAAGGGATATGCTCAAAAGGAAGGAGTTGACTATAATGAAACCTTTGCACCCACAACAAAATGGACTACCATGCGGACCATGTTGACTCTGACAGCTCACAACGGATGGAAAGTTCACCAATGGATGTCAAAACTGCATTTCTGAATGGAGACCTCAAGGAAACTGTGTACATGACACAACCTGATGGTTTTGTAGTAAAGGGACAAGAGCACAAAGTATGCAAACTGAAAAAATCGCTATATGGTTTGAATCAAGCCCCTCGAGCATGGTATGAAAAACTAGTTGAGATCCTCATGAACATGAACCTCAAATGTTTTGAGTTTGAAGATGCAAATCTTTTCATCAAAACAATTGTATTTGTGGTGGTGTATGTTGACAATTTGCTTATCACAAGGAAAAATGAACGGAACACTGAAAAATTCAAATCATAGTTGATGAAAAGCTTTGAAATGATTGATTTGGGTTATCTTCATTACTATCTAGGTATTGAAGTAATTCAGAAACCAAAGTATTTTTTTATCACTCAACAGAAGTACATTGGTGACATTTTGAGCAAGTTCGGAATGGAAGATTGTAAGCCTTTTAGCACGCCCATGGAACAGAATCTCAATTGACATCTGAAGATTCAACAGATTTGGTTGATGCCACTAAATACAGACAACTCATTTAAAGTCTGATTTATGTGACCACCACTCGATCAGAGATATCATATGCAGTTGGTGTCCTCTCAAGATTCATGCAAAAACCCAGGAAGAGTCATTGGGTAGCAGCAAAAAGGTTCCGTAGATATCTCAAAGGCACACAACATTTTGGGCTCAAATACTCCAAGGCAGGAGACTTCAGACTGGTTGGGTATTCATATTCCGACTATGTTGTTGATCATGAAGATGGAAAGTCCACCTCGTGTTTTCTAATGAATTTGGGAACAATAGTTGTCAGTTGGAAATCCAATAAGCAATCAGTGCCGGCAATTTCTTTGACATAAGCATAATATATGACCGCTTCAGAGGCAACTAGAGAGATCTTGTGGCTCAAAAGGGTTCTTTCAGATTTGCAGGAGCAATAGGTTTCATCAACACCTCTCATGGTTGACAACACTTTTGCAAAACAAATGGAAAAGAATCTAGTCTTTCACGACCGAACCAAGCACATCAATACGAAATTTCATTTGATTCGGCACTATGTGAAAGATGGCAGTGTCAAGTTGCAACATTGCCTGACAACAGAGCAACCAACTGACATCCTGACAAAAACGCTTGGACGAGAAAAAATTGAAAAGTTCAGAGGAATGCTTGGTCCAACAAAGACCCCTACAGATTAAGGGGGGGATGTAATATTATTGTACATATTGGTTATTAATCCTAGGTGTCTAGCATTTTATCTTTTTCAATAAGCTTTCCATTCCTATAGGAATAGGAAGAGTCATTGGGAATGTGAATTGAATAGCCTTTTGGTAGTCTATTTATTGTAATGTTTGCTCTCTTTCTCATTGAAATGTGAAATATAATTTCATTTGCATTTTGTATGAAATCCGACTTGTCAGAGACTAACAAAATATAGAGAAGACGATCTCACTAGAGATTTCTAGTTTTTGTGGGATCCTTGTGTACATGAGCATATCAAAGAAGAATACAAGAGGAACCAAGTGCATGTGGATTCCATCTTATAATATAAAAGCATGGGCCGTGTCTATTACATTACAATCCCCTATATTTATAACCAGGAAAATACTTTACATCATCAAATCCTTCTCGTATCACGAGAATAGCCAAATCCTAGAATAGCCTAATCTTAACAAACTAATAGTTAATACTAAACTAGCAATATGCTATATTCAATATTTTACCAATATTGAATAATGTCTAATAAATGTAACATCCCCCTCCCCCCTTAATGAATAGATCAGATACAATCTAATGATTTATTCATTATCCATACTATGATCTTATGTAGAATATGAGGCTCAAAAAATTTGATTAAGCTTAGACATGAACTTATTCAAAGTATAAACCAACTTCCAATGTAACCACACATTTCCAAGTGTCCCTATGGCTGCCATGGGTTCACTTAGTTGTGATTTCTAAGTGCAAATATATGTTGCCCTATCCTAGATACCAGGTTCTTCATGTGTTTGTTATGGTAGCTAATCTCAACAACAAACTATATCATATTAAGGTAGCTAATCTCAATAGAACTAATTGATTGTAATTCCAAGGCTAAACAAAAATATAATGTTATTCATATAACCTTCAAGGGTATGCTTGTGTTGATTTTTTGAATGTCTGAAGCTTGAAGTTCTCCAATCTTGAAGTCTCTTGGGACATCTACCACAAACCATAGCTATGGTGTCCTATATACATGTCCATATCGCACACCATAACAATGGTGGCCAACTCCAACCTTGAATATTTGGAATTATCTCTGGACATCTACCACACAACATAACTATGGTGGCCTATTATCATGCCTCTCCCACCTACTTCAACTTGAATGTCTAGAGGTACACCTTTAATCACCACTTTTCCATGGATGGGACAATCTGTCCGCAATGGTTTTACCAATCCTGCTTTGTAGCATGATCGACCTCCAAAACATTTCTAGTGATGAAATTTCCATCACTAATGACCTAATAGGTACACTCAGTGCTTATTACCTATATCTTTTCTAGCGATTGAAGTCCCGTCACTAATGACCTAATAGGTTGAGGGTGCCACGTAGATGCGACAGATGATATAGAGTAGATGATCCTTGAGTTTTTACCCATGGATCATAGAACAATTTTAGTATGAGAGAGTATTGAGATAGTTTGTGCAAACATAAGATGT
Organism: Torreya grandis; assembly: GCA_037957365.1. Taxonomy (NCBI): domain Eukaryota; kingdom Viridiplantae; phylum Streptophyta; class Pinopsida; order Cupressales; family Taxaceae; genus Torreya; species Torreya grandis. The sequence continues at coordinate 8,632,812 of JARHVA010000059.1, read as the reverse complement.
GCCCCCAACCATTGTTATTTGGCGAAGGTCATGTAGATGCCCTCGATCAAAGAGATGGACAACATGACCTACATAACTTTGAGGTGTAGGGACTTATATGCCGAGGAGGATGAGTGGCATGTAGAACCTAAGGTTGGCGATGCGAGAGCCATAAAGGGATGGAGGCCTTGATGCGCTGAGGTTCACGCTATACCTTTATTCCCACCCAAGGTCAGAGACACTGTCCTGTGAGGGGAGACTATGTTGAGGATGAACACTAAGGAGAGGATCTTGAGGAATCAAGAGTGGATGAGGAACCACTTGTAGGTTCTCTGATCCAAGTGGTAGGGGACCTAAGTTGGCGCCAAGGAGACTCAAGTGAATGGGTCAATTTAAAAAAAAAAAAAAAAAAACTTTGATTAATGTTTGGGAGTTATTTGATTATTCCTATCTTAATGTGAAATAGTGACAGTGGACAATTTTTCATGTCCCCTTATTAAAATAAAAAGAAAGATTAATTTAATAATAACACTTTAAGTGTTCCCCATCATACTTTTAAGTCATAACTCAAAAAGGGGGCATCTAAACATTGTTATTAATTGAATGGGGCAAAAAATGTATTAATTAAAAGCCCAAGTGAAAAATAGAAAATAAAAGTAATTATTAATTACTTTTGGAGCAAAAGTGAAAATTAGAATTAAAGTAATTTTAAATTGTATTTAGGGTTTTTGAGTGAAAAGGTAATTATAAGGTGGAAAGAAGGAAAAGTACATGGATTCAATCATTATAATCATTCAACTTTCAGATTTCATTGGAGAGCATGAGCAACTTCAATATTTTCCACAGAGGACGAAACCCCTCCTGGTGAACGGACTTGGGGACGAAAACCCTCAAATCCACATATGTAATTCCAAACAAGGATTATGATTGGGCTACTCAGCAGGTTATTTACAGGTTCCATGTTGGCCAGAGGCCATAGAATGATCATAAGGTTTTGCATGCAAGGGTTTGAGTGGAATATCAATGTTTCAGCATATTTGGAAGCCTCTTATAGCTGCATCCCACTTAGAGGTATCAGATTCCAGCATTCAAGCCCCAAATGTTCCACTTGGGACAATTCTCCTTGCTGGCCGTACACTCCAACAAACTTTTCAGTACTGTACACCTTGCATGAGGGTTGACAGTTGTACTTCCTTGCAGCAGCATATCTGACAGGGGTTTGGGGGCACTAACAACACCTCCAACTTGATGTCACACAGTATTTACCAAATTAGGGAGGGCAGCTTGGAATTTCAGACCATTACCAGCTGTTTGACAGTGATTGCATCATTTCCAAGGGTTGGGATCAAGTGTGCAAGCCTGCCATACAAGTTTCAGGGCCTTTCCCAGCCTGTTATACCAGTACCTAGGCTTTTCCAGCCAGTTGTGCTGTTGTGGATAATTCCAGCTAGGGTTTCAGCCCAAGATTCAATTTTTATCTACCTTCAAGACATACAAGTTAGGGTTTGAATTGAAAGTTCGTAAAGAATCATTGAAGTTTTTTATTATTGTGTCTGAACTGAATGGTAATTGTATTTATCTCTATTTAGTAGCTAAATTGTACTTCAGCTGTTAAGTTTCAATTGATTGAAACCAAGAATAAACTTGGGATTATGTGGTGTTGCATGTAGTGTTTTGCTGTTTGATTGAATTATTAGGGTTATTTACAAAATTTAGAATTGTGGGTTATTTCTATTTTTATTCTAAAAAGGATATTACAGTGGTATCAGAGCTGGTTTTCTTGCCAGCTTGTGGGAAAAATTAAAATTAATTTGCAGCTGAGTCTACATGCAAGGGCGTGAAAGGGAACTTAGGAGAGAGAACATGGATTGGCGACCTAAGTTCTTACCAAAGAAAGAAGACAGATCATATCCAAGAGGTGTTGATCCGAATATTGAAAGAGTAGCAAAAAGCTATCGACCGTCTTGAAGAAATCCATAGAAAAACAAGACAAGAGGTACATACAAAGAACCAATATTTTAAGAACCAACTTTTGAATCAATTTGCTATCAGCTATGAAGCCCTAGATTCATTTAGAAGAACGTGAAAGAAAGATCATATCCAAGAGGCATGGTTGGAAGAGCAGTGTGATAGAGATGAGGTCAAACTTTTGGCCTTTGATGAATATGATAAGAAGTTTGATAAATACACATCCTACAATACCTTTAAAGAATTCTTGGAGATATACACAAAAAAATAGAAATAGAAGATTGAAGAAGAAAGAGCGAAAGTCAAACCCTCAAAAGAATTCCGAGGAAGAAATCAAAACGCAAGAGAATTCAGATCTGAAAGTGGTTAGTGAGCATCCCATAAAGGAATCCACCATGCAAGTGGAAAGTCAAGGAACTTCAATAGAAACAGGTATGACTTTTGATGAACAAAAGGTTTGCATTAAAAATGGCAAGGAAGAATGTGCATTACATGTTGAATGCCAAATATCCAAAATTGAGGATGTTTCAGCCCTAGAAGCACCTATCAATCTTCTTAGCATTGCCAAATTTAAATCATTGCCGTATGAGAATAGTTTTCAGAGTAACCATAGTGATGAGCATGTAAGCAAGGAGAATGTCTTAGTTAATGCCACTAATTCTGAAATTCTAAATTACATGGATGGTTGTGTCAAGGCAAATCTCTCAAAAGCTCCTACTTCTAAATCAGAAAAAGGAGGTGAACAATTGGATTCTGGCTCAAGGTACAAAAAGAAAAGTTATATTTCAGGTTTGTTGTTGTTTCATACTATCCCATTTCAACTTTCTTGTCAACATGGAAAGCATTCGAAGAAGGGACATTACAGTGGTAAGGGTTTGCTCATGGGGATTGTCAGAGAAGCATCAATGGGTACTGAGCTTCCAATTCCTAATTATATCAGAGTAGCATAACAGAAGCCAACTACATCACAAGGAGTAATGGAAGAAACAACAAGATTGGTTTGGGATCCTGGTATTTGCAAGATGGTTCAACTATTACTTGAGGGCAAGCAATCTTTGGGAAGGGCAAATTGTCATGTCCCCTTTTTCAAATTTAAAAAAATACTAATTTAATAATAACACTTAAAGTGTTTGCTAGCATACTTTTAAGTCAACTTAAAAAGGGGACATCTAAACATTGTTATTAATTGAATGGGGCCAAAAATGTATTAATTAAAAGCCCAAGTGGAAAATAGGAAATAAAAGTAATAATTAATTACTTTTGGAGCAAAAGTGGAAATTATAAATAAAAGTAATTTTAAATTGCTTTTAGGGTTTTCGAGTGAAAAGGTAATTATAAGAAGGTAGAAAGAAGGAAAAGTACATGGATTCAATCATTATTATCATTTAATTTTCAGATTTCATTGGAGAGCATGAGCAACTTCAATATTTTCTACAGAGGATGAAATCCCTCCCAGTGAACGGACTTGGGAACGAAAACTCTGAAATTCCTAGAGGTAATTCCATACAGGGATTACGATTGAGCTAATCAATAGGTTCTTTACAGGTTCCATGTTGGCCAGAGGCCATAGACTGATCACTGGGTTTTGCATGTAAGGGTTTGGGTTTTGCATGCAAGGGTTTGAGTGGAATATCAGAGATTCAGCATATTTGGGAGCTTCTTATAGCTGCATCCCACTTGGAGGTATCATATTCCAGCATTCAAGCCCCAAACGCTCCACTTGGGACCATTTTCCTTGCTGGTCGTACACTCCAAACTTTTCAGCACTGTACACCTTGTGTGAGGGTTGACAACTGTACTTCCTTGCAGCAGCGTATTTGAAAGGGGTTTGAGGGCACTAACAGCACCTCCAGCTTGATGTCACACAATATTTACCAAATTAGGGAGGGCAGTGTGGAGTTTCAGACCATTACCAGCTGTTTTGATAGCAATTGCGTCATTTCCAAGGGCTGGCATCAAGTGTGCAAGCCTGCCATACAAGTTTCAGGGCCTTTCCCAGCCTGTCGTACCAGTACCTGGGCTTTTCCAGCTTGCTGTGCTATTCTGGATAGTTAGAGCTAGGGTTTCAACCCGAGTTTCAATTTTTATCTGCCTTCAAGACATACAGGGTAGGGTTTGAATTGAAAATTCGTAAAGAATCATTGAAGGTTTTTATTATTGTGTCTAAACTGAATAGTAATCATAGATTTCTCTATTTAGTAGCTAAATTGTTCTTCAGCTGTTAAGTTTCAATTGATTGAAATCAAGAATAAACTTGGGATTATGTGGTGTTACATGAAGTGTTTTATTATCTAATTGAATTATCAGGGTTATTTACAAAAATCAGAATTGTGGGCTATTTCTTTTTTTATTCTAAAAGGGATATTACATAATTGGATGACCACCATTGAGGCCACTGTACAGAGACTGCCCGATACATCATAATATATTTCAGGTGTGATCGAGTAGGCTGCCTTTGAAGCAAGGAGGCATGCTTGCCTATTCGATCTAGTCAATAGGGCTAGGATAAAATACTTTTAAGTATCTTTTAGGGTGGAGGATCTAAGTACAAAGTTCACACAGGGAAACACATTCATCTCTTAGCTTGAGGCTTCACTAGTAGCAGTGACATAGGAGAGAGGTTGACAGAGACACGTGGCAATGATGCCGCCTCCCGCTAGTTATATATTTTATCATAGGATATTTGATCAATACTTGCAATTGTCATGGAGGTACAAAGATGTTATGGAAGATATTGTGAGATAATAGGAGTGATAGGCCTTGAGGTCAAGATGTAAGGCTAAAACGCAAACTAGGGCATGGACTCCCATGTCCATAGCTTGCTGCCCCATATGCTAGAGACGAGAGCGAAGAGGATTATATCACTATGCCTACTACATAGTTGTATGGGTCATGTGTTACCTATGTGCTTTTGTACCCATAGTTCACATACCTGTAGTTGGTGAGTACTCGCCTAGCCACCTAAATTTTTAATCGGCGAATACTCGGCAACCACTCGCCATTAACCGGCAATACTCGACAAACTAAAAAAAAGTTAAATTTATTAAAGAAACATTAATTTTATACACATTACAGTTGAAAAATGCATCAAATGCTCCAAAAGTTGTGTGATTCCAATGTGGAGGCATGTATGCTTTTATACGACAATTTTGTGTTTTTTCCACATATTCTCAGCGTTATGGACATGTTTGCAGGCTTTTGGGCATGTTTGCAAGCGTCTGGACGCATTCTGCAGAGCCAGTCCCTAAGTCTTGGCAAGTATTGGCACAATACTTGCCAAATACTTGCAATTACTTGCGAGTACTGTACCAGTACTCGTCGAGGCTCGAGTAAACAAAAAACCACGATTATTTCAGGTGATCTTTTGGATTGGATGATGCTCGGCGATTACTCGCCCACTCGGTGAGTAATCGATGAGTATGCTAACTTTGTTTGTACCTATGGATGGCTAATATATTTTATCTTTTGATTGTATGCATCTTTACTTTTTTCTACGTGCATTGATATGTGAAAAAATTGGATTCTAATATAATCAGAATGTAGACAATATTTTTCTAAACATATAACAAACAATATAACTGGCAAAACATAATATGACATATAGAATAAATAAATATTTATCCTAATTAAAGCATTGCATCATATAACAAACACATGACAAACACTTGCAACAATCAATGCAATAGGACAACAAATATTTTGTAATAAAATACGCACACAATAAAGATAAAGGAAATCAAAGGATGAGGATAGGAAAAAAAGAGGAATCCCTACTTATCCACTCCTATCACAACGCATTGAAGTACCAACATTAGCCCGACATGTGCATTCATCATTAAGAATTTATTGTGGGTTTATATGGAAAAATAAAAAGAAAGAAGAAAGATGGATATAGAAAAATAAAATTAGAAAAGGCAACATGAATAACAGTAATGCAAACAAAGAAGTTGTGAATGCAAGGCAAACTCAAATTAAAAGCAATCAAAGCACAATGAAGAATAAGACGTTAAAAGCAACATAAATCAATGAAATAGAATACAATGCAAATTTGACAACAGTGGATGCAAAGTACAAATACCCATGACACAATATAAATAACAAATAGGACACAAAGCACAAGCTAAAGCAATCATGAAACAATATTAAAAAAAACTTATAAAAAATGGGGGAAGCAAGAACATGGAACCCAAGTGGCAAGAAACAAAATAGAAATATATGAAAAGAGAAGTTGAGAATCACTTGAAGAGGCAAACAAGTATTGAAAATAATAAACAGAAAAGAAAAGAAGAATAAATAATTTTTGGTTGCAAGCATAAGCAATTGATAAGTGAAGGTAACTAGTAATAGATTCATAATCAAGTGAGTCATAATAATCATTAAAAGAAACATGAAGTAAAGCATTAGAAGAATCATATGCAAATACAGGGTGTTGAGGTTTCCAAGAATCAAGACATGACAATCTATCTTTTGAAGAGTCTTCTTTAATAATATTATCCACTACATGACCTTCCTCATTGATGTTGGCTTGAGTAGGTGTATCATTTTGATGTTTCTCTGATTTCCTAGTGGCTACATGTTGTGTTATTTACATTCTTGTTGGAATATACCCATACACTTCAACCTTATGTTGTCTTGCCTTATGTATCTAAATCTTGGTTCTTCTCTTAGTATTTATTTGTGTAAGACCTCTTCACAAAGATGTGCCAAATAATACCAAATAAAGTGCTCCATGGGAATTACTAACTTCAAACAATGATAAATTCTCTAATGATTGCTTGATCTCTATAGAATGCTCATAAGTGCTCAATAGATTCTCTATGAATAATTTCTAGATAATGTGTCAAATGAACGACAATGCTTGTGTATTTATAGACAATTTAGTTTAAATAATTAAATTGGGACTCTATTGGCATGCCAAAACCAACACCAAATGGATAAAAAGTGCAAAAGACAAGATGAAGGGGATGGGCACACTTTGATTTGATGAAGATCAAAAGGAAGGCTCAAAAGTATTGGGATGCTTCTAGCACAGAGCTCGAGAGAGGAGAGAAAGAGAAAGATGAATGTCTAAAGGACTGAAAGGAAGAATGTGTAGCATCGAAAGCCAACAAATGCACTAGTAAGGCCTAATTTGGACTAGTAATCAACAAATTGACAAGCACCCTCAAAACATGCTAATTAACAACTAATATATGGCTAGGGGCCAATTTTAGGTATCTACAATTTCTTGTACAACATTACTTATCCACTCCAACTTTGTTAGATCTTCAAGCAAAAGATCCAAAACATGAGCTGCACCTAGGATCCACAACATGTGAGGAAACCTATCCATAAGAAGTTCACCTGCCACTTTACAATTTGCTGCATTATCCATTTTAAAATGAAATTTGTAGTGTTTGCCTCGTTGCTTGTATCAATAGATTCAATAAGCATAGCACCTTTAGGGCATTGTATCAAAATATTTAGGAGGGGCATTCCCTTTATATCAGACCGCTCATCACTTACTACAATGGAACTTAATGTTTTTCAATTATTTTTCATGATATCTAGTTACTAGATATGAATGTGATCTCCTCTTCTAGCAAATTAGCTCTTAGGGTTTCAAAAGATGGCATTGTGTAACCTTTCCTGAATCGATGATCCCATCTACTATAGCTTTTCTATATTGATTTCAAATAACATTGAAACAAATGCATTTAAATAAAAAAAATTACCTACCAATCTGTCAATCTCATGTTTTTCTTGCATCGTCTTCATATTTTTGATTGAAGGTTGGGACAAATCTCACATCCACTTTCACTTGCTTGGCAAACATTGATGAACTGGAGCTAATAAGGGAGGCAATTTATGTCAAAATCCATTACATTTTAACCTTTTTTAAAGCTTCAGACATTGGTGCAAGTGTTTTCATTTCAAATAACATTGAAAGGCATGCATTTGCATAAAATTTTTGACCCATCAATCTGTCTATCTCATGTTTTTCTTGTGGTTTCCACATATTTGAAGGAAGGTTGGGACAAATCTTACGTGCACTTTCACTTGTTTGGAAAAACATTGATGAACTGGAGCTAGTAAGGGAGTCGATTTGCATCACATTCCATTGGATTTTAGCCTTTTTTGAAGCTTCAGACATTGATGCAGTTGTCCTCATTTCATATTTGCTTCGAAATCAACTAATGAAAATTGTATATTGTTGTTCATTCATTGTTTTTGGGAAAATATTCACATTTGGTCCTCGAAGATAATGGTACCAAACCCTTGTTATAGTTCCTTATTGATGACCTGAAAGCCCATGAACGAAGACCATAATTGTCACCGATCGGAGATATATGAATGCCCCCTATATAAACTCCGACAATGGTGACTGTAAATGCCAAGTCACTATTAAATATTCATTGCGATGAATGAATATGGTTGCCACATGTGAAATAGGAGTTTGAGGTTTATGTGTTTAGTTTTAGGTGCTTTTTCATAATCATTTCTTCTTTTAGGTTTTTTTCCTAGTTTTCCTTTTTAACATTAAAAAAATGCCAAACCGGATCTAACTAATATGAAAGGTTTGATAAATCCAAACCGAATCAGATTCAACCCGGATCCAACTGAACTCGGTAACAATGTTTATAAGGTAGTTTTTTCTAACATCACTTCCTCTTCTTGTTACAGATAAAACATTAGAGTCATAAGGTGATCATCTTTTGGAGCACCAATATTTGATACTTTCGAGCTTCTATGCTTGTAATCAAGAACTACACTGAATATCAATAAAGAAGGCTATGAGGGTTTCTATGCCATGTAGCATTCAAACTATGTGATTTTTATCTTTCAGATTCTGTCTTATTTTTGTGGACGATATTTACATGCACGTTTTGTTGGTGAGTTTGGAAGATCTAGTTCACTCCAGTTCTTTATCTGGGTGGACCATACTATTAATCATTTAGAATTTGCATTGGAAAAGAAACTCTACCATTACTCCTTTGAGGGTGTCATCTTCCTTTCACATAGATTTTAGTTTTGTATTTGCAATGTTTTTGATAAAATTATTTCACATGAATTCACTTGTTTTCATTGTAAATATGTACATAAACTCGTGAATGCCATTGTTATACATTTTCCCAGAGATAGGTAGAAGAAGGGAAGCCTCCCATACAAATATAGGAGAGACTCCTGCACACTACCCCCAACAAATTTGTCCAAAAACCAAAATTTAGGGATAACAAATGGTAATTTGCTTTCATTATTCATACCTAAATAATCTTGGGTTAGGTATTATATTTTTCTTGAAACTACAACAATTTCTAGGATCATGGTTGTAAGGAAGATATAAAAGGTCACATCCAAGCCATATGTCGTTTTGGCTTGAGACCTCCCTTGTGGAAGCCCACAATGGGATTTATTTCCATTTACCTTAAATATTGATCATTATTTATATGGGTGGTTTTGATGTCATGACCAAGATCAAGAGCAACCCAAACCCTGCCAAACCATTGTCCAGGGTACTCGTGAATCTTTGGATACGAACAAAAGAAGGTGATAACCCATGAGATCCTTGTAGACAAGGTCAAAGGAAATGTATATATGAACATTTATTCCCACAGAATCATCACTTTCTTGATAGTGGAGACTAAATCTTGTAGTAATATTTTTAATGTCGAACATGATTGATGCTAGTAATGCAACATTTTCCTCTATGAAAAAATTGACCAAATTCAAAATCACATGGATTCAGTAAAAAATAGGACTACTGGAATTTGTGTACTACGTGTGGATGAAAATTTGGATTTGCTGCACATTGTTAAGCTCACTCTCTGTGTTCTTTCACCTTCATTTTTACCGTTGCAGCTTTTTGAAAGAAAACAAATGACCCGAATAAGCTGATTAAGTGCCAAGTTAAATACTGTTTTTTTCAGACATAAAATTGCTCAAATTACTTGTTCTTGTCTTAAATCTTCATTATTTTTCTTCTCAGGGTCTTAATGGAACTTTGACCATACAAATGGATGCACCTGGTAGAAGAGGTCATGACCAAATAAAAGAAATGAAGCTTCGTTTGCATCCCAATCTGGGGGAAATTCTTTCGCTTCTGTGCAAGGATCAGAAAACAACAATTGTTGTTATTAGTGGAAGTGAGAGAAGTGTGTTAGATGAGGTATAAACTTAAATTTTATCCTTTCAGAGTACGTAAAACATTTTTCTACCTTATACTCATGAGATACATTCATTTAGTAGAATTTTGGAGAATTCGACATGTGGTTGGCAGCAGAAAATGGTATGTTTTTGAGACCTACAACGGGAGATTGGATGACCACAATGCCAGAATATCTTAATATGGATTGGATGGAAAGTGTGAAGGTATGTTCTTGTCATTAAATCTAACATCAAGCTTCTCAACCAAGTTACTACTATCTCTTTTTTCTCTTAAGTATTTATTTAAGAACACTTAAGAGCTATTTATTGACAACAAGAAAATTTCCTTTTCATAAATGAAGTCTAACTTTAAAAAAAAAATGAAAGGTCCAAGGATAGTATCTTTACTGAGTTTCTTCTCCACATAACTGAGGATTTACTCTATGCAGCTTGTTTTCGATTATTTTAAAGAAAGGACTCCTCGATCATATGTTGAAGTGCGAGAAACTTCTTTGGTTTGGAATTATAAGTATGCTGGTATTTATTCTATATTTTACACTATTCATTATTTCATTTCCCAATAAATGTGAAAGAATGCAACATGGAATTTTATCGTGTACTTGAATATTTTCATGTTTGTTACATGATCACAAACTGGTTGTTATGGCTTGCAGATGTTGAATTTGGTAGAGTGCAAGCACGCCATATGCTACAACATTTATGGACTGGTCCTATATCAAATGCTGCTGTTGATGTTGTTCAAGGTAGTAGGTCTGTTGAGGTTCGTCCTGTTGGTGTCTCAAAGGTAAACTTTTGGTAGTTTTACATTCATGATGAATACAAGCTCTAAATATATATTTGCATTGCTCCTTATAAATGGCTTTTTATTTATCTTACCAGGTAATGTTTTCTGCAGAATCATACTTGTTATAACACTAAATATGTTCAAGCTTTAAGTGCAATATCAATTAGTATTTTTTGACTTCCAGCAGATTGGCTGCTACTTTGACTTACTGAGTACATTTTTTCAAAACTTTTTATTTCATCATCCAACAATACACCCTTTGTAGGAGGCGAATTTAAAGAACGGATAAGCTTTTACCTATTACTACATCATGAAAATGATTCTCTTAACCATTTTTGTTTTTTTGAATACTTTACATATCATAGTACTTGGAGTTGGAACAAATGTTGCAGAAGAGATATTGGTGCATCCAAAGTTCCAGGGTATATCATTTCTCATTTGGTTTAATTGGATACTACTCATAGAAATGATACTAGTATCCAAGAAAGCGCATCTCTTACTCAAATAATACTAAAGTGCACCTTAATGGCTACATATAGAATAGAATGTATCAAAAATATTGTAATTTTTTAACCCCCAAAAAATAGAGATTTCCCATGTATCCTGATAAGTAGTCAAGGTTAATGCAATGCGGGTGTCTAAGAGGGCATAGATCGAGAAAAGAAGATGCCACATTGAGAGACCAAGAGGCTGGTGCACCAGCATTGGCAATGGAAGGAAAAAACCTACTCCCTAAATATGAAATACTTGTGCTGAATCAAGGAAATACTCGTGCTGAATCAAGGAAATACTCACTGAAGCCAAGGGTTGTGAAAAAGTAAATAAAAGTTATCAAGAGATGAAATTATGATACAGAGGGGTTATTTTAAAACCGAAGAACTTTTAAATAAGAAAAATACCTTTTAATAAGAGAGAAACTTGTTTAAATTCTAGTTAAATCATAATAGAGTAGTAATGAGGAGTTAAAAGATGTGGTGGGAGTGGCAATGGGTGCAGGGGAAGAGCGCAAAAGGGCAGAGAGTGGGAGCCATGATCAAGAATAAGGAGAGATTAAAACAGGAAAAGCAATGGGAAAATCGGAAAGCGAAAAACCATAGACAAGGGTCAAGAAGAAACCCTGATCGAATGCCACAAGGAGGACAGACTCTCACATCTTTCCAGCGGTAGAAGAAATTCCATTCCTCAATATTTAGGATAAAAAAATTGAGTCCATCATAAATATCCTTAAGGAGACAGCCCTAATCTGCAATTTCATGGGATTTTGGCCGAGCGTGGTGTATCTACAAAAGTGGATGAGCAAGAACTGGGGAATCCGAGCAGCCAAGTAGGTAACACTACCTCCTACTGGCCTTTTTCAAGTCTCTTTTGATTCCTCAAAGGCAAGGGACAAAGCATTTCAAAATGGACCTTGGTTTATGGGAAGGGCCAGTTTCTATGTGCATCCATGGGAAGAAGGGTTTAATCCAAAAACTGAGGATCTTTCTTTTGTCTATGCCTGGCCTTGGCTTTATGGACTCCCAACTGAACTTTGGAGAGGAAGTTTTTGTAAATGGTAGAGAATCAACTTGGGGAATATATTTTTATGGCTAGGTTAACAAAAGTTGCTCTATTGGCTGCATATGCCAAAAATTTTGTGAAGATTGACATATCTAATCCCTTACCCAAGGCCGTAAAGTTCATGAGCATGGGTATTTTGTCAAGGATTTCCTTGAAATGATTAAAACCCCTCTATAGGGTCCTGACTATGATATCCCAATAAAAAAAGCTGGGGAAAGAAAGCAAAAGTCTGGAAGCCCAAAGGTTTTGAATCCAAAAAAAATTTGATGCCCTAAAAGATGTAGGTGATGCAAAGGGACCTTCTGTTGAAGAAGTTTCTTTGGTTAAATAATCCCTCCCCACTCAAAATCTACCTAACATTCAAGACCACTCTCCAATTTTTGGAGAGCAGCAATATTCAAAAAAATTGAATTTGCAGACAAAAATCTCGATTTTTGAGGATGGGGAGGAAGAAGAGAGTGAAGCTGAGGAAGAACCAGAAGAATAATTTGTAGGATTAGAAGAGCTTTCTCACTCTCAGCTAAAGGAGATGTCAAGTCAGTTTGGAATGGACAAGATGGCAATGAGCAAGTTGGCGCTTAAATTGGCACAAGGAATGAAGAATTCAGGAAGACCTACTCAATCAAACTCTCCAAATTTGGAATCCAAGACTATCATTGGGAAGGGCAGTCAGAAGTAGATTTTAGAAATGCTCACTAAACCGGGGAAAAAAGGAAAGCGGAGGAGGATCAGTGTGTGGTCAGCATGATAGAGAAATAAAAAGAGAAGGAAAGTTAAAAAGACCCCATCTTGGGGAATAAAAAAAGTGGGGAAAAACAAGCAACTCCAATGGGGGGGATAAACCCTTAACCGGCAATAGTGGGGTGAAACCCCCCTCATGTTAATTATATCTTGGAATATAAGGGGGTTGAATGCCTCCTACAAGCATAGGCTATTGAAGTAGCTTATCTTAGACGAAAATCCAGACAGTCTATTGCTCCAAGAAACCACAATGGAACAAACTCTCTTAAGTGAGGCTTTGAGAGAAATATGAAGAAATAATAGCTTTGTAGCGACTAATACAATCAGAGCATCTGGAGAGTTGGTAGCTGCATGGAATACTAATATTGTTTTTGGTTTTCTTCGTTAAAATTGTGTCAACTAGAAAGCACCCAACTTTGACGAGTTAGGCTCAAATAGGTCTTTCATGTGTTCCTTCATGTGTATCAATGTCTATTGTAATGTCCCCTATTTGAGCGAGCATCAGAGTTGGAGGTTTAGCCTATCATTGGGTCCTCGTAAGCTAATAATGGTGTTTAAAGGGCCCAGTGTTGAAGTTAGCTAGTTCCCCAGTTGGCAGTTGGCAGTTGGCAGTGTTTTCATCTCCAGATCTTTGGTGTATTCAGAGATGGTGTTATTCAGGATGTTCTGGCTCTGTTTTATATACTTACTATTTAAAGTAAGTCAGTCGTATGATAGAGGCCAACCTTACTATTTTTAGTAAGGCACCCTGGTGAGCAGAGAATGCAGTGAGCTACGTCCTGGTGCAAACATAATTGATTTATGAGATCTATTTATGGAGTTATAATATTATAATTATTATTAAAATCATACTTTAATAATAATTAAATATAAAGTGAATATTATTAATGATGATTAATGACTTTATAATATAGATTTCACTTAAGTCATAAAGTCATTATTATAGATCATAAAGGGAGACATAAGGACTTTATTATAAAAGGGGATTTAAATGCTTTTAAAGTATACTTTATAATATGTGTTAAAGTGTTATTTTAAAGGGGAGATATAAGTGATTAATAAGTATACTTTATTTTATTAAGTTGTGCACCAAAAAGGAGGGAAAAGAAAATGAAATTAAAAAGTAAATTAAATGAGATGAAGTCAAATGCAGATTGAATATTATAAAAGGGCAATTTGCAATTCATTTCAGACATTCTTGTCTATTTCTCTCAACTTGGCTTTGTGCTTTGGCTTTGGAGGTGAAACCTAGGGTTTTGCTGCAATTTCAACCTTGGAGAACATAGCCTCTCTTCGATTGTGCTTCCGATAGGGGTGCAAGATCACCCAAGGGTTGCAGTTACTGGTGGCTTTATCTCATAAGTCACATTTGAGCTTATCGAACGATTATTATCAGAAGTTTACAAGGGTTGAAGAGTATATTTCAGATTGTTGAAAGAACCATCATTGGAGGCCTTTAATTTGTTGCTATCAATCATCATTAATTGCCACATGGGGGTTTCAAGGCCATACCATTCCGTCTATAGCAGGCCGTACATCTTTGGCTGGGCGTGTGAGTCCTGAAGCTAAGCGAGTCATTCTTGGGCTTCATTTGGGTCAATTTCATCATGGCAACCATTTGGCATCATTTCTAAAGGGGAGAAAAATCATTTTTGGTCCTAGGCGTTGGTTTTTTTTGGTGCATCAGCTTGCTGATATAATATTTCAGACCTGCACTTATTGTCTCTGATTTCCAGGTATAATTATTAATGTTTAAGCAATCAATTGTAAATCTGATTTGAATATTTATATAAAGAGTTTGCTTCTGCAGTTTATTTTATTGCAATTGTATGTCAATATTCTTCATTGCATTACCTGACAAACATTCTAAAAAACACATTAAAACTCAAAACAATCATTAAACCAGACAGGCAGATTTGTTAGCAAATATCTCAGATCAGTCAGTTAAACCAGATAGGCAGATTTGTTAGCAAATATCTCAAATCAGTTAGTGATAACAGCCAACATGCTAAGTGTTTGACAAAATGTCAATACACTAAATTCAGAAAATTCAAGGCAGATTTGGGGTGGGACACTTCATCTATGGTCCAACCTCTCACCAAGGAAGAGATATTTGTTGGCAGTCATTGCGGGGGTTAAGACCCACTAGCCCTAATGGAAAATGGATTCTTGGAAGGGATTTCAATGCAATCCCTTCCCCTTTGGAAAAATTTGAGGGCTATAGTAGGGTCTCACAGTCCTATGTGGATTCTTCTCACATCGAGGATCTTACCTTGTTCGACATCAAACCTAAATCTGGGATTTTCACCTAGACCAATAGTAGGTTAGGGAAAAATTATGTGGTTGAAACGCTGCATCAATTTCTCCCAAGTCTTGATTGGATTCAGATGGACACACTATTGGAATCTCATATTATGGTCTTTGCAGGCTCTAACCATTAGCTAATCAGCATGAGTATTAGCAAAAATGATCCTCCAAAAAGAAACCCTTACAATTTGAACTTGTGAACTAAAGAAGAATCTCCTAGAGATAAAATCAAGGCATGGTGTAATTCACCTATTGAAGAATAAAAAAAATATTCTTTAGCGCAAAAGCTAAAATGAGTGAAAAACAAATTGAAAGAATGGAATAGGGAAGAGTTCAAAAAACTGTCTGACAAAAAATTATAGATCCAGGAGAAGTTGGCAAAGGTGTAATCATTAATTCAAGGGGGAGGTTTGGACCCTTTCTTAAAACTAGAAAAGGAAAATTTGATGAATGATTGGAACAAAGTCCTGTAGAAGGAAATTCATTAGAAAAAAAAATCCAGAGTAAAATGGCTAAATGAGAAACATAGAAACATTGTTTTTTTCTATCTATTGACCATCATGAGAAGGAACTTCAATAAAATCTCAAAAATTAACCACTTTCCAAGGTTTGGTTCTTACTAAGAAAGAGGATATAAGTGTTGATGCTGGTAGATACTTCAAAGGAATGCTCATTGAGGTTCAATGTGAAAGATCAAAAGCTCAAAATAAGCTTTTGGATATAATCCCACCTCTAATTTTGATACTGATAACCTCTTTCTTACAAATCCAATATTTGAAGAAGTTGAGACTGTTGTTCACTCTTTCAAAGGAGATGAGGCCCTTGGTCCTAATGGTTTTCCAATAGGTTTTTTTAGGAATATTGGTCAATTGTTGGAATACTGTTTGAGTTCAAGAATTAGGCCTGAGTAAAACATTTTTGAAGGAGATCAATTCCACTTTCATTGCGCCCATCCCCAAGGTAGAATCAGCTTGTTACTTTTGACTTTACTATATAAGGTGATTTCTAAAGTAATGGCAAACAGACTAAAATTAGTTCTTCCAAAAATTATTTCACAAGAACAGGGTGGTTTGTCACTGGGAGATAGATTCTTGATGGCATTGTAATCTCTTATGAGCTAATCAACTTTGTTTTAGCTCAAAATCAGAACAACATGCTAATCAAATTGGACATGAACAAGCCTTTTGATAGAGTGAACTGGGATTTATTGCTAATAATTCTGGAAAAAAATCAGGTTCAGTAAAGATTGGCAAGATTGGGTGGCTAGCTACATTAGGTCCCCAAAATTTTCTATGCTTGTGAATTGCGAACCTGCAGCTTTTTTGGAGCCTCGAGAGGATTGAGACAAGGAGACCCCCTATCTCCATACATTCTTATCATTATGAGTGAAGCTCTTAGGAGATGGCTTGCTCACCTCAAGTCTCAAGGAAAGCTTAAAAGAATCGCTATCATTGCTGGCTCTTCAAGATTCACACATCTTTAGTTTGTTGATGACATGGATCTCGTCGGTGAAGTTTCCATTCAAGAGGAAAAAGATCTAAAAAATGCTTGACTTATATGAGAAGGCCTTGGGGCAAATGGTAAACAAGACCAAATTAAAAAAAAAAAAAAACTCCTTTAAAAGCAACATGTATGCTCAACCTTCCATTTTCCGTGAATTTGATATAAACCCATATCTTCTTGCTTGCACATACCTTGGAATCCCCCTTTTTGAAGGAAGAAATGTAGTTGGGCTCTGGAAATCTTTGATAGATAAGATTTTTAGAAAACAGGAAGGATGGAATGGTTAATAGGCTCACCCTTGCTGAGATAATTCAGCTCCTAAAATCTTGTCTACAAGCAATGCCTATTTACATGATGTATGTGTTGCAGATCCTGTCAAGGTTAAGAAGGTCATTAAATCAATTCTAGACAAGATTTCTTGTCTATCAGCCTCCCCAAAGATTGGGGATGATGGGAATCAAAATAAAAATAAGAATGAAGTTAGCTTCAGGGGAGAAGATGGTCTGGAGACATTATAATGAGGAAACCGCCCTTTGGAGCATAATTATTAGAAGCAAATATCTAGACTCGATGACCCTAGAAAATATTTTCATAGGTCATGAGCAGCTAAAAGGGTCTCATAATTGGAACTTGATGACTAAGACCATTGAGATCTTAAAGTTGTTGCTTATATGGAGGGTTGAAAAGGTGACAAAATCAATTTCTGGTCAGAATCCTAGATACGCCCAGCCTCTTGCCAACATGAGTTAGTTTAACAATCTTCAAGGTTGGCATCGTCACAAAATTGGAGATAAGGTTTGTGATTACTACAATTTTGAAATAAACAATTTTGAAATAAATGGATGGTCGGATCTGCAAGTCCCTACACATTTGCTTGCTGATGCAAAGGATCTTGAGGTCCTTCTAAGATCCTTCCACTTCAATAATAAAGATGGTAGGTTTGTTTGGATGGGTTCCAAGTTTGGTGCTTACTCTGTTAAGGATGGATTCATGGTCATTTTGGCTTTGGAGTCTCCTTTAACTTATCCATTCCCAGCTAAGTAGGTTGGGAATAAGTTTGGGGTGGTGCTCTCCTTTGGCTTGCCACTTCAAAAAAAATTATCACTTGAACAAATATGAGAAAAAGAGCATTTCAAGGCCCTTCATGTTGTCAACTTTGCAAAAATAGTGAAGAGGATACTGACCATTTTCTGCAATATTTCTCTTTCACCAAAGACATTTGGGATTTCCTCTCGAGTAAGTTCAATCCGTTTGCTTTACCTAAAGCCTTGAAAATAATTATTTTTGCTTTGAATTCCGCTCTTAGGTCTCCTATATTGCATATTTGGAATTGCAGTCCAGTCTTGATTTGTTGGAATGTTTGGTTGGAAATAAATAGAAGGATATTCAAAGTTAAGCAACTAGTTTTAATTCTCATTTTGGAGGCCATTCTAAAATCAATCAAGGATCTAACCAACATTTGGCGCCAAAAGATGGGAAAATTGTTGTCAAAGATACCTGCATTTTAGAAAATTGAAAGTAGTTCTTCAAGGTATCCCTGATAATAGGATATCAACAATAGGAAAGGAACACAAGAACCTCTTGTGTTCTTCCTCAGGATTCAACTGTAAAGCTCAATTTTGATGGGGCAGCCAAAGGTAATTCAGGTTTGGATGACTATAATGTCCCCATTTTCGGATCAATTATGAACAGGTACTAAAGACCTTTAGTCTACTTTCTCCATAGACTAAGGGATCACTTTTGGGGTCTTATTTTATTAATTAATTATGATTGCCCGAATAGTGATTTTTATCATTTATCTATATAAGACAATTTTAGTTTATTAATAGAATATTTTTAGAAATGGTTTTTACCACTATGGTAACTAAAAGGATAAATAATTATTAGATTATTGCCTAAAAGTAATTTTAATTACTATTTGTTATTAAGGCAATTAATTTAATATTATTTTTGGAAAAAGAGGAATGTCGGCTTCGGAGATGAACAAAGAAAAGAAAAGATATCTTAAAAAGTCGGCAAGGAGGTGTTATGAGGTATTTTATCCTCCCAAGGTGGTTCGCCCCCCTTTGGAGGGTACAAATACAAGGTGGAGATCTTATTCTTGACATGCTGAATATTAATTTGTGAATCTTCATGCTTGAAGAATGATTGGGATGTATGCCCAATAATTGTTCCTGTGGTTTTGAGCTGTTTCATCAATAAAAAGGTGTTTTTTGACACCACCTTACAAAAGAATATTTTGTTGCTTGCCCTAGGAGTGGGGAAATTTACCTAAAACACTTTCCCAAAGGCTTCAATTATTCTTTTAAAATTATGGATTCCTCAAGGCCATTTATTTATCAGCATAAAATCTCTACCATTCTTCGCTCTAGCTAAAAAAAGGAAACTTTTATTCTATGCCAAGGAAAAAGTGAAGATTTTTTCCTATTCAATTAGCCTACAAGCTTATGAAAATTCCATATCAAAGAAAGGAAATTTCTTCTCTCACTTTATGATACCAATCAATCTATCAACCACTTCAAGAATGAGGAAGAGGAGAAGGAATCCACACAAATCCATATCCCAAATTGTATTTTGATTATGTTTTTTATTTCCTTCCCAAAATCCCTCAACACACGGTTACTTACCTCTTCAAGAAACTGAAATCTGAAATTGTTGTTGTAGGTTTTGATTGCAGATGAAAATTTCTAAAGGCTCTTTAAATCTCTTGGAAGATTTATGCAACTCCCTGTTCTCCTCCCAAGCTCTTTTCACACAATTTATCTCAAGAATAAACTACAGAAGAAGAATAAGTAGGCTCTCACATAAAGCTGCCCCCTTCCATGGATGCAAATCTCTCAAGGAAAAGAAACACTTAGATGAAGGATCTCACCCTAAGAAAGATTGCAATATCTTCACTCACAATCATGGTTAAATCCTCTCATACAGGAAAAATCTTTCCAAGCTCTTCTAATCAAGATCTCATGGCTTCAATGGAATGTAAGCCAAAGAGCAAAGACAAGGACAAATGATAGAACGAAAATGGCAAGTTTAAAATGATAATAGGATTTGAATGGTTGAAAGTTTGACCTATATTCCCAATAAGCTCATTCATGTGAACAATTATGGCTTCTAATATTTCATCTCCTAATCACATGGTTGAAAGTATTTTTACAAGTTTTTGTCTCCTTTATTAATAGATTGGGAAGACCTTTTTTCCCCTTAAGTATTCTCCCCCATGAGGAGAATCATGTTTCCCATATCTTTTCCATACCTTCATTTGGATTGTGAGTATCTTGTGTAAGTTTTGCCCTTTCATTCATGTAGTTGGAATACTTTTCTTCCAATCCATACTTCAAGCATGGAGTCCATGTCGTTCTACTTATTCCATGACAACCAACCACCAATGGAGCATTTGATGACATCAAGTTTTAAATTTAGAATAAAGAAATATTCTTTCCACAAGAAACTCTTTTTAAAATAATGAAAGTAAACTTTTTTTTTTCCATTAAGTATTCTTTCTGTCTATTTGTCCAATAAGAACTTTTTAACTTTAGAAGAAAGGGATATAAAATGTAGGATATTCCATTTCACATCAAAGACACTTCACGTACCACCTCATCTCCATGTGTCCTACCAATGCCACTAATCACACTACCATATCACTACGTGCCACATCATCATACTAGGTGATTGTGTATACAAAAAGGTTAAAATGCAACCATAAAAAGAGAAATTTTTTATATAATTAAATAACGAGTACATGAAGGGAATTACAACAATGACTCCAACTTTTAAATGTATATACATGAATAACAAGTACAGGAAGGGAATCACAACCATGACTCCACCAACTTATTAAATTCTTTACCTTCAAATGTGTGTCATTATGGCTACTTCAAGATCCTTCGCCACCCTTGGTGACATACCTCCTAGAGCTCACTAGATACCATGGAGCTCTCTATTTTATACACCAAAAACAATACACTCATCAAAGCATTCCCTATTCCACAAAACATACAATGAATATCATAATGGTTAGTGTTGTCAACCTAGAGTTGCACCCTGAATCGAAGACGTGCTGAAATGGCTAATCCTCGCTCCAGCTGAAACAATGGGATATTCTCACGAGGGTGGGTGCCTCAATGATGAGAAGAACTTCCAGAGAAGGTTGGTTCCTGTAAGATGTATCTATGAGGATCTCAACTTCTACGCTTCAAACTGTCTAGGGAAAAGGGGAGAAAGAACTTGAAAGGAAATCCTAGCTAAAATGGTGATAAACCTAATTTGCTTGATCCACTCAAATCAAGCTTCTAAGAACACTGATTCAAACAAGAGGCAAAACTTCAACTCCAATTGATCAATAAACAAGTATTTTACGAAAATGTTTAATCTAATGATCTAAGCTTGAGGGAAATGAAAAAATAGACCCGATGAAAGGCACTAAACAGCGACTAATATCCACTATAAACCCAACAAAAGACGTTCAAACACAGAACTTGACCTGCACAAATGACCAGCTAGTAACTAGGTACAAATCCAAATTTGACAAGGAAGAAGGAAAATCTTTTACTTGGGCAAATCTATAACAAAAGTACACTATACCAGTAACTAGAAATTGAAAAAAACACAGTCCTCTTCTTATTGATTCTGAAAAAGGTTACAGCACAAATTTTGGCAAAAGTTTTCTTGTCAAAAGATGGATCATTTTTATAAGGCTGAAAAGCCATTAATATAGAAAATTATAAAAAGCCAAGAGATTGACGTTTGAAAATAGAAAGGGAGTAAAATCAAACCAACTCAGCCTTTACAAAGTCTATTTTGTCTTGCAAAAAATTCCTTGCGTTGAAAAGTGGACGGTGGGCTCAAACGTTTGACTTTGCTTATGCATGATCGGCTGAGCCATATCTAAAATTAGAGACTAGCTCTTTGGCATTTGAAAGTGGACCATTGGGCTTGTTAAAAGCCCACCTCTCTTTGCATGGAAATCCACGTTAAGAGTCAATAGATGAGCTCTACTCGGACTGCTAGAACGTTTGGAGAATCGTGACTTTGACTAGTCAAACTGTGGGTCAACTGAAACTTAAAAATCTGCCAAAAATAAGCCATGTTCGCATGTATTTTTTATTATTTTGGTCTGCCTATTCGTGTATATTTTTGACGGGATTCTATTTTTGGATTATTTTGTCTATATTTCCTGGCTATTCCCTTAGCCTAATTCTTTCGGATATTCTTTTTTATCTGCGGATTTCTTTTGGTCTCGAATTTTCTTCGGATATTTTGCTTTGCTTGTATATATTATCTTCGGGTTTTTTGGCTATCTCGGTCTTATATTCCTTTAGATTTCTTTCTTGCCAATTTTTCTGATTTTATTCTCTTTGGCTCTTATGTCTTGCTCCCTGGATTTACATTTGGTTTTCTTGTGGACTTTTATTATCTCCTTGGCTTTATTATTTTCTGCCCCTTTTCGTTGATTTGTTTGCATTTTTCCAGAAGAATATCTTTCATTCTAAATTTTTCTTTTCTTTCTTTATTCCCTTGGGTTTTTTCGCTTTGACTTCTTGCGGGCTTTGTTTGGTTCATTTCCTTTGGAATTCCGTTGACCCTTAGTTTTTTCTTTCCTTTTGACTTTCATCTTGCAGAAAAAATGTCAGTCTCCTCTATGTTTGACAATTATTCCGAAGGAATCCTTCGGACTCTTCATTGGCACCTACTTTGGATTCTTCATTGCTTGTTACTTATAAAAAGAGATTAGTCATTCAACCTGGGAAACCCGAAATGCACTATCTTGAGTAATTCGGGTTTCTAAACCCGAATACTTCTACTGATAAAACTTTCATAAGCAAAGCACTTCTCAAAAACCGATTTGCACTGTCAAGAGTAATTCGGGTTTTCCGACCCGGATTACTTCTGCTAATAAAACTGTCATAAGCAAAGCACTTCTCAAAACCCGATTTACACTGTCAAGAGTAATTCGGGTTTTCCAACCCAGATTACTTCTGCTGAGGGGTTTCAACTATTGATTACTCATAAAGTGAAATAAGTTGTCTCTTGTAAAACCTGAAGACTTCTTCCAAAAAACTCGAAGTCTTCTGCTGTGTAAAACCCAAAGTCTTGTTTGAATGCCCATCCTCTCACACTTAGGCAAAATTTTGGTATGTAGGCCAAAAAATGGCCAACATTTTTGGCGACTCGTAGGGAGCATGCCTACTATGCTTGAGAACTCAGACTGTATAGATGCTATTTGAACTCCCAAAACAATGATAAACCTTTCTAACTGAAAATCTCCTCTGATCATAGCTGAAGTAGCCTTTCTTTTTCAAAATAAGAAGGGAAACACACGAAAGCAGAAAAACTAAGAAACAAACGTGCAAACAAGCACTTATTGGAACATAACTGGACGAAACTAATGTGCTGGAATAACACTTGGAGGAAAACAAACTAACAAAGGACCTAACTAACCATGACAAAGCACGATCCACTTGGATCAAAAGGGAAATTCTTAAACTCAGTCACTCCAAGAGATGGTACTAGTTGCAAGGCAGGATGTTTATCAATCATAACTTTTGATAAGTCATTTTTATTGTCCATCAACTGTATTAGCATCTTCTCAAATAAGTCATCAACACGAAACTGGTCACCAACAAAGACAAACTCATCAAGTACTTCCTGATATTTTTCGCACTGCTTGTCATCTACCACCTTGTCAAGTGATAACTCATCTATGCATTGTTCTTGAGTGGCCACACCCTTTTTATCGACTGCTACAAGTTCATGTAGCTCTTCAAGGAGCTTTGAATAGGCAACCCAATCTGTATTATGATCTTGAATAGGTGATTGTTGATCAGATTTCTCATAAACATGCTCTTCAATAGCCAACATATCCATACAAAGCTCTTCAATCTCTTGTAGAGATTCAAGGTACAACTGCCAATCATCATTTTGTTCCTCATTTTGATCTATTTGAACTGAATCAGCTTGAAATCTATCTGGATCCTTCTCAATAGGAGATACCTATAACTCATTTATGACTTCAATCTGCACCAACTCCTCTTGGAGTTCCTCTACATCAAGATCAATGTTCTCATTTTTAAATATAATTGGATGCTCAACTACAACCTTAAGTGCAATATTAAAGGAAATTCTTCCTTAAACACATATGAAGCATCCTCCACACACTGTGCAAGAACTTGACCTGAAGTTGCAACCTCTTTCTCAATCCTCCAAAGAGTAGGGTCCCCCTGAAGAAGGGAGATGGTGGGAGGGTGATGAAATTCATTTGTTTGAGAGAGAAAATGAAGCATGGGAGGTTGATCATGATCAGGTTTTGGAATCTTAAGGACAATGGAATTATCTAGGGAGTGTTGGAGAGGAGGAAAAGAGAAACTCTTAAAGACCTCTGTATTTTGTTCCTTCCACTTGGCCATCATCTCTTCAAATTCTGAAATCTCCTTATCCTCATGGACAACTTGTGCTTGAGAGATGAGTGGTGAAGAAATGGGACTATAAGAAGGCTTAGTCTCATGAATAAGCACTTGAATACGCTGTTGACTCCAACTAGGAAGCTCCCTCGACACACACTGGGCATGGTTAAGAACCTCATGAGAATAAGGAGTACAAGAACCCTTTGTAGACAAGTGACTCAACTCGATTTTCTGCCTATCCCAAGCCTCCATCTTTTCTAATACAAAAATGCACAGCTCATTTATCTCTTCAGGATCATTGGACACATTTTGGAATAGACCATTCACTTCTTCATACTGAGAGTTTGAACAAACTTTCCTCAAGTATGCTAGTATTTTGAGCTCTACCTCATCCATTATTTCTTGGAGCCAAGGCTGCTCATATGACTGATATGGCTCAACATAGCTTTGACAATACTCCTGATAAGGCTGATTAGGTTCATAAAAAAGCTCATAGGCATCATGATAAGGTTGGTATGATCCATCATTGGGCTGATAAGGAAACATAGCATAGGAATTCTCTTCATATAGAATGATCAAAACTCATTCATGATAATGCAATACTTATATGGAAAGTGTGACTGGATTATTAGAAGCAACCACCTGAGCTTGGAATCGCCAAATACTTCTTGAAGAACGTTGCAACTGCGATTTCATTAAGACCAGCTCCAAATGGGTCCCACCGCGTGTGCCAAAAACTGTTGTCAACCTAGAGTTGCACCTAAATCGAAGACATGCTGAAATGGCTAATCCTCACTCCAGTTGAAACAATGGGATCTTCTCACGAGGGTGGGTGCCTCAATGATTAGAAGAACCTCTAGAGAAGGCTAGTTCCTGTAAGATGTATCTATGAGGATCTCAACTTCTACGCTACAAACTGCCTAGAAAAAAAGAGAGAAAGAACTTGAAAGGAAATCGTAGCTAAAATGGTGATACACTTAATTTGCTTGATCCACTTAAATAGAGCTTCTGAGAACACTAATTCAAACAAGGAAGAGGAAGAACTTCAACTCCACTGATCAATACACATAAGTATTTCACGAAAAGGTTTAATCTAATGATCTAAGCTTGAGGGAAATGAAAAAATAGGCCTGATGAAAGGCACTAAATAGTGACTAATATCCACTATAAACTCAACAAAAGACGTTCAGACACAGAATGTGACCTGCATAAATGATCAGCTAGTAATTATGTACGAAGCTAGATTTGACAAGGAAGAAGGAAAATCTTTCACTTAGGTAAATCTATAACAAAAGTACACTATACCAGCAACTGAAAATTGAAAAAATAGTCTTCTTCTTATTGATTATGAATAAGGTTACAGCAAAAACTTTGGCAGAAGTTTTTTTGCCAAAAGAGGGATCATTTTTACAAGGATGAAAAGCCATTAATATAGAAAATTACAAAAATCCAAGAGATTGGCGTTTGAAAATAGAGAGGGAGTAAACTCAAACCAACTCAGCGTTTACAAATGTCTATTTTGTCTTGCAGAAAATTCCTTGCATTGAAAAGTGGATGGTGGGCTCAAACATTTGACTTTGTTTATGCATGAGCGGCTGAGCCATGTCTAAAATTAGAGACTAGCTCTTTGGCGTTTGAAAGTGGACGACTGGGCTTGTTAAAACGCCCACCTCTCTTTGCATGGAAATCCATGTTAAGAGTCAATAGATGAGCTCTACTCGGACTGTTGGAACATTTGGAGAAGTGTAACTTTGACTAGTCACACTGTGGGTCAACTTAAACTTAGAAATCTGCCAAAAATAGCCCTTGTTCACATATATTTTCTCTTATTTTGGTCTGTCTGTTCGTGTCTATTTTTGGCAGGATTCTATTTTTGGATTATTTTGTCTATATTTGGTCTATATTTTCTCGGATTTTCTAGCTATTCCCTTAGCCTAATTCTTTCGGATATTCTTTTTATCTGCGGATTTCCTTTGGTCTCGGATTTTCTTCGGATATTTTGCTTTGCCTGTATATATTATCTTCGGGTTTTTTGGCTAGCTCCTTGGTCTTATATTCCTTCAGATTTCTTTCTTGCCAATTTTTCCGATTTTATTCTCTTTGGCTCTTATGTCTTGCCCCCTGGATTTACCTTTGGTTTTCTTCTGGACTTTTATTATCTCCTTGGCTTTATTATTTTCTACCCCTTTTCGTTGATTTGTTTGCATTTTTTCCGAAGGAATCCTTCGGACAAAAAGTCCGAAGGAATTCCTTCGGACTTTTTGTCCGAATGATATCTTTCCTTCTAAATTTTTCTTTTCCTTTTTTATTCCCTCGGGTTTTTCCGTTTTGACTACCTACGGGCTTTGTTTGGTCCATTTCCTTTGGAATTCCGTTGACCCTTGGTTTATTCTTTCTTTTGGACTTTTATCTTGCGGAAAAAATGTTAGTCTCCTCTGTGTTTGACAATTATTCTTAAGGAATCCTTCGGACTCTTCACTAGCACCTACTTCGGATTCTTCATTGCTTGTTACTTATAAAAAGAGATAAGTCATTCACCTTGGGAAACCTAAAATGCACTATCTTGAGTAATTCGGGTTTCTAAACCCGAATTACTTCTACTGATAAAACTTTTGTAAGCAAAGCACTTCTCAAAACCCAATTTGCACTGTCAAGAGTAATTCGGGTTTTCCAACCCGAATTACTTTTGCTGATAAATCTTTCATAAGCAAAGCACTTCTCAAAACCCGATTTGCACTATCAAGAGTAATTCGGGTTTCCCAACTCGGATTACTTCTGTTGAGGGGTTTCAACTACTGATTGCTCATAAAGTGAAATAAGTTGTCTCTTGTAAAACTCGAAGTCTTCTGTTGTGTAAAACCCGAAGTCTTGCTTGAATGCCCACCCTCTCACACTTCGGCAAAATTTTGGTATGTAGGCCAAAAAATGGCCAACAGTTAAAAACTATGGCCATTGTCATCAAGTATGTGTTAGGCCCACTAGTCATCACTATCAAAAAATAATTTAACACCTCCAAACAAAACATGCTAAATATCATTTTACCATATAATAAGCACTCACATATTCCTCAAAATGTCACAATGAATAGCGATTAGTAAATAGTGAAGTGTCACTAGTGAAAACTAAATAACGACTAATGAATAGTGGATGGTGACTAGTGACTAGTGAATAGTGAGCCACCTCAATTAGTGTACAGGTCATGTGTCCAAAATAATACATCTTAAGCATATTAATCAACATTTGAATAGCAGCATCATCGTGGTTGTCATCATCATCACCACCACCACCACCACCATCAAATGGAGAGTATAATTTCCACCTAACATGTATAATGTCATCAAATAGACTAAGCATCAGAATCTATATAATGGCAATTGAATAGTCCTTGAAGTGTCAAAATAAAGCATCTAGTAAGGCTATTATGTCATCTCTGGTATTTTGCAGTTATAAGTCTAAATAATAAACCTAGTCCTAATCAATGTATACAATCCTATTGGTCAAGATGGAGCTGACTTTGACTTGTCAACATCCATAAGATTAATACTAATTGTGAAAATAGATGTAACCTTGGTGTCTTAAATGACGGTTACATGTATTAATGATGTCAACTGATTTAGGTGATGTCATCTTCCTTGTAGGTGTTTAGACCTGGACATCCTCTTTGGTTCGTATCCTAAGACTATATTCCTTTACCTTGAAAATGCATGCTTTGACAATATAGTGAAGACCTATTTCAGGTTGGAACAAAACCCCTCATTTAAATGTTACAGACCATTCACCCCATGAAAAAATACAAGGGCACACATACAAACTCCATGCTAATACTAGTAATCAAAGCCGATTGGTATAGTATGAGTGGAGAACATCATCAAACCACATCCAATAGATATGCATTCATTAAAAATCTCTCCATAAGGCATCACTAATTTGAGACTTCAACCAGATTCGCATCTACCACCCAATTGAAATAGAAAAACATAGAAATTAACACAAAAAATTCTATAAAATACAATTCAATCATTCGTTCATTTCATTTCATCTCCATTATTCACTAAGCTATTGTTCCTTACATGATGGTTTGCTTTTCAACCACCCTACAGTGTCTTGGTTGGCACCAAACTTTATTGTCTGTCCACTAATGTCGGCCATATTTATCTACACATGTAGATCTTCCATTTATGATGAGCCAAAATAATCATCCTTTATGTTATCTTACACTTATTGTGGGCCATAGTCATAATTCGTTGGGTTTTTCTACTTATCATGAGCCATAGTAATAGCAGTTAGCCAAAATAAACCTCGTAAGTTTTATATTAAACAATTTCCATTTAAAGTAAACATGTACTCAAAATTTCTTAATAGATTGGGAATCATATATTCGTATGGTCTGATTTGGCCATTGCCATGTCAATTTCCACAATTATTGGAAATTGGAATAGGCATAGTTAACGAATCTGGAATGCTTTACTTCAAGAAATCATATTCAATTAACAAATACGAAGATGTTTCTTATTACATAACAAACAATAAGAAGGGCCTATCCATCCTCCTTATACAAAGCTTGCTTTGTCGAAACCTTTCCTGAATTGCAAACAATAGGAATATTTTGACATTTTACTAATATGATTCCTCTTTTTTTTTTTTTTAATGTTTTGTGGTTACAAATGAATTGCATAATTTTCACTTGACCAACCATTTATAGTTGTAATAGCCATGTTGGAGATATCACTTCCATTTTCCCCTTCTTTATCTATGACGTTCATTGAGAATTTTTGCCATGTCCCATTGGAAAACATCCTTAGGATTTATGGCAACAGTTTGTCTATCTTGAAGGATGTATTGAAGCAATAGGTTTAACAGTTGTCAGAAATTATATACAAACGCCCCAACGTGGTTGTGCCAACTTGACAAGCATCTTGAAAGTAGCGATCATAACACTTGAGTGGCAGTAGAATGGAGAGTTGCATATTTTATTTTCTTATATGTTTCATATTTGTATAATATAAATAAACTATAATCAATAATCAAATTTTAAGGATGTTTAATAATTTTGAGATGAGAGGAAAATGTGGAAAGTAAAATCTAGTTATAGGGCCCAAAAGCCCAATTTTATTGCTTGTTGTTGACACATGAGAGGGAAGTTTTTTGTTCTATCCCAATCATTGTGGTCCAAAACAACTTGCATTCATTGATATACTCAATATGACAATTGCAGGTCTATTGTGCATTGGCTTTGGATCCTAGTGACTTGGTAGTGCACTTGTGTGATGTCTAGGGCACAAAGGATGTCAAGATTTAGTCATCAAAAATTTCTTCATAGGATCCTTCTCTGTAGAAAAGCTATTAGTTCCTATGCACCAGGGTTCTTTGGAATTGATGTTGTGATGGCTTCTTTTTCAACTTCAGCTTCCTGTTGACGCAGTGGATTGCACCCTGGGCAGGAGGCCGAGCTCCTGCCTTCCACACGCAACAATGGAAACTCCCCTCTCGCCTGTGGGACCGGCGAAGCTGGAGGGGAGAGTCTCTAGATAAGGGCTAGCTCCCTCTGATGTATCTTTTAGGTCCTGGACTTCCTACTACTAACAAATAAATGAAAAAGGTGGGGGGATGAAAAGAGAGAAGGATGTTGAAACAGAACCTAAACCTAAAAAATAAAAAAGGTGATACACCAAAACAAATGACCCACTCAGCCCGAACATACACTTTTCACCAAGAAGAAGTTCCCATACACTTCATCTGATGTGGGAAACTCTTCTGTATCAGTGAGTCAGGGGTCCGTAGAGATACAGGGAGGAAGAAATTATCAAAGGTGTTCTGAGACACACTTTGGCAGCGTATTCACATGCGCCTATATTCTTGCTGTAGACACTTCTGGCAGACTTGCAAAAGAAGAAACTTCACAATGCACTAGACATGCTGGAATCGATCTGTGAAAAGCATAAAAGAAAATGACTTAACACAAAAAGAAAACATAGACATATGCGTGAGTGCAAGTCCAAATGGAGGTAAAAATGCTAAGTCTTGATTCAAGGTAAAATCTGACAGAGTTTTGCCTTACAAGCCCGAGAGATTTTTGGGCAGAGCTTTGCCTTACGGGATAAGAGAATCCATCTTCAAAAATGAGAAGTTTACAATATATAGAAAGAGGAGAAGAGAACTTGGCGCTTTCTTTTGAAAAGACTTTGGCGCTCTTGACAAGCTAGCCCATGTGCGTTTTGAGCCTTGGGAAGAGGAAGCCGTTTGATTGTCGGCTCCTGCTTTGACTTTGGCATTCCAACATTAATGTGAAAGCATGGGCCATGCCTCTTTTCTGCAAACAGACTGCTCCCTTCAAGGCATTTACGTGGCTTGTCTGCTCATCAATGCGAAATGAAGAAAATAGGCCGCGCCACTTACTATTCGCGTCGTTTGATGACCATTTGGCAAGCATTGTTCCAACTGCAGGAATAAATCCCTGAGTTGACACCTCCTCTTTGCCACCTTGACTGTTTGTCCGCTTTTGCACTTTGTCTCTTCCTCGTTTTGTCTCTTTCTAGCTCCTTCGGCCCTTGGGGCTATTTTCTTGGTGGGTCGCTGAGTCCTTGGGCTTTTTTCTAGTTGGCACTCAAGCATTTAAAAATCAAACGGCTACTCCCCTGCTGAAAAATTGACGTTCGGGGGCCCGTCACTGTTTGAAAACCAACGACTAGTCCGCTTCTCTGAAATTGACGGCTTCGGAGACGTCACCATCCTTTGACAATTTACTCGGCCTTTCCCTTTTCTTCGACTTCTTGTTGCTTCCTTTCCTTTGGATTTCTTGTTTTGCATCCTCCCGAAGGGAAGGTGACCCTTCGGCTTTGGGGAAGTGTCTTTTATTTTCGCAGCCGAGAGTCCTCCGCAAGGGCACCTGCCCTTCGGGGTCCTTCGGCGGCCTTTTCCCCTTGGCTATTTTCTTGCAGACAAAATGTCCGCAAGAATGTTTCACTCACTTCTTTTCTTCGGAACTTTTCCCCGCGGACTTTTTTTTCCACGGACATTTTTCCCGCGGACTTTTTCGCGGACATTTTCCCGGCCACTTTTCCCGCAGACAAAAAGTCTGCAAGAATTGTCTTCGACTGCTTTCCTTCGGAAATTTCTTTCGGGCTTTTCCTCCCACAGCCTTCCTCTGAATTTCTTCGGACAAAAAGTCCGAAGAATTCGTTCTATGCCTTAGTCTTTAAACTTGCTTTTCTTCGGGCTTTCTACTTTGGACCCTCCGAATTCCTTTGGACTTTTTCTCCGAAGGAGTTCCTTCGGACAAAAAGTCCAAAGGATTTCTTCCTTGTCTTCTTCGACTGCCTTTGAAAAGTGCCCTTCGGGAAAAATGGAAACGACCCTTCCGAAGGGTACCTCCTTATGCCTTAAACAAATTTTCGAAGGAAACTTACCTTTGCGGCTTTTCTCTGTGGCCTCTTTGCAAATGTTCCCTACCCTCCACAAGGGCTCTTGAGTCCCGAACTGCCCTCCGAAAGGGCACTTGGAATGGTCCATTTTGTGCCTAAGTGGGAACTTGCCTCTTCCTACAGAGTCCGTAGAAAACCTGCAGAATCCGTAGAAATTTCCGGACTTATGCAAAATCAAAAAATGAACTAGCTCAGAACAACAGGGAAAGAAGGGGACCGATTTTTGACCTGTTGGACCAAAAATGATCAACACTTCCTCAATGGATGCTGGGGGAGTATTGAAATGCCACAAAAATTTATTTTCGAGGACTTTATCACTTCAATCTACTCTCCAAGATACATTCACAAGAACTTGGTTTAAACTTCACATCTCTTACGTCTAAAGGTCAAGGATGACTAAATCTTTCTTGTTGCATCAAGATGGAACATTGATTTTTACTCTTTATACTTATTGTAAATTGTCATATTAGTATTGTCATTGTTATCAACATATAATAATATGTTTGTTAGCTCCAACTTATTTAACTTGTTAATTCTTGTTTTGTTGGCTGTAGGTAGTGTATTAATGAGCCTTTAGTTACGAACGATGGAGTCAATGGTTGTGTTTTAACTGACAATTGTTTTGTCTCATCTTATGAATAGCATGTTGAATCTCAAGGTAACACTACTATACTTTCATGTTTTTGCATCACTACAGAATTGGAAGAAATTAACATTACATATTGGAAAAAAAAAACTTACATAGGAATTTGTTTTAAGCAAATTGAGTTAGGCGAGCTGACAACAATTGCATCAAGTAGGCTGACACAAATCCACAATGATTGTTAGAAGGTTTGGTGTTAGTTTTGGAGATAGATTTGGCGTAATTTTCTGTAAAAGCTCTCTGTGTCAATCAAATTTGCATCAACGAACCTTGCGTTAGACAACTTTGCATGAAGACTTCTTATTTTAATGTGTGCGTGCATTTATTATTAGCAGTAATTTTTGGAAAATATTTGCTTCTGGATTTACATGAGGATCCCTACTATTGGAGTGAGCATGTTCACACTCACTTATGGAGGTAAGTTTGATTTGGGAGTTTGTTATTTTTGTTGGATTGTTTACCTTATGTGCATGGATAATATTTGGTTGTGCACCTATTTAGGCAATCCACCTATATTTGAGTTGATCACAAAAACCAAGCGGTTATTGTGAAACCAACTTATATGCCTATTTATCAAGCGCTCCCTATTCTATTTCTAATGAGACGGAGACATATTATGTGAATACACATACACGATTGTGCATAATTATTTGTGTATTGTGTGTACTTTTGAGTGTTGTGGTAATGGTGTGCAGGAAAGATCCTATGGTTGCTTGAGAAGCATTGGCTTCTCCAATATGGTATCAGAGTTGCTCCATGCAGCCATTACTCAACGTCCCTACATTATTTTAGACGCCTGTGTTGTTGATTGACAAAGTTGGTTTGGCCATACAAGTCATATTACTTATTGGCAAGGTTAATTGTTTTGTTAGTTGGGTTGTATAACAAATCAACGCCTTTGTTCTGTCATACCTTGTTTGAAGGGTTTCAAATAATTTTGAGCCATACTACATTGCTATCCCAGAGATTTTTTTTTAATTTTGCCCAACCATACCTAGTCGTACGGTATTTTCATTTGATATTACATTTTGTTGCCTTATGGGTCATGTTTCACAGCATCACATTGGTAGCATTGGTTGTTATACAGTCAGATTTGTATAGACATTTGTTTTCATCTAGGCAACTCGAGATGCATTCCAACAAGACTTACCTGCTTGGTCATGAAGACTTTGTCATGCCTTACGAATCTTGCATTATGTTTGGTTTGGCATATTATTTTGGAATTTGTTGCTCCATTCAACAGTCTTCCTTTCTCTACGTTGAGCTCCACATCATCTGCTACCTTGTTGGCCATCCATTTATGCAATCTCTCCACCATGTAATGCACAGTCTCATTTTTTAAATAGTCGCTATAGTCAAGTTAGCCGGCCACACTCGATGATCTTCTCTAAACTACAACTTCTAGTGTGACTTGCAATGGCAGTCACTACAGTGTTTTGCTTGTGATTTGCATTGATCATTGCATTAGAATTTGATTTGCATTCGATCAGTTTTGAGATACGACATTCTTAATTGGCATTGGAATTTTTGTGTAACTTAGCATATGCATTGAGTTCGACATTTTCTCGATCCTTTCACCATTGGCACTATAGACTACTAAACTTTCTAGTGCAACACAACTTAGTCAACTCGCCAGATCTCTTACACTGTTGGCAGTATTACAAGCTCGCTCCAACTCCTTCCAAACATTGTGGTCTTCACACCACTGCCACTATTTGGATTTGTATGCTTATAAGTAAAGCCTTGAAAATGTGTGTTGTTATTAACTCTATTTCCTATAATGTGGACTGTAGCACGGCTCTATTA
Source organism: Torreya grandis (assembly GCA_037957365.1). Lineage (NCBI taxonomy): Eukaryota > Viridiplantae > Streptophyta > Pinopsida > Cupressales > Taxaceae > Torreya > Torreya grandis. The sequence continues at coordinate 8,598,555 of JARHVA010000059.1, read as the reverse complement.
CGCCTTTGACTACTTCACATTTGAAACATCAACATTCTTCTCCGGCCATAAACTGCCCTCACTCACATGCAAATGGATTTGAACGAGCTTGCAGCCAAGTGGCCTCTCCAAACATGGCTTGCACAGCCCACCAGCTATCTTATTAGGATTTGTGCCAAGATAGATTAACATTGAAAAAGTAACAAATGATTGCATAAAATGAAGCAATATTACCTCACAAGAACCAAACCACAAAATGCGAGAAACAAGATTTTTCAAGTGAGAAAAACGTCAAACGGAGAAAAACCCCACATCTATTAGAAGGCTTTCAAAGTAGAAATCTCCAAGTACAATATTTAATGTAAGACGAGAGAAAGAGAAAGAAGAATGGCTTCAAGCCATGTCATGCCCCCCTTTTTGACATGAGCACACTTGGAATCCTTAGCCTTAAGTTATTCCCCAAAAGGCTAAGGGAAAAGAAGAAATGGGAACGTTTGGGGGCCACTTGAAGAGCAATTAATGAAAAAGGTACATTATGAATTCTAATTTGCATTTGAGTTATGAAAAATACCTTTTATATTAATTTCATTTAAGTTGGGGCCTTATTGAGAGTCATAGGCACCTATGGGCTAAAAAGAGAATTATAAGGATGCCTTTTTTAATATTTAAAAAGACGATTTTCCCTCCTTTATTTGAGCACTCCTTTTGAGGCATTGGCTAATAAAGAAAAGTGAGGATTCCATTTGAAGGACATGCATTTTATAATATTGAACCTATTGCTCAAGTATGTCAAGCTTGGCCATAGTATCTTGAAGATGAAATCCTTCACATCTTCATTGTGAATAGCTCTATATCAAAGGTTGCAAATTGTGCTTGAAAAGGTGAATTTTAGATTGGGAGGTTGGCGACTTGTTTCTAGAGGTTGCTTGCATGCATGAGAGGTCATTTCTAGCGTGGTGAATTGCATTGAGAGGTTGAAGACCCCTCTTGAGGGCTGCTCTACATAGAAAACCCTCTCCTAGAGTTTGATTAATTATTTTTGATTTATTCCAACTTGGTCAACGAGAATTGGGAGATTGAGGCCTTTGAGCGGCCAGTTGGTGCCTTATTTGACAATAATAATTCAAAATATTATTATTGTAATTTTTTGGTAATTATCATATCTATTGGTAGCCTATTTGAAATCCATTTGGTGACCAAATGGAATATCATAATTCAGATTTTATTTGCAATTAAATTCTGCACGTGGGCAATTCACTTGGGATTTTTGCAGGGGCTGTAGGGTGATTTTAGGCCCTAAATGTTGGACAAATAATGCGATAATTATTTATGAATTTTTTATAATTATTTAAAACGATTTTGGCGTTGCTTGGAGAGTGAAACAAGATCTAATTTCTGATTTAACTAATCTAATAATATTCTGAATATTAGTGACTTGATTTGACTAGGGTTTGATCACTTGGAGCCCTAATCCATGATGGTTCATTGATGATATGATTGATGTAATTTGGTATGATTTTTGTCTACAATTTTTGACGCTTTGAGCAAGGTTTGGAGTTTGGAAAAGGACAACCATTTAGTTTGTGTGGTGCTAGGGTTTGAAGGTTGGAACCCTTTTTTTCATCTTCTTCCTTCCTAGTTGTGAGAGCCATTGATGACTAAAATCATAAGGTATTTATTTGCTATTTTTCACAATGATTTGAAGTCTTCATTTTCAATTTTGTGGTGCATTTACAGCAACTAGGGTTGTTGGTTGGTATTTAATATTTTTTCAAAATTTATTTCAGATTTGTGTACGGGTTTGTTGTGACCCTCAATTTTGTTGAATTGTCCCATTTGGGGACATTATAGTGGTATCGAAGCCAATTTCTTGGCCAATTGTGGGGTGAAAATAAGGACAAGGGAAGTGGCCATGGAAGAAATGGAGGAGAGGCTCTACAAAACAAGGAAGAAGTTAGAGCGCCCATATCAACAGGTGGGTGATCTAATCAACATATTGAAAGAAATAGAAGGTGGCTTATCTAAGGTAGATCAGTCACAATATGAGGCAATGGAAGGGGCAGTACAACCCTCAAGGATTTGTTTGATCCAACACCATCTTTTGAGGCACACTGATAAGGAGGTAAGGCTTTTGGTCATTGATTTTACTAGTTAAATTACGAAACTAACTGCTCCCAAGGTTCCTTACAACAATAAAATCATGAGGGAGATATTTTAGTTGATTGTGGAGTGTTTCCAAGGCCTAGAGGGCAGTAAGGGGCACTCGTTGGCTAGGAGAGTCACCATCCTAGAGACTATGGCCTTAATCAAGTCGTGTAATTTGATGTTGGACTTGAAATATGATACACTTATTGTTAAAATGTTTCAACACTTCCTTACAGTTGATACTAAGAATTCTACTGAAAACGTTGTAACTCTTATGCAGAGAATCATGACTTTGATTCTTAATGAAAGTGATGATCTTTCTGAACCATTATTATCTATCTTGTTGACAGGTTTGAGGCAAGAAGAGAATAATTTTCCAGTTGCACATATGTTGTTTGAAAATGTTGTAAAAATTTGTGAGGAAAAATTGAGGGCTTATTTGATAGTGGAGCATGTGGAAGAAGAAAAATCAGATATTTTGGAGCAGCAAGAAGAGTTGTTTCAGCTAACTAAAGGGCAATGAATGATTGAATTTTCTGAGTGACAAAAACCAGAAATTGAAGGGCACCCTAGTGAAGGTTTTCAGCAAGCTATGGAGCAACCATTGGGGTTGCAAAGAGTAGACACTAAGGGAGGAGTAACGGAAAAATTAGAACTTCCCAAGGTGAAGCAAGAGGTTGTTCAACAACTTCGTGAGCAATTAAAAGAACAAGAGAAAAAGGAAGGTAAGGAAGAAGAAGAATCCATTTTGCATATTGGGGAAGAAAAATCAGATTTTTGTATAGGTAAACAATTGGGTTATCTTCTTGATAAGTGTTCATTGTTTTCTTCTCAAGCTTGGGTCTTTCAATGTTTTGATTGTAAAACTTGAGATAACAATAAGGTGGAGTTGAAGGGCACTCATTGGGGAAGAAAATTCTTCCAAGTGAATCCTAGGGATAAGCATGACAAGTCTCTAACATAGATGTGGGATCCGGGTGAGCCTTATAAGCATGCTTTTATCATTGTGTTATGTTGTGAAACAAAGGATAAAGCTTGAACAATCATGGAAAGGAGTATAAGCAAGAAGTATCATGATCCAAAGGAAGGATTGTAAGTAGCACATTAACTGTTGTTTTCTCCATTTTCAGTTTGCTTTCCACCAAGTTTCTTGTTGCCATGGTGAGTATTGGCCCTCAGAAAGTGTGCTTCTTACACCTCAACACCATGGGAGTGGTTCACACATGTATGAGTGGATTTCCAGCCACTATAAGGGAAAGAATGGAGGGGAAAAGAAGTTTCTACAGCCCTGTCAAGAGCAACATGAACCTATCTTTTGAATTCCGAATATGGGGGAGTTGCAAGAAAGAATCAAGGCATCAAGATGGGATGCACTTTATGATCCTAGAGCTTGAGAAGGGAATCAAAAGGGTGTTGTTAGACACCATGGTTTTTGCTAATTTGTTTGTTCCATGTGTAGGAGCATTAGAGAGATCAATTGCAATAGCCAAGAGCAATAGCCAAGAGCAATGCAAGGAATGTGGTGATTTCCAAACAAAGGCAGCTAGACGATTGAGGTGGCAAAGTAGTTGAAGGAGCAAGAGGATTGATGAGCTCCTTAGGCTCCAAGAATACTTTGATTAGGGGTGCTTTCTGGAAAAACCAGAGGTTACAAAGGTAGAAATTGAGCATTGTATGGACAATCCATTGTTTGAAGTGGATATAGAAGAAGATCGAGGTTCAAACTTGTTGTGGAATGTAAGATATTTCCATTGTATGGACAATCCATTGTTTAAATGGATAAGGAGGTAAATCAAGGTTCCAAATTGTTGTGGGATGCAAATGTCATTTTTAAACCATGGCAAGAGGCTGAAAATTTTGTTCATGGGCAGCCAATGACTTCAAAGGACATTTGGCTTTATACTAAATCAGTGAATATGACCAAATCCGAATTTTGTTGTGCATTGGAGGGGAAGGGTAGAAGGAAGTCTTGTTTGAATAATCAGCCGAAGATGCACTCAGAAAATTATGAGTTAGAGTGGCTGAAACCACTATCATTCACATGTACATATCCTGAATCTTTGAGAGCATTCCTTAAAGCAACCAACTGCAAAAAGGCACATAAAGAATATGGGTTTTATCGCTCAGAAAATTCAGATTGGATGGGACAAGGACAACCCTATGATAGAGGCCTAAAAGCTGATTTTCTTGGATTCTTATATCCCACGGTAATTATTGAAAAGGTCTCTATAAGGACTGATTTTTCATGCATGTACCAGCTCACAGTCAAGTCTGAAAATACATGTATGAGGACTGATTTTTCTCACTCAAAATTTGTTGAGTTGGTAAGCAGATTCCAGCCATCTAGTAAGACCAAAAAAATTGAATATTTGAGCAATGTACAACCCATAGTGGGAGGAAGAAGGGTATCAACTAAGTCTAATTTTCGTAACTCAGAAAATTCTAAATTGTGGACACAATTCCAGCCACCTCATAAAGGTGAAAAGACTGATTTTTTTGTCCATTTACAGCTGCTATCAAATTCTGAAAATATTTATGTTCAAGGGCACCACTTGCTTGAAGGTAGGGCGAAGGATGAAGGTACGATACAACACTCATTTTTTTATCATAATGAATTCTTTGTGGATTCACATTTGGTTCTACATATGCATGAGAAGTGTGGAGGAGGGGCAGCCAATGATGATACATGTGGCACACATGAAGAGAATCATTCAAGAGGGTTGGCAAGATGTGGAAAGTGATTTCCAAGGTATGTCCTCCAAGATTTTTTTGTTGTTCTCTTGTTACAAGCTCGGATGAGTCTACCATGGCATGTAGGAGCTACCAAAGGTTTGTTGAAAGGTGGCCACAGTAGCAAGCACAGAATAAATAATGAGCAAATGGATCTTTTCATTCAGTGCAGCAAGTTATCATTTTTTGGATGCATTTTGTTTTGTTACTCTTGGCTACATAGTGCACTTCATTAGGGTGTCGAAGAAAAGAGATTTGTCATTTACAACTCGATATTGAAAGAATTGGTAGCTTAGGGTCATGGGAAGCCTTTGGAGGGCTATGATGTCACCTTTTACACTTGGGGGCAACCCCAAAAACATAGACACAACAGTATGAGAGATCCGTTTGGAGCTTCTCTTCCTTGAGAAGAAGTTATAGGTTGGCATTGCATAATAAAAAATGTTAGGACACCCGCTTGGATATTGCAATTGTTTGAGGACAAGCAATTTTGGGTAGGGAGGACTGTCATGTCCCTTTTTTTGACTGAGCACACTTGGAATCCTTAGCCCTAAGTTATTCTCCAAAAGGCTAAAGGAAAAGAAGATATGGGACCTGCTTGAAGAGCAATTAATGAAAAAGGTACATTATGAATTCTGATTTGCACTTAAGTTATGAAAAGTACATTTTATCCTAATTTCACTTAAGTTGGGGTCTTATTGAGGGTCATGGGCACCCATGGCTAAAAAGAGAATTATAAAGATGCCTTTTTTAATATTTAAAAAAACGATTTTCTCTTCTTTATTTGGACGCTCTTTTTGGGGCATTGGATATTAAATAAAAGTGAGGATTCCATTTTAAAGACATACATTTTATGATATTAAATCTATTGCTCAAGTATGTCAAGCTTGGTCATAGTATTATGAAGACAAAAACCTTCAAATGCTTCAAGGTGTGGAGACGAAACTCTTCACATTCTCATTGTGAGTAGCTCTATATCAAAGGCTGCAAATTGTGCTTCAATAGGTGAATTTTAGATCGGGAGGTTGGTGACTTGCTTCTAGAGGTTGCTTGCATGCATGAGAGGCCATTTCTAGGGTGGCGACTTGCATTGGGAGGTTGAAGACCCCTCTCGGAGGGTTGTGCTACATAGGAAAGCCTCTCCCAAAGGTTGACTAATTATTTTTGATTTATTTCAGCTTAGGTAATAGGAATTGGGAGATTAATTGAGGCGTTTGAGTGACCAATTGGTGCCCTATTTGACAATAATAATTTTGAATATTATTATTTTAATTTTCTAATAATTATCATATTTATTGGCAGCCTATTTGAAGGCCATTTGGTGACCAAACGGAATATCATAATTCTAATTTTATTTGCAATTAGATACTGGACTTGCGCAATTCACTTGGAGGGATTTTTACAAGGTTTATAGGGTGCTTTTATGTCTTAAATGTTGGACAAATAATGCTATCATTTATGAATTTTTGATAATTATTTACAGTGATTTTGGCATTGCTTAGAGGGTGAAACAAGGTCTAAATTCTAATTTAATTAATACAGTGTTATTCTGAATATTGGTGACTTGGTTTGACTAGGGTTTGATCACTTTGGAGCCCTAATCCATGATGGTTCAGTGATGATATGATTGTTGTAATTTGGTATGATTTTTGTCTACAATCTTTGAGGGTTTGAGCAGGGTTTGGAGTGTGTAAAATGACATCACCATTCAACTTGTGTGGTGCTAGGGTTTGAAGGTTGAAATCCTCTTTTTCAGCGTCTTCCTTCCTAGTGATGAGAGCCATTGGTGGCTAAAATCATAAGGTATTTATTTGTTATTTTTCATAGTGATTTGAAGTTTTTATTTTCAGTTTGTGGTGCATTTATAGCAGCTAGGGTTATTGGTTTGTATTCAATATTTTTCAAAATTTATTTCAGATTTGTGTAGAGGTTTGTTGAAAACTCTAATTTTGTTGAATTGTCCTATTTGGAGACACTACAAGCCATAAATAAGCATCTCAAGATGAACATAATCGAGTAAAATGAGAGAGGAGATCTCAATAAATAGAGATAGAAGAAAGAAGAAATAGTTATAAATAATCCCATAATGACTTGCACAGTCTTCTTAGTGTGTGTCAAATGTCCATAATCCTCATAAAGGTGAGGGAGATGTGTATGACAAGTGTGGAGGGAGTTACATGTGAATGTAACTCTAAGATTCCCTACAAAAGGACAAAAAAATGTCACACCTCATAAAATTCGGATTATGTGCATTATGAATTCATGTAATAGAAAATCCTACATATGCCTAACTAGACTTAGGAATAAGTGAACCCAAATAAGATTAATATTTAACACTCCCCCTTAAGCTTAATTTGGGGTCACAAAAGTGGAGATTACCTTTTACAAATAAAGAAGGAAGTTTATATTACATAATACTCCCTCTTAAGGAAAACTTCCTTCGAGAGGAATAACAATAGTTTTGAGAGAAGAAAGAAGAAGAGAAGGTGTTACCAATAAATTTGCAAAAGTGTGATCATCAATGAACTCTAAGAAGCCTATTCAAACAAGATGGTCAATTCACAATGGAACAATGACTTACAAAGAAGGAGAAGGCAAAGATGATTCACTATACCTTCAAAACAAACTAACTAACACCAATCTTTATGTCATGTAAAGAATCTGCTATAAAAATCGATTTACATATAAATAATGTAAGAAAAATAGATGTACAACAAGGCAAAAAGAGCAAAAAACTTCCATATCAAAGTGCGGAACCCTGCACAAAAAATAGATCAATCCTAAAGTAAAAATAATGAGCTCCAATTAAAGCATATTTCCTTTGCAACATACATAAAAACAAGGAATGCATAAAAAGTTTTGAAGTTTATCAAAATGGAGACAAAAAAGATGTCTCTTTTAGCAAAAGATATTCTATGTGAAGCAATTGAAGAATTATCACAAGAGGACTCATCAAAGTTTCGAGAAGATACCATAGATTTCAGGATCCAAATTGTTTTGACCTTTGAATGAGGTGTTTTAGTGGGTTTTCAACAATCCAAAATGTCACAAGTGGATTTACCACAATATTTGCATGGATGCAATTTCCAACATTTTAAAATATGATGCCCGTGTTTACCACAAGGCTCACAAAGTTTACCTTTTTTAATCAAAGTATGAGTATGAGAAGCATGATAAGCAAAATAAGTCCTATGAGAGTTAAAATTCCTTCAATGAGTGGGACAATATGACTTCACATTAGCATTAGAATCTTTGGAAGTATTGAAATTGAACCCTGCGAAATTCACGTTAGTTTTGAGTAAAATAAGCTCAAGAATGCCATTTCCACATTTTCCAAGACCGCCTCCATTATAACCCATTGAGTGCATGATTTTTAAACCAAGGTTAGACGAATGAGTATGCAAAGAAGTGCAAGTTTCACTAGAAGTATATTTAACATTAAAGACATTATTAAGGTCAAAAGACATGTTTTGCACTAAGCGCATTAATTACATTATGCATTTTCTCCATCTTTGCATTAGAGTTTTGCATATTTATCAATTTCTCAGTAAAAGGGGATTTTAAAGCTTAATTGTCATAGACTGCAACTCAATTTGACATTTGAGAGCATAAATTTCATCATTTTTAAAAGAAATTTGATGCGATTTTTTTAAAACGCTAAAAACACTGCTAATTTAAAAACCATTTTAAAATGTTGGATTGGAAATATTTTTCAGGCATAGATAGAATTGCGATAACAAAGCAAAAACACTTGAATAATCAAGTTTTCAATTTGCCGAATATATTGCACGAAAAATAATTTGAAGCAAAAGTTCCATCTTATACCAAATATTAACAATTTTAAGCAAAAGATTTAAAAGCCAAATTAGAAAATCATTTTATGGTAAGAAAAAAAATGCATATGCTTCCAAAAAAAGCTTTGAGAAAAAACTTTCAATATGGTTTTTAAAGCATAAAAAATAAATGTTTTGTTTAAATATGAAACCAAATTCTTCAAAAGGAAAATATGTATCCACTTTAAGAGTTTGGAGAATTTGAAAAAAAATATATATATAGATTTTTTTAAAAAAAATTAATAAAGCATTTAAAAATCTTACTTTAAGAAATATGCCAAAAGTTCTAACGTAATTTAGACCTTCAATATTTCATGATGCATGTCCAAATATTTAAAACATGAAAACTTTATATATCTAGGCAACACGTTTTTTTAACCAAAAAAACGAACATGTACGTTTGTGATGATTTCTAAAAAACAGTGATCTGGGTTTTTGTTTAAATTTTAACAGTGAGATCTTAGATAACAGAGTAACGAAACCCCAAAAATTATAGAAATCTATTTTACTAATAAAAAGATATGGCCTCTTTTTCAAACAAGTTAGTGGAAAAACAGCTCAAAATACTCAGAAAACTCCTTAATTGAGCTACCTACAACATGAAGCTAGAATGCAAATAGACTAAAAAATTAACAATATTTAGTTTATAGGTTAGGAGAAATGATAAAAGATACTAAAAAATAGTTTGCAAGGGTGTAAACTTTTGTCAAATAAAGTGTCAAAAAACCGAATTTCTCCTCCAAAAAACCTACACACACTCAAATTCAATGTTAAAAAATAACTTACTTTAATACCATATTAGGATTTATATCAAAATCGATAGGTTAGCATTGAAAAAGTAAAAATTGAATGCATAAAATGAAGCAATATTACTACACAAGAACTAAGCCACAAAATGCGAGAGACAAGATTTATCAAGGAAACCATCAAACAGATAAAAACCCCACATCTATTAGAATGTTTGCAAAGTAAAAATCTTCAAGTACAATCTTTAATGTAAGCAAGAGGAGAAAGAAGAATGGCTTCAATCCATAAACAAGCATCTCAAGATGAGCATAAGCAAGTGAGTAGAATGAAAGAGGAGAGCTCAATAAATAGAGCTAGAGGAAGGAAAAAGTTATAAAGAATCCTATCATGACTTGCACAATCTTCTTAGTGTGTGTCAAATGTCCCTAATCCCCATAAGGGTGAGGGGGATGTGTGTGACAAGTGTCGAGGGAGTTACATGTGAATGTAACTATAATATTCCCTACAAAAGGACAAAAGAAATCCGGGTTATGTGAATTATAAATTTACATAATAGAAAATCCTACACACACCTAACTATACTTAGAAATAAGTGAACCCAAATAAGATTAATCTCCAACATGTCCACCACTTGCGGCTTGAGCATACAAAAGGTTTCTATTCTCTTTTGAATTTTTTATTGATTTCAAAAATGTAGATAACATTGTGTGTAAACGAGTGGTTGGAAGTTTAGCGTGGTGTAGTGGCAAACAACCTTTTATTCAACTCTTCAGACACAGGTTTAGAGTTCAAAACCCTTCCCAAATTTTGTCATTTTTATTAAAATAAATTATCTATTTGTTTTATACAAACAAATTTATTTTATTAAAGTGGGAGAGGGATTTTCTTAAGTGGTGTTTATATGTGGGCTCAAAACAAGACTATAAGTGAGAAAATTGTAAAAGGAGGGCAATTTAATTTTGGCAGCAATTTTTTCGCTTTTATTTTACCTTTGCATCATCATTGTAAACATTTCTTGATGTGCTTTCGGTAGTATATGACATCCAATTTGCCAAATTGTAGTTTTTTTGGAGGTGTCATTTCACAATTTTGTCGCATTTAATTTTTTCTGGAAGGGTTTTTTTCCCCATTCCAAAGGCCACACAAAGTCTAAATTGCATTTAGCATCGGGCGCTACCCTTAAACCCCATGAGGGTTGTTGTCCCAGACCCCTTCACCGGCCCCTTGTTTAGTTCTCTTAGTGTACTTCCTTCCAAGTGTTGAAAACCGGAGAGTGAGGTCCGATTTGATAGCTGATTAGATCCCCTCACAAAAACACTTTTTTTTTTTTTTTTTTTTTTCTGATTTGTACGCAGATGCGTTGTCTATAGAACTCAATGTCTTCTAGGGGATCCTACTTTTCACTATTTGATTTTTTTGGTATACAGACACATTATCAGGGGAACTCGGCGTTAGTTTGGGAGGGGTGTTCTATATAACTATTTGTACACAGATGCATTAATAGGCACTCACTATTGTATTTCTAATGAGACGGAGGCAAATTATGTGAATACACAAAGACTATTGTGCATAACTATTTGTGTGTATTGTGTTCAATGAACTTTTGAGTGTTTTGGTAATGGTGTGCAGGAAAGATCCCATGGTTACTTGAGAAGCATTGGCTTCCCCAATACCTATATCATCCTTGTCGGATATTTTCCAGCTGACGCAAGTTGCATCAGGATGTATATTTTTTCATAGTAGTTGTGATTTAATATAATTTGTTTTAAAAATGCAGAGAAATTGAAACACTATAAAAAATATAAATTAATTGTGTTATTTATATATAAAATTAATTATCAATTACATAAAATACACTTAATTGATTTTTTTTTTGAATGGCTAATGATTAAAATTTAAATATTATTTTATTCTAAATAATAGACAATGTCAACAACTAATGTATTAGAAAACAATTTCAATAAATCAAAATATTTGTTTAAAATACTTAAAACAAATTTCAAACTCATATCCATGATGAACATTAATTAAGACTAAATTAGCCATAAAATATCCACAACCGTCATCATCAAAAAAAAATTTAAATTTAATAAAGAATAGTTTTTAAAATATTTCAAGGAATCATCCCATTACAAAAAATAAAAAACAAATCTAATATGCTTCATCATCAACATCATCATTACTAACATAGCCACCACAATCATCATCATCATCCTCGTGTGTCGAACATCTCATTATTTGCAAAAAAAAGTCATAATATAAATAAAGTTATTTAAAAAAAAGAAATATAATAATATTACAAAATAAATACATGGTGAGGTGTATTTCAATACCTTAGTATTGTAGTCTGAGACTGAAAAACAATTAAAAAGAAATAAATCAAGAATCTAAAATAGAAAAATCCTAAATGAAGTAAGAGTTATGTTTGAAAATGAGAATATAAACTTACTAGATTCTCCTCCTAGTCGGAAGAACACTGTGCATTGATGGAAATGAAATGTTTTACGTATCATTCATGTTGATCTGCTCACTGACTTTCCTTTTGTTTCCCTTTTCCCTTATTTGGCTTTTCTTTGCCCGCCATTGGGTGTCAAGATATGATGAGAATATAGTGACAATGAAATATTGAAATGTTGGGTACGAAAGAGACACTAAGAACTACACTCAATGTTTTTCTAACCCCCTCCGTCTTTTTGGCAACAAAATAAATGAAATGAAATCGATTTCACATTTTTTTAAAAGTTCGACACCTCTTTTTTAATTTGTGGTTAGGGCCAAGGCAAACCCTGATGCACTTGCGTCAATAGTTGTATCAGCGATAAAACAGAGGTTTGCATTAGTGCGAAGGTAATTTTTATGTTTTTTAATTTTTTAAATAAGAACATATTAACCATCAAGATATTCACATATAAAATTATTTGTTTGTATTTTTTAATTTATTAAAAAATAAAAGTTTTTGAAAATTTGAATATTATTAGTAACAATTTGAATATTTATAGAGTGAGAGCAAGTGGGTTACACTTTTTGGTAAAATATGTTCATGCTACACATGAAAAAGGGGGGTTCGTGTGTAAATTCCATTCACCCAAACCTATACCGAGGCTTTTCCTAAACATTTAGGTGAACTTAAGGTTGTCAAAAATTTGACTCTATGTTTTACATGAACCCTTCAATAGCTAAATTCAAATAGAAACTTGAGCGAGAATATGAAATTTGAAATTTTAATTATGTTTGTAAACAATCCAAACCTATGTAAAACATAATGTTCTTGCAAATCCAAACTTATTTAGTCCTAATTTGCACTTTAGTTTTATCTCTCAACTAATTGAACACGTGTTGGAAAGAGATCAATCTATCTATATTTTTTAATAAAAAATGATAGATTACACATCTTGTTCCATAGATTACATGATATATTTGATTTTTTTATATCTTTCATTTTCAATAATTTTTTAAATTTTAACTATGAATTAAATTATATTTAAAAAATATTTAGTAGATAAAAAATTATATAGAAAAATCAGAATGCACTAGGAAAATTAATTTCCTTTCATTCTAATTAAAAAATCAATATATTGACATGTTTAAAGTCACCTTAAGGTATGCATAACAAATTGTATACTTTTTTATATGCATATTAAGTAAATAATTAATAAAAAATACAATATTAATTATTTTTTAAAAATTACAAAGGCACTAGAATTTCTAGTGTTAAACAAATGTGCCAAGCCAATCTATGTAGTATTGATTTTTTCTTATATTTAGCTTGTGCATAACTTTGTCAGTAAACTACACATTGAAGAAAGATACATATAAACCCTAAAAAAAAATATCAAAATGGAAGTTAAATATATAAACATATTTTTTTAGGACTATTCAATATCTCATTAGTTCACACCATGAGATAATTTTTATTTGAATATATAACATTTTCCCCTATTATAAGTTGAAATATCTTAAAATTTGCAGGTATGCTTAAATTGAAATATCTTGAAGTTTGGAATTGTAGCCATGGTTAAATTGGTCATGTAATGAAATTACTTAGATAAAAGCATGGTCACAACAATGGATTGCAATAGAAATATTAGGAGCAAAATAATATTAGTGAAATGCAATAATAAGAGTAGAATAAAACAAATCCACACAAATGATTGATAATAGAGCATAATAATGGAAATATGTGATTGGGCCACTTCGAGGGGGAAACCTCTTGAACCTAACAATAAGAATAGAATTCATAGTAGGATGATCCAATACTAACCACTACCTCCTATATGTACCATACATAGGATATGGGTACTCCATTGACCGACCCTACCACAATATGAAGATATACATAATTATTATATAATCACTAAGTAGTAGATCACATTTCATCTTTGTCACCATCATTGTAGCTTGGGTGCTCTGACAAGTATAATTGCCCATGAGTAGTGTTCCTAAGCCTCCTCTTCGTCATTTTCCAGGGACTTGTATGACGAGTTGGAGTCACTAGGTGACAAACGAAGATCTAGTTCCCTGTCTTCTTCTCTATCTTCCTCTAGCTCCTTGTCCTTGTTTTCATCCTCCTTGTCTCACGGTCCTCTTCCTGTGCTTCATCTTCTTTGTTGCCCTCATAGGAATCAATCTCATGCCTAGCTTTTGGTCCTTTTCAAAAGGGCTTGTTGGAACTTGGCTTTTAGGCCTCTTCTTTCATGGGCTCTAGTTTTTTTTTAGCTTATTTCTCTTTTTGCTTCTCACTTTTTTTAACTTTCCCTGTTTTTATAGGGGGGGGCATGGTTGATTCTACAAATAGAAATGACATGCAATTGAATAATTGGAAATTGAAGATGATGATGGTGGTAAAATTTCTAACTTTGGAAGGGTTTAAATCTAAAAGATTTGCATTGAGACTTAACAAAGGGTACTTGAGTGAACTTGCAAAGTATACGATTTTCCATAACCATATGTGTAATCATAATTGATATTCTTTCACTTCTCACCTTGCACTACTCAGATTGTAGGTGACTACACATCCATCGGTACATATAAATTAGTTCATCATTCTCCGATTGCCCCTGCATATAAAAACTAATCACACAGAGAAGATCTATCAATGCACTTGCAATGTACAAGATCTTCCATATCCGTCTATGCAGTCATAATTGAGATTCTTGCAATAGTCACCTTGTTGACAATATTCCCTATATATTGATTTTCCATCGTCTATGCAGTCGTAATTGAGACTAAGAATAATAGACAACTGTGTAAAGGTTTGTAGTTAAGCGTGTTTTGTAAACTCCATGTCCAATCTTATAAGATATCGCCTTTTAATTCTTCAATATTGTCTAATATTAATAATGACAAAACGAGTTGAAGACAATCACATCAATTTTGATCAAGATCAAGATGACATAGATGATGTTGATGTGGTGCAGCCTAGGAGAGGGTGCATTTGTATGTGCTAGTGGAGTAGAAGGGCACCATTCAATCACAACCCAATAGAGAGGCTGACCTCTACCAATATCATCATGCCAACCCCGTGAGCCATAGGTAGGATCATATTGTGGAGGATGATGTAGATATTACTATAGCTCCTAGGGAAGGCATTCATTTGTGGCAACAAATTATAAGGCCACCATTTAATTGCAACCCTGTGGACATATGCTATTTCAACGAGAATCAAAGTGTAGGTGGAGCAACTATGGAAAAGGAAGTAGGGGATAACTTTCATCATGAGTATAATAATTTGTAATTTATGAACTTGATATTTGTGTTTGTGATTTTAATAATTTCTTAGCACTTTAAGTTACAATTTGCAGTATCTCATGGTTATAATTTGATATATGATATGCACTTTTCTCATTGGAATTCTTAAAGATGTTGATATAATATTATAATACTATATATTCATGTGTTCATTGGTATTATCTCTACATTTGGTATGAATATATTATAAATTGTAACACTGCAATTTAAGCCAAATGTGTACGCAATTAACACTCATTTTTTGTTATATTAAAATGCAAATTGCCTCAATGGCTACTTACAAGTACTTCATTTATAAGCTAGGGAATATGAAATGAACAACCGAAGAGGTCATTGATCACTTTCTTCAAAGGAAATTCCCTCTGCCACCTATGATCAGAATGATATTAGAGGAAATGCCCTTGGTGAAAAGATGGTCGGTGAAGTCTGCTGAAATGGTTAGAATTCTATCAAAAGAAATGCCCCTTGCCACCTATGACAACTTTTGCAAGCATTTTGATCCAACCAAAATTCCAAAATCTTTCTGAGCTTGAGAAGTAAAGGTAGGTGAATGAATGTTCCCTATAACACCAATTCCTAGGATATTGTGCAGAATGGTAATAATCATAGTTCTCTTTGAGCCAAGGCTGAAGGTGGATGCACATAATGCCTCCCCCCTTCGAACCTTCCTCCCCATTTTTAGTACCAAAGGAAGCGCCAGAAAAGAACTTAGAACTATGAACAGTTAAATGATGCAAGTAATCCAATCAAAGCTTAACAACTATAATAATTAGAACATGTATGAAAAAAATGATTAAATACATAGAATGAGCTTTCTCTTTCCTTGTTTCATTGATGAAAAAATGCTCAATTTGAACATATCATAATATAGAGAAATATTGGGGAAAGAGATCACATAGGTCTAAATTATCAAAACTGGTACATAATTTTTTTCATAAAAAATTAAATATTGATCAAAAAATTGTAAAAAAATGTTTTTCTACTAGCTCCATGACTCAAGGACATATGTCCGAAAAAATTCAAACAAATATTATGTTTTGACAAAATTATGTATGATTTTTGACATCCACTGGTGTCTAAGGCTGCATTGAATATGTAGCCTTGTGGACTTGTTAGAACTGCCTTGACTAACAGGAGCCTCGATGATGAACGAGGTAGAAAAACTTGGGATAACAATGTCAAAAGAGGGCAGGGCCTTTGCCTCCATTGACTGCCCTCTACCCCTCTAGATTGGGTGAGTTATTGCACCAAATGGGGGAGCCAAAGGAATAAAATTCCACACAACATTCCAACTCATACCAACATTTTCATGCTCAACATACATACAATAAAAAACATTGGTAGAGCAATCTTTCCTACACCTATGATCCCAAGATATGCGTGATCAATAGAGGTCCATTCTCTCGGCCAGGGAACAAGGTGAATATTGAATGCTCTGATCTCCTTGCAAACGTTTCACTTCCAATTTCTGGTGTGTTTAATTAGTGTTGTGGTTTTCAAGTCCATCATAGCACTATTATATAGAAGTTTATCATGTTCTGACTTTTGCATAGACTAGACTAATTGGTACGGACAAATTCTTTTAGTTTGGATCCACTTGAATGCACATGCAAATTGCTAAGTATATGACCACAACTTTCCATAACTACATGTATGTCAATCAATAATATAATTGACATTCTTGCAGCACACACCATGACCTTGGTGCAGACACAATACTTCCCAAACTTACATAAATGACTAGATAGACATCTAGTATGCATTAATCAATTGATATTGCCCTCACTTCTACATGGAGACTAATTGGAACAGACAAGATCTTTTTGTCTCAAGACACTTGAGTACACTTGAAAATTATCAATTATAAATATATGACCACAACTTCCCATACTTAGATGTACATCAATCAATAATATAATTTAGATTTTTGCAACACACACCATGAGCTTGGTGCAGACACAGTACTTGCCAGACTAACAGAAATGACTAGATAGACATTTGGTATGCATTAATGAATTGATGATGCTCTCACTCGTGCATGGAGACTAATTGGGGCAAACAAGATCTCTCAATCTCGATACACTTGAGTACATTTGCAAATTAATAAGTATATGAGCACAACTTTCCAAATCTAGATGTATCTCAATCATTAATATAATTGAGATTGTTACAACACACTATGAGCTTGGTCCAGACACAATACTTCCCAAATTGACAAAAAGTTTTAGATAGACATTTTGTACATGTTAATAAATTGATAATGCTCTCACTCTTTCATAGAGACTAGGACGGACAAGATCTTTCAGTGTTGATACACTTTGAGCACACTTGCAGATTAATTTTTTACAATATACTTCATTACTATTATTGGCACCTACAATATCAAATCCAGTACCCTAGCTGCTTACTACATCGACGACTACATCTCCAACAATCGCAAAATCGACTTCATCATTGACAACATTTAAGCCCATAGAGCATGCATTGAAACATTAAAACTCATGAGTACTCGGCGAGTAAACTCTACTCGTTTGAAAATTGGTTAATCGGTCTACGACTCACGAAATGTTCAAAGTAGAATAATTTCAAGTTTTGGCTACTAATTTGCTGTGATTACTTGCCGAAACTCATGAGTATCTACCCATGACTCGGCTACAAGTAGAAGATAACAATCTACGGCAAAAAAAAATCATTTTTATAAAAAACTTCTTTGATTTTTTTTTCTGTTTCTTTTTTGTTAAGGCAATTTTGTGCATTTGACAGTGGTTTCCATTGGCTTTGAAAGATTTTCACAGGGATTCGAGAGGTAAGTGCCCTCATTTAGTTTTTTTTGTTAATTTTGTTTTTTCCATTTTACATGCCCTACATGTGTTTTTTTTGTTTGTTTGTTTGTCTTTATCATTTTTTTTAATTTCTTCCTTTGATAGTCATTATAGCATCTAGGGTTTTCATCTAAAACAATTTTTTTGGTTTTATAGGGTTTCTACTACTTGTTTCAGTTTGCATTCAATTTATAGTCGTATGAATTTACAAGAATAGCATCGACATCTAGTTCAGTTGGCCATAGTAAGCATAAGAACTCTAATGACCCTTTTTGGAAGCATTGTGAACCAGCTAGAGAGGGCAATTGTATCATATGCAATTACTGTGGGTTGAAGATGAGTTGAAGTGTCAATCCTCTCAATTACCACCTCGCACATATCTCAGGTAAATATATGCAAGTGTGCAAGCAAGTCCTGCCTGAGGTTCTATTGGCCATTTTTGGCCCACATACTAAAGCTCTTGCATTTTTCTAAAGGGCACTTCCAAAGGGAAAATGGTTCTTTTCAAAGTTCCGAAAGATATCTTTTCTCAAGGATAAGGGGACCCTTTCCAATTTTTTCGAAGGACTATTTCAAAGGGGCCGAAGGCATTTTCAAATTCCAACGGTCCATTCAAAGGAATCCGAAAGGTACTTTTCCTTCGCAATGGACCTTTTCAACTTTTCCAAAAGGTACTTTTCCTTCACAAAGGGCCAAAACATTTTTTTCGAAAGATCATTTTCACAAAGTTGGAGGGGTCTTTTCAAATTTCTGAAGGGGTCTTTTTTCCGAAAGGTCCAAACAGATAAGCCGAAGGATGTTTTTCAACTCTTCCAAAGGGTGCTTTTCAATTCTTCCAAAGGGCTTTTTCAAAATTCTGAAGGATAAAAAAGGGGGTCACTTTCAAGAAAGCCGAAGGGTACCTCCTTTTCGGAAAGGGGCATTTTCATAAAGTTTGAAGACATTAATTCTTTCGGACAAATTGTCCGCGGGAAGGGTCTAAGCAAATTGGTCAAAGAAAATGGTCGAAACAAGTTCAAATGAATTGATAACGGCCCCACAAACATCAAAATCTGAACCCCTGCAAGTAGCCGTTGGCATTTAAAAAGATCAAAAGAAGCTACGCAATCTATAGACTTGTATCGACATAAATGGATACTAAAAAACCAATGTTCTTAGATTGGTTTTCCATCTATAGAAAAGATTTGGCCCAAGTTTCAAAGCAGGAGCTGGTGTATATAATTAATGGAGAGGCTCTCATCCTTCGATATGGCCATCATCTCCAAAAAATAGCCGCTCAATTCAGAGGCAGCATGACTCAGTCCAGATTCAAAGACGAAGATTAGGGGATTAGAAAAGGTAGCTCAAGCATTAAAGATGTTCCTAGACTTTTCCTTTTTAGTGGATTATGACATCATCATCCTCAACAAGTTCTTGTCTTCTAGTGTGTTTCTCAACCAATGAGAGGGCTTGAATACTATTGGAGCTAATGGTGGTTAATTTGTTGAAGAAGGATTAATTCTAATTAACCCAAATGTGGGTGAGAATTCACAGAGAGTAGTTGGATCTCATTTATTGAATTATGTTTGCTTGCCTCTTCTCTTTTTCTTCTTCCCTTTTTTTCATATATCTCTGTTGGCTCCCCATAAGAAAGATATCCTCATTTGATAAGGAAAAACCCTGTCAAAATTTGTAAGATCTTTTGAAGCAATAAAGATCAAGTTTTACCTATCTCTTCCCTGAAAATTGTGTTTAGCAAGCTTGTGCATGATGGCCTTGTGAAGAAGTGTTCTTCCATGTCCATTGTCCTTTCTTGCCTATTTTTAGGGGTTTTCAAGTTAGTTGCAGGTCTGAACTTGAGCTCTTTCTACCATTAATGGACGCTTGGTGTGGATTTTGAAATTCCACTTTGCTTCATTTATAGTTTAGTGAGCCTAGTTTATAAAACACTTATGCAAATTAACGAGTTGCGAGGTTGTGTGAGCAAGAATTATCTTATGCTGAATTAGTGTTTATTTCATGCTTATGTGGATCACTCTCTATTTAGTGCATCACCTCCCTTAGCTCAGATTTCTTTTTTATGTTATCCTCCTATGCCTTTTCCTTAGTCAGCAGCATATTTTAGCATGGGAAATAAGAGCTGAAGTGAAGCATCTGAGGAACTAGCCTCATAAAAAGCCTAGAAGTTCAACCTCACTACAGGATACCCACAGCTTGAGGTTGTCCCAATGCTTGTAACTAAGAGTGAGAGAGCCTGAAAAACTCTCCCACAAGGGTGCAATTCTACGCTACAACAGTTTATGGCACGTTCGATGGGATGACTTTCGAAGAAGATTGGTCAATTTTGATGCTGGTTTGATCAATTTGCAGCAGTTGTAGCTTTCATCTTTCAGTATCTGGGGACTTCGAAGAACACTCAACAATTTGGTGGCAGAATAGTAGCTATCTTTCATGCCAAAGGTGACTACAAGATCAGCTTCTGGAGGTATTCCTTTTGAATTTGTTGAATTACCTTTAAACTCAGCAAGAAGGTTAAGTTTCACCCATACTCATCCATACGTAGAAAACTATTTTCCTAAACCAGTTGTGAGGTATACCTACACAAGAAGATCCTTGTTAGCTCCTTTTGATACCATGATTCCCCAAAGAGCTTTTGTAGGTTTCAGCGGCCAAAGTCCTTTGAATTTGCCACAATATGATTTTATGCCAGTAGCAGCTTTCAAAAGCATCCCATATTTCACAAAGAATTAAGCCGTAACTCCTACTGAACACATCACAGATACAGCCAATTTTTGCAATATCCATAATGTCAGTAGAAAATGTAGCTATCAGACTATTGGCTATATCCTTTAAGGGAAAGGCTTTAGATTGGTATAGAGGTTTAGCTCCTAACTCTATTCAATCATGGGATCAGCTGAGAATAGCCTAATGTAAGAGATTTGTAGGCAAGAGTGATCATTTGTCACTAGTAGAACAGTTGACCACAATCAAGAGAGCTCCTCATGAAGTTATGCAAGACTTCAACACAAGATTCCAAAAAGCTTGGGACAAAATTCCAGCCACTAGTAGACCATCCCCTAAATTTGCATTCTTATACTATTTGAAGGCTCTAAACAGCGACATAGCAGTAATGATCCAATCCATGGGAGGAGATATATTACCAGACGCTTACGAGGTGGCTATCAAAGCTGGAAATTGTCTAGTTCAAGCCGACAAACTTACTCTTAGGCCCCCAATGCCTCTTTTCTCTGATATCAAACCACCTCCTGCAGTTGTTCCCCCGTTTGATATTATTTTTTCAACTCCAACAATTGCTGCTATACATTCACCTAAGCAAAAAAAGGCCTCCACTAGTGGGTCAAGTGATTCCCAAGAGCAAAAAAACTACCTAGAACTTAAAAGCATTTTCCAATCCTTGACAAATGATGTAGTAAATGTAAAAAGGCAAGCTCAATTCAATAAACTTTATCAAGCTCCATATCAGCCTCAACAACAATCTTATCAAGCAAATAGGCCACCCTATAAATTAAATTTCCAAGGACAAGGTCAAGGACAGGGGCAGCCTAACTATGCTAGACAAAACAACTATAATCCAAATATTGCAGGCTCTTCCAGTTCCTTGAGTCAAGTGGATATCCTTCAAGAAGGTTTGTCCAAGATAGGTGTTACAACAACTGTAGGTAAACAACCAAGCAAAGAAGTTGAGGTCCTCACTAATGCAGCCAAGGGTCCTTTGGGAGAAGGATCAAGTAAGGTGGTCAAACCTCCTCCATTCTACATTTCATTAATCATTGGTGATTCCTTGGTACATAATTGCTTGGTAGATAGTGGAGCTAGCACTTCAGTGATGCTAAACTCCATAGTTGATCAGCTGAATCTCAAATATGAGCTGCATACCAAAGGAGTTATGCAACTTGACGGTTCTTCCACAAAGCCATCTGGGATCATCAAGGATTTGAATATGACCCTGCATGCTTGTCCTAATGTTTTGGTGGTTCAAGATGTGTTGATCCTTGACGTAACTCCTCGCTTTGCACTATGCCTCTCTAGAGAATTCATAGCCAAAATTGGGGGTTATCTAGCAGCAGATTGGTCCTACATGGCATTCAGAATAAGGTATGGGACTAAGGTATCAATCAAGATTGAGCCCATGGCACAATTCCACATTGAAACCCATCAACGAGATAGCATAAACCTCAATTGTACTATCTTTGATGAGGATGAATTTACAATCGGTCAAGAATTGAATACTTATCTTGAGGAGATTCCGGACTTATTCTTGGATGAGCTATGGGGGGATAATCAAATTCTTAACCCTTTGGAAGGTGTTGAAGAAAGAGACATGGGTTTCTATATGCTACATGAAGAAAATCAACTCATGCCTTCCCTCATTAGACCTAAAGAGGACCTCAATGGTATGTGGAAGTTGTTCTTTGATGGTTCAAGGAGCAAAAATGGAGTAGGTGCAGAGGCAATGCTGGTTTCCCCTTCAAATGATAAGTATTTCTCTTCTTATAGGTTCCATTTCAATTGCTCCTCCAACGCAGCAAAATATGAAGGCCTAATCCATGGCCTCCAATGGGCCAATAAGAGGGGAATCAAGCGGTTGCAAGCATATGGAGATAGTGAGTTTATAGTGAACCAAGTCAGGGGCCTGAACATTACGAAGAATCCTTTGATGAGGTCCTACAAAAATAGAGTGTGGGACTTAATTGAAGATTTTGAAGCCTTTAACATTCAAGTTGTACCAAGAAACCAGAACTAGCATGCTGACAGGTTGGCAGTTGTGGGAGCATAGTTTGGTATTCTAAGTAAGCTAAAAAAGGCCAAGGTTCAGCCACATGTCAAGGTGGTGGTGAGGCCATTAGCACCAAATAATGAAGCCCACTAGCAAGTCTTTGAAAATGACAATCAAATTGCTTGTTTCTTACAACAGGAAGTAGAGTTCTCTGCCAACCAAGGTAAATTTCAACACCGGTATGAGAATCAAATTGTTCAACTAAAATCTAACAAGCTTCCTAAAGGGCTGGTCACCCTTGAAAGTCTTTTCCATGAGGGAGACCATATGAGGAAAGACAAGGCAGTGATGCCAACTAATGAGGAGAACTATGAAAGAGCCTTTATTTTCAAGGACAAGCTCCTCAAGCTTGGGAAGGTAAGCAATGAGGCAGAAACGCATGCTTTCATTGAACTCTGTAAGGAATATGTAGACATCTTCGCTTGGGAATACAATGGCCTGAAAGGTTTTGATCCAAAGTTAGCCCATCATATCATAGAGCTGGAGGCTAATGCTAAGCCTGTGAGGCAAAAGCAAAGGCCCATCAACCCCAAAATAGAAGAGCTTATGAGGAAAGAGCTAACCAAGTTGATTGAATCCAAGATTATCTTTCCCATCAAACACTCATCCTGGGTAGCCAATTTGGTGCTTGTAAGGAAGAAGAGTGGGGAGATTAAGCTATGTGTTGACTTTAGAGATCTGAACAGGGTCTCTTTGAAGGACCATTACCTTTTACCATCCATGGAGCAGCTTCTTCAAATAGTTGCAGGTTCAGAGTATTTTTTTCTTTTGGATGGGTACTCGGGATACAACCAAGTGCTGGTAAGGGAAGAAGGTCAATACAAGACTACCTTCACCACCAAATGGGGCACGTATGCATACAAAAAGATGCCTTTTGGCTTATCAAATGCTAGGACCACTTTTCAAAGAGCAATGGACATGGCTTTCCAAGGGTTGCTGAATCAAATGGTGGTGGTATACTTGGATGACATCACAGTTTTCTCCAAGTATGCCAACGAACACATAGACCACCTGAGATTGATCTTTGAGAGATGCAAAGAGTATGTGATCTCTTTGAATCCCAAGAAGTGTGTGTTTGTTGTTCATGAAGGCAAACTCTTGGGACACATTGTCTCAAAACAAGGATTAGCTATTGACCCTAATAGAATAAGTGTCATCTTGGCCTTATCCTTACCCAAGCATAAGAAGGGACTCCAAAGTTTCCTTGGAAAAATAAACTTTGTGAGAAAGTTTATACCTGGTTTTGCAAACTTGGTCAAGCCCATCACTGCGATGCTGAAGAACCAAGTGTTCACTTGGTCAAATGAAGGTAAATCAACATTTGAGGCCATCAAGCAAGCCATTGCCCAAACATCCACACTTATGAATCCTGATTTCTCAAGGGATTTCATATTGTATGCTTTTGCCAATGTTGATAATATATCAACTATGCTGATGCAAAAGAATGGTGAAGGACTTGAGCAACCAATAGCATTTTTCAGTTAGGGGCTTGAGGGGTATGAGGTGAGGTATACTTTTGTAGAAATACAAGTCCTTGCAGTAGTAAGAAGCTTTAAAAAGTTCAGGCCAATGCTCTTTAACAGTAAAATCTATTTTATGGTGTCTCATCTTGGAGTGAGACTTCCTTCTTAACAAAGACTTGAACAAAAAAAGAGCTATTTGGATTACCAAGGTCATGGAGTATGATGTGGAGATTAAAGTCACTAAGCTAGTAAGAGGTAAAGGCTTGTGTGAGCATATGGTCGATGACCTTCATAAAGACAAAGAGGTCATCTTAGTAACACAAGATAACCCACAAATAGATGCACCTCCACCTCACACTAGTTGGCTCCAGGATATGACACGTTTTTTGATAACATGTGAGTGCCCTCAGAGTATGGACAGGGCAAAAAGAAGGTATTTTAGACTTCAATCCATACCTTATGCATTGGTTGATGGGGTTTTATTCAGAAAGGACCTCAATGGAGTGCTCCTAAGGTGCATGATAATGGCCAAGTGACCAAGCTTTGAAGCAATTCCATGATGGACTTGTAGGAGGTCATTTTGCACTTAGAACTACAACAACAAAGATAATGAGGGTTGGTTATTACTGGCCCAACCTCTTCAAAGATGCATATGCATGGGTAAGAAAGTGTCAAAAGTGTGTTTTCTTTGTGGGTAAGCAAAGATTAACAGCCCTTCCTCTCAACCCAATTCAGGTAGAGCAACCCTTCATGCAATGGGGGCTAGATTTCATAGGAATGATCAACCCTCCATCAAGTGCAGGACATAAATGGGTGCTTACTGCAACCGACTACTTCATCAGGTGGGTGGAAGCCATTGCATTAAAAGACGCTAATGAAGGTACAGTTCTAGACTTTTATGACAACATTGTGACCAGGTTTGGTGTTCCATCCACTATCATCTCTGATAATGCATTGGCATTCCTTGGTCTAAAAACAAGTGAATGGGCTCTCAAGATGGGCATCTACCTCAGCATCTCTTCCAATTATTATCAAGGAAATGGACTAGTTGAGTCCACAAATAAGAATTTGTTGAGAATCATCAGAAGAACTATGGAAGAGAATCAGAGAGCATGGCACACCAAACTAAAGACAGCATTGTGGGCTGACAGAGTGACTCCTAAAGTTGCCATTGGCAATTCTCTACATGTCTTAGTATATGGAAGGGAGGCCAAGTTGTCCATTTCTCTGGAGCTGCCTGCATTAGAACTAGCCCATCAGCTGGAGTTAATGGAAGATGAGCCCATGAATGTGAGACTGACAGAACTCATGGAGCTTGAAGAAATGAGAGACTTTGCAATGAAATCACTAGAATCACATCAAGCTCAGGTCAAGAAAGCCTTTGGAAAGAGAGCCATAGCAAGGGACTTCAAGGAAGGGGACCTAGTCCTCAAGTGGGATTCAAATAAGGCCAAGTCAGTCAACCATACCAAATTTGACAGCTTGTGGAGTGATCCTTACTTGATCCACAGATGCAAACGACATAATGTTTTTCAGCTGGTCCAGCTAGATAGAGAGGTAATACCCATCCCAGTCAATGGGATTCATCTAAAACTTTGTTATTAGAAGAGTTTGCAGCGATTGTATATATTGTACATTTTGTATAGTTTTTTTTGTTTTCTCCTAAGTGCCTTGTGCACATCTTTTCAATTATGTGTTTCTCTTCTCCGAGTGCCTTGGGCACAGTGTTTGTTTTGTTCTTGTTGTCCTTGTTGCTTCAAGAGGAAGTTCCAGAAAGGGTTAGCCTTGTATCTAATTTCAGACCAACTCAGTTGCAGTTGCTAATGACTCCATGCCCAATGGATTAGACAAGGCAAGTGGTCTGGGTTCTCAAGCATAGCAGGCATGCTTCCTTGCGAGTTGTCAGAAATGTTGGCCATTTTTGGCCCACTTACTAAAGCTCTTGTATTTTTTCGAAGGGCACTTCCAAAGGGAAAATGGTTCTTTTCAAAGTTCCGAAAGATATCTTTTCTCAGGGATAAGGGGACCCTTTTCAATTTTTCCGAAGGACTATTTCAAAGAGGTCGAAGGCATTTCCAAATTCCAACGGTCCATTCAAAGGGATCCGAAAGGTACTTTTCCTTTGCAATGGACCTTTTCAACTTTTCCAAAAGGTACTTTTTCTTCGCAAAGAGCCAAAACAATTTTTTTCGAAAGATCATTTTCACAAAGTTGGAGGTGTCTTTTCAAATTTCTGAAGGGGTCTTCTTTCTGAAAGGTCCAAACAGATAAGCTGAAGGGTGATTTTCAATTCTTCCGAAGGGTTTTTTCAAAATTTCGAAGGATAAAAAAGGGGGTCACTTTCAAGAAAGCCGAAGGGTACCTCCCTTTTGGAAAGGGGCATTTTCATAAAGTCTGAAGACATGAATTCCTTCGGACAAATTGTCCGTGGGAAAGGTCTAAACAAATTGTTCGAAGAAAATGGTTGCAACAAGTTGTTCGAAGGAATTGATGATGGCCCCACAAACGTCAAAATCTAAACCCCTGCAAGTAGCTGTTGGCATTTAAAAAGATCAAAAGAAGCTATGCAATCTATAGATTTGTATCGACATAAATGGATACAGGAAAACCAATGTCCTTAGATTGGTTTTCCATCTATAGAAAAGATTTGGCCCAAGTTTCAAAGCAGGAGATGGTGTATACAATTAATGGAGAGGCTCTAGTCCTTCGACATGGCCATCATCTTCGACAAACAGCCGCTCAAATTAGAGGCAACATGACTCAGCTAGATTCAAAGTTATTGAGATTTTGTCCTTATACGTGTAAGACAAGTGAAGGATGGCGTGGAAGTGAAAGATGAAGATCAGGTATTAGAAAAGATAGCTCGAGCATTAAAGACGTTCCTGGATTTTTCCTTTTTAGTGGATCATGACATCATCATGTTGACCATTTTTTGTCCAGCAGGCCAAAATCGGTCCCCTTCTTCTCTTGCTGATTTTGAGCCAGTTCAATTTTGGTTGCACAAGTCTTTCGGCAGATGATGAACCAGTTCAAAGAATGAAAGGGCTTCTACAAAGCTTCTTCGGACCATTGAACCGTTGAACCATTGAACCATTGTTGGTTCAATCGGCTTGGTTCAGTTCAATTGGTTCAATCAGTTGGTTCATCGGCTCGGTTCGCTCAGTCGGTTCAAAGGCTTGGTTCAATCGGCTTAGTTCAACAGTTGGTTCAATGACTTGGTTCAGTCAGCTTGGTTCAATCAGATGGTTCAATCATTTGGTTTAGTCGTTCTGTTCAAAGTGTTGGTTCAATGAGTTGGTTCAATTCGGTTGGTTCAATCACTTGGTTCACTTAGTCAGTTCAACGGCTCAGTTCAACAGCTTGGTTTAGTCGGCTTGGTTCAAAGAAATGGTTCAAAGTGTTGGTTCAACGGGTTGGTTCAAAGGAACGGTTCAATCAGAAGGTTCAAGAGAGTCTCCCGAAGGACAAGTGCCCTTGCGGAGGGCAGGGAACACTTGAAAAAGGATCAAAAAGTGAACAAGGCCGAAAGGGTAAGTTTTCTTCGAAAATTTGTTGGCAAAGGACGAGAATTTCTTCGGACAAAATGTCCGAAGGAATTCCTTCGGACAAAATTGTCTAAAGGAATTCCTTCGGACATTTTGTCCAAAGAAATCCTTCGGAAGTAAATCCCGCAAAATGAAAAGACAAGGCAAAGGCAAGAATGATTTCTTTCGGACTTTTGTCCGAAGGAATTTCTTCAGACAAAAAGTCCGAAGAAATTCGAGAAGAGCTGCAGGAAAAAACCCGAAGAAAAATTCTGAAGGAAAGGAAGTGATCGAGACAATTCTTGTGGACATTTTGTCCGCAGGAAAAATGGCTAAAACAAAAGCCTGACCGAAGAGAAAAGACCTGAGGAAATAAGCGAAGAAACAAAGAAAGAAATCATTCGGACAAAATGTCCGAAGGAATTCCTTCGGACATTTTGTCCAAAGGATGTGACTATCAAAAGGAGCCCGAAGGACCCCGAAGGGCAGGTACCCTTGCGGGGGACTCTCGGCCAAAAATGAAGGGACACTTCTCCAAAGCCAAAGGGACACTTCCCCTTTGGGAATGATCAAAAGAAAATAGCCGAAGGAATTGCCAAGGACGATGACGTCCCCAAGCCGTCAAATTCAAGGCAATAAACTAGCCATTAGCTTTCAAATAGCGACGGGCCTGCGAACGTCAATTTTACGGCAATGAAATAGCCATTGGTCTTTAAATACTTGAGCGCCAACCAGAAGGGAGCCCAAAGAGCTAAGAGAGAAAGAGACAAAAGCCAGCAAAAGACAACCAGGAAAAGACGATGCTGGGAAAAGACAAAAGTTAAGAATGAACTCAGCGACCTGCTGATGAAAGAGTCCAAAGAGCCAAAGAAGTAGCAGAAGATAGCCCTCGAGGACCAAAGGAGACAAAAAAGACAAAGCCAGAAAGAGACAAAAGAGCCAAGTGCAGAAACGGACAAAACAGTCCAAGTGGCAAAGGAAGGCGTCGACTCAAGGAGTTACTCCAGCGGTTGGAACAATGCCTGCCAAGTGGTCATCAAGGGGCGCGAACAGTGAACGGCGCGACCCATTTTTCTCCATTTTGCATTAATGAGTAGACACACCGCGTGAATGCCTTCAAGGAGCGGTCTTGTTTGTAGACAAACGGCGCGGCCTATGTTTTTTAAATGCCTAAAGTCAAAATCGAAGCCGACACAGCATTATGTTTCAACGGCCTCCTCTTCCCAACGCTCTCAACGCACATGGGCCAACTTGTAAAAAGACGCCAAATTCTGTTCCAAAAGGGGCGCTTTTGTTTCCCTCTTCTCTATATATATTGTAACTTCTCATTTGAGAAATCTATCTCTCATATTGTAAGGTGAAGCCTTGCCATTTTTCACCTGGAATCAATAGGATACGCATTTTTTACTTCTATTTTGGTTGGATATATCTCTAAGTGTGTCTGAGTGTTAGTCTTGTGTTCAGTCATTGCTTCCCAATGCTTTCACAGGGTTGACACCAACGCACCTGGCATCTTCAAGGCGCCATTCCTGCAAGTGACAAGAAGAGCTGTACTTGGAGCGCAGAAGCAGAAGGATGTTACTAGACAGTGTGTTTTTCCTGCAGCGCCTATGGTAAGTCATTTTTTTGTGTGTTTTCATTAAAGCCTCTCTGTCAAGCTCCCTGCAGTCTGGTCCTTTTACCAGTTGAAGTGTATGTATGTGTTCTTATGGTTCAGAGTGTGAGTGTGAGTAGATCAAACTTGTTTGGTGCATCACCTTATTAGGTTAGGTTCTGTTTTTTCAGCATCTTTCTCTCTTTTCACCCCCCCATTATATATATATATATATACACACACACATATATATACATATACGTATGTATGTATATATGTATGTATTAGCAACTTACTGGAATAACTCATATGCATCAAAGGGAGCTAGCCCTTATATAGAGACTCTCCCCCCAATTTTGCCAGACCCACAGGCAAGAGGGGAGTTTCCATTGTGACGTGTGGAAAGCAGGAGCTCAGCCTCCTGTCAAGGGTGCAATCCACTGCGTCAACACATCATCCTCAACAATTTCTTGACTTCTAGTGTGTTTTTCAACCAATGAGAGGGCTTGAATACTATTGGAGCTAATGGTGGTTAATTTGTTGAAGAAGGATTAGTTCTAATTAACCCAAATGTTGGTGAGAATTCACGGAGGGTGATTGGATCTCATTTATTGAATTCTGTTTGCTTGCCTCTTCTCTTTTTCTTCTTCCCTTTTTTTCATGTATCTCCATTGGCTCCCCCATAAAAAGATTTCTCCATTTGACAAGGAAAAACCTTGTCAAAATTTGTAAGAAAGACCTTTTGCAGCAATAAAGATCAATTTTTACCTATCTCTTGCCTAAAAATTGTGTTTAGCAAGCTTGTGCATGATGGCCTTGTGAAAAAGTGTTTTTCTATGTCCATTGTCCTTTCTTGCCTATTTTAGGTGTTTCAAGTTAGTTGCAGGTCTGAACTTGAGCTCTTTCTACCATTAATAGACGCTTGGTGTGGATTTTGAAATTCCTCTTTGCTTCATGTATGGTTTAGTGAGCCTAGTTTATAGAACACTTATGCAAATTAACTAGTTGTGAGGTTGTGTGAGCAAGAATTATCTTATGCTGAATTAGTGTTTATTTCATGCTTATGTGGATCACTCTCTATTTGGTGCATCACCTCCCTTAGCTCAGATTTCCTTTTTATGTTATCCTCTTATCCCTTTTCCTTAGTCAGCAGTCGATTTTAGTGTGAAAAATAAGAGCTGAAGTGAAGCATCTGAGGAACTAGCCTCATAAAAAACCTAGAAGTTCAACCTCACTACAGGGTACCCACACCCTGAGGTTGTCCCAACGCTTATAGCTAGGAGTGAGAGAGCCTGAGAATCTTCCCACAGGGGTGCAATTCTATGCTACAACAGGGTCAAAGAGAGATGGCTACTTATCGTGCAAGCTATGCAGAGAAAAAAGAGAAAAAAATAGGAATGTTAAAGCAATGGCATCCATAGTGAATAGGAGGGTAGCGAGTGATGATTCCGATGACCATGACATTGGGGCTTCTTCTATTTCCCTATTTCTAGGGGCTAGGGACAAGGACAAGCCAAATCTACTAGTTCAAAGTTTTTTTTGTTCCTCGATTAGTCCTAGGGCACAACGTTTAATCGAAGGTACTGCTTGGAACTAGGAATTGCACAATGAAGCAAGGACAATTATGAAAAACTTTTGGTACTACAACAACATTCCATTCAATTTGGCCAAAATTTCGTATTGGGAGAATTTGATCATTGCTTTGATTGTTGTTAGGAAGAGGTTCAAGACTCTTACTGCTAATGATTTTTTTGTCTCATTGATAGAAGATGCCATAAAAAATATGCAAGCTTAGTGGATGGGAAAAAAAGGCATAAAAGGGGTTGCAACATTTTGTTTGATAGATGGACGAATGGTGAAAACGTAACTTTGATTAACTTTCTAGCAGCCTCAAGTGGGAATTTGGTATTCTTAAAATCCATTGATACCTCCCACCAAGTGAAGAATACGAACACTTTTTGTGATATGTTAGAGGAGCTGGTGATGGAAGTGGGTGTGAAAGATGTTGTCCAAGTTGTAACAAATAATGCAACAACATATATAGTAACAGGTAGACTTCTTAAGAGGCATTCCATACTTTTTGGACCTCTTGCGGAATCCATTGCATTGATCTCCTATTTGAGGACATAGGAAAGATGACATGGGTAAAAAATGTGCTTGAAGAGGCAAGAAATATCACAAAGTTCATCTACAATCACTTTTGAGTGCTAAACTTGATGAGAGAGCACACCTATGAAAAGGAGCTTGTGAGAGAGAGATTCACATGATTCACCACCACCCTTATCACATTGCAGAGCATTATAAGCTCACTAACATCTCTTAAATGTTTGTGAGTATACGGTGGTTGCAGTCTCCTTATTCTAGGAAGCCCGAAGGAGAAGGATCGTGAAGACCATTTTTTATGATGTGTTAATAAGGAACAAAGATGAAATACTTAAGGTAATCTTAAACTTGACGATTTATTTATTTGTTATAATTTTTTTGGTGAAAATTTCTTTTAATTTTGATTTTAAATTTGTGCATTATTTTGTTTTAAGTGCCAAATCCTTTGGTTAAAGTTTTATGCCTTGTGGATGGGGGAAAAACCCCACTTGGTTATTTGTATGAGGCCATGGACGTGGTCAAGGACGCCATATCAAATTATTATGGCAAAAAAAAGACCGTATTTGGCTCATAATTAATCAAAGATGGAACAAGCAGCTTCATTGACATATACATGCAACAACCTAACATGTGAATCCCAAGTTTTTTTTATTTCGATTCATTTAAGGTCAATGAGGAGGTTATGGATGGCCCCAACACATGCATAAAGAGGATGATCCCTAACAAAGCTACTAGAGATGCAATTGTTGATGAGCTGTAGATTTATAAGACTGCAAAAGGGAGGATCTTTTCTTCAACTATATGCATTCGAAGGAGAAACACCCATCAGCAATACAAAAACAAATTGAGTCATTTGTTTTTAATCTCTTTACTTGTAGATACTAGACTTCTTTCATTTATTCAAGCTTTATTCACTTACAAAATTATAAATTTCTTATTTGAAAATTTGGGGTGGGAAGATTATGGTTCAAAAACACCAAATCCTTAGAGGCTAGCCATCCACATTTTGTGCCAGCTATGTAGCTCTTTTGGATGTGAACAGAATTGAAGCATGTTTGAAGTTGTTAGATTATTTATTCGGTGATTAATTCACCATAGGAA
The DNA here is from genome assembly GCA_037957365.1 of Torreya grandis. Taxonomy (NCBI): domain Eukaryota; kingdom Viridiplantae; phylum Streptophyta; class Pinopsida; order Cupressales; family Taxaceae; genus Torreya; species Torreya grandis. The sequence goes on along the minus strand of JARHVA010000059.1, from coordinate 8,565,989 downwards.
TATTTGTTGTTTAATTAGTTTTATTGTTGTACCTATGTGTTTATTCTGGAATATTGGTTATTCTTCCATCCTATTTCTTAGGATATTGTTTGGGCTATCTTCATGACTATGTAATAGACCTTTGTAATAATTTTTCTTTAGCTAGATAATAATATATCTTTTGCTCAACATTTGGTTTCAGAGCAGGAAGAAATAATTTGGATTCAGGTAGAGCCAATAAGAGGAGCCTCGAGGCACTCTCTCTCTTTGAACCAAGGAGGAAACAAAGAGAAGCTCATGCTCTCATGTCCTTGACTAGAGATTTTTTTTTTCTGACCCCCGGAGAAGCCAAATCCAACCTGTGAAGTATTATTTACTTCTATTACATTGAAGTTTTTTTTTATTTTTTATTTTAATTTTTTAATTTTTTATTTTTTAATGTTGCATTGAAGGTTGGCATCATCTTTATCTAGGAGAAAAAAATCCAGGAGAAGCCAATTCCAAAGGAGGAGCAAAGACTACTACTACGTCCCATATTTGAGAACTGAATATTGACGTGGAGCTGACCTAAACAAAAAAAAAATCAGCATTTAAAAAAATACAAAGAGCGTTGGAAGTTGGAGATTGGAGTTTACAAGTTGGCATTAATATTTTTTTGAGCTTCTAATTTTATTTTTTTAAAAGCTCCAACAGCTCCATCCTCTCATGATTTGTTGCAAATTTCTAAACAAAAATATTGTCTAAAAGTCCAAACCACCCTTTAAATCCTCAAAACCGTTTTAAAAACCTCCAAACCGCCTTTCTATTTATCAAAACCGGTTACATAATATTTTCTTTGCTGCAATTTTTTCAAAAACCACCTCTCAAGCAAACCTGTGGTATTGGCCAGGCTAGCGGTTTTGTCTTCAAAACAACAATTTAAACCCTTTAGACACAAGTTGTCCTATTAAGACATGTATTAATGCATAGGCGAGTTGGTGAGGATACTTTTTCGTAAAGTGGAGGTGGGAGGTTCAAATTCCCTCAAATTTTTTTTAACAATCCCTCTAAATTTGATAACTCTGCCAATTTTAGTTGTAACCAGCTAAATTTAGCTAGGAATGTACTAAAAAAAAATTAAAGGGGGAAAGGCAAAGTAAAAAAAAAAAAAAAAAATTGGCCGAAAAGAGGTAAAAAAGCCCAATTTGTATTTTTTCAAAACACAAAAGGGGGATATTATTTTGAATAACGGAACTAGTGTTCTCGTATATTGTATTTATTTGCCAAACAGTGTATATTTCATTTTTTGCAAGCAAATAAATCACAAATCATGAGTTTTCAAACTCAATCGCAGTGTTTGGTGCAAGTGGTGCCTCTGACTCACATTTACGGGTAAAGCCATCGTGCTTGAGTTATTGCATCCATAGCCTAACATAGCTGCAACAACGACGTCTGGGCATTGTCCCTTTAAATCGTCAGGGAGAAATAAAGGCACATGCACTCATAGCCATCCCTTCATCTATCCATTCATTTCAATCGAAGGGTGTAAATCCTAACTGGTAGTATTTCCAAGTGTATAGCGAAGTTACGCACGCGTATGCGAAAATCCATCTAAGCAGGTGCTAGTGATTGAACGAACCCTTTTCAGTACTATCTACATACCACGTATCAATCTCTTTCACGTACGTTTACGTTTCTTTCATGTATCATCAGATATACAAAAAAGGCGAGCTTCTTCCACGTACCAATGAGTATATCGAAAGGGTGCATATAAAGAAAGGGTTGGTATTCCAGACTAGATCCATGCCTTATATCTTCTTAGGGTACAGTGAAGAGTTATTAGCCTACAGACTGATGTATCCCAAAACAAAGAAGATCTCCATCAGTAGAGATGTAGAGTTTGATTTTGCCTTCCACAAACTCACATGATTCAGTAATCAGACCTCTAGACAATTCAGAAGGTCATAACCACACTGAAGGTGACAATGATGATGAGGACGTTCAGTCAGCTAATAGAGATCAACCCACAGGAACAGTGCAACTTATGCCTAAATGGTATACAAGTACATTAAGAGATGTTAAACTGGATAGAGTTCCAAACACATCGACTACTAGACCAAGGACTTGCAACATGACTCAAGACGAGGTCAATTGGCCCTAATGAACACAGTTGCAGACTCAGTAGAGCCGTCGACAGTTTAGGAAGCCCTAGAGTCTAAACCTTGGAAGGATGCTATGGATGCAGAATATCAGTCACTAATGAAACACAAAATATGGCATCTTGAAGATCTTTGACCAGGGATGAAGCCAATCGGTTGTAAATGGGTCTACAAAACGAAATACAAAGCAAATGGCAGTATTGACAAGCACAAGTCACGACTCGTAGTAAAGGGTTATGCACAGAAGGAAGACATAGATTATGAGACATTTGCTCCTATGACCAAGATCAAAATAGTCCGAATGATATTTGCTCTGGCTGCACAATTTGGATGGAAAATCCACCAAATGGATGTAAAAAGTGCCTTTCTCAATGGAGATCTACAAGAAGAGGTTTACATGACACAACCAGATGGTTTGTCTCACCTGTTAATGAAGTAAAATTATGTAAACTCATAAAATCTCTGTATGGTCTCAAACAGGGTCCCCGAGCCCGGTACATAAAGATTGATGAACATCTCATCCAACATGGATTCCAGAGCTGTCCCTACGATCCAAATCTCTACCTAAAACAAGGGGGAGAGATTGTAATTGTTGTAGTATATGTCGATGATCTAGTCATCACTTGCAATTCAGTGGAGATGATAGATGCAACCAAGAAAGATCTTAACCGATCATTCGACATGATAGATCTCGGGCTTCTACACTATTGTTTTGGATTAGAAGTAATGCAAAAGGAACACCACATCTTTGTGTCCCAGATGAAATATGCCAAGACAACGCTCGAGAAACTCAGGATGATGGACAGTAATCCAGTCGCTACACCTATGGAGACAAGGCCTTAGTTGTCTCATACAAATCCATCACCACAAGTAAATACAACTCTCTATCGATAGTTGCTTGGGAGTCTTATTTATTTAACATATACTAGGCCAGACATCAGCTATACAGTTAGTTATCTTTCATAGTTCATGCAGGAGCCAAAGATGTCTCACTGGAAAGCAGCAAAGCAAATACTAAAATATATCCATAGTTCCACGGCGTTTCGGGACAGGGGGACGCGGGGACGGGTTTTCGGGACTGGGGGACGGGGGGCCTAAGTTTGGGGACGACGGTGAGGGAGTGGTGCCAGAATACATATAGTACTTGAAAAATTAGTTATAAAAAGATGTATAAGGATTAAGTATATTGCATTGAACATCAACAATTTAGCATAGTGATTTAATCATTTAAGTTTCAAGTTTGATCCATTGAAAATGAACATTAACAATAAACATGGATGATTGAACATTGAATTTTCAAATTTTCATAATGATGATTCATGATTACAATCAAGTATCAACAATGCTCAAAAACAAAATACTAAAATAGTGAAATACTAAATGTAAATAGTAAATACAAATGACTCAATGAGTCAATGGCTAATCATCCCCAATGTGGAGCTCGTCATCACTAGAACTGCTGGACTCCACATGCTCAAGCTCCTCCAAGCTAATACCAAGTAGCCCTGTCTATGTAGCATCATCATTAATCTGTGTTGGCTCCTCTAGCTCTACATCCCATCTGGCTACTGGACTCTCCTTGTATGCAAGTGTTGCGGTCAATGAGACACAAGGCACTATGTATAGCCACAAGCTTCTCTGCCCTCTTAGAGGTAAGCCTATTCCTCTTTATGGAGTGGATCCAACTATAAGTAGACCAGTTCCTCTCAGCAACAGAAGAACTAGAAACCTAGGACAACAAACAAATGGCTAGATTGGGAGTCAAAGAAGCAGGCCCATGCAAAGTCCACCACAAAATTGGTTCCTCTTGTGCCATTGTCTCCCTATCTATTTCAGCCTCCTGTGAATATCCCCTGAGAGTGGCAAGTTTTGTCCACTCAGTACGAATGATGCTGGCCTCTGTAGAATCATACATTTTCTAAATGGCCTTCATGAACCCTGCCTTCACCTCAGCATCCTATATGGGTGTAAGTCTACCAGGCATTTGCACAACCACTTCGGGTTCAATGCATAGGCAGCCATGTGCAAGAGAGTGTTGAGCTTCTCCCATTTGCTATGAATGATCGGCTGAATATGCTCTGTGTAGAATGTCAATGTGGGGTTCTTCTCTTGTACAACAACCTTCATTTGATCAAGCATAGTACCAATGTACTCACACACCTCTCCAAGTGTAGGTGCATTAGCATCCCCATATCTAATCACTATGAAGACTGGAGTAATAATGGAGACAATATATTTGGCATCGGCCCAAAAAACATCACTCTTCACCACGTCCTTCACCCTCTTCCCCTGCTATGTCTTTGACTCAGGCCACCGATTCCATTCTGCTGTCATAACCATTAGTTGCAATGCCTCTTGCAACTCAAGCATCCTCTCCAAGAGAATAAAGTATGATGCATACCTAGTCTCTACAGGTTTCAAAAATTCCTTCTTGGAGAAGGTCCTAAAGAGTGCATGTGAAGTGTGGTGGTTGCAGATAAACATCCACACATCTCTAGCATCATTAACCACTGCTTTGATCCAGTTGATTTTTCCCATGTCCTTCAGTGCATTATTCATGGCATGTACACAAGGAGTCCACCAAATATGTCTATAGGTTGCCTCACTTAACATCTCTGTTGCTCTGCACACATGGACTGCATCTGTCACTACTTGCACCACATTTTGTGGCCCAACCTCCTCTATAGCATCTTTGAGGATTTGGAACTGAAAATCAGCATCCTTGCGATGCCCTAAGACAATAAGGGCCAGCTGTACTTGTAACCATGACATTGATGAGTGGACGATGCCTGATGTTTGTCCACCCATCCATGACAATGCTGCATCCACTAGAAACCCAGGTCTGCTTCATTTTCTGCATTAAAACATTAATCTTGGAATAGTTCTTATCCAAGATTGTTGTCCTCAATTTAGTCTCTCCTGGTGGCACATATGATGGTCTTGATTTTGCTATTTTAGCCACGGCCTCCTTATAATAAGGAGAGCGAGCCACATGGAATGGAATGCCATTGGCAAAGAAGAATTTGCCAATGGCATCATCTGCCTCATCCTTTGCTTGCAAATTGAATAAATCCACTAGTGGATTTGAAGCATCACTAGTCATTTTTTGTTTCCCATAGGCCCTGCTGCCCCTGAACTAGATGGATTCATTGCCATTGGCCTCTCCAAAGTACTAGAAGTAGAACTTTGTCTCTGATGACCCCTTCCCCTTGGTGGCAAAGTAGTAGATGAAGGTGCATCTTCTTCATTGGCACCCCATAATTTACATATTTCAGCCCTCAATTTTATAATCTTTTCCACCTTTTCAGATACATCTACGCCTTTGCCTCGGATAAGGAGGTGAGCATTTGTTCTGGTCATGCTGCCAAACCATTCAATGTTGCATAGGTTGCACTTCCATTTCCTAGTGCCCCCAGCTGCCCCAGGCTTTGAAGGTACCTTGCTTGCAAATTGTTGTAAAGGTTTCTTTGGATCAAAGGGACCCTTAGCATGTTGTTGAAGGGCAACTATAATTGGGACACCCAACAGAACTAGTTTGCCTTTCACGATCACTCCTCCCTCCTAAACTAGGATCATCATGTGCATAATCTGAATTATTGTCACTTTCAACTTCAACCCCAACCCCTTGAGGTTAAACCTCCTCCACTCATGCTATGAGATTGAGAACTCATAATGACACTGCAAGAAATCAAAATGATAAAAAAAAAAATCATTTTGTAAGTTTATAAATTATAATTTAAAAAATTAAATAATAAAATTCAAACCATGCATAAATTTAAGAGATTATAATTTAAAATTTAAAATTAAGACACAAGGATTTTTTTTTTGTTTTTCTTACTTCAGTTCACTCGAAGCGCGGAAGCAGAGGATACACAAATAGAAATCCTTGTTCCTAAGATTTAATTTTAAACATTAAAAATTAAGTATTCGATTTACATTTGAATGAACATTGAAAATTTAAAATTAATTTTCAAGCATTTGAATGAATGAGAATCACAAATAAATATTTTAATATAATAATTTTTCATTTAGAAATTTGAAATTCAAATGATTCAATGGCATTAATGAAAGAAGTAGAACAAAACAATTTACAAATGAATAATGATTCAATGAAACAAAAATAATAAAATTTAACAATTAAAATTTAAAAATTAGAAATTGAAAGAATCATAGGGCCTACCTTGTGGGTGAAATGATGAAATTGAAGAGGCTTGAATCTTCTTGGCAACGGTTTCTCTATCTTCTTCTTTGCTCTCACTCTTGCAAACTTCTCCCTCTTAGCTTGTTGCCTCTACTTTTAGCTCTCTACTTCACTCAATGAAGTTTTTGTGTGATTTGGAATGAGAGGGAGAGGGATTTTTATAAGCTTTTGGGAGGCCTTGGGGGGTGGGTCCCACTAGCAATTAGGGTTAGGGTAGAAAGCATAAAAATCCATTTTTTTTTAAATTTAAAAAAAACAACACTATGACTTTAGTGTGCGTGGGGGACCCCTGGACATCCCTGGGGTGTCCCCTAGACGTCTAGGGGACTTCTCAGCGTTCCCTGGACATCCAAGGGATGTCTAGAAGTCTCGGGGACATCCCCTCTTAGAAGGAGACGTCCCTAGGATGGCGGCAATACTTGGCGGAGGTGGCAGGACAGTTGGGGTATGTCCCCCTGGTGTCCCCGGGACGTCCCCATCCCCGAAACGTGGGGTTGGGGGGGGGGGACACATCCTCGTGGAATAGTGTATATATCAAGGGTACAATGGACTTCGGCCTAGAATATAAGAAGAATAACAATTTCTTCTTGACAGGGTATTTCGACTCAGATCATGCAGGAAATATTGATGACAGAAAATCCACTTTCGGATGTGTTCTTTTTAGGATCTAGTCCTATATCCTGGGAGGACAAGAAACAAAACTTTGTTTCTGTATCTTCCACTGAAGCAGAATATCGTGTTGCAGGTGGTGCTGTCTACGAAGCGATATGGTTACATCACATACTAGAAGGATTGGGAGTACCACAAAAGACACCTACCATCCTGTACTGTGACAGTGAGGGTGTTCTCAAACTTGTTCGCAATCTAGTCTTTCATGAATGCACAAAACACATTGAGGTGCAACTTCATTTCATTCACGAACATGTACAACAACACAACATCCATCGTCAATATTGCCCGACAGAAGAACATGCAGATGTCTTCACAAAGTCAATAAAATTTAACAATTAAAATTTAAAAATTAGAAACTGAAAGAATCATAGGGCCTGCTTTGTGGGTGAAATGATGAAATTGAAGAGGCTTGAATCTTCTTGGCAACGGTTTCTCTATCTTCTTCTTTGCTCTCACTCTTGCAAACTTCTCCCTCTTAGCTTGTTGCCTCTACCTTTAGCTCTCTACTTCACTCAATGAAGTTTTTGTGTGATTTGGAATGAGAGGGAGAGGGATTTTTATAAGCTTTTGGGAGGCCTTGGGGGGTGGGTCCCACTAGCAATTAGGGTTAGGGTAGAAAGCATAAAAATCCATTTTTTTTTAAATTTAAAAAAAACAACACTATGACTTTAGTGTGCGTGGGGGACCCCTGGACATCCCTGGGGTGTCCCCTAGACGTCTAGGGGACTTCTCAGCGTCCCCTGGACATCCAAGGGATGTCTAGAAGTCTCGGGGACGTCCCCTCTTAGAGGGAGACGTCCCTAGGATGGCGGCAAAACTTGGTGGAGGTGGCAAGACAGTTGGGGTATGTCCCCCTGGTGTCCCCGGGACGTCCCCGTCCCCGAAACGTGGGGTTGGGGGGGGGACATCCTCGTGGAACAGTGGATATATCAACGGTACAATGGACTTCGGCCTAGAATATAAGAAGAATAACAATTTCTTCTTGACAGGGTATTTCGACTCAGATCATGCAGGAAATATTGATGACAGAAAATCCACTTTCGGATGTGTTTTTTTTAGGATCTAGTCCTATATCCTGGGAGGACAAGAAGCAAAACTTTGTTTCTATATCTTCCACTGAAGCAGAATATCGTGTTGCAAGTGGTGTTGTCTGCGAAGCGATATGGTTACATCGCATACTAGAAGGATTGGGAGTACCACAAAAGACACCTACCATCCTGTACTGTGATAGTGAGGGTGTTCTCAAACTTGTTCGCAATCTAGTCTTTCATGAATGCACAAAACACATTGAGGTGCAACTTCATTTCATTCACGAACATGTACAACAACACAACATCCATCGTCAATATTGCTCAACAGAAGAACATGCAGATGTCTTCACAAAGTCACTTGCATGTGACAAATTTGAGGCATTTAGAGAATTTCTCTCTTCACTTCAAGCCATGCTGAATTAAGGGGGAGAATGTTAGATTATTTATTCGGTGAATAATTCACCATAGGAATATTTGTTGTACCCGTGTGTTTATTCCAGGATATTGGTTATTCTTCCATCCTATTTCTTAGGATATTGTTTGGGCTATCTTCATGGCTATTTAATAGCCCTTTGTAATAATTTTTATTTAGCTGAATAATAATATATTTTTTGCTCAACAGAAGTTCGCTCGAAGAAATGCAATATGTAATGTCCCCATTTTTGCGAGCATCAGAGTTCGGTGGATTTAGCCTATTCTTAGCCCTCGTAAGTTAATATGCATGGTTAGAGGGTCTCTTGATGGAGCTTGGCTCAGCTTCAAATTGTCAGTACTTGATCAGTTGGCTTTCGTTCGGGCTCATTCGGACACTTCTAGCCTGAGTTGCTATTTTTAGCAGTATTCAGCACTCAGCGTGGGACCCCTGCTATTTTTAGCAGTATGGATTGATAGCGTTCAGAATCACTTCCTCAGTCGACAGCTTCAGACGGCTTGTGCATCGGATGAATGATGAGAGAGATATTAATATTTAATTGAATGGAGTTTATAATATAAAGTTATAATATTTTATTATAACTTAAGTGATTTTTGCTAAAGGGGTCGCCATCATTGAAGGGGCCACTTTTAATTATATTTAATAATTAAAAGTGCTTTCGAAAACTATTGAAAAATTAAAAAGAAAAAGTTCGAATTTATTTAAATGAAACCTAATTGAGAAAATTCGAACTCTTGAGGAGATATAAGGGTTTCATTGGGTTTTGAGCTCATTATGTTATGAAATCAATTTTTGATCAAGTCTTCTTCAGAGAACGAAGCCAAGGGTTTTAGTTGTCTACAGGCATTGGAGAACGAGCCATCTTCAGTGTTGCAGTTCAGAGGCTGTGAAATATCAGCTGATCTATTGCATTCAGGGAGATATCTTCATTCAAAAGTTATCACAGAACGTTCACAGAGTTTCTTTCAGCTTGCAGCACTAATCAGGGTTTCATCAAAATATCATTGTCTTTTTAGTTGCATGTTATTGGATCTTATTTGTAATCATTTCAGAAGATTAATAAATAGTCTGGCATCAATATTTTCAATAGATTCTATCATTTCTAGTGTTGCATTATTTTATATAAATTTATTCAGCGTTTTCTTTCAAAAACGCAAAAACGAGAAAAAACAATCAAAGCAGTCAGTTTTTAGAATCAGAGGAAACAAGGGTTTCTACAGTGTTATCAGAGCGGTTTCCTACCATCCTGTGTTGGTTTTCGAAAAGAGAATTTCATACTCCTAGGGTTTGAAATTGCTGGAAAGATTAATGAAAAATTGCAGACTATATGAACAGGTCTTCAAGGCTTTGATCTTTAATAAAATAATCAGAAATGCAGGGCCCATTTTTTAGTGAAATCGCAGCTTCTGGACAGGTAAAGAAAGAATTGATTTAAAGATAAATTTTAAAGCACGATCATACAGCATTCAAAAGGGTTTAATAAGAAATAAAAATATATATATCTTTAATTACAGTCCGTACATGTACGGCCTGCAGGACAGTACGGATGGCGCACGGACAGGATTGCAGTCTTCAACGATTGACTGGAGGAAGGCGCACAGAAGTAATATTAAGGCCGATTTTGGGCGTTCCCCAGTATACTGCGAATTCTCCATATTTCGGCTGGAAGATACATTCTATATGGTGGCCCAGCTGAGGCACAAATAACAATGTAGCATAGGTATTTAAAGATAAATTTTAATAGATAGAAATTGCGCCACTCAGTAAGCGTACGAACAGCGTGCAAACAAAAGTTCTGGGCGGATCGCTGACTGGGCAGATTCGTGGTCTTCCACTTCTCACACCGTCGGCACATAAAAGGGATGTCCAGTCCGCACATACAGCTTCACATTCAACACATCCCTATTTACATCGTGGCCACCAGGGCACCTGTGTCCCACGTGCGATAGACTTAGTTCCCAAAGTCGAGGAAGGTGGGGCCGTAGTTCTTGTAGAGGAGGGTTTCCGCTGTCCCAAGGACTCGAACAGGGGACCTTATTATGAACAGCGAAGCCTTAATCATTGGGAGCTTAATAAGAGAACATTATCGGCACTTGCAGGAGGAGACTAGAAATTATACAAGTCGCACCAATCCGTACAATACGGTCTTATGGTGCAGCAGTATACAATTTGCATTTTGGACGCCACATACAGAACAGGTTTTGTCATCCGCAGATAAGACAAGCAAATAGAATAGAATTGGTTTTTTTTGGAAAATACGTATGCTTCAGAAGGAGACAAAAGCTCAGTGACTAAGTTGCTTGGATAAGACAAGGAATTCAGGGAGCCGCGCACACAGGAGTTGATTTATTAAAAATTGTGGCATATATAGTCAAGGAGACAAATAAACGCCAGCTAGGAAAGGACAAAGTGACGGAAATAAGCTGCGTGCGCCAGGAGATAAAGGAAAATTTTCGATATAAGACAAATTGCAGGAAGGACGAAATTGAATGCCACATCGCACAGTTAAAAAGCAACAGAGACGGATTTATTGGGATGCTCAAGAATTCGTTTTGCTTTCTTAAATCAATTTATTTATCATGGTGGTGATTCGACTTTGATTGCTAGATATCAAAGTTTAAGCAAGAAAATATTAATACTATCAGAAAGACATATCTGAAGACTATCGGGCCTTTATAAAATACAAAGATCTCTGTCTTTACAACAACGGTAGTTCCATCACCAAAGTCATATGTACTTGATAGCTACTTTTACAAAAAGGACGACCATCATTGGTATATTAGCATTATTCAAGTCAATACAGTCCTATTAAGAAGCTTGGAGTTTACTTGCAAAGTGTTTGTAAAAATGTCTGGGTTGCTGTAGCTGTCAATTACTGTCTTTTTCAGATTTTAAATTGCATTGGAAAATCTGATAGGATACTTAATTGCACTCCCATTATCATTTCAGTCATTAGCAAGTTTCAGATTAATTCTCCATGCATTTGAAACAATACATAAATTCGAAATCCAAAGTGAAGTCAGATTTCAGCAGAAGAAAATTGTATGGTAACTGTTTGACAAAATTTCTGAGGTAGAGAATCATAGTTCTTTTGATCAGATTGGCAATCTTGGACAGCAAAATGGTTGTCATGGCTTCTAAATTTGCTGATGAGATAGCGGACGCTTATGAGGAGTACAAAGCACTACCAGATAAGATCAAAGAGCTTCTAAACTTTGAACAATATATGGAGCATCGAATAGATTATAACAAGCAAAGAAGAAAACCAAAGAAATGCGAGCAGCCAAGCATTGAGAGCATGTTGAATGATATCCAGTGGAAACTTAAGCTTTCACAACGAAGATTAACCCATAGTCTGCAGCAGTATGAGGATTCCCTTTCAAGACGAACCTCATCACGAAGTAAAAATGAGAGACTTTGTGAAGTATCTAAGAGTCTCTATGATGTGTTTGGGTTAAAAAGAGATAAGTCAGCTGGTCGTGATCTTCAACCTACAGATGGACATGGGGTTGAAAATGAAATGGTGGTTGATAAGGAAATTTTACATCAAGGAAATGGTATGGTGGAGCCACAAAATGATAGTAACAACACTCCAGAGGATGTTATCAACCTTGCTAACAGTTCTGATTTTTATGACAGCAGTGATAAAACTTTCCAACAACATGAGACAGCCGTGATTTCACAGGTGCAAAACGCTACTATTGAGTTGTCACATGAAAGTACTCAGGAATTGGGTACTAATGATGCATTGTATGTTGATGATTCATGTCATGGTGAGTCTGATTTTCCAGATCAGCCCCTTGAAAACAAGCTAGAAGATTCATATGTTGATATGGAATCCCAGGATCGTGTTTTGGATGGGCATGCCGTTACTTTGGGAGTAGAAGTGTGTGAAGATACTGTCATACCAGCAACTTCTACCTTATCAGTTGAGCAATCCTTTGAGGTACATAGCAGCAGTACCTTAGATGTTGAGGTGTGCATGGATGAAAGCACACATGATGTTGCTTATCATGTAGTGAGTGATGACGAATTAGCCTCATATCATAGTGCATATTGTGAACCGGAAAAATTGTATGGGAGTCCTAAGCTACAAAGTCATCATTTGATTGGGCAACTAAAGGCGAACGAAAATATGATTGCCACAACCATTGAGCATTTTGATGTTGCTCGTCAGATGTTAGCTACCTATGGTTGGAGTACTCCTTTGACAGATGAGCACGGTGATAGTGGTTTTTCCCTTGCAGAGATACATGCACTTCGAGAAGCCATGGAATGATGAAACAAAATTACCTAAAACTTCTTGCAGACAGGGATTTTCTTCTCAAGTGGGATTGCATTTGTTATGATGCATTGCAGAGGAAGGAGGAGCAGGTTGATGAGCTCACTCATGAGCTTGAGGTGACTATGGACTCGTTGGGGAGTGCTCAGTTGGCCCTTCGAGAGTCACAGTCACGGTTGGAGGAGTTGACCGTGGAGTTGAGTTTGGCACAGTCTCCACCAGCTGCAGATACAGTAAAGTTATATACAGAGGTAGTTGAGGAGGATCTTATATCCACGAGTTGTAGTGAGGATGGGGTTACATCTATCGCAGATATTGGTGCAGTCAATTCAGATGGGATGAGTGTTTTGGTTGAGAGTTGTGTGACAGATCACGTCACTACTTCATCGTCGTCACAGGAGATATGTGGGACATCATGCAGTATGGAGATTTGTACTTATGCTAATTTGTTTCCCCAGGACTATGATGGACAGCCATTGACAGGGGTGGGAGCATTTTATCTTGATTGCATCATGAGGAGTGTTTATCACTTCTCCTTTGGTCCACACACGGAGGATTCGATGATGCATCGGTGTGGATCGGCCCCGAAGTTATACCATCCGTTGTGGGATGGGTATTCACCATCTTCAGAAGATGGGATTAGCGGTTGCAAGCGTCCGACTCAGCTGTTTGCGGGGGACCACTTGCAGGAACAGCTATCAGTTTTACATCATGCCGATATGTATCCAATTGGGTTTGCTACTTCTATGTCACAAGGTTTTCTTATGGGTACATGGTTACAGGATGACTACGGTGTCAGTTGGCATGATGGCTTGGTCAGTTATCACATTCATGAGGGTTTAGCAGAGGACAGGGAGAGATTCAGTGTAGCAGATGCTTCTAGAAGTTCTTTTCTCCGCATGACAGATGGATGTGAATTCAGATTGTATTGGGATCCAGGTGGTGACAGTTTTGGCACTGAGTATTGGATGGGTCCCATTGTGTTCACCACTCACAACATGGTGAAGTTGGAGGCAGTAGAGCGCAGTGGCAGCCTGAGGATGACAGACACGATAGACTTTCACTATGGGTTTGGGATCCAGGGATAGCTTGCGCAGTTGTGTTTTTGTTGATGCTACAGGAGACAGTTAGTGATGTGTGGGACACTTCACAGTTCTTATTTTGGGCCTTCTGGGGAGTTGGGTTTCTTTGCAGTAGAGATTGCTTGAGGACAAGCAATTTCAGGGAGGGCGGACTGTAATGTCCCCATTTTTGCGAGCATCAGAGTTCGGTGGATTTAGCCTATTCTTAGCCCTCGTAGGTTAATATGCATGGTTAGAGGGTCTCTTGATGGAGCTTGGCTCAGGTTCAGATTGTCAGTACTTGATCAGTTGGCTTTCATTCGGGCTCATTCGGACACTTCTAGCCTGAGTTGCTATTTTTAGTAGTATTCAGCACTCAGCGTGGGACCCCTACTATTTTTAGCAGTATGGATTGATAGCGTTCAGAATCACTTCCTCAGTCGACAGCTTCAGACGGCTCATGCATCGGATGAATGATGAGAGAGATATTAATATTTAATTGAATTAATTAAATATTAATTAATTGGAGTTTATAATATAAAGTTATAATATTTTATTATAACTTAAGTGATTTTTGCTAAAGGGGTCGCCATCATTGAAGGGGCCACTTTTAATTATATTTTATAATTAAAAGTGCTTTCGAAAACTATTGAAAAATTAAAAAGAAAAAGTTCGAATTTATTTAAATGAAACCTAATTGAGAAAATTCGAACTCTTGAGGAGATATAAGGGTTTCATTGGGTTTTGAGCTCATTATGTTATGAAATCAATTTTTGATCAAGTCTTCTTCAGAGAACGAAGCCAAGGGTTTCAGTTGTCTATAGGCATTGGAGAACGAGCCATCTACAGTGTTGCAGTTCAGAGGCTGTGAAATATCAGCTGATCTATTGCATTCAGGGAGATATCTTCATTCAGAAGTTATCACAAAACGTTCACAGAGTTTCTTTCAGCTTGCAGCACTAATCAGGTTTTCATCAAAATATCATTGCCTTTTTAGTTGCATGTTATTGGATCTTATTTGTAATCATTTCAAAAGATTAATAAATAGTCTAGCATCAATATTTTCAATAGATTCTATCATTTCTGGTGTTGCATTATTTTATATAAATTTATTCAGCATTTTCTTTCAAAAACGCAAAAACGAGAAAAAACAATCAAAGCAGTCAGTTTTCAGAATCAGAGGAAACAAGGGTTTCTACACAATAGGTTGACAACACAACACCTCATTGACCATGTTTTTATGCAATACAATATTTGTTTTCATGTGAGACAAGTGGAAGGGGGAAGATAGACATGAGGCAATTGACTTGGATGGTAATGATCCATATGTTGATTGGATTGATGAGGATGGGCATCCAGTGCCCATGTTTACTGAGAAGGAGATTGCAGCTTTGGAGAGGGAAGTAGAGGAAATGATAGCATCAAGAGCAGTAGAGCCAAAGACATTAGAAGGGGTTGTAAGGATGCGGGTGATATCTTTTCGCAAGATGTTGCCAAGGAGGAATATTTAGCTTCCACTTCTAGAGGGCAGCAGACTAGGCATTGGAGATGATATTTATTATTGACTATAGTTTTTACTCTATGAACATTGTAGTTTGTACTTGTACTCTTTTTTGGCTGATTAATTATATAAAATATAACTTAATGCATTCTCTACATTCATTTCTCATGTGATTTAATAGTGTTTTAAATGTTAATTAAGTTTATTTTATATATATATATATATATATATATATAAGCAATAAAGTTGCCAAGTCTCGAATTTGATTCAAAATTTTGGGCTGCCAAGTAATTACCTACTATGCATTGGAACAATCATGGACCTCTTTCAATCACTATTAATAGATGCAATATCACTCGCATATATATATATATAAGCAATAAAGTTGCCAAGTCTCGAATTTGATTCAAAAATTTGGGCTGCCGAGTAATTACCTACTATGCATTGGAACAATCATGGACCTCTTTCAATCACTATTAATAGATGCAAGATCACTCGCATGACCTCCTCTAATGGCTATAATTTGATGATCATGATTAGAAAATAAATTAATGTCATACATTGATAGAATGTTATATCTAGATTTAGAATTGTATTAGTGTAAAATGTAGATTAAATGTATAGCTTTTAGTTTTGACATATATTGTAGGATGCCAACATGTAATTACTAGCAAATAAATATCTTCATAGTTTATTTTAGAAACATAATTCAGCTAGAATAAGATCACCGTACAACACTCTCGAGTGAGGAATGGGTAGAGATTGCAAGACAATTGCCCCTTCTAGAGGAAGTGCAGACCTTGCTAACTAGGTTGGATTGGAGGGTGCTACAAAAGAATTAAGTGACGATTCTATGGAGACTCCTCATTAAGAGGGAAATCTTTTTCCCAAAGAGGAGTCTAATTATTTCAGCTTGGGAGGAGAGAGAGAATCCTAAAAAACAAATATTCGTCACATTGGGGATTTTTTGATTGGTCAAGCAAAGAACAGCAGGGCATCTAATAGAAAAAACTGAAGTGAGCATTGAAAGAGAGGCAATTGACAATGAACAAAGTAGTGTATGAATTCTCCAAGTTGAAGGAAGGATCATGACATGTCTAATGGTATTGGAGAATGTATGGTACAAGCCTTCCCAAGTCATACTGGAAGAGCTTCATCAAATATAGAATCAAAGTCAGAAAGGTCACCAATCATGGTCATAGAATCTTCACTAAGTCCAAATCCAGATAAGTAGAAGTTGCCAAAATTTACCGGTGATGGACATGTAGAAGATGTGGCATTGCAAAATCTGTATCACCATTTGGACTGCCAATGGGAAGATAGACGAACATCATTGGTTGTGGTTTTTCCTTGCAACACACAGAGGAGTGGCTATTGATTGGTACACATACGCACCAGCAACTAACAAGTCCTCATGGGACAAATTGTCCAAGGCATTCAAAAAAGAATTCAATCTCCTCGAAGGCGATAATGAAATTAATGCAGAGATCTACAGCACTTGGCAAGGGAAACATGAGAATGGATGATACTACAACAAAAGACTCAAGGAAATTCTTGGAGAACTCGAGAATGAACCAT
Organism: Torreya grandis; assembly: GCA_037957365.1. Taxonomy (NCBI): domain Eukaryota; kingdom Viridiplantae; phylum Streptophyta; class Pinopsida; order Cupressales; family Taxaceae; genus Torreya; species Torreya grandis. The sequence goes on along the minus strand of JARHVA010000059.1, from coordinate 8,549,113 downwards.
CCAATGATTTGAATTAGCGGTGGTTCATTGAGGGACTTGTACCGTTGTTTTGGAGGAAGATAAGGTGGTTCCACCTTCGTCTTGCGAAGATAATAGAGCGATGGATATAGAAAATGAGAACAAAACATCCAAACACTTGAGGAAGAGGCGCGAAGATGATGATTCAAAGTCCAACGATAAAGTGAAGCTAGATTGGTGCAATCCCTGAGAAGTGATGATTCAAATGATGAAAGAGTTAAAGGGAGATACCAAGAACCAAGGCAAGTGACTACAAGGTAGAAAGGTCACACTGAGATGAATTTTCCTAAAAAAATATTATGTGAAATTTGTCAAGCTACATGGAATTAATTCAATATTTGCATGTACAATTTGCCAAACAAAAGTGACCAAGAATCCTTCACACAAGGGGAGCAGTTGACCATGCTAACAAAACCAAATAAAAAACCATGTCACAATAATAGCGGTGGAGGTGGTAGACAGATTTAGTATGACTCCCAAGGATGATCGATTGTCCAATGCCAAAAGTGTAATGAGTGGGAACATTTCGCAAGAGATTGCCCAAAAAATCAAAGTAATATTGGACTTCTTTGTAGATGGTGTGTGCTAGGGGATCACAATGATGCCAACTATCTGAAGCAAGCGGATGTCAACATGACTGATGTAGCCGAGTACAAAGAAGTAATGGAAATGACTTGAGCATAAGTGAAAAAAGTCATATACCCTAACCCGATAATGGAGGAGAGACTTATTGAAGCTAGAGTAGAAATTGAGAATGCCATGATTGAAGAATGAAGGCAATCCAATGAGAAGAAAAGTACAGTGGTAAATAGTTGACTTGAGTCGAACAAATAAATTTCAAGACAGTTCTTGCAAGTTACCATACATATAAAGCATATTATTTATTGTAAATTATTCCCAAACTCAAGAATTCAATATCCACTACCATACCTGACAATAGCCCCAAGATGGAGCATGTAATGAGACACCTAGCATCAAAGGTAACAATGATCCATGGGGAGAAAAAGAAGTATAAGAATGAACCCAGAGTTGAGCCCCCATTTTCAGATGATCAAGTGATTGACCTCATGTTCCTAACAATGAATCTAGTCGTCGACTGACAATATTTCATATGGAGATACTTGGGAGAGATCTGATTAACACCATAGTGGATGGTGGTTCGGCTGTCATTGTTCTTCTTGTGTAAACTTGGAATTTTTTTGGGAAGCTAACTATCTAACCTCCAACATTCTAGTTGGTGGGAGCATATTAGTATGGCATAAAGGTATTGGGTGCATTGATGGGGCAAAAGTTGTTTATTGGAACCCAACCCTTTAAAGAAGGAAGCCTACAAAAAAGTGATGGGTTGAGGCAGCTTGATAGTAGGCACAACTGATCACAACTAGAATAAAATTTTAATCCATTGAAAATAAAGGTTGGAAATATGTTATAGATCTAAAGACTTGGGTAGTAAGTAAGGAGTCAGTGTTGTTTGACTCATCAAATACCAACTTTGTAGAAGACTGCTCGAATGATGGAAACCAAGGTGCTATGGAGTTGAACAATGAAGGTATTTTAGAGTTAATGTCATGCTCTGAAGATGAAATGAACTCCCCCAATAGTATCTTCCATTGGCAAATGGAGGATTATGAGATGTTCTAGCTAGATTGTTATAGCATTAAAATTATGGAGATAAAAGAAGGTTTGCAAAGAGATGACTAGAAATAGAAGTCGGTGATTGCAAGTTCTTCTGAATCGTCAAAATTATAGTCCGTTTACCCAACCGAGTTATAGATTGCAAAGTTAGGGATGCAAATATCGACGATAAGTTGGCCTGCTAGTTTGAAAGTGCAGCTAACATGAAGTTCAAAGAGATGACTCTAGTGAGTGTGAATACGAAGTCCAAGGATAAAATTGCAATGGAAAGTGAAGTACGACCTTAAGAAGCATGGATTATTTCTGAAGTATAGTTGGATGCAAAAATGATCAACCCTAGATGAATAGAGAGTCACGACACATCGGGCAACAAAGGTTATGCCAAAACAAAGGAAGTATTGTTGTAAGTCATTTTTCAACTTGTAACCAATTCTTGTGGTGCATGAATTTTAAACTAAGGGAATTTGTGTTAAGAAGACCGAGGAAGCACAGGGATGTTAAGTATTTAAAGCAAAATAATTTCTTGTCTGGGGAAATTTTATTAAAAAAATTGTGGTCGATGGGAAATAAAGCTTAGTATATTTAAAGTAATGTGGCTCGAACCATTCAAGATTCAAGAAATCTGGGAAAATAGAGCTCTTAGGTTCGAGAACATGGATGAAACACTTTTCAAGGATACAATGAATGACTTGAAATTAAAATTATATCGACCACGAACAAAAAGTGTGAAGTTGAGTAATGTGGAGTTTTTTAGTGGCAAAAAGGGCATGAATAAAACATCTTTAGAGGGGCCCATCATTCAAAAATACAAAGGTATAATGATTATTAATCAGAAAATTAATAAGTGTTCTTCAATGCAAATATAAATAATAGATGGTCTGACAATGTATTAAGAGATTATAAACGCAAATTTGATTGCTTAATAAGAGATACAGATACTTGTTGTGAAAGACCGTCAAATTGATGTGAAGAAGTCTAGGGTAGATCGGCTGATAACCAAAATTTGCATATTTATTCTATTACATGACAATATGTTCATTGCTTAGACTTGCCATCGGAAAATTAACCATATGTCCATACCCTGATAGACTCACAATATGTTTAACTTGTATGTAATATCTCTTTCCAAGCATAAGACAAGGGCACAACCATTAAGGAGGGCGCAACAATTAGAATCGCCCCTCTTGAGGGGAGTGCCACATTTAATAAAAAATAAAATGTACATAGGCAGGCCGACCCACCTAAGCACCAAGGGACGCCACCCTTTGGGACATCGCCTCCCTTGGGAAAAGACATTAGAAGGGTATTTATGAAGGAAAGATGGTGGAGGAAGGGCAAATTGGAAAAAAAAAAAAAGATTTTATTCAATAAATACACCAAGTTGAGTAGCAGCGCTAAAAATGGACTTGAGGACGAAAACCCACATTTACAATTAGATCCAAGGACAAAAACCCTTGAGGCCTAGTGGGTAACTTTATTCAGGGGTTACACTTGTGCTTCACTTTGAATATTTGACTATTCTTATTCGGAATATTTGTCTAAGATAGAAATCAAGAATTCAATATTTGAAATCAGAAATTTGTTATATTTGATTTTTTTTTATAAGTTCATAAAAAATTGGTGAAAATATCAAATGATATAGTTTCCAGTAAATAGGATTAAGGCAAAATCCTAATTTAAGTATTTCGATCCAATTTGGGATATTACAATGGTATTAGAGTTTTTCATCCTGCCAACCTAAGGGTTTTGATAAGCTTTATGCATTCAAATCATAAGGTCAACATAAACAACATAAATGATGCACAGTTTGACTTTGACCGGTGGGCCCAAGGGCAAATTCAAGTATATACGTTGATGTCACAATAGTTCAACACATGCAGCATTTGAATAACTTGATAACTCAAAATTCTAATGGTGAGGGAAGATCTTCACAAGCACAATAGGGTTATACATTTAATAACAATCGTGAAGGACTCCCATCAAGGACTTATGTACACCCAACCATGCCCACATTCTTTCAACGAGAGGAACCAATACAGGAAGAAGATGAGGCCGAGTTGATTTTCAATGATATTAATGAATGTCACAAAAAATATTTGAATCTTGATCCTATGATAAGGGATGAATTGACATTCATAGATTTTTGCCGTTTATATGGGAAATGTGTACTAGAGGAAGATGAATGGCAACCAAATTTGGTCAAACAATTCATCACGGAGCAGCTACCAAAGGAGCATAAAATTTGGATGGTTGATAATGATTTAGGCAATAACCTCGAGTTGTAGGAGCAACTGGTGGAAGTAAACTATTCAGTGTTGAAAAACAACCTAACATCACTCAAGGAATTCTCTGAGCCCGAGTTGGAGGCGATGGTTCTTGAACTTGAACAGCCAAACAAACGTTAGAATCATCTTATGACAACCATAAATTCATCCTATTATCGCAATGAAAACAGGTATGAATCTTTTATCAAAGATGAACCATTGCTTGGTTTCCATAATAACACAAAGAAAAGATTTGTCTTCATGGACAGTGGAGGTAATTTATTAATGGAGATTGTAAGGGCATATTTGGTGACAAATGAGCTTGAACAGGTCATTAGCAGCCCAAGAAATAATCAATTTGGATTATGTAAAGGTCCTAGGATCCTTATGCTCAGCCAAGAGCTCATCAATAATTACAACAATGGTTATAATGTCAGAAAGCTGTGGGATCCGAGAAAGAACAATTGTAATAATCCCTTGCAAGAGAGAACTAATAATAATACAATCAGTTCTACAAGGATGGAGAAAGAAACATCTAAGCTTGGAGCAGATTATAGTTTGTTGTAGAGTGTACTATCGGGTTTAAAATTGCTTGAGGACAAGCAATTTGAAGAAGGGAGGTCTGTAATATCCCCAAATACAAAGGAGACCATAAACATGAACTGCATTAATGTAAATAAATCACCAATGAAATTGCCTAAACTAGCAGCAATTAAATTAACTACAGCAGCAACTAAATTAAATAAATTGTCCATATGGGAAGGAGCACACATTTAATGCAAGAAATAGAAGTTATATTAATGCAAGTTGTCCCATTTGATGAAAAAACAAATCACTTTGGAAAGGAGACGCACCATTTGATGGAAAGCTATGAAGGGTATTTATAAGAACTTGGTGAAAGAAAAAGAGATAAATTGAGATTTGACATTCATTCCCTTATCTGAAGTTTAGGCAGCAACCTCTTCTTTTATAATTGAGGAGAAAACCCCTCATTTATTAGATACAAGGACGAAACCCCTTGGTATCAACCCCTTAAGGACGAAACCCTTTGAGAGTTCTCTATTAGAATATTTATAACCAGAATTTTGCATTGTACATTCAATCATTATACAACATTATTTGTTATATAAATTTATTGTCTTGTTAATAAGAACATAATTCTATATTCATTGAATATTATTATTTCTAACTTTTAAAAGGAATTCTGGGAAATATAAATTTAACGTATAATATTCCGATTTGGAATATTACAATGGTATCAAAGCAATTGTTCCTGCCAGCCTGTAAAAATGGATTTTGGATTTGATGCATAGTCTATGAATCATGGGGTTAATAAGAAAATATGATTTGAAAAAAAAGCTTTGCAAATTGGGAAAGGAACTTGAGCATCCACACCATTCAAAAAATGTTTTGCTCAATCTTTTGGAGGAAGTGGTTAACTGTTTGTCCTCGGTAAGGAAATCATATTCTAAGTCTATGTTTTGGGCAATGAATCCTTTGGTAACTTATCTGGCCAAGTCCAAGCTGTTGAGATATCCAAATCTAAATGTGAGACTTGTGGTTATCACTTGTATTAGTGAAATTACAAGGATAACAGTATTTCGGCTAATGGTGGAATGTTTTGAGGGTCTAGATGACATCACAATGTCTTTTGCTAAGAGGGTCACAATCCTTGACATTATGGCAAAAATCAAATCGTGTGTGCTAATGTTAGATCATGGATGTGATGATCTGATTCTTCACATGTTTGAATATTTCTTTGCTACTATCCATAAAAATTATACAGAAAATGTAATAGAGTCAATGCAGTCCATTATGACTTTGGTCTTGAACAAAAGTGATGATATTTCACAACATTTGTTATCCATACTAATGGTTGGTATTGAACAGGAATCATCCCCAGTGGCACATATACTAGCTAAAAGTATTGTTGCTCAATGTTTAGAGAAACTGAAACTATTTGTGACAATTGAGGGGCACAGAGATATGTTGCTAGATGAAGAACCATGAAAAGTATTAGATGCAATAGAATCTCCAAAGAAAGGAAAAGAAATCATGGAGAATGAAAAAAAATCTAAGGTGCAAGATTGTGAAGAGAATTGGGTGGTGCAAGCCAAATTTCTAGATGATTTTACTAATGTTAAGTTTGATGGAAATTTCAAAACAGCCAACTACATGAAGCAAGTAGATGATGAAAGGTTTTTGTGCATACATCAGACAGAGAAAGTCAAGAAGGAAAGACAAAAGTATAGTAATACAAATGATTGGGACAGCAAGAGTGGATCCTTGAAAGTCCATTACATGAAGATGGATGCAGGAATTTTGGATCAACCAAAGTACATCAAAAGCCCGAGCTTGTGTTAGCAAGAGATCTCTCATTTGACACGGACCGAATCAAGGCTTTGGGAGCACTACATCATGTTTTATCTCTCGGACATGGTACGTGGGTATGAGAGCTTCCAATTGCTTGAGGACAGGGAATTTTGGGAAGGAAGGACTGTATTATCCCTTTCCAAGCATAAGACAAGGGCACAACAATTAGAATCGCCCCTCTTGAGGGGAGTGCCTCATTTAATAAAAAATAAAACTTACATAGGCAGGCCGACCCACCTAAACACCAAGGGACGCCACCCTTTGGGACATCGCCTCCTTTGGGAAAGTTAGAAGGGTATTTATGAAAGAAAGATGGTGGAGGAAGCTCAGATTGGAAAAAAATAAGATTTTATTCAATAAATACACCAAGTTGAGCAGCAACTCTAAAAATGGACTTGAGGACAAAAACCCTCATTTACAATTAGACCCAAGGACAAAAACCCTTGAGGCCTAGTGGGTAACTTCATTCAGGAGTTACACTTGTGCTTCACTTTGAATATTTGACTATTCTTATTCGGAATATTTGTCTAAGATAGAAATCAAGAATTCAGTATTTGAAATCAAAAATTTGTTATATTTGATTTATTTTTATAAGTTCATAAAAAATTGGTGAAAATATCAATAATATAGTTTCCAATAAATAGGATTAAGGCAAAAACCCAAATTTAAGTATTTCGATCCGATTTGGGATATTACATTGTAGGACCCTCAGAAGATTCACCACTACTATATGACTTGCTCATTATATTGTAAGTTCATATTGAATCACTATGTGGCCAACTTGATCATGGTATGCTCAAACAAAAAAATTCTATGTCCTTGCATGATTTCTCACCATACGAGTGTCCACCATACATGTTAATACAATACATCTGCAAATCTCGACTGTACATCCTCTATTTCTTGTTGTATGCACTATAGGCCTCACTTGTCAACTTAATTTATTTACAATAGCAACTCTTCTTGTCCATCTTAAAAATTTCTACAGTGACAGTAAGGATGGCTACAAAAATCGTATAGATGGCTATAGTGACCGTATAGACAGCTACAATGACCCTATAGACTACTACAATACATTATTTTTGGATAAATTTCATTGTAAGAAAAACACATTGGATTCAAGGGTTTTCATAAACAAATTCAGACATAAGCTTTTTATGGGCAAAATCAGATTACAAGCCTTGTTTATAAAAATCTTAATTTCAGCACGGGTATTTTCAGCAATGAAGGGTATCCAGAAGTTTTCATCAGCAGCTCCTCTATGGATGTCGTCCTCTTCCCATCCTCCATCTCATTCTTTATCATTTTGTATCTAGGTTGTGTAGAAAGGGACTCTAACTTGTTTCAAGGGGGGCAGGGGATGGTGGGTGATGTAGATCTTCTTGTTAGTATTGTCATTGTTGTCAACATATAATAAAATAAACATTGTAGCTGACTTGATTATATTGTTAATTCTTGTCTTGCTGGCTTTAGTTTGTGTATTGTTGAGTCTTTAGTTCTAAACAGTTTATTCGATGCTCGTGTTTCAATCAACAACCATTTGGTCTCGTCTTATGAATAGTAGGTTGAAGCCGAGGCAAGGGGCGTTGATGTGACAAGGCCTCCCTGTACAGATAAATTGTAATGTAGACTACCTTATGCAATAAAGTTGTTGATTCTCAGAGGGTCTTCCATGTTATGTTTGTTCATGGTATATATTTGTAATTCTGCAATTGGTGTTCGTTTGGTTGTGTAGCATTTTATAGCAAACCCACATTTATTTTCTTTCTTTCATCTCTCGAGTTCCTGCAGCTCCTCCCATCAATCCCACACCCGCCCTCCTCTTTTCTGGGGATCTTTTGGGTTCTTATTGTTTCCCATATGCTTCAGTCCCATTGACCTACTTTGGCCAATTCCACACATTAGTAGAATTTCAATATTTATTTCATGAAAAAATGTTTCCTATACTACTAAAATGTAATGATTTCCTTTAATGTAATTGAGAATTTCTCTTTTGAAATGGCATTTCACCTTAAAAACTTATTGTTGAAGTGTTGAACTAACATAGTAGAAAAACAATTCATTTTATTATTCATAAATGCCCACACAAGACATCATTTTTGAGGTTTTTTTTATTAGTATGATGTATAAGCCACTTTGCATTAAATGTTTTTCTTTTTAATTGGTATTTGAAATGGCTTGAAAAATCTACTTGATGCACGTATAATCATGACACCCTAGTTCATAGCCTTAGATGATAGTGAAATACCATACTGATATTTCCCCTCATTATTATTCATTGTTGTGGGAGATGTAAGGCTAGATAAGGACGAGAAGCTATTGGCTATTTATGGGGTAAATCCCTTTGCAGATTCTCTCTTGTTTTATTTTATTACTGCCCAATCTATCATAAGTGCAAGGTTCTCCAATGTGGCCCATCTTGGAAGGATGCAAGTACCAAATCATCAATGTGATTCATCCTTTTTGAAGGTATGAAAATAGTCTTGGACACCTTGTGTAATTCATTTAATTAGAAGGTATGAATCATATCATGTGTTGCTTTAAATACATATTAGTGAGCTTCCCAAGGCAACTATAGTGAACTTTAAGTATTATCTAGTTCATTGTAATTCCATTCGTAGGTAATACTCCCACTAAATGATATACTTGCACACAATGAAAATGTTTTTGAAAGTTTATGTATTAATGACAAATGAATTATAATATTGTGAAAAGCCACAAAAGACCAAGTTGATACTTTTGTAGCTTGGCAAGGATTTTCTTTTAGTATGTAGTTTCTAAAAACCCGTATCGTAAAGTTCCTCATGGTGGGAACTTGCATTTCCACAATTAAAAAGATTGTAATACAATGTGTTTTGACAAGTGTTTGTATTATGTTGATGGTAATAGGTTTCGTCTAAAGGTTATATGTTATTTATCAGAAGCATGTCTTAGGAATGAACTAAGTGCTTTCTAATTCAATCAACTTCCATGAGGTTACATAGCTTTATTTATACACAAATATATGACAAAAATATTCCCTACATACTAGGGATGACATTATCCTATTATCTCTACAAAGTAGGGTGGCTAGCAACAAACCTCCGGAATTTACAATATGCTTAAAGAAAGTTCGAGTAATCTAAAAAACCTATTAAAACATTAATAATTAAAATCTATTTACTAATGGTGAATTAATCACCCTAATATTCCCCCCCTTAATTTAACATTGTCTCAAGTGAATAGGAGAGAAATTCTCTGAATGCCTCATTTTTTCCCACGCAAGTGCTCTAGTGAAAACATCTGCACGTTGCCGATTTCTCGGGCAATATTGGAGCTGAATGTTGTTTTTCTGAACATGTTCGTAAATGAAATGTATTTGCACCTCAATATGTTTAGTGCGTTAATGAAATTTAGGATTGCGAACAAGTTCACTACCCCTTCATTGTCTACATAAAGGATTGTCGAATGATTATGTGGTATTCCAAATCCTTCAAGTATACATTCGAGCCAAATCACTTCATAGACATCTCCTCCTCTTACACAAATTCTGATTCTATGGAGGACCTTGAAACACAAGTTTACTTCTTGCTCTCCCATGATATCGGTCCAAGATCCCAAAAAGAGTACAAACCCTAAAATAGATTTTTTGTCATCAATGTTCCCTGCATGATTTGAATTCGAATATCCTGTCAAGAAGAAATTATCATTCTTGTATTCTAGGCCAAAACCCATGGTTCCTCTGATATATCTTAATACTTGCTTTGTTGCTTTCCAGTGGCAAATTTTGGCTCTTGCATGAATCATGAAAGATAACTGACAGCATAGTTGTCTAGCCTAGTATAAGTTAGGTAAATGAGACTCCCTATCAACTGCCGATATAGAGTTGCATTTACCTATGGTGAAGGATCTACTCAAGACAATTGAAGTCTTGTCTCCATTGGTGTAGCAATTGTCTTGCAATCCATCATGCGAAACTTCTCAAGTGTTGTCCTAACATATTTGAGCTGAGATAAAAAGATGTGATTTTCTCTCTACCAAACTTCCAAACCAAGGCAATAATGCAAAAGCCAGAGATCTGTCATGTCAAATGATTGATTTAATTCTTTTTTTGTTGACTCGATCATCTTCATTGATCTACCAGTGATGACTAGATCTTCAACATATACAAAAAGTACTACCTGTTGTCAACCTAGAGCTGCGCCCTGATTCAAAGACGTGCATGAAATGGCCAGTCCTCTATCCGACTGAAACAATGGGATCTTCTCACGAGGGTGGGTGCCTCAATGGTGAGAAGAACCCCCAGAGAAGGTTGGTTCTTGTATGATGTATCAATTAGGATCTCTACTCTATGCTGCGGACTACCGTGGAAAAGGGAGAAGGAAAACTTAAAGGGGAAATCCTACCTAAATGGGGTAATACCCCAGAATTTTGATCCACTCAACTTGGAACCTTGAACACTGAACGAACAAGGGAAAAGGAAGACCTATGATTTCAATCAATTACTTATGCATAAATATTTCATGGAGAGGTTCGATCCAATGACCAAAACTTGAGGGAAAACGATGGAGAGACGTCTGATAAAAGACACTTTGCAGCCACCTAACATCCACTTACAACTTCAGCAAAAGACATAAAGAACACTTTAACATGACTTGCATAAGGATAATCTAGCAACTAGGTATGAACCAGAATTTGGGAAGGGAGAGAAATCTACCACATGCAAATTGCTGAATGAAATATGCACTATGCCAACACTTGAAATCTGAAAGTACAGTCCTTCTATTGATCGAAGAGGTTACACAACTCACCAATGGCAGAGTCTGGTCTAACCAAGAGAGATTGGATTCTTTTTAATCAAGGCTGAAAGCCATTTTATAGAGAATTACAAAAGGCCAAAGATTGGTGTAGAAAATTTGAAGAGAAGGATTCACTTAGGTTAACTCAAGGCTTTACTTGGCCTTTCAATAAAATATGTTTTCTTTTATCTTTGCATGAAACTTCTTGCGCTTGAGGAAGTGAACTTGTCTTTGTTATGAACCGCCCACCTCTCTTTGCATGGAAATCCACGCCAATGTTAATTTTAGAACTCTATATGCGCTACTTGATGCTGAATTGGAACGTTGGAAAGGTTGAGTTGGTCGTTTGATAAGCTGAGTTGGACGAAGAGATCATTCTCCCTCGGATGGAAAGCTCCTAGTGGATACGGCATTTAACAATTAGTCAACTCTAAATATGGAACCGTCAACTCGTCATTCGAATTCAGAACTCCGGTTGACGCTAAGTTGGACCCTCGGATGCATGAGTTGATCCGAAGACGAGCAGGACTTCAATAACCAGTCGACTGAAGCTTTGACCAGTCGATCGAAAATAAGCCCTGCTTGCATGTATTTTACCCTGTTTTGGTCTGCCTGTTCCTGTCTATTTCTGGCGCGATTCTATATTTGAATGTATTAATCTGTATTCGGTCCATATTTTCTCCATTGGGCTTTGCTTTCGGAATTCTGGCTTTACCCCTGTTTCAACGGTTACTTCCCGCAGTCAGAATTTGATGGCTAGCGGGACGTCATTCTTTTTTATTCCTTCGGAAACTCTTATCTGCATGTATTTCCTGCGGCTTTCTTTCCTTCGGCTTTAACCTCCGAATTTCTTTGGACTTTTTCTCGGGCTCCTTTTCTCCGAATTTCTTCGGACTTTTTGTCCGAAGGAATTCCTTCAGACAAAAAGTCCGAAGGTCTCTTTTTGCTTGCCTTTGCCTATTTTTCTGCGGACTTTCAAGTCTTCCAAATTTCTTCGGACTTTTTGTCTGAAGGAAGATATTCCTTGCCTTTGCCTTTTAACTTTTCCGAAGCCTTCGGATTTTTTGCCATCGGCTTTTCCACGGGCCTCTTGTGTTTTCCAATTTCCTTTGGATTTTTTGTCCGAAGGAATTCCTTCGGACAAAAAGCCCGAAGGTCTCTTCCTGTGTCTTTGCTTTTTGAAATGTGCCCTTCGAAAAAGTCACCATGGTCCTCTCGCCGACCAAGTGCCCTCCGCAAGGGCTAGTTGTTCGTGTCTCCCCTTTTCGGAAGAATTGTAGGGCACCCGGTCTTTTTGTAAAGGTTCTGAATCGGTTCTCTCACCTTCCCGAAGGGTAGGTGCCCTTCGGGATTGTTGAAAGTGACCCTACCCTTCGGAATTCTTGAAAATGACCCTTCCGAATTAATCCTTGCCTTTTGTGCAGACTTTTGGATTCTCTGAAGGAATTCCTTGGTCTTAGGATCTTTGTTGATTTGTTATTTCCTTGGCTTAGCCTTCTTTGATGAACACCATTCCTTCGGACAAAAGTCTGAAGGAATTCATCCTTTTGCAGTAAAGGCCCTTAACAAAGGAAAACAATGTATTCTTTCTTCCTTGGCTAGAGACGTGCATTTTCTAAATAGCAAGAGACAATCTGAGTTGTGGAAGAATTGTCAACACTATCATCTCCCCCCTTGTTTGAGGTAGAGATTGGGATCATATGGACTCCTTTTGAATCCATGTTTCAAGAGATGCTCATCGATTTTGATATGCCATGCCCTGGGAGCCTGTGTAAGACCATACAATGATTTGACAAGTTTACAAATTTAATATTTTTTTCTTGGTATGACAAAACCTTCTAGTTGAGTCATGTAGACTTCTTCCTATAAGTCACCATTAAGAAAGACACTTTTTACGTCCATTTGATGGAATTTCCAACTAAACTACGCAACTAGAACGAAAATCATCCTGATAGTTTTGATGTTAGCTATGGGAGCAAACGTATTCTCACAATCAATGCCTTCTTTTTTAGCATAACCCCTTTTTAACCAACCTTGCCTTGTGCTTATCGAGACTGCCATATGCTTTGTACTTTGTCTTGAAAATCCACTTGCATCCGATTGGCTTCTTCCCTGGTGGAAGGTGTACAAGTTGCCATGTTTTATTCTTCATCAAAGAATTATATTTTGCATCCATGGCATCTTTCCAAGGTTTTGATTGTAGGGCTTCCTGAATTCTAGAGGGCTCAACAGATTCGACAACTGTACTCATTAAGGCCAAATTGACCTCTCCTTGAGCCATACTACGAGTCCTTGGTCCAGTGGTGGATGTATCTGGAACACCATCTAGTTTAGCATCTCTTAGTGTAATTGTATACCATTTAGGCATACGTTGAGTGGCACCTGTGGGTGGTGGAGCTACACCATTGTTCCCATGATCACTGCCATCTACATTTTCTATGGGATTGATTGCTTTACTAGATAAGCTTGTAGAAGGAGCTTCTGCTTTTGTCCTCTCAAAATCTCAACATGCCTGCTAGTGTATATTTGCCTGGCTTTTGGATCCATGAGTTTATAGACAAGCGCTTCTTCATTGTACCCCAAGAAGGCATACTTTTTTGCTTTCATGTCAAGTTTAGTCTTCTCCTTTTTGAGAATGTGCATACTTGCTTTACATCCAAAAACTCAAAGATGTGCTATAGATGGCTTGTGCCCTGACCATGCCTCTTGTGGTGTAATCCCATCAAGAGCTGCAATGAGAATTCTATCAAGTAGATATACTGTGGTTTTTACTGCTTCAGCCCATAATGACTTTGTCAAGCCTGGATCATGTAGCATACATCGCACCATTTCCACCATAGTATGATTCCTCTGTTTAGCAACAACATTTTTTTGTGGCGTATTTGGAGGTGCCATTTGACGACGGATGCCATTTTTTTGTAAAATCATTTTGAATTTGTTACTGGTAAATTCCCCCCCCACGATCTGAGCAAAGTGTTTTGATTTTCCAACCACTCTGTGTTTCAACAACTTTGAACTTTATGAAAGTTTCAAAGGCTTAACTTTTTGTTTTTAGATAGTAAACCCACATTTTTTTGTAAAAATCAACAAAGAGCATGAAGTAATTAAACCCAATATGACTAGGTGTCATCGGTTTGCACATATCAGTATGCACCAGATCAAGTTTTCCATGGGTCCAATATGTACTTTTTTGAAATGGAACTCTATGTTGTTTGCCTATTAAGCAATGTTGACATTTGTTTGTACCCTTTTTAAGAGGTGGCAATCCTCTTACCATGTTATAACGGTGGAGTGTGTTGAGATATCTAAAACTAATGTGACCAAATCTTCTGTGCCACAATTGTGTTGATTTTGTGTCCTTTGTAAGAAGTCCCTGATTATTTTTCTGAACAAAATCAAGCTGAAACATGTGATTCACATTGGATGCTCGGGTAACAATTTTCGAGTTTCTTGATTTATCTCGAATCAAACACATCTTTCCACCTTTACAGTCAAAGTCAATCTTCAGATTGTAGTCTAAAAGTTGACTAACTAATAATAGATTCTTGGTTAAACCAAGTACATATAAGACATTTGTGATTTTGCAGATTTGTGTACCAAGAGGCAAAGCAATGTTGCCAATCCCCTTTACATTGTAGGAGGTATCATCACCCAAAGAAACATGATTTTTGTTGGGTGTGTCCTTCAAAGTGAAAAACTAATCTTTTCTTCATGTCATAAGTTTGGTTGCACCTAAATCAACATACCAGATGTTACTTTGTGATGTGGATTCTTCATGGAAATCAACAAAGTACAAGGAGTCATCATCTTCTTCATTGTCTTCCTTTTCAGCAATGTTACCTTGTTGCTTGGATTTCTTTCACCAAATTCCTTTTTTCTGTCCTTGTGGTTTACTTTGAGATGATGGGGACAATTGTTGGGTAGTGGGTTTTTGGTCACTTGAAGATCCCTTCTGGAATGCATTATACCAACAATCTTTGAGTTCATGTCCATTAGGACCACAAATGAGGCATTGTTTTTGTGAGTTACCCCCATGTGGATTTTGCCTTGATGACTTTGAATATTTGATGGGTTTCTTCCCTTTTTGCGAAGCAAGAACATGTTCTTCTCCTTCTTGAGTATTGAAAGACTCTTCTTGTTGCAACATATTCACATTTTTTTCAAAACTTGATTTCTATTCTATGACAATCAAGGTAGTCACAAAAATTCTGTATGAGGGTGCCAAAGCTCTCAAGACAATAGGTACAATAGTGTTATCTTAGACTGTTTCACCTAAGGATTGCAATGATGCCTTTAGTGTTGCAACATATCTAAGAAAGGCCTCAACCTTTTCACATGATCTCAATTTGAGAGAGTGAAGTTGACTTTGTAGATGTAGAATAATGCTTTCACTTTTGGCTTCATATACAGTTTGGAGCTTATCCGAAGCTTCCTTCGTTGTTTTAGCTTCACGGATGTGTGGTTGCACCTTATCCGATACCCCAAACATTATGATCAATTTTGCCTTCTGATGGGCTGTCATAGTTACGTTGATGGTCAATGTTTGTTGCATGTTCCATCTACTATAGGCCAAAAAATTTCAAATTCTAACTAAGTTCTGAGCTTTGTCTTCCAGGCAAAGTAGTTGTCGCCTTTGAGTAATTGAGAATCTAGTAGAAAGAATTTTGTTGCTTGTGCAGTGATGATCAAGACTGCGGGTGATGGAAAGGTTCCTTATCACTCCAAGTATTCAGGTCTCCTTTTCTATATACCTTTAGACCGATATCCAAGACCTTTCTATATATGCACCCTTCTTATATACCCGTCGGTATGTGGAAGAAGCTCACCCTTTCTATATAACCATCGGTAAGTAAAAGTGGTGTTATCTTACGTGAAAGAATTTGGTACGTGGTACCTAGACAATATTAAAAGGGGTTCATCCAATCATTAGCCCTTGCTTAGATAGAATTCTACTTACGTGGACATAACTTCCCTATATACTTGGAAATTTTCCCTATCAAGATTTACACCTTTTGATTGAATAGAACGAGTAATGGAGGGATGGATATGAGTGCATATGCCTTATTTCTCCCCGACGATTTATAGGGTCGATGCTCAGACGTCATTGTTGTAGCTATGTTAGGCTATGTATGTTGTAACTCAATGAGATGGTTTTACCCGTAAACGTGAGTTAGAGGAATTGCTTGCACTGACCGTTGCTCTAAGTTTTAAAAACTCGTGATTTGTGCAGTACATTATTAAAAATAAATTTACAATGTACTGGAAATATACAATACAAATGAAACTGCACTCTTTTTCTTTAAAAAAAATCAAATTTTTGCTTTTTTTTTTTTTGTTTCTGAGCTCTTTGGGCAAAAAAAATTTACTTGCACTTTTTTTCTTTTCTATTTTTAAAATTCCCTCCTAATTTTTTTTTAATGATTTTATCTGCTAAATTATTTAGTCATAACTAATTTAGCATGAATATCAAATTTGGAGGAGGTTCTAAAACCTAGGCTAAGTTTGACTGGGATGGGATTTGAACCTCACACCTTCCTTTTAGTAAAAAATAGCTTTACCAACTCGCCTATGCATAGGTATAGCTCTTTACAAGACAAAACTTGTATTTGAAGGATGAAAATTCTATTTTTTTAAAAAAGAAAAACACAGATTTATCAAATAAGTGATTTTTGAAAAAAAAAATGTAGCAAAGGGCTTATTTGTTAGGCGATTTTGAGCAAAGATAGGCGGTTTTGACAAATTTTGCAGCAAAGAATGATTTTTTAAGGCGCTTTCAAGCTATAGAATGGCAATTTTGAGGTTTAGAAGGCGGTTTTGAATAATATTGCAGCATATAAATAATTCTAATATTGATTTTGAGTAGAAAAGTTAGTTTTTTATGCCTTAGTTCAATTCTCAAGCTTATAAATTGATAGATTAAACTACAAAATTAAACCACCAACCTTTCAAATGCTGCGCCGCCCCCTCCCCGCCCCAGCCCGCCTTTTTTTTTTGCCAGCTGGCTATGCTTTGTTTAATGAGCAAAACACCTCGTCATCTCTTTGGAGTTTCCAATGAATAAAGATTCAGCAGGTCTTGAGTTGTTGGAATGCCATTATCAGAATTGACGCTGCAGCAAGTCTCCATGTCATAACTGAAAACTTCACTCCTCAGACTCCTTCCTTTGACGCCATAATTCAGCTTATTGAATTCGTCCAGGTCTGATGTGCTACGGTGAGGCTTGATATCCCAATGCTAATATTATAGTAGGTGACTTTCCTTCAACTGCTCACGTTGGTATTATGTGAGACCAAGAGAATAGATATCCAAGGAAATTCTTGGATTGTTTGGGAGTGCATGGGCTTCTCCCAGTTCCTTTATCTCTCACAGGTGCAGATCCTCTTGGGCTCTGATAACTGAATGCTAGCTTTAGGAAAAGAGAGCTCGGGTTTCTTCTTCCTGCCTCGCAGTTCCAAAGGAAAAGAGAGCTCGGGTTTCTTCTTCCTGCCTCGCAGTTCCAACCTCAGAGATCTGAAATGCTTTGATACCAGATCTTAGGAATGAACTAAGTGGTTTTTTATTCAATCAACTTCCATGAGGTTACAGAGCTTTATTTATACACAAATATATGCCAAAAATATTCCCTACATATTAGGGATGACATTATCCTATTATCCCTACGAAGTAGGGTGGCTAACAACAAACCTCCGGGATTTTCAATATGCTTAAAGAAAGTTCAAATAATCTAAAAAACCTATTAAAACATTACTAATTGAAATCTATTTACTAATGGTGAATTATCACCCTAATAGCATGGACGTGCGATTACAAAAGTATTGACACAATGTGTTGTGTACTAGAGTGATTGAGTTTAGATCATCATGAGTAATTGGTCAAGTTTACCACTTTGTGGTCTAACCAATTAAAATTTCCAACATTTAGTTTTTAAAAAGGTGTATTTTTTGGCAAACATGAACTACAGTTCATACTAAATTTTATGAAATATCAATTATAAAAGACTATGATGCAAGGGCAGATCCTAAGAGTAGAAAACATGTCAAGAATTATTTGGAAACATAATAATTTAATCATGCTAGTTGAAATGTTAATACATATGTTGTGTTCTTGTTCAATGGTTGAACTCATTTTTGTAGTTGTTATTCAAGATACTTGTCTAGCTTAGTCTGGCATAGCACTAAAAAAAAAAACCTGACAGTTATCATATTGCAAACAGTTTAGGCAGTGATATAACTTTAAATTTCAAAATAAAATTTTGTGATAGTTCTTATTAGTTTGTGTTATTTCATCGCTTCCTTTCATATGTGATGTCAGCATTTATTCTAACAGTGTTTTACATGCAGGGAGCAGCAATAGATCGTATTTTGGGAGCAATTGTGCATAGACAATGTATGGCTACTCCAATAGATTATGTCTTATGTATTGGTCACTTTTTAAGCAAGGTATATGTACTCTGGAAATCATCAACTTTAAGTCTAAGTTGAGCCATCTCTATGTAATTTACATATTTGAAATCCATCTATCCTAGGCATTTAAAAGTCATTCAGAATTTCTTGCTCCATTAGAGATGATCAAGTCTATTGTCATTCCCCTTCATGGTCATGGCCATGTGGGATATGCTTTCTCCTTTTTCTTCTCACAAGTCGCTACTTTTGTTGCCGCAACCCTACAAAGCACGAAACAGCTATTTTTTATTTGTCTATTTTTCCCACTCATTTATGTTTTAAGCATATTTTAAGTACCTGACATCTTTCCTAAGTTCGTTGCCATTTGTGTAAATTTAATCTTTGTTTAGCCCTATAATTGAATTTTCAAAT
This sequence comes from Torreya grandis, assembly GCA_037957365.1. Taxonomy (NCBI): domain Eukaryota; kingdom Viridiplantae; phylum Streptophyta; class Pinopsida; order Cupressales; family Taxaceae; genus Torreya; species Torreya grandis. Next base: position 8,530,231 of record JARHVA010000059.1, on the reverse strand, counting down.
GTGGACACTTCCTACAGAGATGGCAATGCTTTGTGGTTGTATATTTTTGAGCTCTATATGGCTTTGGAAATTCAATTGTTCTTTCCTTTTAGCACAAACACAATCATTGTCTGTTAAAATGTCAATTATATCCATGCCTATTGCAAGCAATTTATTTCTTTTTTTTCCCTAATCCATATCAAGCTTCTTCCATGCTGAACGTGTTGACGCTCATTGTTGGTTTTATCTTCCCTTGAAAGTATTTTGATTTTTTGGATAACATGTGAAGGGAAGAGAGTAGTGTTATGTGTTTTCCAAAAAATTCAATCCAACTACTCAAGGAAGGAAATGCATGAAATAAATTCAAGCGCCAAGTACTAAGAAAAATTCTATGCTCAAATTTGGCTAAGATCTATGCTTGGTTCTCAACAATCATTGAGAACATATATAATAGTCAGCCTGGGTCTTGAGCACTTAAAAAGGTGAAACTGCCTATGTATTAGGGAATTTTTGCTTCTCAACCATCAACGCTTATAGTTTATAGCACATACAACACAAACATCAGTCTAATGACCTGAGCCACAAGTATGAAGAAAATGACTGAGGCTGCCGCATTTTCTCTCATTAGGTACTTCCTATGGCCCCGATTTCAGTCTGAACAGATGAACAATGAACAAGGAAAAAAAATTGCGTTTCATTTGGCCACTCCATTCTCATATAAACTGTTGTCAGACTAAGAAGGTGACTCCCAAGAAAACTCTTCTAATCAATTAAGTATAAGATGTGCTTGACACTTGGTGCGAAACAAATGTAGTTGACATGTATAATGGTCGAGCTTGAATCCCAAACAGTGAACTGAAACTCCATAACCTCATTTGTGCATCATTCATGGACCACATTGCCAAGATGTGTTTTTGAAGAAGAAATATAAGGAAAGCTTAGTGGTTGATGTTCAATGTTCTTTATAATTTCATTTTTGTTATCTATCAAATCCCCAATTGCCAAGTAGGAGTTCATTATTCGAGTGTGGCGAAACATTCATGAAGGTATTTAATGTCACAGATTGTTTTCATACCTCTCATTATGATGGATGGTGCTAGGGGAAATTCGAAATAACCTAAATTGCCTTTTTTCTTTCTATAATTACTCGAACTTGTAACTGAAAGTCTGAAACCAATTAAAAGATTCCAAGCCATTCAGTTTTCCATTATTTTGCAAGTAATTGAACAACTGTTCACGCTTCCTTCCTACAACTTTAGTATGTTCATTTTATTCACCATGCTAAATAAGGGTGTTGACACAAATAACCCAAACATTAAAGACACCCGAACTACAACCTTATGTGACCTCAAGGGCATGTATGAGTTTCAAAAGCTTCAAGAAAAATTGAAGGAATTTTTTTGGCACATGGAATTAACTCAAGGGGAAAAAATAATAGATGTATTCCTCTATTTCGAGCTAGTGCACTACTACTGTGCTAAGTAGTACAAAACAAATTTATGGCTGGGCTCAGGTTTGGAAAATGATTGGTATGCTAACCCCATAGGCTTTTAAAAAAATTCTAATTTCCCTAGCTTCTCGTAAGGTATTTATTTAATTGTACCAAAGAACACAAGGAGAAACACAATTATTTACACAAATGAATCACCCGTGGTTGTCCAATGCCTCTCGCCAAAATTGAATGAAACCCCTACAACACAACCAAACTCAAGAAACCTTAAAAGGACAATTCTATACTCACCTGTAAAATATTTGGTGAAGAGGATACTCACCAATTCTATATGTTCATGTCCACAATTGTTGAGGAAATGACGAGAAAAGGGAGCATATTTGATTGAGAACACATCATCGCTATGAAGTCAAAAGTCATCTCAAATATTTTTGCTTAAGATTATTTTTTCATGTTTACTTTTTTTGTTTTACTCATTTATCATTGAATTTCCAGCACTTTGAGTCCAATAAATAGAAAAGAGATGTGGAAAAGGCCTATATACAGTTGTAGTACCACAAAAATTGTAAGCACGGGTACACCCAAGATTTCACTATGTTTAATGTAAGATTTTTATTCAATAAATGTTCCTTCTAGACTTTGAGGATCTGCCAAGGATTGCAAACTATGCAAAGGACATTCTATACAGAAAATGTGACTAGTATTTGGAGAAATTGTTCATATATACCAAGGTTAATGGGTTTACATGGAAGCCGTGAAAGCTTCCAAAAGTTGTACTAGACAATATTTTTTACCATATGAACTAGCCAGGAAGATTGTGCCTATTGATTGATTTTATGATCACTAAGGCATGTGAAAAGAATTCCATGTTCCCCTTCTTCATGTGCCTAGGAAGTTACATTACCTAGAATCTTAGGCATGTCAATTATATCGAAAACGAGATGGTGGGATATGATTTCTCCAGGAATGCTTGACGGCCTTCTACAAGCATGATGACATGTTGGCTGGATTTCTGAAGACAAAATCAATTTGCATGATTAGTGGGGCAAAAAAGAATTTGGTAACAAGAATTTCGGAAGTTATGTTGCGTCAAAGAAGATGCATGGAGGAAATGAAGCACATCGTATTTTCATGGTTTCCTTCCCATCCAAGAAACTTTAGGACCATATTATAGTACATCGTACAAAGAGGAAGAGGTAGAACCAATTGTCAAGCGATAAGCCTCTATTTGGTTTTCAGCATTGACATCCTAAGATGAGCTCTTGATTGAGGGAGGGGTATATTCCATTTGAAAACACAATTAACCCAAGTCTAGTCAACAAAGGATAGCCATATTCAAGGCGCACAAGCCAATGTAGGTTCCTTCCCTGTGAGAAAATACTCTTGAGCCCTAGTTTTTGTTGGTGGAGAAGATGGGGAGGAGATTGGTATGGGGATGACACTGGGAAGACAAGGAAACAAACCCCTGAGTGCCACATTGGCACCACTCCACCCAACTATGCTATTGGTGACCTATTGTAGAAGCTCACCCCCCAACACCTAGTAGAACCCCTAAAATGGGTAACCAACATGTTGGTTAATGCACTCTTGTTGCCAATCCTCCACTCGCGCCACCCAAACAACGTCATGTTTGGTTGTTGCTTTGCTTGGTTCCCATTTTCAATTGAGGCGACTTGCTATTTTGGTCATTTTGATACATTGAATTAGTCACACTCCAAAAATGTACTAGGAAACTATAACAAACAATTTCAGGAGTCCTGCAACATTTTCTTTTTTTTAGAAGTGCAAAAAATGGACCCCAAAATATTAAGACAGTTTTGTGAACTTCCACCTCAAATTCCTAATATTAGTTTTTTTTCAAAAAAATTCAATTGCTTTGTATGTTGCACACTGTAGAGTTAGGTGCTGAAAGTCGAACCACAACCCCTTCATCCCTCACCTTCACCCTCTAAATACAACATTGGAAGAAGTAATAGATTAGAAGCATTGAATTTCCTAAATTTAGTGTTATGCTTGCACAAGCACAATGAAACCCTAAAGCTCCTCCACACCTCTAGTACCTTAACACTTTCCACAACCTCACAAAAGCTTGGATCAATCTTGGGGAGTTAATTCCATGTCAACAAAAGGCTTCCTTATTTCCTTGAGATCTACTTAAATTTTCCAAGGAAATGTAGATGCAACAAACAATCAACTCCATTAGCATTCCATAGGCATTCACTTCATAAACATGCACTTTAACCTACAACAAGTATGGATGATACACTTAGTGTATCAAATATCACTTTATCACTTTAGCGCTTGAATAATGAATGATAAATGAGTCAACACACATATGCGTGTGTGTGCATGTGTGTGTGTGTGTGTGCATTCACGTGCATGTGTGTGTGTGCCTGCACATGCATGTGTTGTGTGCATGTGTGTGTGTGTTGTGTGCATGCGTGTGCACGCCTGACTTTGTATGGTTCTCTCAAGCTGACTTATTATTAGGAGAAAGATAGGGAAGAGTATACCAATACCAAGGTAGCCCCTATATAATTATTGATCTCAAGGCACCAGAAACAGGTACTTAATTGGATCCACTGCCACCACACATTGGTGCCTCATGGTGATGTTACCCAAACATCAAGCATTTCAAGGAAATGTGCACAACTGGTGATCAAGGACCTTGATAAGGCAAGTTTAGTGTAACATGCAAATATGTGCTAACATTGTCAAGTTTTGTGGTGCTTCATATAAATTATAATCCAAGGGTTGGAAATCAAGACAATAAGCTTAAAACTCTGAAACAACACCACCAGAAAATGGAGACAAAGTTGAAGTTGTATGAGACTCTGTTGTGCTTCCATCAATACCAAGCCTCTTAGTGCTATTATTCCCCATGAGTATTTAGAAGCATGTGGATTCTTTATCCTGTAATACCAAAATTGTATAACTTTTTGATGAAGTTACAACTAAGAGGACCAAGAGGAAAGGCATCATATATGAGATTTAAGCTTTTACTTTCCATTTGCAACATCTACTTGAATTGAAAGATAAGTATGTACAGGACTGTAAAGTGCATTCATTTGAATGAGCATCAAAATCCAAAAACTACAGTCAAAGTTGGCATACGTAAATGATTAAACCTTAGAGAACCTCAATCAACCAGTTTATAATGAGCTTGCTAGAAACTTGTCCAATGCAGCAATGAAAGCCAATGAAGGGCTCTTGTTAAACTTGTTAATGCTGTAGGACCAATTCAGAAACCATAATCTCTCGAGGCATGGGAAAATCCTTTTCCCATGGGGGAATATATATATATATATAAACTAAAATTGAAGATCAGATGGCCAATGAATTTAAGGAGTTAACCAGTTTTGACAAGTCAACAGCGAAGGAATTATCTGAATTGGACCATACTTATGTGCATGCAAGAGGGGGGGTGGGGGGCTGGAGGGTGGCGGGGAGGCATAATCATAATCATCAACTCAATATTATCAAGACAATGCGATCTTATATATTACCAAAGGCGTAGATGATTAATTTCTTCTTTTTATAACTGTCAATTTAAGAGGCCATTCTGTCTTCTAGGCAAACCCTTTCTCTCATGCATCCCATTTATTTGGAGCAGTTAGAAAATGATTTTAGTTAGTGTCAAGGCAACATAGGCTTTAAATGGGAACAAAATAATAACAAAGGATGTTTAGTTTGGCTAGTATGCATGCTCTTCGTCATTCTTCAATTGTGTAACCATATTCTCAATATGTATTGTGTCGTTTCATTGGGAAGATTGCCTTCCTTAGTCGCATCAGGTTCCGTGCACCCCTAAAGAAAATCTCCCAATAAAAATTCAAGATTTCAAGATTTAGTATCTAAGCCTCGACTTATATAGAGTTTTACTTGAGCAACATACTAGTACTAATTTTCTTTGCCCGTGTGATTATTTCTTATTGTGTAACTAGGGCTGGGCATTGTTGGATTTAACGCAAGCTAAATGCCTATGTGTTCTATATTAGTCAACATTGTAAACATATATTTATCCTATGGTATAAGATCATATTTATTTAGGAATTTATTGTATTTGTGTTAAATAGTTTATTAAACAACTAACAAAGCTCATCACTTCTAGCGAAGCCAAAGTGATCGAGTCTCTCAACATGATTAAAAATTATTAAATTATTACTTTCTTGGTCGCCTAATGAACCAATCTCTACATATGCAAAAGATAGTTGACTCCAAATTTTAGTTTGCATTTATTTGGGTCATGATCAGGGTCATCTTACTTTGTTCTCACTTTATCTACTCTTTAATTGGTTTAACAAGTTTATGCCATGTTTAATTTGCAGGATAAAGAAATATACAGTTTTTTTGAGCCAGAACTCCCTTGTGACAAAGAAGGTAACGGGGTGACTGAATCTGAAAGAAGTCCGCCACCCACAAAGGGTACTGACACTAGATCAGAAGATACCAATCAAAGTGAAACTGAGAATGGGACTCTTGGTTGGCAAGATGGATCATCTGTATTAGATTTGAAGGGGGAGAATTATTTTTCATGTGCGGTTGGACGCAAACGATCAAATGCACGCTATTCTCTTACATCCTCTGAGGAAGTAGTTGCTTTCCTGAAAGCTCTTGCTAGAAAGAATTATTCACAACCTAGCAAGGCTCATGCAAATGGCATGCATAATCATTATTCATTCTCCTCGTAGTATTTTCTTGATATGTTATTAGAGATCTAGTGAGCATAAAACCCTGTAATAGCAGTGTAGTGCAGAGTGCTTGCAATGTGCTTTTCGAAAATTTGGAGTAGTTATGCCTGTGTATTAATTTATTTGTTTCAAGCTATTTATAAAGTGTTAACCACAATTTTAAATTTGTAATGCTGGTTCATTGAATTCAAAATTTGTGATTTTTTTGGATGGGTGTGTTTGTTATTTAGTTACTTCTTTGAAACTAGTACTAAATGGTTAACCTCAATTTCTAAATTGTATATTATTTCATTAAATAAAATTTATATTTTAATAAAAATACACATACCATCCATTTATGGTGTTAGTGCGGTTTCGTCCACAAACATCTTTAAATAAATATGATGCTATGTTTAAATGTAGCCTATGATGAGTCTAGGTACTATGTTTGAATGATGTGGTTTATGATGTTACCTTAGAGTTAGTTATATGTTTATTGTTACCACTTTAAAGGTATTATTTATGTTAACTCAACTACATTTGCCAAAATATTAATATTAGTTATAGATAGAATTTAGTGGTGTTTGAGGTGACAAAGTTGGTTCAGTTCAATTTAGGTTATGTTTTGCCCACTATGTTCCCTTCTTCATTTCTAATCAAAAGCATGTGGCTTCTTTGTTTATGCTTATATTTCATTGTATTGCACTTTTATTCTATGAATTTGAAGTATAGGTAATGCCATTATGTTATATCTTAGTAAATAATGGGAGTATACCTATTCCAACTATTCATCCTTGGCAAGATGAATTATTAATCAGTTACCTTTGACCCATAATTGACAAGATCTCTATGCATAGTTGGGTTTATCCATTTTAGGTCCAAGGGATTGTAAGGAAGGCAATTGTAGGATCTAAAAATAGCAACAATACATTTATAGTTAGAAAAATGCATTTAGTATGAGTGTCTTCTAATATTGTTTAGATCGCATATTGTTTGACATTCCAGGTCTCTTTGTAGTTGCCATCCTTAAAAGGATAAAAGATTAGCAAATCAGTATAGACGTAAAAAGGACTCCTAGAATTGAAGATGAGGTGAGGGAGAAGGCTTTCTTACCTTACATTCAAGGCACCACAGAAAACAATTCTAGAATCTTGAGAAAGGAAGGCATAAGATCTTTTTTGAAACCATTCAAGATCCATGGGAATATCATTAGAAATGCCAAAGACCATTGGGAGATTGTGCTTAGAAAACGTGTGTATGGTATGCCTTGTATACATTGCACTCCATACATTGGTGAAACAAGTCAATTTTTAAAAAACTAGAATAAATGAACATGTAGATATTCAATGACGTAGGTCAAATGATCCACATTGACAAAACATGAGAAACAAATCAATTAATCAATCTACATCAAAGATTCTAAAGTTATAGCATTAAAGGAAAACTATAAAGACAAAAAAATAAGGGAAGCCATAGAAATAGAAAATGACCTAATAATCTCAACAAAGATGATGGTTAGAAACTCAATCTTGGAAACCATTAGTTCACAAACTCAACCCAAATGAGTTTTTCTCGGATTATCTCTAGGATTAATTGATATTTGTAATTAACTTTATCAAAATGCTAATTAATTAATAAATTGATTTGTCATTGATTGATTAATCTTAAATACTATTTAAGTGATTAATTGTATTAATCATTGAATTACTTAATCCATTAATTGAGTATAAAGTAATGTATGTAGCAACCTATACTTATTTTCTATTAATATATATTGTTTGAGCCAACCTCTTCCCTTCAAGTTCCCACCCCATTTCATAGAGAGAACAATAGGAGTGACTACCCTTTATTTTTATTAAGTGATTGCTTCAAATTGTTTTTCCTCTAACTATGGATTATCTAGATAGAATTGAAATGTTCAACAATTTGCAATCTACACAATTGAGTCTAAAAATCACACTAATTTATAATTTGAATAATTGCTAAAAAAATGTATTTAATGGTGGGTATGAACCATGAATTTCACACGTAAACCCGTGCTTGCACATGCACTTGCACACCCCACACATTAAATAAACATATTATATTTATATATCATTTGTTAGAGCTCTCTCTCTCTCTCTCACACACACACATTTAAAATATAAAGCAACTTATGAAAAGGTTGAACACAAACACAACATTCCAACAAATGTCAACAGAAAGAAACTAGATTTTCAATATAACACTTTATTCTTTGATTTATTGCCAATGGGTTAGATACATAATGGTTTTTATTTATCACTATATTTTAAAATTGAGTTAAAAATAACATATGACATAAAAATGTTACTAAAAATACTCAACAATAGAATGCAAGGAAAGAAAAAGAAAAAAAAATGATCTAGTATAGCTAGTTGGCTTCCATGGGTGATTCTCTGTAACTAAATTTTGATGGTCAAATTGGTTCAAGGTGGAGTGTTTAGAAACCATTTCAGTGAAGTAATCCTAATTTAAGGCCTTGAGACGCACGTCAAACATTTCCATGGAGGTAAAGGGTGTGTGTGTGTGTGTGTGCACGTGTGCATGCATGTGTTCATGCATGCATGCATGGGCACTTGTGTGTGAGAAAATTGCAAGGTAAAAATGTTTGTGTAATGTGATTTTTAAGGCATCATGTGTGTGCGTCCGCGTGTGCATGCGTGCATGGGTGTGCATGCGCATGTGCGTGTGCGTGTGTATGTGTGTGTGTGTGTGTGTGTGTGTGTGTGTGTATGAAGAAATAAAGCCACCATTGAAAAATCATTAAGACATTTCATTAATGTATTACAACATTTGACCAAACTTTCAATGGTAGGGCATCAAAATATGATGATACAAAGGGTGAAAAACATGGAAATGGATGGTGAAAACTCTTGGATCAAATTTTACTCGTCTGATTTAATGTTGAGAATTTGGAAGTGCGTGTGCATGTTGAAATTTCCACATAAATGTGTTAAAATTTGACTGTGGATTGTTTTCTTGAGTGTTGATTTTCACTTAGTCGTTCATTTTGCCATGCATATGTCAAAATTTAGATGTATTGTTTAGTACATGTTAAAATTTTGATGTCCATGGCATATTAAAGAAACTAATAGCATAGCCATCAAGGCCATGTTTTATTAGTAGTAGCTATCGTCCTTACTATAACCATGCTTTGCATAACTTCTCATCATTGCATTTAGTGTAACAACATATGGATGTTGCAGATTGTCAAACAATTTGTGTCCCTTATCTTTATTACCTCATTTTAAACTTGAGATTGTATTAGAGGGTTTGCACTTTACATATGGTTATAGCATAATAGTGTGTCCCATTGGATAGCCAATTTTTTTTAAAAATAATAATTGAAAAATAAATACAAAAAATATTTAACAAATTTTTAAAATTTTGGAAAAAATTAGATGCCCAATGTATTTGTATATATAAGCTAAGATATATGCTTTTTATTAATTCCAATGAAGTAAACTCATGTTATTTGTGATGGAAAATGGAGTGTTTATAGTCTCAAATCATCAAAAATGATTATGTTTTCACCACATACTATTTTGAGATTGCTACATAAAGACACATACATCTATTAGAGCTTTTAATAGAAAGAGGATATGTGTCATATGTTGTAGTTGCAAGCACTTTGACTGATGTGAATGCAAAATATGGTAGCATACACATGACACATGAAGAGTTTTGATAAAATAACTTAATGAAATATGGTGAGATGAACTACAATGATGGACTTACGACATATAGTTGTGTTTTGTGAGGAGACAAGGATCTAAGCATTATGGCTTGATATATAAATAAATTTAGTAGATCTTGATCCCAAGTATTCACATTGGTTTTTTTAATTGAGAGAATTTTTCAATTTTTGTATGAAGCTACCATATGATCATTGCATTAGTTTGTCGAACAATTCACATGCCTTCTCTATGTTATTAAATTTTGAAACTAAGATTGCATTAGGGTCAATTCACTCATTCCATTACGATATATTGACTTAAACATTACATTAGTTTGTCAAAATATTCAAAGTTTCTACATAAGGGTATGCACACGTAAGAAAACATGCTCAAAAGAAAATATTTATCATATGTTGTAGAAGCAAGTGCCTTGACACGGTGTATGCAAAGTGTGACCACAAAACACAACAAAATGTCCCAAGGGCATTATTTCAGTTCATGTGACCACTTTTTTTCAATATGTAATTGATAGATTCCCTCATTTTTATAACTAATGTGAAGGTGCAAGATCATTATGACTGTAATACGTCGTGTGAGGAATCACCTTCCCTATGTTAATTTGTAGCACTTGCCAAGTGCGACAATTGTGGTGGTGAAGAAATTTGAATTTGTAGTTTCCCTCCTTGTTGCTAATAGATTAATGTTTGTTGATAGTTTAAGAAAGATTAGCTAAGTTTGAACTTGCATGTATTTATCATATGAATTATAATTTATAAGAAATTGTCACTATTCTATTAAAAGGGTCATAAGCCACCTAGAAAGGCTATGAGCTCTATCGAATAAGCTTTCTAGAAAACCTACAACTCTTAAGGTTCTAGCCTAGTTGGTAGGCTTACCCACCTGGTTAAGTGTTTGGCAAGTTGTGAGGGAATTAAATTGTGTAAAAAGTCCATTTGGGCATGTAAATTTTTTTTTTGTAATAATTATTGTTTGCAAGAAACTCTAATTGTGTAAGTAAAGTATGGGTCATTTTATGACATGAAAGAATCCATTTAAGGGGTGGTACTCCCTTCATTCAATGAGTTATGACTCTTTATTTTTTCCCCCAAACTCTTGGTTATTGTTGGGAATTGATTCTTTGGGGGTGAGAAGAGGAGGATAAAGTGGTGGTTTCTGGGAAGAGCTTGTGTGAAGGCGTATATCTCATAGATCTTGGGAGCTTGTTGCATGCATGTCAAATGGAGGAGATGATGTACGTATTGTTTTGACATATTTTATGTAGAGTAACAAATAATTGATCAAATAATGCAAAGAAGATGTTAGGATTTGTATTTTGGTTGTGTTCTTAAATTATCTCTCCTTTTCTTTTCAACCTTTACTAATATCTCTCTCATTGTGAAAAAATAAAATAAAGTTAAATATCATACTTTTATTCCCTTTTTGAATCTTATAGAGCAAATAAAATTTGAAATGGAAATTGTTCTTTTGAGTTTGTACAATTCCTTGTAGAGAATATTAAATCTCTCACTTCCTTTCCTTGCATTATAAATGAAATCATTTTTGCAAATAGATATTGTTCATTCGAGTTTGTATGTTAAATTATTGCAAGAAATGAACTTTTCTCCTTCCTCTTTCCACTCTCTCCTAATATTCCTCCTATATTTTTGAAAGGAATTGAATATGTAGGTTGTTTATTACAAATTAGAAGTGCAACTTTGTTTATCTTAAATTTGTATAAGGTAGGTGAAAATGTGAAACTTGTTCATGTTAAATTCATGTATGCAAATAAAAATATAAAATGTGATTTGTATGCAATGAATTAAGATAGGCCTGCAATTTATCTTGCTTAATAGATATGGACTCAAAGAAGGTAAATCAATTAAAACCCATTGGATACTTAGTTATATCAGGGCATAATGAATTGTATCTTCTAATACTAGCTAGAGGAGCATTTAACACACAACATCAATGGATAATGTTCCAAACCCTCTAGGCAATCAATATAATGCAATAACTCTAACTAGAATTCTAATAATGGAATTAATTTAATCTAGTGTTATTGTTGATATTTTTGTGCCAAAAATATTAAAATATCTTGTACCCTAAGGGAGACCCATAATTATTTGAGGAAAAGCTTTAAAAGTGATCAAGAAACCTTTTCCAATACTTAGTAGAAATCAGAGATTTGAGTGCAGTTTACAACTTGTAAAGTTGCAAAGTGCACCCAAACTTTCGCTTCCCGCTTACCCAATGCCCAGCGAAAAGTGGAACTCAAGTTGCACTTTACAAGTTGCAAAATGCAATCAAAACCCCACCTTCTGCTGTTACCTAATACCTATGAAAACATGAACTCTAGTTGCACTTTGAAAATTACAAAGTGTAGCTCAAGTTTCAATTTCTGTCATTCATCATAATGGTGGGAATCAAAATTCTGATTACACTTTGCAACTTTAGAAAGTTGCAAAGTGCAACTCGATTTCTGCTTTCTGTCCTTCCTCCTAACCCAATGGAAATCAAAACTTCCACTACACTTTGTAACTTTGCAAAGTTACAAAGTGTAAACGAGGTTCTGATACCCACTCTTGTGGCATTTCCCACCTCTGACAAGCCACTCAATTGAAATTGGAGATCAAAATGCAAATTATAATTGTGCAAACTTGTAAAATTGCACTATAACCTTGAAACCCCACTTTCTCATTGTTCACCCAACCATCACCATGTTTGGCATTTATTGCATGTTTTATTAATAAAATTTGGTTTTTCATGTCATTGTTAACATTTGCAAATCCAAGCCAGAGCTTTGTTGCTGAGAAGCCTACGATCCAGACCTCCATCACCATGCAAACACTGACCTCGTTTACCTAGCAATGCCAGAGACACACATCAGTCCACCATTACCATCTTCTACATGCACAAAAATGGTATTCCTCTAGGTCATTCACATTTCCTTCAAAATGTTGCTATTATTTCTATCAGCAAAGCACAAATCTCTTTTTAATTTGTGCAATGGTTTTAACAATGAAAATCCAAGGTTTTAACTGTGGAAAATCTAGGGTTTTATTTGTTTTACAATTTTTGCTCACATTTTCTAATTTTTTACCAGATTTCTAGAAGCTTTGTTAAAATTCATCCAATCATTTGTCGTACCTAAGGTTTTTTAGGGTTTTCATAAAAATTGTTAAATCTAGAATACTCCCCAAGATCTCATATGCAAATTTTAGCAAAAATCTCTCCTGCAATAACAAGTCAAAACCCCAGTGGACATTGTAGCTGCAATTACACATTATATCTCCTCTAGACTTTCTAATTGCAATTGCAAGCCAAAACCCCACCAAGTTCAAAGCGGAAGAATAACCTACAATAGCAAGTCTAGACCCTGACCAAATTTGTAATTAGTTTTCCCACACCAATTTTCCCATAGCACATCTTTGAAAAGGAAATGAAGTTCAATTCAAAGGGACCTGGTGTCCCATCCTACTTGGATTCAAACATAAATAAGATCACCAACACATATATGGGTCACACAGACCTAGTAGATTTTTGGAATAGAATAAATGCAGAATTAAAGAATGATTGGATTCAAAACATCTATGACAGTGGTGAGAAGATGTTGAATCTAGACCCTAATTTTATTGATATCGTGTTCCTGATTCCAAAATATGAAAGATATCTAGATATAATGCCTAACTTTTCTAAAAAGTTCTATCAAGATAATAATGCAACTTATCTATGGGGTTTAAACAAATAATGACTAAAAACCCTTAGACCTACAATAACAAAGATGCCTATGACCTTGGCCAGAATAGACTTCAAGGATGAAGTAAGAGACATTATCATACTCTTGCACAAAGTTACAAGGGACCTAAATGCCAAGGATTATCAAGATTGGATGTACCAGTATATCTAGGTAATCCACCAAAACAAACAATATATTCACTGGGTCCAGTTGATTTCTGACTCCCTTCATAAACAGTTGATGGAGGTCCAAACTATAGGCAAGTTTTATATGACATCATACCTTGTCTATATATTATCAAAATGGAGGGCATTCCCAAGATTAAACACAGTGTCTGATCAAATAAACAATGTCTTTAACTACTACCCTAACCTCACCCTTGAGGCAAGCAAACAACATTTCAAAAGGGTCGATGATGCTTTTATATACAGCATCATAATTATGTTTCAAAAGGAGTTAGGAAGGAAAAGATTTTCTGATACTGTAACTACAAAAATGGCTAGGTGGGGGGGATTTTTCATTCAATTACCCACATATTCATTTATCAAAGTGGATAGTTTCAGTGGTTATCCCTATACCCTTCCAAGGTATGTAAGTGACAAATGGGCCCTAATGGAACTTGTGAGGCAACTTGCAGAAACCCACAAGTTTTATCAAAAAAGCATAAGTCAAGGATCCACTTCCCTATCAACATAGGAAGATGTACCTACCCTTCCCTATCAAAATCTAAATGTGTGGATGCAGAGATGACTCAAATGAATTTGAGAGCTCTTAATGGAAGGCCCTTAGATGATGGGACTGGCTATGCTACCAGTATAGTAGGTGCTACATATTTCCACATTCTTTTTATGAATATTACTGGCAAGAAATCTAGGATGAAGAGGAAGTTAGATTAAGAAATTATTCAAAGATGACCTTGGAGCAAATCAAAGACTACAATATGGCACCAGTCCCTGAAGACTTGAAAGATGATGAGCAATCAGTAGATAGGGTGTATTATGACAACAAATTTTATTTCCAACCTCTCCCACTGGTCAGGTGGTCTATACTTGAATCCTTCTCATTAATGGATAAGACCATCTAGGTTATAAATAGAATAGTAAAATGGTTAAGGAACAAAGGGGTCAAAATAAACAAAGAGAACCTAATTATTTCAGACAGGGTGAGAGAAGTAAAGAAGAAAGATCTAGTGATAGGAGTGGAACCCAAGTAAACTAGGTATTGAGGCCAGTTATATCACACAAGCAAAAGCAAAAGGCAAAAAGGGCTCCTTCTAGCAGTTAAGAGCTAGCAACCTAGTTGATGGATCAACCATTGTCAACTTGTACAGAGGATACAACTACTACTTAACTGACACAAATACTCCCTCCTCATATCTCTACTATTCAACCAATTATAGTATGCGCTCCTCTAGTCTCCACTGCCCAATCATTTCAAGTAATTACCCCTCCTGTTTCCACCAGCCCACCTGTACAAGTGACTCCCTTGGCAATAAGCCAATCAACACAGTTGAATACTCAAACTCCACCTTCACCTCCCTCTTTTGCAATCCCTTCCACCTCATCCCCAATATTCACTACCACTTCATTAATCACTAATACCACCCAATAGTACATGGTTATAGATTTAGTAATTTTGATTGCAATCCCACTAGCCATCCCAATCACTGGGATATATACCGCTTCATTTTCATCTCCAATCACACTCCCTATTTCATTTACTCTAAGTGTTTTCACTACATTGATTGATTCATTTGTTGCCTTAAATTCCACCCTTTCATAGGTTCTCATATTCCAACTACCCATGCCTACCTTTGCACTCATGTCACTTCTGGCTTTCACACCCCCGATAAGCACATCTATATCCACTTCACCCATTCAAGTACCCATTTTTTTCACTCCCACAATAACCCAAGCCCCCACCAAGGAGGTGGAGAAAAAAGGAGACTTACTGATATAAATGTGGCTATTCAACCCACAAATGGGAAAGAGATATCCAAATCATCATTTGAGGATTCAACGATAATATCAGTGACAAATACAAAACTTACCATAATAACTACTAGTGTAGTTTCTTCAACTACAAATTCACACATGATAATACCCGTTAGAGAAACACAAGATTCACAGTTTACCACTCCAAACTGGCTAGCACAATCAGTAACAAATAAAAGGAAACAAATGGTGTCTCCTAGTATTCTAGACTTTGGTCTATTAGAGGCATCCAAACAATCAAAGATAGGTCCCATGACCATCTCTAGAATATCATATGATGCAGTAGGGGAAAGCTATGTGGAAATAGTAGTTTGACTACTAGACAAACAAAAGGAAGATTTAGTGGTGGGGGATTATCAAATATCTAAAGTGCACCTGGGTCGTCTGACAAGAGAAGGGATGAAGCATGATGTTCAGTTAAGTATAATCTCTCTTTTTGATTAAATGGATAGTGACAAGGTCACTAAAGATGAATTGAAAAAAAAAGTTAAGCAGTTGACAACTGCCTTGAGAAAGTTCATAGAGCCAACAACCCAACCAACTCAATCTCTTGCTCAATTTCTTTACAAAGAAACATTTGAGGCAATGATAGAGATTGGTACCATGGGAAGGGCTACAAAAGATTGGGTTGATGAGCTCGACACAAAATGAAACAGAGTGATAGAGCTGGAAATGGACTATTATAAGACTCTAAAGGATGATCATGCATCTTTAAAGGTAGAGATAAGTAAATATGAGGAAGAGATCGAAAGATTGAACCTATGCTTTTCTAAATTCCAGGCTATTGATCTAATTGAGACTAAAACCATCCTAGCAGAAAATATATTAAAGAGTTATGCAAAGCATGAAGATTTGGATAGGGTAGCACATTTCAGAATCAGGATCCTCACTGAGCGTATTAATAAGGCCAAAAGTACATGTGACAAGGCCACAAATACAATTTATGACATTTGAGATTTACTTGGTTAATTATCCTGTGAAGCAACATATTACCAAGATCAACCCCTTTCTATTCAAAAGGGCCAAGATAAATTCAAGGGGGTAGTCAAGAGAGAATCAACACAAGATACAACCTTCATCTTGAGATCCATCCACTGATTCATCAAGTATCATAATACACTGGATCAGATGGGGAAATATACTCAAGTCTACATAGCTACATCTAAGAAACTATCTAAAGTAATAACAGAATGTGACATCATCAACCTTTACACACTTGGTCCTAATGAAGAACGCCTTCAAGAGATCTTTAGCAACTTCAATGTTTATATTGAGAAGATACAAGCAAAAAAGGACGAGGAATCTTTAGAGGTCATGGTTGTGGATTAATTTTTTCAATTAGTTGTAAAATAAATTCTATAAATTACTTTTTTTGTTATAAAATACATTGTAAAGTTTCAAGTTGCAAATTGCAATTGTCATTTTGGCAACTCTTATCTTTGAGTTGAGAAAGAGCCACTTTTAATTTTCAATTATCTTTTTATTAGGCTTTAATTGTAAAAGTGCAAACTTGTATTTCACACTTTTCATTTTAACAAAGTTGAATTGCTTTAATTGCAAAAACTCATGTTGTAATCTACACTTTCCTTTTTGTTAAGGTGAATGACTTAAAAGTTGTAAAAGTCCTCCCTTCCAATTAAAAATTAGATTTTGCAAGTTATAACTTAAATTATCTAAAAGCATTCAATGTTTACCAAGTAATGGATCATTTTGGCACCCCATTTCTTAGGAAAGATAACAACAACATAACTCAAAGAAGAAATATTTCAACTAGAATATTCCAATGGACGTCTCCAATCTTCCAACACTTGTTGACATGTTCAGCAGTTACATGCTTCTTTTCCACCATCTACTCCACTAGGGACGCCATTCCAAGCAGAAGAGGAAGACATTGGATGAAGTTTATTATATTTTCTCGCTCTATAATTGAGCATAAGATTTTTTTAACTTTCTCTCTCTCAAGGGAGTTATTTTTGTATAAATATGGGTTTCCCACATAGCCCATTTATTTATTTTTTATTAGAGAAATGATTCTGCCTTTGAATAAATAATCTACATGCTATAACCTAGAGAAAGCTAATAGACTAAAGTTTTGCCTTCCTTGTGTTATGTCAACTTTGTGTATGTACGACTATTTATTAAATTTGTGAATGCTTTGATTCTTGTTTAAATCATATAGATTCATTTGTGGTATTATTTTTGAACTTTTGAAAGCTTGTTGATGAAAAATAAAGAAATTTGTTCCTTATTTGATAAAGATTCAGTATTACCTTTTATTTCATATTGATGCAAGATTGTGCTTTAATAAACTTAGTTTATTAAATATTCAACTGTGATCAAATAAAGCAAGCATTAATTTCCACTATACTATTTGGTGTAATCATAATTTTTTAGTTTTTACTCATTTTGAAACTCTTTTCCTCACAAGTTAAACCCTAGTTAGGAGAAATATCACTAAGAGATGGCAGTTTGACATGAACTAATCATATACTAGTTGCACTAAGCTTAGTGAAAAGAAGCCGACCTTTTTTCAAAGGTTCACCTCAATTCCCCAAGGTTCCACAGCTTGGAGGTGATCCCATTATATTGATGCAACTCACACTACTCATAATACTACAATTATAAACATGTGAAAAATCTAATTGATAACAATTACCAAAGCTTGCAATATAAATAAGGGAGATGGTTAAAACAAAACTAAAAATGGTGAGGAACCAAGGTAGGAAAATGAAGGCATAGGTTACCAAGGGTGGAAAATGAAATTTGATTAACCATATAGCCACAATAAGTTTAAATGTAGAGGAGATTCAAATAATAATTTATACATTCATTCAAGTTATTAATTATGTAATATCTATCTATCAAATAAAAGAATTAGTGTTAGAAATACTTAACTTAAACAAAACTTGTTAAGCCTCAATCTCTCCCTTGGCCAATGGTGATTTGTAATAATTTGTTGTGGTTGTAAAGATCACAATGGTTGAAATTATCTCTAGTTTAAAGATGACTTCTATTTATCATCCAAGACTCCACAAAATAATTTATTTCCCTCCAAGACAAAATTTAAGCAATGGCTTCTCTAAATGTAGACTAAAGTAGAATTACAAGTAATAATAATGAAAAAATGAATGTTCATCTTTATTGTATTTGATTGAGACTTGTATTTATAATGACAGATGATCCTAAACCTTCCTGTAAATATCAACCTACCTTGGCCTATTTTAAAAGTTACCATTTAACCTTGAACTAGGTCAGCGTGTGTCGACTTAGTTACGAAGTGTGCACTGTAACTTTCAAACTACATCAACCCTCACATATACTATATGATTTTATCTACCTAGATGATGTATTATAATGGTGTTATCATCCATGGTTGATATAGTAGGATAAGATGGAAAAGGTGTTGAAACAGATTGTATATGTATATATAAAATAAACATTCAAGTATAAGTTGACATTATGTCCATACCTAAATATCAACTTATAATTTAAGTTTATACACACACACTCTTTCAGGATGTTTGAGATTGGTTTCAAACCTCTAGGAGTTATAATGCAAATTTTAGGTTCTGGAGAGTCTTATTGGATTTTAGACTTAGCCATATTTGGGTTTTAGGGTTTTAGACTTAACCATATTTCAGGGATTCGAGATTTCAAGGAGACATTATAGGAGGTATGCGAATATAAACTCTAATAAATTTGGATTATTAGTATGAATGTTATGATCATGACATAGATAACATCTCTTTCAAAGCACCAAAGGTCCACCCACCCCTTTCTTGATGCACCCTTTAAGGTGTGTACTTAAAGAGATTGAAACTCAACAGGTTGTTACAAGAGAGAAAGTGCCAGTAAGT
This sequence comes from Torreya grandis, assembly GCA_037957365.1. Classification (NCBI taxonomy): domain Eukaryota; kingdom Viridiplantae; phylum Streptophyta; class Pinopsida; order Cupressales; family Taxaceae; genus Torreya; species Torreya grandis. The sequence continues at coordinate 8,510,847 of JARHVA010000059.1, read as the reverse complement.
GATAAAAGTGAAAAGTATTATGTGTATATATATGATCCACCCAAAACTCATCACATGTCATAATAGTGTAACATGGGATGGTGTTTTGAGAAAGAACATAACATCACAACAACTTAGCTAACTCAAATGAAGTACAAAAATAAATACTAAAACTAAATGAAATTACCATATACATACCTTGACTTTCCCTTCTATTGAATGACTGCATGAAAATATCACAGTTTTAATCATGGAAGGTGTAATACCTATATTTGATAAACCCTATGGATATAAGGATAAAAATAGAAGTAATGCATGTGTACATAAAATGGTCAAAGTAGCAATGAATAACTCTCAAAAGTGATCAAATTAATTATAAAATTGGCAAGCCAAGATACAAAGGCTAGGTTAGAACTAAAATACCAAACATGTAGTGAAAAATAATGAAAAATGAAAGAGCATACAAAATTATGTGAAATAAAGATGTAAAACATTGTAAGTAAATGAAATATCAATGTGGGGAAAAATCAAACAAAGATATGTAATTAAATGAATGTAAGTTCATGTAAAATAAACATGTCAAATTAAACATAAAGAAAACATAAATGGCTGAAAATAAAAATTTAAAACAAACAAGTAAAATGTCATATGTAAGATAAGTGAAGTCCAAAAAAATTAAACAAGAACATGATGGATAAATGAAAATCAAAAGTTATAAAGCATGACTACTCAAAGTTAGTGTTTGCTCTAAAATGTGATGTAAGAAAACACAACCACCTAATGATATGACCGATATGATAATGAGATGGTGTGGAAAGTAGATGTGTATGGATTTTTTTTAGGAATGCCTAGTCTTATCTGAGGTCTTACAATGCAATTCACAAACTAGAAGCCAAGAGGCATTAGGATGAAAATGTGGTCAAAGATGTGATCAACTAAAATGAATATCCAATAAGGGGATATCAAGAATAATGTGATGTATATAAGGAATGTGAGGCACCACATGGGTGATGTGAACATCCTTAGCATGAATGAGATACAATAGGTAAGTGAGCAAGCCTAAGAATTATCAACATCAAGGACCTATGACACTCTGACTAGTGAACACAAAGCTTCGGCAAACAAGTGAATTACATATATCATTCCATGAAGGCTATATGCATGAAAATTAAAATGGTTCCTACATTCCCATAACGTGTTCCTCATTCCTTAGGACCCTTACAAAGTCATCAGGCTATTGTAAATATTGGGTACTTGTGTGAGAAGATAGGTGACACTATAATTATATGATTTAATGAGACTTTCTACCCAAATCTACTTGTCTACCGCACCCCAATGGACCTCTACTCTATCATAAGGCCAACTGTGGAGTTTGAGATTTGACTAAGATAATGGATATGCCAAAGATCACATATTTTGGTGTGATATACTTTTATGATTATATTTATCTTTTAACATTTCTTTTTTCTATATGATATTGATTTTAACTCTTTTGGATTTTTCTATTCTTCCTCCATATGGATTTAGAGAGCCAAATATGAATGATATAGGTAACTAACATAAGATAGCTTACACTTGGCTACTAGAGAGAAAGACTTAAATATCATGGTGTCTAAAGACTCCTAGACTTTCTCACAAGTGTGTAATCTCAAAACCAACCTATGTGTGCCTTAAATGAAAGGAAACAAGGGAAATATGGGGATCATGATAAATATATGCATGTAATAAGTGATGCAATGATGAATATAATCATATCTGATCATAAGGATGGGAAATAATGTTCCAAAAAGGGTGGGATGATTCTATGATATTCATGTCACTAAGGAAGCCATGCTAACTTACAAGGTATCTAGAACAAACACTAATGGAAGTAATAGTCATCCCAAAATAAGGGGAAAGTAAATGGTCATCTCAAAAGAGGGAGAATATAAATAAGGGCCAAAGGAATCATAAGGAGACTTAGATAAAAAAATGATAAAAAGTTAATAAGTGATAATAATGAAAATCATATCTATGAACCATAAGGGAAACAAATGCCAAAAGTAATGTGATAGAAAACCAAAGTACCAAAAAGGAAAAAATGGTATAATTAAAATGAAATAAAATCAAATAACCACAAATGAAACAATGATGTAAGTAAAATGAAACTAAATGAAATAAAACATACAAAAAAAAACACATGAAAAAAATAATGAGCAAAGCCTATGCTAACATCTTATTAGAGATTATCATGTGAAATACAATACTATGTGTCTCAAATAGTTTTTTGAAGTTCCTTTTATTTGTTATTGTGTAATATAAAATAAAAATGAGCATCGTAGGATATCCCAAAGGGTAATATGATTTAGGGATGAACATCACAAAATGCCCCAAAATCTAAAGTGGTATGTGGATGGACATCACAAGATACCCCAACACGTGATGTGGAGTGAGGTGAAATTAAAATATTAAAATTAACTACATTGGGTTGGTAGATGCAGTTGAAGATAGGTAAATGTGTTGGTATGTTATATTTTGAGGATATTAAAATTGTCATAGGACTTATAGGAGAGGTCTAAAGAGGTCTATAAGCTAAAGGAGGATCATTTGTGATGCACTTTGGAGTAGGCATTTGAAACAGGTGCTCCTTGGGTTTGTGTGATCTAAGAGGTTGATATTTGATGAATGCAACCACCTATTTAAATTTATTCATGTTAAATATCCTTTATATATTTCTATAGGAAGAGTGATCAATTTTGGTTTGGACAACATTAGCAGATGACTAGGGATTAGGAGGGTGTTGACATTGATCATTAGATAGATGATGTTGATGTGATTCATTATATTTGGCTTGAGAGAGTTTAAGATAGCCTTCATAATGTTGTTGATTAAGAGTGTCAAGTTTAAAACATGGACCAACAAAATAAGTAAGAAGACATTGTTGGCTATCATGATAATTTTCATGAGAATGACCTATTATAACATACCACCAACAAAACTTATCAGGGTTGAATAATTTTGGAGGAGGTTTGGAAGAGTCAAATTCATGGATTTAGAAGGTGACATCTTTTTCTTGAGTTCATGGAGACTCAAGGGAGGGTTGGTAGGAGTTTTATTATTTGGTTTGGAAGCTCGCTCAACGTATTGTGAGATGAAGTGGTATCAATGACATTAGTTGATGGTTATTTATGAAATGATTAAAATTGACTCAAAAGAAAGTCTTGCCTTTTTTTTTAACTAAGGCCTCTTCTAAAGTCTTAGGGGAAACATCCTAACTTTGTATTGAAGAGGGTATTTAAGAGTGATAAAAAAGATTTTGTAAAGATTATCATTACTCAGGTTATGATCCATTTTGTGAGCTAGAGACTTTCATTGTTTGATGAAAGTGTGAGTGGATTCATGAGGAAGTTGCTTAACATTGATGAAATGGATAAGGTAATTTTTAAGAATTTTATTATGTTAGAATTCCTTCACTAAGGCATTGACTAAATCCTCTAGTTTTGTAATGGAATGTCTAGGAAGCTGATTGTACCATTCAAGTGAATCATCAACAGAAGTTTTAGCTAGGAACTTGGTGGTATAAAAGGTGTTAGTTTGGACCTAATATTTATAAAGATTACTAAATATTTTGAGAAAGATAACATGATATTTAGTCCCAACATATGTGATAGATGGATAGATATTTCCAATGTCTATGGACACAATGAAAGGAGATAAATGATCATTCTGAAGATGTTGAAACATTTTGTTAAGCAAATTGGGTTGAGAGATGATATTCCCATTGGCATATCTAAGAGGAGGTAGAATAAAATTCTGATTTGGTTGAGTCAAGATGACTTGAGGTTGACTAGTCATTTGAAAAATTTGGTTTTACATTTGGAAAATTTGGAAGCTAGTAAAAGCTTGTATAATATTTATTTGTTAAACCATTTGAGTAAGGATCTGAGTAGTATCAATAGGTGGATTTTGATTAGAGATATTAGAAGGGGGATTTCCAACATTGGTATTGGAATATTTCCAACATTAGTGTTTGTTGCCCCAAATTTGGTAGAAAAATAAAGAAGATTGTTAAAGCCACCATTCTTGTTAAGAGTATAAATGGTATTACCATCAAGGTTATTGAAGAATTGGGAATCATCTCGATCATCAGTTTGATGGATTTCAACCATGTTACTTCGTGAAGTGAAATTTATATATGCTCTTATTATGGGTGTAACAAGAGTATTGTGTTCCCATTGGTTGTAATAGGTGGAACATAATGTGAGTTTCCAACTGTTGATGTAGATTTGTTGATGAGTTTATGAATTCTAAGTTTATAAGGTGTAAAAGTGGTATAAGGTGTATAATTGTCATGATTATGAATTTATTTTTGAGGATTTTTTGGATCTACTATAGGTATGAGGTAGATCGAGATTTAGGTTGAGAAGATTTAAAATGATTTTGGAAAAAACTACACCATGAATAATTATTTTCCATGGTGGATAAATATGGAAGAAAAAAAAACCTATGCAGGATTTGAATGGGTTGAGGTTATCAAGAAATATCCTAAGAGGTAACATCATGATAATAGATGACTAAAAATTTTTGATAAAAAAGAATTGATCCTAAGAAACTAGTTGTGGCCGATGTAGTTACAAAGACTGAAAAGGTATAGATGAAATTATATCGAGCTTGGTTGATTTAGTTGGTAAAGGATAAACATAATGAATAATAAGAAAATGTAATATATCGACTATGGTTAATGTAGTTACATAGAATGAAAGACAGATAAAACTATATTGAACCTATTCAATGTAGTTGATAAATGATAAATAGAAACAATGATAAAAAAATGTACTGTATCAACCATGGTTGATGTAGTTACACAAACTAAAATATAGATAAAACTATATTGAGATTGGTTGTTGTATTCATATTTGAGGAAAATTCAATAATATTATGAATAAATTGTATCATTCGTAGGAGATATAGTCTGATAAACAAAGGTAGAAGAGAAATAAAATTAGTAGACTATAATGAGCCTAGTCAATGTAGTCTATTCACATGTAGATAATTATATCGATGTTGGCTAATGTAGTTAGAACATAACACAAAACTGTATCAACACTGGTTGATATAATATGCAATAAAGAATACAATAACAAGTAGTAATTAGAATTTTAACTATTTTGGCTAACTACTTATCTGAAATAAAGGTCAAGTAGATGTACTAAAAAGATGTGACTAATTTATAGGATCTCAAATATATTTGCTTGTCCATTGGATAGTGTTGATCTGATATTTTAGAGCACTGACTATAGAGGAAGTATTGATCCCATAGAGCACTAAAAATAGTTTCAAGGGTAAGTTGAGAGTAACTTCCCAATGCTAATTAGTGCATTATAAAACTAGAGGATGATTGGTTTCTCAAAGTTTAATAAAAAAGGAATCCTAGGTATTTTTGATATACTATGAGGTAAGTGGAAACTAAAATCCATGTTTAGCTATGTACTATGGCTATGAGTATTAAGACAAGCCCCTCACCCCATGATGTCTATAAATAATAGACAATAATACTAAACAGAACATTACATAGCCATTTATGATAGTAACTTAAGTAGTTTAAAAATTATTGGAACATAGTTTATAGGGAAAGCCAAACAAAAAAGTCAAAAATCAATTTATAGCTTTTAATGAATTGAAATAAACAAGCAATAAAATTGAGAGTTAATTTCCCTTGCTTATGTTGAAAAATGAAAATACACATAACTATATTAGTGTAGGTTGATGTAGTTATTAAGATAATATAGAATTGTATCAACATTGGTCGATACATTTTGTGTAAATATAGCTTAAAACATGAATAATAAACTAAATCGGATAATGTCAATATAGTTTGTTACAAGAACTATAAACACAAAATCATATCGGTCAGGGTCGATATAGTTTGTGATAAAAATACAAACACAAAACTATAGTAGCCAGGGTCTATATAGTTTGGCAAGAAGATGCAAACACATAACTATATCAACTAGGGTTAATATAGTTTGACAAGGAGAAAAATGAGTTTATAACTATATCAAATAGGGTCGATATAATTTGATTGAGAGAAAAATGAGTTTATAAATATATCGATTAGGGTTAATATAATTTGACTGGGAGAAAAATGATTTTATAACTATATCAACTAGGGTCAATGTAGTTGTTTGAGTAAAATAAATTTTGACATAATTAAAAATTTAGATACAAAACTAAATCAAATTGCTTAATAAAGTTGACTAGAAAAATAAAACTATATCAAACAAGGTTGATATAATTGGACAAAAAATAACCTACTAAATAAAACTAGATTGGCCTTGGTTGATATAGTTATTGACTGAAGAAAATATTGTAGCTATGAGTGTAAGACTATATTGACCTGTCTATATAGCTTGTTGAAAAACATAGAGTTAAAATTGTATCAACTTGTGTCGATGTAATTTCATAAAAACACATATAAATTAGACGAGATTGACCTATATTGATGTAGTTTGCCAAAAACACAAAAAATTAAAATTGTATCGACCAATGGCAATACAATTTGTTGAAATAGAAAAAAATAATAGTTAGTTTATGTTGAGTTCAATAGAATGTATGTAGTGAGTTAAGATAAACTTGTATCTCATACTACTTAATAGATCCAAACTCGGAGAAGGTAAATTAGCTAAAACTTGTTGGATACTTAGTTTTATTGGGGCATGACCAATTTGATCTATTAAACCTATCTAGAGGAGGATTTATCAACAACATCAATGGAGAGGATTCCAAAGCCTCTAGGCAATCAATATAATGCAATAACTCTAACTATATCTATAATAATGTAATTAATTTATTTTAGTGTTACCAAATCTTAAAACAAAAATAAGAGGGATGATTAAAATAAAACTAAAAAAGGTAAGGAACCATGATAGGCAAATTAAGGGCTAGGTTACCTAGAGTGGAAAATGGCAAGTTTGAATAAACCTATAGCCACAATAAGTTTAAGTGTAGAGGAGATTAAAACAAGGAGTTATACATTCATTCAAATTATTAATTATTCAATATCTATTTATCAAATGAAAGAACTAAGGTTATAAATACTTTTCTTGAATAGAACCTATCGAGCCTCAATCTCTCCCTTGGCCAATGGTGCTTTGAAAGAGATTATTGTATTTATAAGGACCACAATGGTTGAAATCATATCTAGGCTAAAATAATTTTTATATTTGCATCCAAGACTCCACAAGATAATCTATTTCCCTCTAGGACAAGATCTAATCAATTGCTTCTCCAAATGTAGACTAAAGTAGAATTGCAAGCAATAATAATGTGAAAATAAATGTTTCTATCTATTGGAGTGAAATAAAACTTGTATTTATAATGGAAAATGATCCTAAACCTTCCAAGAATTTTAGATGACAATATCAACCCACCTCTATGAGTTTAGAAGTTACATTTTTATCTCAAATTAGGTCAACTTGGTAGACTTAATTACAAAACATGTGTTGTAAATTTCAAACTACATCAACTTGGACTGATATTGTATGATTTTATATACCTAGCCAATATGGTATCATGACGGTATCAACCCTAGCCAATGTAGTAGGATAATATGGAAAAGGTGTTGAAATAGGAAGTATATATATAAAATAAAAATTTATGTATAAATTGACATTATATGATGTTTGAGGTGGTTTTAGACCTCTAGGAGTTATAATGTAAATTATAGGTTTTGGAGAGTCATACTGGATTTTAGACGTATCCATATTTCAGGGTTTCAAGATTTCAAACTTATCCATATTTTAAGGTTCCAATATTTCAGACTTAGCCATATTTTAGGGTTTTAGGATTTCAAGGAGACAACATAAGAGGTAAATGGATAAACACTCTAAGGAAGTTGGATTGATAGTATGGATGATATGATCATGACATAAATAGTAACATATCTCACAAAGCACCAAATTTATGCCCACCCCTTTCTTGGTACACCCTTTAAGTCATACACTTAGAGAGATTGAAACTTGACATGTTGTTGCAAGAGAGAAAACATTATCAAGTACAACAATGAAAAATATTGTGTGTAAATGATTCTCATTAACCTTTTCAATATCCTTCTTTTGGGTTGAAAAGTGATTTGATAATAAAAGTTGTAATCAAATTTTAATAGATTAAAATTATTAGTATAATAATATAATAAATTTTATTGTAATATTATTTATTTTTAACAAGGTGATTTTGAAGCCAGATTACAGAGAATTTTTGTAAGACAATTTCTAAGAAGATAAATTCACTTTGGAATGGTGAACAAATTTGTATTTTTATTCAAAATAAAAAGATCACTATGCCTTAAACACAATAATTATAGATTAGATAATAGGTTCTTATGGTTAATAAAATGTATTAGTATAACTTAAAATAAGGGTGTTACTATACCCAATTTATCCAACTTGGAGTTAGTGTGTCATGCACCACTTTGAAGCATAATTGGTCATGACAATTTGTTTAAGTGTGTATTTTTTATTTTTAAATAAATTAGTAGATTTCATGCTTCCTATTAGCCTTATATAATTGTTATGACATTAGGTCATGTTTTATATCGTAAACTCTTTGAGTTATTTAAGGCCCTAGTCATGCCTTGTTAGGTCAAAAAATGTCCTTTTAGGATTTGATTTGGAACATACTTTTGGATTAAGGATCACTTTTCATGCTCAAACTGAAAGGTCTAAACATGCTTACTTCTAATATTTTGGATTCCCTTTTAACTCTTGGTAGTGCCTAGATACACTTGAACCAACTTAGGGTCACGGTGTTACCTATAAGGGGAAATTATGATAGACTAGTTGTGATTATAATTGATGATGGTCATATGTCTTCAGTTATTCTATAAAAATTGTTAGGTATGGGTGAACGACAATAACCCTAAATTATTATGTGAAAGAATCAGTGCAGATATGTAAGAAGCTCAAGGAGTGGGTGTAGACATAATGAATTAACCCTTAGGGTGATCTCTTAGAGTGAGCATTATGACTAAGTAATTTTGGGTGTTATAGAAACATGTGATTTAATAACTAACCCTTAGAGTGCTTACTTTATCATGAATTCTATAACATTATTCTTTGTGTATGTGTATCTTGTTAGTTCTAGATGTGTGGTATGTTTAGATATAGAGTGGTTATTTGGTAGTGACCCACTTTATTCCTTTGTAAAGTGAACTTGTCTTATATCATTTTAACCTTGGACACTATTAGAGACACATTCAATAATCAGAGCTTATTTGAGTAGTGTAAGCCATAGGTATTGAGGCCTTGGTCTTATTGGATTAGAAGAATGAAGGTTCCTTATTTTTATGTTTGAATCTCGTTTGGATTATTGTGTGAGATTGATTTGGGTAAGCACACAAACCTTGAGATGTTAAGGTGTTCTATGATAAGTGACATTTAGATATGTCATTTCATCTTAAGTAGATGAGTAGAGATTTAAAATCTTGCTTGTGAGGTGTTATTTATCCCTTGTTAGCTTAGAGTGTCAACTCCTCTCAGTGATGACATCTCATGGAGGATGCCATCACAAGTGCAAGGATAACTACATCAGACCCATATTCCATAGAGTGTATATGTAGACTACCCAAGTTGTGGTGGGGGCATTGGGTCTAGGTCATAGGATAGGTTAAGGGTGTCATTTCATCATTATATTTTTGGTCTTATACATTTTTATTTGGATTAACTTTATATTTAATATTAATTAAATAAAATTTGAGATTGATCTACTTGTGGTTGTTTCCAACTTCTTATCATTAAGCTTGGCTTATGTATATGTTAGCTACCTTGAGATAAATTCATTTTAGTAACTCTCCTCATGTTCTGTTCCTTGAAGATAGATTTAGTATAGTGTTAGTCAAGACTCTCCCTTAGCGATCCTTAGGGTGGTAACCCTATTATAAAGTAAATTGTTACCTTATTTTCCTTGGTTTTGTCCTATGTGTTGGTTTAAGATGTATGATTGTTTCCATGAGATATTAAATTAATAAATTATAATTAAATTAGACAAAATAATCATGATATCATAATAATGTGACTGGTCTCTCTTCCTTGATGAGGACATTAAGTAAATGAATTCTGAGACCACATTTGTTCTTAACTTCACATTAATATGTTTATATTCTAATTCCTAGAGAAGCCTTGAGGTAGAAATAAAATATGAAATTTCATAAACCTTTAAATAATTATGTGGGTCACTCTCATTTGTAATGCTGGGAGAATTACAAAATAGCTAAACCACTAAGAAATTTCCATTAATAAGTAAATATCATTGAATTAAGTTAACAAGAAAAATATTACATGGGTTTTGGGACAAATATTTTTGGGCATGACATTTTGTTATCAGAGCATGTGTTTATCACTAAGAACTTTAGGAAAATCAATATGATTGTTTAGTTACCCTTTTACAACAAAAACCAATAAAATTTGTACTTTCAATTTAGTCAATATGATTCATGAGGCTTTTATTTATAGATACATTTAAATAGTTGAGTTTTATATGTGGTTAGACATTAAAAACATGCATAATTCCTTGGGGCACTTTTATGACACTAGGTGTTATGTGTGTAATGACCACTTATTATTATTCATTAACATCAATAGTGGTAGATGGTTGTCAGTAATGTCATCAAGGATGACATATGCATGTCAAGTGGACTGATGAGACCAATTTTACCCTTGTGTATTACTAGTGAACATGTGCTATCATATTGTGATTTGTGTACCCATTTTCATAAACCAATGTAAATAAGGTATTTTGAGATAAATAAATGTATCACTAACCCTGATATCTATCAATGTACATGTGTATTTATAACATATGGTGTAATTCATCGTATCATTTTATATAGTATTAAAACCTATTAAATAATTCATCCCCTCTAAATAAACAACATTATTTTATGATCGTAGTGTGTATTATTGTGGTGAAAATGTGACAATGGTGTTGTGTAGCTAAATTTTACTATTATGAATGTAAATGCATTGTGTTGTAGCTCGTGTGTAACCTCATGTATGTAAATATTGTGTGAAGTAACATCCATTCATGAAAACTATTTTTATGCAGTGATGTGTTCTTTCACCCACCCCTTTAGTGGTTGCATTGTGATTACCTCATGATTCACCATGACACACAAAGATATTTCACAATAAACTACCTATTGATAGTATATCTTCAAACACCAGTGTTTAGACAAGGATATTCTTAGTATGGGATGTCAACTTGGAATTAGTTGAGATTATGATTGGTCAAACATGGGAACATAAATATTTTCATAGGATACTTTTGATGAATTGGGATGCCATGTATGGGGGTTTTCCACTCATTATTTATACTAAAACAATTATATATATAATGGTAGCTTATTATAAAGGATCAGATTACAATTATTTTCTCTTACCTCTGGAAGGTAATGGAACTATTTTTTCTCTTACTTCTAGGAGGTAATTGAGACTTATTTATTTATTCACTTGAGTGGCTTACCAATCCACATAGTGCTCATGATGTGGTATATTTTTGATGTAGTTTTTTTGAAACTTATTTTGATTTGATTAATAATTTAATTTGTTTTGAAACCAACACTCCTTTATTATTTTTTAGATCGATAAATTATTTAACTGGTCATTAAATTATTTGGGGGGGGGGGAGAGGTGAAGAAGTAACTTGGAATATAGATATTAGGTCGAGATGGGAACCCATATGGATGGGTTCATGACACCATTCTTCCCACCCACTAGATGTGGTGGTTTCATACATGATTTTCTTGGGAGGTCTAGAGATGATTTTATTGGGAGGTCTAAGAAGGTTATTTATAGAGCATGGTGATTTGAATTCTATTTCAACATTGATATTACTCTATTTAAATGACACTTTATTTTTTCACATTGCATTCTCACCATGGGATGATGCTTAGCTTATTTAGTATGTTATCATAACAAAATAATATTATTATTACACATGCTACTTATCATAATTATATGGAAACACTAATTCTTGGGGTCTCAATCAATTTATGAAAAATTTAGATGATAGCATGATAGTTTGACATTATGGGAATTACTTAAAGAAAATTAAAATCAACTATTTACTTAAAAACCTTCTTATTTTCTAAGAGAATCTAATTACCCAATTTTAAAAAATGTTGAAAATTTAAGACTTGAAAAAGAGGAAACTACAAGAATATTTTTTAAATAATAAAAAAGCATTTAAAATCTATAATTGACACTGTGTGGTTTAAGAACACAATTGATAAGTGTTGTTTTTTGTCATATCATTTGAGTTATATTATTTGTACCCTGGTATAGCCTTTGCAAGTGTGTGGTTTTTTTACCATTTTGTGTTGGTTTAGCACATCAAGGACAATACTTTTATAAGGGGGAGAGTATGTAATACTCCAAAAGAATAACCACATGTTCCATTTCAATTTGTATCACTCACCAAGTTTGAAAAACATGGTGGTGAAGAAATTTGAATTTGTGGTTTCCCTCCTTATTTTCAATAGATTATTGTTTGTTAATATTTTAAGAAAAATTAATTAAGTTTGAACTTGCATGTATTTATCATATGAATTATAATTCATGGTCACTATTCTATTAAAAGGGTCATAGGCCTCCTAGAAAGTCTATGAGACATATTGAATAGAATTTCTAGAAAACCTACAACCCTTATGGTCCTATCTTAGTTGGCAAACTCGACCCACTATGATGAGTGTTTGTAAAGTTATGTAAGTGAATTAAATTGTGTATAAGAAGCTAATGTGAGCATGCAAATAAAATAATTTTTATGTAAGACTTATTGATTAAAATAAATTCTAAATGTGTAATAAAAGTGTGGGTCCTTTTATGACATGAAAGAATCCATGTAAAGGATGGTATTCCCTTCCTTCAATGAGTTTTGGGGAAGAGAAATTTTAATTTTTGTTTTCAAACTCTTGGTTATTGGTTGGTATTTATTATTTTAGGGTGAGAGGAAGAGGATAGAGTGGTGGTGCTTGGGAAGAGATTTTGGGAAGGAAGAGTGGATCTCATGGAGATTAAGAGCTTGTTATGTGCATGCCAAATGGAGGAGATGAGTAAGGTAATGCTTTGGCACATTTTATGTTGAGTAAAATTTAGTTTATAAAATAATGTGAATGAGAAGTTAGGTATAGTATTTTTTTAAATCCCTCTCCTTCTCTCGTTCAAAGCTTATCAATATCTCTCTCTTTGTGATAAAATAAAATAAAAATAAATTGCATACTTTTATCCCCTTTTGAATCTTAGAGCAATTAAAATTTGAACTAGAAATTGTTATTATGAGTTTGTATAATTCTTTATAGAGAATATTAAATCTCATTCTCTTCCTTTCGTTGTGTTATAAATGAAATAATTAGTGCAAATAGATATTGCTCATTTGAGTCTGTATGTAAAATAATTGCAAGAAATGAACTTGTCTCCTTTTTTACATACTCCTAATATTCCTCCTAAGTTTTGGAAATAAATTGAATATGTAGGCTGATCATTAAAAATTACAAGTGTAAATTTATTTATCTAAAACTTGTATTTAAGGCAAGTGAAAATGTAAAACTTGTTCATGTTAAACTCATAATATGAAAATAAAAGTTTAAAATGTGATTCTTCTTAACCCTTCAATATATATCTTTGAACTTTAAAACTGGTTTGATAATAAAATTTGTAATTAATTTATAATAGTTTTAAATTCTTAGTTAATAATAAAATAAAAATTATTTCAAGTTATGCTATTTTTAGCAAGTTGGTTAAAGAGAATCTTTGCAAGATAAAATTTAAGTAAATACATTCACTTTGAAATGGTGAAAAAAATCATAATTTTATTCACCAAAAAAATATTCATATTCCATAAAAATGATAATTATAGCTTTGATAATAGGTTTTTACATCTATAAAAATCTATTTATCTCATTATAAATTAAAACAAGGGTATTTTTGCACCTAATAATTTATCCAATTTGGAGTTGGTGTGTTTTATAGCACTTCAAAACATCTTTGGTTGTGAAACTCTCTTTAAGTTTGTATTTTTACATTTATAAATAACTTAGTGGCTATCATGCATGTTATTAATGTTATACAATTATTATGACCGTAGGTTGGGTTTTGAACCATAAAATCTTTTAGCTGTCTAAGGCCATAGTCACACCTTGTTAGGTCAAAAAGGATCCTTTTAGCATTTTATTTGGAGTATAATATTGGAGTAAGGCTCAAATTTCATGTCAAAATTCAGAGGTATAAATGTGTGTGATTACCATATGATGGATTCCATTATAACTCTTGTTTGTGCCAAGATATGCTTGGGACAGCTAGGGGTCATGGAATTACTTACAAAAGGTAACTATGCTTGCTTAGTTGTGAGTCTAATCAATGAAATTTAGATTCATTTGCTTCTTATATAACACTCATTAGGAACGAGTGAACTACAACCAACCCTAATTTTGTATGTGAAGAGATCACTACATATATCTAGGCAGCTCAAAGAGTGTGTATGGGCGTAACAAAGTAATGTTTAGGTTCCTAGAGTGAACATTATAACTAACTAATTTTGGGTGTTTTAGGAACACATGTTTAATCAACTAAACCTTAGAGTGATTTATTTTTCATGAATTATATAACATTCTTATTCACATGTGTATCTTGCTAGTTCTAGTTGTGGGGTATGCTTAGATGTAAAGTGGTTATTGATTAGAAATCCTTTTTGTTCCTTTTTAAATTAAACTTGTCTTATATCATTTTGACCTTAGACACTATCAAAGACCCATTAGAGAGTTGGAACTTATTTGAATAGTGTAATCTAGAGTTTTTTTAGGCCTCTATCTAATCTAATAATAGGAATGAAGGTTCCTTATTGTTACATTTGACTCTCATTTGGATTATTATGTGAGAGTGTTTTGGGTGAACACACATACCTTGGGATGTTAAGGTTTTCTATGCTAAGTGACATTAGATGTGTGGTTTCATTTTGAGTGCATGACTAGAGATTTATATGTTTATTTGTGAGGTGGTAGTTATCCTTTGTGGCTTAGAGTGCCATCTCCTCTCAGTGATGACATCTCATGGAAGAGGCCATCACAAGTGTAAGGAGAACTACATCAGACCCTGATTCCATTTAGAGGATATGTAGGTTACCCAAGTTATGGTGGGGGCATCGAGTCTAGGTCATAAATTAGGTTAGGGGGGTCATGTCATCATCTTTTGTATTGGGATTTTATGTTATTATTTAGATTAAATTTATATTTAATATTAATTAAATAAAATTTGAGATTGAAATGTGTGGATTTTTTCTAACCCCTCCTCAATAATCTTGACTCGTGTAGATGTTATCTACCTTTAGATGATTTCATTTTAGTAACTCTCCTTGTGTTGTGTCATTGTGGTAATTTTTTTATAGTGTTAGTAGAGACTCTCCCTTAGAGAGTCTTATGATAGTAACCCTATTATAAAGTAAAGTATTGCCTTGTTCACCTTGGTTTTATCTTGTGTGTGTTGGCTCAAGATACATGAATGTCTCCATGAGCTAGTAAATCAGGAAATTTTAATTATATTAAACCTCATAATCATGGTATCATAATAATTTGATGTGTCCCTCTTACTTGAAGAGGAGATTAAGTAAATGAATTATAAAACTGCATTTGATCTTAACTTCATGTTAATATGTTTGTATTCCACTTCTTAGGGAAGCCTTGTGGTAGAAAGAAAAGATGAAATTTCATAAGCCTTTAAATAATTATGCGTGTCACTCTCCTTTGTAATGTTGGGAGAATTATATAATTAATAAGTATCATTGAATTGTGTTAATAAGTAAAAATATTACATGGGTTTTGGGATAATTTTTTTGGGCATGATAATGACATTTACTTATGTTTGGTTAATAGGCAAGGATCTTAGATTTATGGCATGATATGTTATTATCTTTCATAAATATAGTTCTCAATGCATCAAATTATAAATGTCACATTTTTCAAACATGATTTATGGTGTAGGGATAAATATTAAGAAGTATTGGAGAATTTTACTTGAGGATGATAAATATTTCGGCATTGATAATTTTAAAGTTTGAAAATTCTTACTGAAATACATTTTTAATATTTTATAAGTAATATGTGAAATGTAAAAAAAATTGATCATTTCATATTCACAAAACACATTTAAATGTCTTAATCCCACCATTATAGTGCATCTAAAAATAATTGTCAATTTTTTTGTTAGGGTGTTGTAAATTTTTTTAAAAACATTATATTCAATACATAAAAAATAAAGGCACACTACGTAAGGGTATATACATTCAACAAGAATAAAATATTTGTCATACATTGTAGTTGAAAACATTTTTATTGACATGTATGTGAAATGTGGCAATAAAACACAACTGCATAACTCTATCACTACAATCCATGTAACCACATTTTTTCATAATTTTGATATATTATTTCAATTTGATAACCAATGTGAAGGTATGCAAGAAAAATATACTAAATTAAACAATGGTATTTATGGAACATGGCAAAATCAATCAATTTTACTACTTTCTTCACATGTTGATTTATTATGTAAAATATTTGAATCAATGATTTCAATTAAAACTTTAAAACTTTGTCACTTCTTAGTTAAGATATCCTTTGAAGGTTCAAACATGTGTGTTTTCAAACTAAAAAAAAACACAAAACGTCAACATCTAAAAATTTAAAACTCAAATGAAATATTAAACATACATGAAATTAAAGCTTAAAAATAAACATTTTATCATCTCAAGATAGATATTTAAAATTAAACATGACAAAAATATCATAAAAAATAAAAAATAAATAGTAAACAATAATAGAAAATGCTTTCCTCATCTTATTTTCATGTATAATAATTCAATGAAGGAAATAATTAGAGAGAGAGAGAGCATTTTATCTAAGAGTTATTATGAAGGAGATGTGTTGAATCTCACATTCCCCATTTTCATACATGGGGGGAAGAGGTAGTGAGGATTTCAATTAAAATAAAAAATAGAGTGCATGTGCCCCCTATAATGGCATGGTAATAATTGTCATTTAGGGGTTTCTCTATTAGATAGGTTATTCATTTTTAAAACTGAAGGGCTCAACCTTCATACTATCAATATGTGTTTGGCACAATCATTTGAATGCTACTATGATGGATATTATTTTTAACAGTTAGCCTATCATGTCTACAACACTTTGTTTTCAATCAAAAAATAACACACAACATTATAAAAAAAAAATAGTTAAAATAAAATAAAATTGAAATTAAATAATAATGTTTGTACATGAAAGTAAAAATTAAAAACATATATTTTATCATCTCAATATATTTATGAAAAGGATGACTTAAAACACATTAAACCTTTAAAAAAAATTGTGCATAATTGATAATTATTATAGTTTGTGATTTTCTCAAAGAGTTTGAGGGCATATTGAAAAAATATTTTTGAGCATCTATGAAACATATGTTGAGATAGAAAGGAACCCATGCGCCCAACCATAGTGGTTCATATCGACCCCGACCTATGCTAACCTTTGTATCCATAATACCATAGTAGATAAAGGAGAAAGGTTACAATATAAAGCCTCATAGGCATTTATATCATAAATAAAATGCTTCAATATTTATACTATTAGCACATGTTTAACATAATCCTATGAATTTTGTTATGGTGATATAGATTGTCGAGGACTAATTTATAGGTTAGTGCCACTCCATGTTCAACTTGAAAAATAACACACATCATTAAAAACATATGTAATATAAAAGGAATTAAAAATTAGATGAAATAATAATCTTACGTGAAAGTAAATATAAAAAATAAATGTTTTAGCATCTGAATATAATTATAAAAATGATGAAAAATTTGTGCATATCCAACCATTATTGTAATATGTAATTTACTCAAAGAGTTTATTGGAATTACAATATTTTTTAATCATTACATTATTTTATAAGAAAATTTGATATTTTAAACAAAAGGGTATGTGTATCCATGAAAAAATAATCTAAATCAAATAATTAGTGTGTTGTAGTTTTAGAAACCCTATATATGTAAAATTTGGAAGCATTCACAAGGTGCATGATTTTTTTGAAAATATGTCTCAATGAAATGTGGTCACATGGATTATAGTTATTTTAGGATTTAAAATTTTGGAGCATAAATAAGGTTAAAATAATTATCATATGTTATAGTTGGAAACATGTTTTTAAAAAGCATGGCATCACACATAAGTAAGATGAACATTTAGACATTATGTCTGAAATAAATGTGGTCACGTCGACTACATTGACAAAATTCAAACATTTGTTTATGTTTTGAAATTAGAAAAGGATATAAATATTATGGTCAAATATGTTATTAACTTGAACATTACAACAATGATCATAATTTTCTTACAATTTTTAAAATTTTTATAAGACCTTAAATTTTGAATGGGCATACTTGATAGTTGTTTGAGATGTAAATATAACTATTTTTATTATATTTTTATGTGTTTTATATGTTTCTCTCAATGTAATGACATATGAATGCTGTATTTTTTCAAATAAAATCATTTCCCTTTTACTATACTACCATATTTTGCACTTGATATTGCATTAAAGGGTATGTACATGAAACATATAAAAAATCATAATTAAATGATGGATAATGGACTTAGAAAATTCTATTTTGTTATTTGAATAAACAAAGACATTAGTAGGATTACATGATATGTTAGTAATTTTCGTAAATGTTTCTCTTAATGTAGTGACATATGATTTTTTTAGTTTTTGAAAAAAATCAAGTGCCTTATCTGTGTTTCCACATTTTACAACTGATATTAGATTAGATAAAATTTACCTTGCATAATATTTATAGGTTACTACATAAAGGAATCAAAATCCATGAAAACATAATTGAAAGTGGATATTTTTCATATTTAATAGTTTTAAAAACCTGGTCAACATGTACACAAAATGTGGGTAACATACACAAGGCACATAAACTATTACAATATGTGCAATAATATATTTTGATGTTTGTACATTAAAAAAGTGCCAATTTTTAAACTTTTTGTATGGATTGACATAAATTTGTGTCATCAATATTTGATGATGAAAATTGTGTCACTATATTTGAGAATATTATAGTAAATAAAAAAATCCACTAAAAAAGGAAATATTAGCAATGACACAAATTAGTATTGCATTTTGCATTAGTAAGGTTAATTGCCAATATGAAAAAAATAATTTTAATTTGCCCAAAATTGAGTTATATGATGATGCAATAATTAATCCAGTTATGTTAGGTCTTGCATCAAAATGTGATCTTTTAGTCTCTCTTAGGAAATTAAAATTAAAAACATATGTATTTTTGTTGATTAAC
The DNA here is from genome assembly GCA_037957365.1 of Torreya grandis. Lineage (NCBI taxonomy): Eukaryota > Viridiplantae > Streptophyta > Pinopsida > Cupressales > Taxaceae > Torreya > Torreya grandis. The sequence continues at coordinate 8,491,488 of JARHVA010000059.1, read as the reverse complement.
AAAACCCACACAAATTCAAAGAGGGTTAATTATTTTTTGTAATAAAATATCATTATTATCCTATTGATCATTGCAAATGTAACAAAAGGGATATGATTTATAAACTCTCAACTCACTAACTTGCTATAATTTATAAATCAAGACCTATTTTTCTTCTCTAACTTTACTCCAAAATGACAAATTAATTAATATAATGATATAGAAATAGTATATATTTGTAATTTTGAAAGATAAAAATACTTAAGAGTTGAATACACAGGCACATACACTTAAAAAAAACTCACAATAATGGAGACAAATGACACCTAGATTTTTGACCTAGGAAACCCCACAATGTGTAGGGAAAAACCTGTTGGAATAAGTAATAGCTCTACTTCCTATCTTATATTGGCCTATAAATTTTTTTTAGTGATAATATTCAAGGAAATATCGATAAGAAACTAATCAAATGGTCTTACACTCTTGTAGGATGGTAAAAATTTAACTTTAATGATGCCTCAAAAGGTAATCCTAGTAAGGCAAGAAGAGGAGGATTGATTAAGGATGATAAAGGGAATGCAATAACAACATATGATATAAATATAGGAACTCGTACTTATTACTTGGGAGAAGATAAATCAACTTTATGGGGCATATAAATTTATAAATATATTAATTCTACTCACTTCATGATTGAAGGAGACTCCCTTAAAATTATTAACTACCTCTCAAACAAAAGTCTATCTAGTTGGACTATAAAAAATATCATCTTGAATGCTACAAGTATATTAAAATATTATAAAAGAGTTTTGATATCACATGTTTACAGAGAAGGAAACAAGATGGTAGATTAGTTTTCCAACCAAAGGGTTTTCAACGATAGCTTTAAGAATTATAAAGATGCACAAGAGCTACCTAAATAGAGTTTATGTCTATTGCATGAAATATCAATCTAGGATTTATTCCTTAAGCCATGTCAATGTTTGATACGAAGGAAAATTTTAGAAGGAACTATACAAAGACTACTCCCAATATCCTTAAAATTGATAGTTTAGGATCTAAGTGTATTAAGTATTTTGGAGAAACCATGTTAATTTTATATATGTTTAATTACTTAGATAAGATAGTTATTTGGTTTCATAATGAATCGATTAGCTCCATCATTATTTTGACAAGAAAATAACTCATCATCATCCTAAAGCATGCAAATTTAAAAATCTTTAAAATGATTCACTTTAAGGGTTGTCTTGTTCACATGTGAATCATTCAATGCTCAATATGTGTTATTTTTCAATCTTTATGCCATTGAGATGACCACTGTGCAGTTTTACATCAAACATCTCAACTCAAGGAACCTTCTAAGAAAGAATTACAATAAAGAGAATGTTACTATATGTATCACCATTTCCATGAGGTTTGATAGGTGTATGGTGGAGCCCATGACACTGGATAATGCTATAAAATAGGCTATAGTTTGGTGAATCCTAAAATAGGGAAATTTAACCATTTTTATGGACCAAATCACGGGTTATGACCCACATATATATTTAGAATTTGATAAGCATGAAATGCTAGAAAAGTTACTAACAGAGGCTTATTCATTGAAGTTTCTAAGGAGATAATTTCCCAAGTAACATGTTTGATCATGGATGCAAGGAAATTTTACAAGAAGAAAAGAGAAAGTATGGAAGAGATTTTGGCATTCTTGGTTGGTACTGAGAAAATATTAGAATACCAAGGGTGATAATTAAGATATTCCATTCCTAAATTGTGGAATGATATTTTGAATCAATTTATGAGGTATGTGAACTTATACGGTAGATAAAAAGCTTTCATTTATCATCATGTTACCTTTCTAAAACTCTTTAGGCATAACAATCTCTTGAGTTTTCTTTTCTATATTTTGAATTCTTTGGATAATTCTATTTTGGAGGTATAATGTAACAAGAGATTACCTCCCCTCCACCAAGTGGTAATTTACCTCCTCTATCACCATGCTATATCCTTGGCCTTTGTCCCTCATCCCAAACCCATAATTGAATATGTTGAATATAAGCTCCTTGAATCTTTTAAATATAATTCTATTTTTGTTACTGATAAACCTTTTGTCATGACTCAAAATTTGATTTTTGTAATCATCTTGCCTGCCGACTCTTGACATTTTAATATGTCCTCAAAGAAAATAAGTGTCAAAAGAAATATACCACCCCATTTGATTCCTCTAGAGTCTGCCTCTCTTCAAAATATGTCGATGGACCATGTTTACCTAGATCATGTGCTTCTTCCTTTAATTATATATTTATTTCTAGTGATTCCCTCAAGGAACTTGCTCTACCTCCCTCCCATGTAAATAAACATGAGAAATGGAAAAAAAAATAGAGATCAATATAATTCCACATGACTCAAATATTATGGATAAAAGAATCGATGTTCATAAGGAATCCCTATAATTCCTCTTTGAGGAGAATGAAGAATTCAAAAACAAGATTAACCTCCTTTTACTCTAAGTTTGTGGAGAGTCAAAACTTGAAAAATTGAACTTGAATAAGGATATTTAATATAAATGTGCAAATTTTAAATATAAAAGTGTTCCAATTAGAGGAGAGATTAAGTCAAAGTGAGAATGAAATGAAGAAACTTCAATAAGATATTGACAAATTTATTAAAATTAGCTCATTCTCATGAGAGATTGACTCAAGAAAAATAATGACAAACAAATGTTGAACTATATTCAACAAGAGATTATAAACAAAAGGAAAATTAGTGTAGTCCATTTTTACTTAAAATAAAATTCTCTTATGAAATTAGGGTGGTAAAGATTAGTTTTATAATGGGTGGTTGGCCACTCTTAACCAATATAAAAATGTGGAAAATATATCTCGTCTAATTTATTGTTATTGGAGAGTTTTTTTCCTATTTTATTATTATTAAAATTAAATTAACTAAGTTTTCAAAAATAATATCTTTAAAATAGAATTTTGTATTTTTTAACTATGTTAGATAAAAATAATTAAATTTTTAATGAAGTAAAATAAATATATATTTATATTTTTAAATTAAGATAAATAAAAATAATTATATATATATATATATATATATATATATATATATATATATATAATTATTTAATCAATTTGAAATGTTATTTTATTGTGAAATATTTTAAATTATATATTTATATATATATATATATATATATATATATATATATATATATATATAATTTAAAATATTTCACAATAAAATAACATTTCAAATTGATTAAATGGAAAAAATAAAATAAAAAAAAGTATTTTAAGTTTTCTATATTTTCATAATATATATATTATTTATATGTTTTGTATATGTAATATTGTGAACAAAATAAAATAAAAATAATATTTTTCAAACATAATGAAAGGGGAAGTTAAAAAAAAAATTAAAAATTCATTCTTTATGTAAAGTGTTTCAAATAAACGTTTTAAAAGTTTTATTTGAAATAAAAAAGTGGGAAAATGTAAATAGTGTTTAAAAAAAAACTTTTAGATTATATATATTACATTAATTGAGTGAGAAAAACTAAAGATATGAAACAACAAATATTAACTATTTTTTTTATAGCTTCAAATTTAAAAAAATATAACTTCTAAAAATTTCAAGCAAAAATATTATTAAGAAAAAAAGCAAAAAACTAGAGTTTTAATTATAGAAAATAAAACATACAATAATTTTAAAGAGATTTAATAGTAAAAAAGAAAATATTTAGAAAATTAAAGAAACTGATATCAATCGAAAGGATCACATACAAAATGATCAAATCTTCATCAAAATATCTTTTTATAGAGTACAATGAAATCTTTCAAATAAAATACAATAATAATTTTTATATATTAAAAAATATTGAAACAAAACACAATTATAAAGTGCATTTATTATCAATGGAATAAAACATTTAAATAAAAAAGTAACACATTATTATAAAAAATAAAAAATAAAAATAAAAAAATAAAAAACCTTTTGTCACTTAATGCCTTTAAAAGCTTAGAGCCTCATGCCCTTAAATAGTCATAGATATTACATATATTATTTATCATTGTTGTTTTTATTTTTCCCTGTCATGGATATTACTACATCTACTCCTAATATTTCTTCATTCTTAAAAATTTGCATCATATGAAATTTTTATTCATTGAGAGCAACTTTTAACATTATTTTTTTTATAAATATTGATATCGATTCTTCTTTATAAAAAAGAAGTGTACTTATACTTTGTTCTATTAACTAAATGAAAAAAATGAGTAGATTGAATGTTGTATTCTTCTTTTATCTTTTTCTTTTTTTTAATTTTAGAAAAGGAAAATAAAAATGAAACTCAATATATTTGATTAAAAAAAATTATAATGTACTATTCAATAAAGATTTATCACTCAATTCTTAATGTGACATTTTCAAAACTTGAAAATTTCAGGTTGATTTTTTTATTTAATTCAAAACATGACATTCTAAATTTAAAAATACCACATTAAAAAAATTTGGTCACTTTAAGATTTGTTGGTCGACAAATCTTAACGCGACATTTTTAAAATTTGAAAATGTCCTGTTTTGATTTGTTAGCTTGTTGAAATTTGATATATTATCAAAACATGAAATTTTTAAAATTTTAATATGCCATGTAGAGTAAAGATTTAAATTAAATTTAAATTTAATGATGTTTTATAAACTATTCTTGTAATAAGATATTATAAGCATTTATTAATGTAATATTGATTATTAACTATTATTACAAGTTTTTATAGTTTCGAATGATTATAATATATATTTTTAAAATAAATAAATATGTGAATAGTTGTTGGTTCAAGTGGTGAAGTTGCTTGGCTTATAAAGAGCTCATCAGGGATCAATTCTTGCTACTTGCAAAACTTGATACACAAAAATGGATGAGGTCAGGATCGTGCCCTAGATAATTTTGGTAGACTGGATACCCCTCAATCCTTGACTCTTAATCATAATTAAATACTATTATTAAAAACCTATATTGTAATAAAAATATTCACTATAATTTGTATTAATGTAAAATGTAAACTATTATTTAAAGGTTATATTATATTTTTTTAAAATATTGAATCTAAACTATTACTACAAAATTATTTTATTTATCTTATTACAATATTAAATATAAATTGTTATCATAATCTTAAAATATAAATAATTTCTACAATAATAAATGTAAATTACTATAACTTCCAATAAATAAAAATTGTTAAAAAAAATAGTACAAGCTTTTATGAAAATATTAAAAGTGAATTGATATTAAAATTAAAGCATTTATATTACATGTAATCATTTTTTGTAAAATATTATTACAAACTTAGTTATATTATAAAATAATTTTAATATTTAATATAAATATTTAATTTTTTTTGTTGACCATTGTTTTATGTGGTGATCTTAGGCTAAGAACCAAGGTCTGAGGGATATCCGTTCTACCAAATTTTCCAAGGGCATTATCCTAACTATTGACGCAATGGAGTGCACCTTTGATAGGAGGCTGAGCTCTTGTCTTCCACACATCACAATGGAAACTCCTCTCTTGCCTGTGGGTATGGCAAAACTGAGAGGAGAGTCTCTAGATAAGGGCTAGCTCCTTTTGATGCATCTGAGTTATTCCAGTAAGTTGCTAACACACACACACACACACACACACACACACACACACACACACACACACACACACACACACACACAATGGGGGGGTGAAAAGAGAGAAGAATTATTGAAAAAAAGAACCTAACTTAAGAGGGTGATGCACCAAACAAGTTTGATCTACTCACACTCACACTCTGAACCATAAGAACACATACATACACTTTAACTGGTAAAAGGACCAGACTGTAGGGAGCTTGACAGGGAGGCTTTAATGAAACACATAGAAAAAGAACTTACCATAGGTGCTATAGGAAAAGCACACTATTTAGTAACCTCCTTCTGCCTCTGCACTCCAGATACAGCTCTTCTTGTCACCTACAGGAATGACACTTTGTATATACCAGGTGTGTTGGTATCAACCCTGTGAAAGCATTAAGAAAGAAATGAATGAACACAAGTTTAACACTCAGACACACTCAGAGATATATCCACCCAGGATAGAGGTAAAATTGTGTATTCTATTGATTCTAGGTGAAAATTAGCAGGGCTTTGCCTTACAACATGAGAGATCCCTTCTCAAAATGAGAGATTACAATATATATATATATAGAAGAGGAAAACAAAAGTGCCCTTTTTGGAAAAGACTTTTGGTGCCCTTTGACAAATGGTGCACATGTGTTGAGAGCATTGGGAAGAGGAAGTTGCTGAAAGAGAATGTTGTGTCAGCTCTGATTTTGACTTCAAGCATTTAAAAAACATAGGCCACACCATTTGTGTACAACAAGACTGCTCCTTAAAGGCATTTACATGGTTTGTCTACTCATCAATGCAAAGTGGAGAAAAATGGGTCTCACCATTCACTGTTTGTGCCCCTTGATGACCACTTGACAGGCACTATGTCAATTGCTAGAGTAACTCCTTGAGTCAACACCTTCCTTTGCCACTTGGACTATTTTGTCCATTTTTGCACTTGGCTCTTTTGTCTCTTCTTGGCTTTGTCTTTTCTATCTCCTTCAGCCCTTGAGGGACATCTTCTGCTACTTCTTTGGCTTTTTGGGCTCTTTCATCAGTAGGTCATGGAGTTCAATCTTAACTTTTGTCTTTTCCCAGCGTCATCTTTTCCTAGTTTTGTCTTTTACTAGTTTTTGTCTCTTCATCTCTTAGCCCTTTAGGCTCCCTTCTGGTTGGCACTCAAGTATTTAAAGATTAATGGATATTTCATTGCCATAAAATTGACATTCATAGGCCCATCACCATTTGAAAGCTAATGGCTAATTCATGGTGCCCAACTTTGACATCCGTGGGCCCATCACCCTTTGGTCAATTCCTTTGGCTTTTTCCTTTGCTTCAACCTTTTTGCTTCCTTTCCTTTGGGCTTTTGTCTTTGGGACCTCCCAAAGGGAAGGTGTCCCTTTGAGCCTTGAGAAAGGTCTTTCTTTCGGTAGCTGAGAGTCCCCCACAAGGGCACATGCCCTTCGGGGTCCTTCGGCGGCCTTGCTCTTTAAATCCTTTAGACAAAATGTCCAAAGGCATTCCTTTAGGCATTTTGTTCGAAGGAATTCTTTCCTTTATTCTTTCCCATTTATTCCCTCAGGATTTTTCTTTTAGGTGAATTCCTTTGGACAAAAGTCTGAAGGAATTCCTTCAGACTTTTTGTCTGAAAGAATTCATCCTATCTTTTGCTGCAAAAAATCTTCCCGAAAGACATTGTTTTTTGCCTTATGAATTTCTTCATACAAAATGTCCAAAGGAATTCCTTCAAGCATTTTGTCTGAAGAAATTATCCATCTCTTGCCTTGAACAAATCTAAAGGAATTCCAAATTTTCTACCTTGTTCGCTTTTCTAAAGAAAAACTTACCCTTTTGGCCTTCTCTTTGATCCCTTTGCAAGTGTTCCCTACCCTCCGCAAGGGCACTTGTCCTTCGGGCTTTGGGAGACTCCCTTGAACCTTTCGATTCAACTAAATGATTGAACTACTCGATTGAACTGACTGATTAAACCAACAATGGTTCAATGGTTCAATACTGTGTTTTGCTCATTTAATTGACCACTTGAACCAACCACTTTGAACCATGCCGACTGAACCAAGCCTTTGAACCAAACCGACTGAACCAACACTTTGAACCAAGTTGATTGAACCAAGTCATTGAACCAAACCTTTAAACCAAGCTGATGAACTAAATTATTGAACCAAGCTGACTAAACCAAAAGATTGAATCAACTGATTGAACCAACTTAGTGAGCTATTTCTTTGAACCAAGCTGACTAAACCAAGTCATTGAACCAAACTGACTGAACCAACAATGGTACAAAGTTTAAGTTCAAAATTCTTGAAAGCTCATGGCATTGGGCCCTGATGTCAAACCATTTAACTGGTTCCTCCTTTTGCTGAAAGACTTGTGCAAAAAATCAAATTTGAAACTGGCTCAGAACAACAAGGGAAGGAGACCGATTTTGGCCTACAGTGCTAAAATGGTTAATAAATTGGTGATTCCCAGGGGAAGCATGCTTGTTATGCTTAGAAACTAGTAGCCTCAAAGTCCATTGGGCATGGAGTCAGAATGCAACTTGAAAAGTTAGCAACTGCTTTGAGATATCTAAGAATCAATCACAAAGCTTTTACCCCAAAAGGAAATGAAAACACACACAAGACTAAGAAAACTACTAACATGTGCAAAAGCACTTAGGGAAAATAAGGAAAATATATACATGATGGGAGAAGGGCTCAGTGATAATGCTTAAGATGTATCCCATTAACTAGGATATACGGTTCTTCACCATCCAACCTGGAAAGTTAGAATGCATTGTGTTGCTTGCACTGAGTGATGATGTATGGGCCACTCCATAGGGCATCAAACTTCACATACTTTCTAAGCTTAGCTCGGTCTGCATCCCACTTCAAGATGATGTCTCCTTTAGAGAAACCTTTTGATGAAGATCTCTTGTCGAAGTGTTTCTTCATTTGATGTTGGTGGCTGGTCATAGAAGCCATATCTTGGTCCCTTGTCTCTTAAAGCTCCATCAGCTTGCATAGCCTAACCTCCATGCTATTGCCTTCTCTTAATTGTAGTTGGTGAGCGAGGTCCAAGGCTGGCAATTCAAGTGAAAGAGAAAGCCTAGCTTCCCTTCCATATATGAGCGTGTACAGTGAGTTACCAATTGCCCTCTTTGGAGTGACCCTATCTACCCATAAGGCTATTTTCAACTTGGCATGCCAAGTCCTCTGATTCTCCTCCATTATTCTCTTGATGATCCTGATCAAATTCTTATTGGTGGACTCAGCCAACCCATTCCCCTATGAGTAGTAATTGGATGAAGTGCTAAGATAGATACCATATCTCAACACCCATTCACTCATTTTAGTTCCTAGAAAAGTTAAAGTGTTATATGAGATGATGGTAGTTGGGACCCCAAACCTCGCCATCAGGTCTTCATAAAAATATAAGACTACACTTTCTTTGGCTTCCTTCAAAGCGACAGCCTTTACACATCTTGTGAAGTAGTCTGTGGTAGTCAGGACCCACTTATGTCCAGCACTAGAGGGAGGGTTAATCATCCCTATAAAGTCAAGGCCCCATTACATGAATGGCTGCTCCACTTGAATAGGCTATAAAGGCATGGCAACTAGCTATTGCTTCCCATCAAAGAGCACACATTTCTAGCACTTTCATACCCAGGCATGGGTGTCTCTGAATAGAGTAGCTAGAAGTAACCAGCTCTCATTATTCTTATAGTTGTAGGCCTAAGAGCAAAGTGACCACCAACTAGCCCATCATGGAACTCAGACAACACCTTGTTGGCCTAACTTGGGTCTATGCACCTTAAAAAGACTCCTGAGAGATCCCTTCTAAAAAACACTCCATTAATTAAGACATAAGGGAGAGATTGGAGTCTAAAATATCTCCTCTTGGTCCTATCAAGGCCCTATGGGCACTCACCAGTGAGAAGGAAATGCCTCAAGTCTGATGTCCATTCCTTCATAATAGCTAGTTCTTCTGTTATAGCTACATCATGAATTAGCAGACTATCCTCTTTTTGCTATTTAAAGTCTGCAGTAAGGTGTTCACACAGGCCTCTCCCTCTTACTAGCTTGGTGATCTTGATATCCATGTCATATTCCATTACCTTAGTGATCCACCCTGCTTTCTTTTCATTCAGGTCACGGTTGGTTAAGAACTCCTTGATGCCGAGATGTGGAACCATGAGGTGAATTCTATTGTTGGATAGCATATGCCTAAATTTTTTTAGACTCTGTATGATTGCAAGGACTTGCTTCTCCACATATGTATACTTGACCTCAAAACCCTCTAGGCCTTGGCTAAAAAATGCAAGTGGTTGTTTAAGGTTATCACCATTTGCTTGGGTAAGCATGACAGAGATTACCTCTTCATTTTTGAAGCTGTAGAGGTTGAAATCTTTGGTGAAGTCAGGGCTAATCAAAGTAGGAGCCTGGGTTATAGCCTACTTGATCTCTTCAAAACTGTCCTTTCTTTGCACTGTCCATGCAAACTTCTCATCCTTCTTCAACATAGAGGTCAATGGCTTGACTACCTCCACAAAATTCAGAATAAATCTCTGGATGAAATTTATTTTGCCAAAGAAACTCTGTAGGCCCTTCTTGTGTTTAGGCAAGGATAGCTCTAGGATGGAGCGAACTCTCTCTAGATCAATGGTCAAGCCTTCCTTGGAAACAATGTGGCCAAGGATTTTAACCTCATGGATAGTGAACACACATTTCTTTGGGTTGAGAGAGATACCAAGCTCTCTACACCTCTCAAAGATTTGTCTGAGGTGTTTCATGTGTTGGCTCGCCTCCTTAGAGAAAATTGTCACATCGTCAAGATACACCAGCACAGTGTTATTTATCAGGCCTCAAAAGGCCATGTCCATGGCTCGATGGAAGGTGGCACCAGCATTGGATAATCTAAATGGCATTTTCCTATAAGCAAACATCCCCCATTTGGTAGTGAAGGCTGTCTTATACTGGTCATAGTCTTACACCAAAATTTGATTATATCCTAAATACCCATCTAGGAGGGAGAAACACTCGCTACCTGTCACCATTTGAAGGATTTTCTCCATGCTTAGGAGAGGATAATGGTCTTTCAAAGAGACTCTATTGAGGTCTCTGAAATCTACGCATAGTCTGATCTCCCCATTCTTTTTTTAGACAGGAACAAGATTGGCCAGCCAAGAGGAGTGTTATCCTCCTTTAAGAGGTTCCAATTTACTACAATATTGCATTCAGATTCCACAATTTTGACCTTCTTAATGTTTTTGATAGCTGAAAATTTATTGAAAATAACATTTAAGATTATTGAGGCAACTCTACCAGTACTTTTCTTATCATTATAAAATATTTGGAGGTTCATTTCCTACCAAAAACCCCAAACAACATGAGGGAGAGCTAGTTGCTAGAGATTTTTGATACATTTTCAAAGGAAAGGAGGTTGCCATCGGACAACAAGATCTAGGATAAAGTCTAGTAAAATTGAAGAAAGATCAAATTTAAAAATAATACAACTATATATTTGAGAAGCAAAAGAGCAATTCAGAATAATATGGAAAATATGTTCTCATTCCAATTCAAACAAAACACACATGTTAGAAATTCAAAGGCATAGTTTCATCAAATTTTTAATGAACAAAATTACGTTCTTGGAAGCTACCCAAAAAAATAAATTAATCTTAGGGATGAGGTCCTTATCCTAGATAAAATTCCAAGGGAAACCATCTTAGTTTACATCTAAAGTTGATGTGTAGCTTGATTTAAAATTATACTAACCATCATTGGATATAGTATAAATTAGTTCATGTACTCTATTCAGGGGATTAATATGAATTCCTTTAAGAAGATCATTTAAATATAGATAATACAAGTATTTCCCTAAAGGACTGAGTTAATAGAGAGATATTTCCCATACTTTCCCTGAGGGACTATCTTCAAAATAGTTAGAAACTGTCAAACTAAAAACTCTTTTCAGATGAAGACATATTTTATCTTGAGTCCTAAAATTACCAATGGGATGATCAAGAATCCAAGATTCATCTCATAATAATGTTTGTTCACTAGTTCTTAAATTTTGTTTTCTAAAATAAATATTAATATTTCATTCATATTAAATAATAGTATAATACTAAGATTTTGCAGTTCTACAAATATAACTAATAAATTTATGAAATAAATATTAATCTTCTAGTCATATTAAAAAATAATATATGTTATTAATTTTCTTAAGGACCATGTTTTATAATATGTTAATTACTATTTGAAAAATATTATTGATTTCATAATTAAACATTAATTGTGCATTTGTATCTCCACAAATATGAAAAAGAAATTATTAAAATTAATATTATTTTTTATTTTATATTAAATAATAATAAAATATTAAGGTATTTTAGCTCCACAAGTATACCTAATAAATTAATAAAATAAATATTAATCTTATATTCATATTAAATAGTATTAAAATATAAATGTCTTAATAAACCATGCTTTGGAATAGAAATTTTGAAACCTCCACAACTTGGACCACATATTATGTTTAATATATTTACCATTTCAAAAACCTATGAACTACTAATCATCTTCTGATAAAATTTGGAATTAGTTATCCTATTTAGCTTGTGAAAGATATGCCTTAATGGCATCATGTCCTTTTATAGGTATTTTAATATTTTCTTATTTCCAATGTATTTTTAAGTAAACATGTACAGACTATCCACATCAATATTTGATACATTTTCAATCCATTTTATTCACCATTTATGTGGTCTAAAACATTCCAAATACAGTTCTTTTTTTAATTTTTTCCCAAATAAGTGCTCATTTTTTAACCATCACCATTTTTATAACATTTTCAACATATTTTTTAAGGGTAAATATCCCCTTCTTCCCTGCCCATTCATACTGGGATTATTTTTTATATGGATATACTATAAAATACACATTCTTCATAGGATTGAATTTATTTTTAGGTGTTGTAAAAGAAAGATTGAAATAACTATCATTATTAGTTGGGATATTTTAATTGAAAATGTTATCCTTAGGAAAGAGTGTGGTTTCAATTATATGATTGTATATGTCCCAGTATTTATTTGTTTTTTGGCCATAAATAATATTCCGACATTTCATTGTAATTGATAAAGGTTTTATTTAAAGCACATAAAACTTTTTTCCAATGACTTATCTTTGGATGCTAGAATACTTCACCTCCATCTAGAAAACTATTTTCTTAATGTGAAATTATTAGTGTAGGTTTTTATTTTTCCCTATTTTTTAATTAGGGAAATTGTATTTCTTGTGCATACATGGAGTTTTCCTACATTTGTGGGATAGGCTAGCTTATATGGAGGTGTGTGTCATAGATGTGTCATAGGTGTCATAAGAATGTCATAAGTAACTCCCTTGATGGGAGTTACTTCTCTATTCTTAGCACCTTGTCACCACCTTTCATGGAGGAGTTATAGTCTATTCTTGGGGTGCCTTGTCCACCTTTTGTGGAGGAGTTACTTACGTACTCTCCTATATGTATTCCTCACTTTGGCCATCTCATGTTAATCAGAGTTTGGTTTCTCTATTTTGTCTTGTGAAATTTATCTTCTTTTGTTATTTTCAAATTGCTTTAGCATCTATGTGGTGTGCACTTGCTTCAACTCGTGTGATCACGTCTTCATTGCACTCGCATTATCCGAATTCTGGGAACAACTCCGATATGGTATCAGAGCAAGAATGATAATCATGTATCTAGTTATGCTTTTAGTTCATTTTGAAATCAAGAGGAGTGGAGTTCTCTTTGTTTTTTTTATTTTCTAGATCTGATCTAAAATAAAAAAATATATATCATTTTTGGTATTGTATTCTTGGGAATTCTTGGCCTTTGGATGTCTTGGTTGTCTTCACTTCAGGGGCTAGTTCAGCAGTTAGCCTGGGTGCCATTGTTGTGTGGAGCAGCAGAGGGAGGAGCAACATTCAGTCCACACCAAGCTTCTGCAAGTCTATGCCTAGCTTCTGCAAGTTTGCGCCACAGTCCTTCCAACAATGTGCCTTCAGTTCTAGCAGCAGAAGTCCTTCCTTCCAACCACGCCATCAGGCCGTACGGTGCACAAATTTGCAAGTTTGTTCTGTTGCAAGCACTTCTGGTCTGCGCCAACTTTAGCAAAGCCTTCACTTCTACCACGCCATCAGCTGTACGACGTCCAAAATAGATCTATTTTTGCATTTTTCTTGTCTTACTCTGCCCAGACCTGCTGTGCATTGAAGTCAGCAGATTCTAGCTTATTTTCTCTGTTTGCAAGGCGCCAAGCAGGCCGTACAGTTTCCAATAGGTTTGCATTTGTTTTTGTCTTTTCTGGAAGTTAAATTCTAGACTGTTTGCTTTTGGGTGCCCCTTCCTTACTTGGCATCCCATGTGGCGCCCCTTGGACACGTGGCATCCTTCATTATATCTATGCTTCATTATTTTTAGTTAAAAATTGACTTGTAAAACAAAATTCAGTCAATTTGACTGAATATTTAATTTTTTAGATAGTTTTGTAATTTGGGGGTTTTTCATTTAAAACTTGTATTTTTGCCTGTCGAAGACGAAGGGTGAGTCCCGGGTTGGCGAGAGACCAATTCCCACTCACACAAACCTCTTTTAGATTCTTGGTTCTATGTCGAATCCAATGAGTGGTTAAAAGGCCACTTTTCCTCTCATAACAGGGATTTTTTAATGTTTTAATGCTTTTTTTTGCAAAAACACTAGTTTACGAGAAAATTGAACCTTTAATATCTTGCAAATGGTAGCTCAGATTTGGGTGCCATTTTTTGCAAAAGTGTTTGTAATTCAATTCTCCATAGTGTAGGCTTGTTATTTGTTAAAAATGCACTATTTTATAAAGTGCCTAAAATTTGGGTCTCTCGAGACGCATTTTCAGCTGAGTCTGACATCCTGTTTGCTTTAGTCTTGCACTAATTGCTCTAAGATGCATTCTCGACTGTGTTTGACATCTTTTGAGCATGCAATTGCATATTTGGGGGGGGCTCAATATTTTGGGGGGGTGTGATTGATTTTCACAACTTGCATATCTTTGCTTTCATTCTTCTTTCTGCATAATTTCACAACTTGCAATCAACACAACTTCACCTAAATTTAGCTAAAAATAGATTCTTTTCAACTTAAACCCCTAACACCCTTCAACTATCATGAATGGAAGGTTAAAATGTCAATCATTCTTAGAAGCAAAGGGTTGTATAGGATCACCATGGGTACTGAAGTAGAACCCAACACTGATGCTGAAAAGGTCAAGTGGTACAACCGTAGTGATGAAGCCTATGGATTACTGAGCTTGTCTTTGTCTCTAAAACTTCTCTTCCATCTAGAATCCTCCCAAACTCCCAATGAAATATGGGACACCTTAGAAAAGTTATTTGGGAAGCTTGATGAGATGAGAGGTCATGAGCTTGAAAATGAACTCATAAGTCTAAGTCCTAACAACTTTGACACCCTACAGGACTTATTCACTAAGTTTAAGGCCCTTAAATTACAATTGAAAGAATGTGGGATAGAGAAGAAAGATGATCAACTCATTCTTTCTATTCTCACAAAGTTAGGTCCAAGCTATTCAGTCTTTGTCTCTACTTTCCATGCCACAAAAAGTGGCCTTGGCATTACATGGAAAATGCCTTCTTTGGATTCATTCATTACTGACTTGACTAGGGAGCAAGATAAGCTAATTCAAATGGGCACAATGAAGTCTACTCAACCCCAAGCTTTGATAGCTGGAAATGGTAAGGATAAGACTTCAACAAAGGAGAAGAAGAAAAAGAACAAGGACCAGGAGAAGAAGAAAAAAACACCAATCCTGCTAATAACAACACTGAGTCTTCACCCTCCAATGCTAAACCTAAGAAGGAAAAGGTTAAGTTTGCCTATTGTAAAAAGACAGGGCATGATGAACACAAATGCATGAAGAAACAAATAGATCACCTAACTCATCTTCTAGAGAAGAACAACATAGGTGTTCCTGAGTCCATCAAGCAGAATTCATCTACCCAAGATTCTACCAAGGCAAAAGGCAAGGGTAAGGAGAAAGAAAAGGGCAAGGCCCTTGTAGCTATAGTAGCTTCTACATCTTCATGGGTCATGAACTCAGGTGCTTCTCACCACATGGGCTCTTCACTAGTTGAGTTTTCATCTTTAGAGCCTTGCAGCATGACTTTAATTAGTTTGGGTGATGACACTTTAGTTTCTATTGCAGGGAGAGGGTCAGTTGAAATGGAAGGAAGAACATTCAATAATGTTCTAAGTGTTCCTTCTCTTTCAACTAATTTCCTATTAGTGTACCAAATCACTCACATTGGTCTAGGCATGAGAGTTGAATTTTCACTAGATTTAGTGGCTATCAAGGAGTTGCATAGTGATACTACAGTGGCAGTGGGTAGGGTAGATCACCAAGCAAGGTTATACACCTTCTCACATTTTTCACCAGGTTCTTCTCCAACAGCATTTCTGACTCATTCAGATGAAGTTAGCAAATTGTGACATGAGCGGTTTGGCCACCATAACTACCACTACCTTGAGCAACTTTACAAACATGACATGGTAATTGGCTTGCCTCATGTCTAATTCTCAAAAGGACTTTGCGAGGGGTGCTCCCTTGGGAAGCATTCCGAAGCAAAATTTGACAAAGGCAAAGCTTGGAGGGCTTCACAACCTTTGGAGTTAGTCCACAGTGATGTATCGGGACCCTTTCCCAAACCATCTTTCACAAAGGCCAAGTACATCCTCACTTTCATTGATGATTTCTCTAGGTACACTTGGATATATTTTCTCAAACAAAAGTCTAAAGTGTTTGAAAATTTTATAGACTTCAAGGCTCTTGTTGAGAAACAAAGTGAGAAATCCATCAAAGTTCTTCAAACTGATAATGGAGGGGAGTATGTCAGCATCAGGTTTGAGCAATTTTGCACTACATAGGGGATTGATTTGCAACGCACAGTCACTTATAGTCCTTCACAGAATGGGATTGTAGAATGCAAAAATAGGTTCTTGAAAGAGATGGGCAGCTGTATGATTCACTCCAAATCCTTAGCACCACAGTACTGGGCTGAAGCCATCAATTGTGCTTGCTACATTCAAAATAGGGTTCCTCACAAAGCATTGAAAAGGATAACACCCTTTGAAGCTTGACATAAAAGGAAACCTGATGTTGAGCACCTTAGAGTTTTTGGATCGCCATCCATGGCCCACATTCTGAAGAAGAAACACAAAGCTATGGAATGTCAGTCCAAGCCTTGCATCTTTGTAGGATATCTGGATGGTATTAAGGGATATCACCTTCTAGATCTAGTCACTCATGAGTTGTTCATCGAGAGAAGTGCCATTTTCAGGAGAGTCCTAGAGACTCAACACTTGACACTTCTTCTGCCTCATCAAATCTACTTCTTCATGATGATTCCTCGTCAGATTCAAATCAACCACAATAGGTTCTTGAGCTAGAGACATCTTCTTCTTCTTCGAGTTTAGATAGTGAGGACAATGATGCAGAGTCATCCACCTCTAGTTAGTCAGAGGATGAGGAGTTAGCACCTGACTCGCCCACTTTTGGGCCACTTTGGGCCAGACATACACTTGAGAGTGCTGGCACTTGGGCAGGAGATCCCACAAATGACAGACATACTAGGGGAGATTTTTAGAGAGATCCACATGCCTTCTTTGATACAATTTCAGATCCACAAACTTTTTGAGAGGCATCAGGGGTACCTAAGTGGGATAGTGCTATGGAGGAAGAATATTCTTCCTTAATCAAAAATCACACTTGGGATTTGACTTCACTTCCTAAGGGAAGAAAGATGGTTCGATGTAGGTGGATATATCGGACCAAGTTTACAGCAGATGGGTCAGTTGATAAGTACAAAGTGCAATTGGTCGCCAAGGGTTTCTCACAGGTGGCAGGCATTGATTACTTAGAGACCTTTGCACCTATTGAAAAGATGACTTCTATCCAACTCACCTTGGTTATTGCCATAACACATGGTTGGGATGTGCATCAGATGGATGTGAAGAGTGCCTTTCTTCATAGAGACCTAGAAGAGGAAATCTACATGGAACAACCACCAAGATTTGTTCACGATTCTTCCTTAGTATGCAGACTTAAGAATCTATCTATGGCCTCAAACAGGCCCCTCAGACTTGGTATGCCAAGATGGATTATTTCCTTTTCATAGTGGGTTTCACTAGGTGCCATTATGATCCCAATGTCTACTTCTTGTAGTAGGATGATTCACTCTTGATTTTGGTTCTATATGTTGATGATCTTTTGATCACTGGGAGTTCTTCATCGGCTATTGTAGTGGTGAAGGCATCTCTTCAAGATAGATTTGACATGACAGACTTGGGTTTGTTGCACTACTTCCTTGGCATCGAGATCTCATAGTCAGATTCAGGGATTTCTCTTGCATAGCCTAAGTAAGCTCTTGATTTATTGGCTCAGTTTCACATGGCTGATTTCAAGCCATCTCTAACCCCCTTTCCATCAAGAGTCAAGCTTGAGGCTGATTGTTCTTCACATTTGGTTGATGCCACTTGGTATTGACAACTTGTTGGTAGTCTCATCTACTTGACTCACACCAGGCCTAACATATCATATACAGTGGGACTTGTCTATAGATTCATGCAAGAACCTCATGAGCTGCATTGGAAAGTAGCTAAGAGGATCTTGCATTACATACAACATTCACATAGATACAAGATTCATTACATATTTGGCATAGAGGTTGACTTGGTTGGATATACAAATTCAGACTGGGCTGGTGATTCACAGACTCACAAGTCCACTTCTAGTTAAAATTTCTCTCTAGGTTCTAGTCCTATCAGTTGGTATCAAGAAGTAGAATGCTATTGCTATATCATCCACATAGGTAGAGTACAGGGGAGCTGTTAATGCAGCTACTGAGGGTATTTGGCTTCAGGCGATTCTTTTTGAGTTTGGCATTCCTATTAGGTAGCCCACCATCATTTATTGTGACAACTAGAGTACCATTCAAATTTGTAGGAATCTAGTTCAACACCAGCGCACCAAACACATGGAGATTCACATGCATTTCATTCGGGAGCTTATTCATAGTCAAGTCATTGACTTGATATTTTGCCAGTCTTCAAAATAGGTTGCAGACATCTTCACCAAACCTTTCACTGAGAGCAAGTTCATTCATCTACGAGCTCTTCTTGGGGTGCAGTCCACATCTACAGTAGCATCATCTTTAGGGGGGGCCACTAGCCTCTTCTTTCTTTTATGTCTCTCTTTTGGGGGGGAGTTTTTTTCTACGGGTTTTCTCTTTTTCTCTA
The DNA here is from genome assembly GCA_037957365.1 of Torreya grandis. NCBI lineage: Eukaryota > Viridiplantae > Streptophyta > Pinopsida > Cupressales > Taxaceae > Torreya > Torreya grandis. The sequence goes on along the minus strand of JARHVA010000059.1, from coordinate 8,472,549 downwards.
TCTTATGGGAGATTGCATTTGTACATGGGTACCTCATCAGGCCTCATTAACAGGACCCATTTTATATTTCCACACTGCCCACCTAAGCTACGCTTATGGGGGGTATTAGTGTAGGTTTTTATTTTTCCCTATTTTTTAATTAGGGAAATTGTATTTCTTGTGCATACATGGAGTTTTCCTACATTTATGGGATAGGATAGCTTATGTGGAGGTGTGTGTCATAGATGTGTCATAGGTGTCATAAGTAACTCCCTTGATGGGAGTTACTTCTCTATTCTTAGCACCTTGTCACCACCTTTCATGGAGGAGTTACGGTCTATTCTTGGGGTGCCTTGTCCACCTTTTGTGGAGGAGTTACTTACGTACTCTCCTATATGTATTCCTCACTTTGGCCATCTCATGTTAATTAGATTTTGGTTTTCTCTATTTTGTCTTGTGCAATTTATCTTGTGTTATTTTCAAATTGCTTTAGCATCTATGTGGTGTGCACTTGCTTCAACTCATGTGATCACGTCTCCATTGCACTCACATTATCTGAATTCTGGTAACAACTCAGATAGAAATACATATTTTTAATCCCCTTTTCCAACTCTTCAATCTCTTTTGGATTTATGAAGGGTTTCAATGAAGGTTTATCTATATGAAAATTTGGTTTACTATCATTCAATGTATGCAAAATTTGGATTGGACTAAACTACTATATATCCTTAATTGTTACTTATATTCAATCATAAGTTTTTCATCCACAACATATAACTTTAAAAATAGATTCATTTTTATAATACACACTTTTTTACGGTGTCCATACAATAAGTGTGGATACATAAACACTTTGAAGTCATATAATTCCTCAACAAGATATGGAGTGAATGTATTTGACCCATCTTTTCATGTTTTATAAGTGTCCAAGATATGTGGAAAATAAAATGTTTCTAATTTGCATAATGATGTTGATAATCCTCCAAAATTCCTATCTATATCTTCATGGGTGTGTCCCACTAGAATCAAAGTAATATGCATAATGTTAAAAACTATTATTATTATTATTATTATCAATATGGATGCAAATGTAAATAATTTGTGTTTTTGGTCAATTGAGTCATATCTAGTTATAAGTAGAGAATTAATGGCTATTTTATGAATGAAATACATATACTTTCAACATTAAATGATTGAGAATTCACAAATTTTTCCTTACACCCCTTGCATTTTTCATGAAATTCATTTTGTAAAAGTACATCATGTAATGGCTATTTTTATGATTCATGATTACATAATAAATCACCATAGACATTAATCATTCATTATTCAACCTTACAACAACACAAAGTTAAGGATGTGATACAATGTTTTATCCTCATTCAATAAATGGTAGTTAAAAGTCACCAAAAACCCCCAATCTTGTATCTATGTGTTAGCATACTAGCCAAAGTAAGTGGGAAATTCATTATTAAATATTGACTTTACTTTTCTTCTAGTAATTTTTATTAGATAAGATTAATAAAATGTAAATAAGGTCCCATACCTTTAAAAAATATTAGGAAATATAAATAATTAAAAATAATAGGAATATACACATAATAGTAGATACATAAGCCATGAATAGCTAGATATCATCAGCTAAAAACATGACAAAAAGATACCAAAAATACATATAGGAGGAAAACATAGAAGTTAAAATTTGGACTCCTTAAATTCAAAGTACATGACCAGCTTTTTGCTCCCAATATTTGATTTCTCTTTTTCCTTTCACCTTGTTCTTTTTCTCAAACACTAAGAAGTTTCTTCAACCACACTTTTCCTTTTGTAGACTGGGGTCCTCTCCTCTTTTTTATCTTGGAATCTCTTTGCCTAATCCTTCATATTATTTATTTATTATTACTACTTTTTATTGGGGAAATCATGATAATCTCCCTAACTTCTTCAGTTCCAACTGTATTCTCTTTGTTAGTATCCATTTAAGCCTCCTCTAGATAAATCATCATTTTGAAATTATTTATCTCATCTACCAACTCACAATAGAGTAAATTTTACATGGCCTCTTTGTATAAATATTCTCTAGAATCCACTCCATTTTATCAAATTTATTACTCATTGGGGTTTGGGGACAAACACTTGTAATTGGCTTGACCACTTGAATGTTACCATTTGAGCTACTATTCTGTTGTGTTTTATCAATATTTTCCTCTCCCATTGAAGTCGAGGAATCCTTCCCTTTCCCATCATTTGGACTCTCTTCACTTTATTATTCAAAATAATCCCCCCATTGTGGATGTCTATGGCTTCAATTACACATTTTCCCCAAAGAGGTTCCCCTTTTCTTACAATGAGCAAGATGAGCCCTTAGTGAATGGGGTCAAAATAAGGGTTAGCTTTAGAAGACGTCACAGAAGCTTCCATGGAATTTAGAAGATAGAAAGGAAGGCTAATATTATGGCCCTTAAATTGATTCATCAATAGGAAGTGGTGGGAGAATAAAATGGTGTGTTTGCCCTTGAGGGTAATGTACTTCATTATCTGAAGACAAACCTTAGGCCACTCCCTAGGTAGGTTGACTCTAAGGAAACCTTTTTAGGATGAAATAAATAGTTTTTTAGAATTGAAAAAAATCTTCATTAATTCCTCCTTTATCCTTTAATCTTTAAAAGCTTTGACACCATCACAGCTCATACCTATCAATTCTCGAATGATTTATTTTGAGATGGTGATAGAGCCCTCATTCTAACCAAGTGATCATCCCAACCTCTTTTGAATTCCCTGAAGATAGCTAAATCATGTCCAAATATTCTTTTCATAAAATTTGTCAACCCTCCTTTAACTAGCTTCCTCAAAACATTAAGGTCATCCTTCACCTTCATGTAGGATATTAGTTTAATCTTATCTCTTTCTCCTCCCATTTTTTTCCTATTAGTACCAATCTAAATTTTGTTATTTTTTTACCATTTTTACTAGTAGAGATTTTCCCTTTTTGGCTAAATCCAAACATTTATTATTTGAAGTGGCATGTATCTTCCCATGGTTTATAGTAGGGCCCTTAATGTGGTGATGACTGAAGTACACCTTACTTTGGTATTTACCCATCATGTCATCTATCATGAGAGAAACAATTTAATCATGGAATCTTTCATCTTTTCTATTTATCATGAAAAATGCTCAAAAATATATTAGAAAGTTAATATGAATGCCTTATGTGGGAATAGTAGTTTTCACGACAACTTTGAATGTATTTGTTATGCCATTTTTGATACTTATGAAGTTTTGATAGTGTTTTTAGGCATGTGGTGGCTCAACATTTGTTGCTAAGTTATACAGAATCATCACACTTGGAAAAGAAGTTGTTCTTCACAATTAAAACATGTGACTTTTTTCATATTTTAATAATTTTTTGTTGTGACATTGAAGGTACACTACTATATTTAGCTCAATGTGTGCCTCAATTTGGATTGAAATCATATTAGTAATTGATGGTTTTTTTTTTTTTTTTTTTTTTTGCATTAAAATTTTCAAGAAATTATATCAACTAGGACAAAGCAACTCTGATACATAAATGATGTGACTAGAAATTTTCTATTACATCATTTTTATGTCATATTTTAACTTTATATATGTTATAGTTGCACCAAACCTGTTCAAATAATTAGCATCCCATTAGTACCCAATTTGTGTCATAATGTTGTTGTTGTTGTTGTTGTTATTATGTGTGTGTTGTAATTATATTTTTATTTATTTAATATTTATGTTATATTATTATGTGTGTGTGTGTGTGTGTGTGTGTGTGTGTGTGTGTGTGTGTGTGTGTGTGTGTGTGTATTATTGTTTAACTATATTATGTGTTTTTATATTTAAAAAACATTGATACAGTGATATTATTTAAATTGACACAATGATATCTAAAAAAATTATATGTAATAAACAATAAATTTATAAATTATGATATTTATATATATACAATAATGTATGATGTTCGAACGAGACAAATTAATATAATCTCCCTTACAAATAAAAAAATATAGCTGATCTATCCTAAATCCTAATCATCATCCTTCTCATCATGATCAAGGTCATACAATTTGTATAACTTCATCATCAATGTAATCAAGATCTTTATCATCATCCTCCTAAATATCAACACCATTATTAAGACAAATTTTACATGTACTTGAAAATTAGGCATAATTTAATTGTCATATATATTTTTTTATAAGGTTATAATTTACACTATTAATTATATAATAAATTAAATAATGAATTTATTACAAGCCAAAAACCCCCTTTTTTGGGTCTACATGTTGAAATCCTTTGTGTCTCATCCCAAATTTTTTAACTTTTTTCACTTTTTGATGTCCCTATAATCATATTGTTGCTCCTACAATAAAATATGTCATAAAATGAAGTGTAATATTATTTATTAAACAAATTATAAATTTATGTAAAATAACTAATAATAAACTTAGAAACTTAAATATAGCATTTTTTAAGCTTATCCACCCCAAACGATGAGCCACTAGAATACCAATAGCATTTTTTAAGCTTATTGGGGTTTATGTTGGCTAGTATTGACCCCTACATTAATTTTAATAAATTCAAGACATATAATTAGTTTAGTATACAAATTTTCACCTCATTAAATTAGTTAACTCACATGTATTCTTTCTATAATTTTTAAGCCAATCATCTTACAACACTAACCAATTGGATTATTCACGTCAGAATTTCTAAGTCATCTCCTCTTCACATTTGTATTTCATGGTATGAAAGATGTAAATTATAATTTAAAAAATATTAAAAGGCTATAAAATAAATAAATAATAATTAATTTTTATTGGTGGGCTTACCCTCATACGCCTCATCATCCTATCAATTGTAGTTTGTGCATGTTTTCCAATTAATTTTGAGTTACAATAGGTTTTTTTAAATTCATCTTCAATTTTTTTATGATTCATTATTTGCATTACTTTGAGAAAAACATTATACAGTAGATAGGTAAATTCATAAAAACCATTTTGCTACACATATGTATTCTTTGGTAAAAATACCTCAAATTATGAAGAAATTATTGTCAAACATATTGTAAATAAATTGAAAAAATAATAAAAATGGATGTTAAAAATCTTAAATAATATAAATATAAAAAATTCATTACTAGAATAATTAATGTTAATGATATATAAATCCATTTAAAATTTTAATAAAATAATTACATTGGTAAATAAATAATAATATGTTTTATTATTTAAATTATGTGAGTTAATACTCATATTCATAAATAATAAAATAAATAATTATTAAACTTATCATTGTTGGGTGGGAGGTTGAACCCATTGGTTACAACAGTTTACTCTACTTATAGATTATTTTACATAGCAAAATTATAATTGATTCAATCTATTTTCCAACATACATTCAAACTTACGAGCATTTAAATAATTTTAATATTTAATCAATTGGTTATGTGAAGGAAATTATCTGAGAAGTGTGAGAAGAAGATTAAATGTATTGAATGATTTATTTCTCAATTAATGAATAATTATTATGGATTTTTAACCTCCCTATGAGGTTTTTACATGTATATTTGGTGTTTTATATTTATATTTTGCAACCATTGTACATATCTAGATTCATATATCTCTATATATGCATATTTTAACATGGTTTTAGATCTATATTGATGTGGTGTTAGTTGGAAAGACTTTGCAGTTGATTTGTTTGGCTTGTCAAGCATCCCAAACCCTTGTGCAAGTAAAATTTTCATCAAAACTTGACCTTGTATGGCATAGAAGGAATAAAAAATTATTTTTAGTCCTTGTAAAGCTTGGTGAAGGTGAATCCCTATAGTTTGATCAAACAAATATTTAAACACTCAAACAAGCAACCAGACAAGTCAACATGTAACCAAATAAAGCCTAAAATCTTATGTGACATCATAATATGGCATGTATACCCTATGTGTTAGACAAAATTTAGTTTAAATTACTCTATAGCCTACTTCTATGTTTTAGCTAGTGAAACATCAGTTTTAGCATGCCTAAAAACCTTCTACATAGCATGTGAACTATTTGAATCATCTCTGGTATTTTCATCCTCTAATGGCATCTATGTACATCTTGGTATAACTAAATTCAACATAAAAACAAGTTTTTTGACACCAAAATTCATTTTTGACTATTGAATACTCATCTCTAGCCTTGTGGAGGGTTTGAATATTTGAGGGCTTTTGTTGGCCTCCTACACACCATCAACAGTGCCCCTACCTCCCTCTTGTGCCATGGTTTCCTATGGCATTCCACAAAGGTAAGTATAATGTTTTGAAAAAAAAGTAAATATGTTATTTATTAAATAAAAAAATCCATGTAAATAAATGTGTTGGCCCCGACTTTCTATTGTTTTATTTTACCTAAAAGTAAAATTTAAAATAAATTTTTACATACACATTAAAATTCTATTTTTTTATCTAAGAAATAGTGATTAAATAATCTTTAAATAGAATATCTTGCATATAAATACTTATATAGTGTTGAAGGGAAGTTGATTAGTGTAATTTTGTAGAACTCTTATAAAAGTGAGGTACAAGGTTAAAATTCACCTATATTTTTTGTCAAAACCTTATTTGCTAAAACATATTTTTAAAATAATATAATTAACTAAAAAAAATTATTTTATTCTTTATCTTTTATAAAAAAATTACAACAATTGTATAACTTAAGACACTTGTGACTCTTATTATATATATATATATATATATATATATATATATATATATATATATATATATTGTGTTTTTCAATTATTTTTCATATAATTAAGTATTTATTATTGTTTAAATACTAAATATTTCTTTTATTACAGAAATAAAGTATAAATCACATTACAATTTTGGTGTCATTTTAGTACAAAATAAAATTTTAGAATTTTTAAACTTTAAAGTGAAGTTATTACTTTTCCCAATTTTATACTAGATGAGTCACAAACGTTGAATGGGTCAAACTATAACATTTGAAAAAATCCATATTAAATATTAAAGTATGGCTCAAAAACATTGAAACATTATTTTTAGGGCTGAAAAATTCTCGTCAAGAAGACATGTCATGACTAAACTTACCAATCCATTTCAACCACAAGAAGCATGCTGATCATTTTAAGGAGTGTAAAGGATGAATTCCTACTCCATATCATAAATTAAGAATCACCCAACAATGCTTAAAAACATTTTGAGTCTATGCACAAGGGCACTCATCTCTCAAAAAATATTAAACTTATACTTGAACTCCTTAATACTCCCATAAAAGGTGACAAAAAATTAGTTAATTTTCTTGAAAAAAAAATAAAAACATTAAATCTTAATTAGATGGTTATAATTGTAACCTTATTCAAGATCATTTTTTTACTTTACTATTTAGTTGAACATTCATGAAAAGTTTCACAAATTCATTTATATTCTTAATTTTAAATATCAAATAGAATTAAATATTCCTGACTTGACTGCACTATCTGTTATTCTTATTCAAGAAGAACAAGTGATGCCAAAGTTTGATTCTAAGTATAATTCTACTTAGGTACTTCTTATGCTTAATATTACTTCTAAAAATACCAGAAATTAGAAATATATTTCTAAACTTAAACTTGCCAATGACAAAGATGGGATCGAGAAATCTAGAAAAAAAAATTATAAAGTCAAATTTAATAGAAATTTCAATCTATGTGGTAAATTTGAGCATAAAAGGAAATATTATTATAAAAAAGAATAAATCTAATAACAAAAAATCTAAAAATATTCAAGGTTATAATCATAATCAATAGAAAAATCAAAATGACAATTGAAATTATAATGTTAGAGTATGTATTTCATGTATTTTCTCATGTTAGCTAGTGTATTAGCTAATTATTTTGTTTTGTAATGGATTTGTTCTATATGAAGATTTATCCCACATTTTTTAGTTTAACTAGTTTAATATTTTACCTTGTCTATATAAGCAAGTTCTTACCTTTGTACTAGTAGATCTCATTATCTCATATTTTGAATAATCATTTGATCTACTTTATTTTTTATTTCATTTATTTTACAGCTACTAATGATATTCTTTTTAATAACTCTTTAGATATTGGCTTCATGGAATATTTTTACCATTCCTAACATGGTACCAAAGCCTTAAGTGTTTCAACCATCCTCTTAAGCTTGTAATTTTTAGACAATATTATTCTTCTTCCATCCTCAACATTCTATTAGAATCCTTCTTGCTAATGCTTTATTGAGTTTTTTTTTTTTTTTTGGTTATGTTTTTATTCCTTATTTGTAGAATCTGAGGTGTAACATTGATATAAGTGATTTGGCATCCTTTTTTCTCAATAAATCTACCATCAAAAAGGTTTGTTGAGGCATTGAAGAGAGGAGAGGTGGAGCTGAGGTGTTGGAGAAAGGAGGGTTGGGCATTTGTTTTTGATACTATGTTGTTTGTTGTGTTGGAACTTAGTGAAGGGCATCTTTTATTAGACACATTCTACCCTAGATCTGTGAAGGAGATCTATTACATGTTATTTTTCATTTGTTGTGTGAAAAGAATTCAAGGAGAGGCATTGGAAAATCCAAGCCTTGGAATTCAGATCTAAGCATTTTTTTTTAATTTGAGTTGCATTAAAGGGAAAGAGAGGCATCTTCAACCAGAAAAAGGAAAGATCAGAGTCTTGAATTTCATTTCCCAAGACTACGTACTATTTATAGCATGGCATTTGGTGGAATAGAAGTTTTTTGGTATTACGTGGAGTTTTTTTTATCAGCATAAAAGGTGTTAGAGTTAAACCATTGTGATCTGAAATATTGTTCTATGTTGACATCTATTCTTTCTCTATGGTCTACACTCGGTGAGATCAGAGGATTATGCATTTCTATTACTTTGAGGTGTGGTGGAAGATTGGTATTGAAAGTTGGAGTAAAGGCATTTTTAAATGCACAAATTTATTTTTACACTTTAGTTTGCATGAAAGTCTTTTTTGGTTGTGTAACAGGTCTACATGGACCTAGGGGACCTAGGTTTCATTTAGACCTATCCTTTTTTGCTATGTAGACCTACATTGGCAAGGAGAGGTCATTACTGTTAGGTTGTGGAGCTAAAAGCTTCACTAGGATGCAAACAAGAGAAGTCACAGAGGATGCAGAGTTACGGGGAGTTGCAGAATCAGTTGCAGGGAAATTGGCGTTGGTCAGATGGCAGTGAGGAAGCAACTGGCATCGGTTACCAGTCGGCCAACATCGGTCATGGAGGAGCTGACGTCGGCAGCCTGTGCGAGAACAAGCAGTTTGCATGTTGAGTCTAGAGAGTCTATTTTGAGACTGTTAGTTTGCATGTTGAAGGCTAGTCTTAGTCTTGAGTTACGTGTCTAATTATTTTAATTAGGTTAGTCTAATTATTGTAAGCATGAGATCTATATATGGACTCATGGGCTATATTGTAAACTTGTAGCTAGTGAGTAAGAGAGCAATAAGCTCCTTCAGAGAGAAGAGAGAAATGGTGCATTCCTCCTAGTGCCACAGTACCAGGGTGGGTACTGGTTTGGAGAATCAGAAGGGTTCTTCGTATGTGTATGATCTTGGTCAGCATGTGTGCATGACTTTCTATAGGAAATCTACAATGGTGAGTAAGGTCTAGTGATTTGTAGGTAGTAGCAGAGAGCAGGAGATCTACTTGGAGTACGGTTGTGTACTTGGTGAACTGGTAGCGTGTTACTGACTGGTTGGAGAGGTGAACATCAATTCTGTATTGGAGTTGATTGTTGTGACCAAGAGAGAGAGGGAAGAAGGTCTTGAGGTGTGGTGAACCTTTGAGGTGGAAGAAGAAGTGGCATCTTCTTTATTGTATATTCTTCTGAGTGATTATTAATACGATTGTGTATTGTCTCTCAATTCCTGTGTTGTTTTGTATTTCTAGTTACTTATTGATTCTGGTTAAATTCCATGTTTAGTTGCTAATACAAGAAGTAATCATATGTGCTCTAATTGGTGGAGCAAGATCCTGACTAAGTAGGCATCAGAGCATGTTTATTGTTCTAAGTTCCTGACAATTACGTTGGAAGGAAAATCTCATTTACCATCTCTAATGTGTTGAGAATACCCATGACTGCATGGAAAGTTATGTGGATTTTTTTCAAGTCAAACTCCTTTATTTACTTCCTTCATCAGTTGTAATTCACTTTTTATTCTCTTAAAAACTAGTTATCCATTTATTATTTGCTTGAATAGTTGTATTTTTGCTTTAAGAGGAAGTCTAGTTCATTTGCATGCATATAAGGGCCACCCAACTAGTTATTTTTCACTTCCATTGGATTTTTTAAGTCGATGGAAAAATTATAGTTCTAATGAGTGGTTGCACACCTGTGTTCTTTTTCATTTTGGTCACTAGAACTAGTTTATAGTGTTTTTTAATTATTTTGACCCATTTTATGGAAAATCAAAATGCTTATAAATTTTGAACCGTAACTCAGATTTGAGGTCTATTTTTTTAAAAAGTGCATATTTTTTTATTATTATATATCCATTGGTGTTATTAAATTATAAAAACACACTATTTTATAAAGTGAAAAAATGGAGGGTCCTATAATATAATTTGGGGGGGTTGTCTCGATGCTGATTTTTATGCACCCTTTGCATTCTTTTTACTCTTGGTAATTAGTTGGCATGGCATCTACATGTAAAAATTTATCATTGTGAGTCTTTGACTACACATAATTACCACACATAGAGACCTAGAATATAGATAATCATTAATTTCAAAGGATTATGGTCCCTAATAAACAAAACACAACCATAGTTCACATGGGAATTTAAAAAAATTTGATATCAGTGTAAGTTTGAAGAATGTAAAGGCTCGATTAGGATTTATGTGAGTGATAGTCTATTATGTCATTTTTATGGGTGTGATTCTCTATTTAAAATGTGGACTAAGTTAAAAGGGTTATTTGGGAAGGTAGACCACTTGAGGGCGATGCAGCTTGAAGTGGAGCTTACTTCACTAAATCCAAAGGACTTTGCTTCAATTGTAGATTACCTCACAAAGTTTAAGTATTTATTGATATAGTTGAAGGGGAGTGGATGAGATAAAAATGATGAAGATTATGTATACTTGTTTAAGTTAAGTGTCCCATTCTAAATCTTTACTTCTACCTTTTTCTCTAATATGGATGTATTAGGTACCGCATTCAAAATGTCATATTTAGAGTTATTTTGTGAGAGACTCAATAGAGAGGAATCCAAATTGTCTCACCTTGATTGTTCTACCTCTCAAAAAGAATTAGTGGCCTCACATCCTAAGTCTAAAGAAAAATCTAAGGGTAATAATAAAAACACTCCTCCTCAACCTCAAAATGCACCTAAGCCCACTAATACTACTACATTTAAACCCAAACCATCTTTCAAATCCAAGAATAAGTCTAACCTATCTTGCTCATATTGTGGGGGGATTGGTCATGAAAAATATAGGTGTTTCAAAAGAATGAAATCCATAAAATATGTTGTTAGGAAACATAAGATCTTTATCTCCACTCCTCCATCTCATGAGAATAGGTGAGCACTTAATGTTGTCAGGAGATCATAGTTACCTATTTCAAATAGTTGGGCTCTAGATTCTAGTGCTTCACACCATATGACTTTTACCAAGGAGTCTTTTGTATCTCTTGGTTTGAGTTATACTTCAAATATTGAGGTTGGAGATTCTTCTTTCATTGTATTAAGGGGAAGGGTGGCATACAACTAGATGGTGGCTTCGTCACTAATGTATTATATGTTCCAAACATCACCACCAATCTAATTCTAGTGTATCAAATTTTCTATTATGTTCAGGGTAAGATAGTGACTTTCACACCACAAGATGATAAAGTTCAATCTTTATTAGAGCCACATACACTCATTGCATAGGGTGTTGTTAATCATAGTTTTTGACTTTACTATTTTGAGGGTTGTGATGATTTAACTCCTTTATGGACATGTTTAGTTTCTCACATATATTTTGAGAGTTGAATTTGGTATAAGAGATTTGTCTACCTCAACTATAGATATTTTAAGGAGTTGAGCACTCATAGTATGGTAGAGGGTCTTCCTATAGTTTCATGTCTTGATGGAGTCTGCCATGAGTTTGCATTGGGTAAACAACATCAAGATCCATTTACTAATGGCATTTATATGATAGATTCTTCACCATTTGAGCTTGTACATAGTGATTTGATGGTATTTTCTACTCCTTATTTCAATGGAGCTAAGTATGCACTTACCTTCATCAACAATTTATCGAGGCATACTTGGGTTTATTTAATCAAGTAAAAGAGTGATATATTTACTCACTTCAAAGTTTTTAAGGCTTTGGTTGAGAAATAATCATCGAGTTATATCAAGAAACTTCATACATATAATGGGAGGGATTACTTTAGTAGAGAGTTCACTAATTTTTTAACAGCCCATGGTATTATTCATCAACATTCTATTGCACATACTCCATAGAAAAATGGCTTAGTAAAAAGGAAGAACCAAACTCTGAAGGAGATGGCTAATTTCATGATGCATTCACAAGATTTACCTCCTATCTATTGGGTAGAGATAGTTAATTATGTGAACTATATTCATAACTACACACCACATCGAGCACTTGAGCATATGACACTAAACGAGGCTTGGTCTGGATTCAAGCCTGATGTCTCATTTTTACGAGTCTTTGGGATCCTTTCTTGGGCATTTGTATAAAAGGAAAGAATTGGATAAGAAGAACAAACCTTTGATCTTTTTAGGTTATTGTAAGGACATGAGAGCTTATCATCTTTTAGACCCTGATACTCATGATGTTCATTTTTGAACACGTGTACATTTTGATGAGAATTTCACATCTCATGACTCTTCATCTTATTTCATGCCTTTGTTCTCTTCTTTCCATGATTCACCTCCTCTCAAGGATTCATTCTTTGAAGATACAGGTCAAGATATTTTTTAGAAGGTCATAAAGGATGAGTATCTTATTCACATTAATGTTGCCATTACGCCTAGGTAGGCTCATACTACTATTATTGAGGCAACACCATTCATATAAGATATTCCACCTAATCGACATTATCATGCACATTCTATAGGTACTAGATTTTTGTGTTAGACATTCTCTAGGGATCCATAGACTTTTTCATATCCTCATGAGATATATGATGTGATGATGCAATGACAAATGAGTATTCTTCATTTATAAAGAATCACACTTGGGATTTGGTCACTCTTCCTAAGGGAATAAAGTTGGTTAAGTGCAAATGGATTTACCACACCAAGTATGTAGTTGATGGGTCTATTGATAATTTTAGGGCATGTCTTATTTTAAAGATATTTTCACAAGTTGAAGGTATTCACTACTCTAATAATTTTATGCATATTTCCAAGATAGATTATGTTCACTTTATATTTTCTATAGCTACATCACAAGGTTGGCAAATATATCAGATGGACATTAAGAGTGCTTTCTTACATGGATACTTTCATGAGGAAATCTATATGGAGCAACTTGTTAGGTTTGTTCATGACTATTTTCTTTTTTTTTACTTAGGAGGTTTCTTTACAGTCTGAAATAGGCCCCTCGGGTTTGGTATGAGAAGATGGATTCTTTTCTTCTCTCTACTGGCTTTTTTCATTGTCACTCTGATACCATTGTATATATTTAGTGTATTAGGGAGGACATTATTATACTATTTTTGTATGTAGATGATCTGATTTTTACATGTAGTTCCTCATCTCAGATTTTAACTATTCATCAGGCACCTTTAACATAGTTTATTATGATAGATCTTGGCCTTTTGATTTTTTTCTTAGTCTACAGATTTTACATTTAGATACATAGATCTATTTGAGTCAGTACAAGTACACACTTGGTTTACTTCAGCATTTTTTCATGGTTGATTTTAAGTTAAGTCCTTTTTAGTTTAGAATGACTCTCACTACCTCTTGTACTACTCCACTTTGTGATCCTACATTATATAGGTAGATGGTTGGGAGTTTTATGTATTTTATCCATACTTATCCTAATATTTCATTTACAATTGGGTTTGTATCTATGTTTGCACATGACCTTCATGATAGTCATTGGTAGGCTTCCAAGAGTATTTTGAGATATTTATGAGGCACTACTCATTTTGAATTACACTACACTAGAGGTTCTACTTAGTTGGTTGGGTACAATGATTCAGATTGGGTAGGTTCTCTTGATGACAGTTATTCCATTTTAAGAAATATATTTTGTCTTAGTTTTTCACCTATTGCTTGGTTATGCAAGAATTAGTAGGCTATTACACTTTCATATATAGATTTTTAGTACAAGGCAACAACTATAGCGAGTCAGCATGTTCTTTGGCTTTGTCAATTGTTGATAAAGTTTAGATTCATGCAATATTCACCCATTGTAATTTGGTGTGACAGCCAGAGTGCAATTCATATATCTTGTAACCCAATTGAGCTTCAACAAACCAATCACATTGAGGTACATATTTAGTTAATTCATCAGCACATTTAGGATGGCATTCTTAGCTTAGAGTACATTTCAGCTCAGTAATAGGTTGCAGACATCTTCATGAATCCTTTTGCATCACCTCATTTTCTTGAGTTGTATGGCATGTTTAGGGTTTCATAATTTATTTTTGGGGGGTGTTCATTATGACATCTTCCCTCTTAATTTCATGGATACATATTTTACATGAGTATCTTATCAGACCTAGTTTCTAAGACTCATTCTGTGGATATGCCACTATTTCTTTTTTTAGTTGTTGAGAATCATTCTATGGATATGTCACTATTTCTTTTTTTGGATTTTGTTTTCCCCTAGCTTCACTTCAAGGGGGGTGTTAGAGTATACATTTTATGTATTTTCTCATATTTTTTAGTCTATTATCTAGTTATTTTGTCTGGTAGTGGTTTTGTTATATATGAGTATTTATCCCACATTTGTTAGTTTAGCTAGTTTAGTATTTCACCTTGTCTATATAAGTAAGTGATTATCTTTGTACTAGCATCTCATTATCTCATATTCTGAATAACCATTTGATCTACTTTGTTTTGCATTTTATTTTTTTACATCTACTTGTGATGTTCTTTTTGATAATTCTTTAGATCTTGTCTTCATAGAATTTTTTTACCATTCCTAACACATAATACTAACATTGTTGCATTGTATGATGCCTTATTTGCTTCTAATAAAAATGAATAGATTTTAGATAGTAGTATGTCACATTATATGACATGTTTATAAAAAAAATTATTTGACACTAAATTTAAAAGAATTTACTGAGGTGATAATTAATTTTTAGAGTCTACTAAACAAAGAAAAGTTAAATTTGTAAATGTATTCTTAAATGATGTTTTCTATGTTCCTAAACATAAAAAATAGATGTCATCCTATTCTCAACTTATAAATGATAATTTCACATAAATTTTTCTTAGTATAAATGGATTATTAATAATTAATTTTTTTCTCTCATTGTTGAAGTAATTCAAAATGATGGATTATGTATGTTTTATGCTTCTTTTACATGTTGTCTTTCATCACAAAGTAGAAATGAATCTCAGTTGTGGCATGAAATACTAGGTCATATTAATTTTATAATTTTATATGATATGTATCATCATGATCATATTGGTCCTCCTACTATTTATTCTCATTATGAAATGTATGATGTTTGTTTGCATGATAAACAACACACTAAACCTTTTCATAAAAATCATGATGCTAACTCCTCTCATCCTTTAGAGCTTCTTCATAGTGATGTTAGAGTACCTCTTGTGTTTATTCTCTTTCATATATATATATATATTGATATGTTGTTACTTTAATTGATTATTAATTTAGGATGATTTGGTCTTATTATTTTAAAAATAAATTTGATGTGTTATCTAAGTTCAAAGAATTAAAAACTTTAGATGAAAATTCTTCTAATTTTTCTATTAAGAGATTAAGAACTGATAATAGAGGTGAATATGTAAGTAAATAATTTGATTTATTTTATATTAAGTTTGGTATACAAAGAGAGATAACAACTCCTTATTTCACATAGAAAAATAAAATTATTAAAAAGAAAAATTGAACCATACTTGAAATGGCTAGAGCAATGTTGCATTCTAAAAATGTCTTTAAATTCTTGTGGGCCAAAGTCACTAATACTTTTGTGCCTATTCCAAATAGAATCCCTACTAAATATTTGCATATTTATACACTCTCATAAATTTTTTCTAATAATAAATTGAGTGTTTCTCACATTAAGATTTCTAGTAGTCATGCTTCCATCTTTATTCCCAAATCAAAAAGAAACTTGATCCTACCTCATATTCTTATATTTTTGTAGGTCATGAATGAAAAATAAAGGATTAAGAGTTATGTTCCATCTAAAATACAAATAATTGAAAATATAAATATTTAAATCCTTGAGAAATATTTTTTTTAGCCTTTTATGGAACCCCCTCAAATTGCTTATTTTGATGAACCTAAATCTTTTATTACTCCGTATGAAGAAACATATGCCCTAGAAGAAGTTGATCAAATTTTGGATAACTTAAAATCTAAGAAAAATTCTTCACTTCATGTTCAAACTAAAAGACTAAATGGGTTGAATCCCTAATTTAATACTCTAATATTAATAATCTTAATAAACTAAAAAAGATTTAACACATTTATCATTATTTGATGATTCTGTATGAATGTGAATCTCAATCTTTTGAGAAAATTATTCAAGATGATAGATGGGAAGTTGTTATGCAATATTATTATAAAACCCTAATTAAAAATTAAACTTAAAATATTGTTATGCCTCTGCCTAAAAAGCATATTGTTGGTTCTGGGTGGCTTTACAAAATTAAATATTTCAATTGGTAAAATTGACAAATTCAAAGCTAAATTAGTTTTTTGTGATTGAATATGTTGAAAGCTTTGCTCCTATATAAAAAATGAGTAGTATTATATTTTTTATTTCCATTACAACTCATAATGGTTGGATTATACACCATATAGATGTCAAAAATAAATTGTGATCTAGAAGAAGAAATCTCCATGATCATCCTAAATATTTCACTGAACCTAACAAAAAATGTTATGTTTATAAGTTAAATAAATCTATTTATGGTTTAAAATAATCTCCTTGAGTTTGGTATTCTAAAATAAGTAATAATTTTAAATAATTAGGTTTCTCTAACTATGATTCTGATAATGATCTCATTGTAAAATTTTAAAAAAGTTATATTATTTTAATTATATTATATGTTGATATTCTTATTTCTAGTTGATGGTTTTCTTATAATTGGTGATCAAATTAGTTTAATTTTCAATATAAATATAAACTAAGTCATTTTTTTGAAATAATTTATCTAGACATTATTTATCATTTATATGAATGGTCATATTTTTGGATAAAAATTAAATTATTATATCTCAATCTCAGTATGCACATAACATTTTTATTAAATTTAATATGCTTGATTGTAAACATGCATCTACCCCTATTGAAGTTGATGTTAAGCTTGATATAAAACCTACTTGTGATAAAGCTAACCCCATTTTTTATAGATAATTAGATGGTAATTTGAATTATTTAACTATTTTTTGTCCAAATATTTCATTTTCTATAGGTGTTTCTTTTTTATTCATGTAGGATCCATATTTGGATCATTAAAAATTTAAAAAAATGGATACTCAAGTATATCAAAGGAATCGTAAATTATGGTTTATATTATTTTTCTATTAATAATGTTAATTTATATGTTTATTTTGATGGTGACCATGTTGTTGATATTATAGATCTTAAATCTACTTTTGTATTTGTGTTTAAGTTCAGTGCAGGTGTTATCACTTGAAGTAGAAAAAAATTATTATTTATATATCTTATATAGAATCAGAGTATAAAATTGATATGGAAGCTAATAAATAATCTATTTGGCTATAAATATTGTTAGAATAACTCTATTTGAATATTTATTATAGTACCACCCTTCTATGTGATAATCAAAGTTGTATGACTCTACTAAAAAATTCAACGTAACACCAAAGAACTAAGCATATTAAAGTTTATATGCATTTTATCTGATAGAGAGTCCTCAATGGTGATATTAATCTCCAATTTTATTTGACAAATAAACAAATGATAAATATCTTTATAAAACCACTTAGTGTTACTAAGTTTTTCAAGTTTCAGACAATGTTAGGCCTCTCAGAGTTGCCATTGAAGGAGAGTGTGCATAACAATATCATTTCCTAATAACCATGTGTTTCTTTCTTATTTTTATACCTGTTGTTAAATTGTAAAATTATAGGAATAAGTTATTTTATGTGATTTTGATAAACTTCACCATATGTGATTTTATAGAGTACCCAATACTTAACAACATATCTTGTAATGGAGGTCCATATGTTATAAAAGGATCCAAATTTATTGGTTGATTATTCATGAGAAACTATGAGATGTGGTTTCGCTATCATGCTAGCCTAAAATTAATCTAAGTAATTTAAGAATTATAATTCATTTTATTTCAAAAGGTGATATTGATAAGATGAAGGTTTTTAAATCCTTTAAATGTTACATGCACCCTAAAATCATCGTATATGGTTTATGAAGTATAATCCCTTTTGTATAAATGTGGATATGGCATGTATCCCCACTTAACATTAATAAAAAATGTTAAAATAATTAATTTTATTGGTATATAAATACCATTAAAATATTAATAAAATAATTATATTTGTAAATAAATAATAATATATTTTACTATTTAAATTATGTGAGTTATGATAATTATACAAATTAATAATTTTTTTGAAGAATGTTGGAATATGTCGGGCTTTGCAACTCGACGACCAGCTAGGGTAGTCGTGCCCTAGTTATTAGATAGTTGTTTCTCTGTGTTTGCGTGAGGCGTGTTGAGGTAGTAGAATAATCTTGAATGAGCGTAGCCGTGTCATTGCTGAAAGATAGAAGGAGCGCGAGGAGTGTAGAGGAAGAGGCTTGGTGGGAGGCGCAACTGGGAGTTGAATTTGTATGGAAGGGATGGCACTGAGAGAGTAGAATAAACTTAAAGGAGCCAAGAGCTATAAGGATGTAATTAGTAGTGATTCCTAGCGACAGGAGGCTAGCTTCAAGGGGTGTCTGAGACAGGACATAATGTTGTTTTGCAGGTCAATGGCACTAAGGGAGGCTCAAAAATTTCAAAAATTAATGGATGTTTGGAGCGGTGTGAGGAGAGACCTAAGCTGGTTATACCTTTTGACATGATTGCAAAAGATGTGGAATACTATTCCAAACATTCTTTATACTGCAAGTTTATGGGATTGAAAGTTTCTCTGCCTTTTTTGAAAAATTGGGCAAGAAGGGTTTGGGAGCTAGAAGGGGAGATGGAAGTAGTGTTGCTGGCCAACAACTTCTTTATGGTCTCTTTTAATTGTCTAGCTGATAGAAATCGGGTCTTTGAGGGGGGACCATACTTCTACAACCAGGCTGGTCTCTTTGTGAAGCCGTGGCAAGCGGGATTCAATCCCTCAGAGGAGCTGCCTAATCGGGTCCGAGTTTGGGTTCGGCTCCCTCGAATAATGATTGAGTGTTGCAGGGAGGATGTTTTGCAAATGATAGCTGCAAAGCTTGGTAAATCGGTGGGGTCATCTTCACAGACCTCAGGTAAGATAATTACTTCCTTTGCCCATATTTGTGTCAAAATTGACTTGAGCAGGCCTATACCGGATGCAATGGAAATAAGTGCAGGACCTTGTTCCTGGGTTCAGTAGTTAGACTATGAAACTCTGCCCTTTAGATGCTGCCTATGTCATGAGTATGAACATTTATCCAGAAGCTGCCCAAAGGTGAAATTGGGAGGACAACAAAACTCATCTTCACCATGTGAGCAAATTATGGCATCTAAAGATAGGAGGAAGTCAGGGGAGTTAGGGGGTGATAAAGCGATGGATGGATTTGTGCAGGTTAAGTCTAGGAGTAAAAATAGGAGACTCAAGAGGACATTTTAGGATTGGCAGGAGGAGGAAATTTTTAATCGATTTGAGATTTTGGAAGAATTGGGTACTCAAGATATTCAACTTGGCCTCCCTGAGGATGAGCAAGTAGGTGGGGATGTTGTAATGGATGGTACGACATCCTCTTCCCTAGCAAGACCAGTAGAGGAAACTCCTTTGCCCATAATTCTGGAGAAGCAAGGTGAGGGGCAATTTTGGAGTGAAGCGTCTAGAGAGCCAAGCCAGCTCTTGGAGGATGATCGGCCCTCAACACAATAGCTGACGATAGGAGGAGAGAAGAGAGGTAAAGCGGCTCTTGGTCTAGGAATTCTCCAGAAGGAAGGAGAAAAGGGTTCAGTGGATAAGGGAGCTAAGACAGGTAGGAGAAAGGATTTGGAAGTGATTAAGATGATTGGGGAGAATTTGGTGGAATCTAGGTCGGTTAAGACCTTGGATCGGCATTTCTTGAACCCCACAAAATAATTATAATCTTGTGGAATGTGAGGGGCTTGAATAGCAGTCCCAGACAAAAGGCTATTCAGGAATTAGTTAGAAATAGTAGTCCAAATATCCTTTTTCTACAGGAGACCAAAGTTTCTATGGAATTTATGATGGGTATAACACCTAAGCTTTGGAAGCAGGGTTTATGCCAGTGTATTGGAGCTCAGGAAACGGCTGGAGGATTAGCTTATTTATGGAATCCTCACAGAGTTCGACTGGTATCTTGGATTGTCTTTAGATGTGTGATATCTATGGTAGCTTTGTACATTGATGCGGGAGAATATGTTCTTTTGACAAATATATATGCTCCAAATGACTTACAGGGCAACCAAATGGTGTGGAACAACTTGCATGTGATTCAAAAGGAATATCCCTACCATCCTTGGATCATAGCAGGTGATTTCAATGCGATATAGACCTATCAAAAAAAGAGGAGGTAATACTAGAGTGGAGCCATCTTCTCTTCTGCTCAGGGACAAGATTGTGGAATTCAACCTAGTGGACATTAAGCCAGGCAATGGTAGATTCACATGGAATAATAGGCGTCTGGGAGAGGACTATATTGCAGAGCGTATTGACAAATTTTTGACCTCATGCTATTGGGTGGGTGGATGGTGGACTCTAAACTTTGAGATCTTAGACTGGGGGGGGTCGGATCATTGGCCAATACAATTGACCATCTCCTCAGCACAACGGCATCAAAAACCCCATTTCAAATTTCAGCTTATGTGGCTGAGAGACCAGGATTTGTTTAATTTAGTTGCTGATTGGTGGAAGGAGGGGCACCCAATGCATGGTACAACAATGTATGTTTTTGCTAAACTCCTTCAGTTTGTGAAATATAAGCTCCAGAGATGGAATAGGCAGACTTTCGATAACTTATTTTAGGAGAAGAAGGAGGCGCAGAAGGTGTTGAATGATATTACAAGAAGGATTAGAGAAGAGGGGTTGTCCAAGACTCTGCTGAAGGAAGAGGAGAAGGCTGCCCAAGCACTGGAGGAATGGGAGCTGAGAGAAGAAATTTTTTGGAAATAGAAGGCTAGGATAAATTGGCTACGGGAGGGGGACAGGAACACGGCCTTCTTCTTCAATTCGGTTAAAGCAAAGTAGCATGGTAATGTTACCACTACTCTGAACACAGAAAGGGGAGAGAGGATTTTTTCCACTGGGAACATTTGTAGGGAGGCGGAGCAGTATTTCAGCTCACTCTTCCATGATGCTGGGCAAAGGGATGCGGCAGCGGAGGAAATGATTTTATCTGGCATTCCTTCTATTGTCATGCCAGACATGAAGACATAGCTGATGAAGCCTATAACTTTGGAAGAACTGAAGAAAATGGTATTTATGATGAAGATAGGGAAAGCTCTTGGACCGGATGGTTTCCTGATTGAATTTTATCAGGAGTTTTGGGAGATAATTAAAGATGATTTATTGGTTGTAATCCAAGAGTCCTGAGAGAACAAGCAAATGCTATGGCCCTTGAATTCCACTTTTTTGGCACTTATCCCCAAGGAAGAAGGGGCTGATTGCTTCAATAAGTTCTGTCCTATCTCCCTGTGTAACATGATTTATAAAATTGTATCAAAACTGATTGCAGAAAGGTTAAAGGGATGTTTGAAGGAACTGATTTCAGAAGAGCAAAGTGGCTTCGTGGAGGGCTGGCAAATTTTGGATGGAATTGTTATGGCTACGGAAGCCATCCATTCTATGACCAAATGTAAGGAAAAGGCCATGTTTATTAAGTTGGATATGTCAAAGGCTTATGATAGGGTTCGCTGGTCTTTTCTTCAAAGGAGTCTGGAGGCATTTGGCTTTGAGGAAGGATGGGTCAGGTGGGTGATGAGCTATATTACTACTACCTCATTCTCAATTTTGGTCAATGGGGAGCATTCAGACCTCTTTCGAGCAACTTAGGGAATGCAGTAGGGAGATCCTCTTTCCCCCTACTTGTTCCTTTTATTGGCAGAGGGGCTTGGGAGGTGTATGAAGGAGCTTACCAGGGGGGATGTGATACATGGTTGGAGATGGGGAGGGGATCTTCCGGTTCTCTCTCATCTATAGTTTGTTGATGATGTGGTTATGATGGGCTTGGCCACGCTGTGGGAAGCCAATAATATCTGCAAGTGCTTGGATGACTACTTGGTGGCTTCGAGTCAGATGATTAATGAGGGGAAGTCATCCATTTTCTTCTTCAATACGCTAATGGCTACTCAGCAGAGAATTGGAGACATCCTTCGGTTTCAAGTTGGAAACCTCTCGACTTTGTACCTGGGGATCCCCATTTCTATAGGGCGGTTGGCTAAGGAGTCGTGGCAAGGGATTTTGAATAAATTCAAAACCATGGTTAATCATTGGACGCATAGATGGTTGTCCTTTGCTGGTCGGGTTTAGTTGATCCAGGCGGTGGTTCAGGCCCTTCCCATTTACAGGTGTATGCTTCAGGTTGCGCCTGTTAGTTTTGTTAAAGAGCTGGATGCCATGGCCAGACAATTTTTGTGGGCTGGTAATCTGTCTATGACTAAGTGGAGCTTAATTCGATGGGATGTTGTCTGCACTTTGAATAAGTTTGGAGGTTTGGGGCTTAGACAGTCTACGCTGGCGGGCACGGCTATGGCTGCAAAGCTGTATTGGAGATTGTGTAATGAGCAGAGCAGGACATGGGCCAAGATTTTGACCCATAAGTATTTTCTTGGCACCTCTCAGGAGGATCTACCTAGGTGTGGCTTATTTGGGAGGGGGTTGGTGATCTAGGATACGCTCAAGAAGGGAGCTGCCCTGATTAAGCGGGGCTTGTTTTGGATTTGTTAGAATGGGAGGAGGGCAAAATTCTGGGATTATTCTTGGGATGGCAATGCCCCTATAACTTTGTAATATCAGAATTTGACCATTTTGGCTCTGAGATTCAAGGAGGCCAGATGGAACGGCATTGCTGATTTCAAAGCATACACACTCCAGGACCAGTTGACAGTGGCGAGGTGGAAGGATAGAGAGGATTGGCCGATCATTGATATGGATGCAAAGTGCACTGAATTGGCCTCTATCTTGGCTAGATGCAATTGTAGTACCTTGGGTGGTGAGGACGAGTTGGCTTGGTTCCCGAACCCCAGAGGTAAATACACTGTATCTTTTGGTTACCAGGTGTTAATTGAAGAAAATTTAATTGTGGAGGGGGAGGTTCCATGGTGGCGCAGGGTGTGAAACAACTTCAGATGGTCGAAGTGCAATTGCTTTGCCTGGGCGCTGGCATGGAACCGTTGCCTGACGTGGGAGAACATCAGGAAGTGCAGTTTTGCTGGTCCCTTGAAATGTGTTATGTGTGGGGAAGAGGAAGAGAATACAACTCACCTATTCTTTCATTGCCAGTATACCAGCTAACTATGGCATGCTTGGTGGGGCGTTTGGCACAGCGGGTGTGTTCATGCCTCCTCTCTAGTAGAGTTTTGGATGAAGTAGGGGAGGCCTACCTCTGTATCACATTTTTTGCTGGATACCTAGTATGTAGGCCCGATTTTCTTACTCTGACAGGTATGGCTAGAGAGAAATCAGAGAATTTTTGCTGAGGATAAGCTGGTGGTGTAGTAGGTGTGGAACTAAATTTTGAGAATGATTCAGGAAACTATTAAGGCCACAAGTGAGATTGTCCTCCCCATGAAGAAGGAGGACGTTGAGGTGGTTGGTAGGATGGGTTTGGAGGAGGTTGTGCCAATTACAGCCTATGTGAGAAGAGGCGTTGGAGGTAAGAAGAGGATTCAGAGGGATGGTAGATGGCTACCCCCCTAGAGAATTTCTTGAAAATTAATACTGATGGTTTTTTGAGGGGCAATCCAGGTCCGGTCGGAATTGGAGGCGTTGGGCATGATGCTTCGGGGATGGTTGTTTTCCTTTTCTCGGCCTATATGGGAGAGCAAACGGTTAACAAGATGGAGGGCCAAGCAATTTTATATGCCCTGAGGAAGGCTTATGAGCTTGGATGGTGCAGAGTGATTTGCAAGGTGGATTCACAGATTTTAATTGACATGATTGTGGAGAGGAGACTAACGGACGTTAGTTGGCAACTTTCTGCGGTTGTTTAGCAGGTGATTCAGATTTGCTCTCTCATGGAGTCGGTGAGTTTTGTCCACATTTTGAGAGAGTGGAATGGGGCAGTGGATTGTTTGGCTAAGTGGGCCTCCAAAGGGATGGCTGGGTGTGTTGTAGAGTTGTGGGAGCAGATACCTGAGGAGATTAGACAGAGACTGGATAGGATTCTGAGAGAAGACAGGAGTGGCATGGGATTGTGATGGTTTGAGGTTGGTGTAGCTTTTTTCTTGGTTTTGTTTGGGTGATGGCCTTTGCTGGTTTTGTATCTTGGTTTTCTATGATTAATAAAGTTTTTACCCCTTCTTATTAAAAAAATAAATTAAAAATTATGTGAGTTAATACTTGCGTGTTAATAAATAATAAAATAACTAATCATAAAACTTATTATTGTTGGGTGGGAGGTTAAACCCATTGGTTACAATGGTTAACTCAACTTATAAATGATTTTTCATGGTAAAATCATAATCAATTCAATACATTTTCCAACAAACATTCAAGATTAAAAGCATTTAAATATTTATAATATTCAAGTGATTGGTTTTGTGAATGAAATTATATGAGAAGAAGTGTGATAAGAATATTGAATGTATTGGATGATTTGTTTCTCAATTAATGAATAATTTTTGTGGATTTTTACCTCTTTGTGAAGTTTTCTCACATATATTTAGTTGTGTATTTATTATTTTCCACCATTATACATATATAGATAAATATATCTTTGTATATGCATATTTTAACATTAATAATATAAATTCAAATCTTTACTCACCCTAAGCATCCTCCATAATTTTCATATCATGATTCACGTATAACTTCACTTTTAGACTCCCATTCACTTGATAATTATATTCAGTCAATGTATGATGAGAGGTTCAATCATCATCAAAGTGTGTTGAGGTCTTTCGAATGTTCCATGAAAATTATGTGGGATAACATCAATGATGCTAGATGGAGTGGCCTCCTAACATTCATTATATTTAACCTTCTACACATGATATGGTACTGCACTAATTTCATTATTCGTTATAAGGCAATCATGATGCAAATCTAAAATACAAGTAATTTTTAAAAAATAATTTAAATACTTCAATTTTAAAAATAAGACTTAAAATAGTACCTCCATGTTGGGTCTGTAGTAATAGAGGAAGAATGGTAACTCCTCGTATCGTTCTTTCTAACTAGTGGGCCTATTATGAAAACCCAAAAATAAAATCATGTTATATTTAATTAAATTTATTCAATTTAAAAAATTAAAATTATACCTCTACACTGAGTCTTTAGTAGTATAGGAAGGACATCAACTCATCCTAATCTCATCCTTCTATGAGTCCATATAACTAATAGACATGTTAACAAATACCTTAAAAATAAAATAATACTAAAATTAATTCAAAATACTTCAATTTAGAAAATAAAATTGAAAATTATACATCCACATTAGGTCCCTAGTAGTAGAGTAAGGACGTTGATTAGTCCCAGCCTCATCTTCCTATGGGTCCATATAATATCTAATAGACCTGTTATAAAAACCACAAAAAGAAAATAACATTAAAAATAATTTAAATACTTCATTTGAAAAAAAATGAAAACTATATCTCCATAGGTCCCTAGTAATAGAGGAAGGACATCATGTTGTCCTAGCACCCTCCTCCCTATAATTGTTGTCAACCTGGAGTTGTGCCTTGATTTGAAGACGTGCACGAAATGGCTAGTCCTCTATCCAGCTAAAACAATGGGATCTTCTCACGAGGGTAGGTGCCTCAACAATGAGAAGAACCTCCAGAGAAGGCTGGTTCTTGTATGATGTATCAATTAGGATCTCTACTCTATGTTTTAGACTAACATGGAAAATGGAGAAGGAAAACTTAAAGGGGAAATCCTACCTAAAGGGGGTGATACACTAGAATTTTGATCCACTCAACTTGGAACCTTGAACACTGAACGAACAAGGGAAAAGGAAGACCTATGATTTCAATCAATCACTTATGCATAAATATTTCATGGAGAGGTTTGATCTAATGACCAAAATATGAGGGAAAATGATGGAGAGAGGTCTGATAAAAGACACTTTGCAGCCACCTAACATCCACTTATAGCTTTAGCAAAAGACATAAAGCACACTTTGACATGACCTGCACAAGGATAATTTAGCAACTAGGTATGAACCAGAATTTGGGAAGGGAGAGAAATCTACCACTTATGCAAAATGTTGAATGAAAAATAAACTATGCCAATGCTTGAAATCTAAAAGTATAGTCCTTCTATTGATCGAAGATATGACAAAACTCACCAATGGCAGAGTCTGGTCTAACTAAGAGAGATCAGATTCTGTTTAATCAAGGCTAAAAGCCATTATATAGAGAATTAAAAGAGGCCAAAGATTGGCATTGAAAATTTGAAGAGAAGGATTCACTTTGGTTAACTCAAGGCTGACTTGGCCTTTCAATAAAATATGTTTTCTTTTGTCTTTTCATGAAGCTTCTTGCGCTTGAGGAAGTGAACTTGTCTTTGTTATGAACTGTCTACCTCTCTTTGCATGGAAATCCATGCCAATGTTAATTTTAGAACTCTACATGAGATGCTTGATGTTGAATTGGAACATTTGAAAGGCTGAGTTGGATGAAGAGATCAGATGATTTGATCGAAGAGATCATTCTCCTTTGCATGGAAAGCTCCTAGTGGATGCAACATTTTAACAATTATTTAACTCTAAATTTGGAATAGGCAACTCGACATTTGAATTCAAAAATCCAGTTGAAGCTGAGTTGGACCCTTAGATGTGTGAGGTGATCTAGAGACAAGCAGGACTTTCATAACCAGTCAACTGAAGCTTTAGATGGCGTTCAAAGATAGCCCCTGCTTGCATGTATTTTACCCTATTTTAGTCTGCCTGTTCATGTCTATATCTATTGGGATTCTATATTCAGATGTATTTTTATAATTATATTTAGGTCTATATTTTCTCCATTGGGATTTGTTTTTAGAATTATGGCTTTACCCCTGTTTCAACAGTTACTTCTCGCGGTCAAAATTTGATGGCTAATGGGACGTCATTCTTTGGCATTTATTCCTTTGAAGTATTCCTTCAGACAAAAAGTCCAAAGGAATTTATTTGGACCTTTTTCCAGGATCCTTTTCATAGTTAGGTTTTCTTTCTCTCAGCTTTATTGGCTTCACATTTCTTTGGGTTTTTTTAATGGTATTTTCTCTGAATTTCTTTAGACTTTTTGTCCGAAGGAATTCCTTTGGACAAAAGTCTGAAGGTCTCTTTTTGCTTTGCCTTCACTTGTTTTTTTGTAGACTTTCAAGTATTCCAAATTTCTTCAAACTTTTTGTCTGAAGGAATTCCTTCAGACAAAAGTCTAAAGGAAGTCATTCCCTACCTTTGCTTTCTGAAATGTGCCCTTAAAAAAAGTCACCACGGTCCTCTCACTGATCAAGTGTCCCTCTGCAAGGGCTAGTTGCTCTTTGTTGTGCCATTTTTAGAAGAATTGTAGGGCACCTAAACTTTTTGCAAAGGTCTTGAATTCATTCTATGTACCTTCTCGAAGGGTAGGTGCCCTTCAGGATTGTTGAAAATGACCCTTCTAAAGGGTACCTTGGCTTTTCTTTGCTTATTTGGGTGGACTTTTGGATTCTCCCTGTTGGCATGTGGGTGTTCTCTTTATAATTTCTTCAAAGTATTCCTTCAGACAAAAGGTCTGAAGGAATTAATTCCTTTGTCTTTTCCTTGTGGACTTTTCTTCTTAGCACTTTTCCAAAGGCTCTTTTCCGAAGTAAAAGCCTTTTGATGAACCATCCCTTCAGAATCTTCCTATTGCAGCAAAGGCCCCTTACCAAATAAAAACAATGTATTCTTCTTAATGATTTCTTTCTTCCCTTGGATGGAGATGTGAATTTTTTCAGTGGTAAGAGACAATCTACCCTGTGGAAGAATTGTCAACATTTCTAGTGACTCAGTTGTTTCAACATGCCTGCTATGCTTGAGAACTCAGACCATATAGAGACATTTTTTTGACCCCAAATGGTGAACCTAATTTTTGACTAAAAATCTACTCTAATCATGGCTATAGTAACCTCCTCCTTCAAAATAATAATGGAAAGACATGAAAGCAGAAAACTAACTAAAAAGCAAATGTGCAAACAAGCACTTTTTGAACAAAATTGAAGCAAACTATTGTGCTTGAACAACACTTAGAGGAAATAAAAAATAACTAAATAACCTAGCTAACCATGATAAAGTATGATCCACCTATATCAAATGGTAAATTATTGAATTTACTCCTTCCAAGAGATGGTACAAGTTGGAACGCAGGATGTTTATTAGTCATAACCTTTGATGAGGCATTTGCCTTGTCAACCAACTGTATTAGCATCTTCTCAAATGGGTCATCAACAATAAACTAATCACCAACAAAGACAAACTCACCAAGTATTTCTTGATCATTTTCAGATTGCTCATCCTCTATCACCATGTCAAGTGATACCTCATCTATGCATGGTTTTTGAGTGACCACATCCTTCTTATTGACTATTGCAAGTTCATCTAGCTTTTTAAATAGCTTTGAGTATGCAACCCAATCTGTATTGGGATCTTGAATAGGTGATTATTGATCAAATCTTTCATAAACATGCTCTTTAATAGCCATCATATCCATACAAAGCTCTTCAATCTCTTATAGAGATTTAAGGTACATCTACCAATCAACTTTTTGTTCCTCACTTTGATCTATTTGAACTGAATCAGCTGTCACACTAACTAGATCCTTCTCAATAAGATATACCTGTAACTCATGTATGACTTCAATTTGTACCAGATCCTCTTGAAGTTCTTCTACATCAAGATTAGTCTTCTCACTCTTAGATATAATTGGATGCTCAACTATAACCTCAAGTGAAGTATCAATAGGAAATTCTTCCTTAAACACATCTAAAGCATCCTTTTCACACTCTGTAAGAACTTGTCTTGTAGCTACAACTTCTTTCTCAATCCTCCAAAGAACAAGATCCTCCTAAGTAAGGGGGATGGTAGGAGGGTGATAAAATTCATTTGTTTGAGAGGGAAAATGAAGCATGGGAGGTTGATCATGATCAGTTTTTGGAATCTTGAGGGAAAAGGAATTATCTAAGGAGTTTTGGAGGGGATAAAAAGAGAAACTCTTAAAGACCTCTGTATTATATTCCTTCCACTTAGCCATTACCTCATCAAAGTCTAAAACTTGCTTGTCTGCATGGACAACCTAAGCTTTGGGGATGATTGGTGAGGAAAGGGGACTATAGGAAGGTTTAGTCTCATGAATAGGCTCTTGAATCCAACTAGGGAGCTCCCTTGGCACACACTGGGCATGGTTAATAACTTCATGAGAATAAGAAGCAAAATAGCCCTTTGTAGACAATTGGTTTAACTCAATTTTATACCTTTCCCAAGCCTCTATTTTTTCTAATGCAAGAATACATAGTCCATTTATCTCTTTTGGATCATTGGACACATTTTGAAATAGACCATTCACTTCCTCATACTGAGAGTTAGAACAAACCTTTCTTGCATATGCTAGTATTCTGAGCTCTATTTCATTCATTTTTTCTTGAAGGCAATACTACTCATATGTAACATCATAGCCATATAGGGAAGATGAAATCCAGTCTTGAGACTGATATGGCTCACAAGGAAAGTAAGATTCATGCTCTTGATAATAAGGATCATGAGAAACTTGATAAGGCTCAATATAGCTTTGATAATACCCTTGATAAGGATGATTAGGCTCATAGAAAGGCTCATAGGTATCATGGCCAGGCTGGTATGATCCATCATTGGGTTGATAAGCAAACATAGCATAGAAATTCTCTTCATACACAACCATCAAAATTCATTCATGATAATACAATAAAAATAGACTTACATGAAAACTATCCTGAACTATTAGAAGCAACTGCTTGAGCTTGGAATAACTAAATAATTCTTGAAGAACCCTACTACAACTGCAATTTCATCAAAACTAGAAAAAATAGGTCCCACCGGGCGTGCCAAAAACTATTGTCAACTTGGAGCTGCGCCTTGATTCGAAGATGTGCATGAAATGGTCAGTCCTCTATCCAGCTGAAATAATGGGATCTTCTCACGAGGGTGGGTGCCTCAATGGTGAGAATAACCTCTAGAGAAGGCTAGTTCCTGTATGATGTATCAATTAGGATCTCTACTCTATGCTATGGACTAACGTGGAAAAGGAAGAAGGAAAACTTAAAGGGGAAATCCTATCTAAAGGGGGTGATACACCAAAATTTTGATCCACTCAACTTGGAACCTTGAACACTGAATGAACAAGGGAAAAGGAAGACCTATGATTTCAATCAATCACTTATGCATAAATATTTCATGGAGAGGTTTGATCTAATGACCAAAATATGAGGGAAAATGATGGAGAGAGGTCTGATAAAAGACACTTTGCAGCCACCTAACATCCACTTAAAAGTTTAGCAAAAGACATAAAGAACACTTTAACATGACCTACACAAGGATAATCTAGCAACTAGGTATGAACTAGAATTTTGGAAGGGAGAGAAATCTACCACTTATGCAAATTGTTGAATGAAAAATACACTATGCCAATGCTTGAAATCTAAAAGTATAGTCCTTCTATTGATCGAAGAGGTTACACAACTCACCAATGGTAGAGTCTGGTCTAACCAAGAGAGATTGGATTCTTTTTAATCAAAGATGAAAGTCATTATATAGAGAATTACAAGAGGCCAAAGATTGGCATTGAAAATTTGAAGAGAAGGATTCACTTCGGTTAACTCAAGGCTGACTTGGCCTTTCAATAAAATATGTTTTCTTTTGTTTTTTCATGAATATTCTTGCACTTCAAGAAGTGAACTTGTCTTTGCTATGAACCACCCACCTCTCTTTGCATGGAAATCCATTCCAATGTTAATTTTAGAGCTCTACGTGAGCTGCTTGATGACGAATTAGAACATTTGAAAGGCTGAGTTAGATGAAGAGATCAACTGAGTTGATCAAAGAGACCATTCTCCTTCACATGGAAAGCTCCTAGTGGATGAAAAAATTTCACAATTAGTCAACTCTAAATCTAGAATAGTCAACTCGACATTCAAATTCAAAAATCCGATTGAATTTGAGTTGGACCCTCAAATGCGTGAGGTGATCTAGAGATGAGCGGGACTTTAATAACCAGTCAACTGAAGCTTTGGATGGCATTCAAAGATAGCCCATACTTGCATGTATTTTACCCTATTTTGGTCTACCTATTCATGTATATGTCTATTAGGATTCTATATTCAGATGTATTTTTATAATTATATCTGGTCTATATTTTCTCCATTGGGCTTTGTTTTCAGAATTTTGGCTTTACCCCTGTTTCAACGATTACTTCCCACGGTCAGAATTTGACGACTAGCAAGACATCATTCTTTTGAATTTATTCCTTTGAAGTATTCCTTCAGACAAAAACTCCAAAGGAATTTCTTCGAACCTTTTCCTAGCCTCTTTTTCATAGTCGAGTTTTCTTTCTCTCAACTTTATTGGCTTTGCATTTCTTTGGGTTTTTTATATGACATTTTCTCTGAATTTATTTAGACTTTTTATCTAAAGGAATTCCTTTGGACAAAAGTCCGAAGGTCTCTTTTTTCTTTGCCTTCACTTGTTTTTCTATGGACTTTCAATTCTTCCAAATTTCTTCAGACTTTTTGTCCAAAGGAATTCCTTCACACAAAAGTCTGAAGGAAGTCATTCCTTGCCTTCGCTTTTTGAAATATACCCTTCAGAAAAGTCACCACGGTCCTCTCGCTGACCAAGTTCCCTCTGCAAGGGCTAGTTTCTCTTTGTTTTGCCATTTTTAGAAGAATTGTAGGGCACCTGAACTTTTTGCAAAGGTCTCGAATTCATTCTATGTACCTTCCCGAAGGGTAGGTTCCCTTTGGGATTGTTGCAAATGACCCTCCAAAGGGTACCTTAGCTTTTCTTGCTTATTTGGGTGGACTTTTGGATTCTCCCTATTTGGCGTGTGGGTGTTCTCTTTACAATTTCTCTGAAGTATTCCTTCAGACAAAAGGTCTGAAGGAATTACTTCCTTTGTCTTTGCCTTGCAGACTTTTCTTCTTAGCACTTTTCCAAAGGCTCTTTTCTAAAGTAAAAGCCTTTTGATGAACCATCCCTTCAGAATCTTCCTATTGCAGCAAAGGCCCCTTACCAAAGAAAAACAACGTATTCTTCTTAATGATTTCTTTCTTCCCTTGGATGGAGATGCAAATTTTTTGAGCGGCAAGAGACAATATGCCTTGTGGAAGAATTGTCAACAATAATCAAAACCCAATAATTGTGTTAATAATTGATAAATAATGAAATTCAAAATAAAAATGATATATAAAAATAATACAAAATATAAATTTAAAAATTGGTATATCAATGGTAAGATTGTTGAGCTACTTGAGGGGTGTGATAATCTTCATCAATCTCATGTTTTGTAGTCACCCAAATGCTAGACACCCCATAACCCACATTATGAAATGACCTCATAATGATGTTTCCATATGATGGCTTACTAGCTATCACACATGACTAATATTTAAAACATCTATTCAACTTATAAAAAATAAAAAGTAAACTAATCATATTTGTTAAGTCTAATTTTTTTTTCTTATTTACATAGTCAAATTATCATTTTATTTTATTCAAAATAATTATTGTTTTTTTTTTCATTTTTATGTTTATTAGAGACAATGAAGAAGTTTGCAAATAAGAGTAAAATTAAACAAAGATGCAAATGGATTTTTCATCAAACTATTTGCATGTGACCTAGAAAATAAAAGAAAAATAAAAAACTTAAGATTTTTATCAAACAATGTGAATAAAACCTAGAAAATAAAAAGAAAGGCGACCAAAATAGGAATTTGTTCAATCGATTTACATGGAACCTACAAAATAAATAAGTGTCTAGGGTTTTTACAAGTTTTTCTAGGATTTTTGTAGGGTGTATTTGAAGGTTTTTACAAGTCTTCGTAGGGTTCTTATAAGGATTTTTGAATAGTTTTTAGGGCTTTTGTAGGTTTTCTATGGGTTTTAGGAATTTTTTTGTAGGTTTTAAAATTTATTTCAAAGTTTTTCCTATATTTTTTTGTAGATATTTATCATTTATTTTTTCTATGGTTTTCCCTATATTTATTTTAGAACAATTACATAGAAATAAATTAGAATTTACCTATAAAATTAAAAAAATGGCATACCTAGTCTATTTAGTTTTTAGTAGGGGCACATAGTCTTCCTCTTCTTCATTTCAAAGTGGAGCTATTATGTGTTTCCCTCTACTCATTCCCCTTACCGTTACTTTTTCCCTAAAACTCTATCAGTAGGCAGGCATCTTTCTTTTTCTTATTTATTATCCCTTTCTTTTCCTTTTTTGTTATCCCTTCCTTCTCCTTTTATCCAATTTTTTTTATTTTGCTCCCTCTTTGATCTTCCTTTTTGTTGTATTTTTCTCCATTATTTTTATCTTTTTCTTCCTCTTTTTTCTCCATCTTTGTTATCTCTCTCAAGGTGAAATTGAAATGAAAGGGAAGGTATTGTATGCCCTCCAAATTTTATTTTTGTGATTCAAGGTATTTTTAAATACAAATGTGACATAATTTTAATCTAAATTTCATTGGAATTGTAGCATTTTTATACTAAAATGAGTATATTTTTTAAAGTATTGGGTTAACACAAACCCACCCAATTTGAGCCATTATGTGCACAAAATGTAATATAGATACATTAAATAATATAAGGTATTTGTTACACTTATTTAAGATTGAATATGGGCATAAAATTTAGGAAGGATTCTAATAGGATTATGGTTTTATCTTTCTTTACACATTGAGTCAAATGTGGAGCTACATTTCAATTTTTATGTTTGATTCATTATATTCTATAAATTGTGTCAACATTATTTGAGCTTTATTTTCATTTTTATAGTGTTACCATTTATCAATTATCAATATTTATACATCCACTTTTGTGACATATTAAGTGCTCTTTGACATCCTTTAAGCTTTATACCATGCATGATGATAGACATTTACCACATCATATTTCACGTCATCTATATTTTTATTGATTGATTGATCCCATACATTAGTGATGGAATTCATTGTGAATACATTAATCACAAACTATTTTTTTGATTGTTTAATTCATGTCTTTAATATTGTGTCGCCCATTAAGTAATAAACAAATGGAAGTTTTGGAAATAAAATCATGCTTGCAACAAGGTTTCTTGCTTATATCTTTCAAAAAAATAGAAATTTATTTATCCTAAACAAATATTAGATGTGATGAACTAATTAGAGTTGCATTCAAATTTTATGTTTGTGACACTGGTAAGCTCTTCTTATCACCTTTTTAGTATGACTAAAATCAAAGGCACCAAAATTAACTGGATATACCAATTGGATTTTTATGTTTATAAGGTATTCCACATATTGGCCTCCACTTTTTGGGACTTATTTTAATTTGACACCTATAGGAGAACCACTAATATAGGTCAATTTGATAGTAATTCATTGTATGATAAATCCTTCCCAAAAGTAGAAACCTTTGCAAGGAGATTTGAATACTTTATTGATATGAACATCAATGTTATTTATATCTAGTCTTTAAATCAAATCTTGTTTCCTTTAAGCACATTTAAAATTGTTACATATACAATAAACTTTCTCCCAAATGAAAATATATGGATCAACTTGGATTTAATGCCTGTGAATTTCAAATTGTATGCACCACCCTATAGTGATTGTAAAAATTATAATTGGTAAATATCTATAGCATATAATGAACACCATGTTTTTGGAGCCACCAATTTTTTATTGACCAAACTAAAGGTGTGCCGAGTTGTAGCAAGGTCAATAAATTGCCATTACCTTTTCATCCATTACCTTAAACTTCATGGGTCCCAATTTCTCTCCACAAATTTTACAAATTTTTATCAAAAAAGATATAAACCCTTTGAATATTTCACCAACCATGAAGAACATGTGTGTTTAAAACCCACATTCTTTACAGTGAATTCATTTTTATATTTAGGACTAATAACATTGGTGTTTTCATTACCATCACTATCTTCCTCTTCCATCACACTATCATCCTCTAGTCACTACCTAGGGTAGAATGTTTATGATCAACACTAGTGGGTGATATGGATAAAATTTAGATTCCATCATAAAATTGATTGATGCCAAGGTTTGCCACTAAAATAAGAAGGTTTTTAGGAGTAATACACTACATGTTGGATTTTATTCAAACTTTATTTGCAATAGTTACACCTTTATATTAAACTAAAATAATGGTTAAGAATTTCAAGTTGGGTAAGGAACATGATATTTTATTTTATTCTTTGAAATATAAAATTATCCTTACATTGTTCCTTACTCTTCTTAATTTATAGCAAGCATTCAAAGTGAAAATAGTTGCAAGTGAATATGCTATGGGGGAAGTTTTTTTCAAGGAAGTAAGTTAGTTTGTTATCATTTATATGTATATTATTTTTTAGTAAGGGGGTATAATGTTTATGATAGATAAATGTATTCACTAATTCAATATATAAATAAATGGAAATGTTAATTATTAGGTAAAGAAAATATTATGAACATTGACCATAAACCTATTCAATATTTTCAATCATAAACTAAATTTTAGTAATAAATACATTACAAGTGGATTTGGATTTCTCCAACAATTCCATTTCAGGATTAATTAAAATAAGGGTAACACAAATATTTTGGTGGATATGTTATCTATGCCACCAACAATATAAGTTTCAACATTGGAAATAATCTCACAAATAA
The DNA here is from genome assembly GCA_037957365.1 of Torreya grandis. Classification (NCBI taxonomy): domain Eukaryota; kingdom Viridiplantae; phylum Streptophyta; class Pinopsida; order Cupressales; family Taxaceae; genus Torreya; species Torreya grandis. Next base: position 8,436,151 of record JARHVA010000059.1, on the reverse strand, counting down.
AGCCTTTCAAAAAAGAGGATATGAGGAAGCATTTACACAATATGTGGACTTTGGGAAGACATTCCACCTATTGTAAGTCAATAAGGTATAAAATAAAGGCAAGTATGGATGCTATCTCCAGGATTTGCTACTCTACATGTGTGATAAGTTATGTGTGCCAAAGAAGGAAAGACTAATATTAATGATGGAGTCACTTCTAAGGTTTCAATACACTTTGGTGTTGTTAATATTATGGCACATTTACAAAAGTATGTTTATTGTACTAATATTCAATTAGAAGTTTTCAAATTCATTAGAGGATGTAAAATATGTTATACAAGAAATCATAAGACTAGAAGGGAAGGATTGTACATGCCACTACATATGATTATTAGGCCATATGAAAGCTATCTATGGATTTTATGGGTTGATTGCCTATGTCCAAGCATGGCCATGACTATGGGTATGTTGTTTTAGATAGATTCAACAAAATATGTGTTTTTATTGAATCCAATGAAATAACAAAAGGGCATGAAGCAGCTGAAATATTATTTTATAATATTTGGTTGAATTTTAGATTGCCTAAGTCTATCATAGTATTTAGAGAATCAATATTCATGGATAAATTATATACCAAATTATGGGGAAAGATAGATACTAAGATAAAATACAGTAACAAGTTCCATATTCAAATTGATGGACAAATGGAGGTGGTAAAAAAGAGTTTGGTTCAACTAATAAGAGGTTGTAATAGCAAGTATTTAAGGAATTGGGATGAGTATTTGTCATACAATAGAGTAGTACACACATCCAATAGTAATTCACCATTTGAAACATGTTTGAGTTATTTGTCAACTAATCCACTTGATGTTGCATTGGTTAAAAAGAAAGGATTAAGATGAAAGATTCAAAGGTGATAAGAGATAAAAATTTCATTGAGAGGATTAGGAAAATACATATCTAGGTAAAAAATTAGTTTTAAAACTCTCAAGCAAAGTAAAAATCAAGGCATTAAAAGTATCACCAAGAGCACACATTAAAGGTAGGTGACAAGTTATGGTTTTTTTGACACAAGAGAGACTTCAATCATAAGATAGGAAGTTTGAGTCACTAAAGTATGACCCATTTATCATTTTGGAGCAAATTGGTGAGAATGATTTCAAACTCGGCCTACCTTATTCATGTAAATGTACACAATCATCAATTGTGAGAACTTTCATTTGTATGAACCATCCATGCTATATGAGGATAAAGAAGAAAATTTGATACCTTCCATAGATTACTTGGTTGTGGATGCATAAGGAGAGTTGGAAGAAGATGTAGTATTGTAGTGTAGAGTAAGAGAGACACACAAAATATCACAATAGTCTTGGAAGAATAGACTCAAGGGGAAGACACCAATGAAATCCAAGTGGTACTCCAAGGAGAAGGTGGAATAGTTATTTCCAATCTTCTCCCTTACTAATAAATATTTTATGGGACTAAAATACTTTTAATAAAGGAGGTATAATCCATAGGGATCCAAAAAATAATCCATTCAATAGGAAGTAAATGATAGACCCAATTTCAATCATCATCATAAATTCAAATGGAGAAGTTCTAACATTGGTGTTAAAAAACCATTTTATGTAGGTGACAGTTATCCAACAATTGATTCATATAGGTGATAGTTATGTAATAACCAATTCTTATAAGCAATGCAATAGTTTCATAATTTATAATTTGCTTAAACCAGTGGTTATGTCTGTAGTAACCAAAAGGGTCCCTTATAAAATATAAACAATGTATCTTCAATTTATCAGACAGTTGGAGGTCTTTTTATGCCAAAAAGGACATACCCAAGGGATATAATAAGGACAACACATATGTAAGAAGTAATAAGTGAATAGATCAAGTGTATAAATATTTTAGGAAGGATTGGAATGATGAATTAGTGAGGATTATTTTTTGATTATGATATTTATATAATGCATTTAGTGTATTATTATCTTGGACTCAATCAACTTGGTGAGTTCCTTTCGCATGAGAGGTTTAATCTTTGGGTTGACATGCCTTTTCTTCTTCTTGATCGGCTTGTCACCTTCCTCTAGTTTAATGGTATGTTGGGCCAAACTTGGGTCAAAACCCTTCAAATCGCTATATTCCCAAGCGAAGACATCAACAAACTCTTAGCACAAAAAGGTGAAGGCCTACCTTTCATGGTCCGTGCACACTTTCCCAAGTGTAAGCAACTTATTCTTGAATATTTCAATCTTCTCATGGTGCTCCTCTTTCATTGTGATGCTTGCCTTATTGCTTTTCAACTGGTCATATTCATTGAAGATAATCTCTAGAGTGACCAAGCCTTTGGGAAGTTTATTGTTCTTTAGCTGAATAATTTGGCTGCCATACTGCTATTGTAGCTTAGCCTAGTTTTTAGCAGTGAACTCAGCTTCTTCTTGTAAGAAGAGTGCTATTTGCTGGTCACTATCAAACACCTACCAGTTAGTGATGTTGTCAGGTATAGAGGGCTAGATCACTACCTTCAAGTGGTGTGAACTGCAATCTCAGCCTATTGCCCTAGGGATATCAAACTAGGCACCAACTATTGCCAGCCTATCTGCTTGCTTGTTATGCTTTCTAAGAATAGAGGTAACATTGAAAGTACGTAAATTCTCCACTAAGGACTTAAGTAAAGGATTCTTTGTCATATTTTGGTTCCTTACCTGATTCACAATTAGCTCACTATCACCAAAAACTTACAGCTCTTTGATTCCTCTTTTCCTCACCCACTCCAAACCATGGATGAGGGATTCGTACTCTAAAACATTGCTCGTGCAAGAAAATTAAAACCTAAAAGTTGAAAAGTATTTCTCTTTTGAAGGAGAAACTAGCACCACTCCACCACCAGTTCCCAACTTACTTCTTGAGCCATCAAAGAACATCTGCCATAAACCTAAGCTTTCTTGGCTTGCTTTCATCAAATTTGGTACAAAAGTACCCTCTTCGTGCATGTAATAAATCCCAAGGCTTGCCTCCTCTATGAATTTGTAAGGATCATGCTCAAAGTTGTCACTTCCCCATTCATCTAAGAGCAGGTCAACAACTCCTTCAAGGGCAGAGGATGGAGATTGGTCCATTTAGAATTCTTCTTGGTCAATAATGGCATAACTGACATTTTTTACCTTGAGTGAGTATGGTTTCAGATGATCTCTATGGAGTGGCTCTAATTCAATCTTGACATTAGTCCCATACTTAGTTATAAAAACTAGATAGGACCAGTTTGCTACTATGTAGCCTTCTATCTTAGATGTGACATCCCTGGACAAGCAAATAGCAAAGTAAGGAGGGACATCCACCACTACCACATCGTGGGGAATTGAGAAGGTTGGGTAGGCATGTAGCATCAAGCTCAAACCTTTCACCGCCCTAAGTGTCTTTTCTAGTGTTCCATCTAGCTGTAGGACTCCCTTAGTCATTTCTTTATATTTTATCCCCAGCTTATCAACTATGCATTTGGGCATTATTGAGGTGCTTGCTCTACTGTCAATGATGCAATTGTGCACCAAGAAATCTCTTATGACCAAGGACAAATAAAAAGGGGGAACCTTTTCTTATTTCTTAACTTGGCTTGATGTGGAAGGCTGCCCATTCATCATCATAATGTTATCAACTTTTGTTGGGATAGCTTGTTCATTCAGCTCATGCAATTATTTTTGTAGCATGTCCTTTTGTCCTGGTATTGATAATGAATCCCACAAAGAGATGTTCATGTGTATCTTCTTCATTTGGTCTACCATGTTGACTCGAGGTTTACCTTCTTTTAGATTTTCTTTGAGATTACTTACAACCTGAGGTGCAGGCCGAGGAGCTGAAGGTGCAACCAACAGTCTAAAATTTGGAAAATTTTGGTTTACATGTGATGAAGAAGGTGGTACTAACATTTGAGCAGCTACTTGAGCCTCTTCCAATGCTCTCCTTTTGGACCTTTTGTTGGCTATGACATAGTCACCCTAATTGTCTACACTACCCATGTAATTGACTGCATAAAACTCACCCTCCAGGTGATTCATGAGAGTAGAATCAGGCTAAGTCTGACTACTACCCATGCCAGGTTACACTAAAGCCTCAAAGCTTGAGAATTAGGCAGCTACTTGATTATCTTATACATTTGTGTAGTGATTCGGCATTTCATTTGTATAAACAACCTGATCTTGACCATATCCCATGGTTGAGCAACTGGGCTATTCTTGTACCAAATTATTTTGAGTGGGTGCTAGAGCCTTGGATGATGAAGGAGCACCTGGATTATAGCCTTGAAAAGGTCTATCCTATGCAAACTGACCCTACTCTTGATTGTAATTTTGGAAAGGTGGTCTATTTACTTGACCATACTGCTAATATCCTTGATTTAGTCAATTACCTTGAGCTTGCTGCCTTTTAAGAGCCACTAGTTCATTTGTTATGCTTTGTAATAGACTTTTGACTTCATGGAGGTCATTTGATGAAGTACCACTTGGCTTTTCTATGCCACGTAGAAGAGCTAAGGTGGGAGCAGTAGTCTGGATTAGAGGCAATAATTTAGGAAAGAGTAGCATATGAGGCATAGGAGCTATTTTTCTAGCCTACACCAGGGAATTCTCAGCCGCTATAGCTATGTCATAGGTAGTAGGCAGCACATGTCCTCCCATGGACTATATCATAACAACAATGTTGCTGTTCAACACTTTTAAATAATATAGGAAAGCATAGCTCAGAGTCAGCCTTACCAAAATGGGGATTCTATCCCATGTCTTTTGAAATCAAGTATTGAAATCTTGCATGAATTCATGTGGAACTCTTTTCATAGTGGTTAGTTGCTCGACAAGTGAGAGGTGGTCACTCTTCTCCCCAAATTGGTTTGTTAAAAGGGTGCCCAATTCATTCCAAGAATCGACTAAATTCATGGGGAAAGCCCCATACTAGTCCAAAACTTTGCCTTTGAAAGACAATGCCAACAATCTGATCACAACATTTTCCTTAGTGACATTGTGAATATTACAGAGGTTAGAAATATTTTTGATGTGTTCAATAGCGGTAATGGGCCCCTCTCCATTAAAATGAGGCACACTTTTAAGGACTACTACTGGAATTGGGTCATAATGCTGGAGATTTAAAGGACTCTAACCATGAAAGGCCACAAAAGGTAAAGCCATAGCTATGACAGGATTCAACTGAGGCCTTCTTATGTAGGTGTGTCTTATAACAGGTCTAGGAAGGTGATTTGTTGAATAAGGATGAGTCCTCTCGAACCTTAGTCACTTTGCTAAGTTCAAAGGCAATTCAAAAAATTTGAAAGGGACACCCTTAACAATAGATCATGTGGTGATTTTTGGCATAGGAGGTTAGACTAGTCTTTGGTTAGAAACTGATGTTCTTACCAGTGGAGTCACTAGATGCTGAAAATGGTTGATTTTGCTGTAATAGGACCAACATCAATCCTAGAACACAACTGAGTGTTAAAACTTGGTCCCACTAAGCATGCCAAAAACTATTGACGCAATGGAGTGTACCCTTGAATGGAGGCTGAGCTCTTGTCTTCCATGCATCACAATAGAAACTCCTCTCTTGCCTATGGGTATGGCAAAATTGAGAGGAGAGTCTCTAGATAAGGGCTAGCTCCCTTTGATGCATCTGAGTTATTCTAGTAAGTTGCTAATACATACATACATACATACATACATATATATATATATATAATGGGGGTGAAAAGAGAGAAGGATTACTGAAAAATAGAACCCAACCTAAGAGGGTGATGCACCAAACAAGTTTGATCTACTCACACTCACACTCTGAACCATAAGAACACATACATACACTTTAACTAGTAAAAGGACCAGATTGCAGGGAGCTTGACAGGGAGGCTTTAATGAAACACATAGAAAAAGAACTTACCATAAGCACTCTAGGAAAAGCACACTATCTAGTAACCTCCTTTTGCCTCTACACTCCAGATACAACTCTTCTTGTCACTTGTAAGAATGGTGCTTTGTATATACCAGGTGTGTTGGTATCAAGCCTATGAAAGCATTAAGAAAGAAATGATTAAACACAAGTTTAACACTCAGACACACTCAGAGATATATCCACCTAGGATAGAGGTAAAAATGCGTATTCTATTGAATCCAAGTGAAAATTGGTAGGGCTTTGCCTTACAACATGAGAGATCCCTTCTCAAAATGAGAGATTACAATATATATAGAGAAGAGGAAAACAAGAGTGCCCTTTTTGGAAAATAATTTTGGCACCCTTTGACAAGTGGTCCATGTGTGCTAAGAGCATTGGGAAGAGGAAGCTACTGAAATAAAATGCTATGTCAGCTCTGATTTTGACTTCAGGCATTTAAAAAACATAGGCCATGCCATTTGTCTACAAACAAGACTGCTCTTTAAAGGAATTTACATGGTTTGTCTGCTCATCAATGTAAAGTGGAGAAAAATAGGTCACACCATTCACTATTTGTGCCCCTTGATGACCACTTGATAGGCACTATGTCAACCACTGGAGTAACTCCTTGAGTCGACACCTTCCTTTGCCACTTGGATTGTTTTGTCTATTTCTGCACTTGGTTCTTTTATCTCTTCCTGGATTTGTCTTTTCTATCTCCTTCGGCCCTTAAGGGCTATCTTTTGCTACTTTGGCTTTTTGGGATCTTTGATTAGCATGTTGCTGAGTTCATTCTTAACTTTTGTCTTTTCCCAGCGTCATCTTTTCTTGTTTTTGTCTTTTGCTAGTTTTTGTCTCTTCATCTCTTAGCCCTTTGGGCTCCCTTCTAGTTGGTGCTCAAGTATTTGAAGATCAATGGATATTTCATTTCCATAAAATTTATGTTCATGGGCCCGTCACCATTTGAAAGCCAATGGCTAATTCATGGTGCCCAACTTTGACATCTGTAGGGCCGTCACCCCTTGGTCAATTCCTTCAGCTTTTTCCTTTACTTCAGCATTTTTGCTTCCTTTCTTTTAGGATTTTGTCTTTGGGACCTCCCGAAGGGAAGGTGTCCCTTTAGGCCTTGAGAAAGGTCTTTCTTTTGGCAGTCAAGAGTCCCCTGCAAGGGCACCTACCTTTCGGGGTCCTTCAGCGGCCTTGCTCTTTAAATCCTTCAGACAAAATGTCTGAAGGAATTCCTTCAGGCATTTTGTCTGAAGGAATTCTTTCCTTTATTCTTTCCCATTTATTCCCTCGATCTTTTTATTTTGGGAGAATTCCTTCAGACAAAAGTTTGAAGGAATTCCTTTAGACTTTTTGTCCAAAAGAATTCGTCCTGTCTTTTGCCGCAGAAAATCTTCTCGAAAGACATTGTTTTTTGCCTATGAATTTCTTTGGACAAAATGTCTGAAGGAATTCCTTCGGTCATTTTGTCTGAATAAATTCTCCATCTCTTGCCTTGAACAAATCTGAAGGAATTCCAACGTTTTTGCCTTGTTCATTTTTCCAAAGAAAAACTTACCCTTTCGGCCTTCTCTTTGATCCCTTTGCAAGTGTTCCCTGCCCTCTACAAGGGCACTTGTCCTTCAAGATTTGGGAGACTCCCTTGAACCTTCTGATTGAACTGAATGATTGAACTACTCGATTGAAATTCTCGATTGAACTGATCAATTGAACTAACAACGGTTCAACGGTTCAATGGTTCAATGGTTCAATACTGTGTTCTGCTCATTCAATTGACCACTTGAACCAACCACTTTGAACCATGCTGACTGAACCAAGCCTTTGAACCAAGCTGACTGAACCAACACTTTGAACTAATTTGACTGAACCAAGTCATTAAACCAAACCTTTGAACCAAGCTGATGAACCAAATCATTGAACCAAGCCAACTGAACCAAAAGATTAAATCAACTGATTGAACCAACTAAGTAAACTATTTCTTTGAACTAAGCTGACTGAACCAAGTCATTGAAGCAAATCGACTGAACCAACAATGGTTCAAAGTTCAAGTTCAAGTTCAAAGTTCTTGAAAGCTCATGGCATTGGGTGCCAATGTCGAACCATTGAACTGGTTCCTCTTTTTTCTAAAAGACTTATGCAAAAAATCAAATTTGAAACTGGCTCAGAACAACAAGGGAAGGAGACCAATTTTGGCCTGCAGGGCCAAAATGGTTAACACTAACATTATCCTTTATATCATGTCATGTTTTTATGGTAATGAGAATTGATCCCTGGTGGGCTCTTTGTGAGCCAAACATCTTTACCAGTTGAACCAACCACTATTCATAATTACTAAAGTTTAAAATATATAAAACTTAATACAAATTTTTAGTACATTTTTATTATTATTTAGTATGAATAAAGGTGAGGGGTTTGAAAGGCCCCACAACCCTATACAATAGAGAATAAAAATATTACAATACCAACTCACTTGGAATGCCTCTACCTAAAACTCACATAAAAATACAAGAACAACACTAAAACCAATGAAGAACAGATCCACACAACAGTGGATCAAATAACAACAAATAGTTTGAAAAACTTCCTCCCACCTTCAACCTTCTTTTTTCCTTTTCTTAACTTGTTTCCTTCCTTCTAGATTCTATTCGAACATTTTGGTTCTACATTAAATTTTACATTGGCCTTTATTCTTGAACCATAAAGTTTTGATCATTTTTTAAATCTATAATAAAATTGATTACCTTTAAAATCTTCTGAGTTCCTTTAGCCACCTCCTTGGTTGTTTCCTTGATTTGAGTTTCTCTTCGATTAAGTTTGCCTCTTTTAATATCCATATCTAATTCAATATTATATTTACTTGTTATGATGTTTATTCCACTAACATCTTGATCTAAGGTTAGTGATTTTCCTCAGTCTTAGGGTATCCTTGTAATCCTTAGTATAATTTTTATTACAATAATAAATATAAATTTTAAACTTTAATTACATTATATTGAATGTAGTAATAAATAAAAAATAATTAACCTCTCAAATATTAGTTTAAAAATATCAATTCAATTAAATTTATTTTTTAAACTTATTGTAATATTAAATTTAAGCTATTATTATAAGATTATATTATATATTTTTATTATAATATGTTAAATGTAATAATAAATTAGTCACAATGAACCTTCATTAAAAGATATTAAGTTGAATAATATGTTAGAAATAAATACTTATCAAATATCAAATTTAGATATATTGGTTAAGTCATTTTATATACAAAGTTTAGGTCAATGAACAATGTATTTATATTGCATTCATAGTGTAAATATATGTCAATCATCTTATCTAAATATTTACAATTTAGAATTCATGTGCCTAATGTATGAAAATTTTCATAAAGTTATTTTATAGTGGGTGGTCTCTCACTCTAAACATTTAGAGTGGCATTTCACCTACTCTCAAAACTCTCAAAGGATTGGATCATTTTGAATATGGATTTTAGATCTACCAAAAAAAGTGCAAATGTGTCAATCATTCTACATAAACTTGTAGCTCTTTTAATTTACATGCATGTTGTATGCTTCCACATTTTCATACATTTAAATAAAATTTAGTTTAGATTGGGTGGCCACCCAATCTAGAAACTACCACATGATTAATTCATTTTGAATATTAAGATTTAGATTGTTTTGAATATGAATTTTAGATTGGACAACAAAGTATTTCTATTGTATGCATAATAAAATTATGGGACAATAGTCATAATTAACTATTTAAAATATTTAACTCAAGTGATTTTTATATACTTCCATATTTTCACACATTTAACAATTATGGGACAATAGTCATAGTTAACTATTTACAACATTCAATTCATGTGATTTTTATATACTTCCATATTTTCATACATTTAACAATAATGGGATAATAGTCATAGTAAATGTTTATAACATTCAATTCATGTGCTTTTTATATACTTCCATATTTTCATACATTTAATTTAGAGTGAGCAACTAGTCATTTTAAATATTTTGAGTGAGCATCCCCAACTCTAAAAACTACCACATAATTAGGCCATTTTGAATATGAAATTTTAATTCATCAAACAAAGTAGTTATATTGCATGCATGGTACAAATAAGTGTCAATTTTAATACATGTATTTAGATCCATAATCCATAACACCTTTATGGCTATTTGAAAATATAATGCAAAAAAAAATCTTGAAATCATCACATTTTTTGGAATAAAAATATTTCATACATTTTGTAAAATAATTATTTTAATTTGTTAAACAATGCATAATTTTGATTTTTCCCATAATATGTTATACCAGATAATTTTGTTATTTTTGTATTGTATTTTCATTTCATTCCATAGGATAACATTTATTTGAATTTTATTGTATAGGTCTATTTGGAAATTGAGGAAGCTATTTACATTAGGACTTGTTGACTGGATGATAATATCACCTAAAGCGAGAAGGAAAAGATAGGTGGCTGATAGATAGGATGATGGGATGGATAGTTGGATTATTAAGAGGATTAGATGGTGAATGATATAAGGGAGTGACATCTATAGAGCTAGCTAGTTAGCAGGTAATTATTTCCCCACATGCCTTGGCTATTATGATCCCCATGATTGCATGAGATGGTGGTCGTGAAGTATTCTCAAGACTGATTTCATGCATGGTAAAGAAAATAAAAATCTCCATAATCATTAAAAAGTGAGGATATTAGGTCCCTTATGGCCTCATATCCTTGGAATACATCCAAAAAGACTTATCAATTTGGTTAGGTACTCTAGCCTTTGTATTATTCTATTTCATGAGTATTGGTTTTCTCATGAATCTAACATGGGTGGGGATATTGTTAAGATTGAGCCATATTATATGAAGGAATTTTGCCAAGACCCTATGGTTTGGCACATCACTTAGGAGGGAGAGGTGTCCTCCTTTCGTGAAGGGTTGATTGGGTATGATGAGAATTTATCTCACCAGTTTGTAGAGTCTTGGATGGAGGATTTTAGAAGGGTTTTTGTAGGCGGTATCAACTTTGAAGTCTTAAAGGAAATAACAGGGCAAGCCACCAGGCTCCACAAAAAATACAAGAAGATCAATCGACATAGCAAGGTGCTAGACCTACAGATTATGGAAATTTTCTTCAAAAAAGGTGAGGTGGCTAAGAAACTTTATGGGGGATTCAAAAGGGAGAAGTTGACAACTCTATGGGGACTAATTTATCTCATGTTGATGAAATACTTCACCCCCTTAAAGGTAGGTACAAGGTTTTTTATCAATACCATTTTGCTCTTCTTAATCATTTCAGACATAGGTTGGAAATTAGCTTTCCTTTCTTTCTAGTATCCTCCTTGGAGAATTCAATCAAGTTGGTTAAGGATAATTGGGCCAAGAACCCTGATAATCACCCCATCCTAATCCATCAAGGCCTTATTCTAAGACTCTATCGCTTCCACCTAGCCTTGTGTCCCCCTAAACTAATTAAAGTGAGATTTTTGGAAGATCCCTCGACCAACCTATCTCCTCTTGGTAAAAAAAAAGGTAAGAAATTCCCAGGGACCCCCAAAACCCCAAAAATTTGGTTAGGGGGATAAAGTACTATTTATTGTGACATTTTAACAAAGACCCCTCCTATTGACCCACATTTCCTTTCCCCTTTGTCTCCTTGTGATAAGTTTTTCACTACCAATTAGAGACCTGGGAAGGTGTCCATTAAGAGAAATCATAAGGCTAGTGAAGAAGAGGTCAATGTTTAGCCTAAGAAGGTAAGGACTAGGATTGAAGACAATAGTGGTGGTAGGGTTGTGGATTTAGGAAATACTTTGACCCATGACCCTAAATTGGTGGAGGATGGTAAGGGGGTAGTTTTGGTATTCATAGATCCAACCAAATTGCTAGGATCACTTCCATTAACCCCCAATGTATTATTTTATCTAACACTTCTAATTTCTTCAAAGATTCTTTAGGAAAAGATGGTGACAAAATCCCCTCTATGATAGAGCATGAGATAGAAGGAATGAGCTACTTCCTTGAGATGAATGAACCATACTCAGAGGAGATGGATGATGATGTTATGGATGTCTGAAGTTAGAAAAAGGAAAGTAACTATTCACTATGCACCAAGATAGTTGAAGAGCTTGAGGATATCAAGACCAACATGGAAAAGATGCACAAAAAATGGAGGATTATGGTTGAATATGCTACCAAGGCCCTTAGTCATGTGGCTTAAATTTTTTCTATGGTCAAAGACTTTGACAACAAGATTTAAAATGTTGGAGTGGATTGTCTTGGTGATTACAAAGAAATTGTTGAATTTATAGCTAAGTATGGGATGACTGATAGTCCCTAGTCTTTTCTATGTTTTGATACTTTACTTTTTGTTTGTCTACTATTTTAGTATTGTGTGTCTATTGTTAATGTGTTGTTTCTATCTTGTCTAAAATTTTTTTCCCATGGGGTGGATTTGTACAAGGCCAAAGACCCTCTTCTCTTGCTTACTTAATCAAAAATATTTATTTCATATGTTTTGTCAAACAATGCACAATTTTCATTTTCTACTAAAAATGTTATACCAAATAATTTTTTTTTGTCTATGATTGTTATATCCTTAAATTATAGCATGTCTAGGGATATGTGTGGTTGAATTATGGATTTTATAACCATTGTCCTTATTGTTATGACCAACACACAACCTTTTAAATTTTTTAAATAAGAATCCATTTAAACTTCAAAATTATATTAAGGTCTAATTTGAGTATGAAATAACTTCATACTCTAGCATATCTTGGCCTAAACCCTATTATTCATGATTTTTTTACAAAGTTTGGGAATTATTCAATAAATGATCAACTTTTTTGGACTAAAAAAGACAAATAAAATGCTTGTTCAAAGTTATTTGGTTCACATGTATAGGTCAACATTACATTTTCCACATATTTCTCTTGCATTCAAATATGGAAACTAGTCTAAGAATTTATAATATCATTGACATGTCAATTAATAGGAATAAATATTCTCCCTAAATATTACCAAAAAACAATTGACTCTTTCTTATCTCTAGTGTCCCGGTGTAGTGAGATCACACCACACATCACTCTCTAGGATCGTTGTTAGTCTATGCAAGAAGTATAATATTACAAAAGTGGAAACTAAGTGACATAAAGAGATCATGCCACACATAACTCTCTATACTAATTATCAGTTTGTGCCAAAAGTCCAAAGATATAAAAGTGGTGACTAAGAGACACAATGAGATCACATTAGATGTTACTCTCTCGGCTCATCATCTATCTGTGCCAAAATTTCAAAGATACAAAAGTGATGAATAAGTGATGTGATGAGATCATGTTACACATCACCCTCTTAGATCATCATTGGTCTATGCCAAAATTACAAAGTTACAAAAGTGTTGATTAAGAAATGAATTAAGATCATGCCAAGTGTCACTCTCTTGAATCATTTTTGGTTTGAGCCAAATGTCCAAAACCAAAAAATTTAGTGACATTTTGATGTAGTGAGTTCATGCCAAGTGTCACCATATTGATACATATAAAATAATGGTTTAAGTGATATATTATAATACTCATAAAAAATTAATCAAACAACAAGGTATCAGATGTCCAACTTGATATGACTTAGTAGCTATGAAATACTCATGGATGAAACCACATGTCTCTTTTATGATAATTGAATTTCACATGTCATGCCATGTGGAATTACCTTACTCCATCATATAAAATTAAAGATACAAAAGCCAAAGGGGAGATATAAATTTAATGATCAATAAAAAAGACACCACATGTCATATATTGATACAGTTGGAGTTCAAACCTAATATAAAACCAACCAAATCCACATAGAAACATAAAATAATACATAAATAAGTAAAATAGTGACAATTATCAATAAAGGATGGATTTATTAGAGGCAAATGGGTGACTAAGTAGCCAAAAGAATCTAAAACAATACATGTGTTAAGTAAAGTCCTTCGAAAGTATACGTTATAAAAATCAAATTTAAAGTGGAAATAAATTTGAAATAGACCATTTCCCTATAGCTAATTCCCATAGATGATTGATTATGGCAATGGATTCAATGCTTATAATTATTCATCATCCCCAATTTGACTCAACTACTATTTATAAAATATACTAACAAGAAAAATAAAATATAGAGCCTTATGTTCCCAATAAAATTCAAAATCCATAATCTAAATAATGAAATTTAATATTATATGATAATAGATATAAAAGAGAACACTCTTGCAGAATCAATGTTATGCTTTGGGATGCAAATAGGGTTTATAGACACTATTTTTGATTGAGATACCCTAGGGTCCATTATTCAGCTCCATACATAGAGATAGACAGAGTCCAACCATAAGATGATGAAGAAGGTTTATAATTTCCATAAAAGGAACACAAAGATGACCTACTAGCCATTAAAGTAATAGGACTATAAAGGGCAAATACAAAACTAGAGGTATTTTCAGGCATTGATGTTTTACATAATTTTTTTACTATTAGATTATGCACAAATGATATATTTCATTAAATCAATAATAAGAAACTTGTATCTTTCATAGCTAGAATGTCTAAATGAGAGATATTATGGCCTACCTCAGTGTGATATAGTATATGATTTTTCAACTATTTCAAATTGTCTCAAAGTCAACAATGCTATACAACACTTAAATTTTGGGATAAGGACCCCAATAATTTCATGAAAAGGAAGAATATTCACTTCTGTAATTTAGGCCATGAGTAAGGATAGATATCAACATAATGAACAAAATACATGGAACTTCATCCATAACATACATAAATGATGTGTGGGTCCCTTTACTATCAATGATTCTAGATGATAGGAAAATTCCTTCCACTGGGGAGTTCATTAGCTACAATTTGAAACAACAAAGGGTATCCCACAATAGACTAGATGATAATTTTTATATGATCTCATACTTATCAGATGTTGTATATGCCACAGTCACCCCACAAAGGGAAGCTCAATGGAAACCAAAGGGAGTGAATAGTAGGATATGTGATGATTTTAATATTTTCCACCTTCATAGGTTCAAAAACCATGTACAAAGAATTACACATATATTATATCCTTTGGTTTATAAGGTTGTTAATAAAAAAGCTATGCTCAGACTCTCAAAAAGATATTAAAAGGTCATTAAATACATTGGGTAATTATTTGTATTACCCAGATCACACTATTATTAAAATATAAGGAACATTGGTGGGCCCTTTTATCTCCCTAGGCATGTACTAAATAAATTAACAGAGCAAGATGTAACCTAACAATTATCTAATAGTGTGGATGCTAATTGTAGAACATATAGATTAGGGGTTTTGAAAAAAACACCCTTGATCATCAAGAGGTAATAATATAAATATTGGAACCAAATATTTTGAGCTTAAAAACAAAGGAAAAAATTATATCTTGATTTATAAGATTTTAGGTATTGGGGTTCCAATGGTAAAGTTATCAAACATAATAATTATGGAGGAAGGTTGAAAGTGAATTATGGTCATATTGATTATTCACATGATCACATTTTCATGGATAAAGAAGATGATTTTGAACCATGGATCAAAATGCATTCAATTAGGATGACCATGGAGATTGCTCAAAAAATCCAGTATGATCCCCACATAAATAAAAGTGATGTAATTCCTACAAAGGAACCAAAATAAGATTTTGGTCGAGAGACTAATGAATAATTGATAAGGAAGATACTTAGAGGGATTATACCACCTAGAACTCCCCATCCACATGTTTATTCAATATATATGGGCACTCATTTGGTCCCTTATATTATAGTTCATTTTTCCATTCCAATTCAAATTTCTCGAGCACCTTTATTAGTGAAATCAATTATGGCAAGAAAAACTCCTTCATTGATAGTACTCACCTTAGAGGGAGATTATAAAAGCATTCAAGCTAAGAGGACATTACCTAGTTCTTTTATCTAACCCATAGTTACCAGTATCAACAAAAATTACACCCTTAAGGAGGATGTTCAAGCCTCCTCACTTAAGTGATAGCATGGGATCTCTTCAAAGTTTGTGGGTAACCTTATAGCTGAAGAGAACCTCTAGATAGGGATAGCTTCCTTGATGAATCACTTATAACTGATAACTAACCTAATAGATTACAAGGAAAAGGGGGAAAGAAAACTATAAACTAAAAGGGAGGTGATACACTAAATATTACGACTACTACCATTGATTTTCATGTGCACTAAAACCTATAAGACTGAAATAAACATACACTTATATTAAATAGACCCTATCACATCGATGATTTGTAAAGAGGTAAGTTTAAGTGAGACTAGAAGGGAATATATTTGTCACTTCTAACCCCATGAAACCCATGATGACACTCTTCATAACTTGAAACAATTATTTAAACTCCATTAAGGTAAAAAGAATGAGGCAATAACCAAGATGAACATAATCTATGCTTTATCATATCAACCATTCAAGTTATACACTACATTCAACCATAAAAGGAGGTAAAAATAGTCATATTATTAAGAAATAGGCATACAAAAGAGTAGGGCTATGCCATAATACTGGTGGAAGGATCCATTATGATGCCAAAATTAGGCATACATATAGAAGAGAATGAGGTGAGTGAAGATGATTATAAGAGAGGTGTATGGCAAGTACCATACCATGAATAATAAAGTTACAAACAATAAAAATATAAAATAATATTACAATAACATATTATTCGCAAGTGTTTCTTGGTGTGATGATAACCTTCTCAAAGGTGGCATAGGAGATATTTCATTGCCTCAATGACTCATCCTTTCTTCCATGAAACTGTCCATTAAGGGTGATTATGAAGTGACAAGTAATCCTCTTGGGTCCAAATTCATATATTTCATTACAATACTATTGAACACACACATCTCATACACCTCCATTCTACAATTTCATTCATAATTCTCATACTTTTCTCCTTTCAAGGCCTATTCCTTATATCCCTATTTTGACAGAAAGATCCTTGGTTTGAGTGATATACAAAACTTATAGGAAAAATAAAAGTATATTTTAGTACCCTTTATCTCATTTCATAGTCAACCAAAGTTACATGACCCAAATCTCAAGGAAAACCCACTTTCTAAACACCCACCTTTCCCAATTAGGCCCAATTAGGCCTAAAGCAAGCCTACAATACTATAGAATGCACAAGGCCATAAAATACTATTAAAAAACTCAAAAATAATGTATAATACATAAAATTAGGTCATATGGAAAAATTATAAGCAATTCCTAAGGTTAGAACTCAGGTTATGTAAAAAATAAACTTTTAGCCCTAGGTTGGTCTTAGCACAAGCCTAAAGAGGTTGAGAATAAAGAAAAATGCAAATTTTGAGTTTTAGGGTACTTAAAGATAAACCAATACCTAGTTAAGGTCTGAAAAAACTTTATCTAGATCCTCAAACCATTATTTTTTTCATGATAAATGTCAATGAGCATTCACCAAGTAAAAAGAACAGAATTCTATGTGCAAAAGAGGATTGCATCATGATTGTAGGTGTATTTTGTATTTTAATTGAACTTATAAACCTTATAAAAAAATTTAAATGAAATTAATGGATTCCCAAAATTTATTATATCAATCTAAACTATAATCCTAATGAACTCATTTCACATTCTCTTAGATTCTTGCAAATAGGATTACAAAAGAAGCTCTTTAACAGGCTTGAAAGTACTTCTTTGGTCTTGATGCTTGTAGGGGTTCAAGATAAGTTTTAAATTAATTTATACATATTTTTATACCTCCAAAATACATTTTATCATATTATAATTTCTCTCACATTTCATTTATTCTTCAAACATCATCTTCTTACAAGGTTTGCCTCTCTTGTTTGAGAATGTGGACCTATAGGTCTGTAGACCTGTATGTCTACATTCCTCTCAATTTAAGACATTAATGGTGTTTGTATTAGTAAGTCAAGCATATATTATTAATTATTTACCTTTATATTAATTTAAAATCTCAAAAACACTTTGAAATCCCTCAAATGCTTCCAAAAGCCTAATTTTTGTTTGCAAACACTAGACTAGTTTTTGTAGGTTTGTATCTTACAAGTTCATTTCAAGAGTGATATTGAGAATTTGATCCATTTATGGATGTTAAATGAAGATTTATTATTTATAAAATAAACTAATACAATGCACATGTCACCTATACTACTTCTTAAAACCTCAACAACATATGCTCATGCAACTATATGCTTTGTCTTGGAAGGTTGCAGGTGCAAATTTTGGCCTGCACATGCACTAAATGTACCAATGGGAGTGTTATAGTGGATATAGGAGTGAATTTTTCATTATTTTATTTCATAATTACCATTTTTTCTTCTTTCTTAGGACTGTTCTTTGATTTTTTGCACTTGAAGCCTTGTGAAATTTTTTAAACCAATCATGCTAGTGAGCTGCCACTTGCAATCCTCCATTAGAGATGCTTTGGAGTGAGTTTGTCAACCTTATATATGCTTATTTATTTCATTAATTAAATCATATTATCATTTAAAACCATTACCTTGGTCTCTCACCCATATTATGAATCTTTTTAACTCATTTGACATTACAAACCTTGGTGCCTCATGCTTACCCTATAGACATAGCTGTAGATGGATATTTTGAGCCCAAAACTTATTCTCCCTCTACCTTGGAATTATTTGAGAATATTTGGATATATATTTTTAATATATTTATTAATATCTCATGTACTTGGAAATAATGTTCCAAACTTCATTTGAGGTGGATGACCTTCTTCATCTAATTTTTCATGCTTCCAAGACTGTGCCTCTCACATGTTGAGTTATGCATATTGAATTAGAACAAAGAGGTAATTTATAGGTGAATATGAGATTGAAAATAATAATATAATGATTTTTATGTTTTTTGAGACTGATTTAAGGTCACTTGAGGTAAGAAACATGTAAAAATACCAAAACCTTTCTTGCCACCTTCATAACTCAATAAACAAAGCCCTTTTATTGCCACCACAGTGCTCACAAGTGCCAAATAAGTGATGGATATGATTTTAGAAGACAAATAGTACATTTAAATACCTCAAATATTTCTTCATGTTAATTAATTAGTTTTGAAATGCCATGAAATCTCTTGAAACCAAACTAGTGGGGTTTTAGGTGGGTTTTGGAGCACTTTTCTTGATAACAATGGTTCATAAAGCATGGATCCTATAAATTAAAAATAATGTATGGAATATTGGTGTAATAATAGAATGTATATACCCTTAAGAGGGTTTGACCCAACTCCACTTCTCCTTCATGAACCATTGCTAAGAAAAATGCCTTCTTTTGTTTGCAAGGAGCTCGATGGAGGAATGGATATGTTATCTATCCTTTTAGAACTAAAACTATCTATCTTACACATATTTATAATTTAGGAGGATGGAGGAAGACATATAGGTGATTTGACACCATCTTCACTTGGAAAACCTACAATAATGCCTTAATAGATCCCTTTCTAGTAATGAGAACAACCATTTTTTGATTGAAACTCTATTAGAGTTAAGAAATAAGTGTTAATGGAGTCTATTCAAACATGTAAAGAGGTATAAAACATGAAAATATCATGTTAAACATGTTTACCTACCATTTCTTACACCATTCCTTCCTTGAACATTATAAAATGAGTAAGAAAATAGTTGAGATGGTTTATAACGTTAGAAGAGTGAGTTGAGCATCATTTTTTTAAATATACAGATCAAGAGAGGTGTAAGATGATATTTTAAAAGTACCTCATGGCCTAAGAAGCCCATATATACGATTATAACCTTTAAACCAACTTGAATATGACATGGAATAGTTAGACTAATGTATGACCAAAATGAACAATTACCTTAACCTTTCCAAAACAACCTTAAACTTTGATAAACACCTTATGAAGGGTCAATTTATGAACACTGGTTAGTCACTTTTAGAACCATGAACTCACAGTTTGGCTATACCACCCTCGGATACCTTAAACACTATTATGACAATATCACATTTTATCATGACAAGACATGTTATGACCTAAACCAACATCTTCAAGGGATATCAACAAAGTTAAACAAGTCTAGATATCAAGTTTTTAATATCATTCACCTATGGTATCTGTTGGGTGAATATTTTGTCAATCAGCATATTGATCAACAAAATAGGTCTGATCAACCACAATAGGAAGATTGGTCAGCCAGTTGTGCACGTTTACTACATCAACAGGGGATAAATCTCTCCTCTCATCAAGGGGAGGTTCCCTATAGATACATAGGAGCTATATATAAAATAAATAAGTAGAAAATAACACATGGGGGCATAATAGACCATCCATCTCTCTTCTTTTAGAGATGATGCACACAAACAAAGGAGAAAATCTTGGTGTAAACACTGAAGGCACTTCTCTTCTTTAAAAAGTGTTCTTAAAAAGTGTTCTTGCAGGAAACAACAGGAGTGCCTTTTAGATAGTAAAGTAACCAGAAACCAAAAGAGCGTAGTAACAACAAGATAAAGTAGAATGCAAAGTTTCCACCTCAACTGCCCAAAGAGTATATCACAAAGGATAATGGGGGCACAAAGTCATCCCAGAATCCTCAACATAAAAAAGAAAAGAAAAACATAGACTAAAAACAATTTTGAAAGCACAAAGTCTTCCCACAGTTAGTTTCAAGACACTTATTACTTTCACTAATTCTGCTTACCAAGTTAAATGAATAAGAACACCTTCAGAAGATAGATGTAAGAATGATCTTCTAATATGACACAAGCCAAAATAACACAAAGTCTATAAGCAACCTGCTTTCTCATTGAGATAAAAATGAAATTACAATCTGAGCTCAAAGTCTCAGTCTTCTTTCAAAATGGGTAGAGTTTCACTTCTGTAAAAATGAAAAATCTCCTTTACAAATGAGAGATATTAAAATCTTATAACAACTACGCAAGGATTGGCACTTTTTCCCATGGGACGACCCATGCTGCAGTCAACATCTTCAATGTGCTTTCAGTCTTGTCTGGAGAGACCATGCTAAGAATAGTGCACTGCCATAACTATGGCGTGTCCCTTCATCTAATATGTCTCTTCTTTGGTATGGACTGTCTAGTCCTTTGCATTGATCTTCTCTTCCCTGTAGCGATTTAAATCTTTGGGCTCTCTTTTCATTTAATCACTTGGTTCTTCCTTTAAGTTCTGTGCTCTAATTGAATTTCCATGGATTTTTCCTTACTTTAAATTTGACGTCTGAGGGGCCGTCAATGGTCGCCAGTTGCTTGAACCATGTTGAACCTTTGAACTAGTGAACCTATGAAATTTCATTGGTTCATTTTGTCTCTTTTTTTCTATCACTTCTTGGTTCAATCGCTTCTTCACTCCTTGGTTGAACTGTCCATTGAACCACTTGTTTGCTGCTTTTTCCTTGACTGAGGCCGCCTTTGAACTTTTGAACCTATGAACCATTAAACTTTTAACTCTTTTGATTCAAAGTTCAATCAATTCATTGGTTCATTCTATGTCTCGCTCAATCATTTCTTCCTAAGCTCTTTGATCTTTATCATGCTTGGTTGAACCTTTGAACCTGCGAACTCATTGAACCAATTGGTTCAACGATTCAATGGTTCAATCGGTTCATTCTTTGAAGCTCTTTATGTCTAGGTCTTTGAGGATTCCTTTTTGCATCTTTTTTTAGCCTTTGGAATGTCTCGAAGGGAAGGTGTCCCTTCAGGTCCCTAGAAAAGGTCCTTTTTCTGATGTTAGGTGCCCCCTGCAAGGGTACTTATCCTTCAGGATGTTTAGGTGAACTTCAGGCTTCGACTTCCCTGATGGGATTTTGGCTTCTTCAGCGGGATTTTGGCTCTTGGGCTTTTTCTGTCAAGATTTTCCTTCAGATAAAAAGTCTGAAGGAATTCCTTTGGATAAAAAGTCTGAAAGAAAGCTTCTTTTCCTTAGCCATTTGTTCCTTTCAATCTCTTCGGGCTTTCTTTACTTAATCATTACCATTGGACAAAAAGTTTGAAAGAATTGTTCCTTTTAGGCCTTTGAACAAATCTGAAGGAATTCTATCTTTTCTTTGACCTTCGAACCAATGTTGCCTACCCTCCACAAGGGCACTTGCCTTTTTCACTTTGGGGCAGCCCCTTGAACCTATCGATTGAACCAACTTTGGTTCAATGGTTCAATGGTTCAATTGGCTCATTCTTCATTATTTGGCTAAGTCTTTTTGATCTTTTGCACCAAGCACATTGAACCAACTTGGTCATTGAACCCATTGAACCTTTGAACCAAAGTGGTTCAAAGTTCAATGGTTCAAGCCTTTGTTCTTTATCATTTGCCAATTAAACTCTTTTGATTGAACTGAGGCACTGAACCAATCCTGGAATGACTAAGTGTTAGAAACTTGTTCTTTTGACTGACCTCACCTACAGAAGCTTTTTAACCTATTGAACCTATGAATCCCTTTATGAAAAAATCTTGAAAAATGAGGAATTTGAAAGCTCAAAACAAATTTTGAGAAGGGAAGAGAGAAATTTTGGTCTGTGTAAGGCCAAAATAGTCCATAGGTTGTCCAAAAAATGAGTGGCATTTTTTGGGGACAATAGCTGGCTCCAGTTGGGGAACTACCTTTAGTTGGAAACTTAAGACACAGCTGAGGGGAGTAGAAACTAGAATCTCCAGTGCCTTGAAGTGTGCCATTGGGCTATGGAGTCATGCTACCCAAAAAGAAAGGCTCCAAAAAATAAAAACAAAAGAATAAAATAGAAACAAAAGACTATACAAATGTACATATGTACAGGTGAACTTATCTGGTACTTCAAGAATTAAAGTACTTCAAATGTTTCCCCTTGAGAGGTAGTGAAAATGGTGCTCTATCCTGATAAACTAGCAAGAAGCCATTTTCTCCCTAGAAGTGATGGGTGAATGGAACTCTCCACCAAGAAACCAATTTTCTATGTCCTCCCTTTGGTTTTCTCCTCTTGGCCCACAACAAGACTTGACTTTTAATCCAAAAACCATGAATCTTTGCTCTCTTGGAAAAAAGTTCCTTTTCCTAATTTTGATGCACAACAACATGGTCCATTACCATAATTGGTTGCTCTTTTGGTTCAGTCCAACACATGATTTGATTGTTCCCATTCAACACCTGCCAATCATTGGCACTATCAAACATACTTGGTATTGTTCCATCTAAACCAATTCCTAGATCATCACCTATAGGATTTTCATCTGCTGAAACATGAATGTCTCCAGTAGATAGAAAATAATTACCCCTGCCTGAAGACTCAAACAGAATTTGAGCTTCAAGCCTTGATGTCTGAGTGACAATGTATTTTGCCTCCTTATCAAGAAACAACCTCTGCATTACACCTTTCATATGGATTCTTGCCTGAGACAAGTCCATGCTTAATTGCCCTCCAACATCCTTGTAGAATTTTTGCCCAAGAAGGATGCCATATGATGATGGGATGTCGGCCACTAGGACAGTCATCTTGATTCACTTGTCTAGAAAGGCAACAAATGCAAATTGGACGTCTTTAATTTTCCCTAGTAGTGGCACTTATTTGTTCTCCATAGAGAAACATCTCCCAAATGTCTCAGTCAGTGTGAGACCCAAAGATTCTACCACTTTAGTAGGCATGACATTGTCTGAAGCCCCAGAATCAATGATGTAATTACTGAGTTGGTGACCATTTATCAACAGGGAAACATAGAAAGGCTCTATTTTCCCAGGGGCAGTAGGAGGGGTAATGACAAGATTGTTTGGGATAGGCATGTTCCTTGGGGGATCATGAGTTACTTTCTTAACCTCGTGTCTTGTAGGTACAGTTTGGCTCTTGACACATTGAACCAACTTGTCCAATTACTCAGGATGAGACTGCGAAAATTCAAATTTAGACATTTGAATTTTGATTTTCTTTATATGGTCAATTATGTCAAATACCTAGAATGAGCTAGGAGCAGAGGATGGGAATTCATCCTTTTGATTTTTGGAAGGGGGAGGACTAGACTATGAATTAGAATTAGAAGGCACAGGGGCATTTGAGGTACTTACCTTTCTTGCAATCACCAGGTCCTTTGGCTGGAAAGGAAGAGTGGATCCTTGCTTAGCAATTGAAACTACTAGTTGAGGTCACTCCTTTGCTTTCTCCTTATCAATCAGTTGAGCTAATTGGTTCCTGGATTAGGTGAATAAAGTGTATGATCCCTCATCTACATTGCCTTCACTTTTGGGTTCATCCTAGTAGTTTAGGAAATTGATGTGGGAGTTGCCAGCTGATTCTTCTTGATCTTCCATGCAAAGACCAACGTCATTTTCTCAATCAAACTTAGGTTGGAAAGAGAAATCATGTTCTATTTCAAAATATCCAAATGCTGAGTTGGTTGGAGGCACTTCAAGGGCAAGGTTCCTCTATGGGGGAGGAAGGTGATTTGCCTACCCTTGATTCCTGGTAGCATTGCCGTGGTATGCCTGATTCTGAAATGTCCTCCTTGGCATATCCTGATTAGGAAAAGTAGACATAACTTGGGCCATTTATCTTCTGAGGACCAATAATTCATTTGCTAGCTTCTGCACCATTGGATCAGTGGTGACTGAAGGGGAGTATTCAGAAGGAGAAGATTTACCTCTATTTGGATCTCTTCTTATCTTTCTTGCTAAGATAAGGTCATCTTCTACCTCAATAGCCAAGTCCTGAGTAGCAACAAGGTCTATGTGTCTGGCCCATCTCAACAAGAAACTCACTTTAGGTAGTTGTGAGTTGATGAAGAAGCATTTGAGGTTTTGAGGTGTCAGCTGGGTGACCATGGGAATCCTGTGCCTCAGCTTGTTGAACCTGGCAATAAAATCCCTCATAGGCTCATGAGGTTCCTTCTTCATCTAAGTGAACTGGGCTAGCAAAGCATGCACATCTTCTGTAGGCTTGAACCTAGATTTAAATTTGTCTTTAGAGTGTCCCAATCAATCACTGATTTAGCCTACAGGTGGTAGAACCAATCTACAACAATGCCTTGCAATGTCTCCTCAAATAACCTGACCGCTATGTCTTCAAATTCCACCCTTATTACACCATAGGCTATGTTAAAAGCTACAATGTGTTCATCAGGATGAACCTTTTCATCACCAAAGAATTTGGGTAAATTCTTCCTTAAACTATGTGGAAGCTCATGCAGAGGTGGAGTCAAATTTAGTGGACCGAAAGAATCACCCCAGAGGCCTTGAGCCATGATTTGATTATGTAAAAGTGGGATCACTAATCTAGGTGGAGCATGGATAGACAAAGCTTGGCCAATAGCAGAAAAAGAAGCTCTACCTTGTGTTGGTGGCCTGGTAGGGCTAGGAGGAAGACTGCTAGTTCATCTAAGGTGAGGTTGTGGAGGAAACAACTCAAAATTACTCTGTTGTACCAACTCAAAAGTAGGGTCAATAACACCTTGGGATTTTTGGCCTCTAGTATAACATGGAGTTGCTAGATTGTAGAACAAAAAATGGAAAAGAGTAAGATCTACTTCAACTTGAAGTTTAAGACTTCAAACTACACGCTCTTCCCCAGTGGAGTCACAAAAAATTGTTGGGTGAATATTTTGTCAATTAGCATACTAATTAACAAAATAGGTCTGATTAACCACAACAAGA
The DNA here is from genome assembly GCA_037957365.1 of Torreya grandis. NCBI lineage: Eukaryota > Viridiplantae > Streptophyta > Pinopsida > Cupressales > Taxaceae > Torreya > Torreya grandis. Next base: position 8,410,597 of record JARHVA010000059.1, on the reverse strand, counting down.
AGATTGGTCAGCTAGTTGTGTAGGTTTACTACATTAATAGGGGACAAATCTCTCCTCTCATCAAGGGTAGGTTCCCTATAGATACGTAGGAGCTATATATAAAATAAATAAGCAAAAAATAACACATGGGGGTAGAATAGACCATCCATCTCTCTTATTTTAGAGATGATGCACATAGACAAAGGAGAAAATCTTGGTGTAAACACTGAAGGCACTTCTCTTCTTTCAAAAGTGTTCTTGCAAGAAACAACAGGAGTGTCTTTTAGATAGTAAAGTAACCAGTAACCAAAAGGGCATAGTAACAACAGGATGAAGTAGAACACAAAGTTTCCACCTCAACTGCCCAAAAAGTATATCACAAAGGATAATGGGGGCACAAAGTCACCCCAAAATCCTTAACACGAAAAAGAAAAGAAAAACACAGACTAAAAACAATTGTGAAATCACAAAGTCTTCCCACAGTTGGTTTCAGGACACTTCCTTATTACTTTCACTAATTCTACTTACCAAGTTAAATGAATAAGAACACCTTCAGAAGACAGACGTAAGAATGATCTTATAAAATGACATAAGCAAAATAGCACAAAGTCTATAAGCAACCTGCTTTCTCATTTAGATAAAAATGAAATTACAATTTGAGCTCAAAGTCTCAGTCTTCTTTCAAAATGGGCAGAGTTTCACTTTTGTAAAAATGAAAAGTCTCCTTTACAAATGAGAGATATTACAATCTTATAGCAACTGCGCAAAGATTAGCACTTTTTCCCATGGGATGGCCCATGCTATAGTTAACATCTTCAATGCGCCTTCAATCTTGTCTGGAGAGACCATGCTAAGAATAGTGCGCTGCCATAACTATGGCATGTCCCTTCATCTAATATGTCTCTTCTTTGGTATGGACTGTCTAGTCCTTTGCATTGATCTTCTCTTCCCTATAGAAATTTAAATCTTCAGGCTCTCTTTTCATTTAATCACTTGGTTCTTCCTTTAAGTTCCACGCTCTATTTGAATTTCCATAGATTTTCCCTTACTTTAAATTTGATATCTGAGGGGCCGTCAATGATTTCCAACTACTTGAACCATGTTGAACCTTTAAACTAGTGAACCTATGAAAGTTCATTAGTTCATTCTGTCTCTTTTGTTTTATCGCTTCTTGGTTCAATCTCTTCTTTGATCCTTGGTTGAATCATCTGTTGAACCACTTGTTTGCTACTTTTTCCTTGACTGAGGCCACCTTTGAACTTTTGAACCTATGAACCATTGAACTTTAAACTCTTTCGGTTCAAAGTTTAATTAGTTCATTCTGTGTCTTGCTCAATCATTGCTTCCTAAGCTCTTTGATCTTTATTGTGCTTGGTTGAACCTTTGAACCTATGAACTCGTTGAACCAATTGGTTCAATGATTCAATGGTTCAATCAGTTCATTCTTTGAAGCTCTTTATGTTTAGGTCTTTAAGGATTCCTTTCTACATCTTTGATTAGCCTTTAGAACATCTCGAAGGGAAGGTGTCCTTTTAGGTCCTTGGAAAAGGTCCTTTTTCTGATGTTAGGTGCCCCCCTGCAAGGGTACTTATCCTTCAGGATGTTTGGGTGGACTTCAAGCTTCGACTTCCCCAGCAGGCTTTTGGCTTCTTTGGTGGGATTTTGGCTCTCTTGCTTTTTTCATCAGACTTTTCCTTCAGACAAAAAGTCCAAAATAAAGCTTATTTTCCTTAGCCGTTTGTTCCTTTCAATCTCTTTGGGCTTTCTTCACTTAATCATTACCATTGGACAAAAAGTCTGAAAGAATTGTTCCTTTTGGGCCTTTGAACAAATCTGAAGGAAGTCTATCTTTTCTTTTACCTTTAAACTAATGTTGCCTGCCCTCCGCAAAGGTACTTGCCTTTTTCACTTTGGGATAGCCCCTTGAACCTACCAATTGAACCAACTTTGGTTCAACGGTTCAATGGTTCAATCAACTCATTCTTCATTATTTGGCTAAGTCTTTTTGATCTTTTGCACCAAGCGCATTGAACCAACTTGGTCATTGAACCCATTAAAACTTTAAACCAAAGTGGTTCAAAGTTCAATGGTTCAAGCCTTTGTTCTTTATCATTTTCTGATTCAACTCTTTTGATTGAATCGAGGCACTGAACCAATCCTGGAAATGACTAAGTGTTAAAAACTTGTTCTTTTGACTAAACTTGCTTGAAGAAGCTTTTTAACCTATTGAACCTATGAATCCCTTTACAAAAAAATCTTAAGAAATGAGGAATTTGAAAGCTCAAAACAAATTTTGAGAAGGGAAGAGAGAAATTTTGGTTTGTGAAAGGCCAAAATAGTCTGTAGGTTGTCCAAAAAATGAGTGGCATTTTTGGGGAGAATAGTATCCAATTTTGGTTAACATATTTTGTGATCTCCTGGGATTGCATGCTTATTATGCATCTAGACTAGTTGCCTTATATCTGCATTGGGCTATGGAGTCACTTGTCACTTAACATTAGACCTGGTTAGACCTTGAAACTGATTAAAAATGCCTTGAAATTGTTAGGAACCTAAAACAACAAACATGCTCTGATACCAACTGTCGAGTTGGTACCCACCTGGTCAACTTGGTCAAACTGGTCAACCTACTCTGATACCAACTATCAGGATCTTTCTCCCCAATAAGAGCACATATGATTACCTCTTGTATTAGCAACTAAACACATAATTTAACTAGAATGATAAGTAACTAGAAATATGAAACAACACAGGAATATGAGAGACAATACACAATTGTATTAATAATCACTCAGAAGAAAATATAATAAAGAAGATGCCACTTCTTCCACCTCAAAGGCTTGCCACACCTCAAGACCTTCTTCCCTCTCCCTCACAGTCACAACAATCAACTCCAATACAGAATTGATGTTCACCTCGACCAGTCAGTAACGCGCTGCCAGTACACAATCATACTCCAAGTAGATCTCCTGCTCTCTACTGTCACCTGCAAATCACTAGACCTTACTCACCATTGTAGATCTCCAAAAGAAGCCATGCACACCTGCTGACCAAGATCATACATATACAAAGAACCCTTATGATTCTCCAAACCAGTACCCACACTTGGTACTATGGCACTAGGAGGAACACACCATTGCTCTCCTCTCTCTGAAGGAGCTTATTTTGCTCTCTTACTCTCTAGCACTAATTTACAATATAGCCCATGAGTCTATTATATAGATCTCATGCTTATAATAATTAGACTATCTTAATTACAGTAATTAGACATGCAACTCAAGACTATAATTATCCTTTAACATGCAAACTGACAGTCTAAAAATAGACTCTATGGAATCCGCATGCAAACTGCATGCTCACACATAGGTTACTAACATCAGCTCCTCCTGACCGATGTCAGTCGACTTGTAACTAACGTCAGTTGCTTCTTCACTGCTATCTAACCGACATCGGTTGATCAGACTGACGTCAGTTACCTTGCAACTCATTCTGCAACTGTCTGCAACCTCTATAACTCCTCCTATTTACATCTTGGTGAAGCTTTTAGCTCCACAACCTAACAATCTCCCACTTGGAGATAAACAGCTGCACCTGTACCAATACTTGTACACTATCTAATTTATTCCCTGGCTTGTATCCCTCTTCAAGATCAATCTTGAAGACCAATCACCACACAACCTGTGATGCTACACCTGTCATCCAAGTAACCTGCCACATCTGAACCTACATATCCATGTAGTGAAGACCTTGACCTTGCATAACAAGAATCCCTATTGCTAGTTCCTCTCAGATACTTGAGAATCCACTGAACTGCCCTCCAATACTCTTTCTCTGAATTGGGTCCATACTTTCTAACAACTCCCACTGCTTGGGAAAACTCAGGCCTACACCAAACCTTATGTGATTTCGAACCCTGTTCTAAGCTCTGCTTGAACTATCCAGCCCTTGGTGTGCTTACCGATTCTGCATCCTACATTTTGAACCCTGCCAACACCGTCTTCACATCAGCTCCCACTGGAGACAAAATCTCCATGTCTCTTATGCCAAAGAATTTCGCTGCTCCCAAATTCTCCATGACATACCTCTAAACTAACCTTACCCTTAGCTCAACAAATCCCTATATGTACAAACCTACTCCAAGCATACCATCCACATGCAGTAACAGGATAATGTCGCGACTCATCATCCACTTGGTAAAGACAAACACAATGGTTACACTGACATTGACTGAAGCCCTGCTTTGTTATCCACCTATCAAACTTGTACCACTATCCTGCAGCTTCCTCAAGACCATATACCTTGGCCTTCTGTCTCACATATCCATCCACTCTCTTCTTTAACTTGGGAATCCATCCATCTTTTAGTGCTTTCTTCCAGCTGACAACTCCACCAACAAACTCCTATTTGGTTCTTCTCTAAGGACTTACACTCATCATCCATGCCAAGCTCCCACTATTTCTAGATTCTACCTGCATTGCCTCTTCACATCTTCCTAGTCCTCGACCATTAGTAAGCAACTAGTAAGAAGGTGAACAATGAATATGAGGTCCACTTACTCTCTCAATCCTCAATATGAGCATTTGAGACCTTTTTGACAGCTTGTTGTCTGCCCACCATCTGTTCTAGTGATCGATCTCGGCCATCTCTCAGTCTGCATCTGATCGATGTCAGTTCCCTGCACTGACCCTAACTACCAACGTCATTTTCCTGGTCGATGCCGGTATCCCTTCTACCAATGTCGGTTCCTATCTGACCGATGTTGGTCATCCTATTGCCGACGTCAATTATTATCTGACCGATGCTGGCACCTGTGTTTGCCTGTGAGTGATGAATTTTTACCCACGAGCTCTCCATGGATCAAAACCCTGTTCAAATCAACACAACCCTGCTCAGAATAATTCAATCCCCTCAGCTGATCTCTATCCATCATCTCCTCCATGAACACCAAGGCCTTCCAGTTCTTAAGTTTGTCAAAGATATCTGTCTTCCACTTAAGAACATGCATTCCCCTCCTACATATGTGACCAAGCCTACAAAGCCACATCTCTATAATAGAAGGTGAATCAGTAATATAAGTAGATAGATAAAGGATACCTACTTTCTTACCACCATCTAATTCAAGTGCATCCACTGTGAGAGTTACTATGCATCTCCCATCACCCAACTTTCCTGAAGAAATTAGCCTCATCTCCAAGACTGGTACCTGCATGACCTCCTTCAACACATGTGTGTTACCCATCTATAATTTCATCTTCACTTCCCCTTTGCCAATCATTTGACAAGGCTCACCAACCCCTAAATAAATCTCTCCAAAGTCTCCAAAGACATACCCATGAAAAGATGCTCTATTTCAGGCTACATGGAAAGAGGCAAAAGAATCTGTAAACAAAGATTCTACTTTATCCAGAACAACCTATGCAATATCACCTACAACATCTGCTTCTACATGCTGATCTTCTACCGACCAACAATCTTCCTTTACCTACTCTTTCTTTCCATCAATTAGACCATTTGTGCTATTCAGTTTCTCCATTCATAGCTTACTTTCTTCTGCCATTGCTATACTCCCACTCAATCTGAAACCCCTGAGAGTGACCTGTAATCAAACAAACACTAACCAGATCTAAACCACCTATTAGTCAACCCAACCAAAAGCTCTGATACCACTTGTCAGGAACCTAGAACAAAAAACATGCTCTGATACCAACTGTCAAGTTGGTACCCACCTGGTCAACCTGCTCAACCTGGTCAACCTGCTCTGATACCAACTGTTAGGATCTTGCTCCCCAATAAGAGCACATATGATTACCTCTTATATTAGCAACTAAACATGGAATTTAACCAGAATGATAAGTAACTAGAAATATGAAACAACACAGGAATATGAGAGACAATACACAATTGTATTAATAATCACTCAGAAGAAAATACAATAAAGAAGATGCCACTTCTTCTTCCACCTCAAAGGCTTGCCACACCTCAAGACCTTCTTCCCTCTCCCTCATGGTCACAACAATCAACTCCAATATAGAATTGATGTTCACCTCCACTAGTCAGTAACGCGCTGCAAGTACACCAAGTACACAATCATACTCCAAGTAGATCTCTTGCTCTCTACTGTCACCTGCAAATCACTAGACCTTACTCACCATTGTAGATCTCCAAAAGAAGCCATACACACCTACTGACCAAGATCATACATATACGAAGAACCCTTCTAATTCTCCAAACCAGCACCCACACTTGGTACTATGGCACTATGAGGAACACACCATTGCTCTCCTCTCTCTGAAGGAGCTTATTTTGCTCTCTTACTCTCTAGCACTAATTTACAATACAGCCCACGAGTCTATTATATAAATCTTATGCTTACAATAATTAGACTATCTTAATTACAATAATTAGACACGCAACTCAAGACTATAATTAGCCTTTAACATGCAAATTGACAGTCCAAAAATAGACTCTCTAGAATCTGCATGCAAACTGCATGCTCACACACAGGTTGCCGACATCGGCTCCTCCTGACTGATGTCAGCCAACTTGTAACTGACGTCGATTGCTTCTTCACTGCTATCTGACTGATGTCAGTTGATCAGACCGATGTTAATTGCCCTGCAACTCATTTTTCAACTCTCTGCAACCTCTGTAACTCCTCTTGTTTGCATCCTAGTGAAGCTTTTAGCTCCACAACCTAACAGAAATAAGGATACATAATTGATGATGCCTCCACCAACACATAACAACAAGAAACAAGAACACACACACAATAAACCAACAAAATAAAACACTATGCTATAAATCACTTATATGAAAGACAAGACAATAATAAACTAATCTACCTTGTACTAACCTATCCTAACAACTTAAGACAACCCTAAATAAAACCATTTACTAGTAGAGAAATTTAGCTACCTTTTTTCACCAAACTCATGTGACTATAAATATTGATGGTAGCCATGAGATAATGGAACAAAGTAAATTATATACTAGCCTTGACATCCTCTTCTTCTTTAGAATCAATCTTATACACCTCCTCTACCTTATTTGAAGCATGAGTAATCAGAAGTGTGTGTTTAGGCTGATTTTGGACATGTTTAAGATCACCTTCATGTTATGAAGTGAGAATGATAGGCAATGAATCCTCCTTTTTGGATTCCAATTAAACTAAGTAGCTGATAGGACATTCTCTTGTAGTGGTATAGACTTGATCAACTTTCACCACATGACAAACTTTTGCCTCATCAAGAGCTAGTGGATTAAACTAAATGGATTGACATGTTTCTTACAACATGCTTGTAGAATTGGCTTCAAGAGGTGAATCTTCTTTATATTTGAGAGGTTGAGGCCAATATAGGTTTGTATTATCTTTCAAGAATGAACAAGTGTCTATAAATGAATTAAGAAGTTGATATCCTTCCTTGAAAACATCAAATAAGTCAAATTCAATTGAGGTAGCTTCTTAGAATGACAATCTTGGAGAGATTCCTTATTTGATCTAGATCATACCATAAAATCCATGTAGAATATTTTAACCTTCTATTATTTCAAACAAGTACTCTAACTAAACTTTAATTGGTTCCATCTCATTTAGAAATTATTCTATCTTGGTAGGAGTTGATATAGAGGCAATCACAACAAAATTTGATAAGGAATTAGAGTTTGTACCTCTTTGATGATGTTCTTAGGGCTCAAAAAATAATTATCCATTTATAATTAATCCTTAGGATCAAATTATTCTATTGTAATAACCTGATCAAAAAAAATTTCACATTAGGAAGGGTCATCTCATTCAAGGTCTATTATCACTTGATCAACTTGTACTCTATCAAGATCACCTTTCTCTTCATCTTAAAAGATTGATTTGCTTCTCTCTTCACCAAGAGGTGTTATAATGATGACCTCATCATCATATACACTTGAATCACACTCCTCATATCCTTCTTTAAACCTAATTATAGCTACAACTTGATCTTATTCATTTACCTCCCATAGAACATGTTATTCTTCAAGGATGGGCTTCTTAAACTCATAAACAAGATTTGGACTATTAAGATAATGAGATTATCATTCCTCTCCTTCCATTAACGAATCAATCCCTCAAATATTAATATGATTTGGTATTCAAAATTATCAACAAGGACTTATTTATTATTTTGGATGTTTTCTTAGATTGACCTCCATGATGGGAAGGCTTGAGGTTCTTTAGGAGGGATGGGTGGGGCTTGAATAGGCAAAGGTTCTTCTTTGGACTCAATTTACCAATCTAATCCTTTTCCATTTTTCTTCTCGCATGAATTCACCACTTGCTTCCAACTTAGAACTTTAAAGGTCCTTTTTAGGAGCTTTTGGGGAAGGGGAAAAGATTTTTGTGCCAATATTTCCTCATTTTATTTCCTCCAAGTATAAATCAAACGCTTTAATTCTAATTTATCTTGGTATTCATAGAAAATTCCATCTTGAGGAATGGGTGAAATACTTGAGAGGATTTAAAACTCACTTTATTTGTTATTTTGAGGAAGAAAGGGTGGAGCAAAAGAGAGCTAATGTGGAATAAGAGAAGTCACATGAGACTGATAACACTAAACTTATTGCCTCTCATGGACCACTTAATTATCCTATTTTCATTTCATTAGACCAATTATATGCAACATGTCATTGGTTAGTCTTTAATAATTCTCTCTCTCTCTCTCTCTCTCTCTCTCTCTCTCTCTCTCTCTCTCTCTCTCTCTCTCTCTCTCTCTCTCTCTCTCTCTCTCTCTCTCTCTCTCTCTCTCTCTCTCTCAATAGGTGCCTACTTACTCTTAACTAGCTATAATGAGTTACTCATAATTTGAATTAGATAAATAGGGATAATTAGACCATACTCATTTTTTCTATCAATCTCTACCATATGCCTATTATAACCTAAAAGAGTTTGTTTAAAGCTTGAGATACTGAGTAGAAATGTAACTATGTTGAATAGGGGTGACATGGTTTTGACAAGGTTGATTAAATGAACGAATAGGATACCAAGAAAGTTGAATTGGAATGGGAGGTGGCATATAGGACTGATGAAAAGCTTGGTTAGATTGATATTAAAGTTTATAATCTTGGTAAGGTTGTTGAGGAAAAGAGTAAGGATAATAATATTGATACCAAGGATGGTATGACTCAATATGGGGCTGATAAGGATCAACATGTTATTGATATGTCTCATCAACTTGAGTAAAACAAAAATCCACTCCAAAATCAACCATGAAAACTCATGAGAAAATTAGAATAAAAAGAGTACTTATTTGAAGGAATACCTAGGTTGCTAAAACTAGTTGAATGAACTTGGAGTCACCATTGGTGCTTGTGTTCATGCCTCTAAAGGCTAGTATATTAAAGAGAATCACTAATAACTCTTCAATGAATGAAAATCTTGTCCCATTGGGAGTGATATAACTATTATCAATAAAATTTACACCTTTGAGGAATATATGCAATCTCCTCACTTAAGTGATAGCATGGGAATGCTTTAAAGGTTGTGGGTGACCTAATAGCTAAATAAAACCTATAGATAGGGATAGATCCCTTGATGCATCACTTAGAACCAATCATTAACCTACTAGATTGAAAGGAAAAGAGAGAAATAAAACTATAAACTAAAAGGGAGATGATACACCAAATGTTATGACCACTACCACTGATTTACATGTGCACTAAGACCTATAAGATTTCAATAAACATACACTTATCTTAAAGAGACCTTATCACATCAATGATTTTTAGAGGTTAGGTTAATTGAGACAATAAAGGAAGATATTTTCCACTTTTAATCCCATTAAATCACTTATGACACTCTTCACCACCTGCAATAATGAGTTAAACTACATGAAGTTAAAGAGAATGATACAACAACCAAGATGAACTTAATCTATGCTTGATCATATAAACCATTCAAGGTATACAATACATACAACCATAAGATGAGGTAAAACTAGTCATCTTGTTAATCAAAATGCATACAAAAGAGTTGGGCTACACCATACTCCTAGTGGAAGGATCTATTACAATGCTAAAATAAGACAGACATATAGAAGATAATGAGAAGGAGATAGAAGATAGGGATAGGATAGGTCTATGACAAGTGTCACATAATTAATAAATAAGTTATAAACAAGAAAACTATCAAATAAAAACCCAATATAATTTCATTCACAAGTGTTTCTTGGTGTGATGATAACCTTATCAAAGGTGGTGTAGGAGATGCTTCATTGCCTTAGTGACTCATCCTTTCTTCCTTAAAACTACCCACTAAGAGTTATTATGAAGTGAAAAATCATCCTCTTGGGGTATAAATTCCTATATTTCCTTAGACACCTATTGAACATCCACATCCCATCATCCTTCCACCTCCATTTTGTAATTTCATTCATAATTCTCATACTTTGTTCCTTTCAAGGCCCATTCCTTGTACCCCTATTTTAACACAAATATCATTGGTTTGAGTGATATGAAATATTTAGAAGAAAAATAAATTTATATTTTAGTATCCTTTATCCCATTTTAGCTTCACCCAAATTTTAATAACCCAAATCTCAAAGTAGACCCACTTTCTCAATACCCACCTTTCCCAATTAGGCCTAAAACAAGCCTACAATACTATAGACCATATAAAGGAGTATATTAATGATAAAAAACCTATAAAATAATGTAGATTACATAAAATTATGTCATATGGAAAATTTTGAATTAATTCCAAGGGTTAGAACTCAAGTTATGCAAAAAAAAAACTTTAGCCCTAGGTTGGTTTTAACATAGACCTAAGGAGGATGAGAGAAAATGAAAATTCAAATTTTGAGATTTAGGGTATTAAAATAAAAAAAAATACTTATGCGAGGTCTTCCCCAAGTTTTTCCATCTCTTCCAACTATTAGTTTTACGTGATCAATGCCAATGAGCTTCCACCAAGAAAAAAGAATAGAATTTTGTGTACAAAAGAGGAATGTGCCATGGATGTAGGTGTATTTTTTATTTTAAATAAACTTATAAACCTTATAAACACATTATAAGGCCATTAATATATTACACACACTTCTTATATTGATCCAAACTATAATCCCAATGAACTCATTACACATTTTCTTAGATTCTTATAAATAGGCTTATAAAAGAAGCTCTTTAGCAAGGTTGGAAGTGCTTCTTTGGTCTTGATGATTTTATGGGTTCAAGAGAAGGTTTAAATTCAATTATTCCTCTTATTATACCTCCCATAGACATTTTATCAACTTATCATTGATCTCACCTTTCATTTTTTCTTCAATCATCTTTCTTTCAAGGTTTGTGTCTCTTTCTTGAGAATGTGGACCTATATGTCTGCATTCCTCTCAATTTGAACCCTTGATGGTTTTTTTATTGGTCATTTAATTATGTAATATTAATTATTGACCTTTAAATCAATTTTAAATCTCAAAGTTTTTTTGAAATCCATCAGATGTTTCCAAAGGCCTTATTTTTGTTTGCAAGCACTAGATAGGTTTTTCTAAGTCTGTACCCTACAAGTTAATTTCAAGAGTGATCTTGAGATTTTTATGTATTTATATATTTTAAATAAATATTTATTATCTCCACCATGAACTAATCCAATGCACATGTCACTTTTTCTACTTCTTAAAACCTCAAAAATGTTTGCTCATGTAACTATCTCCTTTGTTTTGGAAGGCTTTAGGTGCACATTTTGGCTTGTACATGCACTAAATATATCAATGGGAGTGTTTTAATGGATATAGGAGTTAAGTTTTAATTATTTTAGTTCATCATTACCATTAATTTCTTTTTGATTAGGCCTATTCCTTGCTTGTTTGCACTTGAATCATTATGAGAGAGTTCAAACCAATCATGCTAGTGAGCTGCCACCTACAATCCTCCATTAGAGATGATTTGAAGTGAGTTTGTCATCATTATACATGATTATTTATTTACTTAAATCATATTATCATTTCAAACTCTTATCTTTGTCTCTCACACATCTTATGAATATATTCAAACTCATTTGACATCACAAACCATGGTGCCTCATGCCTACCCTACATGCATACCTATAGATGGATATTTTGAGCCCAAAACTCATTCTCCCTCCACCTTAGAATGATATGTTAATATTAGGATATATTTATTTGATGGATATATTAATATATTATGTACTTGGTAATAATGATCCAAACTTCATTTGAGGTGGATGGGCTTCTTCATCTAATTTTTCATGCTTCAAAGACTATGCATCTCACATGTTGAGTTCTACATATTAAAGCACAAAGAGGTCATTTGGAGGTATATAAAATCTTGAGAAGAATACAGTAATGATTTTGAGGTTTTTGGATACTGATTGAAGGTCACTTGAGGTAAGACCAAAAGCCTACCTACCACCTTCACAAATCAACAAATAAAGCCCTTTTATTACCACCACAATGCTCACACATGCCAAATAAGTGTTGAATATGATGTTGAAATACAACTATGACCTTTAAATAACTCAATAAATACTTAATTATAATCAAAGAGCTCTGAAATGCCATGAAATCTCTTGAAACTAAGTTAGTGGGGTTTTAGGAGGGTTTTGAAACACTTTTCTTATTAACAATGGTTCATAAAACATGTATCATATAACTTGAAAATAATTCAAGGAATATTTATGCAATAATATCCCCTATCTATCCCTATATATATCCCTAAGAGGGTTTTACCCAACTCACCTTTTCCTTTATGAACCATTGTTAAGAAAATTGCCTTATTTTATTTGCAAGGAGCTCAATGGAGGAATGAATATGTTATCTATCCTTTTAGACATAAAAATCTCTCCCTTGAATATATTTTGAATTTATTTTGATTGAGTAATCCATTTAGGTGATTTTATACCATATTCACTTGGAAAGCCTACAACAATGAGTCAATAGACCCCTTTCTAGTAATGAAAATAACCATGCTTTACTTGAAACTCTATTAAATCTGAGTAACAAGTGCTCATGGAGTCTATTACAGCTTGTACAAAGATTAAAAACATGCCAAGATCATATTAAACCTATTTATCTACCATCTCTTACACCATTCCTTCCTTGAACATTATAAAATGGGTAAGAAAAAACTTGAGATGGTTTATAACATTAGAAGAGTGAGTTGAACATCATTTTTCTAGTTGTACAGATCAAGAGAGGTGTAAGATGATATTTTAAAAGTAACTCATGGCCTATAAATGCCTCTAAATCTTTATCACCCTTGAACCAACTTGAACATGACATGAAATAGTTAGACTAGCATAAGACCAAAATGAGCAATTACCTTAACCTTTCCAAAATAATCTTAAACTTTGTTAAAAAACTTATGAAGGGTCAAGTTATGAACATTTGTTAGTCAATTTTAGGACCATGGCCTCACAATTTGGCTATGATACACGACTAGGACAACATCACATCTTATCATGGTAACATAAGTTATGACCTAAACCAACACTTTCAAGGGCTATCAATAAAGTTAAACAAGTATAAATATCAAGTTTTTAATATAACTCACCTATGGTATCGAATTTTTGCTAATAGTTGCAATGGAGGAAATACCATTGAATTTAATCTACTTTGATTCAAAAGAGGAATCTTTGGAGATAGACTTAACATACATAGGTATGAAAGAGGGGCATATAGTAAAATAAGAGGAAGATGACACAAAATATCCACTAAAACATGATGTCTTTTAGAAGACACCTCTACATGTATATTTTAAAACTTATAAATATAGTTCTCTTCTTATAGATGACACAAATTTAGAAACATCTAGGACACAAGGATAAGATATTAGGTTAATCAAGGTTATAGACCCACTCACCATAACAAGTACTCCTCTAGTTGACAAATTAGTTACTTGTGGTGTGGATAATCATGTAATAACAATAATAGATACTACCTATGTCATGACTCTAGCTTCCTTTATTTTAGATTCTCGTCTAATCATTATTGCTTAGGTCTCTAGTCTTGAGGTTGTAGTTTAATCATAATCTATAGGTTTTTTTTATTAATTTGCCCATGATGTATAGTTATTATGTAGAAAAAATTCTTGATATTTCATTTGATTAATTTGTTAGTATATTTCCATTCCTATAATTACTAATGTAGTCCATAGCACATGGGCACTAGTGCCTCAAGCATTAGAAAATTTGACACAAGCAACCCTAATATAGTTTGAAGATGCAAGAAACCTACAAGGAGCTATTCCTACTATTCCCCAATCAATACATTTTGAGGACTTAGTTTTCCAATCATTTTTTAAACCTTTACATATCCATTTATACACTCAAATAGGATATCCCATGCCCTTGATCACCCAGACAAAATCCTCTATCATTACAATTAATTGAGACTCCCCTAATGTGTTCAAATACATTTTTACCCAAGATTAATATCTATGTTTTGAATATGATTGATCCTTTATTACCTACACCTCTTTCATCTAACCCTCCATCACTCATGGGACCACCATCAACCACTCCATTCATTTTCACCTCAACCCAATAATATGTTTTTGATGCTAGGCTAGTCCTAGCCACATCATGGATATAATAGTTATAAGTGAAGAAATAAGCTAGACAATAATTGGTTCTTATTGATCCACCCAAGCTAAGTATATAATTTCATGAAAATTTGAACCACTTGAAAAATATCAAGAAAAAAGATGACAAGTGCTGGTAAAGAATCAAATCTAAAAGTTAAGAAGAAATGCTCATCTTGACAAAGGAAAATAAAGCCCAACCTAGTGAGCATGCTGAGTTTGGAGAAGATCGCATATTTATGATATATGACATAAGAGGAGTGTTAAATAAAATGTGTTGTGGCCTCTAATAGGTAAATAAAAGGTTTGAGTCTTAGTCCAATATTTCACAAAAGATATTCTAGAACAAGTAAAAAATGTTATAGATCAGTGTATGATTTTGTATGGTCTATCTATAGAGTATGAGTAGAGTCACAACCATGAAGGCATAGGTTAGTAGAATTTAATGAGGCCTTAAAAATATTATATGTCAAATTACACATAGTAACAAAGACAATTAGGGAGACTTTGGTTTGACTTTGACTACCATTAATAATACCACTCAAACATAATCATCTAATTTTGGAGTTAATTTTGGCATATTTATATCTTTTTTATATCTATAAGCAAAATTTTTTACATGCAAGAATGGAAAACTAAATTAATACCAAGAAATTCTTTTCAATATTTTGTACATGTAATCCCATTATGAAGATAAGGTGATGCTCATATAGTATTATTTATACATGTTTCTTACACATTGTAAAGAAGGAGAATTTTAATAATTAATGCAAGTGAGGAAAGTTTTCTACAAATGTTCTATGAGTTTGTGTGAATACGTTGTCTCTTCCAAATTTATATGATTCATGGGGAATTTCCATTAAGTTGATAAATTTTTAGTAGGATAAATGTGTGGTTTTTGTAGAGATAAGATTGAATATTTTTTTAGTCTTGTCAATTGTTTGGTTACAGATCATACTTATTATTTTTGATGACATTAAAAAAGTGTAGTAATATGGTAATAACAATATGTCTGATTGTGATCATTGAATATTTTTACAATTATTCACTTAGACTCTTCATTGTGTTTGCTTGTGTTATGTATTTTTAGCTAACCCACAATAAATATTGGTTTGTGACATGTGTTTGGCATAGTATAGTAAATTAACTTGGAAGGTTTTAGTCTCTTATTAGATCATGGGACCTCTTTTTTTTATAACTTACCCTTCCATCCTTTTTATATATCTTTGGACATATTCACCTTAGCTTAGATCCACCCATCCAACTCAAGTACAATTTATATTTGGAGTTAGACATTTGTCATATCTAAACCATCTATGGTAAATAACCACTCCACTCATTGTTATTCCAACATGTGGTTATTTATAAAATTGAGACCTCCAACTCATGCTTTGGAGTGAGTTTTCACTAATTTGGGGCCTCCTATAATAATATTTGGTGTGCATAAAACACACACCAAATTTTTTTATTTGGAACTAAAAGAAGGGTCGAATTATCTAAATCATTTAAAAATTTACATGAGTTATGTATTTGGATCCACTAGTAAGATTAATAAGTTCTAATTCAGATCATATTTTGCTATTAATATCACCTTCATAGGTTTATCAAAGGCCCAAATAAGATATAGGTTTCCATAGCAGATTCATCACTAAAAAAAATTCACCAAACCGAGGGAACAAACCTCAAAATTTTACTATGCCTTGGTTATTTAGTTCTTCCATTTTTGTAGTTGGTACAGTCCATTATTTACCTAGGATTCTTGATAAGCATATTCCTCCATCCTATAATTTTGGGGGATGAACTATAGAGGAACATATGAAAGCCTTTAATACTCATATAGGGTTGTTGAATGTAATTCATGAATCCATTTCATGCATATTAATACCTTTCACCATATAATATGATGCTTATAAATGGTTCCTCAATCTCCTGTATAATTCAATTATATCATAAAACCTATGCCATGAAACATTCATTACACATTTTAGGTAGGTTAATAATCTTATTTTAGTATACCAAAGTTTTTCTAGTATAAAAAAAGAACCCAATGAACCAATTAGAGATTTAAATGCTATATTTCAAAAATATGTATGGTTGTGTGGATACTACATACCAACCTAATGCCTTATTAGCATTTGAGATGTATATGATGATAACATTATTATGTATATCTTAGAATATCAATAAATTATCAAATCCTATGTTGAACCCATCAATTTTGATTAACGTTTGAATATTAAGTTACAAGCTCTTTCCATACCTAACATTAATCCAGATTTCTTGGCCTTGAATCACATTCTGAATGTCAATCAAAATGTCATGGCCAAAAATCAAAACTAGGTCTCCACTCAATTCCATCTATCACATGTTACACCAAACTATAATCTAAGATTTATAAATAATCATAAATTTTTATCTAATCAATAGAATCATAACCAATCTTTAGTCCTACTTAATGATTCCACCACATAGGGAACAACTTATGATTCCACCAAAGCTGAATTAGGTGCCATTCAACATATAGTACATAAACTTAGCAATGAGTTTTTAGGCATGAACAACCACTTAGGGAACATTTTAAGGTGAAAAATAATATGAATTTTATATTATAGAGATATAATAAACTATTCAATAGGTTAGGCAATAACTTAAATCCACATCCCAAAAAAATTCTTGAGATAAACATTTGTGAAGCAAACTTACCCAATTAGTGCAGAGATTACAATACTGCAAAACATAGTGAATCGGATTGTATCAAGTTCTATGATACCTTTGAAATATTTAAGAAAGAGATGAAAAGATATGATATTATCCCAAATCAACCTGATCCATCCCCATCTAGTTCCCCTAATACCTCTAGCACTGTAATGATTTTTGACACATATGACTTCACATTCCCTATTGATGATGAGAATGAACTAGAAGAAAACACATATTAGATGCATGATTTTCAATAATTCCAAAGAAATAAATATAATATGATAAATAAGAATCAATAGCCTGTCATGACTTCTCACTTCTAAACAATAACACAATCATTCCTTCTGATGTGAATGCTAATAATAATCCACCTCATCCTAAAGGAAATGATAAAAAACAACTCATTAATCTACATAATAAGAGTGGTATAACATAGTTGAGGACATGAATAAAATCAAGGCAAACATTAAACTTCATGAGTTGGTTTAGGTTACATAACAAATAAACCTTTTGATCAAGGCTTTAACTAGCAAGCCATCTTCTAAAAAATCAAAATATATACATACAAATATGGTCATCTATAAAGACAAACCCAAGGTACCATCTTTCCTATTAACTATTATTTTTTTGGAAAAATGTGCCTAATTACTTAGTTGACTTAGGTGATTCAACCAATGTGATTCCCATGGAAATATATAAGAATCTAGAGTTGAATCTAAATAACTACAAAAGGGTTATCCTATCAATAGATAAATATTCAATCCTAGTTATTGGAGAATTAATGAAACATTCACATGCAACTTAATTTTAAGCCACGTGTTCAAAAATACATTGACATATTTGTAGTTGACATTCTTAAGGCTGATGGTATAGTCTTAAGCCATGATTGGTCAAAGACATTGAATGGATATATAGGGACTAAATTTTCACACATGTGGATACCTTGGAAGGGGGTAACTAATTAGATTAATTTTGATAGAGAACCAAGAATGAAATACACAATCATAAAATACAATACCAAAAATGAAATACTTATTTTTTAGTCATCACATGTAGGGTCTTACACCTTCGCACCTAAATATGAGAATAATAAATGAGAATTTGAAGGCCCTTCATAATTTTGGACCTTATATTTTGATGGTGCTCAATCTAAAAAAGTCTCAAGCATAGGTATAACTTTGATTGATCCTGATGGGAGGTTATACCGTGCTAATTTTAGATTAAAATTTCCATGCACTAAAAGTCATGAAGAATAGGAGGCCTTGATCTTGGGGTTACAATTCAAACTAAATCATATTATCAAATATGTTTGGTTATTTAGAGTGATTTATTATTTGAGTCATGATTTAGTATTAATGCAAGTTATCATATCTAAAAAAAATAATTATAGATCATGCGACCCAATCAAATAATTTGAAACTTTTAATATAAAATAAATCCAAAGAGATCAAAAATAGACAATAGATTATTTGATTACCTCTATAGAAAAAATGGACCCACTTCAAGAGTCTAAATAACAATTTTTTTTTGAAAATTTGGTATCATGTCCATCAGTCCCTGAAAATGTTAAAAAAAAATCATGTATTTGATGATGATCAATAGATCATATAATTTATGGGCAATAATAATGATTTCAAGCCAAAAATCATTGATGAAAGATATTTTGACCTAATGAACAAATAGGAATGTGGAATGTAAAGGTATCATTCAATTGAAAGGAAATAGAATACTTAAAGGGATGGTATCCTTGAAAAGAGTATTTGGTATGGACCATAAAGATAATAAATAAAAATAATCAAAATAAACAAATCTAATTTTTCCAAGGTAAACTTAGGAACAAATGAGAATCCCCAAGTCATAAACATTGGATTGAGATGCATTGAATAAGAAAAGTAGAGGATGAAATAATTATTGACTAAATATGAGGATGTGATCACTTGGAATTATCGAGACTTGATTTTATTTTACCCCAAAGTTATCATACATACCATACCACTGAGAGAAGAACACAACCCTTTCAAATAGAGATAAAAAAAAATTAACTCCATTCTATAGCCTCTCATTCTAAAATAATTCCAAAAATTTATAGATGCTAAAATTATATTTCCTATCAAATATTCTATTTGGGTGGCCAATCTAGTTATTATGTGAAGTAAGAATGATGAATCAAACTGTGTAGATTTAGAATAAGATAATTATCCCTTGTCTTCCCTAGATTAAGTAATTCAAATAGTCACTAGGTTATAAATGTTGTTTGTTCTAGATGGATTTTTCAAGCTACAATCATGTCTTGGTAAAAATGATGATCGTATGAATAATGATTTTATGACTAAATGGGAAACTTTTTCATACAAGAGAATGCCTTTTAGACTAATAAATGAAGGTTATACCTTCCAAAATGCCATGGATTTTAATTTTTAATAACTAATTGGTAAATGCATATTTATTGACATGGATGATCTGACTATCTTTTATAACTATAGCGTAGATTATATTTCCATTTATAGAGAGTATTTGATAGATGTAGAAGGTATGGAATCTCATTAAACCCAAAGAAAAGTGTTTTTAAGTCACATAAGATAAATTAATGGCCATGTTATCACCATGGAAGGAATTTTAATTAATCCTAAAAGAGTTTAATCTATTTAAAAAAATCCATATCTTAACAACAAAAAGGAGCTCAAGTCCTTTTTTGGAAAAATAAAATTTGTTCAAAAATTCATTTTAGAATTTGCATAAATTGTAAAACCATTGAATGTAGTGTTAAAATGGGATGCATAAGTAGAATATAGATTTTAAGCTAATAATACATTTCAATACATTAAAGGCACTATTTCCTAATCTCTAGTTCTGATCAATCTATATTTCACCAAGTATTTCTTCCTATATTCATTTACATAAGAACATACTACAGTAGTTGTGCTCACCCAAGAGGTGGAAGACTAGAAACATCCTATAGACTTCATGAGCACCAATATGAAATAATTAAAATTAAAATATTTTATGATTTATGGAAAAATTTATGCCTTGATCAAAGTTGTGAAGAAATTTAGACATTACATTTTATGAAATAAATTTTACGCCACTGTCCTAGATCTAACTGTCAAGTCAGACTTCGATAGAATGAGCTAGATGAAAGAATAAGCAAATGGATGGAAAAATTTCAAGGATTTGACCTATAAATTAGACCCAAAAAATGGTACAAGGCTAAGGTATTATTTAGCTAATGGGATAGATTGATCCACACATCTCAAATAGCTGGAGGTGACTGGCGTACCCAAATAATTCACTACTTAACTATAGGCACATGACCTCCTAAATTATAAAAGAGAAAATGTGTGTGATCAAGCTCAAATAAACACACTATATGATCAATAAAGGGGTGTTTTATCTAAACAATTACAAATTAATTTATTTGAGATGTATTTCTAGAGAAGAAGAAGTAGACATCCTTGATAATTTTTACCATAAGATAGGCAACGAGCATCCTTTAGGGAATGCTACACCAAAATTTTTTAAGGATGGGATAATAATATATTAATATTTTTAAGGACACACACATTTATGTTATAAATATTCACCAATGTCAAGTATTCAAGAAAAGAGAAATCCTTGCTTCCATGCCTCTACAGCCTGTGATCGAAGGATGCCCTTGTACATAATGGGGTCTAGATTTTGTAGGGGTCATAAACCCTAATTATTAATATATACACAAATTGGTTTTGATAGCCACATAATACTACACAAGATGGACCAAAGTGGTAGCAACAAATAATCATATAACATAATACATTATCAAATTCCTTGAAGAAAATATTCTGACCAGTTTTAGAACACTAGTTTATTTGATGTGTGATAATGGTCTTACTTTTCAATCTCAAAAAATCACTGAATGGGTTTACAATAACTAGATTACTATTAAATTTTATTCAAATCATTATCCATAAGGTAATGGAGTTTCTAAATCTACCAACAAAAATTTGATTGGTGCTATAAAGAAATCAACATAAGACAAACCAAGAGAATGTCACTTATTACTGAAATATACATTATGGGTAGATAATAACAAACATAAATAGGCTATAAAATCTT
The DNA here is from genome assembly GCA_037957365.1 of Torreya grandis. Taxonomy (NCBI): domain Eukaryota; kingdom Viridiplantae; phylum Streptophyta; class Pinopsida; order Cupressales; family Taxaceae; genus Torreya; species Torreya grandis. The sequence continues at coordinate 8,389,264 of JARHVA010000059.1, read as the reverse complement.
CTCCTTTCCTACTAGTATATGGATAGTATTTTATTTTCCCCTTTACCCTTAAATTTACAACGTATCAATTTATTCAATAATATGAAAAATAATAAAAAAATTGGTCTAGATTGTTAGGCATAGTTTAGATGGAAGATGCACAGACATAGGCATTACAAAATTTTAGAAAACATCAAGACATTATCAAGATATGATTTGAAAAAATATTGAAGATCAAAGTTTTTAGGATTTTATATTTAGTTATACTATGGGATAAAGTGCATGAAAATAAAGGATAACATAAAAAGTTCACTAAATTATGGATTAAACCATATCATATATCTGAAATTTTGGGTAATAACACTTTTTATTTAAAATATCTTCAAGGTAATGATTTGGATTTTCTAATTAATGGATAGTTTTTGAAACATTATTTCATGGCTGATCTAATTAGGTGACTATGAGTTATAATTTAGTGGTAGGGGTAGATTACATTTCACTATTTATTAGCTTATATTTTTTAGTTTTTTAGATTATATTTCATGCTTTTTTAGATTAGATTTCCTTCTTTCTTAGAATAAAATTTCTTATTTTCTTAGAATTTTGTTTTGTTTTATAGGTTAGTAAATAAGGTCATTTTGACCACTCACAGATAAATTGCTAAAATTTATCCAAAAGGGAGAATTTAAACACACTTAGGATATTCATGGGTTTACTCATGATGATTTCAAGTTTCAGAGTTAAGGTGTGTATCATAAAAAAAATTGAAAGTTTGATCTAAAACAAATAATTTTATCAGGAAATTGGAAGTTGCTTTAACATCTTCATGTAAATTTTAGGACTTATTATATTGATAGCTTAACTAAAAATTTACATGCTTAAAACTTGTTGGAGAGATAATAAACATTGAGAAAGACAAAATCTATGTGAAATATATGATTTACATTATTTTTTCCTATACACCCAGCTAATAGTGGTTCCCAACCTTCTTTTAAAGTTTTCTATATAATAATAATAATAATAATAATAATAATAATAATAATAATAATAATAATAATAATAATAATAATAATAATAATAATAATAATAATAATAATAAATTTTGGAAGAGGGGTGATTCAAGTAATCTCTAATTAGGGCTATGGATTCTTGGCTAGTAGTAAAGCAATGCCCAACCTCCCAAATATTTGTGTTTAAAAGTGATAAATTTTTTTGAAAGATAAGATCAAAAGAATCTTAAGTTTTGTTTGATCTATGCTAAATTTATCATTACAAGGAGGAATGAACCTTCATATAATCACACATGACCTTAGAGGATAGAGGGGTTAGTATGTTTCATGATTATGTTTGAAGTCTATTTCAATTTTTTGATTGATTTAATTATTTCTTACAAAATTTTAAGTTATTTATGATATTTAAATTGATAATTCTTGGTTCCAAAATGTTTAGGATTATTTCCCCATCAAATTAATATTTTTCTAACCAACACATCCAATTTTTAAAATTTAAAATAAGGACCCCTTTTATCTTAAATTTTTTAACTAGGTCTCATTCAAGTATGAAATAACTTCAGACATGATATATATTGTTCTAACCCCTATTATTGGTCTAAACCTTTGTGGGGAAAAGATTTAATAGAAGCCATCAATGTGGAAAGTGATGAGGAAGAGACACAAGAAGAAGGTGAAGGGGGATATGATACTATAAAAGATAAGGGCTCATCTGAATTTGTGGAGGAGGAAGAACCTAACAAAACTCCCCCTACTAGTAGTTTCAATTCAAATATTTAAGAGGCTAAGGAAATTGAATGTTTGGTCACCCAAACCCCTAGGAGAAATAATATTAAGGGCATGAAATGTAAGCTTTAGAAGATGAAAACTAATTTGTACAAGCAATAATTGTTTTACATTGAAATGGTTGAGGGAATCAATAATCTGAACTACTGCTTATCCGAGATGAAGCTAACTTCCATGAAAGAATCAATGAAGGAAATGTGAATTCTATAGAGGAGGTGGGGGAAACTATGGTAACCACCCACAACAACAAAATGAATTAGAAGAATAAAATGAATTAGAGCAAAAAGTAGGGAAAGAAAAAAGATGGAAAAATTGGAGGAAAAGACACCAGAAAGTTAGAAGAAAAACATGATTGAAGATTCATTCCAAGGGCCTAGTAAGAGAACCAGAGACTCACTAAAAATAAAAATAATAACAAGAAATAAAGTAGGAAACTAAAATGACCACCCCCAATAAAAAAAGGAAGTAGGAGAAGAAAAAGGAATAGGGAAATAAAAAAATGAAAAAATTGGAGGAAAAGACACTGAAACGTCAGAAGAAAAACATGATTGAAGATTCATTCCAAGGGCCCAGTAAGAGAACTAGAGGACTTACTAAAAATAAAGAGAAGAAAAATAAAGTAGGAAATTGGTTGTCTATACTAAATTTGAGGAGTCATACCATTAAGTTCTAATGTTTATCTATTTATTTCTTTTTTGTTGATACTTGGTGTTTTTTGTATGGGTTTGTTGTACGCTTTGCTGAAGATAGTCTCGTAGTTCTTATCCCTTAGAGATTTTTCTAAGTGTCTAATTTTCAATTTTATTTTATTATATTTTGGTTTTTTTAAATTTTAATATACCTTAATATTTATTTTTAACCTTATCTAACTTTTTTCAAAGTTTAGGCATTATTCGATAAATGATGGGTTTTATATTTTGGGACTAACAAATACTAATCAAATGTTTATTTTAAGCTATTTAGTTCACATGTACAGGTTATCATTGAATTTTCCACATGTTTATCTCATGTTTAAAGTGGAAAATGGCTTAAATATTTATAATATCATTTACACATCAATTAATAGGAATAAACTTCCTCTAATAACCTTACTAAAAATTGACTTTTTTATGTTTCCCATGTCCCAGTACAATGAGATCATTCCACATGTCACTTTATCGACTCATTGTTAGTCTATGAAAAAATTCAAACATTACAAAAGTGGAAACTAAATGTTGTAGTGAGATCAGGCCATATGCCACTCTCTTGAATCATCATTGGTCTACACCAAAATTACAAACATAAAAAATCAAAGAGTAAAAAACACAACAAGATTAAGCCACATGTCACTCTCTTTGTTAATCAATGGTTTGTGCCAAAATTATAAAGATATAAAATTGATGACTAAGTGATAAAGCTAGATCACACCACACATCATTATCTTAACTCATCACTGGTCTATGCCAAAAATCAAAAGTTACAAAAGTGGCAAATAAGCAATGTAGAAAGATCTTCCAAGTGTAACTATCTCGCTTCATCACTGATCTAAGCCAAAATTTGAAAACCTAAAAATAAGTGATGCCCTAACATAGTTAGATCATGTCAAGTGGAACCAGCTCACTATATAGAAAATAATAGATAAGTGATAGATTATAAGACTCACATACAAGTGATCAAGTGACAAGGTGCCACATGACACTGCCTCACTCCATCATACATGAGTAAAGATATAAAGACTCAAGGGTAGTTATAAATAAAGTGATGAAGTGATAATATGCCATGTGTTATATATCAATATAATTGGAATTCAAACCCAATGTGAACCCATCAAGATCTACACAAAAACATAAAATAAGACACAACTAAGAAAAATAATGATAACTATTAATATGGATGGATTTATTACAGGAAAATGGGTGACTAAGCAACCAAAATAAGTGATAATAAGACATGTGTTAAGAAAATTCCCATGAAAGTATACATCATAAAAATCAAATTCAAAATGGATATATAGTTGACACAAACCATTACTCTATAACTAATTCCCATGGAAGAAAATTTATGGAAATGAATTCAGTGCTCATAATTATTCATCATCCCTAATTCGACTCTTCTAATATTTACAAAAGAAATTAATGATAAAACTAAAATCTAGAGCCCACTTTTCCTTGTAAAATTAAGAATCCATAGTCTGAAGAATGAAATTAAATAGTCTATAATAATATATATAGAAGAGAAAACACTGACACCATCAATATTCTACTTTAGGATGAAGTAGCATTTACAAACACTATTTTTCATCTTAGTGCCCTAGGTAACAAGTTCCTCCATTACTTAGATCTCTATTATCACAACCCAGTCTGAAATGATTTTAAAATTATGGATTATTATTTGTCATGGACAATGCAAAAAATTTATATGTTTTTTATTATGATATCATCTCATGGATTTAATAAAATGCTATGATTTGTAGTTTATTACATCATTATTCTAAAATAATCATGTTAAAATATTATATTTAGTTAATTATTCAGTTATGTTCATTGGATATTTATTAGATGAATACTGTTAATGTCTTCTTTTGTGACTATCATGAGCTAGGTTTTATTGATGGAGTCTAGTTGTTAGGGTTATGTACATGGAAGTTAGTTATATTCCTAAAATTATTATTAAGACATGAGTTTACAAAATGACCATAGTTTTTTATTGTCTAATGACTACACTTTGTTTGTTAGTATTTAGGTTAATTTTTTGCATGAGTATGCCTTGATATCTTTAATTCACATTTGATTTTGACTATTTTATCAAGTTATTTTGACTGATCTATCTAATATAATCATGGTAAATCAAAATATGGGTTTCCATTATGTTGGAATTTAGCATAACTAGCTTTGTAATATTGAATCAATGAAAAACAAAACTATACTTGCCTTGGTATCATTAATACGATACACATTCATGTTTGGAGATTTTTATCTTTGAAAAATAGGGGTCATTATCACTTTGTCATTATGATTTTTAAATTTAAGTTATTTATTAATTTAATCACCTTGTTGAGTCTCTTAGATTCTAAGGTTTATGGTCTTATGGTTGATTTGTGAATCCATCATAGGGTCATTATTAGGTTGTGTTAATCATTCTACTTGGCATGGTCACTTGGGCTTTAGACCATCAAATAATATCATTTGATTATTATTTGGTACTCAATTATCATTGGAATTTCAATTGATTACATTGGAGGTTAGCCATCGTGATGCATGGAAATTATGTTTGGTTGACTTAACGTTTGGATATTTTCAATGTTTTTGTTGTTGTGGAAGTTCTAGTTGGTCTTTACAATTGGGAAGTTGGTATGAGTTTTTGAACTTAGTAAAAACCCTAATTTCCATGGTAAATATTGTGGAAGCTTGTCCACCATTCCTAGTTTGAGATTTAATGCCTTGATAAGAAATGTCAAGGTGGAAGTTATTCATGAAGGTAGTATAGTTTTATTGGGAGAAATTGGGGATGTGGGTAAACATGGAATTAATTCCTTCATTCTGTTTCACCATGAACCAAAATATTTTTATGAATATGTAAACTTTTTAATGGTTTTAAGAGATCATTTTTGCACATGAGAGGGAACCAAACCATACAAATAAAGGAATTAAAGATCACAAATAACTATGAAGGAAATAATGGTAAAAAATATATATTAAAGATCCATAATAAAATAAATAATTTAAATTCACTAAATCCAAAATAGTTATTTTGTTGTGAATGGATATTTAATGAAATATTAGTTATTTATATGGGATATCTAAGTTGAGTGTGTTTTCATTCCTCATACTAGAGATTCATATTCACCCATGTTATTAGTGACCTCAAATGTTAATATAAATGCCAAATGTATGATCTTACCATGTGGATTTATTAGAATACATCCTACCCCAGATCCTTGGAGGCATTTGACACCATCAAAGTGGAGGGTCCAAGTGTATTAAGTCAAATCAATAGTAATTTTAGGAAGTTATTCGATAACTATTTTAGATTTAATAGTAGATGAAGTGAAATTGGTATCTTCTTGATTATTTGATTCTAGATCAATAGTGAAATTAAGAAAATAATCTTTGAGAGAGATAGCCTAGTTAAGACCTTAAATAAAAAGAATGTTATCATTAAGAAGATTATCTTGAAAGTGAATTGTGACTGGTAAAGGTGTTGCCACAAGTTGGTCAATGATGACTTATCCTTTGATATATTTTTATGTAACAATTATAAGGTAAAATTCCATCAGATGAACCATCCATTTACCAAGTCTATCTCTAGGTAAGAATTCTTTGGAGAAGAAATGATGAAGTGGATTAGAGTGGATAATGACATAAGTGGTCAATATATCATATAGTGACAAATATTTTCATCTATGAAATATATAGCAAGGTAATCATGTTCTACTTTAGTCTAACATTTTTCATAGTCAATGAGTCCTTGACTAATGTGATAAATATCATACTCTCTACTATTATCATCTTATTGGGCAAGCATTAACCTAACTGATATGGGGGTAGAGGAGGTATATACTATTAAGGGATGGTTATTTGAAGGTGGTCAAAGAGTGGGAGGATGGATCAAATATTCCTTCATGTTATCAAAATATTTTTGGCATGAATTTGTCCATTCGAAAGCATTACCTTTTTTGATAAGAGAATTGACAAAGTAGATAGGGTATGCCATTTATGGGATGAATCATCGAATTGACCCAAGTTTTCCAAGGTGTGTATGTTGGGAATGGAGTGAGGAATAGTCATGTTGATGATAACATTTATTTTGCCCTGATCGACATTAATGCCTTAAAAAGAGTCTAGGAACCCTAATTTTTCTCCATATGTGAATCCAAATACACATTTTTATGGGTTAATTATAACATTATATTTGATTATTTGATTAAAAATGATAGCTAGATTAATGAGGTGACTTGTACAACTTTTAGATTTGGAAATGTGATCATTGATGTAGGTTTCCACTATCTTGTGTATAAGATGATGGAAGAAGTGGGTCATTGCATGTTGATAGTTTCATATAATATTTTTAAGACTAAAAATCATTTTGATGTAATAAAAGGTGCCCCATTTTTTAGTAAATGTTGTTTTCTATTGGTCTTTAGGGGCTGTATGGATTTGGTAATAGCCTAAGAAACTATCCATAAGTGACAAAACTTCATATCTAGTGGTGAAAGCTACTATAACATCTATTGGAGGTAATGGGAAGTTATATTTTGGACATGTGAGGTTAATATTTTTAAAATACATTCATTTACGAATGACTACGGTGAATTTTTTGTGAACATGTATGATTTTTGACTCCCATTGATAATAGTCAACAAGTTTAATGAATTTGGCATTCAAAAATTTAATAATTTATTTGTGACATAAGGTAGAAAATTTCATTGTTTTTGTCTAATAGGTTTTGCATCCAGGTAAGTGATGATATTATGTATGACAATGCTAGGATCAATACTTGGCATATATTCATATGACCAAGTGAATATTTCATGATAATCATCAACGAATAAGCTAAAGTTATCATGCTTTATTGGCATTAATTCTTTAGAGATAGTGATAGGTTGAGGACATGATGGTGTATTGTATTCTATTCTCATGGTTTATTCAATGAGCATAACATTTCCATCTTGGAAATTATATAGAGCATGAAGAAGATAAGAAATAGGATTTTCTTAGGATCCACACTAGTAATGAAATTATTAAAACAAGGAGCTTTTCATTTGAAGTTTCTAAGTTTATGATGTTTTTGTGGAAGCTAAAGTTCTATAGCATAGAGTAGCTCAAGTATAGATTTATCACTAGGGAGCATGGGTAATGGTCTATAGTATTCAACATATTCTTTTATATTAGTGATTTTATTACCATTGTAATCATATTAATAATGTATTTGTCATACATCTATGGCTTTAGCATCTAAGGTAATTTCAAGTATAGGTTTGATTTTAGGCTGAGGTTGAGTGGATTCAACCAAATTGGTAATAGGTGTGTTATATTTTATTTAATATGGAGGTTTAATTAAAGTGAGGTATGTAGCCTTAGTGGTATCTATAGAATTGTGAGAAGGTAAATAAATTGATAGATTATTTGGTTGTGTAGAAGGTATATATGGTTCATAAGTTTTTGAATTTTCTAAAGTTGAGATTTATTTAAGTACCCATGGGGCATCTAGAAGTGGAGGATTAATGGGAGATACATGAACTTCAAGTTTTGATTTAATATTAGTTGATATGTGAATCAAATGGACATCATGGTTGAAGGCATGTATTTTGGCTAATATCTATTGATAGTGTTGTATATCTAAGTCTTGTTATTGAGCTTGAACTATGATATAAGTATCATCAAATGTGTGGGAAATAGTGCATGCATTTATCTCTAAGGGAGAATCAAAAGTGGATGCACCTAAATCACTTAATTTTTAGGGAAAAATTGCTAAAGGATATTTAAAAAAATTGTCCATTCCATACTCATAACATGTGAAATCATATTCTATGTAAGAAGCTTCATGTGCATTACATGCAGGAGGAATTTAAGTGATATCATCAACTAGAGGGATAATACGATCACATGGAAGTAAAGAAGGAGGAAGCTACTCTAAATTGTAATGAGTTAATTTAATGGTATTAAAATTATTTTATAAGTAATTAGTTTCATCATCATTAGAATCTAAAAGAGTGACCTATAAATTTGGATTCATGTTAAAGAAATTAGGTAGAGGTGCATAATTAATGCATGCAATGGTTGGAATATGATATCGATATTTGGAGTTGGGTAGTTTTATACTCCATGGATTAGGATTGGTCTCATATTTATAACATTTTCCATTATGTATGAATTTAATACATTGACTACCTAAAGAGGAAATAACCCTCATACTATATTCCATGGGCATCCTAAGAGTATGTTGTAAGATAACGGTAAATCAAGGACCATGCGATTGGTGCATATAGTCTTGGGTCTAATAGTGAGGGGGAGCCAAATACAACTAAGTGGTTTTTCATTTGTCTTATCAAATATGTGACATGTGAAATGAGTTTGTTAAAGGTGATCTTTGGTATATCCAATTATTTGAATTAAATAAAGGGATGCAACATTAATTCTTGACTCTTCATCTACTAAGACAATGCGAATAAGGGTGATACTAGTTTAAATTTTAATAAAGAGATGTGGATTTTTAGCTCAAAAAATAATTTCATCAGTAATCATTCTTCTTCGAGAAATTCTATGGAAGGTTTATAATGGGTACAAATAATTTCAATAGTATGTACTTTTAGGGTGAAAGGTCTTGAGGATATTTTTCCATCTCAAGGGATGGTGGTTCTTCAATGTCTTGTAATTATTGCATTAATAATTTATGATGATATTGATAATTATGAACTAACTCCATGAGGTTTATTTCAGAAGGCATTGAATTGAGCTCTTCCAAGAAATTCCAATGAGATTTAGAAGATGAAGAGGCAACATAAAGTTTGGGAGGTACAATGGATTTTTTAAGAATAAGAGAAGTAGATTGAGGTTCTATTTGTGGGAGTGTTTTTTCATTTATTTTAAAAGGTATGGTAGTGGTAGTGGTAATGGTAGTGGTGGTGTTTGTTGACAATTTTGACCCCACAAGTCAAATTGCCACCCTCATCATTCAAAGATTTTCATGTCATTGACAATTTGCTTTTGCATAAAGTAGTTCTAAAGGGACAGTTAGAATACTTGGAGATTTCATGGAAGGAAGACTTTAGGTTTTGTCTAAGTATCAAAATTATTTTAGACTTTTTGTCCAAAACAACTTTTTTAAGGACCATCACACAGTTTTTTGAAGGACATTTTTTTCTCAAAGGGTATATGCCCTTTAAAAAAAGGCAATTTAGAAAGGCAATTAGACTATTCAATTTCTTTGAAAGATGTAGAACAAAAACCTGAAGGGTCATTTTCTTTAGGAAGGGCCATTTTAAGATTTCCTTCAGGTTTTCTATCTAAAGGAAATAAACAAGACAATAGGACCATTTCCCTTTTTTGAAAGGATTTTTTTCTTATATTTTACACTTTCTCAAAGGGCTCTTATATTTTTATGAAGGACCATTTACAAAAGCCCGAAGGGCATTGTCAAAAATCTGAAGGGATAATTTCAAAAGGATGAGGCAATTTTTTTGAATAAAGGACCATTACAATTTTTTTTAAGGGTCTATTGCAAAATCTCGAAAGGCACTTTACAAAGCAAAGGGTATATTTCATTTTTGCTGAAAGGTGAATTTACAAATTTTTGAAGGTATCTTACCTTTCAGAAGGATCATTTACAAAACCCTAAAGGGTTATTTCATAGCTTTGAGGGTTCTTTTCAAAGGATAAATGATCATTTCAAAAAAAAATTAGAAGGGTATTTTACATTTGAAAATGGGAATTTTAAAAGACAAAGGGACACTCAACAACTTTTCCAAAGGGTTTTTTGCTTTGGAAAAGTCCACTTTACAATTGTTCTAAAGGGTAATTTAAAAAGTTTTGAAGGGCTTTTTCTTTAGACAAATTTTTTGAAGGGCTTTTCCAAGAAGCCCAAAAGGCTGAAAGGACAGTCTACACAAAACCCAAAGGATAGAATCCCTTTGGGAAAGTCATTGTCAAAAAATCCTTAAGAAAATATAAGGGTCACTTGAAAAGCCGAAGGACAATTTTAGAAAGCCTGAAGGGCAATTTGCAAAGGAAATAATTCCTTCATACTTTTTGTCCAAAGGAAGTTTATAAAGGAAAGGGCTCATCAAAATGCCTAAAAGACCTAATTCCTTCAAAATTTTATTAGAAGGAATTTTTTGAGAGGAGAATCCCAAAGACATGAATTCCTTCAAACTTTCTATCCAAAGGAAATGAACAAGAATGCTTTAAGGAAAAGGCTCAAAGGAAATGAATGGAAAATAAGCCTGTGGAAATAAATAGGGATAAAAAGAAAAGCCAAAAGAAATTTCACATAACTTGATAAAGGAATACATGCATGAAAGTAAGAGACTGATGGCCTAATGGCTGCCCAAGGAGTTGATGTAAGATTTCACTTATGCTTCTCAATCTTTAAGAGCTTTTCATGTAAAAGGGATTAAGTTAGAGTTGTCTAAACCTTACACTTAGGTTGACTAATTGATAAGCTATGTTCTTCTCCTTATTTTTCATGTAATATGAGCCTTTAAAGCACTTCTAACTCAGCTTCAAGTAGAGTTCTCAGATCAAGATGTGGCATGGATTTCTATGCAAGAGTTTGACTTGTCAAACTTGGGTCCACCTCATCCCTTATATGCCAACATGGAATTTCATGCATGCACTTTTGTTTATCTTGTTGAAAGCTTTCAATATTCTAGGAATTCAAATAGAGTTCTAAATTCAATTTTGGCATAGCATCATGCAAGACCCATGTACATTGATCAATCTTGAAGAATTTAATCTTTATTCTAAATAAGGATTATGAAATGGGATCTCCATCATTTTCAATGCCAAAGAGGTTTTCATGCAAGGCATAAGACAAAAATAGATTTTATTTGAAGGTTGTAATAGCACAAGTTAGATTGAGTTGACCTCCTCTTCTATTTTTAGTGCCAACCTCTTAATTGTTGTATATTTTTCTATATAAGTTGGCTTTTTAGCCTTGAATTGTATCCTCTTTTTGGAAAGACCATACTCTACCAAAAATTTATGCTATGTTTTCAGATTAATAGGATAATTTTTAGACTCTAAGGTGCTAGTATAGTGTATTTATGTCAGTGATTTTCATATGTATTAAAATTTTCTTCCTTATCAAGTCCTAATTCTTACCTAGTTACTAGCTAAAATACTATGCAGTTTATGTTCTAAATTTAATATCTTTTGGCTGAAGTTACAATGGATATAAGTGGTTAGTTAGTGCCTTGAATTTGGCCTATTCCATCATTTCCCTCAATATTTGATTGCAATATATAACTTTTTCATGAAATACTAATGTGTAGGGGTCAACTAGGGTTAGAAATTTAGTTTGTTTATTATCTGATCAGTGTTTTTTAGAATCTCAAATTGAGTGGATCAATCAAAATTTAGGTGTATCACCATCATTAGATAAGATTTCCTTTCAATTTTCTTCTTATTTTTAGCTTGTAGCATAGAGTAGAGATCCTAAGTGATACACCAAAGGGAGCTAACCCTTAGAATCTAGAGATTCAATATGTTGATTAGGCCACCCATAGCCTAGGATTGTTTCCATGTTTTAGTAGAATGTGAAGGCCTAAAACTACCTTCACAAGGGTACGAGTCTGATTGACAATAGTGTCTTTAAGAAGTTGTTCTCTAGTTGATGGTTTTTAGGCTTAGTTGCAAGATCTTTGTGGGTGGGTTTGCATCTATAATTAACTTTGATTGCATTCACATATTGAAAATTGGTATAATAATTGTCATCATCAACATCAATTACACATATCTTCATTTGAATGTTGTGGGTTGGAAGTATAAAAATATTTTTGAGGTTTAGATGATGAAGGCTTGGTAACTTATTTATTTTGGGAGGCTTTAACATAATCATGATGATGTATTTTAATCATAGCATCATGGTTGAATGTATCTCCTAATGTAAAAGAAATAACAGAGGAGCCCACGACATGTTTCATGAGAATGACCTATATCAGAATGAAACCAACAAAATTTATTAGGATCATACCATGTAGGTGGATTATTAGTGTAGGTGAAAGGTTTATAAGGAGTTAATAATTTCTTTATTTGTTAGACTATTAATGTTGCATGGGAAGTTTGGGGCTTATCCACTTTGACTACTCCTATTTTTGTTTAAGGAGGATTACTAGTAATCCATTAGTGGATTTTTAGAAATATACCTTGATGGATTTTATGGTTGGGCTCAAATTGTTTCATAAGAAATTCTTATCTTTTAGCTTGATCAATTGTAACATTTAGAGTTTGAGGAGAAAAAGTTTGAACCTTATATTGAAGGGAAGGTTTATTGTGGTTATAAATAGCTTAAATAAGTTATTATTAGTCATGTTATGATTAGATTTATGAGCCAAATATTTCCATCATTTAATGAAGTCATGAGCTAATTCATAAAGACATTATTTAGCATTGATAAAATGACTAAGATAATTTTTAGGAAGATCATTGTGTTGAAATTATTTTACTAGAGGATTGACTAAATCCTATAATTTCCATATGGAATGTCGAGGGATTTGATTATACCATTATAATACACTTCCTATGAATGTTTTGACAAGAAGTTTGGTGGTAACAAAGATATTGGTTTGATTCCACTCTCTGTAAAGATTACCAAATGCTTTAACCAAAGATGCAAGGTCTTTAGTCCCATCATTTTTAGTAGTTAGAGAGATATTTACAATATCAATATAATCATTGAAGGGAGCTAAAGGTTCATTTTAAATATTTTGGAGCATCTTGTTGTGCATAAGGGGTTGGGGAATGATATTTCCTATGGCATATCTAAAAGGTGGATGGATAAAATTTTAGTTATTTTGAGGTAAGAGAATAGGAGGTTGATTAGCCATGTTTAACAAATGATGTTGCATTTGCATTATTTAATAAGTATTATATGTTTTCATAATATAAATTTGTTGAACTATTTATGTAATAATTTGAGTGGTGTCAATTGGTGGATTGGGGTTATTAGTGTATAAAGGTGGATTATTGGGGTTGGCAGGAGGAACATTCCCTATATTGGTATTAGGGGATGGGTTATTGGGTGGAGGATTATTAGGTGGAGGGTTATTGGTGTTTAAAATATTTCCTATAGAGTTATTGGTTAGGCTTGTGTCAATTGCCCTTATAGTGTAATAAGGTTATTTAGAGAGAGAATTGTCTTGGGAAGTGTGAAATAGATCTAATCTATTAGTGTCATTAGTTGGGGTAATTTGAACCATATTGTAGTCTAAAGATGAAGGGTGAGATAGGTTGCACCAAGAGTGAGTATCCTCTTGGGTAACAAAGATAGGAAGAAAAGAATACCCATATATAGTATAAATGGATTAAGATTGTCCAAAATGATTCTAATAGGGTATTTCATGATGTTTAGAATGAGTATCCAATGCTAAAGAGAAAAGGTGAAAAATAGGAGCAAAGTTGACTAGATACATAATAAAGAACTAGATCAACTAAGAAAGATTTTAGAATAAAGAACCGATTTGGCAAAGTAGTATGGAATTGACTAGATCAATTGAGTTTAGAAAGAAGACCAAAAAAATATCTTGGAAGTGAAAAAGTTGAGTGGGTCTATTGTGTTCTATGGGGAAGCATTGAATACTAGCCTATGAGAAAAACATGTTAGACAGAATGATTATGTTCTATAGAAATTGAAATTGACTTGCCTATGAGAGTCTGGGTCAGACAAAATGATTGTGCCCTATAAAATGGTAAAAATAATATCCTATGAGAGACTAGGTTAGATAAAATGATTGTGTTCTATAAAAGTGAAAACTATGAGAGAGACAATCGAGTGGGTCAACTATATTTTAAGGTTAAAGACAAGTTTTGATAGTTATGAATCTAGACAATCTAGTGTTATTTAGAAAATAAAATAAAATAAACACACATGCAACTAGGTTAAACCAATCGGTCTAGTTGTGACATAAAAGACATAACTTGTACCAATGCTAGCCAATATAAGTTTTGAAATACATCATAAATTATCAAATAACAAGAAAATAAAATAAAAATGCTAGTCTATCTAATCTTTCTTGAATGTTTTAAATTATAATTTCAAAAATAAATGTGATAGGGCATTTGGATTTAGAAAGGAGCTAGAAAGGTAAGATAAATATGGTTTCAAGTTTCAAGTCTAAAAGAGATTTGTATTGGTGATGTTACTAGCTTGGTATTGGGGCTTACCCCCTTACTTCAAAATACCACAATAATAAGGGTGTCAGATGTTTTGCCAATATATACCATGAACCATGTATTTATAATCAACTATAAATCCAAGTTATCTTCCCCCTTGGTGATGAAATCCAAGTAGGTAGACATTGGGTAGAATTTGATTAATGTTTTTATATATTTTATGGTTTGGAAATGTGTGAATAAAAGAAAAGTAGTGTGACTAAATTGATAAATTGAACTTTCCTATTTAGTCTATGTGTGATACTCTAATCAAGCAAGAATCAAAATGAAAGATGAATTAATTAATAGTAATGTGATTTAATTCATTTACTTGAAGAGTATAGGGTAAATCAAGTCAATCAAGTATGCAAACAATATAGAATAAAATTGATTAGGTCGATTCTATCTATCGAAGTAAGATCCAAAGAACCACAGTCCAAAAAGTTAACTGAGTCCCCTAGGAAATAAGAATATACAAAACTAAGTTGATCCAGTCGACTTAGTTTACTATAGGGTTATGTTTTTATAAAATAAAAACTATGAAAAAGGACTAAAATGAAGGAAAATAAATGACTAAGCTGGTGAAAATGAACTTGATGATTTTAATGGTGTTGAATTTGATGTTTTTATATTGTGTCATCTAGATGCATATTTTAAACCTACTAATAGATTTAATTGGGTTGTCTGAGTCTAAAAACCTTTATTCAAACAAGTGATCTAAGCCAATCGAATCGATCTGATTACCTATAGTTGAAGATGACCTACATAATGCCAAATAGAGTCAATCAGATTCAATATGTGTTAAACCTACACATAAAATGTTAGACTGAGTCAATAGATTTGATCTAGTGATGTAAAAGTGTAATAAATAATAAATTATAATAAACAAAATCATGAAATAAAACTTTCAATGGTTAGTTCATGTCAGGTTCACCAAAATCTATAACAAGGAAAAGTGAAGTTGATCTACAAATCAATCCTATCTCAAAGAAGATAAATCAAACTAGTCCTTTCACTTATTGTAACATTTAGACAATTGAGGTCTAAACCAATATGGATATACTAGACCTAAATGAGGGGTATATTACCATATAACATCACTAGAGAGGGTTCCAAATCCTTTAGTATATCAATACCACACAATAAACCTATCTAGGTCTTATGTTTTCTAACAAAGTAAATAATAAACCTAATCTAGTGACCACCAAAGCTTATGGCATAAATGGGGGATAAAAAACATAAAATTAAACATGAAAAGAAGAAATATGCTCAAGTTAATGTAGAGGTAATATTAATTTATGGAGAGATATATACATTCATAAGCCATTAATTATGCACTTTTATCTACCAAAATAGAGGAATAAGAGTTAGGAATACTTATGTTGAAGACAACTTCATAGAGGCTCAATATCTCCCTTAGATAATGATGATTTAAAAGAGGTTTTTATGGTTCATAAGGATAAAAAAAGATAGGTTAGATCTAGGCTATAAGACTTTTCTTATGCATCCAAGACATTTACACTAGATAATATTCTTCTCTCCAAGTGTAAACCCTAAACAATGACTCCTCAAGTAGAATGGCTAAAGAGTAGATGAAAAAGAAGTGTAAATGAATGATTATATATATATATATATATATATATATATATATATATATATATATATATATATGAGGTTAATTATGTGTTTATATAGTTATATATAACCCTAAACTCTTCTAAAGTCTTAGTCGACACAGTTGGCCTAGTCAACCTAGTTATTTAGGAAATAAAGTAGTTATGTCCCAGACTAAGTCGACTAGGTCAACATAGTACATTAACATGCTTAATTAATAGTACAAGGTTATCCCATTAGACTTTGTTTTTAGGATGGTAAAAATAGGTTTTGTTTTAGGTAGGGGCTATTTGAGGTGGTGAATTACTTGGAGGAGTGTGTAAGGGAGGTGTCAAAGATTAGGAAAATGTATAGGAGGGACTTGTGTTGGTTTTAAGTGGTGGTATAAGAAAAAATAATATTGAAAAGAACCAATGGTATTCCCACCCATTTCTTGGTGAAACACTTAAGGTGTACACTTAGAGAGATTGAGACTCGATGGGTTCCTAAAAGAGATAAAGTATCAATTTTTGATCAAGTTTAAAAATATTATGTGTATACAGATACAAGTAGACCTATACCCAAAGGGTATGATGCAAATGATTATTGTGACTATCACCAAGGTCATGGTAAATCTATAATAAAATGTTTTACCTTAAATTATAATATAAAATATTTCATCGATGATCAAAAGGTTACATTTTATGATCCTCTAAAGGAATCAAGTTCACAACCTAGTAACCACCACAAATAGAAAATATTTAATAACCCTTTTCAACACCATTCTAATAAATATTTAAAGTACAAATGGCATATAATTCACATCCTTATCCATCACATTATGAGATCCCAATGGATGCAATTATTGGTACTTATACATGGCATAAACCTCTTATAGTTCAAAGACCCTATATTACTTTCAATGATAGTGAGATGTGGATATTGTTTCTTAACTTCATGATTTTTTGATTCAATCATAACTTGATCACCAACCTATCCATACTTTTATTATTGATTATGGTGTAATTGAGAATGTTTGTATCATGACATTACTTATGCATTTAGGTTATAAAAATCATGATTCACATTCTTCAACCATATCAATTAGATCATTTGATGGGACCTTCAAATAGGTTTTTGGTGAGATCAAATCACCTCTATAGGTGGGTACTACACATGTGGTTAATACCTTATTAGTTATACATTTCATGGGTGTATTTGATATATTATTGGGATGATCTTGGATACATTCACTTCGAGCAATACCTTCTATAGTGCATGGGTCTATCAAATACATTCATGCCAATCTTGTAATTATAGTTTCCAAAATTCCATATGAACATCCTCTTGAGCAAAAAGAACTTATACCCAAACATTTAATTATCAAACCTAGTAAATTTAATCCTTTGTAAAAGGGTAAGAAATAGGTAATCCCATTTCTTAGGCAACTAGTACTTGATATACCATTGCATCATAGATCCATAGTGGGTTCCATGGAAACCTCATCTACTACACATAATATTCAGATATCTAAAACACCTACACATGTTCATATTATTTATATTTCAAATAAACCATAGAGTATTAAACAATGGGTTACATGAACCCCTACTCCTATTATATCTTCATGGCCATAGATTCATATTTCACATATGTAGATCATTATATTCTATAGTGATAGACATTGCACCTATACATGATTGTTAGCAGTACCACTAGTTTATTACACCAAGTTCCTAATGGGGAGATACCTATGACCATTAATTGGATGAGATAATAAGATATTTATTTATTTGGTACATTTAAAAATTAATAAGAACATAAAAAACTTCAAAAAATAATAAATATTTTTAGCATTACATGTTCTATTATCTCCTTGGCATCTATGTTGTTAGTTCCATGTTGGTAGATAACATATAATTTATTTCTATATACATGTGTTTCATGCATATTTTGAGTATGATTCAAGCATACACAAAGACATGATCTATGCATTATCAGATGTTGGGATTTCCCTCTACTCATGTCATGTGGACATTGGGGGAATCCACTTCTTTGATCATGATACATGCAAGTTATATCATTCTATGATCACTTAACATTATCATGTTTGATCTTATATAGTTACACATAAATTTATCCATTCTTATATCTTTTGTAGTGTACTTGTTATGCTATGTACTTAACATTTTTTATTAACATATATATCTAGGGACTAGTATGATATGTTTATGTTGGTTTCTTATACTTTTTATTTATGTACTTCCTTGAGTGTCTTGTCTTGTTTATTGGGCACCTGAATATGCTCAATTTTTTTATCCTCCATGCCTTTGTTTACCTCTTTGACGTATGAATATGCTATTTTTTTATGTTAACATGTGAATATGTCATTCTTAATTTTATTGACATTTGACCAATTCATGTCCCTTTGATTATGTGTCATTTGAACATGCCCCTTATTTGAGGTCTCCTTGGACCATTACTTTTTTATTTAATTTTGAGTGATCTTGTGTGTGTGTTTTATTGCTTGTTGATATTGTAATGTTACTATCAAGACATTGCCATAATTTACATCATGCATCTTAGGGCTTGGTGTGACCACATTATTCATGCTTCTAAATTATATATCTATGTAGACATGTTATTTTTATATTCTACTTGCTTCATACACATATTATATAGCTATCTTATCCTTTTTAGCTAAGATCACTACCAATTTCTACTTCCCCTCACCTTAAAATGGGGGCATATTAGTGGAGGAATGTCGTTTAGGGATGGCTTCCACATTCTTCATAGCTTTAAATATATAGTGACAACATGCTTTGGAAACATGTTATCCACATTTACACTAGTTATTGGTTTTAGATTATAGTGGGGGCATGTTTTGGAAACATTTTCTCCACACATACACCAGTTCTTAGTTCTCAGTTTCAAATTATAGTAGGTGTATGTTTTGGAAACATGTTCTCCACACATACACCAATTCTCAATTTTAAATTGTAGTGGGGGAATGTTTTGGAAACATGTTCTCCACACATACACGAGTTCCCAATTTAACATTATAGTGGGGGAATGTTTTGGAAACATGTTCACCACACTTACACAATTTGAAAATTGGCAAAATTATGTAATTATATGATTTAGATATATATATTTTTGGCATAATTGTATACATTAATACCATTTATATTCATAGTTCCAGCATGAGACATGTATGAGGTGCATATTGTATGAAAATGGAACCTAATTTACAAAATAAAAATTGTTTTTAGATTTAAAAATACTTTTATGGTCTATCATCACCCAACATGTTGAAATTTTACAAACTGTATTGAGCCAATCTATTGTAATAGTTGGTTAATTTTTGGTATGGTTGAGGTGATTAAGTCATTCAATCTTGTAAACTTTATAGGTTGGATATGATTACATCATCCAAACTCATTATTTTTAAAGTGTGTGTTGACATGGATAACTCATGCTCAATAAGTTATAAGTATGATTAGGTTGCACGATTGAGATAATCTCAACTACCAGTGACAAACCACCTTTTTTCAAAATTTGGGGGTATGTGTCCTCTAATATCTCTCCATATATTTAGATATATAAACTTTATAGATTTTATACTTGTCATAATCACATATCTAATCATTCAAATAGATACATATTTTTGAATCAAATTTTAAAAGTCAAGGTATTTACATTGATACATAGGTGTACTCCTAAACTTTGTTCTCTTTCAATTTCAATCATTTAAAATGATTTCAATTTTATATTATATGTACTAATTATATAATTTAACATTCTCCTAGTTTTAGGTAAGTTACTAAAAAATCACTCAAGTTGGACTCAAGTAAAGGCAAGTTATGTTAAACACACCTAGGTACACATTTATTTTCATTTAAACTATAAATTTCATTACTAGATTAAAGGGGGGGAAATATAGACACTATTTCTAAATCATATAACACCTCATTATTTTACACTTTGAAAATACATATCATGGATGTACCTTTTAATTCAATACCCTTACGTCTTGCATACACTATCTCTATTTGCCTATTATTTATCTCTTAGTCTGACTAATGTTATTCTAATAACTCAAACATTTTATCGTGTCAAGAATGATATAAACTTTCTTATCATTTATCTCTATAAGTTCTAGACCTATGCATATTTTCCACCCACCTTAACACTTGCATCCTAATTAGACACCTACATTGACACAAGTGTTTTACCCTAATGCAAGTGTTTAGTGCCCTAAATTAATTCAATTTACAAACAAAACATATTAATATGGTTGGCCTAAGTTATTTAATGTAATATATTATCCAAAAGGATTAGAATAAATATAAGATAAATCCTTAGTCATACCTCACCCTAAAAATTATTACTTACTCACAAGGAAACTTACCGAAGTACTCAAGTGAGAAAAGCTTCCCTATTTTCTCATATTTCCATGTCAGTCATCGGGAAAACATGTCTATAAGTATCAAGTATTGAAGGATCATTCCATGAGCTACATTTTATAAGTTAGAATCTAGGTCACTCTATGTACTTGCTTATCACACATTGCATGATGCACACATAAGCTAACACATAAGGGAGAACTAAATAAGTTTGAGGCCCTCTTCAAAGTATTGGCTATGTAGGCAATGTTCATTGATAGAGGGGCCTTTAGGGTAACTCGACACTATGTGCCCACTAACCCATTTTTCCCATAACCAATATAAATATGAAGAACTAGGGTTTTAATATTTTGTAAATAAATATCATCCATAACACAAATCTAAATGCACTAGAATGAAGGTAACATAAAATCCAAACACATCTAGTGGTCATATCTAGTTTTCATAAGTATTTCATACTAGACACCTATGTTTGAGTCAAATAGAAGCATTAACATAACTATCCTATGTTGATACAAGTGTTTGTAGCTACAGAGGTATAATTTATAGAATTAAGTGACTGATCTAGAATCTAAATTCAGTCTATTTTATGTGTTCTAGTTCCAGACCTATATTAACATCAAAATCAACTATTTTATTTTCACTATCATTATAATATTTATCATATTTGTACTTTCCATTTATAGCATATATGAACATAATAAATTTAGTATATGTTTATTTTAATTTTGAAATTAATTGGTTTGATTTAGAGGTAGTCTATTATCTTTGTGCCCTAGGATGTCTCTACCTTTTAACCCTATATTCCCCCAATCTAGATTTTAGGGTTAAACATATGGATTCTAACTTACAAAGAAGACGACCCATATTAGAAAGGAATTTTTTTAGAGGACCCAGTCCCTATGGTGTGATCAATAAATAAGATGATAGAAAATATCATGAAGGACGTCAAAGAATAGGTGAGAACTTTAGACTCCCAAGTCATGAGCTCATTCCTAGTTGATCTAATTGGTAAGGTGGAGACTACACTTTCATATTTTTGTACAATTTTTAAGGATGTAATTAGATCTTTTTGAAAGAGTAATGTGCTCTTCCAAAGAGCACAACAAGACCTACATTAAATAATAAGGATTGACAACAAATGCAAAAATATGGTAATGATCATCAACATGGGGATCCTCCCCAAGCTTAGGATCATAACCTTCATATATTTAAACTTATATAAAATTTTTGAAGGGAACATGAGAACTATGCTTAATGATTGGCTCAAGGGCATTCAAATAGCCATTGGGCCCTTAAAGAAAAGAAGAGACCATATATTTTATTACTTAAAGGATGTGAGCATAAATACCATCTCCCATCCTGATGGTACTTTGATTAACACATATGAGTTTGGAATCCACCTCCAACACTTTATAAAAATCATGAGAAATAAGGTGGAAAAGGCCAATTAGGATGATTCCTAGTCTATTATGGATCTTGTCACACAATCCATAACCAAAATCAACCAATTCAATGTATTCAAGGTTTATATTGAGGATCTTAAAAAGGAACATGATAAATTGATGATGCATGAAGAGGTTTTATTCAGGGAACCACTTGAAAATCTACCTAAGCTTGACAGAAAATCAAATATCATTTGCAAGAAATGATAACTTAGTAAGGCACCTAGAGGCAGTTAGGAAGTGGTCCCCCTCCAAGATATAATTTATGGTCCCAATGTTACTCTTTTGGTTTTGAAATAGAAAGTGGTTATCTTGTTTTCTATGTCTCTTTTTATTTTTATCTCTTTTAGTAATGTTGTTGTGATGTTGTAACAACTTAACCATGACGTATTGGAATGGGATTCGATGAAAATAGGTGACAAACCTACACTCCTTTATTTTAGTATTTCCTTGTAGCAATATTTAGACATTGACATTTTTGTAACATAAGACACAAGGAATTAATATTCTTATAGTTTTGTTACATTCTGATGGTTTTCATTACATTATATTGTGTCTATATTATGGATGTCATCCCATATTTTATGAAGTGGATAATATTGATGTAAAAGACTACGATATAAGTTTGTAATTAATACATATATATAATTAGGATGAGTTATATGTTATTATGATTAATATATGCATTTTCTCTTATTTTAAAAATAATTACAAGATTGTGTAATTTAACAATAATCTTATAAGCATTCAATTGTAAAGTGAAACTATAAGAATTAAGCACGTGATGCTTCCTTAGATTCTATTCCTTGTGAAGTTGAAGTTTGAGTTAATGAAAAAATCAATGTATAATGTTAAAACTATAATTTGGCTCATATCCAGTCTTAGAAATTGATGTCTCCATACTTTCCCAAGAGATCTTCTCTCTACCTTACCCTACCCCCTCCTTTTTTGGAGTTAATACTTTGAATTAAATTACCTATACCGATGATTTATGGTTAATAGATTAGTGATACAATGGATTCTTAGGTTGGTAAGTGTGTTTAAATAATGTTGAGCTTCTGGTAGTAGTAGTGCATATTTTAGAGATACACTATAATTAGGATACATAATAGAGCACAATACCTATAACTCATGCTTTGAAATGCATCATTAATAGTCCTAAAATGAGATGGTAAAACCCCATTAAATATATATGGATCCTAGTTCAGTATGTACATTTAGATCTCCCAACAAGATCTAAGAGAAAAATTAGAAAAAATTATCCAGGTGACCATTGAGTTTGATAATGTCTTTGTGAATTGGTGAGAATACTTCCTGAAGTGCCTGTTTACATGATGATGTTGATATGGTCTAGGAAAATTATTGAAAAATATTAAGTTTTCAATAAAATGGATTAGTTCATACCCATAGCATATGAGAGAAACCCCAATCAAGTTTGAAAATTATACAAAGTATCCAATAAGATTGATAGGCCTGAAAAGTAAGGGATAAGTCATTAATATGAAAAAAAAAACATTTTGTGGGTGGTTGCACAAATTGATGGACCTGGTATGAAATATTTCTAAATTTAATGGTCTTAAAAAATTACACCAAAACCTTTATCAATTTAATAAGTTTTATCCTACTTTATTCAAAATATTTGATCTACTTTATATACCATCCTAATGACTCCCACACCTATACTAGCTATGAACATCATATTTTCCCTTGATAATTTTATTTATGTTTGGAATTTATCTCTCCTTGCATTTTTACCTTGCTTAAAAATGTTTTTACATTAATTTCCACCCTATCTTGATGTAGTTTCTCTCAATGCCTATATCCTTTTGTTTTCTTTATATTCTCACCTATTGGTCTTGAATAGTTCCATGTTATTGATCGATGTGCTTCTCATAGCACTTTTAAACCTAGGAAGTGTATTTGTTCCCCATGCAAGTTCTTATTTGGTTTGGAGGATAAAAAAGTGTATCTATGAAGAATATCCTATCAAATTTTATGACCACTAAAATCTAGCCATCATACCCATACAAATATTTCTTGTCTCTAGATTATACACACATAACTTTGGAGCTACTTGTTAAAACAACATTTAACATAACTAGATCAAGAAAGATGAAGTTAAAATATATGAGGTATGAGAAAATGTATTCTTTGGAGATAAATATTATTGATATTGGCGACCCTAAATTTTTTCATGTAGAACTAGAAAATTTATTGGAAAAAATGGAGGAAGGCAAATGTAAGTCCATCAATCAATACAGTTTTTTAAAGTGGACTCATATGATTTTACACTTTTTTGACATCAATCCAATGTATGAATTTATTAATCTCTTACATAAATTAATATAAAAAAGACACTAGAGAATACAAATTAATATAATAAGGGTAGTAGATGAATTAAATATACATATGAAGGCTTGATGGCCAAGATGGATGGACCTTATTTGAGCATAAAACCTATAATCACACCATATGATGAAGTCGTTGAATTGAACAAGTGAATCAATAAATAATTATAGGTACAAAAAAAATGTCTAAACATGGTAACTCATTCTTGGCTGAAGATAAAGAGAAAGGATCTTTATAATCTTTGTAAGAACCTATATAGATTTGAATTTTATGAAGATCCCTCAAACCTAGTTACTTTGTTGAATAGAGTAATGGTTCATTATCCCAAAAAATATTTTTAAGAGTGGATATGCATGTTTATGAACATCATTTTTAAAGGGGAAAAATCATTAACTTGGGGAAGATCATTATGATAACCTTCATAAATAACTAATGAACTTGGAATGCACACAATAGTTCTACATGACTTATTATCTAGTCTATTTGATCATAACCATTAGAGTGTGGCCAAGGCTCTCCCAAATTGGTATCACACTCATGGTATATTAATTTATGATGTCCTCACATAGCTAAATATTGAGAAGGGAAAAAATCACTTTAGGAGGTTTAATGACACATTCATAATGTTGGTCATAAGGAATTTAGAAAGAAACACTTTGATGCATATTTATAATGAGGTTACAATCTTGGTAGATAAAATTATAGGAGTTATTTCATCTAAATTCAATAATTCAGCTACATTATGTTTGTTAGGTTTTAAGGTATCATATATAGGTTTCCCATGTATGCCAATGATAAAATATTTCCTATTAAATTTTATAGGAAACTAAGTCAAGTTTATACTAAGTGAAAGGGTAGACATGTGTCTAGAATCATATTCCATTTAATTTTGATCTAATACACATATACAAATAAAAATGATGCATTGAGTATTGAAAAGATAATGTCTCACTCCCTGATGTAGTTTCAAACTAATTTTTTTACTTTTGATAGAAAAGGGATATGTGAAATCTCACCTCAAGATTGGATCATGTTAGTTGCATGTCCTAAATATTGAAAATTATTAGAAGGATTTTGAGAATGAATTAGAGATGATTAAAATGGATAATATGATCATGAACTTAGACTAGTTGAGCTCATATAGGCTAGAATGGGTTACATAAGGAATTTTAGATGATGGGAATGATAAGGTTGACCCTCTGTAACTAATAAATTTCAATTCCTACCTTTGTCTACTATAGATTGGTCCCTTCGAGAGTTAACATATTTATAGGAATGTACACAATTATGTTTGAATATATCAAAATCATGGTTTTCAAATAAATTTTTTGAGTTCACTACTCCTAAAGTTTCGAAGAGAGGATAATATTTAAAATAATATAAACAAGGGTTTAATATTTATCCACACAATTAGGAACCAACTTTTATTTTGAGGACCCAAATACACATGTGGATAAATATGGTGGAGGTGGTAGAATGGAGAAGAACATAACAAGAGGACATTTATAAAGGGAAAATTTAGTGATGACTCATCCTCAAAGAACATTTTGGATCTTATAAAATCCCCATATGCTCCAACATAAACAAGTGAGACATTTATAGTTGTTTAAGCCTATTTTTAATTTTTTAGGGTGAGGGTTAATGGTATAATAAACTAAACACAAGGATGAGTAAAACCATTCTAAATTAGGTCAACTAATTAAAAACTCAAATAAATGAATTTCTAAATTTAAAATGCTGAGTTATACTAAATATAGAAAGTACATTCAAAATAGTAATTTGTTTGCATAAACATTAAGAAGAGATAACACTTAGCTTATTTGAAAATGTGTAGGTAGATATGAGAAGTGCAGATATGGGAACATGAAGGAATAATATTAGGATCTAATCCTTAGGTTCTAGAAATATTATTTCTAGAGGCCTGGACACTTGTATCAATCTTGGGAAACTTGTGTTGATGTAGATGTACTGATCCCAATGATTATGTCTAGTAAAAAATATTCATTATATTAAAAATAGACCACCTAGATACTTTTGAGTTTTTGGTTTCCTTTACTTTTATGTATTTTATTCATGTGTATAGGCTATAGATGAATGTTTGTGGATCAAACCATATCTCTTCACCTTAGGTCTTTGTACCTTGCCAAAAATGTGTTAGTAAGAAAATGAAGTCAAAATGACCTTAAAGGAAATCTTTATCAATAAGCACTACATACATGGAAAATGCTCTGAAGAAGGCCTCAAACATACATAGTTCTCCCATAGGTGTTAACTTGTGTATGCACAAGGGTGTAATATACTATATTCAAGGGCATGTAATGATATAGCTTGTAACTTGAAAAATAATGCTCTTGGGTTGTTATTTAAAGATTTATACCTATAATAAGATTAACCCTATGATTTATATGAGATTAGGGAATAATATCATATTATAATTTAGTTATGTAATTGATTTAATAAGCTTAAATAGGTGTTTTCTTGGTGTTTGCTAGATGAATAATGAATTGGCTTAAATTTATATTTATACCACATATTTTAGAAATAACTCATGGTAGGGTTCAATAATACAAATAGGTTGAACCATATTTTTTGAAACATGTATAATTTAGATGAATTTTGAGGACTACACACTTGATAATAATATGGACACTTGCATCGATGCAAGTGTCTCTATGTGAGACACAAGTATCCAGTAGGCTAGTAAGTTTTAGATGATCTAAGACTAATAATGAAGGATATATATCAAGTTTTAGGCTTTTTATACATTTAAATAGATTTGGGTCACCATAAATGATAGGGTCAAACCTTAATATATATAGTTATGCAAATTGAGATGGTGAATGCGATCTTTTTAGCAGTAAGGAGGTCTAGAACTAAATGGTAGAGAATTGATAGGTATTTGTTAAGTATACAAGACTAATATTATATATAAGTCATATTTTATTATCTAAATCCCCCATATTATTTAATATATTAATGTATAAGGATTAAATTACTAGTTTAAAGGAAAGAAATGCATACCTGGGTGTGTACAACACACCTTTCATTTACTTGAGCCCACTTTGAGTGTTTTAATGGTGTATGACCTATAAATTAGAGCATGTTAAAATATTAATAATTTCATATAATTTTGAATTTGATATAATTGAAATGATTTAAAATAAAGAGGGAAAGGAAGGAATATACCTATGTGTTGATGTAACCATGTTTCCCCTTGGTACTTTGATTTAGTAAATATGCTTAATTTATGAAGCATTGAAACTGTGAGATGCTCAAAAATAAACCTTGGTAATTCAATGAGGGATATTGGAAGGCAATTTTACCCCAAATCCAGTGTAAGGGTGAGTTATGATACAACCATTAAGATCATTAAATCTCAATCCCACAACTCAAGCGATAATATAATAAAATCCAAGTTAAGTGGCATAATAAACTCAATCTATAAAATTATATTAGTGCTAATACATTGAGGGAATTGAATATCAACCACAATACTAAAATGATCCAACTGTATAAATAGGAAAGACTCAAAATGTTACTTCCTAGTGAAAATGGTGCTTCTTGATAAAGTATCAGTGTTTTTTGGTAAATAAGTTTGAATAATTTTGAACGTGTATTTGAAAATTTTGGTGCACATACATGGAATATTCACCTATCATTTATCTCGATCTAAAGTATCAATCAAAATGTAACCTTTCCTTTATAACTATGTATATATTTCTCATAAATCTAAAAAACTTTGTCCCAAATCTATAAAAAAATGTGTAATGTGTATAATATTCAAACCCAAGTGTATATCTAAATCATGTAAAATATATCAAATGTTGTAAAGTATATAAATTATATATGTTTTGAGTCACGTATTTATAACATTCCCCTAATAATAATCCCCCTCCCTTTTGAGGTGAGGGGAATGGAATATAATAGTTACCTTACCTCAAAAGGAAATTAAAAATATATAACCTACATATGAATCATATAGCATATAAGAGTAACATGTCTAAGAATATATCAATGAATATTGTAGGATTTGATCACAAAAATCCTTAAGATACATGATAGGGATCATAGAAAATGTATATAAAGTAATAACACAAGTTAAACAAACTATCAAACACACACACAAGAACACTCAATGTCATGTTAAAAGTGTAGACTAGGAAATCGACTCAAGAGAAGATGGTTAGTATTGTGTTAATTCCAAAATAAAAACAAAATGAAAGAAACACACTAATTAGCATAACATATCTAGGCCTAGTCACTAGGGGAGCTTAGTGAGGAAAAAACACTTGAAAACACAATTATAAATAGAAATAAATGAGAAATATGAACACAAAACACAAATTTCTTACCAATCCTTGATTGCTCCAAAAGGATCCTTCTTTGGCTTGTTCGAATTATGCATTACGAGATCTTTTTCAATGGAGTGTGGTTACCTTCATCTCCTCTTGGAACCTTTGGCTTTTGATGGATTTGGCTCAATATTTGGGCATAATAACACTACATCAAGATGTGGTTAAAAGCTATTTGAGCATGGTAAATTTGGCTTAAAAGAGCTTAAATTTCAATAGGCAAGGCCTCCTATTTATAGATTTTGTAAAATGATCAGAATGAACCTAAATCATCCATCTCAAGATGAAGATGTGTGGCTAAAGATCCATTCAATTTTGGATGCCATGCTTAATAAATGCTTTCAATAATATTTGGGATAGAGATTCATTAATGAGGCATGGGAGGGCTTGATGAGATATTTATGCATTTATGGCCTAGGGATGTCTTTCTGAGAAACGATATCATTTGATGATGTAGATATTCAATATTATTATTTTTTTAAATTATTCAACAAGTTCCATGGATTTCTTAATAGGCTCTTGATTCAAATTAATTAAAATTAAAAATGATTAGTCAACTTTGATGTGAATCTTGGCAATTGGTGCACAAATCAATCAAACTGGTCAAAATGTCATATTATTGGCTCAAAATTTAACTAGATTGGAATTAGGATGTGATGTTAGATGTGTTAGATCCGTTATCCTATTTAGTATGTTTTTAATACAAAATAACAAAGGCACGTGTCTTGTGTAATAAATTTGG
The DNA here is from genome assembly GCA_037957365.1 of Torreya grandis. Lineage (NCBI taxonomy): Eukaryota > Viridiplantae > Streptophyta > Pinopsida > Cupressales > Taxaceae > Torreya > Torreya grandis. The sequence goes on along the minus strand of JARHVA010000059.1, from coordinate 8,359,754 downwards.
TAAAAAAGAGTAATCTAGAGCACTTAGGTGCAAAAATGTCATTTTTACTTGAAATGATCTGATCAAAGTTTGTTGCTTCATAAAAATGCATTGCCTCATTTAATGATACTCTGGCCAAAATATTTACTTGAATATGACAGTTTTAAAGCTTTTAACACATTTTAGTATTTTTAAACCAACTTGTGCACTTTGGTAGAAATTGGTCAAAATCTTAGTTGGAAGTCATTGGTGGCCAGTTTTAGGTGTCTACACTTTGCCCCTAATTATGAAGATGTTGCAAGCTATAAGCACAATAACGTCTTCTCAAAGAATTAAAAATGACTTGTATGCCAAAAGGAATATTATGACTGAAGAACAAAGCTCCAAATGGTGTTTAAGAAGCCTATAATGATGCCCCCTCAAGATAGTGGTTGTCACATATGTGGATGGATGGTCCCTAAAAAAGAAACAAGAATAAAGGTGGAATTAACCTATGGTTGAGATTAATCCAAATGAGAAAGTTATTGCATGCATTGATTTAAAAAGGATATTGATTTATCCAAATTCAGTTATAATCAAGAATAAAGTTGAAATAATCATTTGACAATAGGTTTTTATAATCATCAAGAGGACATGGATTAGTTAAAGATGATGTTTGATATGGTTGTGCCCCAATTAGGGAATATTAGCAAGCATAATTCAAAGATATAACCTAGAATATAGATTAAAGATGAGTGGGTGCACATATAGATGTGATGGTATAATGACTAAAGAATCCACAAAAAACTAAGCATATGATGATATGAAAAGTGATGAAAGGGATAGATAGAAGAATAAAATTGATCATTAGAAAATATGCAGTTGTACCTATCAATGAGGAAATGCTCATCCTTATTAGCAATAATATAATTATAATGGTCAATGGGTTAATTTGATCAAGATGGGATGGGAAGATTTGCCAATGTACCAAGGAAAAACTTTTACAACTCCATTGATTGTATACTTTCTTGAATATGATTTTTTCTATAGCACATGATGGTGGGCCTCATAATAGAACACTATGAGAACTAACCTAAAATGTGCGTAAGGACTGACTCCCAATCCATAAATAATTGTAAACAATGTACCAATGATAAAAACCATGATGATAATGTTTACATATGAATATGAATGGACTCAAGAATAATGCGTATAAAGAATCACCCAATGAACACATATAGACTAAGTTGAGGCAACAATGTTAATATCAAGCAAATAGGAAATCAAACAAAAAAACAAAGAAATAGAAAGCATAAAAAAAATAAACAACTTTAAATAAACAAACAAATAGAAAGCCTAAAAACAAAATCAAAAGAAAACATCCTAAAAATGACCATGCCCCAATAAGGTAGATCAAAGATAACTAACTAGTCTTAGACAAGAAAAAAGTTTCTAGATTTTGAAAATTTTGAATGTTTTTATAATTTTGAGGTATCTTAACTCGTTAGAGAATGACAAGATACCTACTCACAAAATGATGAGAGCATTTAGCTTAGATTTCTCATAAAATGGTGAGAGCGTATGAAAAGGGAGACTTAGGTGATCTCAACATTAATTGAGCATGGATTACATAGTCCTAAAATGACCTTAATTCATAGTAATTCCATCCACACAAAAGGTGGGGAAAAACTTGGTCATGTCCCAATAAGTTCTCAAATATGACAAATGACTAGTCAAATGAAAATAATAATGGCAAGGTGATGTAACAATGCATGATAAACAAATGTTTCCCCTAATTTTCCCATAGGTGGTTACAAATAGGATACAATGGATTAGATCAATGATACTAATTTTCCCATAGGTAGTTATAATTAGAAACAAGACTGGAGAGACACTGATTTTCCCATAAGCATTTATAATCAAGCTCATATAAACAAACTTGATATAGGATGGAAAATGAAAGATATCTTGCTAGATTAACTATGACACAATTTTCATAGACTATCATTGTAAACATATATTTTATTGATTATTGAAACTTGATCAGAATACCCTTGCAAAAAGTTTAGGAAGAACCAAAGTAACCAAGATAAAAATAGGATTGGATAGGATGACTTAAAATAGGCTTTGGTCTAGATAAGAATGATATGGTAAGATGACATGATCTTGCTTAGGATAATTATGGGTTTTGATAGATTGGATAAAAAGGTATTAGGGTTTCCTCCAATTGGTAATATGATTGGTTGGGTATGAAACAATGGTAAAAGGAATATGGTAAATGAAATGGTATGGTTCATGTCTTTGGCCTGGGTGATGGTTATTTGTTTTTGATGTGTTTAGCCTGGGTATGGTAAAATGGCATATGATTCTATTATTCCTACTAAAGTGGATATGGATATCCTAATTAGAAAATAATATAAATAGAATAAATGATCATGTTAATTACTAGTCCACATCTCTTCTGAATAGCTTCTCTATCAAGAATTGGTTATAGATTTGGATGTAAATGATGTTGTTGTGATCTTCATTGGTTGTTGATGATAATTCATTTAAACATTGATAAAAGGTATATTTGTATCCTCTACAAAGGAAATTATGACCATGGATGGTAAATAAGGATAAATAATGGATGATAAGTTTGATTTGAAATGGAATGATGGAGGATAATAGAACGTGTAATGGTAGGGAAATAAATGAAGATCAAGATTTTTAGTCACATGTAATGTTGTTGATGTTAGATTCAACATAAATTTAGATGTGGTAAGGCTAAAGACCTTTGAATATTCTCTCGATAGGACCACCATATTTTTTTGTTGTTTAGGATTGAGAATAGCTTCTATCTGATTAGGCTATAGATTGGAAGCTATTTTGATTTGATCTTTGATTTTGTCTTCATCAAACATTGAATAAATTTTGTGCTCAGGTATTAGTGCCTCAATGAGGTTTTCACTAATGAAGTTGTCTTGATTGTCCCATATCACATCTGAGAATGTTTCACTAATGAATATTGGCTTTTGACTTTGATTGTTGTCTACCACTTTTGAAAAGGTTTCACTAGAAGATGCTGAGTTTGAACTTTGATTGTCCCCTAACACCTCTAAAAATGTTTCACTAAGAGAGTGTTCTTTTGCTAAATGAAAGTGGTATTAGCCTCCTTGCTCTTCTTTAACTAATATTTCATCATGGATGTAATTCAACAAAGTATGATTCTATAGGTCCCAATCAACACTTGTGGGAGATGAAATGTCAATGAAATGTCTATGTTGGTTGGTGGTGATGGCATGTGGAATGATAATAGAATGGGGGAAGGCAACACAATCTTTGTATAAGATACTATGAAAAATTATTCAATGTTGAAGTAATCATCCTCAAAAATTATATAAGGATCATAAATATATTCAAATTAATCTACAAGGCATGCATAACTAATGTCATAAAAACCATGAACCTATTTTGTATTTGAATTTGATTCTAACTTAATAGACTTTGAAAATGACGTCGAGACTGATGTTGATTCTAATACTGATGCTAAATCCAATGCTAGTTTAATAATGAAACCTAACTCTAATTTTGATTCTTCATCTGATGGGTACTCTATTATAATGATGTCTTGTTGAATGTTTGGTATTAGACAAGTAATGACCTATGATGGCATAGTGGGTTCCACAAAGACTGGTTTATCAAAGTAAGACTCCTTAATAGTGGGAAAAAGGTCAAGAGACAACTCCTTAGAGACTAAATTATCAAAGGGAGGTTCTTGAAAAATAGGCATATGGTCAAGGTAATGATTTACCCAAAAGTAGTTATAATCATTAAGAAGTGACTAGCAAAGACTAACTCATTAGAGTGAGACTCCTTAATAACTGGTATAGGATCAATAGGTGACTCATCATAAGTTGACTTATCATAAATGGTTGTTTCAATAAAAACATCTTGGATTAATTTGTTTTCTTGATCTAAGTTCAAACTTGGTCTAAGTTGGTTGAAGGTGGAGTTGTATATCCAAAATAGTTTGAAAGTGGAGCTATATCTCCAAAATGGTTTATACTAATATTTGGCATAAAATAGTCTAACATTAAAATGTCTAATGATAAATGTCATACACACAAAAGGTCAAGCATCTAAATAAAAATTAGCTTGTCAAAGCCTAGGCTAAAGTGTTTCAAACAAGATCTAAACTAGGAAAGGGAAAAATTGAGTTGCTAGGTCTTTTGTCCAAATGCAAAGTCAAAATCTAGGCTCAAACAAGATATGCTAGGACTTTTGGCCAAACAACATCAAAATATATGCTTGAAAAAAAAGATTGATGTGAATTTGATTTAATCTAATATGTTTGGAAAAAACTTTAACATAGACCTGGTACATGGAATCAAACATAAACATGATCAATTGGCATACGCCATAAGACAAAAGGATTTTGGAGAAAGACTATGTTCTCCCAAATAAAGGTATACCCAATGATGAGGATAGGAGTTGAACAAATAATAAATAGTTTTTAAGTTTGAGTAATCAATTAACTGATGTTATGGAACCCAAAATAGAAATATTTGTGTATCAATTTCATGAATTGAGGCTTAAACATAAATTAATCAATGTTTAAATCTAAACTTGACAAATTTAAATGAAAACTCAATGTTGAAGACTAGGATTTGACAAAACAAGTTAGATAATATTGGACAACATGATGACATATAAACAAGGTCCAAATGGCATATGTGTTAGGTTTTAAACAATGGTTTTGGTATAAGTTAAATGAGTTTTGAAACAATTTGAGTAGAATAAAAATGTTAGTGTGATCTAATGATGTGATTGATGTTATGTTTTAAAGACTCAAAGGCACAAAATTGATATTTGATTCGAGAAGCATAATGGTATCCTTATCAATCAATTAACACACATACAAACAAGTTTAGCAATAAATTGTAAGGCATAAGTGTGGTGTAAAATGGCCAACATAATGCCTCTTTAGACAAAAGAGAGACGTATAAACAAATTGGTTTTGACATGGTTTATAAATAAACACATTAATTTTAGTCTCAAAACACTAAGCAAGAAAATGATAAAATACAAGTAAATCATCCAAATTCTTATCAAGGGTGTGGCTGTGGGTTTGACTAAAAATAATCAAGCTTTCGAATGTTCTAGATGGATCCCATGTCTAACATCTTTCATGTTAACAATTAAGAAAAATAATATGTCAATTGGGTCCACAACACTTGGCTTTTTGTAAAAAAGTCAAGCCCTTTTTACAACCACTACATCCATCACTTGCTCAGTGTAGTGTGATGTCTAATGTGCTCATACGTCCCAAGCTTAGCCCCAGCACTTGGAGAAGGTTTAACCACTCAAACCTTTGATCCAATTAGGGTGATCCCAATTTATGTAACCCCCCTTGGAGAGGGGTTGAATAAAATGTTAGGAGATGAATTCCTAGGTAATTAAGTCCCCTTCACAAGCTAAAATGCAATGAAATAAATGATGAGTAAAAGAGCTTTAAAAGTTGTTTCTAGGTCACCCAAGCCATGTAGGTCTTGGGGAGAGCCATGAAAACTTCTCTTCTATGCCTTTGGACTAAGGCACTTTGTAATAAAGATGATGATTTTGATCTCAAAAGTTCCCTAAAGGGGATGAATGGGAGAGCATACATGCATGATCTTTCTTTTTTCCAAACAAAACTAGTTAAGCAATGATCTATTGAATTAAAACTTTGAAAATGTGTCCAATTTTAAAGCACTTAATTGAAAAGTGTGGTGGTGTTCTTTAGGCCCTTAGCTTTAAGATGTAAAAACTTATAAAGATTACACCAAAAAGACTAAATGAAATAATAATCACCTAAGTTCATTTGAAATGTTCAAGAATTAGCATGCTAAAGATTCATTTTAGGCACCAAATTTGAAGTGTGTATGATTTTAATTAAGTTCTTTTTAAACCCTAAATTTAAGTGTATGATTAGATAAAATACATAAATTAACTTCCAAACTAGCCTTTCAACCTGCAAAAACAAGATTAGGACTACCTACATTTAAACACTTATGATATTGAGAAAATAAATTTGCAAAAATGAGCTCTCGAGTTTCACATAGACAATCCTAGTACTCTACAAAGCAATCTCATGACTCTAAAAAACCATGATTTAGATAGATAACATCACTATTTGGGTTAGATTGGTAAAAAACACAATATCACTACTTAGGATAACAATCCCACTATTCTTGTTGATAATCTTATGAGTCAGGTAAATAATCCCATGATTCGAGTAGGCAAAATCACTACTCAAGTCCATAATCCTACAACTCAGAGAGTTGTGGTATTTTCACTTAACCCCAATGGTCTAGGTTAATCACTAGAGGTTTACATATAATACAATGACTCAGATCGATAATATCACTATTATTAAATATCATTATTATAATATCATGACTTGAAGTCATAGGATTGCAATATCACTACTATCGAGTAGCGAGATTATAATATCACTATTAGTGAATAGTAGGATTGCAATATCACTACTAGACCTACAGACAAAGATAAACGTTAATATAAAAATAGCTAAAACATAATATCACAACTTAGAATGATAAAGCCATGACTTTCTTAGTGGTTGGATTGTTGTCTAGAGGATAAACCCATGACTTTGCAGGGACAAAACTGCTACTTCCAGGTATTTTTAGCCAAATTTCTACCTTCTTTGCTTCCATAATCTAAGATCCTACATGACCATGGTTAGTAGTTTTCTTGTAGGTTATTTATGACCAATATTTGTGAGACTAGATTCCCGCCAAGAGTGTCATTATGTAGTCTAGGAATTTGACTCAAGAGAGGAAGGTTAGTATCATGTTAGTTCCAAAATGAAAGAAACACACTAACTAGCATAACATATCTAGGCTTAGTCACTATGGGGAGCTTAGTGAGGAAAAACCATTTGAAAACACAATTAAAAATGGAAAAAAATGAGAAACATGAACACAAAACATAAATTTCTTACCAAATCCTTGATTGCTCTAAAAATATCCTTCTTTGGCTTGCTCAGCTTGTGCATCAATTGATCTTTGTCAATGGAGTGTGGTTACCTTCATCTCCTCTTGGCATCTTTGGCTTGTGATGGATTTGGCTCAATATTTGGGCATAATAACACTACATCAAGATGTGGTTTGAAGTTATTTGGGCATGGTAAATTTGGCTTAAAAGAGCTTAAATTTCAATAGGTAAGGCCTCCTATTTATAGATTTTGCAAAATGATCAGAATAAACCTAGATTGTCCATCTCAAGATGAAGATGTGTGGCTAAAGATCCATTCAATTTTGGAGGCCATGATTAATAAATGCATTCATAAATATTTGGGATAGAGTGTCATTAATGAAGCATGGGAGGGCATTAATGAGGTATGGGAGGGAATTAATGAGGCATGGGAGGGCTTGATGAGATATTTTATGCATTTATGGCCTAGGGATGTCTTTCTAATAAATGATGTCATTTGATGATGTAGATATTCAATATTAATTTCTAAAAATAAACATGTAACAAATTTCACAGATTTCTTAATTAGGCTCTTGATTCAGATTAATTAGCCTTAAACATGATTAGTCAATTTTGATGCAAATCTTGGCAATTGGTGCACAAATCGATCAAACTGGTCAAAATGTCATATTATTGGCATAAAATTTGAATGGATTGGAATTATGATGTGATGTTACATGCATTGGATCTGTTATCCTATTTAGGATGTTTTTGACATAATATAACAAAGGCACATGTCTTGTGTAATAAATTTGGTAGAAAAGAGCAATCTATAACACCCAGGTGTAAAAATTTCATTTTGACTCGAAATGATCTAATCAAAGTTAGATGCCTGATAAAAATGCACTACCTCATTTAATGATACTTTGGCTAGAATCTTTACTTTAATATGACAATTTTAAAGCTTTTAACACATTTTAGTGTTTTTAGGCCAAATTATGCACTTTGGTAGAAATTGGTCAAAAGCTTGGTTGGAAGTCATTGGTGACCAATTTTAGGTGTCTACAAAAAGGGGGTCTAATAAGACCTGGGGAATATTCAAATTTCATAAACTCGAATGAATAACATAATTAAATGTAAACATAGAAAAATAAAAATACAATGGAATAGGGGCTAAAAAGCAATGAACATATTTAATTGTTCCATAAGCAATAAAATAATAAGAAATAAAAAGACACTCAAAGATGTGACAACATGAATAATTGAAGTATAAGAAACCAAAAAAATCATATCATACTAGTCCATACATATATGTGTTAGAAAAAAATGTCATGTAAAGTAGCATATCAAGGACATTGTGAAAGATGTAATCATGAGAATAGACATGTGTAAGAGTTAGTATGTAAGCTCAACATGATGATGGAAAAGTAATCATAAAATAATATAACCTATATCAATATTGATCAAGGAAGCATATGCCCCCAACATAGTGTGTCATATAGGAAGAGGAAAGGTCCAACATTTGTATGTACATGTATCATGTATCTTGTGTATGACTGTATCACACTTAAGTATGCATGAAACATGTGTATCTAGAAAATAAATGATATGTTATCTGCTAACATTAATTAAACAACATATATGCTAAGGATCTAGTAAAAATGTTAATGATGAATATTTTTTATTTATTTGAATGTTTTTGTATTTTCTTGGAATTTTTGATTTTTTTTTAAATTTTTTTATAGAATTTTTAACTTTTAGGTATAATATGTACACAAATTCATGATGTTCATTGGGTTCTTGAGAGGTTTTTATTCAAGTGTATCTAGGTGATATACTCCTTTTCCAAATTTTTATATAGCTATAAATGGGCCAAATCAATTTGGTTTAAACTTTCCTTTTTTATATTTTTCTTTATTCATATTATTTTGATTTTATTTTAGTACCAAGTCAACCATAATAAAATCGTATGGCTGAAGTTTTTGTTATATGCTCATTTGATGTGATCTTGATAGACCCATAAATGTTCAATAGTTTGTGTGTGATTTCTACTTAATTGATCCAACTAATTTAGTCATTTTTCTCAATGGTCATTATATTTTATAATATCCTTGAGAGAAATATGCAAGGATGAGATTTCAAGTTCAATTGGTAGAACTACATTTGTACCATAAACCAATAAGGTGTGGCTTGTTTATTTGTATGGAAACTAGTGTGGTATGCCCATAAGGCATACACCATATGTTGATGCCATTTTTTTACTATATCATTCAATTTTTTTTCCAAGTAGTTTCATAATGGTTTTGTTTGTCGTTTCTTCTTGATCATCATCTTTATGTGGGATACTATAATAGAAAACGTGTTAAATTTTATTTTAGTCTATCCATCATTTATTTATATGAAATTGAATACTTTTATTTTTTTTGGTAATGATTGGTATCTTGATTAAAAAAATATTAAGAGTCGACAAAGACTTGAATATCCTTGATATGAAGTCTTTATGCTATGGATAATCTAGATATTAAGGCCTTACATCTTCTATATATTTAGTGCAAGAGAAATCTAATCTATAAGAAAATGGCATATGTTATCCCTTAGTGGTGAAAAATATGATACCTGAACTCATGCCTTTCATGTATTATCCATTGAAGAACATTATCCATGGGTTATGGGATATGGTATATGTTACTAAATTATCATAGAAAGCCATGGTAATTTGGAAACGATATGGTAATGGAGATGTAACTAGTTGATCAACTATAACTTGACCCTTTATAAATTTCTTAGATATGAAATTGAGATCAAATTATATGAGTTTCATCACCCATTTAGATATTTTACCCTTTAGGTGGGTTTTGTTGATGAGAAACTTTAAGGGATCTTATTTAATTATAACATGTATCTCATTACTAAGTAGATATGTCATAATTTTTATGTAGGAAATAATAATGCTAGTCTTAGTTTATCCATTCAATTATATTTACACTCATAATCAACAAATTAATGAATTAAATAATAAATTACATTCTCTAAGTGATCATCATCATATTATGCTAATATGGCCTCCATGGAATCATGGGTTGCTGAGATATAAAGGAGTAATAGTCTATATGGTATTGGAGGCATGAGTAATGGTGGATTTGCTAAATGTTTCTTGATTTTATAAAAACTTTGTTGCAAATTTCATTACACAAAAAATTAGTGTATTTTTTAAAAAAATGCATGAAAGGTATTATTTTAACATCCAATTGAGTAATGAAACATTGAATTTCTTAAATCCTTTCTTGTAAGCAATATAACCATTTTAAGTTAGTTTATGGTGGATCTCAACATATATTTCACCTTTTTTAAATAAATATTGATGCCATATTAAGAGATAATGTATCCCATAATTAATCCAAAAGATACTCTAAAAACACATTTTTTTCAATTGAATCACACTTTGAATTTTATAAGCATTTAAATTTATGTCATAAATTTGCAACATGATCTTATTAGTGTTTGTATTTTTATAATAAATCATGGACATAGTACTCGATGGTTTTATGAATTAAATAATGTAAAATGTGTGTAATTTCCATTTGATATATTTCTCAATAATTTTTGAGTGATAAAGCCATCATGATATAGAAAAATGTTCTCCATGGGGAGGCAAATGCTATTTTATATTGATCTATTGGGTTAATTTTGATTTGGTTCTATCCATAAAAAATATCATGAATTAAAATGTCTCATACCTATTTATAGAATCAAAAATTATGTTGATGTTAGGTAATGGAAAATCCTCTTTTTGACAAGCTTTATTTAAGTCATGATAATGCATTTTATTTAAGTCATGATTCCACCTTGATATGCATTTTATGAATCTTTTGCTTAACTAATTTTTCATTTAGATATAGTAATATATTGTGCATTTCCATTGATGGGTCTATTCTAGGCATATCAAAATAGTCCCAAGAAAATAATTATGGGTGATCATGTAGTACCTACCAATATGTTTTTACTTCATATTCCTACATCATTACAATGAGTAATAATGGTCTAGGATCTTTATCCATTTCATAGTTATATTATATTGTTTCTTCATTTATCAAAGTGGATTGATCTATGATATATGGTGTAATAGGAATCATGTTAGGTGCATTATGTTGGATATTGGAATTATTTCCCTCACCAAAATAATCATGATAAGAGGTGGCATGAGGAAACCTATTCTTATGATATAAGGACTTGAGATCCTCATATTCCTCTAAGTACTCTAGTAATGACTCATCATTTGATAACTCATCTAATGTCCAAATTTATATCCAAGTAATATCATCAATCAAATGAGGTTTTAAAAGTTATAGATCAATATTATAAGTAGGTATATTAATGCATTATGATTTGGATCTTAAGAAACAAGATTTTATATAATTTATTTGCTTATTACTTGAGGGTTTTGCTAAAAATCCCAAGCCTTGCCAATTTTTATTCTTGTAATAGGAAATATGTTGGGTTATAGCTCATTCATTTTTTCCCAATACTTGTCCTTTGTATCCATGTTTTAGAAAATATTGAGATACAAGATCATAATTATAGGATTTTGGTGTAAAATTATTCATTATTTGGACTAGCACACAATGTTTGAAGGGATCAGTATCCATTGGACATGTATAAATAAATTTTTGGTAGCTAAATTCTAGACATGCATGTAAATTAAAAGTAAATACATACATTTCATGTATCCAAGTATGTAGAAAAATAATTTTCCAATTCAAATCATTTGGAATAAATTATCATAAAGTAGGTAATGTATGGGGTCCAATGATTATATGTAGTGTTATCTACCCCAATACCTTGAATGAAATATTATCAAATCCCCTCACAATTGATGATTCATGTCTTAAGCCCCATGGCAAGTAAGGAAATAAGGATATTTTACAAATGTTGAGTCCTGAACCATTATCTACAAGTACTCTTTTAACAATTTTATTGCACACACATATTTGGATGTATAATGGTAAATAATGATTTAGAATTCATTTGGGAGATAACTCCTCTTTTTCAAAGGAGATATTATGTCTATTCCATTTAATGGGTTTTATCATGGAGGGGACATATGGTAATTCCACATTGCTTGGTAGTATATTCATGTATAGTGCATCCAAAATAACATCTTTGCAATGGGAATATTTATGTAGTAAATCCAAGAGTGAAGTTTTTTTTAAAGACATCATTGGAGTGGTTGGTAGTATTTCATGGATAAATGGGTCATTTAATGAATTCCCTTTGACATTTATTAGTGATAGGTATGAGCTCATTATAAATAATATAACTATAGACACTTCATTTTAACCACTTTTGTGTCTAAACTACATTCATAGTGAATTTCTATAATCACATGCAAGTTTAACCAAAAATCACCACTAGACCTAATTTACCCAAAAAGCTACCATTTTAAACCAAAATCATAATGATACATCCCTAATTGGGGCAATAGATCATATTACATTATTTATTTTATCAAGTGCATTTTGAATTAAATGTATTCTTTGAAAATGTCCTCACAAGTAAATTAAGTGAATACTTGATTAGAAAATAGAAACATTGCAAAATCCACCTTTCTTATAATTGTTGATTAATATCACTTAATCAAGCCTAATTATTCTTCTAATAGGAAAATCCATGGATTTGAATTATCTTATTTTCCTAAAATCAAAATTAGAATATTTCCTTACTCAAGATGACATCATTAAAAAACCTCCCTTCAAATCTAAAAGCCACTAAGATGTTTTACTTGGGTTAAGATGGGACAAATCTATCTAAATTGACCAATTAAAAAGAATAAACCCCTTAATACTTTCAAAGTCCATCATATTTCTCAAGACAATTGGTATACATGGACTACTTATGATTTTGACAGTGATGATGGTATTTCCCTTCTAGATTCCATTACTCCATTTCTATTTGATGTTAATTCTGATGCTCCTAAATAACTTCCTCAAATAATTAGTATTACCATCATATTACACCCTAAAAGAGGGTGTTCAATCCTCTTCCAGATTTGGGCAACATGGGAACACTTCTAGGTATGTGGGTGTACCTATAATGGAAGTGAGCCTCTAGATTTAAGCGTTGGATCCTTGAATGTATTTTGAAATACTCACACCTAATTAATCAGTTGCTTATGGGAAAAAGAGTTAAAAATTACATCAAATTAACCTAATCTAAGGGGGTGATACACCAATATGTCTTTCATATGACCATCATACTTTATTGTACTGAGAAATAAGGCACACAAACTAACTTCCAAGTCCTATGGATTCTAACATGAGTATTTCAATATGAAGGTGAGGTGCATGAAATCTATCCAAGGTAAGTGAATAATAGGCTCGTTGTATACATTAAGGATCATTGTATTCTTAAAATATAGGCTCATACACTTGACAACACTTCATATGACCTATTAGAACATGAAATCTTACACAAACATGAAAGGATAAGGGAATAAAAGATAGAGAATTATCACTTTGCATCACAATACATCACTTTCACACTTAAACAATTGCTCAATAACTCAAAATAAAATTTGTATTAATGTTCAAAGGCTAAATATGACATCATTCCAGTAGGGATTTTCTATACATAGAGTGGAAGTTTTTACAAAGGCCAAAATGGTAGCTACTTATAACATTTGAGAGAGAAGTGGAAAAAGAGAAGTCCAAAAGGGAATCAAATGAGTTCAACTTCATTTGAACCATATTTATAACTACTTCTACAATTATGCTCATTCAAGCTTCTTGATTGATCCAGGTCACTTTAGTATGTTGCATAACTACATTATTCCTTCATTGATGCTCCCTGATGGTTGCAACAATGGGATCAAGTTATTTTGAGCCATGCCCTAGCATCAATGTAGTTAGAATAATTAGATCAATATGTTAGAGCTTTGCCTTGTTGTTAACTACATCTAACTAATTTGTCATGGCATGCAAAAGTGGATAAAGGGTCCTTTTCATGTAGTTGGTCCTAGAGATGAAACTATTGGGGTCTACATGTATGCTTTCATGGCATACATTGAAATGTTATCTCTTGTTCAAACTGGATCATGCTTGAACTTATTCTCATGTTCATAGGTCCTCTATAGATGGAAAACCAATCTCAGACTATTGGTTTTCCTATATTCATTATATTGATGTAGACCTATAGACTATATAGTCATTTTTTTAGATCCAAATAGGTTTAAATATACCCATTATGTCATTGTAGGAACCATGGATTCACCATATGCACAGGTCCTTATTCTAAAAATGGTGAACATAGTCATAAAATGAACCCTACATGACATAAACCCTCAATCCAAAGGTCCATACAAAGTTTTAATGGTGGTCCCTTTATACCTAACTACATATCTATGGCTACTCCTTGGCATTTGATAGAGATCTAATGGTAGAATGGTGACCCTATAGGACCTATTTACACTGGTTAAAAAATTTCCCTTTGGTTTAAATTTTCCCATCAAAAATGACTCAGGCCAATAAAAATGATCCAACCTATCTTTATTCTCATTGGCTTTGTATATCCTTGCTATCAGATATTGACCCTTTGACCCATCTTGCACCATTGATCCTACTCAGTATGGATGACCATAAGTTGTTAATCTACCTTTGACTTGTCAATCTCTAGTGGAGATGGTGCCATTTAGAAGCACTGTGCTTATACTCAAGATATATTATTAGTATGTTAGCTTCATACACTTATTCCATGTGATGACCTCTTGATCTCCTTAAAATTTTGAATAATCTCACATCGTCAGATTGAGATTTAATATGCAACATGGAACATCGGATCTACTGGGACCCACTATTTGAAATTTAATGACTACTTTATGAGCTCAAATTTGATATCTACACTCTCATCATTTGAAATTCATGCAAACATCATTGACATTCAGATAATTATCAAATTTATCTCCAACAAATTTTTGGTATGTCATAAATTTGACACTTTTATGAATGTCTCATTCTACAAGTCAACTTTACATGCTTATAACTTGAGCTAGGAAGCTCACATGGGCATGAAATTTTCAAAGGATATTCTTAACACAAAGTACTCCATGTAATTTTAATCCTTTCAATTTAATAGATTTCTAAGGTGCATTTAAAAATGCTCAAATAGGCTAGTCTATTCATTTCCATGTGACGTGCAAGATGGCCTGACCCCTTAAACTCGATAAGCTAAACTTTGAAGGCTTATATATTGAGATAGAAGACTTATCAAGATATGAAAATTACAAATAATTATATTATAACTAAGGACATTGATCACACATGGACTGATGGTCACATGAGACTTTCCAAGCATATTTATAAAATGCCCAAGTGAACTGGTCCATTCTGGTTCTTCATGACATCATGATGATAGTATAGCTTCACAAAGCTTATTCCTAGACTTTTTTAGCTCCAAATTAACTTATTAAGGCTTATACAGACCCTTTCTATGATTTTAACTATTAGTACACCATGAAAACCTAACAATTGCATATATGACTCTAATATGATACCTAAGATATCAAATGACACAAGGATTAAAATGGACCATAACCAAGACTAGAATGATATATGAAATGACATATAATGAACTATAACATACCCTATGACATTATTAAAATCCCCTATATAATATTCTAACTATAGGGGCTTGACCTATTTTGGACTGTGGGAAAATTGGTCAACATTTTTGGTGATTTTCCAAGGGTGGCATGCTTGCTATGCCATGACAAGTTGCCTAATCCTTTCCATTGGGATATGGAGTCACATGTACAGTAGGTTTGACATATAAATTGCCTTGAAAAAAACACAAAAAATAAGGAATAAGCAACACACAAGATAAGACACTTAAGCAAAAACACACATGTGCTTCATGAGCACTTATGGAACACAACAAAACAAGAAAGGAAACACACACCTAAATAAACTGACTCAAGCACTAGATGAAATTTTCCTGTAGGATAAAATGGGATGTTTGAAACCTCTCTTTCTTTATGATATGAATGATTGAATGAGACATGTAGTCTTTTTATATTTGACATCGATGCCTCCATCTTCTTCATGGTGTTTTCCAACTTCATTGTCATGATGTTCAATGGGAACCAAGTAAATATTCTTAAATCCAAATAGCCTCAATTCTCTTATATGTATCCTAATTTATGACCTCTAATGGTGGTTGAACAAGACATACCATTTTGTTTTCTATGCCGCTCTTAATGAGGTTGGGTTTCTTCTCAACTACAATTTCTTCAAGCTCATCAAGGATCTTTGCATAGTCCACCTAATCTTGGTCATTATCCTCCATGGGAAACTCTTTGTCCACCTTCTCAAGTACTTGACCCTCAACATGGAAAAGATCTTCAAGCTCTTGAAGGAGCTTCATTTTTAGATGCCAATCATATTTTTCCTCCATGGGAAACTTTTTCTCCACCTTCTCAAGTACTTGGCCCTTAATATATAAGTTTGAAAATATGACAGTCATCTTAGCCTTGATTTTCTCCTTGATAGATTGTACTTGATGTTTGGAAACATCAATCTCTTATTATTCATGATTTAATACCTTTGGATATGGCTCAATATTAGGTGGGTCTCTTGACTTTTCTTGAGGTGAAATAACTTTTACCTTTCCCTTACTTTTTTGTCTACAATCTATTGGACACTAACATCATTGGATTAATTTATGATAGTAGATTCTTGATCAATAGAATGACCTTCATCTTCTTCATTCCTTATGGAATACTTATCAACATGATCATTAGTATCATTATCAACCTTGTCATTAGATATATAATCTCTTGAAGAAAAAAGAGACTTACCCAACTTGCCAAACTCTTTGCATATGGCATTGGGATTTTTCCATAGTTCCCATTGATTCACAACATGAGACCTTTTTCCATGCTTATTGATAAAATAATAAACATGCTTGTTAGAGGAATTATCTAAATCAGATGTAGACTTCCTGGGAGGAGTAACCTTACCAAGCTGATCAAGCTCATGACACATGAAATCAAACTTTTTCCACGAGTCATTTTCATCCACTTCATGGGTGTCATCTTTAAGAGTTTTTGTATTTATCTTGGTGTCATGAGACTCTCTTAGGACTAAAATTTATTGAGGAGTGACTTGAAATTCATAATTGATAGTACACTCTACTTCATGCTTGAGGTGGTCATCCATAACTTCATGATTAGACATGGAATCTTCTTCAACTACCTCTCCCTTCAAGTCTTAGCCACATTCCTCATGGATAGTTGTAATAATATATTCAATATGTTTCTTTTCATCTAAGAATGTATAATTACACTTGTGGTCACCAAGGGGAGTCCTTGTGGTGATTTCCACCTCATAGTCACTCATGACATCTTCTTGGTCATCCTTGGCTTAGATTTGTTCCTCATCACTTGCTCATCTCAAGATAGGCTCTTCCTCAAGAAATGGTAAGGTGGAAGGTTGATGAATATGCTCATGTGAAGGAGATGGAATATGAGGTGTAGTAGAAGGTTTATAAATTGGATATGGAATGTGAGGTTTAGGAGAGGGGTTGTGAGTGGATTTAGGAAAGAGGAATACACTAGTAAGCTCATAGGGAAGTGGTTTTTTATGCTGATTAGAATAGAAAACACCTATATTAGCATGAACCTCACCTTGTCAATAGCTTTCCTGGAATTCTTCAACAATAACATGTTCATTTTTAACTCTTTATCCTCCCACATACTGAGTTTGTTTATTAAAACATTTAAGGCACTTCTTTGCCAAGTCCATTTATTCTTTGACCTCCTATTGAGTTCTATCTAGTTCTTCAAATGCCTCCTAATTTTACATATAATTTTGGGTAGCACGTCTCAACCATTCCATGAGATGATCAAGGAACACATCATACTCATCATCCCATGTTATCATTTCATCTTCATTAACTAGTAACTATGGTATATATGCCAATAAGGACTTCATATAGGATGGAAAAAGTGGAGGAGAAGGGTAATGATGAGGATCAAGACCAACTTCATTTTATTGTATTATAGCTTGTACGAGTTCAATTCTTGTATCTTGATACCTTGATATAGAAACCATAAAAACATCTTGTTCCTCATGACAAGTCTCATAAGAGTACTCTTGGGGTTCATAGGCATTATGGTAAGATTGGTAGGGATCATGTTGGGATTGATAGAGAGGAATTTATTGAGAGGTATCTTGGTATCATTCCTCATAGGGTTGTCCAATCACACAGTGTCTATATGAGTAAGAAAATGGAGGATTATAGGGATGACATGGATCATATGATTGATGGGGAGTATAGTGTGGTTTATAGCAAGGCTGATAAGAAAGTCCATGGTAGGATTACTTACCATATCTATGAATATCAACCTCATGTATCAAATGAGATGGAAAAAATGATCAAAACTTCAAATAAAGATACTTGGACTGCTTACAACTAGAAATTATCCTTTGGAGTCACCATTGGTGCTAGGTTGCTTGCTTCTAAAAGCTGATAGAGGAAAGACACACCAAAAATATTTTGAATCTCTTAGATCTCATCCCATCAGGTGTGCCAAAACTATTATCACCAAATATTTCACCCTAGAATAGGGTGTTCAAGCCTCTTCTAAATTTGGGAAATATGGGAACACTTCCAGGTATGTGGGTGTACCTATAATGGAAGTGAGCCTCTATATTTAAGGGCTAACTCCCTGAATGTATCTTAAAATTTTCACACCTACTTAATCAGTTGCTTATGGGGAAAAGAGTTAGAAGTTTCATTAAATGAACCTAATCTAAGGGGGTGATACACCAAGATGTCTTTTATATGACCATCATACTTTCCTACACTAAGAAACAAGGCACATAAACTAACTTCCAAGTCATATGGATTCTAACATGAGTATTTCAATATGTAGGTGAGGTGCATGAGAGCTATCCAAGGTAAGTGAACCATAAGCTAGTTATAGACACTAAGGTTCATTGTATGCTTAAAATACATGCTCATACACTTGAAAACACTTCATATGGCCTATTAGAACATGAAATCCTACATAAAAATGAAAGGATAAGGAAAGAAAGGATAGAGAATTATCACTTTGAATCACCATACTTCACTTGCACACTTAGATAATTTTTCAAGAACTTAAAATCAGATCTACATTAATGTTCAAAGGTAAAATATGACATCATTCTAGTAGGGCTTCACCATACATGGAGTCAAATTTTTTACAAAGGCTAAAATGGTAGTTAATTATGAAAATTGAGATAGAAGTGGACAAAGAGAAGTCTAGATGGGAATCAAATGAGTTCAACTTCATTTGAACCATAATTACAACTGCTTCTACAACTATGCTCATTCAAGCTTCCTGATTGGTCTAGGTCACTTCAGTCCATTGCATAACTAAATTATTTCTTCATTGATGCTCCTTGATAGTTGCAATGGTGGGATCAATTTGTTTTGAGCTGGATCCTAGCATCAATGTAGTTAGAATAATTGGATCAATCTGTTAGAGATTTGTCTTGTTGTTAACTACTTCTCACTAATTTTTCATAGCATAAAAAAGTGGAGAGAAGGGTCCCTTTCATTTAGTTGGTCCTAGAGACAAAATAATTGGGGTCTACATTTATGCATTTGTGGCATCCTTTGAAATGTTATATCTTGTTCAAATTAGATCATGCTCAAACTTGTTCTCATGTTCATAGGTCCACTATAGATGAAAAACCAATCTCAGAGTATTTATTTTCCTGTAGTCATTATATTGGTGTAGACCTATAGACTACATAATCCCTTTTTTGAATCCAAATAGGTCCAAATAAACCCATTGTGTCATTACAAGAACTATGGATTCAACATATGCACAAGTCCTTCTAAAAATGGTGAGCACAGTCATAGAATAAACCCTACATGACATAAACCCTTGAGCTAGAGGTCCATACTAAGTTTTAATGGTGGTCCCTTTATACCTAATTGCAGGGATATGTCCACTCCTTGGTGTTTTATCAAGCTCTAATGGTGGAATGATGACCCTGCAAGACCTATTTGCATTAGTAAAAAAACTACCCTTTGGTTTGACTTTGCTAGTCAAAAAAGACTTAGGATGAATGAAATGCTCTAACTTATCTTTATTCTCATTTTCCTTATAGATCCTCACTATCAAATCTTGACCCTTTAACCCATATTGCACCATTTATCCTGCTCATATGGATGATCGTGAGTCATTGATCTACCTTTGACTTGTCAATCTCTATTTGAGTTAGTGCCACTTGGTAGCCCTGTGTTAATGCTCAAGATACATTGTCAGTCTAGTAGCATCATGAAATTATTACACATGGTATCCTCTAATATCTTTAACCTTTTGACTCATATCATACCATCTAATTAAGATGCATGATACAACATGGACCATCAGATCTATTGGGACCCACTATTTGAAATCCAATGGCTACTTTATGAGCTCAAATTTGATGTATGTGTTGCCATCATTTGACATTTATATGACCATCATTGATGTTCATGTAACCATAAAATTTAAGTTTTAATGGATTTTTTTGGTCTTAAATTTGACACTCACGTGAACGTATCATTCTGTAAGTCAACTTTACATGCTTATAACTTGAGCTAGGAATCTTGCATGGTCATGAATTTTTTAAAGGATGTTCTTGGCACAAATAAATTCATGGAAATATAATCCTTTGGATAATGAAAGTTTTTTAGGTGCATTTAAAAAATGATCAAACATGTTGTTCTACTCATTTCCATGTGATGTGCAAGATGGCCTAGCCCCTTAGACTCAACAAGATAAACTTTGAAGGCTTAAATCTTGAGATATGAAACTTGTAGATAATGATCTTGGCAATAATTACATTGATCTCATGTGGTTTAATGGTCATTCAAGGAATTTTGGGCATATTTATAAAATTCCCAAGTGAGCTAGTTCATTCTGGTTCTCCATGATTTCCTAATGATGGTCTAGCTTCACAAAGCTTGTTCCTAGACTTTTTTAGCTCCAAATGAACTTCTTCCAGCCTATGAGGACCCTTTCCATGATATTTACTATTTATAAACCATGAAAACTTTCCACTTGCATAAATGACTCGAAAATGACTCCTAAGATATCAAATGGCACAAAGATCAAACCGGGCCATGATCAAGACTAGAATGGCATATGAAATGACATCAAATGAACTACAACATACCCTATGACATTATAAAAATCCACTTTATAAGATTCTAACTATAGGGGGTTGACCCATTTTTTCATGTGGGAAAATTGGTCAACAAGTAGTCTTCATCAAAATACTGATGTAGATTCTAAGGTTTCCTATCATTACTATTATTATATGTTTACTCTGGTCACCCAAGAAGAAATTGATAAAATTAAGTAGTTATATAGTTCCAATCATGTTTTTAATTTTTCCATGTGATTCCATTGCCAATAAATTATTGATGCAGCTATATAGAAGCTTGATGCCCAGCAAGATGATCTAGACAAGTATACAAAATAGTTCATCTCCCTAGATGAAACTAAAACTCTTATAGAATCAGACTTGTTTAGAAATCTTAAGAAGACTACATGAGCCCTTGATGCATTTACAAAATATTATCATGAAGAGATAAATGATATATTACATGACCTAGGAAAACTCAAATCCATTTTTAATAAATAAAAATATAGTAAAATGGACCAAGAGGACTATCCACAAGATGTAGAAAATCAGCCATAGAGTTCTCAGCACAATAAAGAGAATTTTATTGGGGATACATTTATGGGAGAAAAAATGTTGAGTAGATTTTACAACCAAAAAAATATAATAATCATATTCATGGTAAAAATTGAGGGCTATAAGCCTTATAAATTGGATGCTTTGATTGATATTGGTGCAAACTTAAGTATCTATAAAAAGTATGTGATTCCCTACTTTAAATGGGGAAAAAACTCAAGATGGGTTTAGTACTGTTAATGATGGATTTTGAGAAATCAACTTAATGGAAAGAGATGTTCCCTTCATATTTAAGTGACATACAAGGTTAATTAGCTTTAGACAATTTGATAATATTATTACTAATGTTGTAATAGGTAGTGATTTTATCAAAAATCATTATCCTGTAAAACTTCAGGATGAATCAATTATATTCACTTTTGAATCCAAAGAAGTCGAAATGAAGAAGATATTCAAAGTAAACATATGAATCTTCAAGTAGGTAGATGAGTATTCTCCTAAGAAAATCAATACAATGTCAAGAAGGATAAATGATTTTTAGATCAGATAGTCCAAAGTACTTTCAAATATTTATATAAAATTAAAAAAGTGTTATTGAATGAATCCAAAACATTTTTGGAATCTCTGTAAGTATATTATAGGTTTGCCATTAAAGGATGAAGCTTTCACCCACATTTTAAAGCATCCACTTTGCCATTCCCCCCCCAAAAAAGAGAGAAACATAAATTGATATTAAATAGTTGCTTGACTTTTGACTCATTAGAACAAGCAAGTTAGAATGGGTGTGTCCAACTTTTTATGTCAAAAAACACAGTGAAATAGTTAGAGTAAATGCTAGACTGGTTATCAATTATAAAAATCTCAATGAACAACTCATATATATAACTCATCTACTTATTTTTAAAAATTATTTATTAAAAAATCTTTATGATACTATATTTTCTAAAAATTTGATCTGAAATCAGGTTTATGCCAAATTAGTATTCTAGAAAAGGATAAGTATTAGACTAGTTTTCCTATCCTAGTCTTGTAGAAACATTATGAATAGAAAGTCATGCCATTTGGAATAAATAATGCCCTATTATAATTTCAAAAAAGAATGGATAGTATTTTTGGTGAATACCCATTCATTATTGTATTCATTGATGGCATACTTGTCTATATTAAAGACTTGAACACTCATCTCGAACATCTTAAAGTTTTACTAAAACTCATTAAAGAAAATGGTATTGTTCTTTTAGAAAATTAAATGATCATAAGAGCTACATATATTGAATTCTTAGGGGTCAATATTAACAAAGGAATGATTAGACTACAAGAAAATGTCTTAAATGTTTTATAAAGTTTTCTTAATAAAATTTTGGATAAATATAGATTGTAAGCATTTATTGGCTCATTAAATTATTGTAATTCCTTCTATGAAAACCAAGACAAGGATAAAAGAATCCTAAATCAATGATTAAAAAAGGATCGTACCCCCTAGATAGAGAAAATGACTAAAGCAACAAAAAGGATAAAATAAAAGGTTTAAACTCTCCCTCCATTAAAGATTCTAGGTGATAGACCATTCATTTTAGAAATAGATTCCAGTAAATATTTTTGGGGATGTATTCTTAAAAAAATAGGTAAAAAGGAAGAATTTTATGGTTATAACTCTAGAATAAGGAATGCTGCACAAATAAATTACCCATCTTTCAAAAAAGAAATAAAATCAACAATATTGACAATAAAAAAATTCAAATTGTATCTATTACCTAGGACTTTCATCCTCAGAACATATTTAAAGGAATTTGATAATATCATTATAAATCCACACTAGTCACAAATTGGAAATAAGTTACTCAGTAGATGGAGTATATGGCTTAGTAAGTTTTATTTTGATGTCTAGTACAAAGAGGGAAAAAAATATGTATAGTTGTTATTCTTTCTAGAGAAGGATCTTATCCATTAATGAAATATGTTGGCTTATTCTAGGCCAGCAAAGGAAAAAGTAAATCTCAAATTAAAGAAGAAATAGCCATGCAATTGGTTCAATAATTAGGTCTAGCTTTCCCAAAGTTAGCTTTTAGATTCATTGATAAAAAATTAGAATTTCTTAGTATAATCCATTTTTGTACCCTATAGAAATAACTATCCCTCTTCTAGGTAAGAAGAAATTCACTCAAGTATGGTTACCAAAGGTTCCTCAAGACCCATTAAAATGGGAAAAAAAATTCAAAGAATTAGTAGATAAATTGGGAACTGATATAACTAAAAAAGTTGTTGAATTATGGTAGAAGAAAAATGGATACACCTTCAATCATCCCTTTTTAAATTGAGAATCATAGTCCATGATAATACATTCTTTGTTTACTAGCTTAGACTAGAAAAAGGAGAATGAGAAATACTAAAACTTTCAGCTAGGGTTAATGGTTGGATTGATTTTAAAATTCTTACTCATTAATTTTCATGGTTATATCAATATGCAAGTGAAACATATGTGGAAACAAATGACAAGATATCTGAAAGTCTTATTATTTAAATTTTGTCCTTATAAATGATCTGAAGAACCATATGAAAATTTTACTGAGATTTATTCCCTCTACATGGATTATCCTATGCTTAATATTAAGTTTAGGATTATATATAAAACATATGAATTTCAAGAAACCCTATGAGGGGATTGGAACTAGTCCATGGCTATAATTTTGTGTTTCATCTTGATTTTTATAAATATTTTGATGAGTCATAGGAAAAGAATTCATGAAAATTTTCCCTATGTATCTAAAGACAAGGAGACTAGATTGGGTAATAGATCTCCCTCATCCTAAAAATTAAGAAAGTGATGAAGATAATTGGTGGTTTTCCCATGATTCAAAAAATGAAGAAATGGATTATTATGACTATAATTCATATGATCCATATGAGGGATATCCATTAGATGCATCTTCTATTGATTATTAGAAACACAATGGGCCATGGAATTTTTATCTACATGCCAAAATAGCCAGGGATGCAGTGTCACTATGACAACAAGCTGGTAACAATTTACCATGAATTAACTGCCAACATCTATCACTAATTTTATAGTGGTTATCATTATGGACTATGTCATGATGTGTTACCTATGAGAGTGGTATAATTTCCTTTTGTAATGGCTATCTCTCACTTTTGTCATTTGATGACAATGTTTATACTAGATTACCCACTAGGTAGTTGCTTTTGGTGAACACAACCAAAGGAATATACTTTTTATTTATCTAATAGGATTGTTATAGGATGTGTCACTTTTACACCATGAAAGAATTGGAATATTTTCTTTTACTGGTAACCTAGGTCATTAAATGGTTACTTGGGTTTACCATTTTTTTGACTCATTTTTATATATAAAGGAGAATTTGAGCTTCATTTGGGCATCAAGATTTTTCAAGAATTTTGAGTTTATCCAGTCTTAGAGGTCTTAAACCAAGAGATTAATCTCTTCAACATTGATGAATCAGAAACACATAAGCTTAAATAGGTCATGTATAGCTAGCCACTATCAATGTACTCTCCTATGTAAAATTTTCTTATAATAAAATATATGTTTGGTTCAAGAAGTTTACGAATTGTGAGTCTGTGAATTCTATGAATTTGTAAGTTGAAATTTTGAGGAGTGAATATTGTATCAGATGCATCTTCTACTAATTAGAAAATCATAATAGGCCATGGCATTTTTCTAAATATGTCAAATCCTTAGATCCATTTAGATCACTTGCAAAAATTGTTTGAGCTATTAATAGTACACGCCAAAATTTCTTGAAAGTCCCTAAACATTGACCATTGTAAAATGTCAAGGAAGACATAGTTTGCCCACCATTATACTATTTGAATCTATGCCTATAATATTCATGGCTTTGAATTCATCTATAAGTGATTTTGGCCTAGATATATTTTCACAGATAGATATTATGAATGTCCCATTATCTAAATTTATGAATTCGCATGCACATGGTTTTGCTTCTATAGATACTTTTATTTCTCCCCCCTCATCAAATATTAAATGAATATTACTTAGAGTTAAGACATTTGATGTCTATAATTTTCATTATTTTAATGTTAAATCTCAGTCTCTCTATGCCAAATATTATTTTCCTTTGCCTTTTAAATTCTTAGAATGTGGTCAAGATAAATGGTTTGATTTTATAAAACCAAAAAACATAGAATAATTTAGAAAACATCAACCTAAGGGATACTAATGGTAGTATATCCACATAGGTCGCATATACTAGTCCATTATTCCTTTATTCCATGTTGTTCTTAAAATCCCTCTATTTTCTATCTTGGTTGACTCTCAAAAAAAAATCTTTAACAAGATATTTTAGCTAATATCCTCGATAATGTTTGGGATGGCATTGTGTCTTATACTATGTATCCCAATTATTACAAGTATTTGAATGATCTCACTATTTCTACTAATTTTTAATGCAACATCCAAAGCAAGAATCTTGATATGCATCTAAATACATATCCATTTTCCATTTATGATCAATATTTTATTCATGCTTGTATGGCTCCTATTGTTCCAAATAGATATTTGCACAACCCAAGAAGAGTGGTGAGTATCCCAAGGAAAAAACATACTGGATAACTAGTTTCTATAATTGAAGTCCCATTTGAATGAGTAACTATTCCAACTGACTAGAATATCATTTATGTTGAATGTTTTAGATGTAGACCACCATAGAAGTCAAAACGCAAACTATGTTTAATGAATGACAATAGGTATTCTTTTTCATTAGAAAAAAACACTCCTTAATATCCTAGTCCTGCTTTATCAAGATCTAATTCTGAGAGATCATTTACCATAACTTTTGATCTTCCTTGACATACTGAATATATAACTTCTCTACAACCTTTAATAGTTAACAATATTCAGATAAGAGAAGTCCATAATGGCCAACATAAAACTTATGTTTTATGTGACCAAGATTTACAAGAAAAGCCTTTGTTCCTGTATATCAACATGATGCAAAAAAATACCCTTCTATATCAAGATAAGAACTCCCTAGAGTGAATGAGATAAAATTAGAAAGGGTTATAATTGAAATGAGAAACCCTAGCCAAACAACTATATTTGAAAACCTTACTTACTCTAGAAGGTTTCCTCTTCATAGACAATTTTTCAGCTTTAATGAGGATCATAGTGCCTTTTTACAAGCAACTCCAAAGTATTGGTCAAAATTAGGAACATGGAAAGAAATTAAGGAACAATGACTTAATTATATTTTAGGTTCTATAATTGAACTCCATAATAATCAGGAAGATTTGGCTATTATGATGGTCCAGTTAATGAAGTGGTTGCTAGAAAATTTAGCCAACATAAAATCTAGTTATGAAATAAGCCACACACATTTAGGAAAATAATTATAGATATTGTCACTCAAAATAAGGTAGTTCATATAATTTTGAACAATCACTCTCTAATTATTTAATAGTTTAAGAAAATGGACCAAGATGTTCTTGAAAAAAGGATTGATATGGTTAGAAAAGACCAAATCTAAACCTTGTTTGATCAACAAGTAGAGACTAGAAAAGAAGCAAAATCCTATTGTGAATCTACTTCTAATTTAATCAATATTCTTTAGGAATAAGACAAAAATATTATGTAGACTATGAAGAATCATCATATTATTTTACATGACGCCTTAAATAGTCTAGAGCTTAGACAAATTATGGAGAAAATAAAAATTCTAGAATAAAATTATGAGATGATACAAAAGTTAGTCTAAGCCTTATCTTATACATTAAATTAGTTGTAGACAACTACCTAAACATCAATCATAATATTATTTAATTCTATGACCTTTGGTAATGCCATCCAATTACCAACATTTGAGCAAACCATTTAAGCTTTTATCCACTCATCTAGAGAATAAATCCTAAAAATGTTTGAGCAAGTATCTAGAATGAATATAAGAATGACACATTTAGAGAAATTTGACTATGGTAGAAAAAAAAGGCTTCAATGAGTTGTTAAAAAGCTAATTACCATAGTTGAGAAAACTTTGAAAATATAATGGGGAATGCAAAAAACAAAGGAACTAGGAAAGATAGCTCGAGCTGTTTAGGACTATCTCACAAGATCTTCTAAGAAAGAAATTTGTAAGGCTAAGTAAAAGGTTGTACTTACCTAGGTTGAAGAATTTCAAACTCAGAATATCATAACAACTATTCTTATTGAACAAAGTTCCATATAAAAATGGCTACAAATTAGTTTGGCCCAAGAAAAGATTTTATGTATCCTCTAAACAATAATCCATCCATATCTATAAAAAGAACAAAATAGGAATATAATCAATAGACTTCTAGTGTTTTCCAATTATAATCCTATGTCTTTCCAATTATTATAAATATAGATGATCGATTCAAGACAAGACTCAAGCTTCAGAAAGATGCCAGGATCAAATCTCTCCAACAAATCATGCTAGGATGGGCTTATACCCAAGCTAGATTTTTTCAAAGAAATGAGCTAACATCTGCTCAACTTCTTATAGCCAATATGACTAGTGATCGTCATGATTGGTGGGTTGATATACCACCAAGAGAACAAGTTAAAATATTAATTGAAGATGGATAGATACTCCAAAGATTAACAAATTCTATTATCCTAAAATTTGATGGATATGTAGATGAAACTCAAAAAGACTCTTTAAATTATTTATATATAATGAAGTTTTGTGATCTAGCCTATCTTACCAAATATATATGCATGTATGTTTATATGGGTAGAGGAGCTCATCAATCTAGGCAAGGTCTAGTGAAGAGATGTTTTGTCAATAGTTTGCCTCCTGAATTAGAAGATATGGTAATTGACCATATACAATCCCAAAAGGATGGATTGGGACAACTTAGAAAATATAAATGCATATATTTGGCCAATTAACTCAGATTTTTGATCTAGTAATGGAAAATATCTAAAAAAGAAGAAGATTTCCAAGATAGTAAGAAGTCTATCAGATATGGTAAAAGCCCAATAATGCTAATAATATCCCAAATTTACTTCTTTTGTGTGTTAAAAGGGTATTAAACAAATGAATCATTCTTGATAGTGTAACATAGATAAAGCCAAGAAGACTAGAAGAATTTATTCTCACAAGTTTTCTGCTAAGCCTAATATTTTCAAGAAGAAATAATTTATTAAGCATAAAAAACCTCCCTTAAATTCTAAAAGGCCACTAAAATGTTTTCATTATGTTCATATGGGATAAATCAATCCAAATTGACCAAATAAAAATAATAAACCCCTTAATGCTATTAGAGTCCATCATATTTGTCAAGATAATTGGTATACATGGTATTTCCCTTCTAGATTTCATTACTCCTCCATTTATTTATGATGTTAATTCTAATGCTCTTTAATAACTTCATCAAATAGGTATTCTTCATCAAAATACTGATGTAGATTCTGAGGTCTCCTATCATTACTATTATATGTTTACCCTAGTCACCCAAGAATAAATTGATAAAATTAAGTAGTTATATAATTCCACTCTTGTTTGGAATTTTTCCATGTGATCCCATACCAAAAAATTATTGATTCATTTATACAGAAGCTTGATGCCCAACAAGTTGATCTAGACAAGTATATAAAATATTTGATCTCCCTAGATGAAACTAAAACTCTTAAAGAATCAGACTTGTTTAGAAAGCCTAAGAAGACTACATTAGCCCTTGATGCATTTATAGAAGATTATCATGAAGAGATAAATGATATATTATATGATCTATAGTCCAACCTAAAAATATCCCAAAGGGCAATAGGAAAACTTACAGCCATTTCCAATAAATAAAAATATAGTAAAATGGAACAAGAGGACTAGCCACAAGATCAAGAAAATCAGCCACAGAGTTCTCAGTATAATGAAGAGACTTTTATTGGAGATACAATTTTGGGAGGAAAAATGTTGAATATATTTTACAACCAATAAAATATAATAATCAAATTCATGTTAAAAATTGAGGGCTATAAGCCTGATGAATTGGATGCTTTGATTGATACTGGTACTAACCTAAGTATCTATAAAAAGGATGTGATTCCCTACTTTAAATGGGGAAAAGCTCAAGATGGGTTTAGTACTATCAATGATGTATATTAAAAAATAAAATTACTGGCAAGATATGTTCCCTTGATATTTAAGGGACATACAAGGTTAATTACCTTTAGACAATTTGATAATATTATTATTGATGCTGTAATAGGTAGTGATTTTCTCAAAAATCATTATTTTATAAAACATCAGGATGAATTGATTGTCTTCACATTTGAATCCAAGGAAGTAAAAATGGAGAAGATATTCAAAACAAACATATAAATTATCAAGTAAGTAGATGATATTCTCCTAAGAAAATTAGTAAAATGTCAATAAGGATAAATGATTTCTAGATCAGATGGTCCAAGGTACTTTTAGATATTTTCATAAAATTAAAAGAGTGTTTTGGAATGAATCCAAAATAGTTATAGAATATATATAGGTATTTTTTAGGTTCAATATTAAATTATTAATATTATCACCCACATTTTAAAGCATTCACTTTGCCATTTTCCCCAGAATAAAAGAGAGAAGAAAAAATTGAGATTAAATATTTGCTTGACATAGGACTCATTAAGAAAAGCAAGTTAGAATGGGCATGTCCATCTTTCTAATTAAAAAAACATAGTGAAATAGTTAGAGGAAAAGATATATTGGTTGTCAATTATAAAAATATAAATGAAAAACTCATGGATATAACTAATCCACTTCCTTTCAAAAATGAGTTATTAAAAAAGCTTTATGGTAACTATATTTTCTCAAAATTTGATCTAAATTCAAGTTTTTGGAAAATTAGTATTCTAGAAAAGGATAAGTATAAGACTGATTTTCTTATCCCACTATTATATAAACATTATGAATGGTAAATCATGCCATTTGGATTAAATAATGCCCCATCAAAATTTTAGAAAAGAATGGATAGTATTTTGGGTGAATATCCATTCATTGTTATATTCATTGATGACATACTTGTCTATAGTAAAGACTTGAACACTCAACTTGAACATCTTAAAGTTTTCCCCAGAATCATTAAATAAAATGGTCTTCTTCTTTAAGAAAATAAAATGGTCATAGGAACTAAAAACATTAAATTCTTAGTTATCAATATTAGCAAAGGAATGATCAAACTTCAAGAACATGTCTTAAACGTTTTACAAAATTTTCTTGATAAAATTTTGGATAAAAAAATATTGCAATCATTTCTTGGCTCAATAAATTATTGCAATCCCTTCTATGAAAACCAAGCCAAGGATAAAATAATCCTAACTCAAATATTAAAAAAGGATCCTATCCCCTAGATAGAGGAAATGACTAAAGCATTAAAAAGGATCAAATTAAAGGTTTAAACTCTCTCTCAATTAAAGCTTATAGGTGATGGACCATTCATTTTTTAAGGATCAAATAAAAGGTTTAAACTCTTTCTCCATTAAATCTTACAGGTGATGGACCATTAATTTTAGAAATAGATTCTAGTAAAATATTGTTGAGGATGTGTGCTTCTTAAAAAAATAGGTAAAAAGGAAGAAGTTTGTGGTTATAACATTGGAAGATGGAATGCTACAAGAATAAATTACCCATCTTTAAAAAATAAAATAAAAACAAAAATATTGGCAATAGAAAAATTCAAATTGTATCTAATAAATGGGAATTTGATCCTTAGACTAAATTTAAAGGAATTTGATAATATCATTAGAAAGCTACCTTGGTCACAAATTGGAAACAATTACTCAGTAGATGGAGTACATGGCTCAAAAAAATTTCTTTTGATGTCTAGTACAAAGAGGCAAAGAAAAACTATATAGATGATATTCTTTATAGAGAAGGATATTATCCACTAATGAAATTTATTTACTTATTCTAGGCCAACAAAGAAAAAAGGAAAGCTCTAATTGCAGAAGAAAGAGACATGCAATTGGTTCAAGAATTAGGTCCTTCTTTGCCAAAGCCAACTTTCATATTCATTGACAAAAGAACATATTTTCCCAATATAATCCATTTTTTGTACCCTGTAGAAAGAGCTATCCCTCTTCCAGGTAAGAATAAAGTCACTCAAGTATGGCTGCCAAAGGTTCCTCAAAACCTGTTAAAATGGGAAATAAATTTCAAAGAATAATTAGATAAGTTGGGAACTAATATAACTAAAACATTTGTTGAATTTTGGTGGAAAAAAATGGATACACTTTTAATCAGCCCTTTTTAAATAGAGGATACACATTTTGTGATAATACCTTATATGTTTACTAGCTCAGACTAGAAAATGGAGAATAAGAAATCTTGAAACTTGCATCCAGGGCTAATGGTTGGATTGATTTTAAAATTCCTACTCATCAATTTTCATGATTATATCAATAAGTAAGTGAAACGCATGATGATAAATTGAAAAATATGTCAAAATAAATGATAGTCTATATAAAAACCTTGTTATTTAAATTTTTTCCTTATAAATGGTCTAAAGAACCATATGAAAATTTTACTGAGCTTGTCTCCCTCTACATGGCTTATCCTATGCTTAATATTAAGTTTAGGATTATATATAAAAGATATGAATTTTAAGAAACCCTATGAGGAGTTTAGAAACTAATCCATGGTTATAATTTTTTGTTTCATCCTAATTCTTATGCATATTTTTATGAGTCATAGGATAAAGAATTCATGAAATTATTTCCTATGTATCTAAAGATAAGGAGATTGGATTGGGTAACGAATTCCCCTAATCTTAAAAATGAAGAAAGTGATGAAGATAATTGGTGGTTTTCCCATGATTTAGAAAATGAAGAAATGGACTATTTTGAATATCAGCAATATGATCCATATGAGGTATATTCATCATATGCATCTTCTAATAATTAGCGAAAGTAAAGTGGGCCATGGCATTTTTCTCTACATGTTAAAAAGGTCAAAAATGCAATGTCACTATGACAACAAGTTGATAGTAGTTTAATATGAATTAACTACCAATATCTATCACTATTTTTATAGCATTTATCATGATGGTCCATGTCTCGATGTTTTACCTATGATAGTGATATAATTGCCTTATATAATGGTTGTCTCTAACTTTTGTCATTTACCATAGCGTTTGTACTAGATTCCCCATTGAGAAGTTAATTTTGGTAGACACAACCAAGGGAATATATTATTTATCTATCTGATAGTATTATTATCAAATGTGTCACTTTTCCACCATGAAAGCATTGGAATATTTTCTTTTACCTGTATCCAAGGTCTTTAACTAGTTACCCAGGTTTCCTATTTTTGTCAACATATTTTTTTATATAAAGGAGAATTTGAGTCTCATTTGGGAATCATGATTTTTTTAAAAAAATTGAGTATATTTAGTCTGATAAGTCTTAATCTAGTATATTATACTCTTTAACTTTACTGAATCAGAAATCCACACATGGTTGAAGCTTAACTCTAATGGAGCCTCAAAAGGTAATCTAGTCAATGTTATTGGGGGTGTTATCAGGGATCATGAAGGGTAGGTAGTAGTAGCTTATGTAGGTCCCTTGGTATTCAAAAAAATCATGTGGTTAAAGTCATGGATGCACTTTTAGGCACCCAACTCAATTCCCAATCCAACATAACCAAGTTTGACACTAAGGGGGACTCGCTCAACATTCTCAATGAATTGTCAAGTAAAACCATTCTCTCCCATACTATCAAGCACATCATAGATGATGCTAAGTGGTTCATATATTCCTTTTGTGAGGTCTCTATTAAGCATATATTTTAAGAGTGAAACTCCATTATAGATATCCTTGCCAAATTTAGATTTGGAGCCCCCTCATTGGTCACATGGGAAGGATCCTATAGCCTCCTGACTCATTCATTAAACATAATAAAAATTATTCAAATAAAACATCATCATAGCTTAGAGAGGTAGTTACATGTGATGATTTAATGTTTCAGCATGCAAATATATGATCCATTTCTATGTAATTATTCTAAAAAATAAATTCATATCACAAAAATTGCCAAAACCACCAAAATAAACTATTCTTGAAATCCTAAGTTTGAGGAGTGGAAGGTTGGAACTTCTACCTAGAACTAGAAGAACAAAAACTTAGAGGAAATGGGAGGTGATAGAGATAGGTTTAGGGAAACAAATGAGTCTATAATAAATTATGAAAGGGAGGATTATCATAATTCATGTAAAGAGTCATAGGGCATGATGAGGAACTATTGAAGAACTTTGTGCTAGTCTATAACAAAAGGACTATCAGGATGCGAGGCATAAAAATTATGATAATATAAGAATGAATTGGTGAAATAACTAGGATGATATATGAAAGAGTGAAATATTTTAAAGATAAAATTTGGAAACTAGAATTAATGCATAAGTTATTCTACATATATTTAATTTTGAAGACATAAAAGAAAGGATTCCTAAGGTAGGATTTACCTCATCATTGGCCTAAAATTTGTCTTTAGATAATGAATAATATAACATTAGAAGGTAATTTCACCCTAATATTTTCCTATAATTTTTTGATATTAAATCACTTATGTGGGTACAAAGTTAGTTTACCTTTCTATCTCCTAAAATCATTAAAAAACATAACCCTTGCTTACGAGATAAGTCATAATAATGATATTATTTATCAAGGTTTGATTTTCATATTGTTTCAACATGGCAAACCCCTGCATAGAAGACCCATCCCCAACATCCCAATGGAAGACCCATCTGATGAGGAATTTGGGATTTTAGAGAAGGAGGATGGGTTTCCAACCTCTACTTATCCCCAACCCACATCCCCTTCTGCCATCACCCAAACCTATAAATCCATCCACAAATGTCTGAGAGACATTACCCTAGCCTCTATGGGGGAAAAATGAAAACCATAGCTATTTATTGGAAGGAGGAAGATGGCAATAAGGGAAAAGAAGACTACAACTTGGATGTCTCAGATTGGGAACACAAAATGAAGCTTAGAGCCTTTGAATATAAATTAATGGAAATAGGTAGGGCCATGGCTACTCTCATTAAGGAATGGAACAAGATTAAAGCTAAGACAAACCAAATTGAGTATAAATATGAGAAGGGAAAGGAAAAATAAACCCCACCAAATAAAAAAGACACCAAAGATGAATCTGAATCAAAATCTGCTAAAGACATTCAACTAACCCTCAAAGCCAAAAGGATCCCCAGGACTCCATAGAATAAAATGAATTAGGGTCCCTTGGAAGGCCTAAATAAATTCATGGATGGAAAATTTATGCAAGAATTATTAAAGGAAAAGACCAACCAGATGAAACGAGCCATTCCATAGGACAAATCAAGCTTAGAGGAGCTTTTTGTATCTATCTATTTTATTTCATATCTTTGCTTATTTAGTCTCTATTCATGTTTCTTGGTTATTTTTCTTATGTTTAGCTAAATACATTCTATGTTTTGTATCATTTTTTCACTTTATTACTTGACTTCAAGTCATACTATTTTTTTTTAACTTGGTGGTTGTTGTATCCATGTAAAACTAACTTCTTTTACCCTATCTAATAAAAAAATATGGTACACATTTTCCATTTCCCTACATCGAGAAATAATTGAAGCACTATTTTCAATTTAATATATTTGTTTGGTACATATACATTGGTGAATAAATATTTTATTGTGTTTATTTTTAGCTTGTCTTGTTTCCTTCTTGTTCTTTCCTTGCATCTTGGTGTGTTTCCCTTTATTATCTTATCTTTTTTGTTTCCCCTTCCTCATATTATTGTGTCATATTATAAAAATTTATTTTAAAAATGATTTTAATTTATGTCCCAATGGACAAGGTATCGATCTTGGAAACCTCAATATTATAGAGTATTAATTTATCCTTTCATTCTAAGTCCATAGATAGACAACTACTGTAGTAAAAAAATGGACTTCCTAAAAATTCCCAATTTTCACTCCATAACAAGACCAAGTTAGAGAATAATTCGAATATAAACATTAAATGTCAAATTTTCATTTTGTGTGTTGAGTTTTAATTTTTTTAAAATTTGGACTAAATTATTTAGGTTCCCAAAAGGCTCTATGGGATTAATAGAGTCTTAATAATTTAGCTTGATGGGTACACAAAGTGACTGATTTGTTTGATAGGCTTGATGGGATCTAAGAGGATTTTTTTTCAAAAAATTTCCAAGTTCCCATTGGGTTCAATGGACTAGATAATGTCTTAGTGATTTGGTGAGAAGACTTACCAAGGTTCTTGATTAGCCCAATGGTGTTGACATAATCTAGGAAAATTACTGGAAAATCCTAAAAGTTGAATAAAATATATTGGATTATATCCATAAAATCTATGAGGAACCCAAATAAAACTTAAAAGGTACATGAATTACCTGATTGGTCCAACAATCAAGGGAAAAGTCATAAAAAATAAAATTAAAAAAATAGTTTCATGGGTGTCTATGTGACTTGATGAACATAATTTGTAGTGTATGAATTAAACAATCTCAAGAAACATGTTTAAACCTTATAAAATTAAGATTTTTCCTAATTGATATAAGTCATTTTATCTTCTCTATCTATTATCCCAACAACTCCCACACCTTTCCTACCAGATGTGAACATCACATTTTTCCTTGATAAGTTGATTTACCCCTAGCAGTTACCTCTCCATGAATTTTCCATTACTTGAAAATATTTTTGTGGTAATTTCAATCCTAACCTCATACCTTGAGATTGTAACACCTATATCTTGTTTTTTTCATTCCTATCCTTAACACTACCATACCATTTATTTTTGTATTTCTTAGAGTTTTTTATGCAAATAGGAAGGTCATAGTTTCCCTTAGAATTTTCAGTTTGTCTAGTGAATAAAAAATTGAATATCCTATAAATATTTATTATAAATTGAATCCAATCATCATACCTATAAAAAATCATTATTGCCTCTCAATTTTTTGCATATAAATTTGGAGCTACTTGTTGAAATAACCCTTTCACATAACCAAACCAAGGAATATGAAGTTCAAATATATGGGGTATGAGAAATTTATACTTTAGAAATAGATTTCCCTAATATTTAAGATTTTGTATTTTTTTATCTACACAAAATATTTTTGTAAATCAATGGAGGAAGGAAAATGTATGCCCATTGGGTAGTATATTTTTAAAAGTGGACTCACATAAGTTGTTGCTTTCAAAAAATTAGTCCTATATATGGATTCAATATTTGCATGAATTAATTAATACAATAAAGACACTAGAGAAATTAAATCCATAGATGACATATTTATGTCCAAGTTAGATGTCCCTTCTTTAATCATAACACTTAGAATTGCACCATATGATGAAGTGGTTAAAATGAACAAGAAAATTAGGAAAGAATTTTGGGATCAACACACTGACAAATGTTTTAACTTGGTAACTAGTCCTTAGTTGAATATAAAGAGAAAGGGGGATTATATTATTACCAATAACTTATATAAATACAACTTCTACAAATATTTCTCAAACATAATGAATTTGTTGAATAGGGTAATAGGTCACCTTCCCACCAACAAGTTTCAAGAGTGGATGTGAATGTGTATTAAAATAATTTGAAAAGGAAAAAAACCATTGAATGGGGGTGGATCATTATTTATAACCTACATGAATTGATGATTTACTTTGAATCCATATAATAGTTTTACATGACTTTTATCTAGTCTATTCTATCTTATTCATCAGAGTGTGGCAAAGGCTCTTCATTTATGGGAAGTACACTCTTGGTAGGTTAATTTATGATTCCATCCCATATCTCACTATTGATATGGGAAATAAAAAATTTAGGAGGGTGAATGATGCATTCAAAATGTTGGTCATAATAAATTTAAAAGGTAACAATGTGATGCATATTTTTAATGAGGCTTCCATCTTGGTCTAGAAATACTAATTTTTTTTCATCTAATTCCTAAAATTCACCTAGATTGGGATTGGTGGGTTTTAATGTATCTCATATAGGCTACCCAAGTATTCCAGTGACAAAATATTTTTTATTGAAATATATATTAAACTAGGAGAAGTTCACAATAATTTCAAGGGTAGACATGTGGCTAAAATCCCAATCCTTATAGTTTTGAGCTAATACATTTAAAAAAAATGAAAATGATGCATTTAGTTTTGAAAATACAATGGCTCACTTACCAATTTAGTTTCATAAAAAATGTTTTATTCTAAAAATAAAGGATATGTGAGAGCTCACCTTAGGCTTTGCTTAGGTTACTTGCATGTACCATATGTTAAAAATTATTGGGAATATTACAAGAATGAGTTTGAGGTGATAAAAATGGAATATATAATAAATAACTTGGACTAATTGAGGTCATGTGTTCTAGAATGGGTTACAACATTCATTTTAGATGGTGGGAATGATATGGTTGACATTTTTCACTAATAAAGTTAGTTTCATACCTTTACCTAAAATAGGCTAATCCCTTTAAGAGATAACTGATAGCACACACTATTCATTTTTCAAAGATCAAAAGCATGGTTTAAAAATAAAGTTTTTGAGTTCATATCTCTTAGAGATTCAATGAGAGGATAATATTTGAATAAAAAAATAAATTAGTTTCATATTTACGATGCAATTGGGAGCCAATGTGTATTGAAGGCCTCCAAACCAAGCATGGCTAAAATTGGTGAAAGTGTCAGAGACATGGAAGATCCTAATAAGAGTGAATTTAAATTTAAAAAAAAGTGGTGATAATTCATCCTCAAGGAAAATTTTAGATGTTAAGAGATCCCCATATGCTCTAACACAAACAACTAAGAGACCTACAGATGAATCCCTTGATTCCTTTGTGTTTATTGATAAAATGATTCAATAATTTCTTGATTTAGATCAAGGTTAAGCTTAAGTCCTCCTTGAATCTTTCCCTATTCATATACCTTCATCATCTCATGTTTAATATCCATCCCTTCATGTTCCTTAGATACCACATATTCCATATCCTCCTAATTTGTTGTATCCTCCTTATTTTCATCCATATCATCCTCATCTTCCTCCACCTCTTCCTAATTATTCACATCTTGAGTTTTTCACATTGGTTAACTAGAATGTATATAAAGTAAAATGCATATGACCTATTAATAAATCCTATCTCTAACAAGATAAATTATGCTTAAAATTTCATTTGTTGATACATTATATATTTGGGGTCATGACCAAGATGGATCTGCTAAACCTAACCAAAGGATTTGTTACCACAATAACATCACTAGAGAGGATTCAAAGCCTCTAGTCAAGAAATAACATGAAATAAACCTAGATAGGTCATGTTGTATCATCAATATGCACCCTTGGAGAGGGTTTTTTAGGCCCTTTGTAATTGAGCTACACTATGGGAACAACCCCAGGCTATGGGTCATCTATGGTGGGGTTGAGCCTCCAGAGAAGGATGGATTCCTATTGATGGATCACCTAACTAATGTTTACACTAGGAGAAGGGTTATATAATGGGTAAAAGGATCCTAATAAGGCTAAAAGGGTGATCTACTAAATTAAGTGAAAACCTACATAAGCATGAAATATACACTGAAGAAGCATACGATAACACTAGCTCACACAATCTCAAAATCTAGCTAATTGCATAAGTATTTCCTACACTAGGTTTAGGAAGCAATGAATAAAGATAATAAGAATTATAAGACTCATAATAGGCTTACATTAATGGTAGAAAGAACACAAATTCAGACCTTCAATCAACTAGGAAATACCCTAAAATAGTCAAGAAAGAAGGACAATGGGCATGGAAGATTTTCCTTCACAATGCCATCATGCACAAGCTTACTAAACATAGTTAAAAAGCATGATAAAGGTAAAGTAAATATTTATTTCATTTAAGAGGTATTTTATACAAGTTTTTATAGGGTCTAGCCTTAACAAATGAGAATCTCTACTCTTCTAGAATTGAGAGAGAGTTCCTATCAAAAGTGAGAGAGACTTTTTTTCTAAAAATTGAGAGAGAGCTTACAAAATGGGAAAGAATGGGAGACATAGGAGAAAGGGGAGGGAGAAAGTGAGAACACATTGACCAAGAATAATCAATGAGCTACCACCTTTTAGTGAATATTCCACCATCTTTTTGGTCCAATCAGGACTAATCTATCATCAAGAAGTTAACTTGCATTTGTTCCAACTAGTCTCCAAGTT
This sequence comes from Torreya grandis, assembly GCA_037957365.1. Classification (NCBI taxonomy): domain Eukaryota; kingdom Viridiplantae; phylum Streptophyta; class Pinopsida; order Cupressales; family Taxaceae; genus Torreya; species Torreya grandis. Next base: position 8,319,929 of record JARHVA010000059.1, on the reverse strand, counting down.
CTTCTCATTGGCTAAGAGATCCACTAGAATATAAGGGTTTGTTTTACAGGATGAATCATGACTAAGTCTATTTGAGAAGATATCTCTATGGTTTTTAACAACATTGAATGCTCCAACTACATTTCCTAATCCCCCAATCTGCTCCATGAATTCCTACGCCATCTCCACTTGTTTCATTATGAGGGAAAGGTCCTTATATCCATTTAATTTATAAAGCCATGCCCAAGTCTACTCTTAGTAGTTGTTTGTCAGACTTGGGACTATATTGAAAGATGAGACACCTATCCATAATTATTCATATTTTCCCTTACTCAAGATCTAATCATAGGTCTACGATAGGTTGAAAACCAATCTCCTTTATTGGTTTTCTTATAGCTATGTATCAATGCAAAGCCAACAGGTCACATAGCTTCCTTATTGATTAATATTAGGTTTAAAAAATACCTATCCTACCTATAGACCCTATGAAAGTTGATAATTCATCATATGCACAAGTTTTCTTTAAATATTGGAGAAGAGATATCTATGGTTTTGAACAACATTAAATGCTCCAACTGCTTTTCACAAACCCCAATCTACTCCATAAATTCATACACCATCTCCACTTATTTTTTTATGAGGGAAAGGTCCTTATATCCATGTAATTGACAAAGCCATGCCCAAGTATACTCTTAGCAATTTTTTGTCAGAGTTGGGACTACATTGAAAGATGAGACACCTCTTCATAACTTTTCATATTTTCCCCTACTCAATATCTAATCATAGGTCTACTATAGATTGAAAACCAATCTCCTTTATTAGTTTTCTTATAGCTATGTATCGATGCAAATCCAATCGGTCACTTATCTTCATTCTTAATTAATATTGGTTCTAAAAAATACCTATCCTACCTATAGACCATATCAAAGTTGAGAATTCATCATATGCACATATTTTCTTTAAATATTGGAGAAGAGATCTCTATGGTTTTGAACAACATTAAATTCTCCCACTGCTTTTCCCAATCCCCCAATCTGCTCCATGAATTCCTACGCCATCTCCACTTGTTTCATTATGAGGGCAAGGTCCTTATATCCTTGTAATTGACAAAGCCATGATCAATTATACTCTTAGTAGTTTTTTGTTAGAGTTGGGACTATATTGAAAGATGAGACACCTCTCCATAACTATTCATATTTTCCCCTACTCAATATCTGATCATAGGTCTACTATAGATTGAAAACCAATCTCCTTTATTGGTTTTATTATAGATATGTATCGATGTAAAGCCAATAGGTCACACAACTTCCTTCTTGATTAATATTAGGTCTAAAAAATACCTATCCTACCTATATACCCTATGAATGTCAATAATTCATCATATGCATAGGTCTTCTTTAAAGAGCAAAGATTATGATTGTGAAAAAATATTACAAACCCAAAAGATGGACCCTATGTGTTACAAATATTTAAACCATAGGTTCATAGCATTGAAACTTTATTATTGACAACCCCTGACTATATAACTATATCTCCTTATGACATTAAATCGAGCTCTAATGGTGTTGGGATGATCCTTATAGGATTTGCCTCTATTTTGATCTAAGTCACAATTGTTCTCCACTTAAAATATGTATTTCAACATTTAATATCGACCATCAATCTTGACCTACTTGGTAGATGCATGCTATTGATATTTGATCCACTTAATCATCAACTTTTGGTCTTGACCATCGATCTATGATTCACATTAGATGAGCACCATTGGATCTTCTTAGTCACACACCATTGATCTTTCTTTGTATAAATGAATACAAGCCATAGATTTTCTTCCAATCGAATGTGGTTGAGACACTTGAAAACTCCTTATTTATTCCTAAGAACCACTGATCTATTGACTCATTACTTGCCATTAATCTACTTGGTATGATTAAATGCACACTATAGATCTATTTGGGCATACTGGCTTTGTCAGTCAATGCATACCATTGGATCTCTACCAGAACACTTGAGATATTGACACTTGTTATCTTCTTGCTTATGTTAACTCTTTGACTCAATGATCACCATTGATCTCAATTACATGATCAAATGCTCACTGTTATATCTTTGGGACCCACTGACACTATCCTTGCCTACTCACCATTAGATCTTTAGTACGCTTGAATGTCAATCGTTGATCTTTATTATTTGAAATCAAACATATATTTTATGATTCCCAAATTTGAAATCTATATGAATGTCAAAGGATGTTTAAATATAAATGGTTAATTATTGGAGCTTCAACTTGATGTCCCCACAAACATCTCATTCTACAAGTCTAACTTTGAAGGTTTATAACTTGAGATAGATAACTTGTTAAATTATGAAATTTTTAGAGGATGATCCAGGCATGAACTTCATTTCCATGTGGTCTTTTATCTTGAGAGTATTTTTCAATTACATTTTTTGAATACATAATCAAGTTGATCTATCTATTTTTGCATGACATGCTTATGATAGTCTAGTTATTTTGGACTTGTGCATGAAATTATTATCCCTTTAGAAGGATCTAATGAATTTCTAAGCCTTTGTGCAACCTAATTCATGCTCCTAAATGCTTGAAACACCATGAATCCCTTATGGTATTTTTTACTTTGCAACTCTAGACGTATTTCAAGAATTACTTCTCAAAGATCAATAAAACAAATTTTAAGCTTGCTTAAAGTGTTTCAAAATCTTTTTAAGTGAAATTTGATCTCCTTCTCAATCAGGTAATCTACTTAACTGATCACTCTATACCAATACCTCTAGAAACTGATCCATCTAGGCAAATTTTTATATGTAGGCCAAAATTGGACAACATTTTTGGTAACATCTTGGGGTTGTATACCTGTTATATAAAGACTTAGTGGCCTTAAATTGGTCCATTAGGCATCTAGAGTCATAGTTTTTTATCTCAATTGAAACTATCATGAGATTGATAAAATGTTGACCCTTTCTAAAACCTCTTCTTGAAGTAAAAGGGGACAAAAAATCAAAACAAACAATCATTCCATAGGCACTTATTGAAAGGGAAACACATAACTTAAAGGAAATGTACTCAAAGTACTTAGAGAAAATCATGAAAAACTACTCTTAATATGTTACAATATAATACAATAGTTGAAAACTCTTCTAATAACAAGGCTTTAAATGAATGGTATTGATTGGGATGGGTAATACCTCTCCATCTAGTTGGGTAAGCTAAAAACATATACTATTTACATCTATAGATAAAATAAGGACCACTCCATAAGCTCAAACTTGATATGGTTCCCTAGTTTGGCCTTACTTGATTCCCATTTGAGGACTAGTCCTCTTCCTTGAAGACCCTTGTTGTAGCTCTCTTGTCAAAGGATTTTTTGACCTAAGCTTGATTGACTCAAACGTCTTCATTATAAGGTCCCTCGTCTCTTCAATCTCCTTGATCTCTATCATACTCACATTCATAGGCTCACTCTCCATTTACTCAAGTTGATGGGATAATTCTAATGTAGGTATTTTAAGAGAAATGGGTAATTTGGCTTCCCTTTCATAGACAAGGACATATGGATAATTACCAATGGTAGCTTTTGGAGTCACTTTGTCAACCCATAGGGCTATCCTTAGCTTTGTATGCCATGTTTTCTAATTTTCCTCCATGATCCTCTTGATAATCCTTAGCAAGTTCTTGTTTGTGGACTCTACCAGTCCATTGTCTTGGGGGTAGTAATTGGAGGATGTACTAAGGTAGATGCCTAGCTTAAGTGCCCATTCACTTATCTTTATACCAATAAATTCTAATGCATTATCTAAAATTATAGTATTTGGGACACCAAACTTGGTCACTATGTTATCATAGAAGTCCAGTACTATTGTTTCATTGGCTTCTTTTAAGGCAATTTCTTCCACCCACCTAGTGAAGTAGTCATTGGCAATGAGCACCCATTTATGCCCTGCACTTGAAGGTGGATTGATCATTCCTATGAATTCCAACCCCCATTGCATGAAGGGTTGCTCCACCTAGATTGGGTTGAGTAGAAGAGCTAATAATATATTTTTGCCTAAAAATAGAGCACACATTTGGTATTTTTTGACCCATGAATAGGCATCTTTGAAAATACTAGGCCAATAATAGATATATCTCATTAGCTTTGTTGTTGTTCTTAGACCAAAATGGCCTTCTATAGGCCCATCATGAAATTTATCCAAGAGCTTTGTCACTTGGTTATCATCAATGCACAAAGAAGTACCCCATTGAGGTCTATTCTAAAAAGAACACCATTAACTAGTACATAATATATGGATTGAAGCTTGAAATGCCTTATTTTTTCTCTATCTAAACCTTCGGGTCATTCACCTATCAATAAGAAATGTGTCATATCTTGTAGCCAACTATTGTGAAGTGGAGGTACATCTATTTGTGATTTGTCTTGTGTCATCAAAATAATTTATTTGTCTTCTTGAAGATCATATATCATATGCTCACATAGGCCTTTGCCCCTCAACAACTTGGTGACTTTGATCTCCACATCATACTCTATGACCTTCATAAACTAGCCTGCTCTTTTCTCATTCAAATCTTTAGTAAGGAGGAAGTCCCTAACTCTAGGATGATACACCATAAGATGAACTTTACTATTAGAGAGCATTGGTCTGAACTTTTTGAGGCTTCTCAAAGTTGTAAGAACTTACTTTTTATTAAAAGTGTACCTTACCTCATATCCTTCCATCCCTTGACTAAAAATGGCAATTGGTTGTTCAAGTCCTTCACCATTATTTTGCATCAACATAGATCATATATTTTTAATGTTAGCAAAGGTGTACAATATGAAATCCTTTGAGAAATTAGGATTCATGAGCCAAGGTGCTTGGGAAAAGGTTTGCTTGATGGCCTCAAATGTTGCTTTTCCTTCATTTGACCAAGTAAGCACTTGGATCTTATTCAACATGGTAGTGATGGGTTTGACCAGGTTTACAAAACTAGGTATAAACTTTATCACAAATTTTATCTTCCTAAGGAAGATTTAGATTCCTTTGTTGTGCTTGGGCAAAGATAGTGCTAAGATAACACTTATTTTGCTAAGGTCAAAGGATAACCCTTATTTTGAGATAATGTGATCCAAAAGTTCACCTTAATGAATAAAAACACACATTTCTTTGGATTTAAATAGATCCCATAATCTCTACATCTTTATAAGATCAACCTTAGATGGTTCATGTGCTCACTAGCCTTCTTGGAGAAAACTATGATGTCATCCAAGTAAACTAGTACCATTTGATTCAGAAACCCTTAGAAATCCATGTCCATGGTTTTTTGAAAAGTTGTCCTACATTTGAAAATACAAGCCCCACTTTGTGGTGAAGTCAATCTTATACTAATATTCTTCTCTTACTAGACCTGGTTGTTTCTTGAATACCCATCCAAAAGGGAGAAGCATTTTGAACCAATAAATATCTAAATAAATTGTTCCATGGGTGTCAAAGGATAGTGATCCTTTAAAGAGACCCTATTTATATCCCTAAAGTCAACACACAATCTGATCTTCCCACTCTTTTTTCCTCATAGGTACCAAATTGGCTACCCATGAGGAGTGCTTAATGGGAAAGATGATCTTGGATTTAATTAACTTGGTTAGTTCTCTCCTCATGAGCTCTTTAATTTTGGGGTTTATAGGCCTCTAATTTTTCTTGATAATATTGGCATTAGCCTCTAGTTATATAGTGTGTTAGGCTAGCTTGGGGTCAAAACCTCTTAGGTCACTATATTCCCAAGCAAAGATGTTTGTATATTCTCTACAAATTCCTATGAAAGCATGCCTTTTGAATTTAGTACTTACCTTTCCAAGCTTGAGGAGCTTGTATTTGAAGATAAGGACTCTTTCATAGTTCTCTTCATTTTTTGAAATCACTGCCTTGTATTTTCTCATATGATCTCCCTCATGGAAAATACCTTCAAGGGTGAAAATCCCTTCAAGAATCTTGTTAGATCTCAATTGAATGATTCTCTCCTCACGCTGATGTTGAAACTTTTCTTGATTCATGGAGGAGAACTCTACTTCTTACTAAAAGAAATAAGTAATTTGTTTATCATTCTCAAAGACCTACTAATGAGCTTCATAGTCTAGCACTGATGTTATTACTACCACTTGGACATGTGGCTATACATTGGTCCTTTTCAACTCATTTAAGATATCAAAATGAGGTCCCATAGCTGCCAACCTATCAACATGTCCATTCTAGTTTCTTGGTATTGCTTGGATGTTAAAGGCTTCAAAATCCTCAATTAAGTCCCATACTCTATGTTTTTAGGACTTCTTCAAGGGATTATTGGTGATATTTTAACCTCTAACTTGGTTTACAATTAATTCATTATCCCTATAAATTTTTAATTATTTGATTCCTCTCTTACTAGCCCATTGGAGGTCATGGATGAGACCCTCATATTCTACTACATTATAAGAGCAACTAAATTAAAAACTATAAGAAGAGAAATACTTGTCATTTAAGGGGGATACTAGTATTATACTTGCACCCACTCCATGTTTGTTCCTTAAACCATCAAAGAATAATTTCCATAGGCCACTAGGATCTTCTTGAGGTTTAATGAGGGATGGCATAGACTGATTATATTCATGTAAGAAGTAGACACCCATGTCCCTCTCTTTAAGTCCTTTTAAAGGATCAGTTAATTGATTGTCATTTCATAGTTAATCCAAGAACATGCTTGTTATCTCCTTGGGGTGAGTTTTTAATTCTTGACCAGCTATATGTTCATCCTCATCTAGGATGGTGCAATTGAGGTTTGTGTTGTCTATCCCATAAGGATCTATGTGTAATTATGTAATGGGATCAACCTTGATGGAACTTTGGTCCCACATCTTATTCTAAATTCCATGTATGACTAATATACTACAAGATAACCTCTAACATTTACTTTAAATTCCCTAGATAGACATAGGGCAAAGCAAGGAGGTACATCTAAGATCAATACATCTTGAAACAATGAGATATTAAGAAAACCATGCATGGTGTGGTTGAGATATTTGATCATACTAGATGGCTTGGTGAAAGAACCATCAATTTTTAATATTCCTTTAGATTAGGGCTCATACTTTAAACCAAGCTATTCTACTATAGACTTTGCCATTACTGAGGTTCTAGGCCCACTATCTACCAAGAAATTGTGCACTAAAGAGTCACCAATGATTATAAAATGTATAAGGGAGGAGGGTTGACCAACCTACCTAATTACCCTTCATTTGGTCCTCTAGTTTCATTGGTGAGAACCAAATTCTCTTTGCTTGGTTCCTTTTTAGGAATCTTGATCTTTGATAATCCTTCCTAAAGTATGTCTACCTAATCAAGCATGGAGAGAATATCCCACATTGGCACACTCACATTAGATATTTTCTTTTGTTCCATAATATAGATGGGTGAACCACCAACCTATGGTTGTGCCTTGGGAACCAAAATTGTACATTGTATTTATGAGCTTTGGGGAACAAAAGCATTCCCCTGATTTTTATTCCTTAGAGAAATTAGAACATTTAGAGTGGTAGTATATCGATTTGGCTTTGATATTGAAGGACTAATGATAGGAGTATCTTTGACTACTTCCTATTTACTATCCATGTTCCTTCTTTTGAACCTTGTATTTTTTTCAACTAGGATATATGCCTCGATAGAACTATCCTATTGATTGAGTGCATAACACTCTTTTTGATCATAGTTCACCATTGTAGCACCCAACTAACTTGGTCCTTGATTAGGCCCTTGACTTTGTTGAGGCTCTTATGGTTTTATCATCATGCGTGCCTCTATATTTTGAGCCATAATAGCTTAATTGTACCCATAATTAGCAGCTTATTTCCATTGATCATTAAAATCTTGAGTGAAATTAGTGTCTAGGATAATGGATTTCCCAAAAGACTAATTCCAAGGCATGGTACCCTCATCTTCTTGAGGAATATTATTCTGGATAGGGATGAGAGTGTTGGAAGTTTTTGGAGCATTTGGATTATAGTTGCTCTATCTATTTTAGTGAGGTTACCCTTGTCCTTGGTTTTGAACTTGGCCTTTGCCTTGGAAGTTTCCTTTGTAGGGTGGCCTATTTGATTTATAGGTTTGTTGCTTAGGTTGATATGATACTTGATAAGGCCTATTAAAAGCTTATTTCCTCTTAACATTCACTAGCTCATTTTTCAAGGACTGAAACATGTTCTTAAGCTCTTAAAAATTCTTGCATTCTTGAGAATCATTAGATCCACTAGTGGAAGCCTTTTCTTACTTTGGTGAGGGTATAATAGTAATTATAGACATAGGAGGAATAACATCAAGGGAAGGAATGAAAATAGGGTATCATCTAATCTCAAGTAATTAAGGCATTGGTGGTCTAGCTATTAGCTTACTAGCTTACACCAGATAATTTTCTATCTTGATGGCCACCTCATATGCATTCAGCAATGTGTTTCCTCCCATGGACTGGATCATTACCACAATGTCACTATTTAGGGATTTTAAATAGTATATGAAGGCAAAGTTAGGAGTAGGCCTAATAGAGATTGGGATTCTATCCCAAGTTTTTTGGAACCTTATATTGAAGTCTTGCATGACTTCATGAGGATCTCTTTTTATTGTGGTCAACTGCTCTACAAGTGACAAATGGTCACTTTTATCCTAAAATATCTTACACAAAGCCTCTCCTAATTAGTCCCATGTGGCAATGGAATTAGTAGTAAGGATTCTATACTAGTCTAAGGTTTTACCTTTGAATGAGATGGCTAATAACCTAATTTCCACATTTTTCTCATTGATATCATGAATGTTGCATAAGTTGGCTATATCCATGAGGTGTTTAGAAGGGGTTATATCTTGGTCTCTAGTAAAATAATGGACACTTTTAAGAGATAATACTAGAATAGGATCATATTGAGGGAGGGTCATATGACTTTGGCCATTAAAATCCACAAAATATATATGGATTGTCATGCCTATCAAAGGGTTTATCAAAGATCTCCTTGCAATGGTAGGCCTTGAAATTAACCTAGGAGCAAAGATTCCTTTATATGGGTGTGTATTGGCAAACTTTAATCTTCTTAATGAATTTAAAGGTAGTTCAACAAATTCAAAAGGAATACATTTAGAATATAACCTTGTAGTCACCTTTGGCATGAGATGAAGTGACTTTTCTGCTACCATAATGTGGAATGTTCTTTTAGAATCATCAGATGCTATTGCTTGGAATATATAACCACTACAAACTGATCAAACTAGCATCAAACTTTGACCAACCTTCTATGAACTGTGTCCTACAAGTCATGCTATAAAATATTATAGAATCAATATGCACCCTTGGAGAGGGTTATTTAGGCCCTTTCTAATTGAAAAACACTATGGGAACAACCCTAGGCTATGGGTTGAACCTCTAGATAAGGACAACTTCCTCTTGATGGATCACCTATACCAATGTTTACATTGGGAAAATGGTTAGAGAAGGGGTAAATGTCTCCTAATAAGGATAAAAAGGTGTTACACCAAATTAAGTGAGAACTCACACAAGCATGAAATGTACACTGAAGAAGTGTAAGATATCACTAGCTCACACAATCTCAAATCTAGTAGGTTAAAAAATAAATGAATGAAGCTAAGAGAAATTATAAGACTCACACCAGGCTGACATTAATGGTAGAAATAACACAAATTCAAAATTGAGATCAACTAGGAAATACACTAAAATAATCAATAAAGGACAATGGGCATAGAATATTCTCCTTCACAATGCCATCATGCACAAGCTTAATAAACATATTTCAAAATCAAGATATAGGCAAAATAAATATTTATTATCTTTAAGAGTTCTTTCATACAATTTTTGATAGGGTCTAGCCTTATCAAATGAGAATCTCTACTCTTCTAGAATTGAGAAAGAGTTCGTATAAAAAATGAGAGAGGCTTTTTTTCTAAAAACCAAGAGAGATATTATAAAATGGGAAAGAATGGGAGATATAAGAGAAAGCGGAGGGAAAGAGTGAGAGAATGTTAACCAAGAACAATCAATGATATGCTACCTTTTATTGAATGTTCCACCATCTTTCTGGTCCAATCAGGTCTAATCTGTCATCAATAAGTTAACCTGTATTTGTTCCAACTAGTCTCTAATTTCTTCTTATTGGCTGAGAGATCCATTAGAAGACAAGGGTTTTTTTTTACATGATGAATCATGACTAAGTATATTAAAGAAGATATCTCTATGGTTTTGAACAACATTGAATGCTCCAACTTCTTTCCCTAATCCCCCAATCTAATCCATGAATTCCTACACCATATCCACTTGCTTCATTATGAGGGCAAGGTCCTTATATCCATGTAATTGATAGAGCCATGCCCAAGTCTACTCTTAGTATCTATTTTTCAGATTTGGGACCATATTTAAAGATGATACACCTCTATATAACCATTCATATCTACCCTTACTCCATATCTAATCATAGCTCCACTATAGTTTGAAAACCAATCTCCTTTATTGGTTTTCTTATAGCTATGTATCGATTTAAATCCTATAGGTCACATAGTTTACTTATTGATTTATATTAGGTCTAAAAAAGACCTATCCTACCTCTAGACCCTATATAATCCAAGAACTCATCATATGCATAGGTCTTCTTTAAAGAGCAAAGATCATAGTTGTGAAACAATACTGCAACCCCAAAAGATGGACCTTGTGTGTTATAAATATTTAAACCAAAGGTTCATGACATAAAAACCTTATTTTTGACAACCCTTGACTATATATATATATATATATATATATATATATATATATATATATATATATATATATTTGTGACATTTGATCAAGATCTAATGGTGACAAGATGATCCTTGCAGGATTTACCTCTATTTTGACTTAAGTCACAATTAATATCCACTTGAATCTCTTATCTTTTAACCTTTATTATTAATCATTGATATTTACCTGCTCAATGAATGCATGATGTTGATATTTGATTTGCTTAATCATTAACTTTTAATCTTGATTGTTGATTTATGATCCACATGGGATGAGCAATGTTGGATCTTCTTAGTTGTGCATCGTTAATATTTCTTTGTATGAATGAATGTGAGCCATATATTTTATACCAATTTAATTCAATTGAGGCACTCAATAGCTCCTTATTTATTCCCAAGATACACTGACTTATTAACTTATTGATCACCATTGATTTGTTTGGTATGCCATAGATCTATTTAGGCCCACTGACTTTATTAATTGATATGTACCATTGGATCTCTACTAGGACACCCAAGATCTTTCCACTTGTCAACTTCTCACTTATGATGACTCTTTGAATTAATGCTCACAATTGATCTCTATTTCATAATCAAACGCTTGTTGTTAGATTTTTTGGACCCACTGACACTGTCCTCACTTACTCATCATTGGATCTTTGGTACAAGTGAATGCCAACTGTTGATATTTATTATTTGAAATCAAATAGCTATTTTAAAAGGCCCAAAATTGATGTTTATGTGAATGTTATAGGATTAGTAAATCCAAAGGGTTAATTTTTGGAGCTTTAACTTGATGTCCTCATGAACGTCTTATTCTAAAAGTCTAACTTTGAAGCTTTATAACTTCAGATAGACAACTTGTCAAGTTATGAAATTTTTAGAGGATGATATAGGCATGAATCACTTCATGTCCATGTGGTCTTTTGGCTTGAGAGGCTTTCCCAAGTGTATTTTTAAATACATAATCAAGTTGATCTATCCATTTTTGTATGATGTGCTTGTGATGGTCTAGATATTTAAGACTTGTGCAAAAAAAATTTGTCCCTTTAGAAGGCTCCAATTAATTTTTAAGTCTTTGTGTAACTTTATTCATGCTTTCAAATGCTTGAAACACCATAAAAACCTATTGGTCTTCTTTACTTTGTAACTCTAGGCCAGTTTCAAGACTTGCTTATCAAAGATTAATTAAACACACTTTAATCTTGATTAAAGTGTTTCAAAAAATTTGTATGTGAAATTTTATCTTCTTCTCAATAAATAACTTTACTCAGCTAATCACTCCATACCAAGACTCTAGAAATTGATCCATCTAGGCAAATTTCTATATGTGGGCCAAAATTGGCCAATAGGTCCTATGTTTTTATATTCACTAAGTAAATGTAAAGTAAAGTAAAATATAATCTAGTTCTCACCAAATCTTGTGGCATTAAGTATGGGTAATAAACATGAAAATTAAACATGCATAGAATATCTATACTCATGTCAATGTATAGGAAATATTAATGAAATGGATAGAAGTACAAATGTTAATCTATCTACCTTGACAAAGGAGGAATAAAGTGAGGAATATTTAACTTTGAAGATGAACCCATTGAGCCTCAGTCTCTCCTTTGGATAAGGTGATTCATAGTAGGTAGTTGTGGTATGTAAGGATAACAAGGATAATTTAGCTTTAGGCTACACAACTTCTCTATGTATCTAAAATACTTCTCCACAAGACAAGATCCATATATTTAAAGAAAGTATTAAAACCCTAAGTAAGGCTCCTCAAGTAGAATGGTGGATAAGCATATGCATAATATAATATTCTTCTTCTTCTCTTCCTCATAAATGATGAAAATGGATATGTATATATAGTTGAGTTTAACCTTAAACCTTTCTAAAATTTTAGCTGACAGGGTTGGCCTAATTCAACTCTATATCGTTAATTGATAAAAATAAGTTAGGTCCTAGTCTAGGTCAGCCAAGGCTAACCTAGACCTATAAAATGTAAATATTAATAAGAATATAGGGTCAATCTAGGCTGATAGTGTACAGTAAATGTCAAAAAGGGTTTTAGGCTTTGATAAGAGCTAAGTAAGGTGGTGAATTACTTGGAGGATTGTGTAAGAGAGGAGGCAAAGCTTAGGGAAGTGTAAAAAAAAATGGTTGTGCAGATATAAAATGTTGTTATAGGGGACAACAATCTTATGAAGCACCAATGGTCTACCCACCCCTTTCCTAATGCTCCCTTTAAGGTGTGCACTAAGAGAGATTGGACTCAATGGGGTTTTACAAGAGAGAAAGCATTAGTAATTGATAACGTTTGAAAATATTATGTGTATACATATCCCCCACTCAAATCTCATCAAGTTTAGCTAATAGGGTCAGCCTAATTTGACTCTGTATCATTAATTGATAAAAGCAAGTTAGGTCCAAGGCTGACCTAGACCTATAACATACAAATATCAATAATAATATAGGGTTGGCCCAAGATGATGGTTTACGATAAATGTTAAAAAGGATTATAGGCTTAGGTAGGATCTACTTAAGGTGGTGAAATACTTGGATGAGTGTGTAGGAGAGGATTCAAAGCTTAGGAAAGTGTATTGGATAAGGTTGTGTAGATAGAAAGTGGTGGTATGAAGGTAAAACAATCCTAAAAAGCACAAATAGTTTTCCCACCCCTTTCTCAGTGCACCCTTTAAGGTGTGAAATCAAAGAGATTGAGACTCGATGGGTTCCTATAAGAGATAAATTATTAGTAATCAACAAAGTTTTGAAAATATTATGTGTATGCATATGCCCCACTCGAAGCTTATCATATGTCACTTAGGTGTAGTATCAGATGATGCTTTGAGAAAATAATATAACAACACACAATACTAAATATAAATAAATTGGAGTAAGAATCAAATAAAATAAATGAAAGGATAGAATTGAAAAACACATACCTTTACTTACCTTAGTGTTGTAGATAATAAATAAAGTGAAATGAATGTGAAGGTGTTCAATATAAGGAACATTATGTGAATCTATAGAAATAGTGAAAAAGAGTGAAACATCAATTTTTAAAAAAAATATACATGTAATATGTGAAAATATTCACTATAATGTTAGGATTTTAGAACATCTTATGATTCATAAAAAGAGCTAGTATAAACAAAGATATGATAAAAAACAAAATCTAGTTGTAAATAGCTGATAGGTAAATAATTTTGAAAAGTAAATATAAATAGGGTGAAAATCAAATCATTTTTTATTTTTTACTATTCTAAGAAAACATTGCTTTGAGAGACCCAATTTGAACCTAGAGATCAACCATGGTGAGGAGATGACAACTATGATGTGGAGGATGCATAGTGGCTATAATAAGTGAAACACAGGTGAGAAAACATGAATTTTAAATTTTTGAACAATTTTATTTAAAATTAATCTAGATACATAAAATTGAATGGTATTTAAAATATCGACACTGAAACTAACCCTAGGAAATTTTTAAGTAGACTAGGGGTAGAATGGGATACTGGGTAGGAAAAGATCAGACAAATAAATGTCCAAGGAATTTATGGTAAAGGGTCAAAGAATTATCATAGATAAAGAATAGAGTCAACCCTATCAATTGAGTTCATAAGGCAAGAGATAAATAGGGGGCCAAATGCATAGTAGTGGGCTGACATAGTATTGTTGAAGGTGGATGACTATGAAGTGGTAGTCTTACATAATTTGAATTAGGAATATGGCTGGCATAGTACCCTCTAGTTGATGTAGTTTGTAATATGTGGCTAATAGAATTTGCTAAAAAAGGGCTAAATGCACACCAAAGGTCTAATGTAGTATGTTAAAGCTAGGAAAGGGGTTAATCTAGTATCAAATAGACTGATATATTCTAAAAAAAGGGGCCAACTATGTACCAATAGGCTGATGCAATATAACATGATTGTAACAAGGCTGATTTAGTATCAAATGGGATGATGGTGTATAAAAATAAAAATATTAGAAAACTAAATCAAACAAGATGATGTAGTTAATTTGTAAATTTTGAGAATGTTTTTTACTTATTATGAAATTAGGATCTAATACATATTTTCTTATTTGATATTTTTCAAAAATGTGAGATTTTAACACCTAGTGGATACGTCATGGCTACCAAATCTATTGGAGAGATTAGTAGATGTGGATTGGGCTCGACTGGTCACCTTAGGATTCTATGACATTATGGAGATGAGATGGATCCATCTGAGTGTTGATCTCATGTCATGTTCCTATGATCATGGGAATGGTTGACCAACACTTTTTGATGGGAGGTAGAGAGGGACACCATCAACGTGGCTATCACTTTGGAGGACTTTCATGTATTAATTAGACTTATTATAGGCAGGATAATGGTGATCACTGATACATCAGAGTTAGAGGATGAGAGATGAGCATTAACCCAATGGGAGATAGACTTAGATAAGATCTACCTTGGATTTTAGGTGATCTTATTATATGTTTATCTTGTGCCCATTTCAAACATCTGAAAGGTGGTGATAGGACTTATGACAACACGAGTGTTGTGTCACAAGTCAGATGACAAGGTATGTTGTATATATTAGCCTTATGTTAGTTGATTTTGGATCAAGGACTATTATATGATTTTATTTCTATTATCTAGGCCCAACTCATGAATGATATGTATAGGATGTTATCCAGAGGATAAAATATGATGGGACCTGTTACACTTTTGAGCACATGGATATATGAGAGTTTTCCTATGTATCAATTAGCTGGGTTACCCCATGTGGTCGATGATAGTTACCTCAAGTCATTCGATAAAGGTTATACCATGTAACATGGGTCATTCCCCATGTTACAGCATTTCATACTATCACATAAGGGTAAATAGTGTGGCATTTGTACACTCACATAGCTTCCATATGGCCAAGTTGGGCTACAATTACTAAATTTTTATCACGTGTGAAGATCATAGGATACTACACTTCATAGGTGGAGCCTCATCTAGTGGCTTGCATACCTAGATAGCTAGGAATTCCCTATCTAGTGGTTTTTATAGTAGTTCCTACTTATTAGGCATGACATACTAGAGAGATAAGAGTTAGAGGTGGATGGGTACTTATGGAGATATTGATGATCAGACCTCGATGAGATAGACCATGGGATGGTTAAGCATGACAATAAGAGGTAGCCAGACTAGGAGGAGATGATATACATTTGGATGTAAGGGATGAGGAATAAAATTAGATACATTAGCATAGGTGGCAATGACCACCATAAACTTTTAGAGATATAGACACCGTTAACGTGAGGAGACATAAGTGCTAGCTATCATGTAGGGGGATCCTACAACAACTCTAAGACATAATTGGTCTATAGAGAGGCCACTAATGAGAGGACCACAATGGGATTAGGTGGTGAATATTAGATTTGCCTTGGTGTAAAGGTAGCTGATGGAAGAGGTGCTCAGTGGGAAAGTAGATGGTGAGTCCATGATTGGTAATACTGACACTGGTGAGAAATGTTTTAATTTTGGATATAAAACACTAATTTCATTGTTGATTATGATAGATATCATAATTGACAATGCAATTAGTGTTCTACACACACACACACACACATGATCTAATGCCTATCTACTTTTTTTTGTAGATCTTATGATAGAGAAGGCCATATGGGGAGCCCTAGTTATGGCTTGACATCATGAAATTTTAGATAGGGTGTTATCACCATAACACCCTAACACATTGAATGATCATGTGGTTCCATTTTCCCCATCCCATGTGGGCTAGTTCAGACTAGTGGGAGAGTCTACATGATAGTTATAGGCATGAGGGGATCGGTTATAACCACTGGTAAGGGTTAGAGTTAGAGAGTATCAAGCCTTAGAAAAGGAGTGAGTGGCACACATGGTGACTACTATCCATCTTAGATAGGTATAGGCCTAGGTGTCCAATCTATAGGGACAAGTTGTTGGTTCAATATCTTGGACTACCTCTTTATAGTGTACTATTTAGAGGGGTCAATTGCAGGCATCCATGGGTAGCATGGCTAGGCCACATGACAAACATGATGGATCAAAATCCTAAAGTTGTAGTTATAATATTTTTTACTTTATATAATATAAATCACATTATATATATATATATATATATATATATATATATATATATATATATATATATATATATATATATATATATATATATATATAATGTTGATAGTTTCATTGATCTCATGAGTTATACTTGGATTTAGATGTGGATGCATTGATATATTTCCTTTATAGCACATGTTTATAACTTTTGTTGTGTATGTTATGGGAAATATGTGATGTGCATTTTCTTTTCTAGCATTATGTGAGACACATGCATGGTTAAAAATAAAAAGGCAAAAATGATTTGGAAAAGTATATGTAATCAAAATAAATGTAATACACACTATATAATGATGGGAAATGTGTAATAACAAAAGATAAATAAATATAATAAATAAAAGATAGTAAAAAGGACAACAAATGATTTTAAACCATGTAACTATTTTCACCAAATTAGAACAAATAAAATCACACTAGATCACATTGGAAATTATGAAAATATTGTAATAAAATGGAGAACACATGAAAAAACCAATTGTATAAAAACACAAATAATTAAGTCAATCAATCATACTAAATCAAGCTGGGAAGTATAAAAATAAAGATAAACTTGTAAAAATAAATTAAATTAATCACACTAATTCAAGCTAGGAAATATGAAAAAATTAATAAAATGGTTATAAGCATAGACACAATTGAAAAATAAGAAGATAAAATTGAAATACTTATGAAGTAAGCATAAAACATACTATTGATTAAATTTGACCCTAGGTCAAACCAAGTCAACCCCCTATAAATTAAAACTTTCTATAGGGTCTTGATAAGTCATAAAATGGTCACATGGTCATTAGTGAAGTCACATAACGTGTTTTACCTTGGTCATTTTTATCTTTTTGTCCTAATATCCTTTTTGGCCACCTTTTGGCAATTTGGATGAAATGTATACATTCATCAAAAAAGATAAAGGTTTCAATATGAAGTCTAACATAAAATATGTCAGGGAATGTCATATGATAGTTTGAAACTAAAAAGGATTCAAGTTCAACATGGAAAAAAGGAGATCACTACAAAATAGACAATTTTAGGTAGTTATACAGATAAGGACAACCTATCTGGCACATGTGAGGATTTAGGGAGGTCTCCTAAGATCCCCACAAGTATTTTTAAGGCTTAAATAGCTTCAATGGATCAAAAAATATCAAAAAATGCTCTATCTCTATCTCTTGGACAAGGTCAAACATGTCAAATGGTTTTCAGTCAGTATGGATAGGAGGATGAGAGTTGGAGTGATTGCACTTGGGGAATGTTATTACTCATTATAAGATTCCAATTCATGGTCATGGCTTTAATTTTGATGACATGTGTTTCATGAACAATCACTAATATTGTTAGCGACTCCAAACTACCTATGCATCCCCAGTGACTTCCATTTTATTCTTTGTTTACATGGATCTTAGTAAACCAAGTGTTGTATGTGGTCTTATAGAGAATTTATGCTCTTTTAATGCTAATTTCAAACTATTTTTCATGAGTGGATATCAAGGTATAGGAAGGGTCGCCCTCATGTTATAAATAAGTATTATTGGTCTACAGAACATTGTTTTTCATAGTTACAGAGCTTATCTTCATGTGGGTGGCTTTAGGGCAAAGGTGATATGTTGTTTTAAACCTCTCATATGATGGTGATAAATTTATCCTTTTAAGATTTAGTCCCGAGAATAGAATTTATGGAGTGAAATTTCTAAAACTTAAGCACAGTCAAGTATCTTGAAATAGTCACGTACATGATTTTATAGTATTATTTGAATAGTCATGTTGATGAAGCAACAAGGTTTCAAGATTGAGAGAAGATTATCAAAGTGAAAATAATAGGACTAAGCCATTAATAGATATTGGAGATTGGTTGTGAGACCCATCAAGAAATATATATAGGTTAGATTTGAAAAATTTACTCATTCATAAGTTTTTCCTTAACTTCTTTGAAAAAGGTTTTGCTCTTACACAATGTCATCTATGGGTAAAAGTTCATGATGTTTGAGTGAGCCTAATGGAGTCATTATTGTAGCCTATGCCTAGAAAAAACATTCCAATTCAAGAAAAGGTTGAGAGAATAATGTTTTAATGGTTTTCAACTCAGTCAATTTATTGATGAAGAAACTCAAACAATTATAGTGACATTAAAATAAAATGTACTTGTAGTAATATAACCTTGCAACTAGAAACTAGGGCATTGGAGGTAATAGATGAGAGCATGGATCCAAGGCATGAAATGAGATCAACTAGGTATGGGATGACCTTAGTGATTTCATAAGGAATAAAAGGGTGTGAGATATAATGTTCAAGCATAAATTGACACCTATAGGAATCCTATATTCCCTAAGATGTACACCTATAGTTTGACACAGTCTGCAAACTAAACTAGGTTAATGAAACATGCAGGTTTAGAGGTTGATAGAGATATGAGATGGAATAAGCACATTGAATTCACTTTTAGAGTGATTATGCCACATTCCATGTGTTTCTTAGATAAATGACACATAACAGAGATTGATCCAAGACTAGGTATGAACCTTAAACTCAGTCTACCAAAACTCTATAGAGTATACATAGACCTAAAAGCTAGTTTGAGAAATTTGAAGGTCTGAGGATGACAAAATCATAGTCAAGGCCTAAAACTTAGTAAATATAATAATCATGACCTAAACTAGGCTGAAATTATCTCTTTCAAGTCTAGTGAATAGGGGAAGTAGGCTCTATTTTTTCTTAGATAGAGAGCACTCCACAGGCAGTCCAACCTACATACCATGATACGTTGATGAGAAATGTATGAAGAGTAGAGATTTTAATGATTGTGGGATGATGTGATGAGATGGATTGAAGGTTAAATTTTTTTTAAAAGTAATTTCAATCACTTTGATCACCTAAAGGTGGTCATATACACAAAAAATACAATATATGTCTTCTAGGCTTAAAACTAGGCCTAAACCCTCATGGCCTATAACTTGAGTCATATGATCATGATATCCTTCAAATATATTTGATAACATTTATAGAGTAATGGAGGACTCATAAGATTCATTGATTTGTAGATAAATATCTCAAATTGGTCATTTTAGCCTAATTTGATCTCAGGCCTACCCAGAATGCCTAGAAGGAGCTTAAGAGCCATCTTCTTTTGCTCATATTTGTATAGATGATATTATGGTGCCTTAAGTAGCTAAGGATAGTTGAGGGGGTAGCTAACTTGTTTTTAGTGGAATTTGTTTAAAGGTTGAGCATCCAAATTTTATGAATCATTTTGAAGAAGCTAACACTCTTAAAACCCTTGTATGAACCTGATGAAGAAAAGATCATTGGAGATGCATTTACAAGTGGCTAATTAACCTAGAAACCAATTTGGATGTGTTTATCACTCTCCTAGGCTCCTTGACATATAATTGTTTCATATTATCACTTGTACAAACAATCCTAAATCTGGGTTTTATGTAAGTTATGATGTTTTCCATAGGTGAAAAAAGGAATGGATAGATGAAAGTCACTATGAAGGTGAAAAAAGTGTTAAGAGGAATTGTATACACTTTGATCACCTACAAGTGGTCATATACACATAAAATATAGTATAGGTCTACTAGGCCTAAACCCTCATGGCCTCCAACTTGAGTCATATGATCATGGGATCCTTCCAATCTAATTGAGAACATTTACAGGGGAATGTAGGACTGATAAGAGTCATTTATTTGTAGATAAATAGCTCAAATTGGTCATTTTGGCCTAATTTAGTCTTAGGCCTACCCATAATGCCTAAAAGGAGCTCAAATCCATCTTATTTTGGTCATATCTATATAGATGAGATGAATGGTGCCACAATAAGCTAGGTATAGTTGAGGAGGGTCCTTAAATTATTTTTATTGGAATTTGTTTGAAGGTTGAGACTTTATATTTTATGAATCATCATTGAGAAGATAACCCTCCTAGAACCCTTGTATGAACTTGATGGATAAAATATCATTAGAGATGCATCTAGAATTGGATAATTGACCTAGAAACTAATTTTAACATTTTTATCACTCTCTCAGGATCCTTGAAATATAATTTTTCCATACTATCACATGTACAAATAGTCTTAAATCTAGGTTTTATACAAGTTTTGATGTCTTTCATGGTGCAAAAAGGAATGGATATATGAAAGTCACTATGTAAGGTTTATATAAACTTAATATAACTCCTCATATTAAAATATTACCATGGTTTTACATGGAAACCCCTCTACTAGACCATTCATTGCAGGTAGTTTGAATAAGATAGTAAGTAAAGTGATTGCCTAAGTGTGATAGTGAGGAGAGTGACATTGAATATAGTGAGGTATATTTGATATAACATAGGATAAATAGTTTTTTAAAAAGTGTCTCACACCTATACAATGAATTTCTATGAGTAACTATAAGCCACTTAAGTGACAAATGTGAAGGTCTCAGCTTAGAAAGCTAATGAGGGACTATAGACAATGAATGACAAGTGACAAAGGGGAGTTCATCAATTAGAGAGGTATATATGACTGTCACTATCTTGTTTCCAACCTCCCATGTTAGAACATATGTGTCAAGTACTTCTAAGTCAATTTCAAGCAATCAAGTGACTCTTCATCATCAAGGTAATTTCAAGTAAGATAATGAAGATCTATATGTCAACTTAAGGAAGGTGTTATGTTTCAGATTGACACATGTTCATGAAAAATTCTTAACCTCTTTTATAATTAATTATATTTAATTTTAATTGGTTTCCATGTCTTGAAACTTATCCTTGTGACCCTTCCAGTTCTCTTCTTATCTATCCTCTACTATGTTCTATATAGGCAAGCCTTTTTGGCTTTGTAATGGATCCATAATTGGTATGGCAAATCCCTACTAGTTTGACATACTGATTTGAATTTTATTAAATATTATGAAGTTATTTTAATATTTGTAATCTCTTGCCTAAGTGTGTCAAGTGGTTTATATGGTTGACAAGTGATGATGTCTTCTCCTTGTTTCCATTTTGCTCTTTCACATTTTATGTGAGTGATATCTCTTCAAACAGGTCTCATGAAGTGTATGTGCTTTTTAAGTATGTTTTTAGGTATGTGAGGGATTAAAAATTTATAGTATCTAACCTCCTTTTTACCCACCTCTAGATATGCATAATAATTTTCCTCTATGAGAAACACTTGTGCTAGAAGGACATTGAGTTGATGTCAATTTTAGGAGTCTTCTTTCTTAGTGTAAATGCAAGTGTGTTGTGTGGATTTATCTTTATTGTATCACCTTCAATAGTTTAAGTTGATTTATGTTTATTTCTTCCCTTTTTACCCCCAATAATGATTAACCTAGTGTAGTGTGAGCTTAAAATATAGATCAAGGGAGCTAGCCCTTACAAATTTAGAGATCTATCTCTTGTACTAGCTTATCTATTTGTAGAGATAGTTCCATGTTATCCCAAATTTGATAAGGTTTTCTCAACTTATCTAGGGTACAAATTTGGGATATAATAGTTTTGGAATGCTTGGTGGGATATGAATTCCAAGAAGGTTGTTGAAGGTATATGATGGCTTTAACAACAAGGAGTTGTAACAATCCACTTCATGTAGTATCTAGTGACTCAAACATTTCAATCTTGGTTGCAGACTAGTGCACTCTTTCATGCCTAAGGTAAAAACAAGGTCTCTTAATAAATGCATTCCTTTTGAATTCTATGAGATTCCTCATTATTCATACAAAGAAAGTAAATTTGAAAACATTCATCCTTATCCAAAGAAGTCATACCTTACTCACAAACCCATAAAAAAAATTATTGATTACCCCATTATTGTAAAGTCCTAAATCCACCATGGAAAGGAAATTACCCTTTGTTTCCTTCAATGGATATAGTCCTATATTACTTTCCCACTATGATGATATCCCCATATCTACCCTCATAAGTGTTCCCTCATACACTAGTGAGTCTGCCATTACCATTATTAATCATATTAGAAACATTACTAACTTATGATTTATCCATCATATAATTTAAGAGAACATAAAAATTAGGTTTTTAGATAATTATTTAAATGGTAAATCTCTTTATTGGTACAAAACACCATAATCAATCACCACTTGGGATGAGTTGGGAGATGCATTGAGAAGAAGATTCGAGGACAAGAGTGATAACTTGTCACTAACTAAGAAGATAACTATCATAAAGAGAACACTTCAAGAATTCATTCAAGACTTCAAAAAAATATTTTAGAATACATGGGATAGGATACAAATCTTGGTAAGACCCATATCTCACCATGCTTTCCTTTACTATCTTACAACTTTTGATAGTGACATTTTAATAATGATAGTATCTATGGGAGGTAATACTTTTCCTAATGCCTATGAAGTGGAAATTATGGTAGAGAATTATCTAATTCAATCTAGGAAGATTTCCCCAAGACCTCTCATGCTTTTATTCCTTGATTTGTAAACCCCACCTATTTTTGCTCCCATTCTTACACCTAAACATAAGCTTGCTACCACTAGTCAACCAAGAAAATATAATGAGACCAAAAATATGAGAGATATAGAGAAATATATCCTAGGTATAAAGAGAATTATATAATATTATAAATTAAGGCCTTTCTAGAGCCACTATCAACCTAATTAGTCTTACCCTAACTATCAAGTTAATAGACCACCTTTATGAGGTCATTCCCAAGGTGAAGGATAGTTAGTCCAATCAAAGTCATATAATGGATATAACCCCAATGATCTTTCCACTTCAAGGGCATTAGTGCCTACTCAAAATAACCTTTCCCAAGAACATGATGGTCAACCTTCATGGGATCAACCTCATGATCCAACTTCCTATGTCAATGAGTCCTTCAATCAAGCCTTCATGGCAAGTTTGGGAACTATACCAGCTATACCTCAAGATGAGGTACCAAATAAAGAATAAAATAATGGAAAGAGTGATAAAATAGGGTTTGTATTGGCCCATTGGTAGAAAGATGATTCATGTTTTTTCAATTATCAAGGGCAGTCAAACATAGATGCAAGTTTTATAGATGAAAGCACAAGGAGTAAGAGAAAGGTAGTTAAAGTTTAATGGGATGCTAATGGTGAACCAATGAATGTTTAAACATATAAAATGGTAGGTATATGTAATATTTTTCAAAATATATAATTATGTCAAAGAGATTATAATGTTAGAATTGTTTTCATACCTCAAAATTCTCAAGGCATTGGCAGTACTCTTTCTCCTAGTGGACAAACAAAAGTTAGTAGTTTTTTCACTAACATTATAGACCAGATGAAGAGGTCTCATGTGAATGTATCAATGTGGGATACATTTTCAATACCTATACAATTATACCTACTTAAATAGTATTTATTCAAACTTAGTTTGGTAACCAAACAACCTAGTTGAAAAGAGGTAGCCTAGACAAACACCTTGAAGCCTAGTGAAGGATAGTCTAATAATAAAGTTTAAAAGGTAGACAAACCTCCTCATTTATATATATCCATCATCATTGGATATGATTTGGTACATAATTATCTTATTGATAGTGTATCTAGTACTTGTGTCATGCCCAAACAATTAGCTGATAAATTAAACTTGAATTATGAGCCTCATGTCAAAGGAATGCTACAATTAGATGGGTCAGTTGTCAAGACCATTGGCATAATTAGAGGTTTGAAAATTATTCTTCATTATTGTCTTATATTCACCATTTCTCAAATTTTATATTGGTAGATATACCTCCTCATTTTGAAATTTTTAGTCAAGAGAATTCACTTCTAAAAATGGAGGTTATTTGACTTCAAACTAGTCTTATATGGGATTTAAGACTAGATATGGTGAAAAAGTGACAATCAAATCAGAACCTCTTTCTATTTTTCATGTAGATCCATATGTACATTATACTTCTAACATGAATTTCAATGTCATTGAATAAAAGGATAACCCTAGTAATTAAAAACCTGTAACTCTTCTTGATGGCATATCTAATTTGTATCTTGATGAGTAGGGAGTTGAGCAATATGAACTTGAAGAAACTATTCTTGGTACCTACATCCTCCATGAAGATTGTGATAGAACTCTTGAGATAGATCCTGATAACATTATAGAGCAAGTTGCATAGGGAAACTATCTTGTACACATGAGTGATGATGTTGAGATCCCAACTCTGATAAATCATGATAGTCATAATGTGCAGCTAGTTCTAATTGACAAAAAAGAGAATGTTCATGAACATAAACCTCAATAGGAAGTAGATGAGATTGGAAAAAATTCAATGTCATTATGCAAAATTTGAGTAGTTGACTAGACATGTAACTTCTCAAAAGGATTATAGACCTGATGATGAGGTTAACCTTGCACCTAATGAGCATAAAGAAAATCTTGAGGTCTCTCCCAAGCAAGGAGTAATTTTTATAGACCATGAAGTGTTTGGTGAGAAAGAAGAAAACCTTGAAGGCTCTTAACAATAGACATGTCATGTTTCAAAGGCACTTGAAGTTTATAAGGCTGTGATGATCCATAATGATTAGATTGAAGACTATCAAGTGAGCATGACAAAGTCTAAACAAGTTAACAATCCAAAAAAGTCTCTTGGAGATATAAATAGAGTGTTCATGAAAGCTCCAAGTAGTACACTTATAGTCAATAGAAGATCCAAAAATGGTAAGTCATTTGACTATCTCCACAAGTAAATGTTTATTGAAAAGGATACCTCATAGGATGGACTATTTTATTAGAGCAATAGTGATGCAAAAATCATTATATTTGACCCTAGTTGAATCAATAAATAATATATCTTTCACCTCAACTATTTAAGGTATTATACATACTAGGATAGGTGTGTTTCCCTTTGAGTTGTGTTGTGTTTTCTCTAAGTGTTCATGATAGCAAAAGTGTGTGTATTTATCTTGTTTTGAGTATTTATTTCCTATTTTATATTTGGTGTGGTTTGGTGTCTTTTTAGAGGCTTGTCAATGTCAAATGCAGTGTATGGGTGACTCCATTGTCTAAGAATAGGATAAGGCAATTGGTCCTTATCATAATAGGCATACTACCCCTAGGAAATTGTTAAAATGTTGACTAAGTTTGACACTAGGTCAAACCAGGTCAACCCTCTATACATTAAAACTTTATATAGGGTCTTCCTAAGTCATAAAATGGTCACATGGTCATTAGTGAAGTCACATAATATGTTTTACCTTGGATTTTTTTAATCCTAATATCCTTTTTTTGCCACCTTTTGGATATTTGGATGAAATGTACAAATTTCTCACAAAGGACAAAGTTTTCAAGATTAAGGATAACATACAATATGTTAGGGAATGCTAGATGATAGTTTGAAATTAAAAAGGATGTAAGTTTAACATGAAAATAAGGATATCACTATAAAATAGGTAGTTTTAAGTAGTTATACGAATAAGGACAACTTATCTAGCACATGTGAGGCTTCTCTAGAGGTCTCTTAAAATCCCCAAAAGTATTTTCAAGGCTTAGTAAGATTTAATAGGTATAAAATTTCCAAAAAATTGGTCCATCTCTCTCATCACTCTCTTGGACAAGGTCAAACAGGTCAAATAATTTTCAATCAGTACAAACAAGAGGATGTGATTTAGAATGAGTGAACTTTAGGAATGATAGTAATCCTTATAAAATTATAATTCATTTTCATGGTCTCAAGTTTTATGACATGTTTTATGAACAATCACTAAGACTGTTAGTGACTCCAAACTACCTATACATCCCAAATGGCTTTGATTTTATTCTCTGTTTACATGGATCTAAGTAAACCAAGTATTATGTGTGGTATTTAAGAGAATGTCCACTTATTTCATTATAATTTAAAAGTAGTTTGCATGTGTGGATATGAAGTTCTAGGTAGAATCACCCTCATTGTGCTATAAACAATCACTATTGGTCTATAAAGCATTTTTTTTCACATTTATAGAGATTATCTTCCTATGAGCAACTTCAGATTAAAGGTGATATGTTATTTTAAACCTCTCATAACATGGTGATTAGTTTATCCTTTGAATTTTCAGTCTCAAGAGTAGCATTGATGGAATGAAAGGTTTAAAACATAAGCACAGTCAAGTAACCTAAAGTAGTCACCTATAGAACTATTTAGGAGCATTAGAATAGTCATGTTGATGAAACAAGAAGGTTTAAAGATTATGAAAGTGAAAAAAATATGACTAAGCCATTAACAAATATTTGAGATTAGTTGTGATACCCCTCAAGTAATATATATATAGGTCAGATTTGAGAAAGTTTCTCATTAGGAAATATTTTCTTAACTTCTTTGAAAAAGGTTTTGCTCTTAAACAATGTCATATGTGGGTAAAATTTCATGAAGTCCAAGCGAGCCTAATAGATTAATTATTATAGCCTAGGCCTAGAAGAAACATTATAATTCAAGAAAAGGTTGAGATACTGATGGTTGAATGGCTCTCAACCTTGTCAAGTTATTGATAAAGACACTCAGACAATTACAGTGACATTAAAAAAAAATGAACTTGTAACAATACAACCTAGTAACTAGCAACTAGTGCATTTGAGGTAATAGAAGAGAGCATGGTTCTAAGGCATGAAATGAGATAAAATAGGTATGATATGGCCTCAATTATTTATAAGGAATCAAATGGTGTGATATATAATGTTAAAGCATAATTAGACACCTACAAGAATCCTATATTCCCTAATATATACACTTATAATTTGACACAGTCTACAAACTAACCTAGGTTAATGAAACATGTAGGTTTGGAGGTTGATAGAGCTATGAGATGGAATAAACACATTTAAGTCACTTTAATAATGATGATGACACATTCTATGTAATTATTAAAAAAATGACATAGAACAAAGATTGATCCAAGATTGGGTATGAACCTTAAACTCACTCTACCAAAACTCTATAGAGAGTACATAGACTCAGAAGATAGTGTGAGAAATTTGAAGGTTTGAGGGTGATATAAAAATATTCAAGGGTTTATGTGGGTCTTTAACTTATTTTTAGTGGAATTTGTTTGAAGGTTGAGCATTCAAATTTTATGAATCATCATTAAGAAGCTAACACTCTTAAAACCCTTATATGAACCTAATGGAGAAAACATCATTAGAGATGCACCTATAAATATATAATTTACCTAGAAAATAATTTTTACATGTTTATCACTCTCCCAATCTCCTTGACATATAATTATTTTGTACTATCACTTGTATAAATAGTCCTAAATCTAGGTTTTATATAAGTTTTGATGTGTTCCATAGGTGAAAAAAGGAATGGATAGATGAAAGTCACTATGGATGGTATGTAGAGACTTAATATAAATCCTCATACTCAAATATTACCATGGTTCATGGAAACCCCTCTACTAGACCATTCATTATAGGTAGTTTGAATAAGACAATAAAAAGATAAAGTGACTTCCTAAGTGTGATAGTGAGGAGAGTGACATTAAATCTCTTGAGGTCTATTTGATAGACCAAAGGTAAAAAAGTCTTGAAAATTTATCTAATACCTCTACAATGAATCTCCATGAGCAACTTCAAGCCTCTAAAGTGATATGTGTGAAGGTCTACCCTAAAAAGCTAATGAATGACTACAGATAGTGAATGACAAGTGACAAAGGGGAGTTCATTAGTTATAGAGGCATATATGACTATCACTATCTTGTTTCCAACCTCCCATGTCAATACATATGTGTCAAAGACTTCTAAGTCAATTTTAAGAAATCAAGTGACTCTTCATCATCAAGGTAATTTCAAGCAAGATAATGAATGACTCTATGCCAACTTGAGGAAGGTGCCATTTTTTATATTGACACATGTTTATAACAACTTCTGAACCTATTTTATAACTCATTATATTAAATTTTAACTATTTTACAAGTCTTGAAAATTGGCCTTGTGACCCTTCCACTTCTCTTCTTATTTCTCCTCTTTTATGCTCTATATATGCAAGCCACTTGTGCTTTGTAATGGATCCACAATTGGTATGGAGAAGCCCTATTGGTTTGACATCTAGATTTTCATTTGAATAAATATTCTAAAGTTGGTTTAATATCTTTAATCTCTTTCCTAAGTGTATCAAGTGGTTTATGTGGCTGACAAGTGATGAATGTCTTCTCCTTGCTTCTATTTTTCTCTTGCATGTTTTGTGTGAGTGATATCTCTTATAATAGGTCTCATGAAGTGTATGTGTTTATTAATTATATTTTGAAGTGTTAGAGGTATTAGTAGTGTCTATTATCATACCTCATTTTTACCCACATCAATCTATGCATAACAATTTGCCTCTATAATAAACACTTATTCTAGAAGGACATTGAGTTGAGGTCAGTTTTAGGAGTCTTTTTTCTTAGTGTAGATGCAAGTGTGTTATGTGGACTTATATTTGGTGTATCAACTTTAATAGTTTAGGTTTATTTATATTTCCTTATTCCATTTTCACCCCAAATAATGATTATCCTATTGTAGTGTGAGCCTAAAATATAGATCAAGGGAGCTAGCCCTTTCGAATCTACATATATATCTCTTGTACTAGCTTGTTTATTTATAGATATAGTTCCATGTTATCCCAAATTTGAGAAGGTTTCCTCAAATTTTCTAGGATGTAAATTTTGGATATAAACAATAATAAATCAAGATGGAAAGTATGTCAATAATGTGTAACTCATAATCAAACATTACTTATCTCAAATTTGATGCATGCAATTTCATTATAACTTGGTTATAATAAGAATTGTGTATTGGAATATTTTGTGAGGGCCTAGTCCTATCCATAGTATTATACTAAACATAATAAATGGGACACAAATTAGGTGTAAAAAACTATGGGAATGATTTAAAATATGTTTTTAATGTGGTAATTTGTGAGGAGGGCTTGGTCCTATCCATGGTCTTACACTAAAACTCATAAGGGGAACACTAATGAGGTGAATGGTAATAAGGAAATGTTTTATTATGGTAATTTTTTATAAGAGCTTGGTCTTATCCATGGTATTACACTACAACTCAAAAAATGAAATCCTAGGGGGAATCATTAGTTAAAAAAATAATATTTCTTAAGGGGAACTATTAGGAATGTTGTCATGAAAGAGGGAATGCAAAAAACATGACATAGGCATCTATGAGAAAATATTAGGAAACATGAGGCATAATAGGTAAAAAATAAGAGACACTAAGAGTATAGTGACCATCAAAATACAAAGCATACCTACTCACAATAAACACAAATCTATATAGGCAAATCGGTGAGATATTAAGATCAACTCATGTTGGTTATATGAACAATAAAATTAAAATGGATCTACCTTCACACAACATGTTCCTCATTCCTTAGGACCTTTTATAGAGCCATTGGTATACTATGAAGATTGGGTACTTGTGTATAAATCAGGTATATTTTTTTTCTCTTATCCTAATCTACTATCCTACCACACCTCAATGGACCTCAAATCTATCATGAGGCCAAATATGAAGTTTGAGTTTTCCTCAATAGAAAATATAGGTGTAGCTAAAGGATCATGCTCATCAAGGATATCCTACATAGGATACTCAAGGAGAGGAATAGGTGTAAAAATATGAATGATATCTAATGTGAAGTAAAGAGGCACCACTAATGGAAAAGGAGGAGCCACTAGTGGAGAAGGAGGTTCCATCAGTGAAGAAGGAGGAGCATTTTTACATGGGTGACATGTGGAAGAAGGAATATCTAGTGTAGGTGTTTAATAAGGGTGATCACGAAGGTGATACTAAATAATATGATAATGATAAGTATGATGGGTACTGCATTCATACTAAAGATAATATATCTCCCTATATTTAGGGATATAATAAAGTAACAACTTAGGAGGAGGTATAACTTTATCTTTGGGTTGGGCAATGGTGGGATGCAATGTGTCAATATACTACCAAATTTATTAGAAAAAATTGGAAGAGTGAGTATCTATCCCATGGAAATAACATATACACTCATTAGTAGAATATGGGGGCCTACTAATGGAAGATATAGAAGGAAAATATAGGGGTGATTGATATAATTAGTAGTCATTGGTCTAATGACTGATAACTTTGTTGATATCACAATAACATTGGTCGACATATTAGGTGGGCATGGGATAAATATATGATAAATTAATAAGGAAATCACCAAGAGAAGGCGAGGATAAAATAAAAATTGGACTAGGCTCATTTAAAGGTAAAGTAGGAGCAAAAATAAGATGAGGCTTAGTTGAAGGTAGAGTAGGAGTAGAAATCAAACTAAGCTCATCTATAAGTGAGGCTAGGTGCACATAAGGCTTAATCATAATAAATAACATCTCTAGGGGAAACAAATTAAAAGTATCTCGGTATCTATTAAAATGGTAAGGACCGGTCATGGCATGAACCATAAACATGCTTATAAGAGGCTCTATTAAAACTGGAGGTGTATCATGTGATCACTTCATCTTTACCCTAATAAAAATATAAATAAGACTATAATTAGGAACAATTAAGGAAGGAATTCTAAAATATGAATGAAAAGACAAAAATAAATAAGTACGATATAGAATAATCTTAACATTTCTATCTTAGACAAGTCCACCATCATCATAGTCAAGTGTATGTAAGTCGATGGTATATGTAGGTATGACTTTATTGGAAAAAGTCATATGATAGATATAATTTTTAGTCTTGGTTAATACAACATGTATATAATCTATAGGAGGCTAACAAGATCGAGGTTGTAAAGAGGGAGGAAGTTGGATGATGATATGATGGGATAGATTGAATTTTTTGATCTTAAGGATAATATCATTTGGCTCATCATTATTAGAATTTAGGAGGTTATGTGGTATGTTCCCAATGAGTTTGGGGTGACCATTATAACCTCAAGTAGAATTTATAGGATAATTAAAGAGTTTAGATTCCCTAAATAGAATACTAGGCAAAGGTTCAAGGATAGGAATCTTAAAGACACCACATTCTTGGAATTGTTAAGAATTCCAAGGGTTGGGATCACCTTGAATCTTGTAAATATCACCATTATAGGGAAATTTGACACATTTGCATGTGGATGAGGTGAATACTATCATAAGATGAGTCCAAGGTTTACCAATCAAGATTTTATAAGAGAGGGGGAAGTTAAAGATCATAACTTTGACGTGGATGGTGACAATAGGGATGGTGATAAGAAGCCACATACAACCTAGAGAAGGCATTTTCCTTATATCATAGCCTTGACATGTGATACATGTGGATTTGAGATTTAATTAATAATATCCAAGTTTTTAAATGAAATCAAGGGAGGTGATTCAAGCATTTAAACCATCATCAATTAAGTCATGCTTAACTTGGATATCACTGATTTGGACACTAATGAATAGAGGAGGATCATATGTATGAAGCAAAATCTCATCTGGAATCATGAAAGCAATAAAACATTTAAGGGAAAGAGAAGTGAAGAGGATCATATGCATGAAGCAAAATCTCATCTGGAATCATGAAAGCAATAAAACATTTAAGGGAAAGAGAAGTGAAGAGGATCATATGCATGAAGCAAAACCTCATCTGGAATCATGAAAGCAATAAAACATTTAAGGGAAAGAGAAGTGTCCATTGTTTCATCAACATGTATGTACATCTCTTTATATTTTTGAAGGATACTATCTTCAGATCTAGCTAAGGTAGCTTCATGTCCTACTAGAAGAGGATGAGGGATGTTCAATTCAAACACTAATTAAATTAGATGGTTTTGATGATGGGGGAATTTTGAATTAATTTGAGGAAAGGTATTTGAGATGGGAGATTATAAAGTTCTAAAATGGGGTCCCATTCATCATAACCCATAAGGGGATTGCTATATATAAGAGCATAATGTTACAAGAGCTCTTATGAAGGAGGATTGGAAGTACAATTAAATTTGTATTGGTAAGGTGTAGTTGGTTTGGGTTGGGTATAAATAGGATGATTGAATTTAGGTGGTGGGAAGGTTGATTGAGGTATTTCTTGTGGTTGTGATAAATAAATACTATTGTAAGGTTGGGGAATATTATATTGGTGTGTATATGTTGGGGGAAGAGTGGAGATAGTATGAGAGGTATGATCAATTTGAGTTACTGAAAGTGGTTATTGAAAGTTTATAATATCCTCTTACCCTAACTCTATTATATGAGATGGGGAAGTGTCACGAATGATGTAAAATGCTTGAGAGGATTGGTGTGTGGGTGTTAGATTAGAGTTGATAAAAGAAAATACTCCTCTTATTCTAGTCATATTTACCACATTTTCTTCTAGTGAGATCTATAAGACTTTAAACATTATTTTTATAATGATTAGGGTTATTGGTGTTATCTTGATGGTTGGGAAGAGGATCTTTGTAGATAGCAAGATGTGCATTAGCCTGATTTAAATCTTGATTTTTGTTTTGCATTTCATGGGCTTTAAAAGATATGTCATATGTTTATTGATGCTTGTGAATGAGTGATTCATGATGAAATTTTGGGCCAAGAATAAAATCCATAGATATATTACACAATTGTCTACAAGTCTCATGAGAATGGCCCCAACTTGCATGAAACCAACAAAATGGATTTGGCCATACCATGATTTTATTAGATGAGTGGGGTTAAGATCTCATAGTAGATATATTATAAGATGTTTTTAAATCTTGGCTAAGGATAATGGTTTATGGGTATTAGTGTTTTTTGAATATATAGGATTATGAGTGTTATTTGGAGGGAGAACATGTTCCATAGTGTTATTTGGATCTATTGATTGAATGTTATGAATAGTATCATAAGTATCAATAATGCCATCATTAGTTTTATGATAGTTTTTTATTTTTAATGAGCATATGAGTGTCTAACTTAGGTTGAGATGGTTCAAATTAGCACACGAGAAAGTGTTGTCACTTAGCTTGGTTAAGGGCTTCTTCCAAAGTTCTTGGAGAAAGATTCCTAACCTGATATTCTAACTTTAGGTAGAGAGTATTAGTGAATACGTGGAAGAGGTTATAATCTACCATATTATGCTCACATTTATTAGACAAGTCCTTTCATCATTTGATGAAGGTGCATTCCATTTCAATTTTAAGTTGTTTATAATTTATAAAGTGAGCTAAGTTATTCTCAAGAAAATCACTAGTTTGAAATTTTTGGACTAGTGAGTTAACCAAGTCTTCAAGGATAATGAGAGAATATGTTTTTAGTTGATTTTATCAATGTAAAACATCTCCTGAGAGTGTTTTATCTAATATTTTTGTAGGCACAAAAGTATTAAGCTTGACCCAATCTTTATAAAGGTTACCAAATGTCTTTAAGTGCAATGTGGGACTAGTGTACCCATTATAGGTGATGGTAGGTGTGATACCTCCTATGTCAATATTATGAATTTGGAGTATAAGAGGTTCAATTTTGAGATGTTTAAATTTTTTATTAATGAGGGGTGGTTGAGGAATAAGGTTACCATTGGAATCCCTATGGGGGTGGGGTGGGGTGTGGAGTTTGGATTTTGCACTCCCCATGAAACCCGTTGGGGTTGGTTTTGAAGTTTAATGAACAGGTTTTGCATCTACATCATTTGATTTACATTATTGGTTTGAAAAATATGCATTTGATTAAGTGTTTCTAATAAAAATGGTGAGTTTGGGTAGTATTTTGACTAGTGTGCACAACATGTGATGCATTCGTATTGGTATTAATGGTTTGATTTGCACTATGAGTAGTATCATGCATTGCATTAATGGCATGAGAAGAATTGGTATAAAAAAATCACTAGTAGCATGAGTATCATTGGTATCAAAATATGCAATATTGGCTTAATTAGCATTGGTAGAAAAAGAAGCACTAGTAACATGATTTGCATTGGTATAAAAATATGCACTAGTGGCATGATTAAGGAGAAGGGTATTTAGAACAGGCCCACTAGAAGTTGAACCTACCATGTTAGCGGAGATACTTAGCATGGAGTTTGAAGAAGTCATATAATAATATGTCATGGTGTGTGAAGGAGACATAATAGAAGGAAA
Organism: Torreya grandis; assembly: GCA_037957365.1. Classification (NCBI taxonomy): domain Eukaryota; kingdom Viridiplantae; phylum Streptophyta; class Pinopsida; order Cupressales; family Taxaceae; genus Torreya; species Torreya grandis. The sequence continues at coordinate 8,285,052 of JARHVA010000059.1, read as the reverse complement.
AGGTTGAGATATGAAGAAAGTATTTCAACCAAATCTATGAGAAAAAGTAGGGGAGGGTGAAATAGGTTCTTCTACTTGAGGACTTATCATAATATTATTAATAGTTAAAGGGTCCTTGCCTCTATCCTGAGTAAATTCGTCAATGAAGAAGATCATTTTAGTTGAGTACTCTAAATCATGCTCATCTTTTAAGGATAAAAAATAATTATGAATTGAGGGTGAATGGGAAGGATTCCCATAATTGATAGTGTGAGTGGAAACATGAACATTAATTTCATCTAAAGTGGGATCCATAAGCTATGTTATGAGAAAGCTATTAAGATGGGTAAGAATCATCATGTTTATCTGCTTTAAATTTGTAATATCATCAAATCGGAAATTCATGATGAAAGAAAGAGGCTAAAGATTTGACATAAATAAGAATCATTTGATAGGATACAAAATCAGATAGGTAGACATTGCTTTGTAAAATAGGCAACAAAACATGGAACAAGAGGACACAGTTGTACAGGTTGATTATGTATTGCTTAATAAGAAACATGTTAGGATGATAAGATACATAGTCAGATAGACTGACTTTGTATTCTAGAGGGAAAATATGAATAGGTTGACAAAGATACACTATCAGATAAACAAGATGAATAATCTATAAGAGATTATGTCGATAGGGATGGCAGTGTTCTAAAAATAGATAATTTTATTACAAGATAATATATAATCAAATAAAATTAAGTACAAAAGTAATTGGATCAATGTGATTAACTTAATTTGAACACATAACACAAACCTTGCACTAGTGCTAGCTAATTCAAGTTTTATAATATTAAAATACAATGATCAAAGAGAAAACAACTTAAATATAAATGATAACTAATTGGTCATCCCTAAATGTTGTTAAGTTAGAATAAAAATTGAAATTAGTGTGATATGGAGTTGGGTGTAAGAAAGAACTAGAAAGTAATCTATGGATAGTTTTAGGTAGTTTAGCTTGAAATTGATATGTATTTGTGATGATATTGGTTTAGTATTGGGGCCTACCCTCTCACTTCACAATCTCATAATGATAAGGGTATCGATTACTTTTCTAATATATACCATCAACCACATATTTATACTTGGATATAAAACTAGGTTGGCTTTCCCCTTGGTGATGAAATTAAAGGAGGTAGACCTTGGGAAGAAAAATGTTTAATGATTTTTTAGTGTAAATTGATTTGGAAGTGTGTGCAAAAAAGAGAAAATAGTGTGACTAAATTGATAAATTGAAAAACCACCTAATTAATCTATGTTTATTACTCTAAGCATGAAAGAAATTAAATGAAAAGTGAACTAATTACTAACAAAAATAGATTAATTCCTTGACTATGAAGAGTACATAGTCAATTCAGGTAATATTGTATGCATACAATGTAGAATAAAGTTGACAGTGTTGTTATTCTATAGAAGCAAGATCCAGGAAAACAAAGTCAAATAGGTCAACTTTGTCTTCTAGATAGAAGACAGGCTACAAAACTATGTCAAACTAATCAACCCAATTTATTGTAGGTTGCAGTTTTATAGACTTGAAGCTTGTGAAAAACTATATTAAAAATGAAAAACTAAAATGAGAGAGAAGGTAAGAATGAACCTTGGTAGTTTTGAAGATGCTTAGTTTGATTTTTTTTTATGTTGTGTTGCTCAAGTGCTGATTTAAATATTTTATGAATAGAATCTAATGGCTCAATGAAGTTTGTAAACCTTGTATGCTAAAAAATAATTTGTGAACAGAGTCAACTAAGTTGACTATGTTTAAAAACCTTGTAATAAAAAATAACTATGAATAGAGTTGACTGGCTCAACTATGTATGCAATCATGTAATTAAAAAAGAATATTATGTTGAGTTGATCGATCCAGTTATTTGTATTCATATAATACATACACAGATATAACAAAGTCATTTTGGAGTGACTATGTGTTAAACCTACATATATACTATTATAACTATACTGACATGTTCAATACAATACTACAAAAATATAAATATATAATATCATGATAAAATGAATACATAAAATAAAACCTACAAGGGTTTGATTCATGTCAAGTTCATTATAATGTATACAAAATAAAATGTGGCCGACATATTAATCAATCCTAGCTCAAAAAAGATAAATCTTACTTACACTTTATTTTTTGGTACATTAGATATTCAAGTTCATGACCAAGATGGATCTACTAGACCTAACTAAGGGGTCTCTTACTACAATAATATCACTAGAGAGGGTTCCAAAGCCTCTAGTCAATAAACACTATGAAATAACCTTAGCTAGGTCCTATGTTTTGATATTCACTAATTACATGCAAATTAAATTAAAGTCTGATCTAGTGCTCATTAAATCTTGTGGTACAAATTTGGGGCAATAAAAATATAAATAAAACATGCATAGAATATCTATACTCAAGTCAATGTATAGGAAATCCTAATGGATGGGAGAGATGAACAAATTTTAATATATCTACTTTGACAAAGTGGGAACAAAGTTATGAATACTTACATTTGAAGACAAACCCACAGAGCCTCAATCTCTCCCTTGGCCAAGGTGCTTCACAAGAGGTTGTTGTGGTATGTAAGGATAACAAGGATAAGTTATCTCTAGGATACATAACTTCTCTATGTATCCAAAATACTTATTCATAAGAGAAGATTCATATATACAAACAAAGTATTGAAACCTTAAGCAATGATCCTCAATTAGAATGGTGGATAAGTAGATGTGCAATATAATATTTTTCTTCTATTCCTCTAATTGATGAAAATGTATGTGTATATATAGTTTAATCTAACCCTAAACCTTTTTAAAAGTTTATCTAACAAGGTCAGCCCATTGAATATGTATCATTAATTGATAAAAATAAGTTAGGTTGTGGTCTAGGTTGATTAAGGTATACCTAGACTAGTAATGTGAAAATATCAAAAATAATGAAAGGTCAGCCTAAGTGGACAATGTATAGTAAATGTCAAAAAGGGTTTTAGACTTAGGTAGGGGATAATTAAGGTAATGAATTACTTGGAGTGTGTAAGAGAGAATTCAAAGCTTAGGGAAGCATATTTGAGAAGGTTGTATAGATAACAAGTGGTGGTAGATAGGACAACAATCTTGCAAAGCACTGATGGTTTTCCCACCCCTTTCTTGATGCACCCTTTAATACATGCACTCAAATTTATTGAGACTTGAAATGTTACTGCAAGAGTGAAATCATAAGTAATTGATAAAGTTTGAAAATATTATGTATATACAGTTAGGATATCCCTAAATGCTCTAACACAAACAAAAGATGCACTAGTGGAATGATTAACATTGGTATAAAAAGAAGCACTAGTAACATGATTATCATTGGTAGAAAAAGATGCACTAGTGGCATGATTAAAGAGGAGGGTATTTGGAAAATGCCCATTATAAGTAGAACCTACCATTTTAGTAGAGATACTTGGCATGGAGGTTGAAGAAGTCATAGAATAAAATATCATGGTGTGTGAAGTAGACATATTATAAGGAAAAGGTTGAGAGGTGAAGAAAGTATTTCCCCCAAATCCATGAGAAAAATTAGGGGAGGGTGAAAGAGGTTCTTTTACTTGAGGACCTATCATAATATTATAAATGGTTTAAGGGTCCTTATCTTTATGTTGAGTAAATATGTCGATGAAGAAGAGCATTTCAATTGTGTACTCTAAATCACACTCATTTTCTAAGGATAACAAAGAATTATGAATTGAGGATGAAATGAGATGAGTCCCATAATTGGTAGTATGAATGGAAACAAGAACATTACTTTCATCTAAGGTGGGATCCACAAGCTATGTTATGAGAAAGCTATTAGGATGGGTAAGAATCATCATGTTTTTTTTTATTTAAATTTGTATTATTATAAAATAGTAAATCCATGATGAAAGAAAGAGGCTAAAGAGTTGACATATAGAAGAATCATTTGATAGAATATAAAATCAGATATATAGACATTGTCTTATAAAACATGCAACAAAATACAAAACAAGATGACATAGTTGTATAGGTTAGTTATGTACTGATAAAAAATAAACATAAAAAGATGATAAGATACATAGTCAGATAAATAAACTATGTATTCTAGAGGGAAAATATGAATAGGTTAACAAAGATACATAGTTGGATAGGGTGACTATGTAATAAAGATAAATAATGAACAGTCTATAAGAGACTATGTCAACAAGGATGAAAGTGTTCTAAAAATAGAGAATATTTTACAAGACAATATCTAATCAAATAATGTGAAGTACAAAATAAATTGGATCAATGTGATTGATGCAATTTGAAAACACATCACAAACCTTGCACTAACATTGACTAATGTAAGTTTTGTAATACAAAATGTAATGATCAAAGAAAAATCAATAATCTAAATGTCAATGCTAACTAATTGGTCATCCCTAAATATTTTTAATTTATAATAAAATTTGAAATTAATGTGATGGGGAGTTAGTTGTAAGAAGGAACTAGAAATCAATCTATGGATAGTTTCAAGTAGTTTAGGCAAAGATAGATATGTATTGATGATGGTAATGGCTTGGTTTGGGGCCTACCCCCTCACTTCACAATCATGTAATGATAAGGGTGTCGAATACTTTGCCAATATATACCATAAAACACATATTTATACTTCTTCAAAAAAACAAGTTAGCTTCCCCCTTAGTGATGAAATCCAAGTAGGTAGACCTTGGGAAGAAAAATGTTTACTAGTTTTTTAGTGTAAAGTGATTTATAAGTGTGTGCAAAAGAGAAAAAATAGTGTGAATAAATTGATAAATTAAAAAACTAACTAATTAATCTATGTTTATTACTCTAAGCATGTAAGCAACTAAAATAAAAAGAGAACTAATTAATTAAAAAAATAGGTTAATTCCTTGACTATGAAGATTACATAGTCAATTAGGGCAACATTGTATACAAACAATTCATAATAGAGTTGACAAGGTTGTTTTTGTTTTATATAAGCAAGATCTGGAAGAACACAGTCAAACATGTCAACTTTTCCTTATAGATAGAAGATAGACTACAAAACTATGTTGAACTAATTGACCCAGTTTATTGTAGGGTTATAGTTTTATAGACTTCAAACTTGTAAAAAACTAGACTAGAAATGAGAAAGAAGGTAAGATTGAACCTTGGTGGTTTTTAATATGCTTAGTTTGAAAAAAATTATGTTGTGTTGTTCAAGTAATTATTTAAATATTTTATGAACATATTTGACTGGGTCAACAGAGTTTACAAAATATGTGTGCTAGAAAATAATTTGTGAACAAAGTCGACTAGCTCAATTATGTTTGGAAACCTCTATACTGAAAAAGAAAAACTATAAATAGATTCAAATGGCACAACTATGTATGCAATCCTATAAATAAAAAATAATACTATGTCAAGTTGATCAATCCAATCACATTTATTTGTAGAAGAATTGCACAGATAGAACAAAGCCATTTTGAAGTGATTGTGTGTTAAACCTACACACATAATGCTAGAATAATATCGATAGGTTTGATATAATACTGAAAAAATAAAAATATATAATATCATGATAAAGTGAGTGCATGAAATAAAACCTACAAGGGTTTGATTTATGTCAGCTTCACCAAAATGTATACAAAGGAAAATGTGGCTACCCTATTAATCAATCCTAGCTTGGAGAAGATAAATCCTACTTAAACTTTTGTTTGTTGGTACATTAGATATTTGGGGTCATGACCAAGATGGATCCACTAGACCTAACTAAGGGGTCTCTTACCATAATAATATCACTAGACAGGGTTACAAAGTTTATAGTCAATCAACACTATGCAATAACCCTAGCTAGGTCTTATGTTTTCATATTTAGTAGATACATGCAAAGTAAAGTAAAATCTAATCTGGTACTCACCAAGGCTTGTGGCACAATGTGGGGTATTAAAAATAAAAAATAAACATGGATATAAGATCTAAACTCAAGTCAATGTATAGGAAATCCTAATGCATGTGAGAAAATTATAAATGCTATTATATCTACTTTGACAAAGGAGGAACAAATTTATGAATACCTATCTTTGAAGACAAACCCACTGAGTCTCAATCTCTCCTTTGGCCAAGGTGCTTCATAAGAGGTTATTGTGGTATGTAAATATAACAAGGATAAGTCAGCTCTAAGATACACAACTTCTCTATGTATCCAAAATAATTCTTCATAAGACATGACTTGTATCTCCAAATAAATTATTTCAACCCTAATGAATGCTCCCATAGTAGAGTGGTGGATAAGTAGATGTGAAATATAATTTTATTCTTCTTCTCTTACTATAAATGATAGAAATGGATGTGTATATGTATAAACCTAAAATTTTATGAAAGTTTAGCCAACATGGTCAACCCAATTTGAATTTGTATCATTAATTGATAAAAATAAGTTAGGTCCTAGTTTAGGTCAGCCAATGATGACCTACAACCATAATGTGCAAATATCAAAAATAATATAGGACCAGCCCAGGTTGACAATGTATATTAAATGTCAAAAATAGTTTTAGGCTTAGGTAGAGGCTAAGTAAGGTAGTGAATTACTTGGAGGAGTGTGTAATAGAGGAGTCAAAGGTTTGGGAAGCGTATAGGAGAAGTTTGTGTAGATAACAATTGGTCGTAGAGGGGAAAACAATCCTATGAAACACCAATTGTCTACCCACCCCTTTCTTAGTGCACCCTTTAAGGTATGCATTTAAATATATTGAAACTCGATGGTTTCTTGCAAGATAAAAAGTATCAATAATTGATAAAGTTTGAAAATATTATGTATATATAGTTAGGAGATCCCTAGATGCTCTAACACAAATAATTGAGACACCTACAAATGAAGCCCTTCATTATTTTATGTTTATTGATAAAATGATTCAATATTTTCTTGATTCAAATCAAGGTTAAGCTTAAGTCCATCTTGTATCTTCCCATATTCATATTCCATCATCATCTCATGTTTCATCTCCATCCTTTCATGTTCCTTCATCACCACATCTTCCATATCCTCCTCATTTGTTGTCTTCTCCTCATTTTCCTCCATATCATCCTCATCTTCCTCCACCTCTTCCTACTTATTCACCTATCAATTATTCTTATCCTCTTATTAAACCTTCCACATCCCATGGTACCCAAATGGTTTCTTCTTTGAGTGGTTCATTTTTTGTTTGGGATCATCAATTGGTCAATAAGAATGAAGAAGGTCACAATGATAATTTCATACCTTTATTTTGATATGGTTCCAAATGTCTTATAAGGCATTTTTTAAATAAATACAAAATTACCTTCAAGCTAATATTTAATTCCTGAAAAGAACAATTTTTAGAGATATCACAACTTGTAATGGAAAAAAAAAAGATAACCATGGCCAATTATAGCCTAAGTAGGGTTTCTCTTTTATATCCAACCTAAAAAAGTGATATTCATATCTTCCAATAATCTTTTTCTAAGATGATAAAAAGGTCAAAAGATGGAAATCAAATATAATATAAACTTAAAGACTAGGTACACGCTTTTAATGTATATCATTTTTTTCTTGAGTCAAAATGACTCCCTCTGGATTATATCCTTGAATCTACCCCTATATATGACATGTAAAATAAATTCATTTTGAATATTCATAAGTATAACATTCATGGGTAATTCATGGAGACTTTGGTATAACAACTTATTTATTGACTGAAATTCATTGATGAAATCAAAAACATTTATAGACTTCTAAGATACATACTAATTTAAGATCACTAAAGAAATGAAAATGATGAAGAAAGAAGTGGGACTTTGGAGGAGCATAAATAAATATTTGAGATACATGGCCCATATAGATGATAAATTCATCATATTTGAAAAAATATTCAACCAAGTAGATGACAACTTCTCATTCATATAGCTACAAAGTGTGGAGGGTAAAATAAATGTTCTTAAATATGCTCTAATATATTTATAGAAACAAATTAAATTTTTTGATGATCTCAAATTCCAAATTAGTGTTAATGTATGGGTCATTCACCAGAAGAGGTTGAAAGAGGGGATATGGGACATTATACATCCATATAAATTAAATAAAATTTTCAAAATATTGTCAAAGAACATCTATTTGGCATAGACACTTTCAATCTAGAGGCCATGAAAAATCCAAGTGGCATCCACACTACTCTTATTGAATCTAATAAGAATCTACTAGGATTCTTCAAAAGTAATAAAGAAATGATTGATGTAATAGAGCATTCTTTGACACATATATCAAAAAAAATCTTTTTCAATTAATAAGGATAGATAAAGTGGTACATAAATTAAGAGCATATAAACTAATATAATCACAAGTTGAAGAACATGGCCAAGTTATAGAAATTAATCAAATAACCTCTCATCTTGACAAATATTCTCTTTGGTCAAGCTAATTAATGTTCTCTCTCTAATAATTTTATTTCTATATTATAATTTTTCATAATGTCATTATAACTTAAAAGTCCATATGTTTCACTTTTAGTGTGCATAAAGTGGAAATGTAATAATTTTAAATAGAACACTTACCACATAAGGTGGTTATGAGGTGGTTACAAGCTCTTGTTATAAATTATAATTATGTTCACTGTAAAATTATTTTTTGATAATAAGATAATTTTGGTAAAAACAAAGATAAAAATAAGCTTTGTATGTTTACAAGAATCAATAAAATATAATTTAACAAGAAATTTTGCCTCTTATTTTCTTGGTGAATGAACATTATTCCTAAGTATTATAACTTATTTAATTCTTTTTATTTTTTTATATTGAATGCATTTAGTTAAAATTTTGATGTTTTAGTTATTATTCACATGATAAGGTGATTGAAATCTGATTTTTTTCAATCACTTGTGTTCTCCCCATTAATTTTTTCTTTCCCTCTTTATTACTTCCTCTCATTTACTTCGTATTATATTCATTTCTGATTGCAATAAAATCCTTCTAATTTTTTTTTGATATATTTATTATACATATCTATTTATTTCATATTTATAGTTTTCAATAAAGGTAAGCCTCTTATAATAATAGAGGAGGCACTTTTTACTCTTCACTATTTTCAGAGTCTCCACATTATGTACCTTTTGCAAACTATTCTTCCAATAGTAATATAGTGAAAATTTTGTTACAGGACCAAAAAACTATTATTGTAAGGCTCAGGTGAGACAAATTGAGGTTCAATTAGATGGAATAGGTGTAGGTGTTAGATGAGTAGGAGGAGTAAGTGTACGTGTAACACCCATAGCACCACTTATGTAATCACCAATTGTAACACAAATGGCACCGATAGGTGGAGAAAAAGGTACTAAATAGGTTCTATTGGCATAGTTGACATTGGTGCATGACACACAAGTGAAAACCTTGGTTTGGTTGGTTGTGTATGAGGATCATGAGAACAAAGAGAAAGTGGATAGTGGAATATATATATGTGTGTGTGTGTGTGTGTGTGTGTGTGTGTGTGTGTGTGTGTGATGTGGCTAAGAGTATTAGGGCTATAAATAGGGATAAGATAGAAGACTCAAGTTTAGAGTTGAGTAATATCCACCTCATGGAAGGTGAAAAATGATATATGTATGAAAATGTGACCCATATTTTGATGCATATGAAAAACTATGTTTCAGTACACATACACAATATTTCCTTTTTGTTTTATATGTGTACACATGTATGTTTTTTATTTAAAAAGTTATTCATTTATTTCTATATATTATTTGAAAAGACATGTATGATTTAATATAAAATATTCCGAGTAGAATGTAAATGTTGGAGAATTAATACTATTTGGGTCCTTTAGGCTAGTTTAAGTTTATCCTAAATCTTGTTTATATGTGAATTTATTATATAAATAAATGCACTTTATCTTAGAATTATGAGGTGTCTCTCACCTCTCTTGTCCACTTGTATTTGGGAGTTACTTTTATAAGTAACTACTACCCATATATGTCACACTTTCCCCCATTCTATTTGAGAATAGGATGTTTGGTACACACCAAGGTGGCCTTGTAAGGTCATAATGAGATCCTAATAAGGTCATAATGAAATCCTAATAACACCCTCACCATTCCACTTGATATATTTAAAGATACCTCTCCTGCTATCTTATACAACAATCTTGATGCATAATCTTGCTCTTGCATTTTTGTAATGCTCTTTTGGATTAAGACCATTATTTTCTTTCTCTCGTAGCTTCTACTTTCTATGTACTTAGAGTTTAATTATTAACAAGGATTCTAATAGATTATGGGGTTTTATCCATTTGATAGTTTTCTCACTTGTCAAGTCTCATCTCAATCTCATGAATTATTTCACTCTTTGAGGTAAATTGATTTTTTTTTAATTGTATTCAATATTAATCTCTCACGATCTTAGTAATAAATATATTATGATATCAGAGCCAAGTTAATTCTAACATTGAATTTTGAAAATGTGTGAATGTTCAAAGGTGAAAAATAAGTATTTTTTTTCTCTTTTGAATTTTCTTTTTGTTCTCTTAAACTCATCATACTATTAATTTTATCTTCTTGTTTACATGCATTTAATATTTTTTGGCTTTTTGAATGCATAAGCCAACATATTATTTTTTTAAAGACTTAGACTGATAATGGAATGTTAATGGTTTCTTGAGACCTCTTTTTGCAGATAAGAATTCATTTTAGCCTGCATAAGGTGTTTTGAACTATATCTTTATGTTGATTTCCTTATATTCAATCATTTTTGAAAATTTAAATGCATTATATTGTGTGTGTATTTGGCATTTTACTTAAATGTTATTGCTTTATTGTGATTTTTTTTGTGTACCATTTATGATTCAAATCTTGCTTCAATTGTAGCATTTCATCTTTAACTACAACATTTCATTTTAATTTTTTTTTCCATGAGCAATTTTTAGCACTTGTATTTATTATTTCTCATAGCTTTGGTGTTTTATCTAGCTCTAAATCTCATTCCTGCATGCTAAACAAACTTATATGTGCTTTCACAGTTTATTCCAATTGTTGTTGCATGACAATTTTATCTTGATCATGTTTAGTCTTGATGTTTATCTATAAGTGCCATTTCCCCTTTATTCTGCTCAGTAATTAGATTATGATTTAAACTAAGTGATAACTCTATATTTATTTTATACATTTTTTCTCATTCTTAGCTCTACCATAATACCTTTACAATTATAGCTTTATATTTTTGACGTTCCATCTCCTTCCATCCTTCCTTTCATTAAAGTATTTCGCTATTTCTCAATATAGTTTTATTATTACATCCTTCCTTCCATTAAAGTGTTTTGCTATTTCTAATAGTGGAACATTGATTTGTGATGTTTCCTATTATGGTTATTGGTTGATTTCTCTATTATTAAAGCCTTATGTTATATGTCTTCTATTATCTAAGTCTTTCAAAATAATTTTTAGGTTTTCGAACACATTTTTTTTGGTCTTGTCTTTACAGTGGGTTGCATATTTTATTTCATTTATTAAATCTTCATTATGCTTTGTTTTTTTCAAATCCTTGCCAAAATGACAAGTGACGAGGTAAGCTAGTTTGATTCTACTTATTAAAGCTTTTCTAAACTTTAAATCGAATTCGTTGTATGAGATCTTCAATTTAATTCGTTGGTTTTTAAAACCCTTTACTTAATCTCATTTTATTATTGTGTTTTTCTAAGCTTTAAATCGAAAGCTTTAATTTTTTTTTTAAAAAAAATTCACTATGTTTTTAAATAGCACTTTTAGGGCTATAAAAATTATTTAATTTTGCTAATTAACACTTTTATAATTTAAGCATTTAATTTAAATTTAAAATCCTATTTTTATAGTGTTAAATTAACACTTTTATAATTATTATGAGTTTTATTTTATTTGGTAAAATTGTCATATTTGTTAAAATAATTGTTTTAGTTATTTAGATTTTTCCTATCGAACCCATTTTTTGCAATGGTGTGATTTGGAAAGAAAAATTAGGTTTTGATTAATGTTTTTAAGCAATTTATTTAAAAATATAATGAAATTGTTACACTTAAACATCAATTTAATATACCAATCAAACCATTTTTATTTTTCAAAATTTGTACAATGAGAAACTATAAGAAATGCAAGTTTTAGCTGACACTCTAATTGCTCAATTTAAAATGACCCCAACTCCCTAGATAACCCCTTGAAAACCTCATTTTGTGACCTTTACTTAATAAAAAAGTTAAACATATTTGAATGAATCCTTAGTTCCTCAAATTGCTAATATTTACATTGGTAGAATTACTCTTATTATCTCCTATAATGGATCCATCGATCCCAATTTGGAAATAAAAACATTTAAAAAACTCTATAATGATATAATTAAACTTTGCACCTTTTCTACTACCAAGATATTAGTCAAAGACTCAAATAATGATGTCTTAGAATGATACAACTAATTTAAGTCTAGATTTGTTATTACCTTAGAATACTTATTTAATGCATGGGTCTAAGAGTTTCAATCTAGTCACCTACCTAAAAATATTCTATAAAAAAATATAAATTTCAAACAAGTGAAACATGAGACTACCTAAGATTTCATTAAACATTGGAAATCCTTAATTAACAAATCTAAGAATAATATGATGGGAGACAACCTCATCCACCTCTTTACTACCAAATTATACACTAGATTTAAATACATTATTATTTATTTCATTCCTAAATCTTTGGATGAAGCTTTGAACTAAGCTAAATAACATGACCATTCTCTAAATACAATTCAAGTCTCCCCAATTGAAACAAGGAACTCAAGTGTTTACGAGACTTAAGAATAAGCATGTTATAGATGATATTGTTTATGATACTTATGAATCTAAGAGAACCATCCATGCTATTATTCCATGAGGCTCTAATGAATTTAATCTCTCTAAACCCATAGCAATAAGTCCCTTCCATCCTCATAATTCTTCATCACATAATCATAATCATGATGCTCACCACCATATCACTCTTGATGATATTAGGAGATGCCTTCCTATACCTTCACTTAGAGATGATAATGCTTCATATCATAAAACTCTTTGATCTGATCCCAAAAATATTTTTTGGTACCATGATAATTGGGGTCATTCTCAAGAAACTTTCAATCAAAATAAACTTATAACATTTTAATTTCTCTTTGGTCATAACATTGATCATAAAGCAATGATAAGGTAACACCACCAAACTTTTTATAAGTTTAATAAATTTCATGAGATTAAATTCAATCATGATGCATTTAAATAGGATCATAATCACCTTGATATTTACATCAACCCTCTTACTAATCACTTTCAAAATAATTCACCTAATAATCAACCTTAAACTCTTTCTAAACTAGCTAATAATATTATAGAAACCACAATTAACCCTCATTATTATAAGGATTGGGAAAATTTGGTGAAAATGAACAACATGAAGTATGTTTTCTCATATATTAATCATCATAATCTTAGGTCAAACAAACATCCTCCACCATCCTCCACCTTATAGTATTGTTTAGGAATATCCTCCACATCAATCTTAAATTGTTGTATCTCATTAATTATTAACTTATGTCCATCTTAACTTGATGTGTTTTTCTATTGATCCAATTGCATCAAAAAACTTGATATAGTTACCTATGTTCACACCTATATCATCCAACCTAATATGATTTCTCATTAAATTAACTATATCAACCAACTTGATATAATCTTATTTACCCAATTTTAATCTAACTATATCGACCATTCCAATACAGTGTATTTTTGTGCCCAATTATATTGTTATTATATCAACCAACATGATACAATATATTTTATGACTATTTTTGTTTCTTCTATATCAAAAAACCTTATACATTTTATTTCTGCTAATTTTAGACATCCAATTCCTAACACTATTTATGTTTAAATTATTAATCTTACTCAATTTGCACTCAAATACATAATTTAGGTCAAAATCATTAAAAATGCAATAAATGGTTCGAGCTTGTTATAGGGTTGCATTTATATATGCTTCAAACTTGTGAAAAATAGTACTGGAAATGAAAAATTGAAATGAGAGAAGGTAAGAATAAACCTTGGTGGTTATGAAGATGCTTAGTTTACAAAATTTTATGTTATCTTGTTTAAGTAATGATTTAAATATTTTATGAATAGAGTCGACTAGTTTAATAGAGTTTGTAAAACCTATGTGCTAAAAAATAATTTATGAATTGAGTTGACTAGCTCGACTATATCTAGAAATTTGTATACCAAAAAATAATAACTATGAATAGAGTCAACTAGACCGACTATGTATGCAATCATATAACTAAATAAGAATACTATGTTGAGTTAATCGATCTAGTCACTTGTATTTGTAAAATAATTGCATAGACAAAATAAAATTGTTTTAGAGTGACTATGTGTTAAACTTACACACATATTATTATAACTATACTTACAAGTTTGATACAATATTACAAAAATAAAAATATATAATATCATGATAAAATGAATACATGAAATAAAACCTACAAGAGTTTGATTCATGTCGAGTTCACTAGAATGTATACAAAGAAAAATGTGACTGACCTATTAATCAATCTTAGCTCGAAGAATATAAAGCCTAATTACACTTTCATTTGTTGGTACATTGGATATTTAGGGTCAAGACTAAGATGGATCTACTAGACCTAACTAAGGGGTCTTTTACCACAATAATATCACTAGAGAGGGTTCCAAAGCCTTTAGTTAAGCAAAACTATGCAATAATCATAGCTAGGTCATATGTTTTCATATTGACTAAGTACATGCAAAGTAAATTAAAGTCTAATCTAGTGCTCACCAAATTTTGTGTCATAAAGTGGGGATAATAAAAATAAAAATTAAACATGCATATAAGATCTATACTCAAGTCAATGTATAAGGAATCATAATGCATGGGAGAGAATTACAAATTCTAATATATTTACTTTGACAAATGAGGAACAAATTTATGAATACTTACCTTTGAAGATTAACTCACTGATCCTCAATATCTCCCTTGGCCAAGGTGCTTCAAAAGAGGTTGTTGTGGTATGTAAAGATAACAAAGATAAGTCAACTCTAGGATACAAAACTTCTCTATGTACCCAAAATACTTCTCCACAAGACATGATTAATATGTTCAAAGAAAGTATTCCCTAAGCAATGATCCTCAATTAGAATGGTGGATAAGCAAATGTGAAAAATAATATTCTTCTTCTTTTCTTCCTCTAAATGATGGAATGGATGTGTATATATAGTTGAATCTAACCCTAAACCTTTTTAAAAGTTTAGCTTAAATGGTTGGCCTAATTTGAATCTGTATTTTTAATTGATAAAAATAAGTTAGGTCTTGGTCTAGCTCAGCCAAGGCTAACCTAAACCCATAACATGCAAATATTAAAAATAATATAGGTTTGACCCATTTTGATGGTGTATGGTAAATGTCAAAAAGGGTTTTAGGCTTAGGTATGGGATAATTAAGGTGGTGAATTATTTGGAGGAGTGTGTAAGAGAGGAATCAAATCTTTAAGAAGCATATAGGAGAATGTTGTGTAGATAACAAGTGGTGGTAGAGGGAACAATAATCCTATAAAGCACCATAGGTCTACCCACCCCTTTCTCTATGCACCTTTTAAGGTGTACACTTAGAGAGATTGAGACTCGATGGGTTCCTATAAGAGAAAAAACATCAGTAATTGATAAAGTTTTAAAATATTATGTGTATACAATTAGAAGATCTTTAGATTCTCTAACACAAATAATTGAGACACCTACAGATGAAGCCCTTGATTCCTTTGTGTTTATTGACAAAATGATTCAATATTTTCTTAATTTAGATCAAGGTTAAGCTTAAGTCCATCTTTATCTTCCCTTGTTCATATCCCTTCATAATCTCATGTTCCATCTTCATCCCTTCATGTTCCTTCACCACCACATCTTCCATATCCTCCTCATTTGTTGTCTCATCCTCATTTTACTCCATATCATCCTCATCTTCCTCCACATATTCCTACTTATGCACCTCTTAATTATTCTTATCCTATTATGGATCCTTACACAACCCATGGTACCCAGATGGTTTCTTCTTTGAGTGGCTCACTTTTTGTTTGAGATCTTCAATTGGTCAGTAAGAAGAAGGCTACAATTAGAGTTTCAAATATTTATTTTGATATAGTGCCAAAGGTGATATAGGACCATTTTCTAAATAAATACAAAATCACCTTCAAGATAATATTTGATCCCTTAGGAGAATAAGTTTTAGAGATAGCACAAACTATAGTGGAAAAAAAAAGATAACCATGACCAATTATAGCCTAAGTAGGGTTACTCTTTTAGATTCAACCCAAAAAATTTATATTCATATATTCCAATAATATTTTTCTAGGATGATAAAGAGGTGAGAGGATGGAAATAAAATGAAATAAAAACTTGAAGACTAGGTACACACACTTTTAACGTATATCAATTTTTTCCTGAGACAAAATGACATCCCTTTGAATTATATCCTTGAATCCACCCCTATTTATGACATCTAAAATAAATCCATTGTGAATATTTATAAGTATAATATTCATGGGAAAGTCATGGAGACTTTGGTTGAACAACTTCTCATTGATTAATTGAAATTCATTGATAAAATCAAAAACATTTATAGATGTCAATATACATACTAATTCAAGATCACTACAGAAATGAAAACAATGAAGAAAGAAGTGGGGTTTTGGAGGATCATAACTAAATATTTGAGAGACATGGACCATATAGATGATAAATTCATCATATTTGAAAAAATATTCAACCAAGTAGATGACAACTTATCATTCATATATCTACAAAGTGTGGAGTGTAAAATAAATGTTCTTAAATATGCTATAATGGATTTATGAAATTAAATTAAAATTTGTGGTGATCTCAAATCCAAACTTAGTGTTAATGTATGGGTCATTCATTGGAAGATGCTTAAAGATGGGATACTGAACCTTATACATCCACATAAATTAAATAAGAATTTAAAAATATTGTCAAAGAATATCTATTTTGTATAGACACTTTTAATCTAGAGGCTATGAAAAATTTAAGTGGCATTCACACTACTTTCATTGAATCCAATAAGAATCTATTAGGATTCTTCAAGAATATTAAGGAAATGATTGAAGTAATGGAGCATTATTTGACACATATATAAAAAAAATATCATTTCCAATTAGTAAAGATAACTAAAGTGGTACATAAATTAAGAAAGTACAAATTGAAATAATCACAATCTGAAGAACATAGCCAAGTTACAACAGTTATTCAAATAACCTCTCAAATTGACAAATATTCTCTTTAATCAAGCCTATTAATATTCTCTCTTTAATAATTTTATTTATCTATTATAATTTTTCATAATGTCATTATAACTTAAAAGTCCATATGTTTCACTTTTAGTGTGCATAAAGTGGAAAAGTAAAATTCCAAATAGAACACTTACCATACCATAGAAGGTGGTTATGAGGTAGTTACAAACTCTTGTTATAAAAAATAGTTGTGTTCATTGTAAAATTATTTTTTGATAATAAGACAACTTTGATATTAAAAAAGACAAAAATAAGCTTTGTATCATTACAAGAATCAATAAAAGAGAATTCAACAAGAATTTATGCCTCTTGTTTTCTTGGTGAATGAGCATTATTCTTAAGCATTGTAACTTATTTGATTCTTTTTATTTCTTTATATTGAATGCATTTCGTTAAAATTTTGATTTTTTAGTTATTATTCACATGATAAGGTGATTGGAACCTTATTTTTTACAATCATTCATGTTCTCACCAATCATTTTCCCTTTCCCTCTCCATTCCTTCCTCTAATTTAATTCCTATTATATTCATTTTATATTGAAATAAAACCCCTTCAAAATGCAATTTTTTGATGTATTTATTATACATATATTTGTATTTCATTTTTAAATTTTTCAATAAAGGTAAGCCTCCTCTAATAATAGAGGAGGCACTTTTCACCCTTCACTATTGTCAGAGTCTCCACATTATGTACCTTGGGCAAACTATTCCAAAAGACATGTAAGGCTCAGGTGAGATAAATTGAGGTTCAATTAGATGGACTAGGTGTAGGTGTTGGAGGAGTAGGAGTAAGAGTAGGAGTAAGTGTAGGTGTAACACCCATGGAACCACCTATGTAATCACCAATGGTAACACAAATGGCACGAATAAGTGGAGAAAAAGGTACTAAATAGGTTTTATTAGCATAGTTGATAGTGGTGCAAGACACACAGGTGAAAACCTTGGTTTGGTGGTAGTGTATGAAGATCATAAGCACATAGAGAAAATGTATACTAGAAGAGATATATAAGTGGATTATGATGTGGCTAAGAGTATTAGGGCTATAAGTAGGGATATGATTAGAAGACTCAAGTTCAAAGATGAGCAATATCCACCTCATAGAAGGTGAAAATGATATATGTATGGATATGTGACCCGTATTTTGATGCATATGAAAAACTATGTTTCAATACACACACACATACAAAATTTTCTTTTTGTTTTATATGTTTACATGTGTATGTATTTGATTTGAAAAAATATTCATTTATATCTATATATTATTCCAAAAGACATGTATGATGTAATGTAAAATATTCCAAGTAGAATGTAAATGTTGGACAATTAATATTATTTTGTCCTTTATGATAGTTTAGGTTTATCTTAAGTCTTGTTTATGTGTAAATTTATTATATTTATAAATACACTTTATTCTAGATTTATGAAGTGTCTCTCATCTCTCTTGTCCACTTGTGTTTGAGAGCGACTTTTAAAAGTAAATCCTCCTCCCATAAGTCACACTCCCCCCCATTCTGTTTGGGAATAGGATATGTGGCACACACCAAAGAGGCCTTGTAAAGTCATAATGAGATCCTAATAACTTCCTCACCATTCCACTTGCTATATTTAAAGATACCTCTCCTCCGATCTTCTACAACAATCTTGAGGCACAGTTTTGCTCTTGCATTTTTGTAATGCTCTTTTAGATTAAGGCCATTCTTATTTTTCTATTCTAGCTTCTACTTTCTATGTACTTGGAGTTTAATTATTTGCAAGGCTTCTCCATTTCACAGTTTTCCCACTTATCAACTCTCATCTCAATCTCATGAATTATTTCACTCTTTGAAATAAACTATTTTTTTTATTATATTCAATATTAATCTCTCGCGATCTTGGTAATAAATATATTATGATATTAGAGCCAAGTTAATTCTAACATTAAATTTTGAGAATGTGTGCATGTTCAAAGGTGGAAAATAAGTAATTTTTTGTTCTTTTGAAGTTTATTTTTGTTATCTATCTCTTAACTTCATCATACTATTAATAATATCTTGTTGTTTACATGTATATAATATTTTTTGGCTTTTTGAATACATAGGCCAACATATTATTTTCTTAAATATTTAGACTAATAATAGAGTGTTAATGGTTTTTTGAGACCTCTTTCAGCAAATAAGAAGACATTTCAGCTTGCATAAGGTGTTTTAAACTATATTTTTACGTTGATTTCCTTATATTCATTTGGTTTTGGAAATTTAAATGCATTATATTGTGTGTTTTGACATTTCACTCAGATGTTATTGCCTTATTGTGAGTAGTTTTATGTACCATTTCTGATTCAAATATGGCTTCAATCGTGGCATTTCATCTTAACTACAACATTCCATTCCAAAAATTTTTTTTCTATGAGCAATTTTTGGCACTTGTATTTATTATTCTCCTAACTTTGGTGTTTTATCTAGTTCTATGTCTCATTCATGCATGCTAAACAAACCTAAATGTGCTTTCACAATATATTCCAATTATTATTGCATGATAATTTTATCTTGATCACGTTTTATCTTGATGTTTATCTATATGTGACATTTTCTCTTTATTCTTATCAATAATTAAATTATAATTTGATCTGAATGATAGTTTTATATTTATTTTTTACATTTTTCTCATTCTTAACTCTACCATAATACCTTTGCAATTGTAGCTTTATATTTTTTTCTTGATCCATTCAATTTCCCTCTATTTAGCATTCCATCTCCCAAATACTTCATTTTTCAATGGAGTTTTATCATTGCATCTTTCCTTCCATTAAAGTGTTTCACTATTTCTCATAGTAGAACATTGATTTGTGGTGTTTCCTATTATGATTATTGGTTGATTTCTCTATTATTAAGGCCTTATATATTAAAATTATTTTATTATGTGAATTGTATCAACAACTCTTTCAAAATAATTTTTAGGTTTCCGAACCTTTTTTCATATTTTATGTCATTTATTAAATCTTCTTTATGCTTTGTTTTTATCAAAATGACAAAGTGATGAAGTGAGTTAGTTTGATTCTACTTATTAAAGTCTTTCGTGAGAAATACAACTTTTTTCTTGAAAAAAACACTAAATCATATAAATTCTCAAGTGGTATGAGATCTTCAATTTAATTCGTTGGTTTATTAAATCCTTCATTTAATCTCATTTTATTAATGTGTTTTTTTTTTAAGCTTTTAATCAAAAGCTTTTTTTTTTTTTTTTAAAGTCTTTTTTTCATATGTTTTTAAATAGCACTTTTTTTTCCTTAAGCTTTTAATTATTTTTTAAAAATATTTTAAAGCTTTAAAAAATATTTAATTCTACTAATTAACACTTACATAATTAAAGGATTTAATTTAAATTTAAAATCCTATTTTTATAGTGTTAAATTAACACTTGTATTTATATTTAAATTAACATTTCTATTTATAATGTTAATTTAATTTTGCCAATTAACACTTGTGTAATTTAAATATTTAATTTAAATTTAAAATCTTATTTGTATTTTTATAGTGTTAAATTAACATTTGTATAATTATCATGAGTTTTATCTTGTTTGGTAAGATTGACATTTTTGTTAAAATAATTTTTTTATTTATTTAAATTTTCTTGGTTTGGAAAGAAAACTTAAGTCTTGATTAATGTTTTTAAATAATTTTTGTAAAAAGATAATGAAATTGTCATGTTTAAATATCAACTCGAATGTATCAATCAAATTATTTTTATTTTTCAAAATTTGCAACTAAGTGAAATGCAAATTTTAGTTGACTCTCTAACTGCTCATATTGCACTTTTTAAAAAAATACAAACTTATAATATTGCTTCTTCATCTCTTAATGAGAGTATTGTGTCACCAAATATTATTTCTTACCTTGGTTTCAAAATAATGCAATCTATAGATTATTTTGGTAGTGGTCTTGGTAAGTACACAACTAATATTTTTGAACCTATTTTTTTAATTCTAATAAAAATTATAAAGTTCTTGGTTTTATTGATTCAATTGCTTCTAATGCAAATTTGACATAATGTTGTTCTCTACATCAAAGGACATATAATTCAATTCTTTTTTATTATAATGCTTCTAATGATCATATTTTGGTTTAAAATGATAAATCTTGTGTATATTTTATATAAAAAGGGCATCACATTTATAAATATTGGAAATTGCATCTATGAAAATCTTATGATAAATCCACTCATGAGACTTTACATTGAACTAGAAAATGATTAAATATCCTACTTATAGTATAAAAATAATTTGGATTCTTAAAAATAATGAAACTTTTAAAGACTTTCATATGTCTTCTTGTGATAATTTTTCTATTAGTTCATGTCAAATATATTTTGCAAGTGACACATCTTCGTTGTCTCTGTTTTGATAAACTCAAACTTATTATGCATTCCTTGCTTTTTGTTACAAAGGAAATATGCTTTTATTAGAACTTGTTTTTGACTAACTTTTCTTTTGTGTAGGATTTCACACCTTATTATAGAAGTTGTCTTTAGCTCAACTTGTATTTATTAGATCTATTTTAAGTACATTATTTGTATGTAGATATTTTTATAGCATATTGGTTATTTAAATTGAAAGATTGGTATTAGCTTATTTTTTGCAAGGTTTAGTGGATCATTTCTCCTTATTTTTGGTATTTGTTTCATTATGGATTGACCACCTTGTCCAAAGAGGATTCTTGGTGATTGTTGATTATCACACCTTCATTTTTATGACTTTTGGTGTCACCTTCTCTTATTTCTCTCTCAAACTATTGTAATTCATCTTGAAAAAAAAATCCATTAAGGGGAAGTATTATATAATGTCAACTCCCTTCCTTTTTTGTAAAAAGTTTTCTCCATTTTTGTAACCCCAAGTTAAGATTAAATGTGAGTATTGGATAATTAATTTTATTTGGATCATTTAGACTAGTTTAAGTTTATCCTAAGTCTTATTTATTTATGCATTTATGATATTTATAAATGTATTTTATCCTAATTTTATGAGATGGCCCTCACCTCTCTTTTTCACTTGTTGGATTTAATATTTACTTGCACAATTAACTCCTCCCCTCACATGTCATACACTCCCATCCCCCTCACCCTCGCGCTCTCTTTTGGAATATGACATATGGCACACACTAAGGATAAATTATAAGGTCATGATAATATTATATTAACTCACTCACCTATTTTATTGATCTATTTAAAGATCCCTTTCCTCTTCTCTTCTACAATAATTTTGATGCACAATATTGATCTTTCATTCTTCTAATGCTCTTTTTGTTTAAGGCCATTATTCTCTCTCCTAGATTCTACTCGATATGTACTTGTAGTTGAATTATTTTTAAGGATTATAATATATTTTGTGGTTTTTCTCTATTCAACAGTTTCCCCAATAGTCAAATCTCATCTCAATCTCATGACTTTTGTACTCTTTGAGGTAAACTACATTCACTTATTGTATTTAGCATTAATCTCTCAAGATCTTGAAAATAAATTTATTAGTAAATATATCATGTAAATGTAATAATATATGAGTACCAAGTTCCTATCTCACAATAAAATATATGTTTACATTGAGTTTCTTAGTAAATAGGATAATACACTAATCAATGATATGTGTAAAAGTAGATGTATTGAAACAGATAGTACATGGATACATAATCGATGTATTATTAATAAAAATAGTACATTATTCCATCAAATCATAATTTTTTTGATCAAAATATTTTATACAATTATATGTTTCATTGATATAAAAATTATTTATAAATGTAATAATAATTAGATTTTTAGGTTCACTCATTTTGCTAATAATATAACCAGTGATAAAATTTTGTTTAAAAACTTAATTTATATTTGAAATATAATCAATATGCTTTGGTTTGTTCTAAATATTTCATTAATTTTTATAAATTTTATTTAATTTAAATTTTATAACCTTTAAATTTAAAAGATATATGATATTTTATATCATCAAGTGTTACATTCATCATTTGTAATAATGAGATCTTAATATAACATTTTATTACATTAAGGCTAGGAAAACATATAAAAATGTATATTATGTTTTTGGAATGACACATATACACACAAAATTTAATATATCCCAATGTTACATGTTCAATCAAAACAAGTTATACTTGAGTTAAAATTTCCATATCATAAATAAGTGTCATGAGAAAAGGAAGGTCATGCATATTTAATTGAGCTTTATGATATAACATAATTCCTGTATTTATTTTTATATTATATAAAATAATTAATAACTAAATATTATTCATTTAAATAATGACTCAATATATGATAATTGGGAAGTGAGATTGGAACATTATCATATGTAGGTGCTTTTACTTTACTAGTATGATTTTATAATTATGGTTTTTTTTAGATATGTCAAGTTCAAAAATATCATGATCTACATAAGATTGAAGCTATTTCTTATGGAAAATCATATATTAGTTTTATGTCCATTAATTTTATGATAATTTAAAAACATGCTTTCATTATAATCTCTTTTTTGGGTAAATGTACAAATCATGATGTCTAATGAATAGTAACATAATCAATTGCATATGAAGTTTTTTTTTTAATATTCTAATTTAATCTTCAAATAATGTTATTTATTTTTGAGATCCATCAAAATAAATGGTATGATATATTTTTAATGTTTATCTCTTATTATATATTGGTATAAATATATGGTTGGTAAGCATATAACAATCATTTAGATTTGGAGAAGTATGAATAGTAGAATAATTTAATGCACAAGTCTTATGTGATAGAATATTATTTTCCTTTACTGCTAAAATCACATAATAAATACAATAAATCATGGATAATTATTTCAAGTTATTTGGTATCTAAATTAAGTTAAAATTACATTATTAAATAAATATTACTATTATAGATTTGATGGTTGATAGATTAGAGAGCATTTGAATTTAAGAATGTAGCATTTGAATTTAAGAATGTAGATTTTAAATCTCTCATTTGGACCTAGTTAAATATAAAACATATAATTAAATGTATCACGAGGTCCACTATTTGTGATGAATCAATATAACAAATCATCATGTAACATGAAATACATATACATGGATTGATTAGGAAACTCTTGAAACCAATATAAGGTATCACCAACTAAGTGAATAAGAAAAAGGTTAAGAAATAATGTACTTCAATGAACATAGTTTATGATAGAATAAGAAAAGGACTTATGATGTACATAAGGATATACATGTTCATAAGTTAAAAGGAAATGTAGGAATCAAAAAACCATGATGAGGAAGATTATTTATCACACAATAAGGAATAGGATTAGAAGGTATAACATTAGACTCAAGAAAAACATGCAACAACTAAAAAATGAGAGATAAATTATCTGTTTGTATTTTCAATTCACCTATGGCATGCATCATGGTCACTATCTTATGAATAGGAAAAATAGAAATTCTAAGAGGTTAATTCAATGGACATAATGTATTATCAATATAAAACATGGGTACATTATGAGAGGTAGAAATATAAGGTGAACAATCATTAATATGTATAAAAGAATCATCAATCATGCAAGAGGAATGTGCATTCACTACTTATTTTACCATTTTAGAAAATTTAACAAAGCAAGAAGAATTTTGCATAAATTTTTTACTAAGATTTTGAAGAATACCATCACTATGTTTTTCATCATATGTAAAATCATAATTTGAACCATTGAAAGCATGTATATTTTATTTCAAGCAAGATTTATCATACACATTGTAAGATTACATGTTTCCATTATAAACCATGAAGTAACCTAAGAAAGGGCACAAGCTATGAAATAAGAAATAAGAATCCCTAAAGATTAAAGAAAAAAACAAAGCCCTAAAATCAGAGTTGAAACAAGCAAAACAACAAACTCTAAGGGAACAAGAGAATCAAACCCTAAGTTGGGTGATAAAAAATATAAGGGCTCACAAAAATATTTTACAAAATAGTAATTGAATAGTAAAAATACTAGACATAATAAAGTAGGATATATAGATAAACACATAAATAAAGAGTAAATTCATATCTACTTTGGTTTTGACTATGCCTAAAAGGTTATTGAGTTGTGTAGATTGAAATCTATAAATCAAGCTATTTTGTATGTATACAACTAGAATCAATCACTCCCAATTATGGTTAACCACATTTGTATGAGAAATAAATAAATGTTTATAATAATTATGGTATATATACACACTTGATATTTTACATATTTATCAATTTAGCAATGATTTATCTTGCATGACTCATTGGTGCATAAATCTTATTGAATGAACATTCTAAGGATAAAACTAAGAAAGGGGTGGTATCACCTTATAGTAATTTCAAAATTATTTTTTGCATACTATTTTTTCATACCTTCATTAATTCAAGATAATATATTTAAATGGGTGTTAGTTGACTCAGAACTATATCAACTAGGTGAATATAATGCAAAAGATAGAGGTAGAATAAAAAATGTATCGGTGAGGATGATACAACACAAGAATAAATAGGCAATAAAAAAATTATATCATTTAGTATCATAAAATAACAATACATGTTAGATATAAAAATTAGACATAATGAGATGGATCTAAGGAATATTAAAATAGATTCAAAAGAGGTTAGACTAATAGATACCATCAGCTTAAACTCTCATTTTTTTCTAGGTTTGGAGCCATATATATATGGGTCATAGTTATATTTCCTAACACACACAACAAATGTCTTCTCTACGTGCACCCAAAATAATAACCTTAAGTAATAGAATGAAGAGTTAAATTCTAAAGTCTTATTTTTGGAGACCAAGCCTTACACAAGGTCTTTGATGCTCAATAGGAAGAGTTTAACTAGGGAGGTGTACCATAGTCTTTAGAGTTCCCAATTGATTAAATCTATGTCTTCATCAAAGATATGATATTTTTATAGTCCATAAAATAATAAATAATCTTCTATAAAAATTATGTCAAGTTTTGAATCTTGACGTGTTTTGAATCCACTTCTGTGATCCTTCATTAGTGAAACTATGTCTTCATCCTTTCCATTTGAGGTATTCACATACAACATCTCTTGAAAAGTGCCACTATATCCAAGGGAGATATTTATGTGTCAAAAATTCAATCTAAAGCTAATTATCTATATCCTTAATCTCTTTCCTTTATTTACTTATTAGATAGATCTAATTTTCTTATTGTTAAATAGTTGCATGTATGTTTTTTTATTTCTTAATTTTTACTTATATAGAATAGTTTCGTATAGTAAAGTGTGCTTAGGAATTCCATTACCACTCTAGGCTACAAAAATTACACTTATGGTGTGTCATTATGGAATTTATATCTTTTTTTATTTAGTATTTACTATATTGGATCAAGGTTACCCTTATTTGTCAGTTCTTTGCATGTGGTTTGATTATTATATCATTACTACCCCTTTGATTGCCATTTATATATCATTAATTTTCCTTGGGACCTAGTTAGAACCATAACTCATAGCTTATGCATATATTTAGAACACTATGCCCCTTGATATTGAGTGTGTATTTCCCTCTACTATTTTTATAGCCATCTTTAGTATTTTTGTTATACCTTTCAGGTGTAGGCAGGGTCTATGTTATGATCTCTTGTTTACATCCTAGCCTAAAAATACATTCTGGTGAGCCCAAGACGAAACCTATCTAGTTGTTAGTTGTATTTTATTAATGCTTTCATATATATATTTTTAAAGATTCTTATTTGAAAAGTATCTATTTTAAAACCTATTTTTTATCCCTCTATTTTTTATTTTATTTTTCCAAGTCTTTCTAGATGCACTTAGTTGTTTCCAAGATGGAATACCTTTTTCAAGAATACCCTAAAAAATCCAACTAGGATTTTAAATTATGTTATGCCAACAATACTAATTATATGGAGTTAAACAACACCCATAAGTATTATAAATTTAACCCTTGCAATTTTTTTCTTAAGATCATCCTATTAATGACTGTAATATGGATTCTACTATATTGAAATTATATGAACCGTATAATAATATTAAAAACCCTAGGAAAACCTAATTACTTGAAGCCCACAAATCTGAGGGTGAAGAGGAATGTGACCTAGAGTATAATTATGAAATTAAAATATCTTTATAAGAGCATCCTAGGCATGGGGAAAGGAACCTATGTTTTTTTTATAAAATCATAATACAACCTTTCACATAATTTCCTCCTTCCCCTCTCCCTTATACATCCACAATTATTAGTTTGTCATCTGGAATAGGTCTTAAATTTAGTGATACTACTCAATGTGCTCATATTAACTCTAAAATTAATGCCATATCTAGTGTATCTTGATAAACTAGTCAATCCTCTACTTTAAAACGGAATACACATGACCCTAACCAAGTAATATTACAAATCAGAAACTAATTGGATACCATGAAAGATTCCAATAATACTAAAATGTTGTAAATGCACAACCAACTTATAAAAATTTAATCTAGACCTCAATAGGGTCAATAGGGAATTATACATTAAAATGACCCCAACCCCCTAGATAATCTCTTGAAAACCTCACTTTGTGACCTCTACTTAGTAAAAACATTATTAAACATATTTGAATGAACCCTTAGTGCCTTAAATTGCTAATATTTACATTAATGTAATTACTCCTATTATCTCCTATAATGGATCCATTAATCCCAATCTAGAAATAAAGGCATTTAGAAAACTTTATAATGATATAATTAAACTAGTCACCTTTTTTGCTACCACGATATTAGTCTAAGACTCAAATAATGATGTCTTAGAATGGTTAATTCTAGATATATTATTGCCTTAAAATACTTATTTAATGCATTGGTCTAAGATTTTCAATCTAGTCACCTACCTAAGAATATTCTATAAAATCATATAAATTTTAAACAAGTGAAACACAAGACTACCTAAGCTTTCATTAAACATTGGAAATCCCTAATTAACAAATCTAAGAATAATATGATGGGAGACAACCTCTTCCACCTCTTTACTACCAAATTGAATGCTAGATTTAAATACATTATTATTTATTTCACTCCTAAATCCTTGGATGAAGCCTTGGACTAAGCTAAACAACACGCCCATTCTCCTAAGATAATTCAATTCTCCAAAATCAAAAAAAAGATCTCAATTGTTTATGAAACCTAAGAATAAGCACTTTATGGATGATAGTGTCTATGATACATATAAATCTAAGATAACCATCCATGATATTATGTTATGAGGATCTAATGAAGTGAATCTCTCTAAACCCATAGTAATAAGTCCCTTCCATCCTCATAATTATTCATCACATAATCATGATGCTCACCACCATATCACTATTGATTATATGAGGTGATGCCTTCCTATACCTTCACCTAAAGATGATGATGATTCTTATCATAAAACTCTTTGGTTTGATCCCAAAAATATTTCTTGATACCATGATAATTGGGGTCATTATGAAGAAAAATTCAATCAAATTAAACTTATAGCATTTGAATTTCTCCTTGGCCATAAATTTGATCTTGAATAAATGATAAGATAACACAACCAAACTTATGATCATTTTTATAAAGTTCATGAGATTAAATTCAACCATGATGCACTTAAATAGGATATAATCACCTTGATATTTACATCAACCTTGTTCCTAATCACTTTAAAAATAATTTACTTAATAAACAACATAAAAACCTTTCTAATATAGCCAATAATATTATAGAAACCACAAATAACCCTCATTATTATAAGGATTAGGAAAATTTGGTAAAGATAAACAACATGAAGTGTGTTTTCTCATATATTAATCATCATAATATTAGGTCACATAAACATCCTCCACCTTAAAGTACTATTCAAGAATATCCTCCACATCAGTCTTAAATTATTGTATCCCATTAAATCTAACTTTTGTCCATCTCAACTTGATGTGTTTTTCTATTGATCCAATTGTATCAACAAACTTGATATAGTTACCTATGTTCATACTTGTATCATCCAACCTGATATGATTTCTCATTAACCTAACTATATTAACCAGCCTAATATAGTCTTATTTACCCAATTTTAATCTAAGTGTATTGACTATCCTCATATAGTGTATCTTTTTACCTAATTATATTTTTATTATATCAACCAACATGATACACTATATTCTATGACTAGTTTTGTTTATACTATATTATAAAACATTATACATTTTGTTTCTACTAATTTTGTGTCACTAACTATATTAGTGAGGTAAATATAGTTTCCTCAACCTACCTATACTATATATTAGTGTTTGGTCCATACGCTTTAGTTAAAAATAAGGTAAAACCATGTTAAATTTAGCTAAAATTAGATCTGATCAATTTCAAGAAATATATTTCTCCCCTATAGTCAAGTTAAACTCATTTTAACCTTAATGACTAAGATCCCATAAAAGATATTTATAGAATCCTATCTTATATTAATTTCCTTGAGCTTGTGAGGACTTCTTTGAGACATTAAAACTTCCTTATGTGGACTTTTATTGGCATGAAATTTATCAACCACCACCTTTAAGGAAAGAATCTACCTTTATTTAGCTATATGAAAGTATCATGCAACAACTAGAAGAGATTTCTATCCATGTAGATATCACAAATGATATGGCCTTATCTCTCAATTTTACTATTGCATATATGATCCTTGAAGATATATTTCCTCATGTCGATGGCCCTCCTTTGTTCATTAAATTCTAAATAAGTAATGTCTAATTCAAACAAACCTTAGTTGATGAAGGCTCTAATTATTTCATTTCCTCTTTATATTTGATCAAATCTTTATGATACTCTATTTTCAAGATTAATTTTACTTGTAGCATGTGTAAAGGATATGACCCAAGGTAAATTCTTCCCTTATGATGTTTTGGATTCCTATCATTTTATTATTGGGTATGGTTAGGTAAAATGTTATGATATTCAACTTTATAGTTTCTTATAACATATTTCTTGGTCATCCACAAACACATTGGATGAGGTCCATATCCTTTTACACATGCCAATGCATGAAGTTTATCTATATGGGTGTTATCTACAAGGTGGAAGGTGATACTAAACCTTAAATTTTAAACAATTCCAAGAACATGGTGTTTATAAAATACATACCCTTGAACATTTTATTAGTATTATATTTCTAAAATACCAAAAATTTAACTATAATGTTGATTTAGTTATAGGTTAATGTGATCCCCTGAGGTTATAGGTGACATCCCACAAAACCTATTAGATTTTAATGATGACAAGTTGAATGAGATTAACCTAAAAAATAAAAAATCAGACATCCCTCCTAGTATCATAACTCAGTTTATTTCTATTTTTTTCCTCATTGTTTAAAATTACCAATTATGAGATTTTAAATTTTTTGGTCATTCCTAATAAGCCAGTTTTTGAGAAAACTTCTACCAAGATAGTGGTTGAATCCCTCAATGTGGATCTCACCACTCTTGAAAGTGATAATGGCTATACATTAGATGACCTTTGTTTTTTTGTCCATGATAAAGAAAAAAATGCATAAATCATTCGTTATGAAGCATCCCTTAAATAATATTATGAATAATCATACCTCAACTCTATCATTAACATGATCATTATTTCTTGATCTATCCTAGATCATGATGATTTGGATGATTTAGATGTTCTTCTTAGTTGCATTTTTTTCAATCCTAATATTAATTCAAAACCTTTTTTTAGGTGTTCCATTATGTATGTCATTATCCTTCCATATGTGTTAGCTATGTCACCATGCCCACCAAAATAGATAATTTTGATTGATGCGTTAAGAAATCATCATCTAAAATAATTTTATATATTTCAGAAGACTTATGGTTATTCAAATTAGAGTTGTAGAGTGTATCAAATTTATAAGGATGATCCCCTACCATGGATATTAGACCATGATGTTTGTCTAGTCCTAGGTGTTCTTATTACTTTCATGATATGATGAAAAATTATTTTACTCCTTGTCAATATCTTCAATAATATTTAGATGTACTCAATCTTGAGGTTGTTAGTTTTCCTCTTTAGCTGACCATGCTACTTAAAAAAATTACACCTACATCTATCCCTAAGAATGGGGAGGTGTATTTACTTTAGTATGAGTGTTTTACACATTCCATGAAGATATGTAGATGTATTTAGACACATTTAAAATATAATATAAGGATTTAGTATGGCAAAGGAATAGTCTCTTATTTAGACAAAATTGGCTCTTAGACCTAAATATTTGTGTCCACTTCCTATACAAGTGGTAGCTCCTCTTCCTTGTCTATATTATTCCCATATGAAGGATTTGTGTCCTCATTCTAGCATGCTTGATTTTTCTCTTGATATTATCTTCAAGGAAGTCTTTACACATTTTTTTGTAAAATTACAAGAGAGCATGGTTTAAATGATATATTATATACATTGAGATTAGATGGATGTTATTGATGATGTTTTTAGATATTTTCATGTGATTTGGGAGTATATGAGTAGTTATGTCATATAATTCAATTCACATTTCTCACATATTTTGATATTACATTATTATCTTAAGCATACATCTTTCTCATTGTTTATATCTTGTACCATATACTTTTATTTTTTGCATTTTTTAAAGCATAGTTATTACAATTAAGATTTTATTATTTGACCATTACTTTATTTGTGGTTATTTTGTATCTTATTAACCCCCTCTTTTGGAATATTTCTTTCATTTTAAAGTCATCCATAGTTTTCTTTATGGATATTTGGTAGCATTGAAGGGTTTTAATGTGATCATTTTATAGTTGGCCATTTTTCCCTTGTGGTTATTTGGTAGAATCTCAAGGTTTTTATACAACCTTGGTATCTTTGTTGGACACCATGGTACTTTATTTTCAATATTATTTCATTTTACAGTCAAACATTTTTTATTGTGTGGATATTTTGTATCACCTCAAAGTTTTTATATAACATTGGTCTCCTTTTTGGATGCCTTGGTACTTTATTTTATATCCCCATTTCTTTTTTTAGCATTGTTTCTTTCATAGTTATTTGGGATATCTAAGTCAAGTGCTACTTTCATAAATAATAAAATAAAGCAAAATAAAAAGAGGAAAAATAAAGACCCCTATAAAGTTTACCATATTGCATTTAGGGAGTTATTCAATAACTATTTTGGATTTAGTAGTATCTGGAGTGATATTGATTATTTGATTTTAGATAAACAATGAAATTATGAAAATAATCTTTGAGAGAAATAGCCTAGTTAAGACCTTAAATATAAATAATGTTGTGATTGGGTAGATTATATTGAAAGTGATTAGTGGTTGGTAAAGGTGTCATCATAAATTGGTCATCAATGACTTGTCCTTTGACATATTTTTGTGTAACAATTCTAAAGTAAAATTCCATAAAAAGTACCATCCATTTTTCAATTCTATCTCTAGGTAGGAATGTTTTGGAGAAGTGACGAAGTGGATCAAAGTAGATAATGACATAAGTGGTCTGATAGATCATAGAGTGATAATACTTTTCATCTATGAAATATATAGCAAGTCAATCATGTTTTAATTTGGTATAATTTTTTTCATAGTTAATGAGTCCTTGACTAATGTAATAAATAGTGTACTCTTTACCAGTATCATCTTATTAGGCAAGCATTTCCCTAATTGATATGGGGGTAGAGGAGGTATATAATATTAAGGGATGGTTATTTGAAGGTATTTGAAGAGTGGGAGGATGGAGAAAATATTCTTTCATGTTATCAAAACATTTTTGGCATAAATCTATCCATTATAAAGCATTACCTATTTTGAGAAGAGAATTAATATAGTAGATAGGGTAAGCCATTTTTGGGATGAACTGTAAAATTGCCCCAAGTTTTCCAAGGTAAGTGTGTATGTCTTGAATGGAGTGAGGAATTGGAATGTTGATGATAACATTTATTTTGTTTGGATTGACATCAATGCCTCAAAGAGAGAATAGGAACCCTAATTTTTTTCTAGATAACTCTAAATACACATTTGTATGGGTTAAGTCTAACTTTATATTTGATTTTTCAATTGAAAATGATAGCTAGATTGGTGAGGTGCCTTGTATGACTTTTAGAATTAGAAATGAGATCATAGACATAGGTTTACATTATATTATGTATAATATCATGGAATATGTGGGTCATTGCACATTGATAGGTTACTCCAACATTTTCAACACTGAAAGGCATTTTGATGTAACAATAGGTGCCCCATTCTGTAGTAAATATTTTTGTATGTTGGTCTTCATGGGATATGTGGATTTGGTTATAGCCTTAGAAACAATATATAAGTTACAACACTTTATATCCAATTGTAGAATTTACTATAACATCTATTGGAGGTAATGGGAAGTTATCTTTTGGACATGTGAGGTTAATATTAAAAAAAATCAATGCATATATGAATGACCATGGAGATTTTTTTGTGAATGGGAATGATGTTTGATACCCATTTAGAATAGTGAACAGGTTTGATGAATTTGGCATCCAAAAGTTTAATAATCTCTTTGTGACATAAGGTAGAAATTTTGGGTGGAAATATTAATTATTTTTGTTTAACAGGTTTTGCATCTGGGTAAGTGATGATATTATGTATAACAATGCTAGGATCAATACTTGACATATATTAATATGAATAAGTGAATATTTCATGATAATTTTCAAATAATAAGCTAAATTAATTATCTTCTATTAGTGTGAGTTCTTTAGAGACAGTGATCAATCAAGGACATGGTGGTGTACCATATTCTATTCTTTTGGTTTCTCAATGAGCATAACATTTCCATATTGGAAATTATATGGAGCATGAAGAAGAGAAGAAATAGGATTTTTTGAGGATCCACACTAGAAATTAAATTATTAAAAAAAGGGGAATTTCATGTGAATTTTAGAATTTTATGATGTTGTCAGGGAAGCTAAGGTTCTCTAACATGGAGTAGCATAAGTATAGCTTTATCACTAGGAAGCATGGGTAATTGTCCATAGTTGTCAACATATACTTTGATATCAATGATTTTATTACCATTTTGATCATACACATAATGTATTTGTCATACATCTATGGTTTTAGAATCTAAGGTGATTTTAGGTATAGGTTTGATTTTAGGTTGAGGTTGAGTGGATTCAACCATATTGATGATAGGTGTGTTAGATTATGTTAAAGATGGAGGTTCAATTAAAGTGAGTTGGGTATCCTCAGTGGTATATATAGAATCAGTGAAAAGATAAATAAATTGGTAGATTGTTTGGTTGTGTAGAAGGTATAGATGGTTCAAAAGTTTCCAAATTTTCTAGAGTTGAGATTTGTTCAAGTACCCATCAAACCTTATTAAAATTTATACCCAAAATATATACCTTATGTCACAAAGAAATTATTAAAATTTTGGATGCCAAATTCATCAACCTTGTTGACTATTCTAAATGGGTATCAAACATCATCCCATTCACAAAAATTTCACCATGGTCATTCATATATGCATTGATTTTCATAATCTTAACTTCATGTGTCCAAAAGATAACTTCCTAGTACCTCCAATAGATGAGATAGTATATTCCACCATTGGATATGAAGTTTTGTCACTTATGGATGGTTTATCAGGCTATAACCAAATTCACATATCCCCTAAAGACCAACATAAAATAATATTTACTATAGAATGGGGCACCTATTGTTACATCAAAATGCCTTTCAATCTTAAAAATTCTAGATCAACCTATTGATGTACAATAACCCACATGTTCCATGATCTTATACACAAGATAGTGGAAACTTATATCGATGGTCTCATTTCCAAATCTTGTACAAGTTGATCGAATAATCAAATATAAAGTTAGATTCACCTATACAAATGTGTATTTAGAGTCACATCTTTAAAAAATTTAGGGTTCTTAATATCTCTTTGAGGCATTGATGTCAATCTAGCCAAAATAAATGTTATCATCAACATGATTTTTCCTTGCTCCATTCTTGACATACACACTTACCTTGGAAAACTTGGGGCAATTTGATGGTTTATCCTATAAATGGCTTACCTTATATACTTTGTCAATTCTCTTCTCAAAAAAGGGAATGCTTTAGAATGGACATATGCCAAAAATATTTTGAAAACATGAAATAATATTTTCTCCATCCTCCCACTCTTCAACTACATTCAAACAACCATCCCTTAATATTATATACCTCCTCTACCCCCATATCAATCAGGTCAATGCTTTCCCAAAAAGAAGATACTAGTAGAGAATATGTTATTTATTACATTAGTCAAGAACTCATTGATTATGAAAAATGTTATACCAAAGTAGAACATGATTTCCTTGCTATATATTTTGTAGCTTAAAAGCTTTGTCACTATATGTTCTATCAGACCACTTATGTCATTCTCCAATTTGATCCACTTTTTCATTTCTTCTCCAAAGAATTCTTAGTTGAAATGTGAGTTTTATTGGATCCCCTGTTATGATAAATTATGTGACCAAAGCTAGAAATAGGCTAGTTATCGCAAAAGTTTGTGTTAATGTTGATTTAGAAATAGTTTTACCCAAGTCTATTAAGTTGAAATCCAAACTAGGAGTTTGGATGTAGAACATTGAGTTTGAAATAGCTAATGAAATCTACCCAAGATGTTGCACCTTTGGTCACAAATGTGCAGTCAGTAAGACAAGAGCCTAGTTGGAACAAGTTTCATTGATCTCAAAGCCTTGACTGATGGCTGTCAGGACATGACTCTAGTTAAAGCATTGGTTCCTTGGAGCCCATCGAGAGGAGAAGATGATGTATGAGAAAATAATGAAGTTGTAGGTCCCTCTTCTTATATTAAACATGCATCCTATCCCTTTGTTAGCTCCATGTTATATTTTCAAGTAGACTATTAATATTTAGAGATTTTTTAATATCTTTCATAGCAAATGAAGTAATGGGGAAGTGGATGAATAAGCACAGACAAATCTATTCAATGGGAAACACTACCACATTTATATATGTTGTTAGTTCTATCTTACCCATCCAATATGAAGTATGGTTAGTCTATGCTTAACACCTATTAAAACTAATTAATATGTTTACTAATAATTATTTTGAATAAAAAGTGGAGGTGATTCACCATAAAACACACCTCTTTCATAATTATGTTCTTTAACATCTATTTAATAGGGTAATTTCAACTTTAAAAGTGATGTCCATTTTACCATCACTTAAAAAAAATCTTCTTGCTTATAAAATTCAATCATAAAATTGTAATATCTTGGCCATATAATAGAATTTGGAGCCCATTATTTTTTTCCAATTTTTTTTTGGAATATAATGCAATGATGTAACTAAATTGATAGCATTTGACACTAATCAATATAAATTTGGTAGAAAATATAATAAAATTATTAATTGATCTACTTACATAAAAAAATCAAAAACTCCTCTCCACAAAAAGGACAAGATACTTATCTAGACTACAAAATAATAAAATGTGTATAAATTGTGAGAATATTTCAATTTAAATATAATTTTAATATTAGGAAACTTAAAATAATTAAATGTACTATCCTCTTATAATTATTTAATCATTTTAATTACTAGTTTATTGTTATTAAATGTTAAATATTTTTATGGAGATTTTTAGGGATCAAATGCATAATGATTATTTTGTTTCATATTTAAAGTTTATTTACAGATCTTATCATCTGAGAAAAGATTGAATCCATTTTTTATTTTAATAGATGAGATTTAAAATAAGAGATTTTATGTTTGCATGTTTCACAAAATTGTAAATATGGCTTTTGGATAAATTGTGTACAAAAATTTTGATCAACGTGTTTTAGATTATTACTCGTAATCCATCATTAGAAAATTTATGTATGAACAACATACTCAAGCTCCATACAAAAATACATTTATATATATATAACTATAGTGAACCACCAAAATGTTAAACAGTTTACGAAATAAATAATTAATTTTAAATATCCGTTATAAGAAATTGTTGTAAAAAAAATAAATATTATAATAAAAATATATAATAATTGAAATTAAATTATAATAAAATAATTAAAATAAAAAAATAAAAATAGTTTAATAACCTAATTTGTTGGCAATAATTTGATCT
The DNA here is from genome assembly GCA_037957365.1 of Torreya grandis. Classification (NCBI taxonomy): domain Eukaryota; kingdom Viridiplantae; phylum Streptophyta; class Pinopsida; order Cupressales; family Taxaceae; genus Torreya; species Torreya grandis. The sequence goes on along the minus strand of JARHVA010000059.1, from coordinate 8,247,561 downwards.
TTTTTATTTAATAGGTTTTCCAAGTTTAGTTCATAACATGTTAAATTTATTATAAGAAATCATTGTGAAGGGATTAAAATCATTAAATTAAAAAATTAAAAATTAAAAAAAAATTATTTTAATAATATAATTTATTATACTTAGTAACAATTTATTATTATTTTTTTATTTGATGAGGTAAATGCTTTTGAAACCAAAGCAATGAACCAGACAAGTGAGGGTTTTGATAACTGGACCCATGGTTAGGGGGAGGGTTTTACGCAGTGGACCTACAACCAAGCATTACAAGGCACAATAAAAGGGACTTAAGGATTCCCCACAACCAAGTACAACAAAGAGGGTTTTGAGGATCCCAAAACCTTTACAAAGCCCAACTAAAGGGTTTTAAGGCTCCCACAATGATATCAAGAATAAAAAGAGGGTTTGGAGGCTTCCACAATATTGGTACAATAGACAACCAAGGGGTTTTAAGGATCTTAAAGCCATAATATGAGGTTTTTAAAGGTTCCTAAAACCTCATCACAATCAAAGATGTTTAAATTTAATGAGATTCAAAGTGTTGACACCCTTCGACAAGACTTCCCTGAGACTTACTTTGTAGAACAAGAATCCCCTAGGAATAGAAGGTCTTTTGTCGCTTGGGAGTTTCACACAACCTTTGTGTAACTAAGACACAATAAATGGGTTTTCTTTCCCACTAAAACCATCAATGTGTATCCCTCTATCATCCACTCTGATAGGATAATATTTTGTTGGGATTCATATAACCACCCCAAACCAAACCAATTGAAACTAAATAAGGATCTCCACATATTTGTTTTTTAACATATTTTTTGCCCTTATTCCACATTCCATGTATGCATTAGGAGTGAAAATATGTCTCAATGAAAACAAAACCCTTGAAGAGGTTTCATCCATGTTAGATCTGATTCCATAACCTCCACACATCTGATACACAAGAAACAAGATTTTCCTCCCACTAGATCTATTAATGGCTAATTAACAACAAGGACCTAACCATCTCATCCTCAGTAGTTCAGTCATAGTTTGAAATATAATAGGGTTTTCTATCCAAATATGACTAATATCCTTGAAATATTGGGCAAACCCCATAACCCAGAAGAGGTAAGGGTAGAATCCTATATCATTTGCTCTGGTAAGATAAGTTTTGATTTAGTTTTCCCTATCCACCATGATCAAAATTGAGAGAGATTGAAAATAGTCCCCCACTAATTTGGTCTTCCAAAAAAAATTGCCCATCCTTCATAGACCCTATGTGTAGTAAGTGACCATATAAAATCACTAAAAAAGACCACTGCCCATTAATAGGGCTCATCATTCTCAGATCAAAATCTATAAAGCTTTATGAGGAGTCCTCTATCTTCCTCATTAACTTTTAAACCCAAATTTTTAATACCCACTAGTAGTTCTAAGTCATTTAGATCTACTGTAGTGATGGGCCCTGTAGCCTTCATGAATTTCTTATTAAAACCCATTGGTGTTCTATTTTTTTTGCTTAAATTAAAATTCAAAATGATGAAGGTCTTTCACTCCTTCTGCTCCCAAAACTTTTCTAAGACTAGGCTCTCCTCACAAAAACCTCAAGTAGATTTACTCCTTTTTTGAGCTTGCACTCTTGAAAAAATCAAACAGGGGATGTGAGAAACTATTTATCTAATTTACTATTCCAAATTACACCTAAAAACTTCTTTCACTAGTCTTCAGATCTAATTCTTTCCCACTTAGCTTTCCATTCAAAATTATGGGGGAGTCACTGATGGCATGGATAACCCCCAATCCACCTTAATCTAGGTCATCTTTGTCTCCTCCTTGCCCTTGCTTTCTTTCTCACCCATGTCCTATTGGAAGAAGCCTCCTTCCATTCTTTCCACTCCCATTCATGTCTAAATTGGTGTTCTAGTTTTCCTACTCAAATTGAAATTCAAAATGACAAAGTTCTTCTATTTTGAATCTCTCCCACCCAGCTTGCCATTCAAACTAATGGGAGATGTCATTGATGGCATGGACAACCCCCAGTCTACCTAGATCTAGGTCATCTTCATTTCCTCCTTGACCTTACTTTCCTTCCCACCCATGTCTTATTGGAAGAAACCTCTTTATGCTTCTTTCACTCACATCCATGTCTAAATTGGTGTTTTGGTTTTCGTACTCAGGTTGAAATTCAAAATGTTGAAGGTCTTTTGCTCCTTCAAAAAACTTTACCAAACCTTTAAATGGAGAAAAGTCTTAGTTTTACCCCACAAAGCTTTCTACAGGATGTAAGACTTTCTCCTCCTTCCCCTCTTTATCTTCCTATTTAGGAATCCACCTCTCTACATGTTCATTTTCAAGGGAGCTTTTATTAGTTTCTTTCATCCCTAAAACCAATAATTCTGATTGTAAACAATCCTTCTCTACCACCTCTATTTCCTGAGGATGGTCTTATTCCTTTTTCACCATACTTCCTACTATGGGCCAACCATTATCCTTCCCTTACTTTTCCTTCTACTCAAGAAAGCACCTCTCTTGAAGTTGACTGTATCTCTAACTATTTCTTTGCCAAGCCTCTTTGATTCTTCTTTCTTCTTCCTTAGCCTCCCTCTCCAATTCTAAGAGTATCAGGGATTTGAAGGTCCACACCATTTCTCCCCTTGGGAGGTCTTGTTCTATTTTTCCACTTAGATTGAAATTCAAATTGTTGAAGGCCTTCTGCTCATTCCACTCTGCACTCAATTAAATTTTTTAATCTAATGGGGTTTTTTAATTTATTTTATAATATGTTTAATATATTATAGTAAATTAAATTTAGTATTTTTTTATTATTTAATATTTAATCAAATTATATTAAAATTTTAATAAGATACAGAAGCTATTCATACAAAAAAGTGATTAGAAGAAGTCAAACTTTGAAAGTCATATCTATTTGGATAAGAGATTACATTAGTATCTTAATAAAATTTGAAATACTTTTCATCAAAAAAGGTGATGAAACCAAAGATCTATAAAACATAATCACATAACATAGTTCACACTAAGCAGTAAGAGCCACATTAAAAGATGGGGGAGGAGACATCAAGGGATCATCAAGTTTTCCACCCCATCCCTCTTAATCCCCTATAGATTAAGGATCTGTAGCATCAAGTACATATCCCTAACCATATTCTTCCTTTTCTTTATCTTTATCTTCAAATTCATTTGACCTAGTAGGAGAAATAGTGAGGTTGAAGTGAGGAAAATTCCCTTGTAGTGGAATGGACCACCCAAAGAGGCTATCAATACCACCTTCACTTTTCCTACCAGTACCTATGATGTCACCATCCTATAAACTATGAATTGCACCTCTATGGCCATGAGTTTGAGGTCTCTAATATGGAAAACATCTCCATGGAGAACCACTATGACATATTTTTGTAATTTGATAATCATAATGCTAATTTCACCTTAATCTTAACTTAAATCGAGGACCCAATTTTTAGATGACAACGCCTTATGATGGATCTCCAAGCATGATTAAGTCTTATGCCTTCATCATGATTCAAAAATTTTGTGCGTCATCTTATCTCTCAAGCTTATCTTAACTTGTGCTTTTGAAAATGATTTTCCACATAAATAAGCTTTGTCTCTTCTTTGCAAATGAAATATTTGATTTTGTAAGAATGTTTGTATAAATTTGCCTTCTTTTTATTTTTTAGTCATATGTTTGTTGCATGCCCTTTGATCCTTATCTAGATGAAGCTCCCCACTTAAATGATATAATGTTACATCCATATTTCTTGCCAAGTAAACTTGTTAAATTATTGTGGATATCTATAGCTAACAAATTTAGATCTGGCTATTTTAAACTAAGTTTAGATATATATTGGTATAGGGTAGTAGGATGTTGCTTAGGTTACATGATCTATTGCTATGAGTTATCTATAAGTATATGTTTAATTTATGATCATGTTGTTTTGTCATTTCAACTATATTTTATGATATATGTATATCATGACTATTATACCTACTTTGTTTTGAGATTGATGCAGAAGAGCTCATCCCTCAAAGCGAGACAAAAAGAGAGAATCATCAAAGAGGGTGATGTAGATTGATATGTTAGAGGATGACATATAAACTAACTAAGACCCTACACACATCACTTCAATTAGCACATGATAGAATGCATAATAAATGGTTGGCATTATGTTAATTTTAATAGATAATTATTTGCTCATGATTTGAGATTTTCTTAATTAGGCTAAATTTAGGTTATTGGTCTATAAATTAATCTTTAAATCATTTTGATATGCTAATTTAATTAACAATATTTATTAATTATCACTAATAAGTAGATATGCTCTAGTAAATAAGAATAAAAGTAGAAAAAGTGGAATAAATAAAAGTATTGAGTAAATAATAATAATAATAATTGAAATGAAAATTTCTTAATTTAATAAAAATTAAAAAGACTCCTTAAAACAAAAAGGGGCTATGCCTATCCTTTTCATAAAGGCAAAATTAAGGAAGAGGGGGGAATCATAATATTTTTAAGGAAATTGGATTGGATAAAAGTAGATGAAGGGTGTCATATAATGAGATGTAGAGGAAAAGAAAGGAAGTGAAGAAGGAGATCAACTGCTTAATTTACTAGGTAGGCAATAATTTCAAATTTTAGAGTATGTTGTGTGAAAATTTGTAGGTGATTCTATTCTCCAAATATTTGTATGTTTTTCAAAAATTTGTGATGCATATTTAATTTTTATAGGAATATAACTAGTATGGAAAGTACACTAAGTGTGGGAGTCTTAGTTAGCACTTGAACTTGAATATAAAATAACTCTGTAGGTGATTGTCCTTTCTTCTTTAACTTGTATCTAGACTAGCCTATTTAGATGTAACAATTTCCAAAATGCAATAGATACATTCAAAAAAAATCTATTTCCATAGAACTATCTATTTCTATGTTTTGGGAACTTATTTCAACCTCTATAAAAGAGAGTGAAATAAGAAGGCCATAGATATAGTGGAAGTTACTAGGAAAATGTAAGATATTCAATCTAGTTTTTATTATAAAGCTTTTGGCATTTTTTATGAGTAATTCAAAAGTAAAAGATTGATTCATAAAATTGTTACATTTAAGACATAAATATTTAACCACGTAATATTTTGAAAACATCGTGTCAAAGAAGAAAACACTTGTATAGATTATTTTGGTTTAGAGGCATCGAATTAAACCAGATCAATTGAACATAATATTGAAAAAATGAAAGTAATTGAAGTTAATATTTATCTAGCCTATATGTAAATAATCCCCAACTTTCAAAATGAACAAAATCACTATATATCAAAGATACCTTTGTCTGGAGTTGTTATTCTTTAATTTTAGCTGTAAAATTCATAAAAAGTCACTGGAGTCAATTACTAGCTAACTAGAAGAATATATATAAGTCACTACTTCCTATAAAGTTTCAGCTTAATTAAATAAATAATCATTTCAAACTTTGTTCATGCATTTAGGCATCATTGTACTTTCTTTCCCCAGTTGAATATTAAATCCCTGAGTTGTTTTAACCGTCTCTTGCCTAACTGCATGCAATTTTAAGCTTCATTGAAAGTAATATGGAGTGAATTGTATCGATTGATATATTTTTTCTTGTGTTTTACTACAATTATTTATGTACAATTCTAATTATATATTTATACAATAATGTTACCTAATATGGCATCTAGTTATCATAATATAATGGATTATACTTAAGGCACTTCTAAGTATTTTACATCCAAAGTTAATTTACCTGGTTGGGTAAACTGTAATTACATGCAGTAATTTGTCTGCAATAACTTGTTAAAATTATTAATATTATTATTATAACTTGCATTGACTTATTCCAAATTTGTGGAGTACCAAGAATGCCTTATAGGCCTGCGTATGGGTGAGTATATGGCTCAAGTGTGTGTTGAGAGTAGAATGGACCCTCTTATGAAAGCTTATGTTGAACATATGCAAAATACAATGTAGATAAATGTTATGTTCCATTTCCTTAAGTAGATATGTGTGGTTGTAGTGTTCTATCTATTAAATTATGGTGATTTCATAAGATTATTTTATAATAGATCCTACTTAACAAAATATATTCATGAGTGGAGTGTGAATAAAATATCCCTGTGAGTAGTGTAAAAATCCCATAACCTGTTTGTTAGCAATGCCATATAAAAATAATAGTGTAAATCAATTAAGAATATGACCAAACATCACCCTTAATAATCACTATGTGTTTCTTACGAGAGGAATGAAAACACATTATATAAAAATGTAACCGATCTATATATTATGTATATGATCATACCACTTTAAAAATGAGTTTAGGATATCATGGTAATATATGTTTATATGTGTACTAAAAACATATCACTATATGATAATACAAGCAGGTATGTGTTAATAACAATATTACCATGGTTTTTACAAAAGCATGTGATTAAAATAAACCTGATGTATGTTGTATATATGGGTGTACATCAAGAAAATATATAAAAATATATCGTGAAGGTCATATAACTTATTGGAAAACTTAGCTATGTATTCATTCTTTCCCATGTTGTCTCGATATTTGAATGGAATTTATAATAGTGGCAGTCATAAAATGTTAATATGATTTTAATATATTATGATATAGTAATTACAAGAATTGCTTCTATACTATGATGATACTTTGGATACTATTTTGTGATAGTATATGTGGTAGATTAGAGATATGATAAATGGATTATATATTAATTGGCCTCATTAATAGTTAGCTATTATATTTATGATCATAGTATTATATCCAAGGATATGTCATATGTGTGGTATCTAAGTATTTTGCATGTAAATTATCATACATAAAAGGAATTGTAATTGGTATGTTATGTTACTAGTTCATTACTTAACTTACCTTCGATGTGTAATTCATATTATCATCTATCTCTTGGACAAGTTGGGTGGAATTTCATTATATTGTGATAAGCCTCGTGATTTGTGGATCACTTTCCTATATAGTGTGGGTAACAAAGCATGTAGTGTGGATATAACCCTAATAATAGCTATGCATTTATGAGTTAATAGTAGTATATTTTAAAATTACTTATGGTAATGAGATTATTTTCCTAAGAACAAAAAGAAGTGTTAAAAATAAAGATTATAATGGGCTTATACATTATCTATTCTCTACAAGTTTTATGTCTAATTATTTGGAAGTAATTAACATGTACATAAAATAATGGATTATAATTTTAATATTTGTGTTGTAGACTTAGATATACTTGTGGAGTTTAGATAAGCAATTTAAACTTAGGGCATACTTGGGTGCTATAATTTTGTACTTACTTGATTGTTATTATGTTTGTAGATCATTTGATTCTTGGAAACATAAGTTTGGTTATATATACTTATGTAATTATGAAATATGATAGTATAGGATATCATAGTATACTAAAATATAAATGTGTGTTATATCTAGATGGTACATACTATAATTTATATGTTTAGACTCACATATACATTTGACTAATTTACTGCATGCATGCTAGTTATTTCTATAAATAGTGTATTTTGTAACAGTTGATAAGACTTTGTGTATGCATGAATACAATCTTTAGGAGTGTATCATATGATAAGATACAATATTATTATATTCTATTGGAACTGTGACTTGCTCTATTATGTCTAGTTTCTTAAATAAAAGTTGATGCTTCCATGAATTTAAGATTATGTTATACGATTGTTTGTGGAAAAACTAGTAGTTATATCTTAGAATACTAGACTATGGTAATATGAGTTATTATAAGGTGTAGTATATTTAGAAGTTAATAATGGTAGTGAAAATATAAAGTTATATTTGTATCTACTCAGATGGTATAAATTGTAGTCATTATTTCTACTATGGGATAGAAAATAATGTAAGATTCATTCATATATTTGATGAAATAAATATATGTTTAGATTACTCTTAAGATTTTCATGTTATATAATATGTTTTTTAGTAGGATGTAAATTAAATGAATCTTGTTGTTGAATTATATTTGAACAATCTACATTATTGATAAAGAGTAAGGAGTGAAATGGACTTCATTGGCTTACTAGTATCACAATGATAGATGAAGGCAATTTGATCAAGTGGTGTGTATAAATTTGATTGATCTATAGATCATTATTATTTATTATTCATAAAATTTTAGGCCCAATTATGTTTAGTGAGACATTATAATTTCATGAGTATGATTTACATGTTTGTGTGATATCTTTTAATATAATTATTTTCTATGATACACTACAATTTAGTTTAGAAATCATACAACACACAGGTGCTTACTTATCTCTGATTTATGTGTTGTCACTATCTACTCATCTATGAAGGGAGGGTCATTTCTTAATGGAATTTATGTGGGTGATCATTGGTCTATGATTGGTGTGAAAAAGTGTTCAGATGATGCTTTCCCTCCCCATAATAATAATATTTATCGATATGACATTTGATATTGCCATAGATACTTGAGTTTAGAAACTATGCTCTAGGGGAGCCATGTGTCTATATGTACATTGTATTATATCATAATTATCATTAAATATTGTCATGAAGAGTTATAATTACTTATTATTGTAATTTGACAATGGTGGTTGTAGATTTGTTTCAATTTTTGATAAGTTAATAAGATTAGTTTCTATATTTGTATTATGACGTGTACTCTCATGATATTAGGGATCAGTGATATATGATGTAATATGCTTGTTTTCTATTATCACACTTTGAGTTTTTTATATGGTATTTGTAGATTATTTTGGTTTAATCTATTTATGTTATATAAGATTAACTTAAACAAAAAATATATATATTTTTGGTTGACCCCAATGGGGTTGTTACATGTGGTATCAAAGTTGTGGCTCGAACTCTAAGACCTAATGAGTCCATTGCAAAATCATGTTACACTATAATTGGAGTTTAAAACTTGATAGACCCTCCTCTATGGCTTGGTGACTATTGTAAGTATGAGATAGTCATGAAATATGTGTGGAGAACATTGATGGTATACTTTTAGGAGCACTAATACCCTCTTAGAATTACTATGGAGATGATGTATCGAATGTCTTTATGGTGTTGGTTTTATATGATTTTTGGGTAGGTGAGTATATAATGTAGTTCATGAGTTATGAACAAAAGGTGTCTACCATAGTTTGATCACTTAGATTGAATTCCTCAAGTATGATTACATACTTCTTGGTAATCAAGTCACCTTTGCCATTTGTGTTTTGTGTTGTGAAAGTTTTATAAATAAGTATGTTTCTCACTTAATTTATGTGCATTAGTTTTGTGTCTTATATACACTACTCCTAGAAATGGAAAATTTTACAAGACCATTTTAGTTGGTACCACCTAGTGTTATTATAGTAGAGTGTTATTATTTTTCTTGAGAATTCCTTTGTGTTAGGAGTTTGTTTAAGGATTGACACCCTTAAGTTATGTGGTTTATAAAGGAATGTCATCTCTATTACTCATTTTAGAGGTGAGTTGTTATTATCTCATTCTCCTTTGATAACATTAATCTATGGAGAGGATTCATATTTTTATGATGATTGATTTAGTGTTCTCTTAAAATGGAAACTTGTTTTTGAAATATTGTTTTGGCTATATTCCTTTAAGTTCATGGGATAAATGCCTTCTACTTCTTGTTGAGAGAGAAGTTGTGGGATTGGATGAATTGATACATATTTGTGGTAAGTATTTTATTTCTCCCAGTTGTAGAAATAGGTTGAGATACCATACTTATAGATTTGATAAGTAGGAAGTGTTTTAGAAACTTTGAGTTGAGGTGTTTTCCTTTACCCAATGAAGTTATGTAGGATTTTTTGAGATGATAGTTTTCTACTTTTAAATTGTGGATTTTTAGGGACACTACTTTATCTAACTTATGCTTTTAGACCACATGGAGTGGCAAACCTTGAACTATATATTAAATTTTATATTTAGAATTATAAATTAATTATAATTAGTATGATATTATACACCCTTGATTAGATTGATATTGTTCTCTTTTTCTTAAAGTATGTTGTTTTAAAGAGATATTTTGTACCTTTGTCGAGAATGAGTAGGGTATAGGTTGTGCAGAATGACTTGTTAGTCTAAAAGGTGAGATAAACTTTTAATTTGTTGAATTTATAGTCAAGCAAGTAGGGAGATATCATTTCACTTGTTCCTTTATGAGGTTGAAATGATGGTGTTGTTGTTCCCAAAATCTCACTCATTTTTGGGACAACATATGAACTATTTTGGTCATGCAGGCCAAAATTATCTCTTCCCTTCTCAAAAATTGTTCTGAGTATTCAAATTCTTCATTATTCAAGCTTTTTAAGCTAAAGGACTCACATGTTCAACAAGTTCAACTACTTCATTAGGTGAGTTATCACAAAGAAACAAATTCCCAACACTTGGGCAATTTCAAGGTTGATTCAACGCCGAGGTTCAACCAAAAGGTCCATCAACAGGCTTCAAACAAAGGATTGAACCATTGAACCATTGAACGCCACTTCCAACAAGTTCAAAAGTTCAATGGGTTCAAAGGTTCAATGACATTGGTAGACTTAAAGATTTAAGCACTTCGGCAAGTTCAAAGTTCAAATGGCTTCAAAAGACTTAGAAAAAAAGAAAGCTTTAAAGAAGTAAAGAGTGAACCATTGAACCTTGAACAAAAATGGTTCAATGGGTTCAAAGGTTCAATGAGTTCAATAAGATCAAAAGACTTAAATGAAAGAAGGCTTCAAACAAAATATTAAACCGTTAAACCATAAGTTGGTTCAATCAGTCAGTTCAATTGAACGGTTCAAAGGAGTCTCCCAAAGCCTGAAGGACAAGTGCCCTTGTAGAGGGTAGGGAACAAAAGGATATCCTTCAAAAAGTTTATTTATGGAAAATTTTACAAGGGAAATCCTTTAGACAAAATGTATAAAGGAATTTCTTTAGACATTTTGTTTGAAGGAATGATCAAAGGCCTGAAGGCTTGTTCTACAGACTCTGCAGACATGCTTCTACAAACTCTACAGGCTGGTTCCTACGGACTCTACAGGCTATTTCCTACGGACTCTACAGGCCTATTTCTATGGACTCTATAGGATTGATTCTATGGACTCTACAGGCTTGGTTTTATGAACTCCACAGGATTTGAAGAAAAAGGTCGTCTGAAGGACCCCAAAGGGCAGGTACCCTTGCGGGGGGCTCTTAGTGACCAGGAAATGGACCTTTCTCAAGGCCCGAAGGGACACCTTCACTTCGGGGGGTTCCAAAGATATAAAGCTAAAGGAATTTCAAAGCTTTGAAAGACTTAGAAAAATAAAGGATTATGAGAAAGAGAATGAACTGTTGAACCTTGAACCAAAAAGGTTCAAAGGTTCAATGGTTCAAAGAAAGCTCTGAGTAAAGGAAAGAAGTGAAAGATTCTAGAAACTAGTTCAAAGAGATGGTTCAATCGAAGACCAAGAAAAGTGAATGAACTAGGAAAGTGATGGAACCAAGGAGCCGATAAGGCCTCCTAAACTATTGAACCAATGAACTTTCAAAGGTTCATGGTTCAAGTGACCAGCGACCAATGATGTCACTGTGGACGTCAAATTTAGGGTAATAAAATATCTATTGATTTTTAAATGTGGTGCGAAACCTGAAAACAAACTTAGTGACCAATTGAAGAGGGAGCTGAAACAGCTAGCAGAAAGGGAAAAGATAGCCTGAGAGCTCAAATTGCAATAGGAAAGAGGGAAATACCAAAAATATATGTGTAGGAGTTATTTCTAGTAGGTGGAACACTCCACCAAGTAGACATTTGAGCTTGAAAATACTAAAAGGAAAGACCTATTTTTCTTCCTTGGAAAAAAAGTGAGGGGACAGTCGCATACCTATTGGGAGAAATATCAGACAGCCCATGTAGAGGAGAAGATATTTTGAGATGAATTGACATGCCACAGTTAAGGCAGATGCCCTATTCCAGCATGGCCCCTTAACAAAACTAAAAATATATTCAAGGAATTGAATGCAGCATGGGCCGTTATATGAAACAAAGTGCCAAGTCTTCTTTGGCTGCTATATATTGTAATCTCTTATTTTATGCAAGGGAGATCTTTTTGGTTATAGAATCAAAAATCTACCAAAATTGTGAGGCAAACACTGAGACTTTGAGTTTAGATTGTTAATCATGTTTCTTTGTTTGAATGAGAAAGCAAGTTACTTTTAGACTTTGTGATGTAATATCTTGTGTCATTTGAGAGATTGTTCTTATGTTTATTTCTTGAATGCATTCTTGTCTATTTAATGAAATAAGCAGAATTAGTAGAAGTAATCAAGAAGATGTCTTAAAGCCAACCGTGGGAAGACTTTGTGCTACCATAATTATCTTTAGTATGTATGTTTTCAGTTTATTTATGTGTAAAGGATCTTGGGATGACTTTGTGCCCCCATTATCCTTCATATTTCATTCTTGGGTAGTTGAGGTGAAGACTTTGTGCTACACCTTTTTCTGCTAGTTACTATACCCCCTGTTACCAGTTACTTGTTACCTATCAAAAAGAACTTCTGTTGTTTGCTGCAAGACCACTTATAAAAGAAGAGAAATGCCTTCAGTGTTTTCACTTGGATTTCTCCTTTGTTTGTGAACATCATCTCTAAAAAAAGAGAGATGGATGGTGTTGTCCTACCCCTGAGTGTTATTTTTTGCATATATATATATATATATATATATATATATATATATATATATATATATCTCCCCATAGTTATAGGGAACCTCCCCTTGATGAGAGGAGAGATTTGTCCCCTTTTGATGTAGTAAACCTGCACACTTGGCCGACTAATCTCCTTATGCTATGGTTGAAACTACCTATTTTATTCATTAGTTAGCTGGTGATAAAATATTCACCCAACAATTTTTTGGCAACTCCATTGGGGATCAATGAACATTTTTAGTCCTTTTCTAGTCTATTCAAATTGAAGCATTTTATATCACTGGGGAATGACATAAAGTAGGAAAGAACACTGCCAGCTTCACGCTAACAATTTTTTGGTGACTCTGCTAGGAATTGACGAGCATTTCCAGTCCTTTTCCATTCTATTCAAATTGAAGCATCTCATATCACTGGGGAATGACGTGAAGTAGGAAAGAACACTGCCAACTTCATGCCAGCAATCTTTTGGTGACTCCACTAAGGATGAGCATGCAGTTTGAAGCTTCAATCTTCAAGCTAAAGTAGGGCCAGTACTTTTCCATTTTTATTCTACAATTTGGTAACTCCACATTATATAATAATCCAGAGAGTGCAAGGTGTTTTTGACCCTATTTTTGAGTTGGTGCAGTAGGGCAATTTTGATTTGTTTCTTCCACAACTTTAAGTTAAATGAACTAGGAGTCTTCCTCCTACCAATACCAGGTCGCCAATATAAGGAAGAGTTTATTTTTATACTGTTATCAGAGCTTTGCATATACATACTCTACCTAGATTTGTTATCCCTACTTTCCATAATCAAATCATGGCAGTTCAAGGCCCCTAGGGTAACTCTTTTGGCCCACTCAATTTAACTCCACCTCTACATAGCTACCACATAGTTCAAGAAAGAATTTCCTCAAATTCTTTGGTGATAGGAGAGTTCATCCTGATGAACACATTACAACTTTTAGCATAGCCTACGGTGTGATAGGTGTGGAGTATGAGGACGTAGTAGTTAGGTTGTTTGTGGAAACATTGCAAGGTGCTGTTGTAGACTAGTTTTATCATCTATAGGCCTAGACTGTGACTAACTGGAACACTCTCAAAGATAAGTTTAAAGCAAGGTTCAAGCCTACAAAAGATGCGCATGCCCTGTTGGCCTAGCTCACACAGATAAAGAAAGAACCTCATGAACCTATGAGGGAATTCATTGATAAATTTGACAAGCTGAGGAACATGATTCCTACAATTGCTCAGCCAACACCTGAGAACCTTAAATGTTTCATCATCAACTCATAGCTACTTGAAGTGAGTTTTTTGTTGAGATATGTTGGCCACATAGACCTTGTTGTTGCTCAAGATTTGGCCACTGAGGTGGAAGATGACCTTATCTTGGTAGGAAAGAAAAGGAGAGATCCTAACAGAGGTAAATATTCTTCATCTTTTGAATATCCATCTACAGGCACCACTAATCCAATGGTGCAGAAGTTAGAAAATGAGTTGCTTTTTCTTAGAAAGCAAATGGTGTAAGGGATGTCATCTACCCCTTTGTACAGAGATATACCAAGGAGGACATTCCCCAATCAGTCATACCAAGGCAATGCTGTCAGGAATCAAGGGCAGCCAAATCATCTTCCTCCTCCTCAGGGGAAATTGGCCATTGAAGCACCTCCAACCAATTCAGTAGTTGGATATCTTGAAGTAGAATCAGATTTCTCCTTCTAGCCTGAGTTGAACCCAGAAGATGACGCTAATCTCTTCACAGAGGGAGAAGAAGAATTAGCTAGCGACTCCAACATTGGTTTCTTAAATTACCAGGATAAACCCAAAAGTGAAGGTAAAGTAGTTGAGGGATCATACGCTATGTTCACCTGGTCCAAGAATCAGTCAACTTAACAAGATAATAAAGAAAAAATAGAGTGAGCTCAACCTGTAATTTCAATTACTAAATGAGAAACTTCTCTGCCTTTCTAGCCAAAGGACCCGGTGAGTAATAAAAAAGTAAGTACTTCAAGTATGCCTTCACCTTCAACTTTAATTTCAAAAATCAGTCCTCCCCCCTAAAAACCAAAAAGATGAACTACCTTTCCTTGTTTCTAATTCATTTTAGACATTTGACATAGTTGACCATGTCAAGAAAACTAAAATTCAAATGTCTGAATTTGAATTTCTACAATCCAACCTTGAGCAGTTAGATAAGTTGGTTCAATATGTGAAGAACCAAACCACCCGCCCCTATAGGACAAGATGTTAGAAAGGTAACTCATGATCCCCCAAGGAACATGTCCACCCCAAACAATCTTATCATTACTCCTCCTACTACTCCTAGGAAGACTGAACCATTTTATGTCTCCCTACTGATAAATGAACACTAGCTAAACAATTTCATCATAGACTCAGGTGCATCTGAAAATGTCATACCTGTCAAAGTGGCACAATCCCTTAGTCTCACACTAACTAAGACATTTGGGAGATGTTTTTCCATGGAGAACAAATAAGTGCCACTGTTGAGACAAATCAAGGACACCCAATTTGCATTTGCAGCATTCCCAGACAAGAGGATCAAGATGGCAGTCCTGGTGGCCGACATCTCAGCCTCATACGACATCCTTCTTGGGTGAAATTTTTGCAAGGACATTGGTTGTGAATTAAGTATGGACCTATCTGAGGCAAGAATCCCATTTAAAGGCATTATGCAGAGATTGCTCCCTGAGATGGAAATAAAATATGTGGTCACTCAAACATCAGCATCTAAAGCTCAAATTCTATTTGAGTCTTTAAGCATGGGTAATTACTTCCTGACTATAGAGGATGTTCCCGTCTTAGCTGATGAAACCTCTAAAAATGACAATCTAAAAATTGGTTTAGATAAAATGATAGAAGACATGAGAGAGCACAGTGCAAGCTCAAATGAACACTCCCCTCCATACAAAGAGAAATCTAAGGAAAAATAAGTTTCTAATGATGTCTAGATTTTAAAATCCGATGAAAGCTATTTCTCTACCAGTTCAAAAGCTGAGATTGTGTTGATATCTCCTCAAGGATATATTTTTTATTCTTCATACAAGTTGTAGTTTAGCAATACTAACAATACTATTGAATATGAATCACTGCTGCTTAGATTGAAGGCCGTTCAAGACAAGAGTGTCAAGCTCCTTCATGCCAAAAGAGATGTTGAGCTGATGGTTTACCAGGTGAGGAACTTGTATCAAACCAAAAATGAGAGATTGTGTCACTACCACAATCTGATTTGGGATCAAATTGAAAGCTTTGATGCTTTTAGTATCTCTGTAGTGCCCAAAGAATTCAATGAACAAGCTAATGCATTAGTTATTTCTGTTTCTATTCAAATTTTGCTTTCAATTTCAAAGGAAGAATTAAGAGAAACTTAAGAAGGAATGGTCAAGGCTTGATGTGTACCTGGATATAGTCTGTGCACTGTAATCCAGATGCTGTGAGTACTCCTCTTTGGTTGTGGAGGAATGACACCTGCAAAGAAAAGAAGCTTGGACAAAAGAAGGCGTTAAATAGACAGATGGTGGGTTGTCAAGTGAAAGCTTGATCCCAAAAGTATGAAAACTTCCTTAAGGGATATAAACCCACTAATCAATAGAAGGAAATGTCTGATAAATAGCTGAATAATGAAGAACTGAAAGTGATAAAAGATGGAAATGCAAAGGAAAAGCAAAGACTTACTTGAAAGAAGCTGTCGAATTGATCACAGTTGCCGACATTGGTAAGCCTACCGGCGTCAGTTGGTTAAGGTGCTGACATCGGTTAATTTGTCGATGTCGATTGGGGTAGTGATCGGCGTCAGTCGGGGCAGTTAGCTTGGATGAGGTCTGGGCAGGTCTGTGGTCTGTGGACAGAGTCTGGTCAAGGTTTTGGTCTGTGGACAAGGCCAAGGAAGGGTCTGGGTTTGTTAACAGTTTTGAGACAAAGTTTTGGGCTTGGTTGAATGGTCTGGGGTCTGGGTCTGAGAGTCTGGTTGAATGGGCAGAGTGTATGGTTCGATAGAGGATGAAGGAAATAGGGAGGTGGATAAGTCAAGATTCGGGTCTGGCTTGGTTAACAGTCTGGTCTAGGGAGATATTGTTTGAAAGCAATAACTAAAAAGAGAATAAAAACACAGACAATATACTTACCTGTGCCTTGTGGAAGGTGTGCTACTGATGATTCTCGTACCTATTATTGATGTAGCCTGTGTGGAGAACTTATTGCTGATGGAGAACCTGAAGCTGTTGCTGCACCTGAGGGAAAGAGTGAGAGGCTTGATTGAGAGATTTTTCAGATTGACGGATGGTCAAAGACTGAAGGATTCAAAGGATTCGTCAGTTGCTTCCAGAGATTAGCTAATTTCTGATTTGGGATTGGGATAGAGTCTGAAAAATTGGTTAAGTATAACTGATGTCAGTGATTTTGTCGACGTCGGCCGACACTTGATCGATGTCGACAGGGTTAGAATGGGCAAAATGAGCCACCAAGCCTATTTTTCATCCGCCAAGTGCACTATCCATTGGAGAATGTCGTGGGTTGGGCTAAATACGCACGAGAGTTTGCTAGGCGATTAGAGAGAAGTAGGAATAGGTCTTGGGTGAGTCATGGGATGGGAATTAGTCCAAGGCGAGGTGTCCTAGGTGAGGTGTCATGGGTGATGTGTCCAAGGAGGGGGTTAATTCAAAATAAATTTATTATTTTAAATTAGTAATTTTTAGGAATGGGTTAGGAATGGACCAAGGGAAAAGGTGATCAAGGGTTAGACACTATTTAGGTGTCTACATTTACCCCTTTTTGTCTTATTGGTTGCTCTAAGCAAACTACAAGACAAAAATAGGAGTCAGTTGCCCCAGGTATGGGATAAGGTTGATTTCGTCTTGTTGGTTGTTCAAGTGAACTGCAAGACAAAAATTGGTGAGGGTTGGTTGCCTCGATTATGGATGAGGTATCCCCCCTCAAAGCAGGAGTCGAGAGAAGGGAACTTGGAATCGGATGCTAATTTGACAGAGAGTGGATGAAAAGGGTGAGGATAGAGTGAGAACGCTACAAAAGTTATGATTGCATGAACACCACTTCACGAGGATGGTCAGGTCAAATTATCGCAGGTCGACGGTCAAGGAGTGCCAAAATTGAAATAACCGGTCCCCAGCATTTAGTCGTCTGCTGATTGGGTTATTCAATTTAAGCTGAAGCTCCAGTGGTCGTTGTGTTCTAGGTATCCCAGGCTTAGGAAGTGCTCCCGAAAACACGAAAAAGTCACAAGTAGTGCGGATCAACTGGCTTGCGATCCTATAATTGTGAAGGTCAAAAGTGTGCGCATAATTTTGCTAACCAATCATGAGGTAGCATATATGCAAAAACAACCAAGGCAAAAATGCTTTGGAAGTAGTCGTGGTTTTAGGAGATGGGCATGATCTCCAATGTCTGGTGGTCGATGGATGGATGCAAAAGTGATCCAAGTGTGCCCCAAGGGGCCAAAATGACATGGTCTGGAGGACTGACTGATTAGTAGCATGATTTTGGTCACTTTAAAGAGGGATGAAGTTTTTAAGGCCACCAACATCGGTTATAAAACTGATGTCGGTATCCAAAAAAGACCGACGTCGGTGAAAATCGACCGATGACGGTGAATTAGGGCACGATTTTGCCAACGTCGGCAGTTTGCCAAATCTGACAAAATTGGATTGGCGGCCCACCAAAAGTCATTTGTGACATTTGACCAAGAGAAAAAAGAGCTCTAGAGTGGATTTAGTGAAAGTGACCCAGAGCTGACTGAGGAGTTGTGTGAGGTGTCAGATAGGCATTGGTGAAGAGAAGGAGCGAGTTGGAGAGTGATTGGAGGCTGCAGAAGCGTTTGTGGGCCCAGTGAAGAGTGCAAAGTCATCAGCATGGCAGAGATGGCAGAGGGGAGTAGAGGACCCGTGGGAGGTCCACCACCAGTGGCACCCATTGTGCCACCATGCTGATGACGCTGTGATGAGGTAGGAGGGTCTCTAAACCCTATTTGATTCATTTTTGTCTTGAATTTTTTTTTTTGAATTTGTGTTGTTTGAGGTAGAAATCGAGAGGGGAGGGTAGCTAAGAATGTGGGTAAAGGGTCTAGGATAGGTTAGGAGTCTTTTTAGAGGGTTTTGGGGGGTGTAGGGGGTTCAAAGGGGAAGCCCTAATTTTTAGGGCTCACCCCATTCAGCCCTAGGGCTGAACCATTCGCCAATGTCGACGACTCCATCGGCGTCGACCGACCAGCGACTGACACCCTACTGACATCAGCCACTAAGTGATCGATGTCAGTTAGGTGAGTGCCATCGCCGACATGCTAACTGATGTCGGTGGCTGCCTGGTCAGAAAGAGTGGTAAAAAATGGTCAAGTCGAAAGGTCGAAGCTACGCCAAGGGCTTCTCAGGTGTCGGGTTAGGCATAAATAGTCAGAATAGTTGTTAAAATAGGAAGAATAAGAACAGTGTTAACATGAGATTGACTCTGGATGGATGCAGGCGAGGCAGACTCTGATGCTGCAGGATCACCGCCCGACCTTGCTGACGTAGATGCGCAGAGGCGTGACGGTCGAAGAGTGGGCACAAATGAGCGCAGTGAGGCTAGGCGGTCTGAGATGCTACTATAGAGTGGCGAGGGATGTGAGCCTTATGGTGGCATTGGTCGAGCAGTGGGACCATGCCACCAACACCTTCCACCTGCCTACGGGTGAGATGACGGTCATGGTCGAGGACATGTACCAGATTTTGTGGCTACCGATACATGGAGCTAACATCTATGCATGCTCGAGAGAGGCGCACAATATCCACATGGTCACGCTGTTTGGGGAGCACGTCACGGAGATGAGCTACCATTCAGCTAGTTTTGCATATGAGCCTTTGTACGTGGCGGATGAGGACGCACATCGGCTGGCAATTTTGATGATGATCGGCATCACAGTCTATGCATTGTCAGATGCGAAGGGAGGCAGGGTCTCGGTGGCCATGACCAAGGTTTTGATGGACATGTTGGAGCAGCAGATAGTGTTTGCCTGGGTGCCCATCTTTTTGGCCCAGGTATACAGAGAGCTATGGGGCATCAATCAGTGGTGACGGTACAACCTGTGTGTAGGCCACCTTCTGCACTGTTGGGCGTACGAGCACATAGTGGTTACCTGACCTCTCGGCCTCTCAGTGGTGATCTAGGCCAGTTTTAGGATTGGATTCAGGCGATGGCGCGAGATGATGGCATCAGTGCACCTAGGTCAGCCACAGCCACAGGGGTCTTTACAGGGCACAGCAGCAAGGCAGATTGGTCCACCGCAAACTATATCTATGATTAGATATAATGATGCGCTGGATGAGATTGCGTATTATGAGAGGGCCATCAGGGGGTTCCCTCAAATACAGTGATACTCGGAGATGCGGGCAGAGCAGAGCCGACAGAGGTCTATGTCTCGAGTGACGGCTTCTGGGTCTTACAAACGGCACAGATCAGAAGGGGGAGAGGATACAGCCTCTTCTCGGCCACCGCCACCACCACCACAGCCACAGCCTTGAGGGTAGCCCTTGAGATTGATTTTTGATGTATATACCGGCCTGCGAGCCGTTGACGTGAGATGTATGAGAGAGATAGAGGCACAGATTTGTGCGATTGTATAAAAGATTTTGATATATATATGATGATAGGTTTGGATTATTGATGTGTTATGGATATTTAATGTTTTAATGCATTTTTGATTATGATGATGATGCATGTTTTGATATTATGTTTATGATTATAATGTTATGATGATTAAATGTGATGATGATAATGTTATGGTATTGAGTATAATGATGATGATTAATATAATGATGCGTTGTGATAATGTAAATAATGAGAATGATCATGGCTTTTAGATTAGATGATGATGCGTAAAGGTTATATGATAGAGATATTTATGTTATGTCTTGCGGATTATATGATGTGAATGCTTAATTGTGTGATGATGATAATGTGGTTTGTGATTAATGATTTATGATGTAAATTATGAAAATGATTATGCTAAAGATTATGAAAATGTGTGATTGGTTGTGATGTGATTGACAGGTGACGAGAGAAGGAGATGGAAGAAAGTGATGAAGAGAATGGCCAAGCTAATCCCAGAAGACCCCATGTCAATTGAGTGCTACCTACATAGCCCATGTCGTTAGGGCCTCAGGCCAATGTAGTTCTCCCAAGAAGGGAGGAAAAAGATCGAAGTGGTTGATTTTGGTCATGATAAAGATATAGCATTTCCCACATGTCTGAGGGTACATGCTTGAAATGATGAGGGGAAGATGATGCTACAGCCTTTTCCAAATGGTGTATTTTGTAACATAAGTCGGGGTTTTTCATCCCTAGCAACTATCCATATTCGTGATGGATGTATGCTAAAAATGAATTGAGGTTTATTTATGCTTCAGCAAGTATTGGTTTATGCTTAACATAAATTGTGTGGTTGAAAAGAGTTGGATTGAATAGTTTTGATAAATGATGTGGTTGAATGTGACCAAAGTGTAGTCAGAAAGTAAAAGGCATAAGTGCCCTTTTATTGACAAGGACCAAAAAGACAACATAGATAGGGGTGGTTAGAACTAAGAGCCCCATTTATGCGTTGCATCATTGACCATAGATATGTTAGAGCGGTAATCGAATCACTTTTGACATTAAAGTGAGCTCGAAGTCCCTTGAGTAGGTGATATGATAGGAGGAAAAGGGTAACCCATTTTAGAGTATGGAGAACTTTGCCCCTTTTTATAGGAGACCCTAAGACAACTACAAGTCAAGTCCATGACCCCTTTTTTTTTTTTTTTTTTTTAGAGAGAGCGGACTGATCAATACGGGAAGTCCACATAAAGATGTCATTTGTTTGGTGGTCATTTGTGAAGCTGATCAATGTGGGAAGCTTCTAAAAAAGTGTTGTTTGTAGCAAGATTTAGTCATAGCCATCCTTCGAGGGAGTGGTCTATACTTTGCTTTATAGATTTTGAATAGTTGTCCTTCAAGGGAGCAGTCTATTAGTTATAGCAATGATAGTGCAGCTGTCCTTCGAGGGAGCAGTCTACTATTGATTTGATTTTGTGACCGTGGATATTTTGACATCTTGATTTAGTTTTGACAGAATGTTGAGTCATGGACAAGACTTATAGAAGGTCAAGGGATCCCTTTTATTAGGACGAAGCATCCGTATATCATAAAAGGGTTGTAGAGGATTTTGTTAAGGGAAAAAGGGTGAAATGGATTAAGGATTAAAAGGACAAGGATTGCTCAAGGGATGAGCTCAAGTTAAATGTCAAGTGGATGAGTACTCGACTAACAATAGAATGGTTGTAGATGCAAAGCATTAAGAGGCTCAGGTTCTGGTCGGCCTTCAAGAGAAGACAGACGATAAGTCCCTGATCCATACTTGTGCATTATGATATAAGTTCGAGCCAATTAGGAGCGAATTTACCTCGTTTACTCCATTCCATATTGGTCACATGTTGGTTCTCTTTGAGGACGAGATCTTTGATATTGAAATCTCGTTCTCTCAGAGTTTTATTATAGGCATGTTTGATGCGATTTTGATAGACATGGAGATGATTGAGGGCAGCAAGATGACGTTCTTCAAGTAACTCAAGTTGAGCTAATCAATCTTGATGAAAGTCATCATTAGAAAGAATGTCATGCAGTGAAATGCAAAGAGATGGGATTTGTACTTCGAGAGGTAAGACAGCCTCTGATCCGTACACTAGAGAAAAGGGAGTAGCACCCGTAGAGGTTCGGATGCTAGTGCGGTAGGCCCACAAAGCGAAGGGTATTTGAACGTGCCAATCCCTTCCAGTGTCATTGACCACCTTCATGAGAATTTTGGTTAGGATTTTGTTAGAAGCCTCAGCCTGCCCATTTACTTGTGGGTAGTAAGGCGAAGAAAAGCTGAGTTTGATGCCAAATGAATTGCAGAGTTTTTGGACGGTCTTATTTTTAAAGGACTTGCCATTGTCGGTGATAATTTTGTGAGGTACATCGAAATGACAGATGATGTGGGTGTTGATGAAGTCAAAAATCTTGTCAGCTTTTGTGGAGACAAGAGGAATAGCTTCCACCCATTTAGTGAAATACTCGGTGGTAGTGATGATGGACTGATGACGAAGAGATGAATGAGGGTTAATCTCGCCGATGAGATCTAAGCCCCATTGTGAAAAAGGCCAGAAATCTTGAGTGACTTGTAAGGCATGACTAGGGAGATGAAGCAAGTTAGCATGTTGCTGACACTTGATGCAACGCTGAACATAATCGCTACAGTCTTGATGAAGAGTGGGCCAATAATAACCCAAGCGAAGGATGCGCTTGGCAACCGAGTTACCACTGAAGTGTCCACCACAAATCCCGTCATGGGCTTGTTTAACAGCATGAGAAGCTTTAGTGGAGTTTAAACAGTGAAGAAGAAGGCCGTCAAAACCTCTTTTATAGAGAAGGCCCCCTAGCATGGTATAGCGAGCAGTGTGCTTGATGAAAGCCTGCCGCGCATTGCTAGAGAGGTTGGGAGGAATGAGAGAATGAGCCAAGTAGTCCTCAAGTTGTTTATACCAAACATCTTGTGAACTAGAGTCTATGGTGTGGATGAGATTGATTTCAGTGGAAATGTATGAAGGTAATGGCAGACGATGTACCATGACATAAATTCTTGATGAGGATGATGATGAAGAAGGAATATGAGAGGCGAGGGAAGCCATGGTATCAGCAAACTTATTCATCGATCGAGGAACAGTCTGCAATAAATGATAGTCGAAAGATGCTAGAAGAGTGTCAACACAGTGCTTGTACCTTTGTAAAATTTTATTTTTACAAAGATATGAACCATTGATTTGATTGACGACAAGTTGTGAGTCACCAAAGATGTTGATGGATTTGATGTTTAAAGAAAGGGCAGTTTGAAGTCCCAAAATTAAGGCTTCATATTCGGCCATATTATTGGTACATTCAAAGTCAAGTTTAAAAGATAGAGGCATGGGCTCACCTTCATGTGAAATGAGGATGACTCCCG
Organism: Torreya grandis; assembly: GCA_037957365.1. Classification (NCBI taxonomy): domain Eukaryota; kingdom Viridiplantae; phylum Streptophyta; class Pinopsida; order Cupressales; family Taxaceae; genus Torreya; species Torreya grandis. Next base: position 8,223,847 of record JARHVA010000059.1, on the reverse strand, counting down.
CACCCCCACTGAGTTGACATTTAGAGCCATCGAAGAACATCGTCATTTGGTAGAATGTGTCATCAGTCAAGAGAGTGGCGATAGATTCATCGGGAAACTCGCACTGAGAAGGTTGATTGTCGGGAAGAGGAGCATCCACTAGTTGGTCAGCGATTGTTTGCCCTTTTATAGATTTTTGCTGGACAAATTCCAAGTCAAATTCAGCAAGAAGCATGAGCCAACGAGCCATACGCTGGTTTTGATATGGTTTGGAATGCATGTATTTGAGAGGATCAGTGTGGGTGACGACAAAGGTTTTGTGATTAAGAAGATAGTGACGGAGCTTGGTAGTGGCAAAGACTAATGCCAAACAGAGTTTCTCGATATGAGTATACCGAGTTTCATAGTTGACAAGTGTTCGGCTTATGTAATAGACTGCTTGCTCCTGGTGTTGTTCATCTCGATGCGCGATCATGGCACCTAACGAATGATTGGTTGCTGAGATGTAGAGGTAGAAGGGTTGGTCATCTTTTGGTGGAATAAGGACGGATGGAGAAACCAAATAGTGTTTGAGGGTGTTAAAAGCCTCTTGGAAATCTTTATCCCATTTAAAGGAGACGTCCTTCTTGAGGAGGTGATGAAAGGGTTGACAATGGTCAGAAAGATGTGAAATGAAATGGTGGATGGATTGGAGCTTTCCTTGTAGACTGCGAAGTTGCTTGAGATTAGTTGGAGGTGGCATTTTGAGGATAACGCGAATTTTGGCAGGATCTATCTCGATGCCATGAAAAGAAATAATGAATCCCAGGAGATTTCCTGAGAGGACCCCAAAGACACATTTTTGGGGGTTAAGACAGACCTGATACTGAAGAAGGTGAGAGAAGATGATTTTGAGGATAGTCAAATGGTCGCGACGCAGCTTAGACTTGCCAAGCAGGTCATCGACATAGTCCTCCATGATTTTATGGAGGAGATCGTGAAAGATGTAAGTCATGGCACGCTGATATGTGGTGCCTACATTTTTCAGACCAAAAGGCATAACTCGATAGCATAAAGTTCCCCATGGTGTAATGAAGGTGGTTTTGTGCTGATCTTCTGGTGCAATCAAGATTTGGTTATATCCTAAAAATCCATCCATGAGTGATAACATTTCATGGCCAGCCGTAAGATCAACAAGTTGGTCAATGTTTGGAAGAGAAAAGTCATTTTTGGGACAAGCTAGGTTGAGGTCACGATAGTCTGTGTAGATTTGGATCCCCCCAGTCGCCTTGGTGACAGGAACGATGTTAGAGACCTACTGTGGATAATCAATGGGTTGGATGAAGGAGATAGAAAGAAGGCGCTGAAGCTCTTCTTTGAGAAGAAGTGCAACACAAGGATGCATTTTGCGAAGCTTCTACCAGACTTAGCCTCTGGGTTTGTGACAATGTTATGAGTGGCAATGTTAGGGTCGATGCCAGGCATGTCAGCGTAGGTCCAGGCAAAGGCTTTACGATTGTCTGAGAGAAATGTGGTATAATCGGCCTACTCCTAGATGTCTAAAGATTGACCAATCTTTAAGACTTGAGGAACGTCAAAAGATGAAAGGTTAATGCCAATGGTTGATTCATTTAACATAACCTATGTTTCAAAAGGGAGGGAGTGCTGAATGAAAGAATCATCGGCACCCATATAGGTAAGAATGGTGTCATCGTCTATGCAGTGGACTGTGTTGATGGTTGTCGATTCATCGTCTATCATGCTAGGATAAATGAGAGGGTGAGTCTTGGGAACCCCATTGAGCTGATAAGTTAGGGGTTCTAAGCGGATGGTGTTTATGCAAAAAAAAACTAGGAGGGATGGAAACTACCGACTCCGTAGGTGAGGATGGAAGAATAGGCGAGTCTAGAAGAAATTGGTCGATGGTTGGTTCGAGGCAAAAGTTTGTGGAAGCCTCAGTGGGTTCTTGGAAACCCAGTCCATACCGTTTCTTTGCGTTATCGTCATTGGGTGTTTCGATAGGCTGATGGGAGCCTTGTTCGTATCGTCCAAAGCCAAAACCCTTCCATGCACACCTATAAAGGTAGGTATGTACAAAGGTGGGGTTGCTAAGAAAGGAGAAATCGGATGTGAATATTTGAGGCGAGGAGGAAGGATTTGATTCGGTAGGAGCTTGATCTAACCCCCCATAGACGAGATTGGTTCGAAGGCTAGGAGGACCATAAGGAATGACCATTCCAATCTGACAGTCATAGTTTGGGTTTTGATGAATCTGTCCATACTCTTGAGGAGTCTGGAACATGTCTAGAGTAAGGAGGTGATATTCCCCCAGTGAAAGTCTTTGGAAGATATCGTCCATGGGGTCCTTAGTTGTTAATTGAGAAGATGATGTGGTGGCAACCGCTGTTTGTGTACTAGTTGACGCTTCTGCGGATGGAGACTATGTTTGGGTTGATGCCTTGAGCGGGATAAGAACGTCGTTGGGTCGATAGATGGTGTTACAAGTCTTAAAAGGAGATGGGTCGGTGGGAATGACATGGACTTGTTTGTCATGTTCAAATTTGACACAACGGTGAAGTGTTGAAGGGACGCAAGCCATGGCATGGATCCAAGGTCGCCCTAATAACATGTTATATTGGAATTCTCCCTCAATGATGTAGAAGAGCTCTAAGATTGTGCGTGGACCAACGCGGATATGGAGGACAACAGTGCCAATAGTGCTAGCGGTGGTGTCATTAAAGGATCTAAGGATTGCGTCGATTTTCGATACGTAATTCTTGGGAAGAGCCAATTGATCAAAGGCATGGGTAGAAATGATATTAATGCTGGCGCCCCTGTCGATCATAACTCATTTAATACGGATTTGATCAACGTAGGCTATGATGAAAAGGGCGGCGTCTTGATCTTCCAAGGTAGAGGTTGGAATCTCAGAATTACTAAAAGTGATGGAGGCAACGGGGGATAAAGAATGGACTAAGGCAGTTAGTGGTGAGGGTCTTCAGGTTGGACTTCCGCTGCCTGTAGGGCTTTGATTAGAGCCTGGCGATGCTGGGGGGAGCTTTGGATAAGGTCATATAGGGTCATCTTCACAGGAGTTTGGTGAAGTTATTTTATCATAGATTCTGTGATTGCCTCTGAAGAAGGGGGTTGAGACGCACCTAAGATGGAAATCTTGGGTTTCAGTGGTTGAGGTGCCTGGACAAAAGGATAGGTCCAAAGAATAGCAGCTTTTTCTTTCACCTTGTCCTTTTGCGACCTAGTGGTTATATGGATAGCATTGATTTCAAAGATAGTAGGTGAAGAAGGGGTTATGGCCTGTTGGTGAGATGTTGATGTGGTTGAAGAGGTTGGATGGGAAGGTGTCGAGGGTTGGTCAAGAGTGTCCTCAAGGAGAAGAGTGTCTTTCTCCATATAGAGGCGAACGACTACCTTGAGGGCATAGCAAGTCTCGATATTGTGTCCTGGCATGCAATGGTATAAACAAATCTTCATATCATCGAACCAAGATGGTTTTGACCCGAGGGGTTGGAATGGCTTGATAGAAGGAAGGGTAATGCTAGAAGTCTACAAAAGTTGGCATAATATCAATGCATATGAACCTACTAAGGGGTCCGTGCTTGTTGATGCATGACGCGCTAGTGACTTTTGCTTGGGGGATGTTGAAGAAGGTTTTTGTACCACCTTTTGGGTTGGTGGTGCGGTGACAGGTGAAGACAACACTTTCTTTGTGAGAGGTGCCAAATTTTTGAGAGGGGGTTGACTTGTGGTTGGCAAAAGAAGTAATGGAGGTAATTTGTTTTGGTTAAGGGTCGGAGTAGGAAGCACGCCAATTAGGGTAGAAGGATGAGGACCTAAGATGGAGGGCAAAGTTGACGGTGGAGGAGGGGTTCGCTTCTATGGTCTGGTAGTCTTCTTCGACTTGGTTGGAAGACTACTTTTGGTCAACATTTGGTCTAAGTCCACCTTCACTTGCGGGTGAGTGAGGGTAGAAACAGGATGAATGTCGAGTGACTTGATCGGTTTAGATTGGGTAGATGCAGGTTTAGAAGCGAGGGTTTGGTCTTTGTTTGGAGTCTTGGGCGATTCTGCCTTGGGAGGATTGGCAGCATGAGATGAAAGGGCACGGGAATGTTGAAGAACTTTAAGATGTTCCCACAATCCCCGATGCTCCACTTTCTTTGAAGGGAGAAGTTCTAATTTCTCCACTAGTCAGGAAAATGGTTGAGAAGATGTTGGATAAGGTTTGGATTCTTGAGAAGATGTGTTAGGTGTGGCAGTAGTTTCGGACCCAAGGTGTGTTGGAGTTATAACTGGATTGTTGTTGGTCGAGGAAGATGGAGAGTCAGGTTCTTCTCTTGGTGGAGAAGGAACTGGAGAGTGTGACTCCTCAAGCAGATAAAGAGCAGGGATTATGGTGCCCTCCACTTGCGGTCACGAAATGGGTAAGGTCAGGTCCTCCATAGGCAGAAGAAAGGAGGATGGTGAGACCGGTGGTGCCAGTAAGGTTGAGGCATCCTCCAAGATGAGAGAGGTTGATGGAGAACTAACCGGAGAAAGAGGTTCGTCCACATGTGATGGACTGGTAGATGGGTTAACCTCTTGAGATTGGTTGGGGATGAAGGGTGAGACCATATTAACTGTTCAAATATCATGTTCATGCGTGTTGTCAATCAAGGTTTGGACATTATTTTGGGTTGGTGAATGATTGGGGAATGGTTACTTGAATATGTCGATGCCCTAGTTTGGAGGTGCATTGGGATTATCTAGAATCAGCTCTCTCTTTTCAAGCATGTCCTGGATTATGTTTTTGAAAGTTTTACAGTTCCTCGTGTCATGACCTTTGACACGGTGGAAATTACAAAAGTCATTTTCCCTATACCACGCAGGGATGGCACGTGAGGGATCAAATTGTGGCGGTGGTTGAATCTAGGGGAGGTTGATAATCCCCTGTTTAACAAATTTTTCCAGTATAGACGCATAAGATTCTCCAAGAGGAGTATACTATCTTTGTACGTATCTTTGCTGGAATTGACGGGTGGCGCTCTGAGATGTGGATGGCTCAGGTTGATTGGATGAAGAGGACGAAGGTCTAATGACCACAGCGTTAGCTGAAGCTTTAGACTTAGGATTTGATGATGAAGGTTTAAAAGAAGAAGAGTCATCAGTCTTAGAGTTGGGTTTCTTGCTCCGTAACTTGATTTTATTCTCCTCGATGGCACGTAATTCAAGTTTACGGGCCATTGTGAAGGCTTTGTCAAAGGTACGAAAGGTCTGAACCCTTAAAGTGGAAGAAATATGTTTGGCGCAAGCTCGAGAGAATAGTTCAATAAGTTCAGTTTGAGGTAAGGAAAAGGAGAGTTGATTGATGAGACCTCTCCAGCGAGCAACAAAGTCAGCTACTGATTCATCCTCGAATTGGTGGATAGTGTAAAGGTCTGTGATCGAGACCTTCTTGGTGATGTTAATGGAGAAGTGATCAAGAAAGAGCTGGGCTAGTTGTGTAAATGTGAAGAGGGAATGGCTGGCAATTGAGCTGTACCAGTCAAGTGCAGCGCTAGAAAGGGACATAGGAAATGTATGCAAGAGCAATGCATCGTCATGGGCAATAAGGTAACAGGCATTTCTAAATGCCCGTAAGTGTTGCTGTGGGTCTTCCTTGCTTTGAAAGCGAGAAAATTTGGGAAGCTCCCACTGGTTGGGGTATGGTCTAATTAGAACGAAAGGATGAATAGGCTCATTGCAAATTTGCTCGTATGAGAGAGCATTGCGTGAGTCAGAAACAGAAGTCTCTAAGCTAGACATCTTATTCATCAGCATTTTGATGATATCTGCTGGCGGATTGGTGGGTGGAGCGCCCCCTAGATTATAAGGTGCTTGAAAGATATTGGGAGGGGCGTATGATGTGGTTGGTTGCGTAGATGCAACATATGGATAGCTTGTTATGGGAGCAAAAGTTGGGGCCAAGGGTACTTGTGTTATGGGGTTGGTTGGCATAAGTTGGATAGGGGCCATCAAGGATGGTTGAGGAGTGGCTACGCTTGTTGACGGGTAAACGGTTACTCTTGTGTTAATAGGTGCAAGAGTAGGGGGAATAGAGACTAGTAGGTTTTGGAAAGGTGTGGGGTTTGGTTGAGTGATTTTAGGTTGAGGGAGTATTGGAACCCCCATAGAGGTAGGTTTAGATGGAGAGGTTACGTTTTGAAGGTAAGACACGGTTGGGTTATTAGTAGAGGTGTTGTCTAGTGGCTGAATTGTAGGGGCTATTGATGTGATTCTTGTGTCAACTAAGGAAGTCGGCATCCCATAGATTGGGTTGCCTAGGGAGTCTCGCATTTGGCTATTCGCGAGATAGTGTTGTAAGGCTTTGATGTTAAGGTCCAAGAATCGTGCGAAATCTTGGTCCCCTTCTAGGACGATAGGAGTTTGAGGCGGGGTTGGGCGAGTAGGAGTTCTTTCAATCTCCGAGTTGAACTCCATTATAAGACTGGTTATAGATGGTGAAGGTGGGAGTGGTTGTTGACTAGCGTGGTCAAGAAGGGCCTTGGTTTGACTGCGTGTCAAAACCATTCAAGGGAAGAAAGGGTCAAGTTTTAGAAAACTGTGTTTTGTCAGTCTCAGAAAACCAAAATGAATGTTTAGACAGCCAAAAAGTTGGATTTTAAGCTTGCTATTTTTGGAAAAAAGAAAATGAACAGAGACCGACGTCGATATAAAAACTGATGTCGGTGAAGGAGACTGCCGATGTCGGTCAGATGACTGATGCCGGTACAGAAAAGTTGCTGACGTCAGTTACAGAACCGATGTCGGTTACTGTGTTTTCCAGAAACTCAAAAAAAAAGTTTTTGGAAATAAAGAAGACGTCCTTACCAGCTCAAAAAAGACAGATAAAAATAGAAAATATGATGATGATAGATAGATCCTAGCGTTAAATCCCTAGAAACAATTTTATTAAGATCGTGTGGCTTATGACTTAATGTGATGTTTGAGGAAGTTGGCTGTAAGAAGGGTCCTAGAATAGGTAATCTAAAGATGGTTTCAGGTATGTTAAGGCATTCAAAAATTTGTATTAGCTTCCGTCCAGGCATGGTGCTAAGGAGCAAGCTCCCCTCACTTCATGATTCCAGTTGTTAGCTGGTTTTGCTTAGCCAAAATATACTTTCACTATAGTTTAGACTCTGTCAGAGAACAGAGTTGGCTTTCCCCTTGGTGGTGAAATCCAAGTAGGATTGTCGGGATGGGTAAGGTATCCGTTGGGAGATGAAATCTCAGTCGGGCCTTGTCTCAAGTGAGTTTTATGTTTTATTGAGTGCACGTGGTCTGGTTGTGTAACATCAAGTGATCTATGATTTATTCAATATGCGTTTTACTAATTACTAAGTGTGGACTAAAAAGATGCAAGAAAGCAAGAAATGGAATGTAGTAAGTTTTAAAGTCCCAAATCGAAATATTAAATTGGAATGAAGACAAGTTGGAGAAAGGGTTGAAGAAAATGATTTTTTTGACTAGTCTAGAAATGCAAGAAAAAGAAAGAAAAAGTTATTTTTATTTCCTATTTATGATGTTTTTTTTAGAAAAGAAGAAAGAGGTGAAGGTTAAGAAGCCTAATGCACCTAAATGAACAAAGAAGAAAGGGAACCCAAGGAAGGCCCTAAAGGGGTCCCACCGTGCGTGCCAGAATGTTTCTATTCAAATTTTGCTTTCAATTTCAAAGGAAGAATTAAGAGAAACTTAAGAAGGAATGGTCAAGGCTTGATGTGTACCTGGATATAGTCTGCGCACTGTAATCTAGATGCTGTGAGTACTCCTCTTTGGCTGTGGAGGAATGACACCTGCAAAGAAAAGAAGCTTGGACAAAAGAAGGCATTAAATAGACAGATGGTGGGTTGTCAAGCGAAAGCTTGATCCCAGAAGTATGAAAACTTTCTTAAGGGATATAAACCCACTAATCAATAGAAGGAAATGTCTGATAAATAGCTGAATAATTAAGAACTGAAAGTGATAAAAGATGGAAATGCAAAGGAGAAGCAAAGACTTACTTGAAAGAAGCTGTCAAATTGATCACAGTCACCAGCGTCGGTAAGCCTACCGGCGTCGGTTGGTCAAGGTGCCGATGTCGGTTAATCTGCCGATGTCGTTTGGGGTAGTGACCGGCGTCGGTCAGGGCAGTTAGCTTGGACGGGGTCTGGGCAGGTCTGTGGTCTGTGGACAGAGTCTGGTCAGGGTTTTGGTCTGTGGACAAGGCCAAAGAAGGGTCTGGGTTTGTTAATAGTTTTGAGACAAAGTTTTGGGCTTGGTTGAATGGTCTGGGGTCTGGGTCTGAGAGTCTGGTTGAATGGGCAGAGTGTATGGTCTGATAGAGGACGGAGGAAATAGGGAGGTGGATAAGTCAAGATTCGGGTCTGGCTTGGTTAACAGTCTGGTCTAAGGAGATATTGTTTGAAAGCAATAACTAAAAAGAGAATAAAAACACAGACAGTATACTTACCTGTGCCTTGTGGAAGGTGTGCTACTGATGATTCTCGTACTTGTTGTTGATGTAGCCTGTGTGGAGAACCTGTTGTTGATGGAGAACCTGAAGCTGTTGCTGCACTTGAGGGAGAGAGTGAGAGGCTTGATTGAGAGATTTTGCAGATTGACGGATGGTCGAAGACTGAAGGATTCAAAGGATTCGTCAGTTGCTTCTAGAGATTAGCTGATTTTTGATTTGGGATTAGGATAGAGTCTAAAAAATTGGTTAAGTATAACCGATGTCGGTGATTCCGCCAGCGTCGACTGACACTTGACCGACGTCGACGGGGTTAGAATGGGCAAAATGAGCCACCAAGCCCATTTTTCATCCGCCAAGTGCACTATCCGTTGGAGAATGTCATGCGTTGGGCTAAATACGCACGAGAGTTTGTTAGGCGGTTAGAGAGAAGTAGGAATAGGTCTTGGGTGAGTCATGGGATGGGAATTAGTCCAAGGCGAGGTGTCCTAGGTGAGGTGTCATGGGTGATGTGTCCAAGGAGGGGGGTTAATTCAGAATAAATTTATTATTTTAAATTAGCAATTTTTAGGAATGGGTTAGGAATGGACCAAGGGAAAAGGTGACCAAGGGTTAGATACTATTTAGGTGTCTACAATTTCTAAAACTCTTTTGATTCTTCACCTAGATTTTAAAAGATACAAATACACTATCAAATTGGTTTTTTGACCAAGTGTGCCTAACAATGCCAATCATTGGCAAGTGTTCAATGGTGACAACCAAATAATTGCCTTCTTGGAATAAAAAGATAGCTTTGAACAGCTTCACTTCGAAGGTAGTGAGCCCCAAAAGCTTGAACCAACCCCTGAATCAAGTTTAGATGTAGGTGAAGAATTCCTACAGCTAAAAAGGAATAAAATCCCAAAAGGCTTGGTTTCCCTTGAAAAAATATTTGACATGCATGATAGGTTCATCAAACAAAAATAAATGGATTCAAGCTCCTCTCAGGAGTTTGATCAGATAAATTTGGGTACCAAGGAAAATCCTAAGATGGTGAACATTGGGAAGTACTATACTCAATAAAAAAATTTCAAGTTCACTGCTTTGCTCCACCAGTACATATATGTTTTGGCATACTCCTATGATGATCTGAAGTCACTCAGGCCTGAAAAAATTTGCCATGAAATTCCTCTCAAAAGTGATTCAGTGCCTTACAAGCAAAAATCAAGGTAGTTCAATCTAAATATATCAGGTACTATTCTGTTTGAAATAAAAAAATGCTAAATGCTAGAATAATTTTCTCAATCCATCATTCCACATGGATTGTGAACATAGTTCCTGTGAAAAAGAAGAATCATGAAATTCGCCTCTACATGGACTTCAAAAATCTGAATCAGTCATCCTTAAAGGATAATTACCCTCTACCCATCATGGATCAAATCCTTTAGATGGTGATCAGTTCAGAGATGTTATCAATGTTAGACAGCTTTTCTAGATACAATCAAGTAGAAGTCAGTGAAACAGACTAGCATAAGACTGTCTTCACCATGCCTTGGGGAACCTTTGCATATCAAAGAATGATGTTTGGCCTGATAAATGTTGGCACCACCTTCTAGAGAGCAATGGACCTTGCTTTCAAAGATGAAATGGGTAAGTTCATTATGGTATACCTTGATGATTTAACAGTCTCTTCCAAGCATCATCTTGATCATGCACACCATTTGCAACAAGTGTTGGAATGATGTCACCAGAATGGCATTTCTCTAAACCCCAAGAAGTCTATTTTTGGAGTAACAAAAGGGAAAATTTTTGGACACATTGTATCCTGAGAAGGCATAAAAATTGACTCAAAAAGATTCAAATCCATCTAGGAGCTTACCCTGCCCACAAGTAAGACTACAGTTCACTCTTTCTTTAGAAAGGTGAATTTTTTACGAAGGTTCATCCCTGAGTTCATAGAGAAGACTCGCCATATCATAAATATGATGAAGGAAAATGCCACTTTTAGTTGGACTAAAAAAGGCAAATTGGCATTTTGAGACATCAAGACAGCTATTGCCCATGCCCCAATTCTGGTTTTTCTAGATTATACCAAAGATTTCACAGTGTACAGTTATGCTTCTGAGCACACACTTTCAGTAAATTTGGTTCAATAGAATAAATAAAGTGTGGAATCTCCCATCTCTTTCATGAGCTATCTTCTCAAAGTTCATGAACTAAAGTATTCAAACTTGGAGAAGCATGCTTATGCAGTGGTGAAGGTAGTAAAGCACTTCCATTTTTACATCCTGAATTCACAAGTTACTGCCCTGGTTCCTGATACCATAGTTAAATTCATATTAACTCGGTAGGAGTTTGGAAACAAAAGGGGCAATTAGATTTCTAAAATCTAAGTTTTTGATCTCATTATCAAACCAACAAAGCTTATACGAGGAAGGGGCCTTTGTCAATTGATTACTGACAATAGACCCGAAGAAGCAGGGCATAAAGAAATAGAAGTGGAAGACACACCAACAGTCCTCTTTGTCTCCACCACGAATGAGTGGTATTCGAATATTGCTCATTTATTTACATATGGTGAGTGTCTTACTCACCTAACTCGTAAAAAAAAGACTGTTAAATTGAAATCTGCCAATTTTGTCCTCTAAGACAACGGCCTGTATAAGAGGAGCCTTGATGGAGTGTTCCTTCGCTGCATGGATAAAGAATAGCAGAACCAAATTTTGAAGTCCTTCCATAATCTAGCCTATGGAGGACATTTTTTTGCTCCTATAACTGCCCATAAGATTCTGTGAGCCAGGTATTATTGGCCTACTCTATTTTAAGATACATACAAATGGGTGCAAAGATGTGAACTATGCCAACATTTCATTGGAAGACCCAAGTTAGCTGCTTTGCCTCTTAAGCCAGTGGTGATAGAAGAGCCATTTTAGCATTGGGGAATTGATTTCATTGGTGCTATAAACCCATCTTCAAGCATTGGACATGATTATGTCCTCATAGCCACAAATTACTTCACTAAATGGGTAGAAGCAATTCCAACCAAGCATGCTACTTCAAAAGTAATATGTGATTTCCTCAAGGAAAACATCATTTCTAGGTTTGGGGTTTCAACCAAGATTGTCATAGATAATGCAGCCTATTTATCTTCTCATGAGATCACTCAATTCTATTTTTATTATGGGATTACCCTCTCCCACTCCTCTGATTATTTTCTACAAGGGAATGGCCAAGCATAATAGAGCAACAAGAACCTGGTGACCATCATCAGGAAGCTGGTGGATGACAACTAACAAACCTGACATAAAGCATTAGTTGATGCTTTATGGGTAAATAGAATTACACCCAAAAGGGTGATAGGTATGTCACCATTCTAACTTTTGTATGGTCTCAATGCAGAGATACCAATCACCCTAGAATTGCCAGCGCTAAAATTGGCAAAGGTGGTCAAAAATCAGACATATGAAAACTCTATTAACAAAAGGATCATGTGCTTAATTAAGCTAGATGAGCATTGAACTATGGTGGTGGACTGAATTGTTGTGCATCAAAATTTGGTGAAGAAGCTCTTCGACCAAAAAACCAAAATCCATGATTTCTAGATTGGAGATCAAGTTCTGTTATGGGACAAGAGAAGAGAAACAAAGGGAATGCATGGAAAATTTGATTCCATATGGAGAGGCCTATTTATTATCCATCAGCTCAATGGTGAAAATAGTTTCCTATTGAAGTATCAAGATGGCACGCCCTTTTCTCTACCTCACAATGGGTAGCATCTGAAGCACTTCAATTCTTGAAGTATCAGATAAGATCATCTGTACATATGTATATTTGTATAGTCTTTAGTTTTATTTTGTGTTTTCCATTTTTATTTTTGGCACCTTTATTTTTGGGTAACATGACTCTGTAGCCCAATGGCATACTTAAAGGCACTGGAGATTCTAGTTTCTACTCCCCTCAGTTATTTCAAAATTTCAACTGAAGAAAGTTCCCCAACTGGAGCCAGCTATTGTTTGCAAAATTTGTCACTCATTTTTGGGACAACATATGAACTATTTTGGTCCTACATGCCAAAATTCTCTCTTCCCTTCTCAAATATTATTCTAAGTAATCAAATTCTTTATTATTCAAGCTTTTTCAGCTAAGGGACTCATAGGTTCAATAGGTTCAACCAATTCAATAGGCAAGTTCTCACAAAGAAACAAATTCCCAACACTTAGGCAATTTCAAGGTTGGTTCAATGCTGAGGTTCAACCAAAAGGTCCATCGGCAGGCTTCAAACAAAGCATTGAACCATTGATCCATTGAACCCCACTTCCAACAAGTTCAAAGGTTTAATGGGTTTAAAGGTTCAACAACATCGGTAGACTTAAAGAGTTATGCGCTTCGACAAGTTCAAAGTTCAAATGGCTTTGAAAGACTTAGAAGAAAAGAAAGCTTTGAAGAAGTAAAGAGTGAACTATTAAACCATTAAACCTTGATCCAAAATGGTTCAATGGTTTCAAAGGTTTAACGAGTTCAATAAGATCAAAAGACTTAAATGAAAGAAGGCTTCAAACAAAAGATTGAACTATTGAACCATAAGTTGGTTCAATCGGTCAGTTCAATCAAATGGTTCAAAGGAGTCTCCCAAAGCCCGAATGATAAGTGCCCTTACGGAGGGTAGGGAATAAAAGGAACAAAAGGATATCCTTCAAAAAGATTTTATGTGGCAAATTTTACAAGAGAAATCCTTTGAACAAAATGTCTGAAGGAATTCCTTCAAACATTTTGTCCAAAGGAATGATCAAAGTCCTGCAGGCTTGTTCTACAGACTCTACAGACATGCTTCTATGAACTCTACAAGCTAGTTTCTATGGACTCTGCAGGCTAGTTTCTATGGACTCTACAAGCCTATTTCTATAGACTCTGTAGGCTTGATTCTATGGATTCTGTAGGCTTAGTTCTACGGACTCTACAGGATTTGAAGAAGAAGGCCACTCGAAGGACCCTGAAGGGCAATTACCCTTGCAGGGGGCTCTAGGTGACCAGGAAATGGACCTTTTTCAAGGCCCGAAGGGACACCTTCCCTTCAGGGGGTTCCAAAGATATAAATTCAAAGGAATTTCAAAGCTTTGAAAGACTTAGAAAATAAAAGATTCTAAGAAAGAGAATGAATCGTTGAACCTTGAACCAAAAAGGTTCAAAGGTTCAAAAGTTCAATAGTTCAAAGAAAGCTCTGAGCAAAGGAAAGAAGTGGAAGATTCTAGAGACCAGTTCAAATAAATGGTTCAATCGTAGAGCAAGGAAAGTGAATGGACCAGAAAAGTGATGGAACCAAAGAGCCGATAAGGCCTCCTGAACCATTGAACCAATGAACTTTCAAAGGTTCAAAGGTTCATGGTTCAAAATGGTTCAAGTGACCACCGACCAATGATGTCCCTGCAAATGTCAAATTTTGGGTAATGAAATATCCATTGATTTTTAAATGTGGCACAGAACATGAAAACAAACTCAGTGACCAATTGAAGAGGGAGTTGAAAAATCCAGTAGAAAGGGAAAAGATAGCCTAAGAGCTCAAATTGCAATAGAAAAGAGGGAAAGACCAAAAATATCTACATAGGAGTTATTTTTAGTAGGTGGAACAATCCACCAAGTAGACATTTGAGCTCGTAAATATTAAAAGGCATGGCTTGTTTTTCTTCTTTGGAAGGAAAGCGAGGGGACAACCACATACCTATTGGGAGAAAGATCAGATGACCCATGAAGAGGAGAAGATATTTTGAGATGAATTGACATGCCACAGTTCAGGTAGATGCCCTGTTCCAGTATGGCCCCTTGACAAAACTAAAAATGCATTCAAGGCATTGAATGCAGAATGGGTCATTCTATGAAACAAAACACCAAGTCTTCTTTGGCTGCTATATATTGTAATCTCTTATTTTATGCAAGGGAGATCTTTTTAGTTATAGATGTAAAACTTTGCCAAAATTGTGAGGTGATCACTAAGACTTTGAGCTCAAATTGTTGATCATATTTTTTTGTTTGAATGAGAAAGCAAGTTACTTTTAGAATTTGTGTTGTAATAGCTTGTGTCATTTAGGAGATTATTCTTATGTCTATTTTTTGAATGAATTCTTGTTCATTTAATGAAATAATCAAAATTAGTAGAAGTAATCAGGAAGGTGTCTTGAAGCCAATCATGGGAAGACTTTGTGCTACCACAATTGTTTCTAGTGTGTATGTTTTTAGTTTATTTATGTGTAAAGGATCTTGGGATGACTTTGTGCCCCCATTATCCTTCATATTTCAATCTTGGGTAGTTGAGGTCGAGACTTTGTGCTACACCTTTTTTTATTGTTTACTACGCCCCCTATTACCAGTTACTTGTTACCTATCAGAAAGAACTCCTATTGTTTGCTGCAAGACCACTTCTAAAAGAAGAGAAGTGCCTTTAGTGTTTTCACCTAGATTTCTCCTTTATTTGTGAACATCATCTTTGAAAAAAAGAGATGGATGGTGTTGTCCTACCCCTGAGTGTTATTTTCTGCATATATATATAGCTCCTCATAGTTATAGGGAACATCCCCTTGATGAGAGGAGAGATTTGTCCCTTTTTGATATGATAAACCTGCACACTTGGCCGACCAATCTCCTTATGCTATGGTTGAAACTACCTATTTTGTTCATCAATTAGCTGGTGACAAAATATTCACCCAACAGGTGTCATATTTGGTCTTTGTATGCTATGTTAATTTTAACATTATTTCCTCTTAACTATGAATATAACGCTATAGGTTAAGCCAAGAAATATGATACTAGCTTTGTTTAACTAGTGGCAACTTAATATGATTATATACTAGTTATATGATTTCTCTTATATGTATGTTGATACATATATAACTATTTAGCACATATTATTGCTTTCTATGTTTTGTTAGCATAGAACTATGATTCATTGAACATTGTGCACTTTTTAGAGATCATTAGGTCATGGAGACCTAAGGGACGTGTGGTGAATTATAAATGTGAGTACTACACAATAGGAATAGATACTACTTAGTCACATATTGACTTGGTAAATAATGGGTTTGGATCTGACAGATAGATTTATTGAATCTAGGATTGACAAATGAACTTGCCAAATTCAATCATATGGTCATACACAAGTATACAATGGAATGTTTATTACTTAAATTTGTATACATTGAAAATGTATTATTTCCAGTTCCTATTCATCATCATACTTGTCAAGACCTCTATGGAGTAGTGATAATATTGATATGTTATACTTATTAGGAGCCATATGGAGTAGCGATAGTAATAACTTATATACATCATTGTCACCAGACTCCCTAAAATACATTTCTTCAAAATGAGAAAAACACTCTAGGTTAGAGAGATGTGTAGAGGGGTAGAAAAATTTTGTGGAACTTTCCCTAGTCATTTATTTTGGATCATATGATGATCTTATGTGCCCTTGAAAAGTTGGTGGAACTTTCACTAAAATATGTGGGACCCTTCAAGGAAATATAAGTGGTCAATCCTATGGTATATAGGTTTGTATTATTTTTTTATACCCTATAGTGGTCATGATAGAACCAATTAGAGTAGATAATACTCATAACTATATTTTTTTAATAGGGAGATGTCATAGAATAGGGTCTTGTGGGACCAATACTCTTGGAATAGTAAAACTTGAAGGAACTATGGTGAGTTCTATAGGTAATTTCTTATTTATTTGCTTAATTTGATATTGTATACTATATTATTTCTTTGCTAAATAATGTTTTTAATTAAAATTTTATGTTTAAATAAGAGTCACCAAGGATGATGACTAGCCTTAGGGGGGAAGGATGTTACATCCTAATTCTACACTAGGCAAACTTGTTAGATTATCTATGGATATTTATAGCTAATAAATTTAGATTTGGCTATTATTAACTAAGCTTAGATTTATATTGTTATGAGGTGGTAGGATATTCCTTAGGTCACATGATCATACTGCTTTGAGTTATCTATAAGAATATGTTTACATTATAATCATGTTGATTTATCATTTTAGCTATATTTCATGGCATATATATATATCATGACTACTATAGTCTAACTACCTAATTTATTGTGATATTGATGTAGGAGAACTCATCCCTCAGAGTGTGGTAGAGGAAGAGCATTATCAAAGAGGGTAATATAGATTGACATGTCATAGGATGACAGCGAAATCGAATGGGACCCTTCACATACCACTTAAATGAGCACATGATAGAATGCATAATAAATGGTTAGCATTATGTTAATTTCAATAGATAATTACTTGCTCATGATTTTATATTTGCTTAATTAGGTTGGATTCGAGTTATTGGTCTATAAATTAATCTTTAAACCATTTTGAAATGTTGATTTAATTAGCTATATATATATATATATATATATATATATATAAGCAAATATACTGTAGTAAATAAGAATAAAAGCAAAAAAAGGAGAATAAATAAAAGTATTGAGTAAATAATAATATAAATAAATAAAAACAAAAAGTGAAATGGAAAGTTATTAATTTAATAAAAGTAAAAAGAAAGAGTTTTAAAAAATAAAGCAAAACAAAAATAAAAAAGACTCCTTAAAACAAAAAGGAGCTACGTCTATTCTTTTTATAAAGGGAAAATTAAGGAATAGGGGGGGATCATAAGAGTTTTAAAAAAATTGGATTGGATAAAATTAGAGGAAGGGTGTTACTTAACGAGACACAGAGGAAAAGAAATTAAGCAGAGAAAGAGATCAACTATTTAATTTATCAAATAGGCAATGTTTTCAAATTTTAGAGTATGATTCTATTCTCCAAATGTCTGTATGTTTTTCATAAATTTGTGATGCATATTTAATTTTTAGAGGAATATAACTAATAGGTAAAATATGCTAAGTATGGAAGTCTTAGTTAACACTTGAACTTGAATACAAAATAACCCTATAGGTGATTGTCCTTTCTTCCTTAACTTGCATCTAGACTAGCTTGTTTTTTGAATGTGACATTTTCCAAAATGAAATAGATACATTCAAAAATATATATGTTTCCATATAACTATCTATTTTATATTCTTTGGGAACTTATTTCAACATCCATAAAAGAGATGGTGAAACAAGAAGGCCATAGATATAGTGGAAGTTACTAGGAAACCATAAGATATTAAATCTAGTATTTATTATAAATCTTTTGTTATTTTTCATGAGTAATTAAAAATTAAAATATTAGTTACAAAAAAATTTATATTCAAGACATAACTATTCAACCACGTAATCTTTTGAAAATGTCGTGTCAAAGAAGAAAAAGCTTGTATATGTTATTCTGGTACAAAGACATCAATTTAAACCAGATTAGTTGAACATAGTATAAAAAAAGAAAGTAACTAAAGTTAATATTTATCCAACCTGTATGTAAACAATCACCAATTTTTCTTATGAACAAAATCACAATATATCATAGATACCTTTGTCTAGATTTTTTGTTTTATACTTTTATCTGTAAAATTCACATAAAGTTGTTGGAGTCAATTACCAACCAACTAGAAGAATATATATGTCATTTCTTCCTATAAAGGTTAGCTTAATTAAATAAATAATTGTTTCAGACTTTGTTCATGCATATAGGCATCACTATACTTTCTTTCCCCAGTTGAATATTAAAGCCCTGAGTTGCTGTAACCATATATTGCCTAACTACATATAATTTTAAACTTTATTGAAAGTAATATGGAGTGAATTATATTAGTTTATATATTTTTACTTGTGTTGTAGTTAAGTGATTTTTGTACAATTATAACTGTATTTTTATATAAATATTTTACCAGATATGGCATCCAGTTGTCATAATATAATGGATTATACTTAAGGTACTTCTAATTATTTTACATCCAAATTCAATTTAACTGGTTGGGTCAATTGTAATTACATGCAGTAATTTGTCTACAACAACTTCTTAAAATTATTATTATAACCTACAACAACTTATTCCAAATTTATTAAGTACCAAGAATGCCTTATAGGCTTGGGTGTGGGTGAGTATATGGCTCAAAAGTGTGCTGAGAGTATAATGGACCCTCTTATGAATGCTTATGTTGAATGTATGCAAACTAAAATGTAGGTAGATCTTACATTCCATTTATTTAGGTAGATCTGTGTCACTGTAGCATTTTATTTATGAAATTTTGGTTATTTCATAAAGTTATTTTATAATGATTCTTACTTAATGAAATATATTCATGAGCAGAGTGTGAATAAAATATCCATGTGAGTAGTGTAAAAATCTCGTAACCTATTTGTTAGTGATGTCATATAAAAATAATAGTGTAAATCAATTCTGAATATGACCTTGTTAAGCCAAACATCACCCTTAATAGGCACTATGTGTTTCTTATGAGACAATTGGAAACACACTATATAAAAATGTAATCAATATATATATTTTATATATGATCATACCACTTTAAAATAGGTTTAGGATAGCAAGGTAATATATGTTTATATGTGTACTAAAAACATATCACTACATGATAATACAAGTGTGTATGTGTTAATAACAATATTACCATGGTTTTTACAAAAGTGTGTGATTAAAATAAACCTGATGTATGCTATATAAAAGGGTGTACAATGAGAAAATATATAAATATATATCATGAAGGTCATAAAACTTATTTGAAGACTTAGCCATGTATTCATCCTTTCCCTTGTTGCCATGATGTTTGAATTTAATTTATAATAGTGGTGGTCATAAAATGTTAATTCAATTTTAGTATATATTATGTTATAGTAATTACGAGAATTACTTTTACACTATGATTATACTTCAGGGAGTATTTTGTTATAGTATATGTGGTAGCTTAGAGATATGATAAATGGATTATATATTAATTGGCCTCATTAATAGTTAGTTGTTATATTTATGATCATGGTATTATATCTAGAGATAGTCATATGTGTGGTATTTGAGTGTTTTGCATGTAAATTATCATACATAAATGGATTCATAGTTGGCATGTTATGTTACTAGTTTATTAGTTATCTTAATTTTGATGCATAATGCATATTAGCATCTATCTCTTGGACAAGTTGGGTGTACTTTCATCATATTGTGATAAGCCTCGTGATTTGGGGATCACTTTCCTATATAGTGTGGGTAACAAAGCATGTAGTGTGGATATAACACTAATAATAACTATGCATTTATGAGTTAGTGGCAGTATATTTGGAAATTACTCATTGTAATGAGAAGAGTTTCCTAGGAATGGAAAGAAGTGTTAAAAATAAAGATTATAACAGGATTATAAGTTATCTATTCTCTACAAGTATTATGTTTGACTATCTAGAAGTAAGTAGTGTATACATAAAATAATAGATTATAATTCTATTGTTTGTGTTATAGACTTAGATCTACTTATGGAGTTTAGATAAGTAATATAAACCTAAGGCATATTTGGGTGGTATAATTCCATGCCTACTTGATTGTTATTATATATGTGGATCATTTGGTTCTTATAAATATAAGTTTGGTTATGTGTACTTATGTAGTTGTGAACTATGATAGTATGAGATATCATAGTATAATACAATGTAAATGTGTGTTATACCTTAATGGTACATATTAGAATTGATATGTTTAGACTCACATATATGTTTGATTGATTTACTGTATGTATGTTGGTTATTGTTGTGAATAACATGTTTTATAATCGTTGGTAAGACTTTATGTAATATTTCATACAATATTTAGGAGTGTAACATATGTTAAGATGAAATATTATTGTGTTCTTTGAGAACTTTGACTTGATCTATTATGTCTAGTTGTTTAAATAGAATCTAATGTTTCCATGTATTTAAGACTATGTTATATGATTGTTTGTGAAAAAATTAATAGTTATGTTTTATAATAATGGATTATGGTAATATGGGTTATCATAGGTTGAAGTATGTTTAAAAAATAATTATGATAATTAAAATCTGTAGTTAAATATGTATTTTCCAAGATGGTATAAATTATAGTCATTATTTTTAGTATAGGATAAAAAATAATGAAAGACTCATTCATACATTTAAAAGAGTAAATGTATGCTTGGATTACTCCTATCATTAACATGTTATATAATGTGTTTTCTAATAGTATGTAAATTAAATGAATCTTATGGTTGAATTGTATTTGACCAATCTACATTATTGATACAGAGCAAGGAGTAAGATAGACTTCATTGGTTTACTAGTATCACAATAACAAATGAAGGCAGTCTAATCAAGTGGTGTGTATAAATTTGATTGATCTATAGATAATTATTATTTATTATTCATAAAACTTTGGGCCAAAGTATGTTTAGTGAGACATTATCATTTTATGATCATAATTTACATATTTGTGTAATATCTTGCAATAAAACTATTTTTTATGATATACTACGTGCTAAGTTTAGAAATCATACAACACATAGGTACTTGCTTGTGTCTCTAGATTTCCACACCATCACTATCTAATAATCCATGAAGGGAGGGCTAGGTACGTGCTAAGTATAGAGTGTGGGTTTTGTGGGTAGCATGAAAAGAGGAAAAAGGTGCCCCATTATGGGTGCCAAAAACTCATGGAGAATTATTTTGCAGAGAGGAAAAATGGGAAATTATCAATAGTGAAGGGAGGAAAATGTCCCTCCGTTATTATGAGGGGATATTTTCTTTATTGAAACTAATCAAATGTTCAAAAAGATTTTTGAAAACAAGTAAAAACAAAATTGTATTAAATGGGGGATTTTGCCTGATAACCAATAAAAGTATGGAGAAGAAAGAGTTGTAAAGAGATAATATATGGAAGATAGAAAGGAAGGTGCATGTAATTAAAAAAATAATATTTTAATTAATATTTCACAATAAAAATAAAAAATATTGGCATTCAACATGAAACATTCTCAATACGATTAGAAAGAACAAAAATAAAATGAAACACTAGACTTAAGAAAAATGATCACTCACAAAGAAACAATAAACACAAAGCCTTGTAACACTTCCTTAAATTATCTTTTCAAAAAGTACTCCAAATTTCTTCCTTTATTTCTTATATAAAAAAAATTATTTATTGTGTCAAAAGTTACTTACAAATGACCCAAAACTAGTTAGGGTTTTCAATCATGGCCTAGAGAAAACAAAGTCACCTTTTCAAATTCAAATAATTTCATTTATTAAACATACAAATTTATGATATAAATTAATTTTTTTAAGCAATTGTTTAATATGACATTATGAGTTGACCTTATGACATGCCTGAAAGTTACAAAAGTGTGCCCCACTAAAACTTGAATTGTCCCCTTTGGAGAGGATTCTTTAATACTAATATTTCAATGAACTCTTTTTAAAAATTCTTATTTGAAAGTCTAAATTTAATGTATCTCTATAGTGAATCTTTCATCTTATCTATATATAAGAAAACTTTAAATTTAAAACATACGTTCACATGATCTGTACTTTTGAGGTCAACTTTGGAATAATATGATACTCGGTTAGTTTTTTGTTTGCTTCTTCAAAGAAGATATGAATTTTGTGATGGAAAAATAATAAAACCTGTGGATGTAGAAGACTCATCTTTGATCAAATTTAAAAATTATTATTTGAAATTATATGTAGAATTTATTTGGTGTTTCTCATGATATAAATTATAATAAATTTATTCAATGCACTCTTGATTGCTTAAAAAGACTCCATTACTCCTATATTTGACACCATCAAGCCTTGATATAGAATTCTTAAGCATTTGCCTTCTGAAATTGAAATTATTAGAAATGTTGGTATGAAAACCATGATATTAATTGATGATAATCTCTTTTAAATCAAGTGAATAAAATCCCAATTGAATCATCTCTAAAACAATTAGGAAAAAACATTTTTATGAGTGTCATCTCCTTGGTGAATTTTGCTTCAAAACCTTTTAGTGCATCTAAGTTTGCTTGTATTTGACCAATCTACATTATTGATACAGAGCAAGGAGTAAGATAGACTTCATTGGTTTACTAGTATCACAATAACAAATGAAGGCAGTCTAATCAAGTGGTGTGTATAAATTTGATTGATCTATAGATAATTATTATTTATTATTCATAAAACTTTGGGCCAAAGTATGTTTAGTGAGACATTATCATTTTATGATCATAATTTACATATTTGTGTAATATCTTGCAATAAAACTATTTTTTATGATATACTACGTGCTAAGTTTAGAAATCATACAACACATAGGTACTTGCTTGTGTCTCTAGATTTCCACACCATCACTATCTAATAATCCATGAAGGGAGGGCTAGGTACGTGCTAAGTATAGAGTGTGGGTTTTGTGGGTAGCATGAAAAGAGGAAAAAGGTGCCCCATTATGGGTGCCAAAAACTCATGGAGAATTATTTTGCAGAGAGGAAAAATGGGAAATTATCAATAGTGAAGGGAGGAAAATGTCCCTCCGTTATTATGAGGGGATATTTTCTTTATTGAAACTAATCAAATGTTCAAAAAGATTTTTGAAAACAAGTAAAAACAAAATTGTATTAAATGGGGGATTTTGCCTGATAACCAATAAAAGTATGGAGAAGAAAGAGTTGTAAAGAGATAATATATGGAAGATAGAAAGGAAGGTGCATGTAATTAAAAAAATAATATTTTAATTAATATTTCACAATAAAAATAAAAAATATTGGCATTCAACATGAAACATTCTCAATACGATTAGAAAGAACAAAAATAAAATGAAACACTAGACTTAAGAAAAATGATCACTCACAAAGAAACAATAAACACAAAGCCTTGTAACACTTCCTTAAATTATCTTTTCAAAAAGTACTCCAAATTTCTTCCTTTATTTCTTATATAAAAAAAATTATTTATTGTGTCAAAAGTTACTTACAAATGACCCAAAACTAGTTAGGGTTTTCAATCATGGCCTAGAGAAAACAAAGTCACCTTTTCAAATTCAAATAATTTCATTTATTAAACATACAAATTTATGATATAAATTAATTTTTTTAAGCAATTGTTTAATATGACATTATGAATTGACCTTATGACATGCCTGAAAGTTACAAAAGTGTGCCCCACTAAAACTTGAATTGTCCCCTTTGGAGAGGATTCTTTAATACTAATATTTCAATGAACTCTTTTTAAAAATTCTTATTTGAAAGTCTAAATTTAATGTATCTCTATAGTGAATCTTTCATCTTATCTATATATAAGAAAACTTTAAATCTAAAACATACGTTCACATGATCTGTACTTTTGAGGTCAACTTTGGAATAATATGATACTCGGTTAGTTTTTTGTTTGCTTCTTCAAAGAAGATATGAATTTTGTGATGGAAAAATAATAAAACCTGTGGATGTAGAAGACTCATCTTTGATCAAATTTAAAAATTATTATTTGAAATTATATGTAGAATTTATTTGGTGTTTCTCATGATATAAATTATAATAAATTTATTCAATGCACTCTTGATTGCTTAAAAAGACTCCATTACTCCTATATTTGACACCATCAAGCCTTGATATAGAATTCTTAAGCATTTGCCTTCTGAAATTGAAATTATTAGAAATGTTGGTATGAAAACCATGATATTAATTGATGATAATCTCTTTTAAATCAAGTGAATAAAATCCCAATTGAATCATCTCTAAAACAATTAGGAAAAAACATTTTTATGAGTGTCATCTCCTTGGTGAATTTTGCTTCAAAACCTTTTAGTGCATCTAAGTTTGCTTGAATCCTATAAGATAAGTCATAACCTCATCAATGATTACCAATCCTTACATCAACAAGTTCTCAAACCATGTTTTAGAACGTTTGCCTATATTTCCTATCTCTCTAAATATTGGGAGAGCATCTGTATTAGGTAACTCAATCACTAGAGGTACTAGCATTAAGGAAGATTCAATTGGACTAATGAAATATTGAGCATATTCCCCAAATTGATAAATATCTTTTTTATATTATGTTCCTTTCAAATTATATTTTTAAATTTTTCCATATGTCAAATGATTATATCTAATGATTCTCTTGCATTCGTTTTATCTCTTTCTATTGTATAATTTAATAACATCACTCTAGAGAGTTGATAATCATCAATCCACATGTCCTCTTTGTTCTTTTCACCAATGGAAGTAGATATCTCAACATATTCGATTCTTTGTTTAGCAGTTTTGATTTTAGAAACTACATAAATATTTTTAGCTAGCAGAGGAGCTGAAAGGGATGCAATTGCATCATATTCTATAACAAGGGGTTTAACTATGTTTTTTAGTTTCTTGACTATCTCATTAAGCCAAGTTGTTGTTTTAGTCACAAAATAATAACATTAAGTCTCTATATGAATCTCAATTTGAGTTTGAGATGAAAAATGTGATTGAGCAACAACTGAGCTGGGAAAATGTTAAACATGGTATTTTATGGTGACATTTTTGGAGAATTTGGAACACTAAGATCAAAATGTTGATTTTTGTTAAAAACCATGAACTACAAGGCAATGTAAGTAATCATTTTAGGATAATCAAGGCAAATGAGAGGATATAACAAATACATAGGTTTTGAAAATTTTGGAACTCTATTATTCTTCTACTCATTTGCTCTAAAAATGATCTTCAGATTCCTACCTTGTAGTTCTTCAGTCACTAGTTTCCTTGGATGCTTCTTTGTCACTCAAATAATCATCACATTTAATTATACCCATATATTCTTCTCCTCAACTCATTATCTTCACCATTCTTGAGTTGACAATCTACATCACCACTTCATTATCTTAAATGTTGCCTGAGATTCTAAATAATAAAGCTGAAATTAGGAACTGCCTCATACTAAAATTAAATCCTCAAAATTTGGGCATGTACAGTGGAAGTTGGATGCAAATTTAAAAACAATGGTTATATATTTAACTCTTTTTGCATGATTTGGAAGAACAATGGAGATTTCTTACAAATTTTCCAAATTTCCCAATAAGAACAAAGATGTGTGGCAATTTAATTAATTTTAAAAAATTGCCTTTTGGAAATATTGAAAAGGAAAAAACTTCCACATATAGGTTGACAAGTTTGAAGAACCTTGTTACCATTTTATCATTCATTTTTAAACATAAAAATCATGTACTACCTTTTTAATATTGAATGGTGTGCGGGAATTATTAAATGATTTTCAATATTGGTTTATTGGATGAGATCTTGAATTCCCAAATTACCTCAAAGGGATAAGAGATGAAGTTTATAATAGTTTTGATTCTGATTTTAAAGTTGTGTCAATTTGGAAATAGGTCATGCATAGTGATTAAAATTGAATACGTCATAATGTGTTTTGTGGTTTTGAGAGTGATCAAATTTGAAGGGTTGGTCTTAATTTGAAGTTGAAAGATATTTATTCATCCAATTTTTTATGATGAAAAGTTATAAAAAATAATTGTGCTTTCATTGATAAATATAAATTAAGTATACATATAATTAAAAGTGTAGACTCCAAAGTATCATGTTGATGAAACTATAATATGTCTCATTTGTATCAATAAGTAATGCCATTTTATCTTTCATAAATTAAGTCTTAATATGAATTAAAATGTGATTTAAGAGCATATAGCCTATTTAAGGGGAAATATATGATATATATTTGATTTATTGTTTAGAAGATATTGTAATCTAAATTATTGATGTTTTCTAATAATTCTTAAGAAATAGATGCCAAATATTATATATGTAGATGGGAAAGGATCATTAATACAAATATCATCAGATTACCAAATCATGGGAAATTTTTGAAATGGCCCCACATTCTTATAATAGCTCTAGATTCCCATACAATAATAGTTCTAAAGATGAACAACAACATTGGTGACAAATAAAAACTAGCTCTAGAGATGAACTTCAATTCTGAAGTCCAATAAAAACTAGCTCTAGAGATGAACAATAGTGTCAAAGACAAATAAAAACTAGATACATAAATGAAAAACAAATCTAAAGACCAATAAAGACTAGCTCTAGAGATGAACAACTATGAAGACTAATAAAAACTAGCTCCAGAAATGAACAATAGCTCTATAAACCGATAGAAACTAGCTCTGAAAATGAACAACTTCAGAGACTAATATAAACTAGCTTCAAAGATGAACAAAAGATATAGAGACTAATATAAACTAGCTCTAAAGATGAACAATAACTCCAAAGACTAATAGAGACAACTTCAAAGATGAACAATAGCTTTGGAGATGAATATAAACTAGCACTAAAGATGAACAACAACTCTAGAGACAAATAGAAACTAGCTCTAAAGATGAAGAGCAGCTCCAGAGACCAATAAAAACTAGCTCTGGAGATGAACAACAACTTCATAGATGAATAAAAACTAGATCTAGAGATGAATAAGAGTCTAGAGACCAATAGAAACTAGCTCTAAAAATGAATAGAAGCTTTAGAGACCAATAAAAACTAACTTTGAAGAGTAATAATAGCTCTAGAGACTAATATAAACTAGCTCCAAAGATGAATAGATGCTTTAGAGACCAATAAAGGTATCTCTAGAGATGAACAACGGCTTCATAGATAATATAAACTAGCTCCAGATATGAACAACTTTGTAGACAAATAAAAACTAGCTCCAGAGATGAACAATAGCTCTAAAGGCCAACAAAGGTATCTCTTGAGATGAACAACATATCTAAATATGAACAATATATTTAGAGACCAATAAAAACTAGCTCAGGGGATGAACAACATCTCTAAAGACCAATAAAAACTGGCTCTGGAGACGAACAACTCCAAAAACCAATAGAAGTAGCTCTAAAGATTTACAATAGTTATATAGGTAGCACTTGAGTATCCTATGCATTGTTCCAAAGTATACTATAAGGAGCTCATTAGTTTACATACAATTAACTCTTGAGTGTTCATACATGAAGCTTCAAAAAAGAATGCAAGTCTAACTTTGGAATAACTTTCGTAAAGTTATATATAGTATTTTCAAGAATAGACATTTTCAAAAGTAAGCATGGTATTTATAGTATTTCAACTACTATGGATATCTTAGTATAAACTCAAATGGAAGAAACTCTAATGTAAATTAGTTGGTAATAAATTTAAAAATAGTATGATTTGATATTAATTTATATAAATATAGAAGCTCTAATATTAATTTTTTGTCTACAATAGATAAACTTTGATACCAATATGTTGGAGAAATATTCAAACTTAAAAAAATAAAATATATAATTATTCAACTTATATAACTATAATCACCATCAATACCACTTGAGATTCTGAATAATGAAGTTGAAGGTGACCTCATAACTTAGGAATTGCCCATACTAAATTAGATCCTCAAAATATGAGCATGTATGGTGGAAATTGGATGCAAAATTACAAACAATGGTTAGATATGAATAACAACTCTAGATACCAATAAAAACTAGCTCTAGAGATAAAGAGTGGCTCTAAAGACCAATAGAAACTAACTCTGAAGATGAATAATAACTTTGTATATGAATAGAAACTAGCTCTAAAGATGAACAACAGTCTAGAAACCAATAGAAACTAGTTATAAAAATGAACAGAAGCTTCGAAGACCAAGGTAAACTAACTTCATATATGAACAATAGCTCTTGAGACCAATAGAAACTAGCTCCGAATATGAACAACAATGTCAGAGACTAATAGAGGCATCTCTATAGATGAACAATAACTTTGGAGACTAATATAAGTTAGCTCTAAAAATGAAAAACATCTTTGTAAACCAATAGAAACTAGCTTTAGAGATGAACAATAACTCTAGATACCAACAAAGGCAAATCTAGAGATGAACAATAGCTTTGAAGATGAATAATAGCTTTAGAGACTAATAGCAACTATTTTAGGAGATGAACAACTCTGAAGACCAATAAAAACTAGCTCTGAAGATGAACAACAATTCTAAAGACTAGTAGAAGCGACTCCATATATCTACAACAGTCCTATAGGTATCTCCTGATTATCCTATGGGTAGTTCCCAAGTATCCTATAATTATCGCATGAGTTTACATATAGTTAGCTTGACCTTAATTCTACCTTATCTCAAACATTATACTATTTTCTCCCATATAGTTTTAATTACAACATGTATTGAATGATTGTAAGTTATTTTTAATAATTACACAAAGGAAATATTAAAGATGATCATAGTAAAATAACATATCCATGTAGGAATGTGTAAGAAATGAGTAACCAACAATGAATGTATGTAGCTCAACATGGTAAAGAGGTCACATAAATATATAACTTGTGATAATGTAACCTATGGAAGTAGATACCCCCCAACATTAGCATGGACCCTAGGTATCTAGGAAAGGTCCAACATCTAATGTCCATGTATGAGTTGTATGTCCTATATAACACTCATATACCTCATGAAGTACATGTGTATGAAAATAATATAATATCTACCATATGTAAAATATGTAATATAACAACTCATGTCATGCTCAGATACTAATTTTTATATATTTTTGAATTTATTTGATTATATGCAAAGGTCTTAGCCAATTATCTCATCAAGGCAATACTCATGCAAGGTGCATGTATCATCTTGTGTAAAGGTTATCTTTGACAATATGAAAAGTAATCAAGCGTTGTAATGTAATCATCATTATCACTATTCATTGAATCTTGTGCATGGTAAATATCTCTAGAAGAACTAGGACTCTTTGGAGTCCATTACATAGTAAGAGAATGCATAGATACTCATGTTCTTTAGGGAACATGTTGAATTTTTCATGGGACTAACTTGGTATGTCATATAGTAGTAGGGGCCTATTAGAATATTGAATAGATCTTTGATGTGATAATTGTTGTGCAATAGGTTTTCTATGAAAATTAACTATTATCCTATTCAATTGGTGGTTTCAATAACTACCTATGAATACTTATCATAAATAAGAGTAACAATTGACTATGGTGGTGGTGGGGGTGGAGAAGGATATACCATTGACTAAAGAGGGTACACATATCAAATACCTAAAATTGTAACTACATTTTTTCATTATATATAATTGACACATTGATGCATTGGAATGGTGTTATTGAAATATTTTGAATAAAAGTGCATCTCAACAACATTTCAAAGACATCATTACTTGGCATAATCAATAATAAAGTTACTATGGTGGGGCCTACTTGAATAGGTATCTTAATACATTTGAGGGTGTCGTATGTATGTCCATTAAAACATTTGATCACTCTTGTAGTATCCTGTATATCCTTTTATATGTAACCAAGAGTGTTGAGAAGTGTCATGGTGCAAGCATTTTTGTTGAACCATAACACTATGTATAGGATGCTTATTGATGTGAGATCATATTAATAATTCATATAACTCTAAGTAATCATCAATAATCTCATTATAATTGAATGTAATCATAGGTTTTTATTGTAATCTTCTTGTAATTATGCCAAAAATCCAATCTATTAGATGACTATATGTCTCCAAAGGAGAATATGCATGTTATGTGTGATGTAATTCACAAGTATCCATAGTATTATTTTGACATGATTTTAAAATGGGTCATTAAATATTTTCAATTTATAGTTCCCATTTGTTTTTGGTTCAACATTATCTATAGGTTTGCTTGGTTCAATAATGTTTTCATCGATAAGATATTGTATCATGAACTTAACTTAAATCCTATATTTTTAGAATGTCTAGCACATCGATGATAATCACAATAAGCATTTTGATCATATCCACTAGATAATGTTTTGCTTATATAAGCCACTCATTATGGAAAGAAAGATAAAATATTACACTCAATTAGCAATTGTAAAAATTTCTTGGTAAGTTGAGATAAGTGTGAAAAATGCCTCTTATGTGGAATAGGTGAAATAACCATATTTTTAGGTTGTGATACTATGTTAATTGTAATATTTTCTTCATTATTGTTCTCATTTGATTTTCCCTTATAATTTGTCTTGTTTTGAAACTTAAAATTCAAAGTAGTAGTAGTAGGAGAGTATTTAAATACTTATTGAGTGCAAGGAATTTAAATTCATGATATCTCAGTCAATGGCATAATTCATTAAAATATTTAAAGTTTTTGAATAAAATAGACTCATGAAGTGGTGCACTCAATATTTTCTTGAAGATATCTTGTAACTCATTATATACCATAGGATTGTACATCTTAGCTAGCATGGTCTTATATTGAATTATATATTCATTGATTGGTTCATTGGACCCACTCTTGCTTGAATTTTTAAATTTTCACTTAAAATATGTTATCATCAATGTTGATAGAGGAATGTGCTAGAAACTGATTAGCTAAAGGAATGAAGGAAATAACTAAACAATGTGAAAGGTCATATAAGCACCTTAAATCATAGTCATAAAGATTTCGTGGAAATAGCTTGGATAATAACCAATTTTTGGTTACATAATATAACAACACCTTTTCCATCATATAAAAGGAGTTTGGGAGCTAAAACCCCTAAAAGTAGGGAACATGTTTCTATCTTAGGATATAATAGATTATGGAGCAATGTATGTGAACCTACTTAATGAATATGTCAAGATGTAACTTGATCTAATCACAACACCTTGTCTTGCATATTTGCAATATTATTCTTAAGGAAATGTGTAATAGGTGAAGTAGATGATGTAATATGCATATTCATCAAAGGATGGGAATATGTTTTCTGCATAGGAATATGCATGGAAATTTGTGGGAGGCCTTGTGTTCCCCCCACACCTTAGGTGATATCACATGTGTAATTGAAGGTGTAGATGTAGAGATAGCATTAATAGTAAAGCTTCAGATGCAGTAACCTTAGCTAGGTGATTAGATTTTGACTTTAGCATAAACTTTAAGACTATCCAAATCATGAAGGTTTTGGATGATATAGCTTCAAAATTAGGATAATAATTTAAATTTCTAAGGATATACACCATTAAGGTCAATACGAGTAATTATATCTTGGTAATCTTAGTTATCTTGTTTAACATTTTCTAGATTAAGTATGTTAACATTAACATGAATTCAGACATATTTATTTATAAATGTAGCATCAAAATAATTATGAATAAGAAGGCATATTCATTTTAATTTCATTGTCTATTTTAGGTGAATTATAATAAATTTGATTGTGTTTAATTTTCAAACCACTTAACCTATCACTTCATCTTAGAGGAACAAGATAATTAGCCTTCTTAGGTGGCATAGGATAGCAACGTGCAAGTAGAAATAAGGGTAAGTGAAAAGGATGAATTATGCTTAGTTTAAAATAATAAAAAATCAAATTTCAATAATTAGGCTTGAAATCCATATGAATTTTTTTTTAAACTCTAGAAATAAGAAATGAAAACCTAAGGGTAACCTATGGTTTGAAAATGTTCAATAAATATATGTGTTTACTGATATGTTTACCTTATTTTTGGATTTAGTGTGAATCACAATGGCTAAACTTGTAAAATTAATTCATATTATAATATATGGAATTTAAGGATAAATTTGAATATAACTAACTGAGATAGATATTATAATTCCATTTTATATGTTTGGAAGGTACTAACGAGATAAAGATACTTAGCTTTGTTGTTTGACTAGTTGACTATGATTTTATCTTAATAATGGAAGCAAACTATAAATAGGCTTGTGATTCATATAGATTTAACTATATCTCTATACATGTAGGGTCAGTATCAACAAGTTTAAAAAAACATTGATTGTAGTGGTTGGGGATGACATTATTGTCTTGGGTAGATTTGTCTCTCGATGATTATATAGTATGGTACACCTATTTGATATATCTATGTATGTGTGATATGTGACCCTTAGTTTCATGCACAAATCCATAAATTATTGTTCTTCTCCTTGAAACCCTAGGTTTATTTTTTAAGGATGAAAACCTATAAAAAAATGAGGAAGTGTAATTAGGCTGAGCCCACCCCAATCACCCTCATTGATGATTGACCATTGCCTACATATCCAATAATTTGAATATGTAATTAAAGCCACATGTAGTTCTTAACTTTTATGTGAATGTAAAATTATGATCATTTAGTATATGAATGCACCTAGAATTAGACTTTAATCTTGACAATATTGGTACTTGACCTAGCTTCATGTGCTTTACACTTGGCTGATGACTACTCCTAGTGATTGATTTGTAATTTGGGAAGAATGTTGAATATTTTATCAATGTGCAGTAGTATACTTGATAGGTACTTGATAATTATGAATCGATTAATATGCTTGACCTTGACTTATATATACATACTCAACTGGGCAATTTCATGCACCACTAACACATTAGGTGAATAGGCCAACCTATAGGAAGGATTTGATTTTGAAAAATATAGATTTTTAGGTGAAGGATAGTAACATCAATTTTAGAAAAATAATGTCAATGTTATTGTCTAAGAGATAGAAATGTAAATGTCATGATCTATAAATGTCTATATTTAAATTATTTATCATAGATTGACAGGTTCCATTAGGTGATTAATAATAACTTAGAATGGATCAAGCTCATAACTAAGGTGTAATTATGTGGGAATGGTGGATAATATATAATTGGAGATACACAATTCATTTAAAATAAGTTTAAGTCAATATTGGCATTTCCAAGTGTCAAATACCATATTTTAATGTCTACAAATGTGCCCATTTTATTTTACTATTACAAATATAATGAAAATGCTAGATTAAAAGGATAAAATATATCTGAGTGTATACAAAACACTGTCTTTGGTATAATACTCTAAATGTGTAATTTTCTCCAAGAAAAAAAATATGAAACTCTAGAAGGAAGAAATGAAACCCTAAGGGCAACCTAGGGTTTGGAAATGTTTAATAAATATACCAGATCACCAATATACTTATCCTATTTTATTATTTAATATAAATCATAATAAACTAAGATTGTAGAATTAATTCAACTTTTAATATACGAAAATCAAGCATAAATATGAATGTAACTAATTGAGATAGATCTAATAATGTAATATGTTATGTTTGGATAATACTAATGAGATCGAGATAATTAGATTTATTGTTTGATGGGTTGATTATAATTATATTTTGATAATATAAATAAACTATAATTAGGCTCATTTTTTGTCCAGATCTAAAACTGTCTCTATGCATGCAGGGTCAGTACCATCAGGCATGGATAAAAACATCAATTATAGTGACTAGGGATAATGTTATTGCCCTACATAGATTTGTATATCAATGACCATATAGTTCATTGTGCATGTTTGATATATATTTGTATGTGGGATATGTGACCCTCAATTGCATGTACAACTCCAAAAATCAACTTTGGAAATCAGTGTCCCTCTCCTTGAAACCATAGGTTTGCTTGTAAAAGATGAAAAGCTATAAAAATTGAGGATGTGTAATTAGGATTAGATGACCCTAATTATTTCTATTGGTTATTGATCATTGCCTTTATATCTAATACTCTGAAGAGGAAATTTAAGATGCATAGTTATCCCCTTAATGTGAATGTGAATTTATGCTCTTTTTCTATATGAATGCACCTATAAATCTCACTTTGATATTGAAAATTTGGCTCATGACTTTGTTTGGTGGGATTTAGACTTGATTGATAACTTGTCCTCGAGATTAATTTCTAATTTGGGAAGAATAGGGTAGATTTGATTAATGTACAATAGTATACTTGATTGATACTTGATAATACTAGATGGATAAATATGTTTGACCTTGATTTGTATTTATACATGCTTAATTGGGTAATTCTTTAAATCACTGACATGATAGGTGAAT
Source organism: Torreya grandis (assembly GCA_037957365.1). Classification (NCBI taxonomy): domain Eukaryota; kingdom Viridiplantae; phylum Streptophyta; class Pinopsida; order Cupressales; family Taxaceae; genus Torreya; species Torreya grandis. The sequence continues at coordinate 8,189,654 of JARHVA010000059.1, read as the reverse complement.
GGGCCGACCTATGGGAAGGGTTTGATTTTTAAAAATAGTCTTTGTTAGGTGAATGACAGTAACATCAAACTCAAGATAGTAAAATTAGCTTATTATCTAACTCTGGCATTACTATCTAGGAGACAAAAATGCTAATGATGTATCTTTGGAATGTCTAAGTAGGATATTTAACTAATTTAGCATAGAATAGAATGTTATTTTAAGTGATTGATATAAACTTATAATATATTGGGCTCATAAATAGCATGTAAGTGTACATATATGGTGAGGGAGATTTTTTTAAAATGCACAAGTCATGTAGGATAAGTGTAGTTAAATATTGACATTGGCAAATGTCAAATACCATATTTTAGTGTCTACATGTGGATGTAAAGACAAATCTTGTTTGATATTTATAACTTAGTGAATTCAATATAAAAAATTGTAAAGACTAAGATTAAAATTTTAATTATTAAATTTAATTAAAAAATCATTGTAATACTCAAAGCATCATGTAACTGAAGGAGGTTGTAGTAAAGGAAATGGCCCAAGGAGAGATTCATCGAACTATGTTATTCACCTCACAAATAAGCATAGTATAAAAGCTTTGCATCATTAGAGTGCCACCACAACATTAAAAATAACATTGTGGGACTATAGACAATTAAATTTGATATCACCATGGACTTGAAATGTTACAAAGCTAATTTACAACCAAGAATTAGGATTTAAATCCCTATTTTCAAAAAAAAAACACCATTGTTAAAATTGGTATTTAGTTTAAATAATGGATCTTAAAAGTATGACTTTCCACATGCATAATTGTAGCTAGTCAAGTAGGCTAACAAGACAAACTTATGTAACACATAATATATCAACACATAAAAATTTAAGTGGTGTAAAAATAACTCCAAATAAAAACACAAAGACAACTCAACTTTAGTACATGAAAAATATATAATAAATTTGAGGTTGTGCATATTTATTAGTTTTTCCTTTTAAATAAATTGAATTATGAAGCAAGCGATGGAATTATTTTCATATGGTAACAAAGAATGAGTTTTATAGCTCATATAAATTTGACAATTATAGATTTATTATAAAATTTGAAAATAATAAATTTATTATAAATGTGATAATAGTTTAAAGCTCAATAAATATGATAATAATTGTATGCATAGTGTTGAATAAGTCCAAATCAATATTTTCAACTCTATCTATTAAACCTTATCATCTAATATTAGCATTCTAATATTATATATAATAAAAAGTATGTCTTCTCCTTTAGCATGCACAATTAAAAGTTGGTAGAGCCACTAGATACATAACACTATTTAAAAGCCATTTAAGATTAATTCAACAAAAGTAATCACAACAAGGGATATCTCAAGTATTTTCCTTTTCTATAAGTTGTGAAGGGTATAGAAACCACTAATGTGCTCTTTGGGTTCATAAACCACACAAAAAAATTTGCCTTTCATGCTTCAAATTATTGAAAATTACTAAATATTACAAAGAAGGCAATATCCTTTACAAATCCTATTGTTATGCCCATGTGTTGGAGTTTTAGGGAGGAACGTGTCGACCCTTCTAGTAACTCTTAAATATCTATTGAGCTATTTCCATGTTAAATATAAGCATCTACAAATATTCCACTGTCATCATTTTTTTTGGTTAGACAACTGCATTTTCCATACGAAGGTTACTTCCAAGTATGTCTAAGAACAAGATCATAATGACTTCAAATTGGTTGGTTTCCCTAGGAAGCCAAACATGAAATTTACCATTAAACACACTTGACAAATCTAGAAAGTTTATTCTTAATACGTTATATAGAATAGCATTTCCCTTATGAATCTACTTGTAGATGCCAGTCTTGTAATTCCTCCTTTAGAATTGGAGGAGAAAAAATAAATGTCATCATTTCTAGCTTTAATGAGTAGCTTAGGCCCATGAAATTCCCAAGTGGTCTTTATCTCATAAAGTGTTGGTAGGTCAAATGGAGGAATAATGTTACAAGTATTAATTTATAATGAGTAAAAAGCTAAAATAATCAAATCCAAATGATATAACAAATTTTCAATAACTAAAGGAAAAGATTGGTTGATTGTGCAAAAATTATCATAACCCACATGACCCAACACATGGAAGACAAACTCCTCTTATAAACCATTTAGTTTAATCTATAATGGAGTATATTTTATGGAATTTGAAAAGTAAAGGGATTGAAAGGTCCAACACAAGAAACCATGGAAGATTAGAGTTTAAAAATAGAGTAAACGACATGATTCAATTCATCCATTTGTGTATCCTTGTTTAAGATTTTAAAGGTTGTTTAATAGGCATGATTCAATTTACTAATGAAGTAATTATGATCACAAATACCTTAAACATTAATCATTAAGACATTAATGAAGGGATTATAAACATGTATGATATAAAAAATATAATAAAAATCCACCAAAGTATAATATCAATAAGACATTAAATGATAAATGAAGGGGAATGATGATGGTGTAATTAATCTTGCACGGTTTTTGATATTTATATTTTAAATTCTTTTGTCATTAAATGTTTGAAGGTGTTATTAATCCATCTTTTAAAACATTGATAATAATGTTTTTGCCATATTTAAAAACAAATTTAACCAAAAGCATAATATCAACAAGATATTAATGAATTGATTTTAATCACCAAGACATTAATAAAATAAATAAGGGGAATGATGATGGTGCAGTTAATCTCAAAAATAGTGATTATTTGGTAGTATAGGGAGGTAACACCATTGAAACTACACTTTTATATAAAATAAGTTGAGAAATTAGATGAACCAATTACATCATGATATAATTATAGTTTTTTTTTAAACTGAGAACCTTTTGTTCAAAGCATTCTCCAACACTCTAATCACATGAAAGATAAAAATAATAATTGGTGTGATTGAAATGTCTAGCACTTGATATATTATTTCAAGTGGGGAAAGAAGCTATACATTATTTTTTCTTGGAGCCACAGTTCCTTTGGTTTCTAAGATTATGATTATTTTTCTTCTTGCAACGCTATACACCAAATATGTAGTCATGTAGAAATGACTTGTTTTTATTACTTATATGAGTTTATTATGTATGTGATGGATTATAATATATGTCAAGTGATCAATTATTTACCTTCAAGGATGATGCATATAAACTCATACATCCATTATTGAAAGTAATGAACATATGGGATCCAAAACACCCTACTAAATAGGGTAATTATGTCATTTGTCTCATTATGGAAATCACTCATTCAAAAAGTTTTTGGAATTTTCTTCACATTGGGTCACCTATTCTCCATCCAATGTTTGTTCATGAACTTTAAACATTTGATCAGATCTTCATGCCAAAACTATTGAGTACACTCAATGGTGATTTCAACATTTTATTCTTATTCATGGATCCTCAACATATCTTGAATATATTTGAGCATAAGTAAGAGAATAGGTTTATTGTCTAAATTAAACATTCATTTTCTTTCAAGATCATGATGTCTCGTACATACAAGCATAAGATCTAGACATTACACTGAAATAGGAAAATATGTGACTTGAATTAAACCACTATCATATATTCATCTCATGAACATGGTTCTTCCTTCAAATTTTGTTTTGTCAATGAATTTTTGCATGATGACATGTTTGACATTTGTATTGATGATATGCACATAATATGAGTTTAAGGTAGAAGGTGGCATAAATCCTTGAAATTCGTACTTCATATCCACTCTTGTGAATGAAGACATAGGTAGAAAGAGAAAATGAACTTGTCAACATATTGGGTTTGAGTCTCTAAATACACTATTTACAAGAGAAATTAAATTTTAATTTCCAAAACAATGATAAAATTTAATTGAAAGATGTAATTAAACTTTACAATCAGTTTGAAGAAGGGGAACTTGTGAAGAATTTGGCCTTATCTTATGTATATTATTTTTATGTGTATAAAGTACTAAAGAGATCAAGATACTTAGAATTTTATTTGATTGGTTGACTATGACTATATTCTGATAGTGGATTCAAACTAGAAGTAGGCCTTTGATTTATCCAATTATAAAACTATCTTTCTGAATGTATGCTTGATACCATTAGGCCTGGATATAAATGTTAATGGTAGTGATTGATGTTGATGTTATTTTCATGAATAAATTTGTCTTTTTGACACCATACAATGCAGTGTATTTGTTTGATATATCTCTATATGTGTGATCCATGACCCTTGACTATATGAAACTCTAAAAATCAGATACCTATTTTTTGAAACCCTAAGTTACTTGTGAAGGATGAAAACCTATAAAAAGTGAGGAAGTGTAATTGGGTTGAGCTCATCCTAGTTAACCTTGTTGATGACTAACCATTGCTTATATATCTAATAATCTTAAAAGGGAATTCAAGCCACATATAATTCTTCCCCTTAATGTAAATTTGTAATTTTGCTCTTTCACTAAATGAATGAACCTAGAAATCTAACTTTGAATTTGAAAATGTTAGTTGTTTACATGGTTGGATGTGCTCTAGACATGGCTGATGACTGCTCCTAGTGATTGATTTTTAATTTGGGAGGAATATGGAAAATTTTCTCGATGTGCAATATTATACTTGATAGTTAATTGAGAATGCCAAAAGGATGAATATGCTTGACCTTTATTTGTATTTATATGTACTCAATTGGGAAATTTCCCATGCCACCAACATGTTATGTGAATGAGCTAACCTATGAGAATGGTTGGATTGTGAAAAATAATCATTTCTAGGTAATGATGGTAACCTGATCTTAAAGATAATAAAATCAATGTTACTATCTATTTCTAATGTTACTATTTGTGAGATAAAAATTTCAATGTGGTATTCTATGAATGTTAAGGTAGGATATCTCATATATTTAGCATAGACTAGAATTTTCATGTAGGTGATTAATAGTAACTTATAATAGATTTGGATCTTAACTAGCATGTAGATGTGCAGGAATTGATAATGAGTGTTTTCTAGAAATGACAAGTCATGTAGGATTTGTGTAGGAAATGATTGGCATTGGTAAGTGTCATTTAACAAATTTTAATGTCTATAAATTCCCTCCTTTTATCATAGTATTAAAAATTCAATGAAAATATTAGATTAAAAATAAAAATCTATACTTAAGTGTGTATAACGCAATTTTTCTTTGGGAGAAGGCTCCAAATGTGCAAGTTGCTCCATGAAAAACCTATAATGAAAATGTAGTAGTCAGTGTCTATAGAATAAACTTTAAAATATGAATTATACTTTAAATTTTAAACTTAAAAGAGAAAGGAAGGAGTACACCTATATGTGAATAAACCTTATTTCTCTATAACTTTTGTTAGATGTGATTCTTCCTTGTTAAAGCATTAAATTATTGTGTTTCCTTTCTAAAGAACATGGAGAATATGGAAAAGTTTAGTGTGATCAATCCCTAATTTAAAATTTGACTAAGGCAAAGGCTATGGATTGGATTAGAAAATAAATAGCCCAACCCATATGTAACTAATACAGCTTTGATCTTGTAACCCTCAGATCATAAGGTGGAGCCACACAATGGGTTTGGTATGGGTAATGCCATGGAAAATGAAAGTCATTGAAATTCAACATACATTACCTTAAACTCATGAATCAATTGTTATAGATGGACTTATAGATTTAATTTTGATCCACACTTGAAAATAATTGATAAATAATTGAAAAGATGCCAAAGATAAAATGTGCATGAACCATAATCATGGCCTACTAAATCGGTGCTAACTATAGTCTTTTATAATGTGCATGAAAAAAATTCATGCCAAACTAGAATCTAAAATGGTGTATATGTGCATGAAGCAACATCATGTCCAACTGAATCTATCTTTTAAAATGGAGTACCTGTGCCCTATATATGTTCTTAAAATTGTCTAAAGACTAAAAATAACTATCAAAATTTGATATATGAATCACATATAAACTCTAAAATATATATAGTGTACCCAAATTTTCTCATGGAGTCTTTATTATTTATGAAAAAACAAACTAATATACCCCCCTTTTGAGGTGAGGGATGAATCTTGCAACTCACTCATCTAAATAGATGAATGGATAGTATCATGTCATGTATAAAAACATTTTCATGTAAAAGTATGTCAACATGTAGAGAGTATGTCATCTTAGTAATGCATATAACATCAATGCATGTATATAGAATATAGAATGCAAGGAAATATAATTATTATTTCAAAATAGGCATATCTATGAAGAACACATTAATATTAGTAATTATATAAAACTATTCAGTAAGGAAATCTATGATGTAAATCATAGAACAATATACAAAGGGGAGATGCATGATATAGATCACATCACCTAAAAATATAATCACAAAAGCTCATCAAGATCAATACATGATGTCACACAATAGAATAGAATGTTACACATAAGGCCAAGGTGTCTTAAATAATTGAGATCCAAAAACAAGGGCAATGAATTCCACAACAAAAAAGTCCAAGTGGCCACACACAATAGATAAAAATATAGCATACCATGCAAAATATAACAATATCAATGAAACATAGAACATGTGAAAACTAGCCTACACTATCCATACATGTCACTTTCACATCATTTTAAAATAACATATCCATGTAGAACCATGAAATAAATGAGTAACCAACAAAGAATGTGTAAGTAATATATCGAGCTCAACATGGTAAAAATGTCATAGAAAGATATAACTTGTGATAATGTACCCTATGGAAGTAGATACCCCTAACATTAACATGGGCCTTGGGTATAAGAAAGTTCAAATATATACTTGTCCATGTATGTGTTGTATGTCATGAATGACACTCATATACCTCATTAAATGCATGTGTATGACAATAATATAGCATCCAAAAAATATATGATAAATAACATATGTAAAAAATGTAATATAACAACTCATGTCATGTCCAGACCCTAATTTGATTATGTGTAAAGGTGATAATCCATTATCTCATCAAGGGTATACTCATGGAAGGTGGTGTATCATCTAGTTCAGGGGTTACTTTCACAATCTAAAAATAAATTAGGTGTTTTAATGTAACCATCATTATCACTACTTGTCAAATCCTATGTATGGTAAATAGCTTAAGAAGATCTAGGACTCTTTGGAGTCCACTACGTAGTAAGATAATGCATAGATACTCATGTTCTCTAGGGAACACATTGAATTTTCCATGGGACTAACTTGGTATGTGTTATAGTAGATAAGGGCCTAGAGGAATATTGAATATCTCTTTGATGTAGTAATTTTTGTGCAATAGGTTATTTATAATAATAAACTATTATCCTATGTGATAATTTATAGATACGTCCTGTGTGGTTTCAATAACTACCTCTAAATAATCATCATGAATAGGAGTAATAATTGATTGTGGTGGTGGTGGGGGTGAAGAAGAAGATGCCATTGACTAAAGAGGGTAATCATGTCAAATATTTAAAAATATAACTACATTGTTTCATTGTATATATTTGACACATTGATGAATTGGATATGGTACTAGATGAAGCTTTTGAATCCAAGGGCATCCCAACAACACTTAAAAGACATCATTACTTGGTATAATCAAGAATAAATTTATTATGGTGGATTCTACCTAAAGATGTAGCTTAATATGTTTGATGTTAGGTTGTGGAGCTAAAAGCTTCACTAATGCAGATATGGAGGAGGTCATTGGAGGAGGTTGCTAAGTGTCACAGACACCGGCATCAGTCAAGCCAACCAACGTTGGCAAGATTAGACAGGAAGAGAAATCGACGTTGGTCAGGGATCGGCCGGCGTCGGTCACCTCCAGGTAGACAGGAACTGACGTCGATCACCTGTGCAGTTCAGAACTACAAGTTTTACAGGCAGTTAGTTAACGAACCAAGTGTTTGCATGTCAAGAGCCAATTTTAGACTAGAATCTACGGATCTAATTATTGTAATTAGGTGTCTAATTATTGTTTGCATGAGATCTATTTAAGAGACTCATGGGTTGTATTGTAAAAGTGTGCTAGTTTGAGTTGAGCAAAGTTAGCTCCTTCTGTGTGTGAGGTGAGCAAGGGTGTTCCTCCTAGTTCCATAGCAGTGCCAAGGTGGGTGTTGGTTTTGAAGAATCTGTAGGATTATTCAGGTGTGTAGGATTTTGGTCAGCAGGTGTGCATGGCTACATTAGGAGATCTATATGGTAAGTAAGATCATTGATCTGCAAGTGTATGTGTATGCATGATCTAGGTTTGCAGGTGTGTAAAATTAGATTGATTTACAGGTGTGCAAGATCAGGGAGGACAACAACACAACAGGGAGCAGGATCAGGTCGGATCTACTTGGAGTATGGTGTGTACTCAGTTAGAGCAAAGAGAAAGGCAGTGCAGATCCTTCCATAAGTAAGATCATTTGGGTTACAAGTTGTAGTAGTTCATGGGAGATCTACTTGGAGTGTGTTGTGCACTCAGTTGAGTATGTGTATATACTCAGAGTACTGGTAGTAGTGGATATTGACTGGTTGGAGGTGAACACCAACTCTGTGTTTGAGTTGTGTGTTGGGACCGTAAGAGAGAGAGAGCTTTTAGGGAAGATTTATTGTTTATGCCCTAGAGGTGTGGGAACCCTAGAGGTGCCTAAGGAAGAAGAACTGTGGCAATCTTCTTTGTTGTATTTCCTTCTGGAAGAGTTTTAATACAATTGTGTATTATCTCTCATATTTTGTGTTATTTCTAAATTCTAGTTACTTGTGTATTCTAGTTAATTTTCGCAATGTTAAGTTGCTTAGTAATCAATTGTGTGCTTTCGTATTTCCCAACAAAGTGGTATCAGAGCTAAGGTTGTAGGGAGCAAGTTTTGTGTTTGATTATAGGTCACTCTCAGGGGTTTCTAATTGAGTGGGAGTAGAGCAATGGCAGAATAAATTAATCTAAGAATGGAAGAATTGAAAAGCACGAATGGTCACTTACGGTCCTATGGAAAGAAAGAGCAGAAAAAAGAAAATTGTTGGTTTGTGGAAGATCAGCATGAAGGAACTAAAGAAGTAGATGTTGCAGGTGTTGTTGCACAGGATGCTCTGGGATGTTTCTTAGATAAAGTTGAATCTTGGTTAATAGATTATGTTGCCTCTTTCCATGCATCCCCAAGGAGAGGAGCTGGTGTGCCTTGCCAAAGAATTGGCAAAGGGGAAGTGAAGTTGAAATTGTAGGAAGCCAACACATGGGTGTTGAAGGAGGTCATGCAGGTCCCGGTCTTGAAGATAAGGCTAATTTCTTTAGGGAAGTTGGGTGATGAGAGATGCATAAGAACTCTCACAGTGGATGCACTTGAATAGCTGGTGGTAAGAAAGCAAGTACTCTTTATCTACTTGCTTATATTACTGATTCGTTTCTATTGCAAAGACGTGGCTTTGTAGGCTTGGTCACATGAGTAAGAAGAAGATGCATGTTCTTAAGAGGAAGTCAGATGTGTTTGACAGGCTTAAGAACTGGAAAGCCTTGGTGTTCTTGGAGGAGATGACAGACAGAGACCAGTGGATGGGGTTGGATACTTCTGAGTAGGGTAGTTTAGATATGGGTTTTGATTCAAAGGAGCTCACAGATAAAAAGTCATCACTCACATGCGAACACAAGTACCGGCATCGGTCAAGAGGAACCGGCGTCAAACAGACAGGTGCCGATGTCGGTCATGTGCAGACTAAAGCTGGTGATGTCAGGCAGGGTAAGACTGATTTCATTCAGGAGGACCAACGTCAGCAATAGGTAAGATCGACGTCAGTCAGGAGGACTGATGTCAGCAATAGGGACACTGATGTTGATAGAGTTGGTAGTCAAGATAGGTGCATAAAAACCGACGTTGGTCGGATGCAGACTGTGTAGTGATCGAGGTCGGTCACTGTAACAGATTTTGGGCAGACAGCAAGCTGTTAAGGAGTCTCAAATGCCCATATGGAGGACTGAAAGTGGTAAGTAAGCCTCAAATTTGTTGTTCCTCTTCTTTATACTAGTTGCTGACTACAGAGCAGGAAGGATCCAGGAAACAGTGGAAGCATGGCAAGAATATGATGCAAAACCAAATGAGAGATTTGGTAGGGTTGTCAGCCAGAAGAAAGCACTGAGAGACGAATGGATACCTTAGTTAAAGAATAGAGAGAACAAACATGTGAGATGGAAGACCAGGTCATATGGTCTTGAGGAAGCTGCAAGACAGTGGTATAGGTTTTGATAGGTGGATGACAAAGCAGAGCTTTAGTCAATGTCAGTGTAACCATTGTGTTTATCTTACCAAGTGGATGATGATTACAACATAATCTTGTTACTATATGTGGATGGTATGCTAGCTAGCAGGTTTGTACATACAGGGTTTTGCTGAGCTAAGGGTAAGGTTAGTTCAGTGGCATGTCATGAGGAATTTGGAGCAACAAAATTCTTTGGCATGAGAGACATGGAAGATCACAGGTTGATTTTGTCTCCAGTGGGAGCTGATGTGAATCAAGTGTTGGCGAGGTTCAGGATGCAGAACTAGAGCACACTAAGGGCTGGACAGTTTAGTGTCTGAAATCACATGAGGTCTGGTATAAACTTGAGTTTTCTCAAGCAGTGGGAGCTATCAGAGAGTTAGGAGCCAATTCGGGAAAGTGGGTTCTCAAGTATTTGAGAGGGACCAGTAGCAGGGATTCATGCTATGCAAGGTCAAGACTTCACTACATGGGTTTGTAGGTTCAGATGTGGCAGGGTACTTGGATGACAGGAGGTGCACCACAGGTTGTGTGGTGGTTAGTTTTCAAGATTAAGCCTGAAGAGGGATACAAGCCAGGAAATAGATTAAACATGGTACAGGTATAGGTACAGGTACAGTGTAGTTGTTTATCTCCAAGTGGGAGATTGTTACAATGTGGAGCTAAAAGCTTCACTGATGCAGACATTGAGGAGGTCATTGGAGGAGGTTGCTGAGTGTCACAGACACCGACGTCGGTCAGGCCAATCGACGTCGATAGGATTAGACAGGAAGAGCAACTGACGTCGATCAGGGATCGGCTAGCGTCGATCACCTCCAGACAGATAGGGACCGATGTCGGTCACCTATGTGGTTCAAAATTACAAGTTTTATGGGCAGTTAGTTAACGAACCAAGTGTTTGCATGTCAAGAGCCAATTTTAGACTAAAAGTTGCGGATCTAATTATTGTAATTAGGTGTCTAATTATTGTTTGCATGAGATCTATTTAAGAGACTCATGGGCTATATTGTAAAAGTGTGCTAGTTTGAGTTGATCAAAGTTAGCTCCTTCTATGTGTGAGGTGAGCAAGGGTGTTCCTCCTAGTTCCACAGCAATGCCAAGGTGGGTGTTGGTTTTGGAGAATCAACAAGATTCTTCAGGTGTGTAGGATCTTGGTCAGCAGGTGTGCATGGCTACATTAAGAGATCTACATGGTAAGTAAGATCATTGATCTACAGGTGTATGTGTGTGCATGATCTAGGTTTACAGGTGTGCAAGATGAGATTGATTTGTAGGTGTGCAAGATCAGGGAGGATAGCAACACAACAGGGAGTAGGATCAGGTGGGATCTACTTGGAGTATAATGTGTACTCAATTGGAGCAAAGAGGAAGGCAGGGCAGATCCTTCCATAAGTAAGATCATTTGGGTTGCAGGTTGTAGTAGTTCATGGGAGATCTACTTAGAGTGTGTTGTGCACTCGGTTGAGTATGTGTATATACTCAGAGTACTGGGAGTAGTGGATACTGACTGGTTGGAGGTGAACACCAACTCTGTGTTTGAGTTGTGTGTTGGGACCATAAGAGAGAGAGCTTTGAGGGAAGATTTATTGTTTATGCCTTAGAGGTGTGGGAGCCCTAGAGGTGCCTAAGGAAGAAGAACTGTGGCAATTTTCTTTGTTGTATTTCCTTCTGGAAGAGTTTTAATACAATTGTGTATTGTCTCGCATATTCTGTGTTGTTTCTAAATTCTAGTTACTTGTGTATTCTGGTTAATTTCCGCATGTTAAGTTGCTTGGTAATCAATTGTGTGTTTTCGTATTTCCCAACATTTGAGGGTGTGATATGTGTGTCCATTAAACCCTTTGGTCACTCTTATAGTATCTTGTATATCCTTTTATATGTAACCAAGAGTGTTGATAAGTGTCATGGTGCAAACATTTTCATTGGACCATAACACTATGTATAGGGTACTTATTGATGTGAGCTCATATGAATAATTAATAGAAATCTAAGTCATCATCGACGATCTCACTAAAATTGAGTGAAATCATATGTCATTATGGTAATATGATTGTAATTGTGCTAAAAATCTAATCTATTAGATGATTATATGTCTCTGGAGGAAGATATGCATGGTATGTATGATGTACTTCACAAGTACTCAGTTTTTATTTTGTCATGCTTTCAAAATGCGTCATTAAATATTTTCAACTTATAATTCCCATTTTTGTATGGGTCAACATTGTCTATGAGTGTGCTCAATTCAATAGTGTTATCATTGATAAGATCTTGTATCTTATGTCTTAACTTAAAACATATATTTTTAGAATGTCTATCACATTAAAGATAATCACAATACGCATTTTGATCATATCCATTAGATAAATTTTTACTTATATCAACCACTCATTTTGGAGGGAAAGATAAATTATTGCACTCAAGTAAAATTTATAAAAAAATATTAGGAAGTTGAGGTAAGTGTGAAAAATTCATTTTATATGGAGTAGGTGAAAGAACCCTATTTAGAGGTTGTGATACTATGTTAACTATAGTATTTACTTCATTATTATTCTTGTTTGATTTACCCTTATAATTTGGCTTATTTTTTAACTTGAAATTTTAAGTAGTAGGAGTGTAGTTGAAAACTTATTGAATGTAAGTAGTTTGACTTCACAATCTCTCACTTTATAGCATAATTCATCAAAATATTTGATTTTTTTGAATAAAATAGACTCATGAAGTGATGCAATCAATATTTTTTTGAATATATCTTATGGCTCATTGTCTACCATAAGATTGCACATCTTAGCTATAATGGTCTTATATTGAAGTACATATTGAAAAGAAAAAGGGTAAAAATAGGTTAGGGGAAGTATGATCACATAATCTAGAACCCTTATTATCCTAATCATTGCTTACATTAACCCTCAAGCTAGGGTCTCAGATCAAAGGTAGTTCTCCCTTAGGGAGAGTGCATAATCAATGTGCACGATCGATGCAAGAACGAATTTCACCTAAGCCCTTCCTTGATCATGTAAATCTATGTGTGATACAGAATACTGAGTTATACTACTGATTGATTTTCAATTATGTATTGTGCCAAAGTAGTAAGTGCTAAATATAAAATGCCTTGTGAAGTCATTTATATAGGAGACTCTTTATTTTGAATTTGAGAACTTTATTCACATTTGGTCGACATTATAAATACAAAAAAAACTTTTGGATGAAGCTAAGAAAGGTTTAAGACTTATTAAGTGAGATAAATTGATCATTGGGACTCAAAATATAGTTGGATAGGAGTGTTGAAAATGAGACACCCTAGGGTCTAGTGCTATAGTCCAACCCCAACACTCATGTCCTATAGGGTCAGGACCTGGGGGTGGAATTAAAATGGGAAATAGGGTCTAGCTGAGCTATAATGACCATCTAAAAGGCTATGGATGACTAGAAAAAAGAAAAAAGGTGACTCAAGCTTGAAACAAGACCACGATAAGTAAAAAAGGACATGGCTACATGTTAACAAGGCTCATATTCTTCAATCAGAGTCCCCTATGAAAGGACTATGAAAAGACATGATATGTGTGGCTACTTGAACAATTTAGGGTTTATACATTTGGCCCCTTTTATTCTAGTGATCCAATGAAATGAAGTACTAGAGTAAAAAAAAGGGAAAAAAAGTGTACCTAAACTTACCTATGTGGAGATAAATATGATGTAAAGGGTCCAACTCACTTCCTAGCTAAGGAAGTGGATGGAGAGCCAAATAGTGCCTATAAAAATAAAGAATCCCTAAAATGGATGCCCCCTATGTTGAATCTGGAAGTGGAATACATGTAATCATGGAGAAGGAGGGAAATGCTTTCCCCTATGTTGTATCTAATTGAAAATGAGAAATACTCAAAGGCCCAAAACTAATGTCTACCCTCTGTCCCACATAAACTCATGTAACCTAGAATGTGTGCATAGAAACTATATATTGTGAAGAGAAAAAAATTTCATGCCACCACTATGAATATCTGAACTGGAACTAAGAAATGCTTGGAGGCCCAAAACTAATGTCTATCCAATATCCCACACAAACTCATGTAGTTTGAGTTTGGGTATGAAATAGACCAACCACTATAGATGACCATGCAATCCAATTTGGTGACAACCTAGGTACCACTGGGTGTAATTTATAAATTTGGTCAATGTGCAAGAAAAAAATGGCATGTCTTGTCATTCCATCTATATAATCCTAGATGATGAAAAACATGAACATCTATGCCATGCCCCCGAATCTGGTATGTGAGTTATGCATATTTATAATCTAGTAATCTATATAACCACATGTGATATAACCTATCGTGTTATGCCCCATGTGCAAAACTAGAGATTAAACACTATGCTTTATAGTATGCCTATAATATGTTATATGATCCTATAACTGTGTCATGTTGTATGAAGTTGTATGTGTGAGATGTGTAGTATGTGCATGCCCCCAAAACTAGTATCTAAGTTTGTATCTGTATAAAAATTATTGTGAGTCCATATAATTTGAACCACTATATATAAATACTCTATGTATTTATAAAGTGAAGGTATATCCCCCTAAATGTCTTAAGTAATGTTGAGTGACCCACGTAATCAGAATCACTATATTTGAATAGTTTATGTATATTTAAACTAAAGGTATATCCCCCTAAATATCTTGAGTAATGTTAAGTAACCCTTGTAATCTAAATCACTATATATTTTGACTGATTTGAGTTGAATCTAATAATCTGAATACTAGAGGTGTGAGAACCATGGTGCATCCACCTATGAGAGTGGATGGGTATGTTGAGTAAGTGTAGGAATAGGAATAGTAGGAATGATGCCCCTCTTTTGGAGAGAGGGATGAAATTTGTGATAGAGGAGGTCAAGCCAAAAGTGATGACTAGTGGCGTAATGATAGAAACAAGGTTGGTATGTTATGAATATCTTGAGAGTTTGTTTGATTGATTAGACTAAGTTATTGAAAGTGGAACAAGTTTTGATTGGGGATAATCAAGGTGTGTGTTTGAGTATAAAATAAATATAAAGATGTGCATGTATTATTAGGTAAATAAAGTATTAAGAGAGTGAAGATAGCACAATGTTAAAGGTATCATTATCATGATTTTATAGAATAAAATGGTTTGAAAAATGGAGTTACAGGGTTCAAGTTATAGGCAAAATGGTATTTTACTTTGATTGAGAAAGTTGGGTAATATAAGAAGTTGGATTGATTCTTGATTCATTTGTGTATTGACTAGGTTGAGATTTAGAGCTCTAGAGTAGGAGATATTCTAAGGAGATGAGTACATGTTGCAACCCAGTTTGAGTAGTTGGTAGCCCAAGTTTAAGTTGGTGGTGATGTTACCCTAGTAAGTAGCTAAAATATTTTATTTTTGTCTATTTTGAAACCTATTTTTGATGTTTTGAGCTATTTAAAGTGTCCTAGGAAAAATTTCACTAGTTCCAATGCTCATGTCCTATATCTAGTGCTCATGTTTAGGTTCCATCACCATGTCTAGGTTGTACTGCTCCTGTCCAGTGTTGTTGTCCTATCCCAGTATTGTTCTCTTATAGGTAAGATTTTTTGAACTATTACTTTGTTAGTTGTTGTTGTTCTTTCTTAGCTAGTGATTTGGTATTGTGAACTGATATATATATGCTATTTTTTTATGTTTTTACGGTGAGGTGTAGATGAGAGAGTTATTTAGGGGCTAGGTTATGGAGATATTGAGGTTGTTACCATTATATTATGATGAGAGGGATATCATGGATAGGGTAGGGTTGGGTCATGTGTGTGACCTAGGCATAGTGCAATGGGATAGATATTTGATTACCACCTTATGTGAGAGGTGGAATGTAGATACATGTACTTTTTGTCTTCTTACAAGGGAGATTAATATGACTCTGGAGGATGTGAATCACATTTTACATTTGTCAGTTAGTGGATGGTGTGTGACATTACAAGATGACATGGGTGTTGATGATATTGATCATGTGTCCTTGTATTATACTAGTTTACCCTTAGGTTTACACTAGAGAGGTAGTGATAGTGATGTGATACTATTAGTTATAGTACAATCTAGTGTTTTTCACCTATATAAGTGGTTGGTCATGTTATTGGACTTATTTGTTGTTATGGATGGTATTAGAGTGTTGATTGCATATAGGTTGCATAGGATTATGCATAGTGTGGAGGTGTATGACACTATGTTCTCATGGGGTAGGACTATTCTTGCCCACCTATACAAGGATCTTTACAATTTTACATAAGAGGCATTTAGTGGTAGATTGAGTTGAATGATGTTATTGCATTATTAGGCTTATGAGCACATAATATTTGTGAAACTAATAAGATTACCGAGGGAGAGGTAGGCACCTCCATAGCCATTTAGGGAGTGATGGATGAGTACATTAGCTATTAGATATCCTAGGATATATTATTATAGATGGGTGTTAAATAGACTAGTGGCTGGTGACATTATATAGAGGCCTTATAAAGGATTTTTGGGGTGGGCTGAGGATGAAGTGTAGTTATGGTATATGAGGTTCAATTATTAGTTACATGATTGTTGGGTTAGATAGTACAAGAACTTTTAGTATAAGCATGTGACTATATAGTTTGGGGTACCATAATATGTGCCCCTTTCAACATGGGTGTGGGTGAGGAGTGCACATGCACCAGCTAGGGTAGGAACATGTGTGAGGCTTACTGAGGCTAAGTTAGCATCGTTACCTTTAGATATGAGAGATACAGCTGTAGATAATCTTGATGTAGATGATATTGGATGTATAGATGTATCTACTACATGGTGGATGAGGTCTCAGTGGGCTCTATTGTATCCTACTGATAGAGGGGATGCTCTAGAGTATGAAGTTTTTACACCGATCTAGATGATGACAGGTAAATAGTGATT
Source organism: Torreya grandis (assembly GCA_037957365.1). NCBI lineage: Eukaryota > Viridiplantae > Streptophyta > Pinopsida > Cupressales > Taxaceae > Torreya > Torreya grandis. The sequence goes on along the minus strand of JARHVA010000059.1, from coordinate 8,172,502 downwards.
ATATTTAAATTATGAATGAGTTTGTGTTTTAGTATGATTTTAAAGTGTATATATAACATAGTGCTATACTTTGTGTGTAGGTGGAGTGGGAGGTGCTCAGAATAAGGCACACACTAGGGTGGGGAGGGATATGATGACTATTGGGAGACCATCATTGAGTCTACACTCTGAGAGCTCACATGACATGTTCTTAATGATGTGGTGGAGGAGGGATTGATATAGCAAGTGACAGTTACAGTAGGTATTCATGCTCACCTATTTGATGGGACTACTATAGTGATAGTTGTAGGAGAGAGAGATGAGCTAAGAGATAAGCTAGATAGGCATAGGATACCTTCACCTAATTATAGATCAATGAGCATGAGGATTATGGATGAGTATATGGATCTTCATAAGTAGTAAGCAGACTTGTATGAGGAGCATGTTTAGCTAGTGGATCGAGAGAGTCATCATAAGAGAGATTTGGGAGATTGAGAAGGTTCCTAGAGTGGATTATAGGACTAGTACTGGTGGGGAGAGTGAGACTGAGAGTGAGGACATGATTCCCATTCATGATTAATTATATTTGATATGGTGTATGTGTTTTAAAAACTTTGTTATATATATATAGATATTTGTTTTTATTTTGACTCATGCGTATTGTGTTATGGGATTTGAATTATATTGTTATATTTATTGCAAATGATTGATTAGAAAATAGTTGATTTGACATTGATGTTGAGGTTACATATGTTTTGATAAAATGGTACTTGGGATATGTGATTTGATTTTTCATGATATGTTCAAGTGTGATGTTAGGTTTGATTTGTAATCATATGTAAGCAAAAAAAAATTGTTGGTTTTGTAAGTGGTAAATTGTTTTGGTAAAGTGAACTAGTTTAAGCTTGGTAAAATAAGATATTAGTAAGGTCAAGAGTTGGATAATTTGGTTTGGCTAGGGATGGATATTTAGAACTAGGAATGTTAGTTGTTAGTAGAAGGGGATGTAAGAGAGAATTTTGTGCTTAATTCTCTGAGAGTGGCTCAATATTGCAAAGGCTAGTCCTTTGTCTCTATCGTTGCCCACTAAGTGAAGCTATGTAATCATGCATGTGATAATTGATGTTTGGAATATGTGTCCAATCCCTCTGAGTAGGTGGCTCAAGATTACAAATGTTGGCCCTTTGGATCCATCATTGCCTTGTGAAATGAAGCTATGAACTGATATCGGTATGAATGTGTGTCGTATCACTATTTGAACCATAATGGCCAACTGAATAAGTGCCCATATTGTCATATTGTGTAGGAATATATGTTACATCTGATACTATCTATTGTGCATTAACTATAGCTATGCATAGAGACTACCAAATGTAACCTTACTAGATGTGTAACTGAAACTATGTGTTGTGTAGAAGGCTCATATATCCACAATTGTAGTGGATTGTTGCATGAAATAACACCAAATGGCCTTCTTTTGTGATGTATATGGCTAAGCAATAAATCAAACTAGAACTATAACCTATGATGTGAGCTCGTCTAATCGTAATCATAGTGGGTTATGTGAGATAGGACCCAAAAAACTTGATCATAGTGAATATCTTTCAAGAGCAATACTCTATGGTGTGGGTTCATCTAATCTTAGTCATAGTGGGTTTTTAAGTGAGATAAGACCTAGAAAAATCAATTTTAGTGAATATCTCTCTGGAGTGGTACTCTATTGTAGTGCCTATGATTGTGCTAGATATGTATTGGAACTGCACTATTTACTCCTTAGACTATAGTGCTATATGTGTGTGTGTGTGTGTGTGTGTGTGTGTGTGTGTGTGTGTGTGTGTGTGTGTGTGTGTGTGTTTCTCTCACTATACTAGTTTCCAAACCTTTTAAATAGGTGGAATAGGAGATCTCCTATGAGGCTCTATCTTATAAGCTACATTACTCTCACAATTAGTAATAGAAGATTCTAGTGAAGGAATATCTTGGGATAACTCAATCATGGAGGAATGAGGTCTATGGTTTCATGATTGAGGAGATCTCGGTGCCCCTTATGTGAATGTTATGATGCCATTATCAACACATCTATTAATGCAATCCCTAAGTCCATAACAATCATTATATCTATGTCTACAAATATGATGATAGTTAAAAAGGGCCGATGTGGTTTTCTATGTAAGAGATGTGGATCTCATCGATGAGTATAAGGTAATGTGATTATCCTCTTATCTAGAAGTGTTGATAATATGACACATGGGCTATCCCACTCCAAATCAAATTGTAATGGTGCCTTGTTACTATTATCTATAGTGTATACTGTAGGTTATGCTCTAGAAATTGGATCTTTGTTCTTCACTGGTTGCTTTTCTAGTTGAGGTCTCCTATCTTGTTTAAGAAATGGTGGATGATGTGTGTTAAGAGATGTGAAATATAGAGTAATGTGATCGAATGAATCTACCTCAATCAGTCCCAATTTATTTTTCAAGGCTATAAATGTATAATATAATTACCTAAAAGAGGACTCTATCTAATAAAATAGATGTTTGAGGAGAGGTTGATGATGCCTCTTAATAAAGATATGCTAAATTTCTAAATCTAGTGGTTTATAGATTAATCTTAACATGTGAGTCTTGAATTGTAAGATATAATCACTAACTCTGAAGTATTTTGATGTAATGTGGCAAGTTTCTCATAAGTAATATGATGGCCCATGTTTGCTATGTAATATCTGAGAAATGCCTCCTCTAAGTCATCATATGTGTGTAAGGAGTCAATGAAAAGTAGATGAAAGAACCAATTATGTGTAAGGAGTCAATCAGAAGTAGAATCTGATAAAATAGATGTTTGAGGAGAGGTTGATGATGCCTCTTAATAAAGATATGCTAAATTTCTAAATCTAGTGGTTTATAGATTAATCTTAACATGTGAGTCTTGAATTGTAAGAAATAATCACTAACTCTGAAGTATTTTGATGTAATGTGGCAAGTTTCTCATAAGTAATATGATAGCCCATGTTTGCTATGTAATATCTGAGAAATGCCTCCTCTAAGTCATCATATGTGTGTAAGGAGTCAATGAGAAGTAGATGAAAGAACCAATTATGTGCTTCCCCCACTAATGTTTATTGGAACAACTTTAGTAGAATCAAAGGACTCACATGAGATGGCAAAGCCTTTTGAAAGTCTTGAAGGTGTATGAATGGATCTCTAGTTCCATCAAAGTGAGGCAATTATGGTATCTAGAAATGTTTAGGTAATGAAGCTTTTATAAATGTCTTCAGAAGAAGGTTACCATGTAAATCATTGGCATACATCCAAAACTTATAAGCCTTTTTTTCTAGGGTAATAAGATGTACTTGGTGTTGTAATTCACCAACTACATGTATCAAAGAAATAATCTCCTGGGATGGTAGATTAGCATCTTAAAGTGGTTCATTTAATCATTGAATTTGATCATTAATTTTTTTCCATGGAAATGTTACATTTAGAAATTGTATCATAGAGAGGGGGTGTGCTCACTTTAACCTTGGAGGAATGGTAACTTGCACCTTAGTAAAGGGATATGGGTTACCATTCTCTTTAGGTGAAGAGTGAGAAATAGGGGCTACTGTAGTAGAGGGTGGCTTGGGAGATTCATTAGTATCTTAATTTTTTAGTGAATGACATTGTAATTAAGTAGAGGATGTGATGTTATCATTAATATGTGCATCATTTGAGATAGAATCATGCATAAAAGTAGAAACAATATTTGGTAGTGTATTATGTTTGAGAGGAGGAGTGAGAGAAGAGTTAGAAATATGATATGTTTTTTCTTCTTCACTATGTACATAATAATCATCATTATTCTATGCATTATCATAATTGAAATATTGTTCATAGTCACTCTCATTTTCATATTTAGTTGCATGTTCACTATCATACTCATTATCACTTCCATTGTCACTAGGGAGAGGTGTAAGAGAATAATTTAATTCTTTTCTAATATGCAATAAATTATCATGTGAAATTGGAATATTATGTGCATCTATGTTATCCATGGATGGAGTGTATGCATTATTACCATTTTCAATATGAGAAGTAAAATTAATAGAGTTATCATTTAGACATTCTTTTGATAAAGTAGAGTTGAGAGCATGAGATGGATCATTTGAACTATGCATTGGCAATTTGATTTTATTGTGTTTATATTGTTGTAATTTGAACATAAAAGTAGTAAAAGAGAGAGAGATATTAGGTTCACATGGAAGCAAATTATCACCAATAAGATGTTCAATTGGAAGTGCATGACTAATTTGTTCATTTGGTAAATTGTGCATAAGAAATTGAGGTGAAAAGTACCTTTCCCATTTATCAAAATTATTTTCTTTAGAAGAGAGAATAAAAGAGATAGGTTTGAGAGAAGAAGATGCATATATTTTTTCTTCACTATCACTTTCACATGTATCATCATATTCCTCATTACAATAATATTAATTATCTTCATTATAAATGAAATTATTTTCTACATTTTTAGGTAATGAACAAATTTGCAAATTTGTCCATTCATTGTCATAATTATGAGAAAATTTTAGAAATTGATCTATGGAATGAGAGGGAAGAAGTGCCTTAGTGGCCATTTTATTTCTTTCACCAAAGAGAATATGTAAAAGTACTATTAAGCAAATAAATTCAATAATAACTACTAACATAGAAATTTAGAAATAATTTTTGACACTCTAAACAATTTGCCAAAACTCCAAAATATTTTTCTAAAAATTGCAAGGAAAGAAAGCTTGGGGTTTGAGTACCTAGTTTGAAAATCTAGGGTTTTGGGTTGGGGTTTTAGAATTTTTGAAAATTATTGCTATAATTTTAAATTTTAAAATAAATTTGAATAAGATAAATGCACAAAAATTTATACAAAAATTAGAAATTAGAAATTGAATTTTTGCACATAATAACTACTAATATTGAGATTTTGAAAATATTTTTGACACTCCAAATAATTGACAAAAATTTCAAAAATTTTATCTAAAAATTGTAAGGCTTGGGGTTTGAGGACCTAGTTTTGAAATCTAGGGTTTTGGATTGGAGTTTTAGAATTTTTGAAAATTATTACAATAATTTAAATTCTAAAACAATATTTGAATAAATTTAATGCACAAAAATTTATACAAAAATCAAAATTTTAAAGTTAATTTTTTATACAAAATATGAAGAAAAAATCTTAAGTGTACCTAGGGTTTTAGATTTGTTTGAAGTAAGTCGGGTTCACCAAATGTTTTATTATTTTAGGGAAACTAGGGTTTAGTTCCTAATTAATAAAGGGTCTAGAGTAAGGAGAAAAATCTAATCTAACATGGTAAAATAAAAAATTTGATCAAATTAATTACATAAGGAAGAGAAGTAACTTATCTAGAAAAGTAGACTGAGACGACTATTTTAAAGCCTAAAAATTGTTGCATAGGACTAGAAAGATGTCAAGAATTTGGATCTATCTTTTGTTTGATGAAATGACATGAGCACCAAAAATAGTACACTTCAGGATCTGATGATATAGTCCAATTCCTACCGCTATTGTCTAAATTAGTCACAGAGATCTAAGTTTTTTTAATTTTTATCCACTACCCCTGTGTGAGCCTGCTTGTGAAATTTTAGATCTTGAAATTTGATGGATCTCCTTGTATAGATTTTTTAGTATTCAAAACCCTAGATTCATCTACATACATGAAAACAACAAATGCATCAAAATAAAAAAGGGGGAAAATTGGGTTAGGGGAAGTATGATCACATGATCTAGAACCCCTAATTTCATGATCATTGCCTACATTAACACTCAAGCTAGGGTCTCAGATCAAATGTAGTTCTCCCTTAGGAAATGTGCATAATCAATGTGCATGGTAGATGCAAGAATTACTTTTGTCTAGGACTTCCTTGATCAAGCATGCAAATCTATGTGTGATGCAGAATGTTGAGTTATACTATTGACTGATTTTTAATTATGTACTATGCCAAAGTAGTAAGTATTAGATATAAAATGCCTTATTAATTCCTTTATATAAGAGACTCTTTATTTTTAATTTTGGAATTTTATTCACATTTGGCTAACATTAAAAAGACAAACAAAACTTTTGGATGAAGCTACGAAAGGTTTAGGACTCATTAAGCGAGACAAACTGACTGTTGGAACTCAAAATACAGTTGGATAAGAGCATTGGAAATAGGACACTCTAGGGTCTAGCACTATATTCTAACCCCAGTGTTCATGTCCTACAAGCTCATGACCTGGGGGATGAAATTATCATGGGAAATAGGGTCTAGTTAAGCTGGAATGATCGTCTGAAAGGCTACAAATGACTAGCTATATGCAAAAAGGTGACTCAAGCATGAAATAAGACCATGATAAGTAAAATAAAAGATATGGATACATGTGAACAAGGCTCATATTTTCCAGTCAGAGTCTCTTATGAAAGTACTGTAAAAAGACATGATATATGTGGTTGCTTGACCAATTTAGGGTGTATACACATGGAAAAATCGAAGGTGATGTTTAGCATCAATTTTTCCATTATATATCAGGAGCTTTGGAGATAAAAACCCAAAAAGTTATGGAACATTTTTATATCTCAAGATCTAATCTATTATGAAGCAATGTATGTGAACCCAATTAATGACTAGCTCAAGGTGTAACTTGATCTACTCATAACACCTTGTCTTACAGATCTATAATAATATTCTTAATGTAATGTAATATGCATAGTCATCAAAATATGGGAATAATTTTTTTGCATAGGAATATGCATGGAAATTTATGGGAGGCCTTGGGTTTCCATCACACCTTGGGTGGTATCACATAAAGTTGAAGGTGTAGATGTATAAATAGTATTAATAGTAAAGCCTAAGATGCAACAACCTTAGCTAGGTGATTGGCTTATGACTTTATCATAAACTTTAAGGCTATCTAAATCATGAGGGTTTTGGTTGATACGTTTTCAAAATTAGGATACTGATTGAAATTTCTAAGGATATACTCCATTAATGTCAATAGGAGTAATCGTATCTTGGTTATCTTGATTGACATATTCTATATTAGGCATGTGAACATTAACATGAATTTCCATATATTCATTTATAATTACAACATCAAATAAGGTTAATAATAAGGCATATTCATTTTACTTTCATTGGCCATTTTAGGTGAATTCTAATCAATTTTATTGTTAACCTATCACTCCATCTTATAGGAACAATATAACTAGCCTTCTTAGGTGGCATAGGATAGCAATATACAAGTAGAAAGAAGGGTAGGAGCAAAGGATGAATTATGCTTAGTGTTAAATAATAACAAATCAAATTTTGATAATCAAGCTTGAAACCCTTATGCAAAAAAAATTTAAACTCTATAAAGAAGAAATGAAAACCTAAGGGTAACCTACAGTTTGAAAATGTTCAAGAAATATACGTGTTCACTGATATGTTTACCCTATTTTTGGACTTATTGTGAATCATAATAGGCTAAACCTATAAAATTAATTTAGACTATAATACATGAAATTCAATCATAAATTTGAATGTAACTAATTGAGATAGATATGATAATGCAATTTTATCTGCTTGGAAAGTATTAAGGAGATCAAGATAGTTATATTCGTTGTTTGACTAGTTGACTGTGATTATATGTTGATAGTGGAAATAAACTATAAGTAGGCTTGTGATTCATCCAGATGAAACTATGTCTCTATGCATGTATGGTTGGTATCGTCAGGCCTAAAAAAACATTGATTGTAGTGGTTTGGGATGAATTTACCATTTTGGGTAGATTTGTCTCTCTATGGGCATATAGTTTGGTACACATGTTTGATATATAAATGTATGTGATTTGTGACCCTCAACTACATTTACAACTCCATAAATCTAATTTTTCCTCCTTGAAACCTTAGCTTTATTTTTAAAGATAAAAACATGTAAAAAATGAGGAAGTGTAATTAGAATGAGTTGAACCCAATCACCCTAATTGATGATTGACCATTGCTTACATATCCAATACTCTAAATAGGGAAATCAAACTATACATAGTTCTCGCACTTAATGTGAATGTACATTTATACTCTTTTAGTATATGAATACACCTATAAATTGGGATTTTATCTTGATAATGTTGGCACTTGACCTAGCTTGGTGTGCTTTACACGTAGCTAATGACTACTCGTAATGATTGATTTGTAATTTGGAAAGAATATTAAATATTTTATCAATGTATAGTAATATACTTGATAGGTGCTCAATAATTATAGATGGATGAATATGCTTGACATTGATTTATATTTATATATATATATATATATATATATATATATATATATATATATATATATATATATATATATATACGTACTCAATTGGGTAATTTCACATGCTACTAACATGCTAAGTGAATGGGATGATCTATGGGAAGGGTTTGATTTTTGAAAAATATACATTATTAGGTGAAGGACAATAATATCAATGTTAGGAAAATAATGTTAATATTATTGTCTAGGATATATGAATGTAATTATCATGATCTATAAATGTCTGGGTAGGATATTTAAATGATTTAACATAGATTGCAAGGTTATTTTAGGTGACTGATAACAACTTATAATGTATCAAAATTTTAACTAAGATGTAAGTCTATGGGAATGGTTGATAATATCTAATTGGAGATACATAATTCATATAAGATAAGTATAAGTCAAGATTGGCATTTCCAAGTGTCAAATACCATATTTTAATGTCCATAAATGTTCCCCTTTTATTTTAGTATTATAAATACAATGAAAATACTAGATTAAAAATATAAATATATGTATCTAAGTGTGTACAACACATTTTGAATTTGGGAGAAGACTCTAATGTGTAAGTTACTCCAAACAAAAAAATTATGAAACTCTAGAAGGAAGAAATGAAACCCTAAGGGAAAAATAGGGCTTGTAAAGGTTCAAGCAATATACTGAATCACCAATATACTTATGTTATTTTAGTATTTAGTATAAATCATAATATACTAAGCTTGTAAAATCAATTCGGATTATAATATACATAAATCTGAATGTAATTGATTGAGATAGATATGATAATGTAATATGCTATGTTTGGATAATACTAATGAGATCAAGAAAAATATTATTTGTGTTTGATTGATTAATTATGACTATATTTTAACAGTGGAAATAGATTATAATTAGGCATGTGATTCATCAAGAAAAAAAATTGTATCTCTACACACGTAGGATCAGTACCATCACTCATGGATAAAATCATTGATTATAGTGACTAGGGTTAACGTTACTATCCTATGCATATTTGTCTCTCTTTGACCATATAGTTTGGTATGCATGTCTGATATATCTCTATTTGTGCAATTTTTGAACTTTAGTTTCATGTATAACTTTAGAAATTAACTCCATAAATCAGCTTCCCTCTCCTTGAAACCATATCTACGCTTGTGAAGGATGAAAACCTATAAATTTTGAGGAAGTGTAAGTATGCTTAGATGACACCAATTAATCCTATTGATTGTTGACTATTACCTATGTATTTAATACTCTAAAGAAGAAATTTAAGCCACATGTAGTTATTCCCACAAATGTGAATGTGTAATTATACTCTTTTGATAAATGAATACACCTATAAATTTCACTTTGATCTTGAAAATTTGGTTCTTAACCATATTGGTGTGATTTAGACTTGACTGATGACTACTCTTAGTGATCGCTTTCTAATTTGGGAATAATAGAGTAGATTTGCTTAATGTACATTAGTATACTTGATAGATAATTTGGAATACTAGATGGATAACTATGCTTGACCTTTATTTATATTTATACGGGCTTAATTAGGTAATTCCCCAAACCACTGACATGATAGGTGAATGTGTTGACCAATAGGAAGGGTTTTAAGTTTGAATATAGTCATTTTTAGGTGAATGATAGTAACATCAACCTTAATACAGTAACATCAATGTTCCTGTTTGACTCTGGAGTTACTATCTGGGAGGCAAAAATTCTAATTTGGTATCTTAGGATTGTCTAAGTAAGACATTTCACTAATTTAGCATAGACTATAATGTTCTTATAGGTGATTGATAGAAACTTAGAATGGATTGGGCTCGTAAATCACAATCTATTATTGTTTATTTATTCTTGATAACTATATTTATATCTATTATTGTGAATTAGATAATCTATCTAAATAATTTCATTACACATGTCCACTCTCCATCTAACTCCTTCAAATACTTGACTCACTTTTCAATCTAAGCATACTTAATTCTAAAGTTTCAACTCATTCCAACCATATATGTAGCTTAACATTCATGGATGTGATTTGGAAACTCAAAAAATATCTCACAAAATATGCTTTTCTAACAACTTCTTAGGGTTCAAACCTTTGATTCCAACATTATTTTTCATAAATTCTAAATATTTCTCTTCAAACCAAGCTTCCACATGCTCTAGAGATATATATCCCATAATTTTAAAATCTAATATCCTTGCATTCTTTCAATAGGGTCTTATTAATGGAATCAAATTTTTGTGTTTTTTTATTACCCATCTAAGCCCTATGTAGGTGATGGTTAGCAAAAAAAAAACCGGACACTGAAATCCTACAACATCGGCCTATTACTTCAAGCTAAAGACCCAAACACTCACATGAGATGGAAAAATAAACATTAAGACCCCCATTAAGATAATAAATCATGAATATATACACATGCATCATCTTACACTAAAAAACAAAGGTGAGACATATCATCCATGTATTCTAAGATTAACATAATAGAATTTAGAACATATAAAAATTACATCCTTTCATTCATATATTTGTATCATCATATAATCAATATAAAATATAATTCCATCACAAAGCATACAAACAATCTCTAATGGATATTTTTACACTCAAACTTCAAAGGCTATATAATCAAACCCTAACGCAATGCTTCTTCACAAGAAATTCTAACTGTACAACCCAAAATTTTCAACATGAAACATGTCAAGGAAAAACATTGAAAAATCTTTCTTATATATATATGAGTACACACACACACACACCCGCCCACCCACCTAACTATAACTGAAAATTCAAAATAACTAATACATGTATTGTATAATTTTAGGGTGAATGAAACCCACATATGCGAATTAATTATGGTGAAACCATGTCCCAAAATAGGTTAAAATAGATCTTATAAGATTATTAGAAGCACAAATATATAAGAAATTGTATAAAATTTGGCCTAATCAACCAATGTATATTTTTATACAATTAATCATTTTCAAGATGACCAAAATATACTTATAGCCAAATGGCTATAAATAGCCACTAAATGGCATATGATGCCTATGAGAAATTGATCCAAATTTTTAGAAACACAAACCTTCTTTATGATTTCCTATGTGAAATATTTTACATTTAATAGTATGTTGAGAAATATCTAAAGGAGGTGTTGAATAATGTCATGGAACATCATGCAACAAGCAACAAATAGGAGCTCCAACAAGATTAATTTATCACATATTATGTGTCATTCTCATTTAAATGCCAATAGGAGGATCAAACCTGGGCTCTGTGTGTGTGTTTACTTACCTTGTTTGTTGGATATACTCTTTGGAATCCTTCTCTATATGGGATTTTCCCCTTATTGACTAATAAAATTTAACTTTAAAAAAAATGTAGGGGTATCTTAACATAATATTACATATCCTGAAGAACAATTGAAATAAATTAGGTTTTTTAGCAATAAATTACAAACAATAACAAGTTCATAAAAAATTATTTGACATCCAATAACATGATTTTATATTATTTTATTTTAAATGATAAAAAATAATTTCAAATGTTATAAATACAAGATTTGATGGGCATCAATGTTCTTTACATTTTTTGTTTATCAATGTTAGAAATGCAATATTTGTTGGGTATTAATGTTCCTTAACAATATGATCTCTTAGATCAGTATAGGTGGGAATAAATCCCTAAGACTCAACCATTATAATAAAAACAACAAAAATACTTAAGCTATTAAAATTTCAATAAACACTTGAGGGTATTATACCTTGTTCCAAAATTAATGCATTATAAGCAAGAAATGTTATATGAATTTTGTGGATGCCAATATAAGTAAATCAAAAGGTCTAAAGAATTGGTCAAATTAAAACACCGCATAATGACAATTTGAAAGTAAACAACTTATTAAACTAGTGAAATTTTTATTTTATCAAAGAAACTACTAGTGTAAGACATTAATGATATGAAATAATTAGTACGCTTGTTCATCAGGTTGAGTGTTTTCCAAAATTAGTATATATTATGTAAGGATAATAAACTACATCATGTTGAATCATAATCTTAAGAGATACAACATTTTAAGGTGATTTTAAAGTGGTTGTTTCAACATCTCCATACCAATGATCTGGGAAAATTTACAAATGACATCATATTAATTACCTTACACATGACTTGTGGATTAAATCACATCAAATTCTAATGCTGAAAGAAAGACTTCATTACACATAAGTTAACATTTTATATGAATTTTATTACCAGTTAAAATAATGTTTTATTGATGAAATTAACATCTATTGTACATCTATAATTGAATTTTAAGCTTAACCTAATTTATTTTTATGTGTATAACATGTAAAAACACAACCCTTAGTGTAATTTTTAAGACACTTAGAATTTTATTTGTAATTATAAAGAGTATTTTAAAATTTATTATGACTTTATAGCATTGAATTTAAGAGACAATTATGATGATATAAGAATGATGACCTATCATAAATTTTATCTTCTAATATGAAAATCAATATTTTAGTGCAAAAGTAGATGTATAGCAATCAAATCATTTTAGACCAAATAAAACATAATTTTAAAATAGAAAAGAACAAAATTTAATTAGTACCATCTCAAGCCAAATAAAACATAATTTTAAAATAGTAAAGAACAAAAGTTAAGCAATACCATCTCAATCCATTTGCATTAAGTAGGTCATGTATGCAACACTACCAAAGTGGCATGGCCAAAGGAAGATAAATTACCTCTTGAACAAAAATAAAGTATTATTTTTAAATATTAAACAAAAAAATTTAGATATACACAAAGGTTGATGAAGTCAACTCATGGAACCATCCTATTATTCAAGATAATATAGTAATGTTGATTGAAGTATAGAGGCTAATAAATTAAATGAAAAATATCTTATAATGTGTTCATGAATGAAGGAGATTTTTTTATACAAATTTGTATCACTATGCTTGTTCTCTCAAATAATTAATCAACATATTTAAATGGTCCTCTATAATTACCACATATCCTCCAAGCTAACTCTCCCTAAACAAAAACAATTGTCGTGATGCAACTTTAGTATTTACAGAAAAGACGAATATTTAGATTTTTTGAGAATTACAACTTTGATTGTAGTGTTTTGACCACATGTACAATTGGATGGAATCAATGACAAGGGGTCCACATGCTTAAAAGTGAAGGCATGCATAGTTAAAAAATGAAACTAAATCTAGTAAACTAATTATGCATTCAAGCTAGGCCACACGTTTTTCAGGTAATATTTTAAAGTTGATTATTCAGAGTGTTATTCTTAATGGATGCACCTTTAATTATGAATAAATTTAATGGTCAACCCTTTATGTGATAATTGTTTTGTGAGGATTATTAAACATTTTTAATATAAGTTATGTTAGAAAAAAAATCATATATTTATTATAGTTTTTCAAAAAAATTGATGATTTATCCAAAAATTTCACCTTGCATCTAATATGATCTATAAAAAAAATTGAGTGTATTTTACAACTAAAAAATGTAAATATAATCATACAACCATCAATTTAGTCCCTACCTTTAATTATTGATATTAAATAAAAACTATGTCCCAACAAATTAAAATAAAATTTTATTCTAATTTAAAAAATATTAAATCAATATCTATTAATACTTATCTATAAACTAAACAGTCTTCCTTCTCATCCAACAGGCCTATAGAAAAATAAAATTTTATATATCTATACACATTGAATAAACACCTTTTAATTGTGACAAAACTAATCAATTACCTTGACTACTTATATACATTGAATATACACCTTTGAATGTGACAAATCTAATTTTTATAAAAGTATAAAGTATAAAAGTATATTTATATTTGTATATATTAAATAATCACTAAGACCAATTGAATAAATCCTTTATAGGAGAAGGATGATCTCTTCCTGCAGTTGATTTTTATATTGTTGATGCCCTTTTAGGATTGATATTGAGAGATGGTACATCTTTCCTCTATGATATCCTTCTCTTTTTACAGCCTTGTTGTTGTGGTTTTATGGTTAGCCTTGTTTCTTTGTTGAACTGATTTCTTGTTTTTATTTTTTTTGTCTTTCTCTTGCTTGTTATTATTTCCTTTTGCCAGTGTTTTGTTTCTTTTTTATACTTGGTTGTGGTTTATTGTTATTTATTATTTTGGTTTATGTTCACTTATGTTTTCTATTTAAGGGATTTGGGCCTCTCGATTATGTCCTAGACTGGTTAGTGAGCCCTAGTCAAAAGCTTCGTTGCCTTTAGTTCAAAGCTCCAAATTCTGTAAAAGTATTTTCAAGTTCAAAGATCTGGTTTCAAAAGCTTTTAATAATAATAATAATAATAATAATAATAATAATAATAACAATAATAATAATAATAATACACCTTTGAATGTATTTATGTAACAATCTGAAATTGCATGCAAAAGGAGGTTGATTGACAAAAAGAGGGAACCCAATGTACACACATTAAGTTCATCTTGTATGTCATTCCACGTGAGAATACAACTAAGATAAAATAGAGTGTATAATAATACACAAAATAATATTTGTTATTTTATGTATCTTTATGCTTATGGAAAATAATAGAAGAGACCTTAGCTTTTTTTTATAAGACATTTTCTCTAATTTTTTAATAGTAAATGTTTGAATTTCCCAATGTCAATTACCTTGTCATTGACCTCACACCAATGGAATATATATATATATATATATATATATATATATTGAAACATGCAATGTATTTTAGAAAACCAATGCTAAAATTTTATTAACTTTAAAAATATTTATGTTGCATAGTTTTTAATACAAATTAATAGGTAGAGATGATTGCAATAGATACCTGCTACAACATGAACTAATAAATCCAATGCAACATCAATTCTCTTTCTTCTATGAAGATAGACAAAAATTCACATTTCACTTTTAACTAACTATAGGACATCACTTTATGGCATAAGCCAACAATCACAAATTTGGATATATTGTTTACAAAGTCATTACGAAAGATTAACAATTTGAGCTACCTTAATTTTTTGATGAAGGATAAACATTTCAATATTTTAGATTTTTTTGTATTTATTGGTATCGAGCCCACAAATAATTGACCTTATTTGGCCAAGTGTTAATGAATAAGTGGTATTAGTTCTACCAAATTCACTTAGGACGTGAAACAAAACTCATCCATTTTTCATGAATGGTATGATAACATAATTAATCATCATCCATGACAATTAGGATACAACCCTTTTTATGAGCTACTTAAATTTGAATATGATGCAATCAAATTAAGTGCAAAAGTATAATGACTAATTTTACCCAATTGGTGTGTACCCTCAAGTCTACCCAATCATATAATCTATATATCTTCATAGAAGAGTCATGATCTTTATATATGTTTATTATAATCTATAGAATAAAGGTGATGATGTATTCCTTACTTCATATACACATGACAAGGGAAGAAATGTTATAATTTCTAGGCTAAAAGAGTGAATCATTGCTAGACTTTTGTTGTGAATTACTTGTAACCTAAAAAGGCCTTGGAGACTTTTAAGCGAATGGAATTGACAGGTGTAAAGATAGACTCTACAACCTTTGTTAGCATCATCTCGGCCTATATAAATATGCATGATTGGGATCAAGGTATGTACACCCATCAAAGCATTATGGAAATCAGATTGTTTTCTATTGTTATAGTTGCTAAATCCTTGATAGACATATAAGCAAAATGTGGAAGCACATAAAAATAATGTGATATAGTTGACAAAATGCCTCAAATAAATGTGATATCATAGAATCTGATGATTTCAAGATATGCACAAAATGGTGCTTTTGATAAGGCTTTAAGGCTTTTTAAAGAAATGCTTCAATGATATGTGGTCTTATACACTGTAATAATTGGAGGATGTGACAAAATAGGTTTATTGAGAAGGCTTAGGATACTTTTAAATAAATGCAATTGGAAAGTGTAAATCCAAACTCCACTCTATTTTCTAGAATCTTCCTACCCTGTGTTAATATGGGAGCTTTGAAATAGGGTATGTATATCCATCAAACCATAATTGAAGGAATGTTTTTATATGGTATCCAAATACTTTAAATCTAATTTTTATGAACTATGAAGCATCAAATCTATAACACATAGTTTTCCCATACTTCAACCAACATAATATCCACCAATTCTGCTTAAATCAAGTATCATAATGCATTTTTAGCACCTGCTAGTCAAAATAATAATATAAAACATAGTATATTGTATTAACAAGCATTAAAATATAAAATTTCACAATCTAAGTTATCCCACAAACATGCCAAGTGGTTATGTTCTTTTGATCTTATATATTTTTATTGTTGCATTGAAGTGAAAGGACCAATGTTGTAGTATATAATTTTATCAGGAGGCACCATCTATTAATCATGATGATAAGTGAAGTTATTAGGTTTGAATAAATTAAAAGTGGGTATGGGGTTTATCTAAATTTCCAAAAAAAAAAAAGAGGATCTTAGTACCCCTAAAGATAACTCTTTCAAGGATTATGTGTTGGCTAATATAATTCTATTCAAAGGTATGTAATTATGCTTTCACTTTGGATTTAGAAGAGAGGAATTGATTAGAGAACTGCATTCAAGGGGATTAGTAGAAAACTTGGGAGGGTCAAAACTTGTATTTTACTTGTAGAACTTGTCAAATCGCTAAAAGGGTACAACAAAATATTAGATTGTATAAACCTATCCTTATACCTAAATGACCTTGGGATGATATTTCAATGGATTTTATGTGGGGATGACCATGCACTCAGAGAGGAAATGACTCTTTTTTGTGGTTATGGACATATTTTATAAAACAACGCATTCCTTCTTTGTAAAAATACTAGTGATTTAAGTAGAATCGATGATTTTTTTTCTAACTTATTATGCACTTACATGGATTATCAATTATAATTGACTGTGATACTTGATTTCTATGTCACTTTTTGAGGACCCTATGGATAAATTTGGATAGCAAGCCACAATTTAGTTTTGTGTATCATTTCTAAATCAATAAAAAAAATAAAGGTAGTGATTCGAAGTTTGACTAGTGGAAATTTGAAGCAATGGAATCAAATAATAATGCATGTTGAATTCACATACAACTTAAGCACTAATAGATATATAGGAAATTGCAATTTCAAATAGTTTATTGATAAAATCCAAAAAGAGTAGTAAACTTGCTTGATTTCCCTATGAACATCCCTATTTGTCATGATGCTAAGAGTTTTGTTGAGTGCATTCATGAGGTACATTAGAAAGTTGGGGATAAATTAGAATCTACAAATTAGCAGTGCAAACATGAGGCTACTATGTAATGTGATACTTTCTTGATTCCAATCTACATGGATTGATATTTGAGGAGCACCCATACTTGTCAATCAAAAAAATGGGGAATGGTAAAATTTGACATCTGTAAGAAGTTTTTTATCTTTTTAAGTTTAAAAACAATTGAAATTTGTCAAATATGATATCTAACGAAAGAGAAAAAAAATTAGTAAGACCTCAAATTTCTAAAAGATTATAGATATATCTATTTTGTTTATAATAAATATATATTTGATCTTGTCATGTTTCCTTATTTAAAGATGAATGGTCTTATATTTTGAAGATATATGTTGAATAACATCATAAAAATTTTACTTGATGAGCAAGGTCAACTATTAAATTTAACTCTTGAGGATAATTATTTTTCATTTACAACCATAATAATGAGCTTTCTATTTTATGAATATAATTGTTAAATATTAAATTAAAAATATATAAGATTATATTAAAATTAAAAATAGATATAATATATTGTAAATTCATTATAAGGATATTATAAAAGGACCCACATCCTCACATATACCTTCAAAATAGTTATATATTAGAATTTGAACCCATTTTAATTATATAAGGTGTAAACATATTTGATAGTTTTTTAAAACTAACAACTGTTATGTTAAAGGGGGAAGTTTAGCAAAAACATGTCAAAATAATTGGGTAGTTGTATAATCTCTTCCATTAACAATATGTTATTGAAAATTTCATCATATGACGAATTTTTTAATTTTGGATGACTTTTTCAAATTTAAATACCTTAAAAAGCAAGTTGCTACAGATATTCAATGTACCTGCAAATGCCCATTAATTTTAAAGCTTCACTATTAGTGTAATACATTAGAATCAATAATAAGTTGAAAAATATTTAATTTTATTAATAAAAAAAATTAAATTTCTCCATAAAAATAGTCATATTATTTAACTTTAACAAATAAAATATTTATTTTTTTATTTTTGATAAAAATACATATAAAAAATTTAATATTAAAACTTAATAACATGATAAAATAATCTCTTCATATTGATCACATGTTTTTCTATACAAATTAATTATGTGAAGCTATTCTAATTTATACCTATTACTGCATACCTCTTAATAATAATAATAACCAATGAGATGTGAGTGAGTTGGTAAAATGGCTTGGTTGTTTCAAGTTCCACCCATGGTCAAATCTCACTATGGTATCTAAGGCCACATGTGGCCGTCGTTGGTATTTTCAAGTTAGTTGTGTCTATTGTTGGTATTCTCAAGCTACTTTCAACCGTTGTTAGTATATTTGGTACATGTGATAGATGATCACTTAGGGATCTAGGCCCCTAATTGTGTCCCAAACTAGTTTATAACTCTAGTCAAAATCAAATACCTATCGAAATAATAATAATAATAATATATTTTTAAAGTTTAAATTATCAAATGACATCTTAATTATAATTTACAAGGTAACTTAGAGAAGTTACAATCTTTCTACCTCTTATCATTGGAGGGGTGACCATTGAACTACTGAAGAAATATCTACATATATATTGTTTAAATGTGATCACGACATGGATTGCATCACAAATACAGGGGTGCACCCCATAAACAATGGGTGACCTACAAAGAAGCAAAGCAATTCCAATCGGCATGGGTCTCTAAAGGATAATTGAATGAGTGACTCATGAATGTTGTCGGTCTTTTTCATCTTTTTAGTTCATCAAACAATCAATAGTAATAAATCCTCATAATCATGATATGGACTCCAAATTTATTCAATTCATAAAATTGATTCATGTGATAATATATAACTAAAACTATTTCACTATCATAAGTCTGCTTAGACATAATTATTGATAGAATAAATTGATCTATTATTTTTTGAATATTTTTTTTTCAATTGAAAATCATTGTTTAATGGGAATTGTTCTTTTTTTAAACCACCTCTTCCCTACCAAATTACTAATAATCACACATATCTATCTTTTAATGTGCACTTCATAAACCCAAGGCTTACCTATCTTCATAAACACACATTACAAAGCACACAAAGATTGAGTTCTTTTGGTGTTCAGTTGTGATATGCATAAGATGAAAATTTTTATTTGACCAAATAAACCACTATCATAAGACATTAATGATATGAAACAATTAGCAAGTCCGTTCATCAGGTCGAGAGTGTTTTCTAGAATTAGTACATATTCTGTAAGGATAATAAACCACGTCATGTTAAATCATAAGCTTAAGAGAGAGACAAATTTTAAGGTGATTTTTAAGTGGTTGTTTCAACATCTCCATACCAATGACCTAGCCAAATTTACAAATAGCATCATATTATTTATCCTTAGACAAGACTTGTGGATTAAATCATATCAACTTCTAATTCTACAATAAAGAAAGACTTCATTCCACATGAGATAGCATTTTATATGAATCTTATTACTAGTTAAAACAATGTTTTATTGGTGAAAATAACATTTATTGTACATCTATAGTTGAATTTTAATCTGAACTTATATTCTTTTTATATGTATAACATAAACACAACACTTGGTTTAATTTTTAAGACACACTTGTTACAATTTCATTTGTAATTATAAAGAGTATTTTAAAATTTCTTATGAATTTTTAGCAGTGAATTTAATAGACAATTACGCTGATATAAGAATGATGACATGTCATAAATTTTATTTTCTATTTTGAAATTCACTATTTTAATGCAAAAGTAGGTGTATAGCAATCAAATCATTTTAAACCAAATAAAAGATAATTTTCAAATAACAAAGAACAAAATTTAAATAATACCATCCCAAGCCATTTGCGTTAAGTAGGCCATGTATGCAACTCTACCAAAGTGGCATGGCCAAAGGAAGATATTACTTCTTGAACTAAAATAAAGTATTCTTTTCAGCTATTAAACATAACAATTTATACATGCATAAATGTTGATGCATTTAACTCATAGAACCATTCTATTATTCACGATAATTTAGTAATATTAGATAATTTAGTAATATTGATTGAAGTATAGAGGCTTTTATTTATTTATGTGTGTGTGTGTGTGTGTGTGTGTGTGTGTGAATGAAGGAGCTTTTTTATGTAAATTTGTATCACTATGCTTGCTCTCTCAAATAATTGGTCAACATAGAAATGGTCCTCTATAAGTGCCACATATCCTCCAAGCTAACTTTCCCAAAACAAAAATGAGTGCTTTGATGTGGCTTTAGTACTTGATGTGAAGAGGAATATTTAGATTTTATCAGGATTGGAACTTTGATTGTATTATTTTGACCACATGAACAATTGGATGGAAGCAATAATGAAGGGTCCACATGCTTAAAAGTGAAGGCATACATAGTTAAAAAATGAAACTGAATCTAGTAAACTAATTATGTGTTTAATCTAGGCCAACTACACACATTTTTAAGGTAATATTTTAAAGCCGATTATTCAGTGTTATTATTAATGATTATGCCTTTAATTAGGACTAAATTTAATATTCAACCCTCTACGTGATAATTTTTTTTAGGATTATTAAACATTGTTTTAATATAATTTATGTTAGAAAAAAATCAAATATTTATTATAATTTTTCAAAAAAATTGAGAATTTGTTCAAACTTTCTTCTTGCATCTAATACAATATATGAAAAAAATGATTTTACTTTACAATTAAAAAATTTAAATATAGTTATATGACCATAAATTTAGTCCCTACCCTCAATTATTCATATTAAATAAAAACCATGCCCAAGCAAATAAAAATAAATTTTATTCTAATTAAAAAAATATTAAATCAATATCTATCAATGTGTATCTATAAAATAAATAATCTTCCTCCTCTGCCAACAAACCTATAGTAAAATAAAATTACACACACACACACACACACACACACACACACACACACACACACACACACACACACACACACATATTGAATAAACACCTTTTAATTGTGAAAAAAATAATCAATTACCTTGAATATTTGTATAAATTGAATATACACCTTTGAATGCAACAATGGTAATTCTTAAAAAAGTATAAATTATAAAAAAAAATTATATTTATATACAATGAATAATCACTAAGACTGATTGAATAATTCCTTCTTATGATAAGGATGTTCTTTTCATTTGGTTGATTCTTCTCTTATTGATGTTATTTTGGGATCGATATTGAGAGCTAGTGCATCTTTCCTCTCTGAGATCCTTATCTTTTTGCAGCTTTGTTACTGGAATTTTGTGGTTAGCCTTCTTTTTTTACTACTTCTTTCCTATTATTTTTGTCTTTCTCTTGCATGTTCTTATTTCCATTTTTTAGTGTTTTGTTTCTCTCTTCTTATTGGCTATGGTTTCTTCATTGTGGTTTCTTGTTGTGTCTTATTGTAGTTGGTGTTCACTTTTGTTGCTCATTTGATGGATTAGGCCTCTTGATTATGTCCTAGACTGGTTAGTGAGTTCCATTCAAAAGCTTCTCTGCCTCCAATTCATAGCTCTATTTTTAAAAACTTTTACCAATAATAATAAAAAAAATATACACCTCTGCATGTATTTATGAAACAATCTAAAATATGCATGCGAAAGGAGGTTGATTGACAAAAAAAGGACACCCTTTGTCCACACATTAAGTTGGGCTTTTATTTCAGTTCACGTGAAAAGATAACTAAGATAAAATAAAATGTATAATAGTACACAAAATAATATTTGTGATTTTATGACTCTTTATGCTTATGAAAAATAGATAAATAATAGAAGAAGAGACCTTTGCTTTTTTTTTTATAAGACATTTATTTTTCTCAAAGTTTTAATAGTAAATGTTTGAATTTCCCCAAGTAAATTTTCTTGTCATTGCCCTCACACCAATCAAAAAGTATATAAATAAAAAAACTCAAAATTTATTTTCTAAAAAATATAATGTATTTTAAAAAAACTAATGTTTAAACTTTAGAAAATTTAAAAATATTTACATCGCACAGTTATCAATGCAAATTAATGGGTAGAGATGTAATATATACATGTTGCAACATGTATTAATAAATCCAATGCAATGTTAATTCTTTTTCTTCTATGAGGATAGACCAAAATTCACATTTCACTTTTAGCTAATTATAGGACATCACTTTATGGCATAATCCAACCATCACAAATTTGGATATATTGTTTGTAAAGTCATCACAAAAGATTAACAATTTGAGCTAATTTAATTTTTTGATTGAAGGATAAACATTTCAATCTTTTAATTTTTTTGCATTTTTTGGTATCAGACCCACAAATAGTCGACCTTCTTTGGCTTAGTGCTAATGATCAAGTGGTATCCATTCCAACAAATTCACTTAGGATGCGAACCAAAACTCATCCTTTTTTATTCAATGGTGTGATACCATAATTTATCATCATTCATGACAATTAGGATACAACCCTTTTGATGAGCTACTTCAATTTGAATATGTTGCAATAAAATTAAGTACAAAAGTATAATGACTAATTTTACCCAATTAGCATATACCCTCAACTCTACCCAATCATATAGTCAATATTTCTTCGTAAAAGAGTTGTGATCTTTATATATTATTATTATTATAAACTATCGAGTAAAGGTGATGATGTATTTTTTACTTCATTTATACATGACAAGGGAAGAAATGTTATAATTTATCGGTTGCTAGACTTCTGTTGTAAATTACTTGTAACATAGAAAGGCCTTGGATACTTTTAAGTGGATGGAATTGACAAGTGTAAAGTTAGACTCTAAAACCTTTTTTACCATCATCTTAGCATGTGCAAATATGCAAGATTGGGATTAGGGTATTTATATCCATCAAAATATAATGGAAAGCAAAGTTTTTTCTATTATTATAGTTGACAAGGCTTTGATAGACATGTAAGTAAAATATGAAAGCACATAAAAATCATGATACATATTTGACAAAATTACTCAAAGAAATGGGATACCATAGACTCTGATGATTTCAAGATATGCATAAAATGGTGCTCTAGATAAGGCTTTAATGCTTTTCAAAAAATTCCTTAACAATATATGGTATTGTGGACTATAATAATTGGAAGACGTGCACAAAATAAGTTTATTGAGAAGGCCTAGGATAATTTTAATAAAATTCAATTAAATACAAAATCAACTACATTTACTAGCATCTTCCCACCCTATGTTAATATGGGAGCTTTGAAACAAGATATGGATATCCATCAAATCATAATTAAAGGAATATTTTTGTCTAGTACCCAAATACTTTAAATATAATTTTTATAAATTATGAAATCATCAAATCTATAACACATGGTTTGAACATACTTTAAACATCACAATATCTACCAATTCTACTTAAAAAAAGTGTCGTGATGCGGCTTTAGTACCTGCTACTCAAAGGAATAATATAAAACATAGTATATTGGGTTAACAAGAATTAAAATATAAAATCTCACAATCCAAATTGTCCCACAAATGTGCCAAGTGGTTTCCTTATTGTGATATTATATGATTTTATTTTTTCATTGAAATGGAAGGACCAATGTTGTAGTAGATGCTTTGGTATAAGGCACCATCTATTGATCAATGTGAGAAGTGAAGTTATTGGGTTTGAATAAATAAAAAGTGAGTATGGGTTTATCTGAATTTTAGAAAAAAAATATGACGATCTTAGTACCCTTGAAGCTAACTCTTTCAAGGATTATGTGTTGGATAATATATTTCTATTCAAAAGTATGCACTTGTACATTCACTTGGGATTTAGAAGAGATGAATTGATTAGAGAATTGAATTCAAGGGGCTTGGTAGAAAACTTGGGAGGGACAAAACTTGTTATTGTTTTCATTTAGTATTTCTCCCATATGCAATGCCTCTTCTTGATCCACTAGAAGACTCTCCTCCTATAGTTGTATTCAACCCTAAGCTCACCTGTGTGAGTAGTGCCTCCATGAATTGTAATTATGGGTTTCACTGATGAACTATTCATTCTCCCTAATGGACCTTATGCACTAGCCCATCTTATTCATGCAATAGCTATATTATTTAACTATTTTGGCAATATTGGAGTCTTATTCCTAATTTAGTTAAGGGTCTGAGTTAATTAAATCAATAAATAATATTGGGATAATTAATCTACTGATTTGTATATTTTAATTGTAATTTTAACATTTCTAAAATAGTAATAAGTGAAGAAATATAACTTAGCTTAAACTAGACTGAGATAGTTGAGACAGAGTCAGGAATCTATTGTACAACACTATGACAATGTCATGAATCAGGATCTGACCTTCATTTCATAAAAAGATAGGAGCACCAAAATAGGAAAACCTAAGGACTGCTGATATAGTCTTTATTTACCTCTATTATCCCCATGACTTGAGCTTTCTAGTTCTTGTTTACTACCTCTATGTGAGCCTACCTATGAAATTTTGGATGCTAGATGTCTATATAACTCCTTGTAGAGTTGATTTAATCTTTAAACCCTAGACTCCATTTTGCTTTGACAAACTTTGAGAAAGAGGGGGGGTTATTGTGTGTAAGATGCACTGAATGTATATCCACACCCTTTATGTTGGCATGCTACCTACATACCAATACTCTGAAGAGGGATCAAGCCATATGTGTCTTACTTAATGTGCTTTGTGTAATAGTGTATATGAAGATGAAAAATGCTAAATTGGGTGTGTTTGAGGTGGTTAAAGATTGGTATGAAGATTTGAATAAGCTTGTGGTTGTATTGTATGGATGTATGTAGATAATAGGGAAATATACCCGAGTAGTCTTGCTTTGTGATATTTTCCAACCCCTTTTAAATGAACTTTAAATGGGATTTTATAAAGATTTGTTGGTCATGGGTAAAATCTATTTGCGCTAGGCTGACACAATGAGGAAGAGGAATTGGTAGAAAATGATCACCTAGGTTCAAAATGTGATTGGACAGGAGCACCAAACTTGAACACTCTAGGATCTGGTGATATAGTCCAAGTTGGGCACTATTATTTTGAGGGTACGAGACTTGAGGGGATGGATTTATCATGAGAAAATCAACCTAGCTAAGCTAGAATCAGGTCTTGAAAGCCTATGGATGACTGATAATAAGTGAAAGGATGTCTAGAAAAGTCATGAGAGCATGCAAGAGGGACCTATGGGTTGGGTGTCACAAACCACACCCAAATTACTAATTTTTATATTTTATATGACTACATTTACCCCTCTTTATTATAGTGATGCAACAAAGTGAAATACTAAGACTAAAAAAAATAGAAAGCGTTCCTGAACTTACTTGCAAGAGTGAAGCTCATGAAGTTATGTGATGTTGGGTGTTAATAGAGAGAGCACATTGTGAAGTGTAAATCTATAAGAGAAAACAAAGAAAAGATCAATTTTTACTAGATATGCTATATCTAAATAAGAACGTGCGAAGTTGGGTAAGAGAGAGAGGAAGAGAAAAAATGCATATGCCTCACAGAGTATGAAAACCAATACAAAACCTATTATGATGTTGAGTGATGTTGGGTATGTGTTGAATGATGTTGTACTAAGAGTAATATCATGAATGTAGCTGAGTGCTCAATGTCTTGAGAGTGGCTCAAGAATACAAAGTTTGGCCCTTTGGTTTCATCATTTCCTACTAAGTGAAGCTATGTGATCATGCATGTGCTAATCAATGTTTGGACTGTGTTTTCAATCCCTTTGAGTAGGTGTCTCAAGAATACAAAGGCTAGCTAGTCATTTGGCTCCATCATTGCCCCATGGAGTGAAGCTATGAATTGATACCGGTATGAAATAAGTGTCATATGAGATGGATATTGAAACTTATGAATATATTATAATCTAAAAATGTGGTGTGGATAGCTGAATGTATGATAAAAACTAGGACACTCTTGGCCACTCAAAAAAAGGTGGAGAATAGGCTTGTATGAAATATATTTTGAAACTAGGTAATAGGCTTATGTGGAAGCCACTCAAAAATGTGGAGGTTAGGCTTGTATGAAATCCACTCTGAAATGATGTCAATCACCTGCAGATGGAATAAGGCACACAACTATTGAGAATGTCTGGGTAATATACTAAACTTGGAAAGAAAAAAAGTCAAATGTGCTATGCACATTGCCTCCAATCACTAGTGTCTAAAACATAGACTATAATCTATAAGTTATACCAACTACCTAATCTAAAACTAGAAGCAAGAGCCATCATGCCATGTATGATGCCCCTATAACTATATTCTCTAAGAAAAACTATATTAAAACTATTGATTCTAAATTGAATTATTGCTAACAAAACTATAATTGTACTTACCTTTTTGCTTGTTTTTGAAAAGTCTACTTTTTTTGCTATTTGGATAGGAGCACCAAAATTGAACACCCTACTATTTTGTGTTGTAGTCCAATCTTGGTGATATTACCTTGAGTTGATTCTAATGACTATTCTATAATTTTCATTGTCTGCCTAGTCTGTAGTCTGTTCTACCTGGTTTGATGTTTGGATACTGTTCTAGGTGTTTTAAAATCTAATTTTTTGACCGATAAGAGCTTTGATCTCTGTGACAAAATCCTTGTTTGTTGCCCCCTTTTTTGAGGGTAGGAATGAAGACCATGTAATGACTATCCTCAAAAGAAAGAGCCCTACAAGTGTATTATGATGTGAGAATACATGATATACCAATGATAATCAAAATGATGTCTCAAGATATAACATAGTTTGTAATAAAGATTATTAGATCAACAGGGGTATGCCTAGATAGATATAACAATGTAATAGCATGTGTAATATAATGAACTAGAACTAAAAGTTTGGTTAGTTGTTAATAAGGGATGGAGCATGATGTCCATCATGGCATCCAAAAAAGCAAGGTAATGCATGATGTGGATCATGATATTATAAACAATAAAAAAATAATCAAGCAACAATCACATAAAATAAGAAGCAAGAAGCATACAAGAGTGGCCAAAGGGCCAAGAAAACAAGGGACATGGGCACATGTCACTCAAACTAAAAAGCAAGCATACAAGGCATGTTCAAATACCACATACACATATAATTAAAAACTAACAAGGTTGGCGTGAAAGCCACAATCACATAGAAGAGTACAAGTAAAGGACATTGGTAAATGTCTTAAAACACAAAAATAAAAGCAAATGACATAGGCAAATATCCTAAGACACATATAGGAGACAAAACAAAAACTAAGAAATTCAATCATATCTAACTATGCAAAGAAATAAAAAAAGCAATGTAAAATGCTAGAAATATAATCGCATCTAACTAATCAATGTAAGAAGTGAAAGTATGCAAGACATGTAATACAAGACTTGGTATATGCTAAGAAATACATAAGTGTTATATACTAGTGAAATGTCGATAGACTAATCTATGTAAGCTAGTAATTAATGTACATCAACATGATAACTAGAGTATATGGTGTAGAAATGACATAGCCTGGATGGTGTAGTCATGTAGAAGATGTTCCCAATGAGTAGGTATATCGATGTGTGTCTCAAATGTAGAAGTAGGATGCCCCCTCAATGGGTAGAGTGAAGCAATCAAAGATGTGGATGTCACTGCACAGACTCAAAGAAGATCAAGTGAAGCATGATAATATAGATAAATTGACAAACAATGGCATAGAAAAATAAATGTAAGTCTAGCATGGTAGTAGAAATGTAAAGCATGGAAAATGCATCTAATTGAAATATTTTTGTATTTTTTGAGTTATTTGAATGTTTTTATATTTTGAAATTTTGTATTATTTTTGGATTTTAGTTGTGTACAATTAATCATGAGAAGATTATGTACAAGAAAAACTAAGAAACTATGTACAAGTAATCAAAAAGAAACTATGTACAAGTAATTTGAAAGAAAGTATATATAAGTAAATTTGAAAAATTATGTATAATATAATGTGTGAAATGAAATGCTAGACATGGAATCTGTGTAGATGCATAATATATAAGTTTTGAGTTTTTTTCCTTCAAGTGAGGCTAGATGATACACTTTAGGGCTAAGCTTTTTGGTAATAATGTATGGACCTAGATAATTTGGTTTGAATTTTCTTTTGATTTCTTCTTTGGCATTGACATTGTGAAGATTTTCTTTGAGAACGAGATCATTAAATTCAAATTATCTGGTGTAAACTCCTTTGTTGTAGGATTTTTGTATACATTATTGGTAGATTCTGAGATGTACTGTTATTTGAATGCATTTATTGTTTAACTGCTTGAGATGGTGTAGATGTTTTTCTCAATACTGGTCATTAGTGAGAATACCTTTAAGGGAGACATGAAGAGATGGGATTTTTAATTCCCATGGTAAAATTGTTTCTGTGCTATAAACAAGTGAATAAGGAGTGGCTCATGTGGGCATGCATATACTTGTGTGATAGGCCCATAATGCAAATACTAGTTGATTGTGCCAATCATCTCCAAATTTGGTCACTGTTTTGCCCAAAATGTTATTGATAGTTTTATTGGTAGCCTCTGCTTGATCATTTCCTTGGGGTTAATATGGAATGGGGAATATGTGTTTAATCTTATATTTTGTGCAAAATTTCTTGATAGTTTTGTTCTTGAATGATGTTTCATTATAAAAAATGATGGCTGCAAGTAGGCTAAAGCATGAAATAATATGAGTCATGAGGAAGCTATAAATGTCCTCCCTTGTGGTAGATTGAAGTGGAATAGCTTTCACCCCCTTGGTAAAATATTTTGTAGCTATGATGATGAACTTGTTTCCATCAGTAGATTCAAGTTTAATTTTTTTAATAAGATCAAATCCCCATAACATAAATGGCCATGGGGAGATAATAGATTACAATTATTGTGATGGTGCATGATGTAGGTTACTATGTCCTTAACATTTATCACATATCTTTGAGTATTATGAACATTCATCTTCTATGGTGGGCCAATCGCACCCTTGTAAAAGCAATTTATGTGGCATGGCCTTTCCACTGAAATGACCACCACACTCACTATCGTGTATCTGTGTAAGAGCAATTTTGGCTTCTGTTGAAGTCAAACATCTAAGCAATTGTTCATCGAAGTATCATTTAAAAAGGTCTCCATCAATGATTACATAACATAGTGCTTGTTTATGTAACTTGCATTTGTTGTTTTATGAAGAAGTGTCTAGTGTAATAGATTTATTTAGAAGTTATAGATATTAGAGAACCATTTTGGAGTTGTAGAACTATGTGTAGTGGCTAAAATGGATAGTGCAATCAAATCCACATTGGATATTGATAGTGATTATAATCATTTAATTATAAAAATATCTTGGTCATCATTGATGTTGATAGGAATCAAATATGTGGCACTTGCCACTACATCTACATGTCATTTATCTTTTCTTGGTATACTTTTTATAGAAAAGTAGTCGAACTGTGATGATAAACATTATACCATGTTTTGGTATGTGATAAGATGTTTTTTTTCTCTAATAGACATCCTTGACTTGGTTGACCATAAGTTGGGAATCACCAAAGACTTGAATAGATATAATTTGGAGGGACCAGGTGGTAAATAGACTTAAGATAAGCGCTTCATATTCTATAGTGTTGTTGGTGCAGGAAAA
Organism: Torreya grandis; assembly: GCA_037957365.1. NCBI lineage: Eukaryota > Viridiplantae > Streptophyta > Pinopsida > Cupressales > Taxaceae > Torreya > Torreya grandis. Next base: position 8,142,306 of record JARHVA010000059.1, on the reverse strand, counting down.
ACTTAATCGATATGCAATAGGAACCATGTGACCAGAATGGTCAACAAAGATAATGCTTGTTCTTGCACCAGATACACATAAAAAACTATTTAATAGCATGGTCTAAGTATTAAAATGAGTAGAATAGGTAGTGAAATCATCTCTAAATGTGTCACTAATAGGATTGGTGTCCAAGAGTGGTGCGGCTACCAAATGGTCTGCAATGATTTGGCCCTTTATTGATTTCTAGAGAATTATTTTTAAGTCAAACTCTATTAATAACATGACCCATTTTGTGATGCGACTAGAGAGATGTGGTTTTTCCATGAGAAACTTTAAGGGATATGCTTTTGTGATAATCTGAGTCTCATTATTTACTATGTAATGTTGAAGTTTTTATGTGGCAAAAACTAATGCGAGAGATAATTTTTCTATTACAAAATATTTTTTTTTCATAATCAACAAATGTGTGACTGATGTAATAAAATCCTCACTCGATATGTTGATCATCATGTTGTGCTAAGAGTGCTCATATTGCATGATCCATTATTTATATAGATAGGAAGAAAGGTCTATCAGGTATTGGTGGTACTAAAATAGATAAATTAGAAGATATTGCTTGATTGTATTGAAACTTTTTTGATAGGTTTGGTCCCAAACAAAATTTGTATCTTTAATAATTGAGTGAATGACTAAGTTTTATCAACAAGTTGAGCAACAAAATGGTGTATTGCTTATATTTTGCCTTATACAGATCGAAGTTGTTCTAAGTTCATGGGATGTGGCATGTCGATAATTTATTTAACTTTATTAGGGTCAAACTCTATGCCATGTTGAGAAATAATAAAACCTAAAAGTTTCCTTGATGTAACTACAAACACACATGTCTTTGGATTTAATCATACATTTTATTGCCTAAGTCTTTGAAAGATCTTTCATAAATAAATAGCATGATGTTATTTTTTGGATTTGTCTAATATGTCATCGACATAATCCTCGACAGTATGGTGAATCAAGTTGTGAAAGATATGTGCCATGGTACGTTGATATTTGGCTCTGGAATTTTTTAATCCAAAAGGCATGACAATGTAACAAAATGTGCCCCAAAGTGTTGCAAAAGATGTTTTCTCTTGATATTCTTTAGTGATTTTGATTTGGTTGTATCCTACAAATCCATTCATAAATGATAACATTTCATACTCGACTATGGAATCTATGATCATGTCAATGTTAGGTAAAAGAAAATCATCTTTTGGGCATGCTTTATTTAAATCTTGAGAATTGAAACAACATCAAATTTATCCATTAGTTTTGACCATGGGAACTATATTGGAAACCCATTCAAGGTGTGCTACTATTCGAATGAATCCAACATCTAAGAGGCATTGGATCTCGTCTTTGACTAAGAGAGCAACCTTAAGATACATTTTGAAATTTTTTTGTTTAACTGGTTTAGCATATGGGTATAAGGAAATTCGATGAACTGCTATAGATGTATCAATTCCTGACATATCTGAGTAAGACCAAGCAAACTGTTCTATAAAATCTGTTAAAGTTTGACAAATACTTATGTCCTCTTCCTTTTGTAGAGTAACAGCTAACAAGACAATGTGGTGATCCTGATCAGTTCCAAAATTAAAATTAACTGTTTCCTCATTAAGCAATGTGGAACAATCCAGTGTGTATGAGGTTTTAGGAATAGTATCATTTGAATCAACTGGTATGTATTAGGGAGAATCTATATTTTCTCCAAAGTATGCATGGGAATTTGTGTGATGAGGAAATCTATTTTTATGATAGCAAGATAGAAGGTCCTAATATGCTCTAAAAATTTGTAAGAGGGATTCATCATTAAAGAATTCATCTAATGTGTACATATCTGGTGAAACCATATCATCAATAAGATCAAGATAGATTAGTGATAATATTAAAATATGATTAACGGTGTGGTCTACTAGTGTAATGGGTGGACAAAAATTTATATGCTTTGAAGCAATGGAAGAAGGTTTATCATGAAGAACAGTAAGTTGAAATCCCATCCCTTGCTTACCATGTTGTGTGGTTGCCTTAATAGGATTGATGATTCCTTGTTCATGATTTCCAAGACCTTTTCCATGATATCCCATCTTATTAAGACATTCATGTGTAAAAGGGGAAGTAAACTAGTGATTTGGAGTCAGTGATATAACATAACTTAGAATTGTCTGATGTGTTGCATGGTCTGAGAGTGCATTATGAGTAGTGGGTTGTATAGGTATATTACCTAGATTAAAGTGTAGGATATAATTTTGTGAAGATTAGGTAACTTGGCAGTATTTAAAAGTTTCATTGTCTATTGGGTATGTGTAGATGTAGCCTTTATGACTACATTTTAGACAAGCATGAAGTGTAGATGGGACTGCATGTATATCATGTATCCAAGGCTGACCAACTAATAAATTATAATTGAGGTCATTTGGCATGACTTGGAAAGTAGTTGGCAATGTCTTAGGTCCCAAAGTAAGATTGAGCGTTATTTGACCCATGAATTTATGTGGAATGTTATCAAAACCTCTAATGTTCATGTCATAATGATCTAAATATTGAGGTTGTATATTAAGATGTTTAAGAAAATAAATGTTGCCAATGTTGAATCCTGAACCGTTATCAATTAACACTCTTTTTACCCCCACATCATTGATTCTTAACTAAAATATATACATGTAGATGTTCTTCAATGATGTGTCATGGGGGTAAATCCTCTTTCTCAAAAGAAATATGTTTTTCAATCCATTGCATTATGTTGAGGATAGAGGCAACATAAGCTGGTTCAACTGAAATAGAAATTTTATTATTGTGAAGCGCTGCATATAATACATATTTTTAAACATCTGATCACTAAAGGAGCTCAAAAAATAAAACTGTATCGAAAAGGATGCTAACTTGAGTGATAAAGCTATAGCCATATGTGTAATCAACCTGCCTATCTTCATAAACTTGGGTGATAGAATGTACCACATGATCTACTATAGGCATAAAGCTGGTAGTAGGTGTGGGATAAGAACTAGATGTATCAAGTTTGAAAGGAGGGATAGATATAACCGCTATTGTTTGCTTGTGTCTAGTAGTGATAGGGAAATACTCAAAAGTAGCCAATGAGTTATATGCATCTAGGTAGAAATCATGAATGTGAAATGAAATGCATGAAATTAGAGATATAAGTTATATAGCAATATGTTTATAAAGAGCATTCCAAAAGAGAGATAGTAAGCAAGGGAGAGAGAGCATGAATTTTTTTATTAATGCATAAAGAACTTTGACATGTGCTATGATATTTTTAATATGTTTAGCAAGATAAACTTGAAAAAAAATTCATATGAGAAATACAAAACAAGGGGTAGAGAGCATGAAATTGTACATGAATGCATAAAAGACTTTGCCATGTGCTATGATATTTATAATGTGTTTAGCAAGATAAACTTGAAATTTTTTTCATATGAGAGATATAAGGCAAGTAATGAAATCTTGTATTAAATTCAAGTCAACATTACATTGAAGGAGAGGGAACCTAATATGTTTAACAATATTTTTTTTATATCATCCCATATTATGAAAAGTAAGCATGAAGTGCAAAGAATAAATATTTGTACTAACATATGGTAGATTTCATCATTCATGTACATGACAGGACCGAGTATGGTCTCATTATTTGAAAGAGATGTAAGAAATATGTGCAAATAAGTGAGATCTATTTTTGTTATTATGTGAAATCTGATTTTAGATGTAAGGTGATACCTCAAGCAAACAAACGAACCTAGTATATGCAGCTAGGGTTTTGAAAAATGATATTTTTAAATTTACTAAGGAATTTTAAAAATTAAGATGAATTTTTTATTTAAATATGCGGGTAAAAAATCAATAAAATTATTTAAAAAAATTTGATTTGAAAAAACCTAGTGGATGCAACTAGGGTTTAGGAGAAAATATATATATATTTTTTAAATTACTATAAAATTTTAAAATTTAAAGTGAATTTATGATTTAAATATGCAATTAAAAAATTAGAAAAACATTGAAAATTTTTAAAAGAAATTTTCTCTAGGGTTTTTAAGGTTTTTATGCTAAAATGAAGTAAGTCGAGTTCACTAAATGATTTAACTATTTTGAGAATATTAGAGTCTTATTCCTAATTTAGTTAAGGATTTGAGTTAATTAAATTAGTAAATAATCTTGAGATAATTAATTTATTGATTTATATAATTTAATTGTAATTTTAACCTTTCTAAAAATAGTAATAAGTGAACAGAAATGTAACTTAGCTTAAATTGGAATGAAATGACTTAGATAGGGTCTAGAATCTGTTGTGCAAGACTATGATAGTATCATGAATCAGGGTTTAGATTTTATTTTTTGAAAAGATAAGATCACTGAAATAGGACACCATGAGGTCTGGTGCTATAGTCTTTCTTTGTTATTGTCGTTCTTGAGACCTGAGCTTTTTAGATTTTATTCGCTGCCTTTGTGTGAGCTTTCCTATAAAATTTTAGATGCTAGATGTCTATGAAACTCCTTGTAGATTTGATTTAGTATTCAAACCCTAGAATCCATTCTATTTTGACAAACTTTGAGAACGAAGGCACATTAGTGTGTGTAAGATGCACTAAACGTGTATCCACACCCCTTGTATAGGCACGCTACCTACATACCAATACTCTGAGGAGGGATCAAGCCATATGTAGTTCTCCCATTTGATGTGTTTTATGTAATAGTGTATATGAAGATTCAAGTGCTAAATTGGGTGTGTTTGAGGTGGCTAGGGACTAGTGTGAAGATTTAAATAAGCTTGTGAGTATATTGAATCATTGTATGAAAATAATAGGGAAATATGTCTAAGAAGTCTTTCTTGTATTCTTGATTGCTTTGTGATATTTTTCAATCCATTATAAATGAAATTTGAATGAGATTTTATAGAAATATGTTGGTCATGGGTTGGATGTATTCACACTAGATCAACATAATGAGGAAGAAGAATTGAGAGAAAATGAGCACCTGGGCTCAAAATGTGATTGGATAGAAGTGCCAAACTTGGACACCCTAGGGTCTGATGCTATAGTCCAATTTGAGAGCTATTGTCTTGATGGTATTGACCCTGAGGGGATGGATTTGTCATGAAAAAAGCATCCTGGCTGAGCTGAAATCAGATCCTACAAGCCTACGAATGATTGAGAATAAGAGAAAATATGTCCAAAAGGGTCATGAGAGCATGCAAGAGGGACCTATGGGCTGGGTGTCACAAGCCACACTCAAGTTACCAATTTTAATATTTTATATGACTACACTATATTGTCCACTATTTTTTGTGTGCATTCTTATTCTACACACATATTGCCTTTTTCCTTCATAATTTGAAACAAAAATTGATCCTCAATGTATAGTTTGGAATATACTCATGCCTCTTCAATTTATAATTTGGAAATACCCATGCCTCTTCAATGTATAGTTTTTTACCTTGAATAACTATAGATTAATATTTTCATCTAAATGTAGATGTGTGTGAGTTTCAATGTCTGCTGAATCAAAGTCAAAGGCTCTTTCACCTTGTATGTGTCTCACATCTTCATTATCTTTATATATCAAACCATCATCTCCCATGGATCACCTTCAAATGGGGAACCTTCCATGTGCACATCACCATAAATAAAGGAGTGTGTTTCACCTTTATGCAAACCTGCCAGATAACTTCTTTTCCTCTCATCTATTCTAACAACTTCTCTTTGTCTTGGATATCACATCCCTCTATGATCCTTTACAATGATTACTTTGTCTATTATTTCATTATATTTATACTTGGGGATCATATTACTAATTTTTTTCCCATTACATAGTTTTGATGGTTTCCACCTCGAAGTGGCTTAGTCTTATATTTTGAGTATTATGCTTTGTTATCAAACTTTGGCATCGATCTTATTTATCATGCTCTTATAATTGTGATCTATGTTTGTTTATTTATTCTTGATAATTATATTTATATCCATTATTTTGAATTGGCTTATCTATCTAAATAATTTCATTACACATGTGCACTCCCCATCTAACTCCTTCAACTCCTTGACTCACTTTTCAATCCAGACATAATTATAAAGTTTCAACTCCTTCCAACCACATTTACAACTTAACATTTGTGGATGTGCTTTGGAAACTCAAAAAAGATCTCATAGAATATGTTTTTATAATAAATTTTTTGGGTTCAAACCTTTGCTTCCAACAATTCTTTTCACAAAATCTAAAGATTTCTCTTCAAACCAAGCTTCCACATGATATAGAGATATACATCTCACAATTTTCAAATTTAATCTCCAAGATTTCTTTGAAGAGGGCCCTGATAATGGAACCAAATTGTTGTGATTTTTTTCTTAATTATATAATCCCTGTATAGGATATGGTAAGCATAAAAAATAGATAGACACTAAAATTGTACAACACCAACCTATTACTTAGACCTGAAGACCCAAACACTCATCTGAGGTGCAAAAAGAAACACGAGGACCCTATTAAGAGAATCAATCATGAAGATACACACATGTGCATCATCTTACTATAAAAAATAAAGGTAAAACATATCATCCACATATACTAAGATTTAACATAATAGCATTTAAAACATATAAAAAATCTGTCTTTTCATTCATATATTTATATCATCATATAAACAATATACAATATAATTTCATCACAAAGCATACAAACTTACTCTAACGGATATTTTTACACTAAAACTCCAAAGTTTATATAATCAAAACCTAACACAATGCTTATTCACAAGAAATTCTAACTCTACAACCCAAAATGTCCAACATGACACATGTCAACAAAAAACACATTGAAAACTTTGTCTTATATATATATGAGTACACATACAACTATAACTGAAAATTTAAAATAACTAATACATGTATCCTATAATTTTAGGGTGAATTAGACCCACACATATGAAGTAATTATGGTGAAACTATGTCCCAAAATAGGTTAAAATAGATCTTATAGGGTGATTCAAAACACAAATATATATGAAATTTTATAAAATCTGGGTTAATCAACCAATGTATATTTTCATACAATTAGCCATTTTCAATATGACCAAAATCTAATTATAGCCAAATGGCTATAAATATCCACTAAACTGGGATATGATGCCTATTCAAAATTGATACATTTTTTTAGAAACACAAACCTTCTCTATGATATCATACGTAAACTATTTTACATTTAATAGCATGTTGAGAAATAGCTAAAGAAGGTGATGAAGAATGTCAAGGAACATCATGCTACAAGTAGTAAATAGGAGCTCCAACAAGATTAATTTATCACCTATTAAGTGTCAATCTACATTTAAATGTCAATAGGATGACCAAACCTAGGCTCTCTATGTGTGTTTAATTCTCTTTTTATTGGATGTAGTTTTTGGCATCCTTCTCTATGTGGGATTGTCCACTTGATTGATTAATAAAATTTAACTTTATAAAAAATGTAGGGTTATCTTAACATAATATTACATATCATGAGGAAGAATTGAAATAATTTAGTTTTTTAGTGATAAACTACACACAATCACAAGTTCATTAAAAAAAAAAATCTTTGGTATACATCCAGTAACATGATCTTATATTATTTTATTTTAAATGCTAAAAAATAATTGTAAATGTTAGAAATGCAAGATTTGACGGGCATCAATGTTCTTTAGATTTGTTGTTTATCAATGTTATAAATTCAAGATTTTATGGGTATTAATGTTCCTTAACAATATGATATCTTAGATCAGTACATTTGGGAATAAATCTCTAAGACTCAACCATTATTACAAAAACAAAAAAGATACCTAAGTTATTAAAAGCTAAATAAACACTTGAGGGTATTATACCCTATTCCAAAATGAATGTGTTATAGGCAAGAAATGTTATATGAACTTTGTGGATGCCAATATAAGTAAATCAACAAGTCTAAACACTCAGTCAAAGTTAAAACACCACAAAATGACAATCTGAAAGTAAACAACATATTGAATTAGTGAAAATTTGTATTTGACCAAAGAAACCACTAGCAAAAGACATTTATGATATGAAACAATGATCAAATTTGTTCATTAGGTCGAGAATGTTTTATAGAATTAGTATATATTTTGTAAGGATAATAAACCACATCATGTTGAATCATAAGCTTAAGAGAGAGACAACTTTTAAGGTGTTTTTTAAGAGTTATTTCAACATCTTTGTACCAATAACCTGGCCAAAATTAAAAATGGCATCATATTAATTACGTTACACAAGACTTGTGGATTAAATCATATCAAACTCTAATTCTACAAGAAATAAACTTCATTCCACACAAGATAACATTTTATATGAATCTTATTACCAACTAAAATAATGTCTTATTGATGAAAATAACATTTACTGTACATTTATAGTTGAATTTTAATCTTAACATTTATTATTTTTATATATATAACATGCAAACACACAAACCTTGAGTGTAATTTTTAAGAGGCACTTGCTACAATTTCATTTGTAATTATTAAGAGTATTTTAAAATTTCTAATGACTTTCTAGCGGTGAATTATGATGATATAAGAATGATGACCTGTCATAATTTTATTTTCTATTTTTAAATTCACCATTTTAGTGCAAAAGTAGGTGTATAACAATCAAATCATTTTAGGCCAAATAAAAACATAATTTTAAAAAAGCAAAGAACAAAAGCTAAGTAGTACCATCTCAATCCATTTGCATTAAGTAGGCCATGCATGCAACACTACCAAAGTGGCATGGCCAAAGGAAGATATTACCTCTTGACCTGCAAGAAAGTATTATTTTCAGCTATTAAACACATCAAATTAGACATACACAAACGTTGATGCATTGAACTCATGGAAACATTAGATATTATTCAAGATAATTTAGTAATGTTGATTGAAGTATAGAGGCTAATAAATTAAATGAAAAATATCTTATAATATGTTCATGAATGAAGTAGATTTTTTAATACAAATTTGTATCATTGTGCTTGTTCTCTTAAATAATTGATCAACATAAAAATGGTCCTCTCTAATTTCCACATATCCTCCAAGCTAACTTTCCCTAAACAAAAACAAGTGCTTTGATGCGGATTTAGTACCTACTGTGAAGAGGAATATTTAGATTTTACGAGGATTGGAACTTTAATTTCATTATTTTAAACACATAAACAATTGGATGGAAGCAATGATGAGGGGTCCACATGCTTAAAATTTAAGGCATACACAGTTTAAAAATGAAACTCATTCAAATAAACTAATTATATGTTCAATCTAGGCCAACTACACATGTTTTTAAGGTAATATTTTAAAGCTAATTATTCAAAGTGTTATTCTTAAAGGATACACCTTTAATTAGGAATAAATTTAATGTTTGACCCTCTTTTATTTTTTTAGGATTATTAAACATTGTTATAATATAATTTAGGTTATAAAATAAATCATATATTTATTATAATTTTTAAAAAAAATTGATGACTATTCTAAAATTACAGCTTGCATCTAATATAATCTATTAAAAAAATGATTGTATTTTACAACTAAAAAATGTAAATATAGTCATATGACCATCAATTTAGTCCCTACCTTCAATTATTCATATGAAATTGAAACCATACCCGAGCAAATAAAAATAAATTTTTATTCTAATTAAAAATTATATTAAATCAATATCTATTAATGTGTATCTATAAACCAAAACATCTTCCTCCTCTGCCAACAAATCTATAGTAAAATACAATTTTATATATCTATACACATTGAATAAACGCCTTTTAATTATGACAAAACTAATCAATTACCTTGAATATTTATATGTATTGAATATACAACTTTGAATGTGACAAAGCTAATTCTTATAAAAGTATAAAGTATAAAAATATATTTATATTTATATACATTAAATAATCACTGAGACCAATTGAAGAAACACTTCATAGGAGAAGGATGATCTCTTCATGTAGTTGATTCTACTCTTGTTGATGCTCTTTTGGGATCGAGATTGAGAGCTGGTGCATCTTTCATCTCTGAGATCATTATCTATTTGCAGCCTTGTTTCAATTTTGTGGTTAGCCTTCTTTCTTTACTACTGCCTAATTGTTGTTTTTTTATGTTGTCTTTCTCTTGCATGTTCTTCTTTCCATTTGCTTGTGTTTTATTTATCTCTTCTTCTTGGCTTTGGTTTCTTGGTTGTGGTTTCTTGTTGTGTATTCTTGTGGTTGGTGTTCACTTCTATTTCTTATTTGGCGGATCTTAGCCTCTCAATTGTGTCCTAGACTGGTTAGTGATCTCCACTCAAAAGCTTCTCTGCCTTTGTTTCATAGTTCTAGTTTAAAAATAATTCACCAATAATACACACACACACACACACCTTTGCATGTATGTATATAACAATCTAAAATATGCATGTGAAGGGAGGTTGATTGACAAAAAAAGGGCACCCACTGTCCACACATTAAGTTGGTATTTTATGTTAGTCCATGTTAGAAGACAAATAAGATAAAATAAAGTGTATAATAGTATGCATAACAATATTTATGATTTTATGACTCTTTGTGGTTAGGGAAAATAATTAAATAATATAATAAGAGACCTTTGTTTCTTTTTTTTTGACAAGACGTTTATTTTTCTCTATTTTTTTAATAGTAAATGTTTGAATTTCCCCAGGAAAATTATCTTGTCATTGCCCTCACACCAATGGAAAAGTATATATTAAAAAAAATCAAATTTTCTTTTTTGAAAAATACAATTATTTTAGAAAACCAATGTTAAAACTTCAGAAACTTTAAAAATATTTACATTACACAATTTTCAATGCAAATTAACGAGTAGAGATGATTATAATAGATATTTGCTGCAACATGTACTAATAAAGCAATTACAATGTTAATTCTTTTTCTTCTACGAAGATAGACCAAAATTCACATTTCACTTTTAACTAGTTATAGGACATCAATTTGTAGCATAAGCCAACCATCACAAATTTGGATATATTGTTTCCAAAGTCATCACCAAAGATTAACAATTTGAGCTGGTTTAATTTTTTGATTTAAGGATAAACATTTCAATCTTTTTTATTTTTTTTACATTGATTGGTATTAGGTCCAAAGATAATCAACTTTCTTTGGCTTAGTGCCAATGACTAAATGGTATTCAATCCACCAAATTCACTTAGGATGTGAACCAAACATCATCCTTCTTTAATGGTGTGATAACACAATTTATCATCATTCGTGACAATTAGGCTACAACCCTTTGCTGCAATCAAATTAAGTGCATAAGTATAATGACTAATTTTACTCAATTAGCATATACCCTCAACTCTACCCAATCATATAGTCAATATTTCTTCACAAAAGAGTTGTAGTATTTATATATGTTTATTATAATCTATCAAATAAAGGTCATGATGTATTCCTTAATTCATATATACATGACAAGGGAAGAAATGCTATAATTATTGGTTATAAGACTGAATTGTTGTTAAACTTCTATTGTAAATTACTTGTAACATGGAAAGGCCTTGAAAAAATTTAAGTGAATGGAATTGAAAGTTGTAAAGCTAGACCCTAAGACATTTGTTAGCATCATCTTGGCCTGTGCAAATATGCAAGATTGGGATCAGGGTATTTGCATCCAAAAAATCATAATGGAAAGCAAAGTTTTTTCTATTGTTATAGTTGTAAATCCTTGATAGACATGTAAGTAAAATATGGAAGCACATAAAAATCATGAGATCTCTTTGAAAAAATGCCTCAAATAAATGTGATATCATAGACTCCGATGATTTCAAGATCTGCACAAAATGGTACTCTGGATAAGGCTTTAATGCTTTTCAAATAAATGCCTCAATGATATGTGATCTTGTGGACTATAATAATTGGAGAATGTGCACAAAATAGGTTTATTGAGAAGGCCTATGAGACTTTTAAGAAAATGCAAGTAAATCCAAACTCCACTAAATTTTACAGCATCCTCCCACCCTATGCTAATATGGGAGCTTTGAAATAGGCTATGGATATCCATCAAAGCATAATTGAAGGAATATTTTTGTTTAGTATCAAAATAATTTAAATCTAATTTTTATGAGCTATGAAAGTATCAAATCTCTAACAAATGGTTCTCCCATACTTCAAACATCATAATATCCACCAATTCTACTTAAAACAAGTGTCGTGATGCAACTTTAGTACCTATTAGTACCTACTACTCAAAGGAATAATATGAACCATAGTATATTGAATTAGAAATAATTAAAATATAAAAGTTTACAATCCAAGTTGTCCTACAAACATGCCAAGTGGAATCCTTCTTTTGATCTTATACGTTATTATTATTGCATTGAATTAGAAGGACCAATGTTGTAGTAGATGCTTTCAGTTGGAGGCATCATCTATTGATTATGATGAGAAGTGAAGTTATTGGGTTGGAATAAATAAAAATTGAGTATGGGTTTATCTAAATTTCAGAAAGAAAAAAATGTGACGATCTTAGTACTCCTGAAGATAACTCTTTCGAGGATTATGTGTTGGCTAATATATTTCTATTCAAAGGTATGCAATTGTGTATGCACTTGGGATTTAGAAGGAAGGAATTGATTAAAGATAATTACATTCAAGGTATGCAATTGTGCATTCTCTTGGGATTTTATAAGAGAGGAATTGATTAAAGATAATTGCATTCAAGGGGCTCGGTAGGAAACTTGGGAAGGACAAAACTTGTATTTTACTTGTAGAACTTGTCAAATCATTAAAAGTCTACAACATAATATCAAAATGTATAAACCCCTCCATTTACCTAAATGGCCTTGGGATGATATTTTGATAGATTTTCTATGGGGATTACCATGCACCTAGAGAGGATATGACTCTTTTTTTTGTGGTTGTGGACATATTTTCTAAAACAATACATTCCTTATTTGTAAAAATATTAGCGATGTAATTAGAATCGATGATTTATTTTTCAAACAAATTGTGCACTTACATGGATTATCTAATACCATTATAAGTGATTGTGATACTTGATTTCTAAGTCACTTTTGGAGGAACCTATGGATAAAGTTGGACAATAAGCCACAATTTAGTTTTGTGTATCATTTCTAAATCAATGGGAAAACCAAGGTAGTGAGTCTAAGTTTGATTGGTGTAAGTTTGAAGTAATGGGATAAAATACTAATGCATGTTGAATTGACTACAACTTAAGCACTAATAGATCTATAGGGAAATTGCAATTTCAAATAGTTTATGGAGAAAATCCAAAAAGAGTAGCGAACTTGCTTGATTTCCCTATGAACATCCCTATTTATCACGATGCTAAGAGTTTTTTTTAGCACATTCACGAGGTTCATTAGAAATTCAGGGATAAATTATAGTCTACAAATTAACAATGTAAATAGGAGGCTAATGTGCAATGTTATACCTTCTTGATTCCAATCCACTTGGGTTGATATTTAAAGAATATCCATACCATTCAATCAAAAAATGGGGAATTCTAAAATTTGACATCCATATGAAGTTTTTTAGTTTTTTTAGTTTAAAAAATAGTTGAAAATTTTCAAGGATGATATCTAATGAAAGAGAAAAAAAATAAGTAGGCCTTCAAATTTCTAAAAGATTATAGATATATCTATTTTATTTATAATAAATATATATTTGATCTTGTCACATTTTCTTCTTTAAAGATGAATGGTCTTAAATTTTAAAGGTCAATATTGAATAGAGTCATACAAATTTTACTTGATGGAGTTAAATTCAACTCTTGAAGATAGTTATTTTTCATTTACAATCGTAATAATAAGTTATTTATTTTAAGAATGTAATTGTTAAATATTAAATTAAAAATATATAATATTATATTAAAAATAAAAATAAATACAGTATATTGTAAATTCATTATAAGGAATTTATAAAAGGACCCACATCCTCACATATGCCTTCAAAATAGTTAGTTATTAGAATTTGAACCCATTTTAATTATATAAGGTGTAAATATATTTGATACTTTTTTAAAAATTAACCACTGTTATATGGAGTGGGGAAATTTAGCAAAAACATGTCAAAATATTTGCGCAGTTATATAATCTCATTTATTAACAATATGTCACTGAAAATTTCATCATAAGATTAATTTTTTGTTCTGAATGACTTTTTCAAACTTTAAAACTTTAAAAAGCAGGTTGTTACAAATTTTCAATGCACCTGCACATGACCATTAATTTTAAAGCTTTACTATTATCTAGATATATTAGAATCAATAATAAGTTGAAAAATATTTATTTTTATTAATTATCAAATATTAAATTTCCCCATAAAAATAATCATTTTATTTAACTTTAACAAATAAAATATTTAATTTTTTATTTTTAATAAAATATATATAACAAAATTAATGTTAAAACTTAATAACATATTTTATTTATATTGATTACATGCTTTTCAATACAAATTAATTATGTGAAACTATTATAATATATATTTACTACTAGATACTTCTTAATAATAAGTAATAAGATATAAATGAGTTGGTAAAATGGTTTGGTTGTTTCAAACTCCACTCATAGTTGAATCTGACAAGCATTAATATTCTTAGGAAAAAAATTTATAAAAAACCTATGAATTATCAACGCCGATACCGATGCCATACAGATCGCAGTGACGAATATGAGAAAGAAGCAGTTGAGAATTATGAAGGAGATTGATGAAACTTGCGAGCATGTGAATAGGTGCAGTGGCATGATACTTCGGTTATTGACGAGATCAGAAATCCTTCCAAAAACAAGTTAGCTTTTACAAAATCAAACTTAGACGTTAGCAAGGGCTAGTTTTTTACTTTTGCAAGTCTATATTATTTTTCAATCGAAAAAACAATTCTAGAGTACATATAAGAGCACCAGACCCCACTTTGTGATTACTAAAAATAAAGTAAAAAGGAATGATTTACGTTGAAACTAGGACACTGTAAATAGGAATCAACCCCGCATCCTACTGTCAACAAACCAAGCAACCTCATTTGTGTTTGAAAATGGAATGGTCATTCCTTGTATTTAGTGACATATTGGTTGAAACTGCCCAGATGCTTTTGTTGTGTGTGTTGTTTAAACTCTCTCATCCAACCCATGTGCATATTTTTATAGGTATTAATAAAATAATTAAAGTTTTGTAAAATGAACGAGTGTAAGCTGGTAATCCACTCGAAACTCATGATTATCGATTCCATTTCATCTTTTTTATAAAAAGTATTAAGAAAAAATAATCTTTGTAAATAATCTAAAAATAAAAAGGCATGTGTAAATGTTTTGATAAAAATAACAAAATATATTATTACCATTATACAAAGAATTCATAGATTTAATGGAAAAGTTGTAAGCATGTGAATAGATTTGAATATCGAAAAAAATTATCATATATATTTGGTTGTAAGTACATGTATTATATATCACTTTTGGGACATGGGCCCACACATGGTACATCATTATTGAGACCAAAATGAATACATCAAAATGGGAAGCTATGAAGGAAGACTTCACATAGATCTTCATGTTTTTCTCTAAAAAGTGTAACCTAAATTAGCCCTTACAAAGTTTTCTAAACAATTAAATATAAATATATTAAAATATTAATATAATAGATAATAGATTATATATTTAACAATTTTATTATTACTACAATAATATATTTATAAGTTAAAAAGGTTTAATTTTGAATGTTTATATTTTTAATAGATTATTCAAAATATTGATGGTTCTTTAAAAAAGAAAAAAATATGTTTAAATTTTATATTCTAATTTTAAATAATAAATAACATAATTTTGAAATAAAGAGATGAATATTTAACATGTTACATACTAGATCGAAAATATGGATTAAACATATTTATTTTTGGAATGAATAAATTCTACTCAATTTTCAAGTGGGTCTCAAACATATGTATTACCAAGTGTAAGATATTCATTTGCACATTATGACTACCCATATAGAAATAATACTAAATCTTTCCATAATATCTCCTTAACTTATGAGGATTCTCAGCGTCTACCTCATCCATATTAAGATATTTATCAATTTGAAGAATGAAAACAAACTAATTTGTTTAAATGCTTCTAAGCTCCTTTCTTTGTTTTGGTTGACATATAGCTCATATGATCCCATGGCCTAATTTTTAAAGGTCTTTCTGAATAGTATAAGAATGAATAAAATTATTTTTGATGATATTGATATGTGTTCCTCTTTATTAAATCCCCAAGTCCATGTTTTAATGTGTTTGTTTCATGTGTTGCTTCATGATTTTAACATATATTTTATAATGAATTTTAAAGTTTCTTGAGTTAACTTTTATAATCACTTATTCCTTTGAAATGTGTATTCCTCAATCATCCTTTCTTAGTACATATAAAACATTTTTTTAGTTCGATTAGTTGATGCAAACAAATTTCACTTTGGTTTAGAATCTTAATAAATATCTTTAATATTTTTAATTTTATAATACATAAAAAATCAATAATGGTACATCATTATTGATGAATTTTAATTTCTTGATTTCATTGGCTATATTATTTACTATATTTTATGCAATATTTTATAAAACATTTTTTTTTTAATAAATTTATCATTTTTTGGTTCTTTAATTATTATAGTTTTATTTTTTATTTTTTAAGAAGAGAGATTTATGATTTTGGGTTCATATTTTCATTTGAATAAACACACTAAAATGTGATTTAAAATATTTTAAAACATTTTTTTATATATAAATATTTTTACAAGTTTTGGATGGTATAAACAATTTGAAAAATAAATTATATATGGCTCCAAAAATATTTTTTTCAAACCCTTAATAATAACGAAATTAAACCTTATGCATTTTTAAAAATTATAAATTTCAAATTTATCTTGAATTCTTAATAATGTCATCTAAATTTGTGATTTGATTTGTTGAATATATACCAATATAGCACCAATTTTACACCTTTAAATAAATAAAATTTCCCAATCAAAATGTGCCACATATTGGTCTTATACTTATTACATGTTTTGAAAAAAAAAAAAAAATCATTTTTTTATATACAAATCACCACCTACCATGTGTCATGAAGAGAGTTTCAAGAGAGTGGGACCTAATGGAAACCACCCCTTAACACGCTTGCCTAAAATTATGAGAAGCCGGAGTTCTGTCATTAAAGAGTGATCAACAGTACACTTTAAAGTGTATCCATGTTTTGCCTAGAATTTAAGGAAAAATAATGAACACTACGGAAAGATATAAATAAATCATTAAATAACATAATTAAATCTACTCTAATGTGTATTAAGTAATAACATATCTCAAGTTTAGTGTAAATCAAAAATTGTAAGTACAAAAGAGGGAAAATGAGTTGGGATAGTCACACCTTGTCCAATTTTTAGAAATCTAGTTTTAGATATGAGATTAGCAGTATGTCTAGAACCTATGTATGGAATCTAGACTACACAAATATATTCATCGTCTACTATAATGATTATCTAGTATGCCCTGGACATAACCATCACTAGGTTGATTTATGTGTCAATTTGGTCTAGGAGCATTGGGTCTAACTTGAACTGAATTTCATGACCTACACATTTTTAGGTTGCATCAATGTCTAATTTTTCACCTTCCTATATCTTCACTTTTTTATTTCAATAATCAAAATTTTAGAATTTGTTATTTTCCTTCTTGACCTACCTTGGCACAATAAGATGTCGATCCAAAAATAGAGAAGGGAGAATTAGTTGGGTTGGGAAGCCACCAAGGTAGGATTACAAACTACATATCCTGCATGTTAGAATCATACCCTTTGTAGTTTATGCAATGTGTGGAAGAATCATGTGAGGAAGGGCTTCAACCTCCTTTTTGCTAGGTGGAGATACAATTAGATGTTTATTTTTTTAATCCTTCTTTTTATAAAAGAATCAATGACACGATTCAAGTCTTTGAGCATAAATAAATTCTTCTTAGGTGTGCCTAGACTTAAATATATAATTTAAACCTTATGGTGTTCACTTGATGTCTATTCAAATGATTGATGTTTATTTTTAAAATTCTAATAGAGTATTTGTATATATAGGCTTCTTGATTATTTGAATTGAGGACTAATTTGTAGCACCCTCCCACTTTGATCTAGTTTGTCCCTTATCGAAATATCCTTTGGTTTGGTTGTGGCGAGATTATAAGGCACCTCGTGCACATTTTGGTGTATGATGCCTTGAAGACTAGTAAAGGCTTAGCCATTGTTTAAAAAAAAATCTTTCAATGTGAAACTAATCCCTAAAGGTTAGGGTAGGGCCTTTTTAGTTTAACGGTTATGGTGGTAGTGGTGACACATTAGCTATTAGTGTCCTTTCTTTTTCTTGAGTGCGAGTTGTCTAAGATATTAGATACCCTGATCGCAAGCAGGTTGGGTTGCTCACCACAATATTTATTTTGATGGTGATACATTTCCTTGTGTTTTTATTTCCAATTAGTGAATCAGTGGATGCTAAATTATTTCTCCTTATGTTTGGCCAAGATTCTAGGTTGTCATATTTTTTACTTGTTTAAGTGGGACCCCTTTCAATGATAGTTGGTCAACTAGTTGGTCGTCTAATTCAACCTACAAGACAATGAGTGATTGTATACTTGTATTCGACCTTAGTGCTTTGTGGAAGTCGCACTTTGACATTCCCTACTAACTCTCCTCATTACAGATCACTCTAATGTATTAATAAAAAAAAAAGCTTAAATTTAATAACAAAATGCATCATCATCATACATTGAATTGTCTCTTCGAAATGTATTCAATTTCAACTGGTCCAATTAACAAACCAATATCGCATTGATTTTAGTTTGCGATGGATTCGAAACCAAATCAATGTTGCGACTATAATTTATCACTTGTCTTCGATCTACAAGAATCATCAAAAGTAATTTAAAATTTAGGCCCTTGAAAAATGTATTCCCTCATTTAACTTGAGCCCTTTCATTATTCAAAAGCACTACCTTGGACTCGAACCCCATTGCTCTATTATGACGCCTTGGAACTGCAGAGGATATCCATGGAGACGAGGACCTGGATTGGGACCCATAGTAGAAGGAAAGGATGTCATCATCCTTATTGAGACCCATGAACATGATAGGTGTAGGATTCCATATTTTGAAGGGTATAAAAAGACGTCAGTGTGGAATGAAATAACTGATAGTGGCAAGGGACATGGTGGAGTGGCAGTCTTAATTAAAGAGGAATGGGACAATCTCGTAAAAGTGGAGAAAGAAGATCCAAACAAGCAGTTCATATGGCTTAAAATTACAGAAAACCAAGCTACAACAAGGATGGCAGCATGCTACTTTGCCCCAAAGGGATCAAAATTTTATAAGAAAAGGAATTTAGATCGTGAAGATCCATTTGCAGCTCTAAAAAAGACATTTCTATTTTTAGTAACATGGGAGAAATAGTACTAATTGGAGACTTTAATGCAAGAACTGCAAACAATCAAGCTCTCAATTTGAAAAACAACACAGAGAAAGATAACCCCCTATGGTTAGAGGAAGAGAACAACCAACTTTGGGACAGGGTCTCACAAAATAACAAAGGTGTAGTCTCACACTTTGGGGCTGAACTCTTAGGACTTTGTAGTTCTTACAACATGGTCATCTGCAACGGTATGAGAGCATGGCCCGAATCGGGAAAAATCACATGCAAAACGTACAATGGCCAAAGTGTAGTAGATTATGTCATTTGTTCGCAGAGATACACACCGAGATTGATGGAGGTTATGATTGGGGACAATGTATTGGAGCTGAAATCAGACCATAATCCAGTTCATATTAAAGTTCACATTCTCATAAGGAAACAACAGGGAGAACAAGTCCACTTTGGCCAAAAAGACACTCCCCAAGATAAAATCTTTCTAAATCATGAGAATCAGGAAATCTTTAGAGCCGCAATCAAACAATTGCTCAGTGATCATGAAAGAAAAACAACTAACATAAAGAACCAGTTTCTCAGATTGAACATGTTGATTCCCCTAATACACAAGGCCTTAAATGGTTGTAAGAGAGCTAGACCCAAGAGAGGAACAAGAAATACTTTCCCAGCAAACCCATGGTTCGACAAGGAATGCAAGATAGCAAAAAGAAATATGTGAAAGAAAGGTATGGACAAAGAGCATAAGAAGGACTACGTAAAGATGCTACGGAATAAGAAAAAGAAGTATGTAAACAACAGAAGAATAGAGATGATTGCCCTCAGAAAAATAACCCTAAACATTTTTGGAAAGAGCTAAGTCAAAAGAAGAAGCAAACAGAAAACAATATCACTAGAAACCAATGGATTGGGTATGCGAAGCTACTATATGAGAGGGACCAAGATAAATATAGACCCCCAATAATCTATGTGAATACAAAACTCTTCAACACCGAAGACATCATTCAAGGCATAAAACAATTAGCAAGTGGGAAAGCTCAGGATATTGATGGGCTACAAGCAGAGTACTTAAAGTGGGGTGCCGAAGTATTGGCACCTCATATCAAACACATCTTCAATAGGGTTATCCAAGAGGGCTTCCCGAAAGAGTGGATGACTAGTGTGGTTATCCCTATCTTCAAAAGCGGGGATACCAATAACCCGTCAAATTATCGTACTATCATGGTTAATCCCCTCCTTGGTAAACTCTTCGAAAGCATGATAGAGCGCAGAATCATCAAGTTGGCAGAAAAAGAAGGAAAAAGAGCTAAGGGCCAAGCTAGATTTAAACCGAAGCACTCTACTATTGATCATGGAGCTACACTTAGGTTCTTGATTGAAAAAATATGGAACACTCAGGGAGACGAGGCCTTTTGCTTCTTTGTCGACTTCAAAAAAGCCTTTGACACGGTCCGTTGTGACAAACTTTGGAATAGGATGAAGGAGCTGGGGGTTCCGGATGAGTTCAGAGCTGTTGTCTATAGATTAAATGAGCAAGTAAAGGCTAAAATCAGAACTAGTGATGGAATGTCAAAATGTTTTGATAGCGATATAGGGGTCAAATAGGGCTGCCCATTTTCACCAACTTTATTTGGACTATACATTGATAAATTAGAAGAATGGTTAAATAAGGATAGTGGGGAGGGGATCCAACTAGATAAGTATGCTATAAAATTGCTTCTTTATGCAGATGACCTCATTTTAATTGCCAGAACAACTAGCAGCTTGAGGGAACATTTGAGAGCACTTGAAACCTTTTGCCAAGAGGTTGGAATGCAAGTGAACACAAGCAAAACCAAAGTAATGATATTCTCTCTGAAAAGAAAAAAGAAACAATATACATTTACCTTTGAAGGCAGCCCATTAGAGATAGTCGAGGAGTACAAGTACCTCGGGCTTGATTTTCACCACAAGCTCAGCTGGGAAACGTGTAGAGCAAACAAGGAGGATGGAAAGCGTTGTACTCTCTTCAAAATAGGTGCAGGATTGCGGAGTTATGGGATTGGAAGACTAGGAGAACACTCTTCGGTTTGTTGGTTATCCCGGTGACTCTTACGGATGTGAAATTTGGGCCAACAGTATGTCAATTCAGAAATGGAAACAGATAGAGAGAATCCAGAAACACTTCATCATGCAGTCTCAAAGTCAAGAATTCGGTACCGTATGAGATCCTACTTGCTGAAACGGGGTCCTTCCCCCTAGAGGCATTGGCGATGATACGGTTACTAAGCTACCTCAAGAAGACTCAAAACATGAAGAAGCACAGGTGGCCTAGACTAATTATGGAGGAAGAACTAACTAGAAGAAAGAACACTTGGAGGAAGCAAAATGACAAATGGGTAAAGAGGTGGGATATTAGCATGCAGGAGTGCCCAAATACTAATGAAGAAATAAAAAATATGTGAGAAAAAAATTCAAGTGCATCATGTGGACAAAACAAATGGGCCATAAAAAGGAATACTACCTCAAAGAATTCAACCCCACAGGGGATTTTGAAGAAAAACCCTATGTAGGAGTAGACATTAAGTGGAAAGCGAAAATGTTGATTGCCCAACTTAGGATGAGCTCTCATCATCTTATGTGTGAAATGGGTAGATGGCTAACTCCTAAAGAGGATTGGAAGGAGAGAATATGCATCTTTTGCAACAAAGGCGTGGTGGAGACAGAACGACACTTCCTCTTGGAGTGCGAGGCATACAAAGACATCCGATACAGTTATGGTGAAACTTTGAAAATCGCCAACCTGGACACCCTGTTTGAAACAACAAGGCTGGGTAATACGGCGAACCTTGTGATCAAACTTCACATCAGAAGGGAAGATCTCAAGAAGGAAGTTCAGACAACATAAGAAACCTTTTTTTGTGGCTGAGGTCTCGTTTTGAAGAGGATGTGTGCGACAAATGGGTCCCATAGGCTGCAGCGGTCTCGTGGACGTTATTAAAATCCTTCATTCATTCATTCGTGGACTTAACCGCTTCCTTCCAAATAGAAATTAATTGACAAAGGTAGTATTTGGTCAAGGTGGCATAGAGGGAAAGGAAGGAAGTTTGGAAACTAATAAATTGATTTTGTATTTGAGTATGAAGGAAGGCTAATGTCCCATCTTACCATCCTTCTTAATTCGCCACCTATCCTCTCCTTGCACCCTGGTCGAAATTTATGGCAGCATATGAGCCAATGAAATTTATTTTAAGTAGATCCATTTGAGAAGAGGAGTAAATTTCAGTATTGAACAAGCTTTGAGCAACAGAAAGGAAGACGCCCAGCCAAGTAATCCTGGTTATATTTGGAATGAATAATTGTAGGATGCATGAAATTAATTGCATTTGCTTCATAATTTTTAAAATGGTTGTTGAATAAGAAGTAGTTCTACAGGTTAGCGCCTCCTCCTTGGACATATGGACACATTATAAAGAATATCAGTGGCTCGGATTTATTGAATTTATGCCTCAATGAGTGTATGGCAGTGGAAGTTTGGATTTCATGATTGTGAGACTAGCATAACTCGTTGGTCGTTAGCAATGTTTAATAAAATCTGATTTCATCAAATTTATATCATTATGATTACTACACTTCCTTTATTTTGTATTTATATAACAGCTATTGAGTATAACCACAATCTTGACTGATTTGTAATGATCGGCTCAGATAATTATAGAGTTAGTAAAATATATACTAGTGGGTATTTTTTTTATTTTTAAAGAAAAAAAATTGAGTGTTCTCATATTAGCCTATTTAAATTTTCATATTGTCATTCTTAAATTTGAAATGGAAATATTGATATATGAAAATGTTTAATTTTCCGCTCCAAAGTAATTCATCCTCCTTTTGTTTACTATGCTGCATTTTGGGATAAATTTTGTTATAAACATGCTTTTGCACAATTATGCTATAGTAGATTCTCACAAAAAGACTTTCTCTTTGCTGGATAAAATAAAATCACGGATTTATTCCATATATAACCTAGACACGTGTGTAACATTTCACTTGCTCAGTTTAGGCTGACCCCTTTTTGTTGTGCATCCTAGTGTAGGTACAACGATAAGCGAGTTAAGAAGATTTAGATATAGAAATTAGTATTGCTATTATCGTTAGTAATTTATTGTTTGTAAAACTATTTTTTTATCACTTAACTATGATTTTAGTGTAGAGCTTTCAGTTGAAGCTTGTAATTTTATATCATCTTGTAATTCTATGAAAAACCTTGGAAAATTTTGCTTAAGACAATATGCTATAAAAAATAAGATTACTCCCTCTGGAAGTATAGTTTGTTCTTAGAAGATTAAAAGATGTATCTCTCGCATGCAAACCATAATCATTTCTATAAATTTTTTAGTACAAATTGTTGGATTTGAACTACTACCTTGTAAAATAGGAATTTGTGATGAATAAACTCATCTTAATAGAATAAGTGAATTATCAAAGAGAGGTTGGCTTTGTGTGTGTGTGTGTGTGTATTCACTCTTAGTTCTTCGATTGTTTTTTAACTAAATGTTTTCATAAATGATAGATATAGTTGAATTGATTGCATTGTTGGGATAGTTGGTAAGAGATGGATGGTAAAGGATTTTCTTTGCTCAATAACGGTTCGCCTTGGTAAAATATTTGTTTCATTGAATACCAATCCTCAATTGACCAAATCTTGTATACTTCAAATTCCTTGCTTTATTGATTGAATAAATTTTACTATACCCTTATCTTACCCTGTCCCCAATTTGCATTGCTTCAAATCTCAGCCATTAACTTGGTCATGATATGTCATTCTAAGAGCTTTAATTTCGTCTATCCCAAAATGATATCGTCCATAGTAGAAGTGTTGAATAGAAGTTATTTACATTAAAGAATAATAATAAGTATAAGCATATAATATTATTCGAAGGGAAGTTATACTTTATTGTATCATTGCATGAATAAACATTGTGATTTAATCATAAAGGCATAAGTAATTTAAAGAGAATATTAGTATCGAGTTGTACACTTTAAATGAGGTAGGAACAAAATCATTGATACATGTTTCGAAGTTTTGTAAGCAAGCCTTGTTAGAATCTAATCTAAGAAATGTTCTTTGTGGTATGATGATGAAAAACTAGTATCAGATAATGGGGATAAGTATAAAATTAAAAAGAAAATTAATTAATGTAATGGTGTTTTAAGGAATGAGTTATTCATGTTTTGAAAACCATGGAATTTTGTTAAGTACATTAAGTTAGTATAATAAGTTATTTAAACTAATGTCCCTAATAACTCTTAGAGCGAATGAAGATATCCTCTTAATAAGTTGGCAATCATAAAAATATATTGTATTAGTGTGAGAATAATTTATGAATGCATAATAATGGAAGATTGATAAGGAAATACAAGGATTAAAATTAATAGGTAGTATTAACCGAAACATTTTATATGGATGTAAAACATATAGCGATGGATCTAATAGTAAGGGTTAGATTCAAGATAAACGAGCTCCACAAAAGATAAAATTAGGGTATGAGAGCATGACACACAGTAACAAATGTATATAGGTGAAGTAGTCAAATTATGGAGGATGTATCATTTTATGATGATGATAATAAAAATAATAAGTATATGTATGTGAAGCTATCTATCACAAGAATGAGTTTACGCATGTAACAGTTTTACTTGTGATAGGAGTTTACTTCAACAATGTGTTAAAATAACAAGATGGGCTAAAGGTATATAAAAGTATTATGGAAAAACAAACTACGCCTTGTTCTTGGATCCAATTGTGTAGTTGTCCCACTTGCTTTAATTTTTTTTTTAAATTCCATTCATAGTAAATCTACATTTGGTGAGAGTCCACCTTCCTTTTACGGTTGGATTTTATAAACAACAAATCTTTTTTTTTCAATCTCTTAAGCTTCAAAGGTCCTTATAACATAATTTCCCTTCTGTTTAACTAGGAGGGTTATTTTTGAGACATGTTAGTGTACAATTGGCCTAGTAAGTTTCTTGTAGACATCTAGTGATAGCATTGCCAACTTAGCCTTGTCTTTCATTCATATGAATGAAATTAGTATTTCTTCTGCTAAGGTTGGAACCCATAATCTCACCATCAATCCATTATGAGGTAATTGCTTTGAAATAATTTGTAATCGCTCTATTGTCCTAGTTTGGAAATGAGGATTGTTTCAATAGGAAATGACACTTCTAGCAAGAAAGGTGTTATCACTGTCATGGATTGGGATATAGTTGTTGTCAAAAATTATTCCCTCTTCTGTTTTCAGTATCCTTTGGATTGCGATGCTTGTGTGCATTTTTTTTTAAAAATCATCTGAATTTTTGGCCAGTGATTTTTGGGGCATGACATAATTGGTGCATAAAATCTCACCAAACAAAGACGAGACTAAAAAATTGATTTATACATTGAAATGATGTAATGACAATAGAAGGTGCAATAAAATTCAAAGGGTCAAAATTTCAGGTCATATGACTTTTCCCAAGGAGGAATCATTCAAGTTATGAGTCTTAGCAAGGATAAATGGCAAACAGATAGAGAGGAGAGAGAAAATAACCCGACGAGTACAATAAAAAGTTAACATAATGAAAAATAGGGGAAGAGAAGACCATATGATCACACGTAGAGGAAAAAAACAACAAACACCAATTATCCCCTAAAACAAGGTCATGATCCATATGCACATATAAGTATTAATGTAATAGCAAGGTTTTTATCAAAATTAGGTGTCTACATAATGCCCCTAATTTGAGGTGCGTATGAGATGGTGATGCATACGTCAAATTAAAATAATACACAATTATAAGCATATACCTTGATGGACCATAGGAAGAGGAAAAGGGAGCTTTTTGGTCATGCATCCATCTACACTTTGGATTTAATCAAATATGGTGTACTTTCAACAATGGATAATTTCTAACAAGTATTCAATGCAATACCTTTCTCACAGTAAATTTTGGAAAATATAAATTTGAATTTTTTAGTTTGAAAAAGGCAGCATAAGAATGAATAACCCTGACTTGTATTTTTCCCAAATTCTACAATAAAATTCTTCCAATATTAAGCTTTTGGCAAGCCCTAAAACATAGAAAACACTTCTCTAAGATTTTCTAGAGCCTACTTCTTGTGATATGAAACATTCAACAAGTGTTGAAACATACGCAACACTTTCTATATTTTATAGGGTCTAATCCACTTCTTGATTAGGTAAGTAGAAAAAAAAATCATGAGAGGATCAACCATTTCCAAGAACCGTTTCTTATCAACCTTCGCTATTGGGTGGTAATCAACTTCCGCATCATGGAATTCTATAACAATACTCATGTTTGACCTTCACACTAGTGCAAAATGCTTTCAAAGTTTTATGGTATATGTATACACATTTTTGAGGTGAGGAATGAAGAACCTATTTTTACAATCACTCATCTCAAAATAAAAATTTGATTGCATCATGTGTCAAGAAAATAATATAGCAGAAGTATTCAATATCTTCGCAACATATGTAATAATATTATAAATCACTAGCATCATTCCAAACATTGTTTAGAAGACACGTAACTTATCATGAAAAATACATAATAGGATGGATAAACTAAATCTAGTCATGCCCAAAAAATTTGTAACTATTTAGCATAAACAATGTCTTATATAAGTGTTATCTCATGTAGGAAGATAATGGTGTAGACATAAAATTAATCATTAAGTGATTGACAATGTTTATTCCTGACCTCATTTACCCTTACTTGGTCTATTAACCATTTCACTAACTCACAACCTAGAAGAGAGCCTTCATTGTCATATAAATACAACAAATATCATACATGTGATCATAGGAATCCAAGAAGGGAGGTTAGTATAGTGTTAGTTCAAGCAATAAAAACTCAAATAAAAATACACTAACACTTACACTCCAAGCCTAGAACTTAGGGATAGCTTAGTAACAAAAGACAAATAAAAGCACAACTAAAATGTAAAAGACAACAAATCTTTTACCTTCCTTGGGAGCTCCAAATGATTTCTTGAGTGGCTTGCTCGGCTTGTGCATTAAAGAGTTTTTGGAAAATAAAGCATGTTAGCTCCTTCTCTCCTTGGCACCATTGGCTTTGAGCTTGGCTCAAGATTTTGGCATTATAACACTACTCACAAGGCAATTATGAAATTATAACACTAAATCAAATGGCTTGTCTCTCTTCAAATTTGCATTATAGCTTTGGATTATGAAAGCTTAAAATTCAAGAGACATGACATTGTATTTATAGCCTAAGGATTTAACTCTCACCCAAAGTGAGTTAGGGTGGAGTTAAGGCTTGGAATGGGTTCAAACCTAACATAGGTCAGTCAAATATAACTCCAATAAAGTTAATAGTTATCGAATAATCATAATTTTTAATTACCAAACATGGGTCTCTAAAATAGATATTTTAAGATATTTTCAAAAAACTTGACAACTCATAAAGGCAATGATGAAAGGCTAGGATATTTTAAACTTTTGGATTTCTTTTTTTAGAATTTCATTAATTGCACATGGATAATTCAACTAGGCATTTAATTTGGTTTAGTTTGTTAATTAATTTTGATTAGTCTTTTAGCATTTTCAAGATTTGATTTAAGTGTGTAAGTTCCTCACTTAATAGGTCCATAGGCCAAATTAACTATTGTGATGTCGTAAGGTGCTTAGGAATGAATCTGTGAGAGGTTATTATTGCATATGATAGAATACCCCAATTAGGAATGTCTCGATGTGATTCTAGGCTTTGATGAATGATGCACAAGAAAATTTGATACGTTTAGTGATTCTTAAACTTAATTTACAATGGTTGGTAGGAATCAGTCTAAAGTCTAGTCGAAAGCCAGTTATAGTCAGTTTTAGGTGTCTACGGTTTGCCACTGTTTGGGAAGGCATTGTAAGTTGAAGGCATAGTAACGTCTTCTCAAAGAATGAAAAGGTCCTGAATGCCTACGACTTCAACAATAATGGATGAACTGCAGATGCCCCTTCAAGGGAGTGGTCATCAAAAAGGTTCGATAATTGGTCCCTCGAAAGGAGGAAACGATGGGACCAAAAAGAGAAAATGGAGGGTGAAAGAAACTGATTTGCCCATAAGTGGTTATAATCAATGGCATATGGAGTTGCCTAAGTTAGTAAGGCAAAAAAGATGATTTGCCCACAAGTGGTTATAATCATTGGCATAAGTGGGATAAAAAATGTAATGGTTTACCCAAAGGTGTTTATAATCATTGAAAAAGGCTTAGGTTAAAAAGAGGATGATTTACACAAAAGCGGTTTTAATCATCAAAAGAGAAAACAATGATTTGTCCACAGTCAATTATAATCATTGACCAGATAAACACATGCTCAAGTTGGGCAAATAGAGATAGTGGTTTGTCCAAATACGGTTGTAAGCATTATCACAATGAAAACATGTCCTAGTTGGGCAGAAGAAAGATAATGATTTGCCCAAAGGTGGTTATAATCATCAAACTTCAAATTGATGAAAACACAATGATTTACCCATAGACAGTTGGAATCATTGGCAGTGCAAGTGGGATGGTATAAAATGATTTGCCTAGAAGTGGTTAGAGTCACTAGTATCCTAATTATGGCAAATATGACAATGAGGCTTACATATTAAATTCAAAATCACGGAGTAAAAATAAGCTGGTACCAAGGAGAAATATGAATTTGGGCAACTTGATAGTATGGAGATGCACGTTTTAACTAATAAGGATTAGAAATTCTTTCATGATTTAATTACTCTGTATAAGATATGATTCAGGTAGATTGAGAATAAATCAAGTGCTTATATCATGGTCACATTGCTATGTAGACTTCCCAAGCTAATTTTTGTTGTAGCACGCGACACTAGGCATCATGAATAAAACAATGATAACTTGACTATAATATGCATAAAAACTAACACATGATCTAATAAATAATTGAAAATAATGTGCTAATGATAAAAACCATGATGACAATGTTGACGTATAGATTCAAGAATAATGTGCAAGGAATCACCCAATGAATGAACATAAACTGAAGCAAGGCACAACAAAAAAGAAAACAAACAAATACTAATAAAAGAAAGAACAAAAATAAAATAAAATGAATAAAATGAAACAAACAAAAAATAATGGTTAATCACAATGTTAATACAAACTACATGGCACAAATAAGATGACAATCATTACCCCTAGGTTATAGAAAACAACAAAACAAATGAATAAAATGAAAGGAATAGAAGAAAAGAAAGGGGATGTCCGAGCTGACTCCAGATTCACTAGGCAAGTGGACGTTGCCTACATAGTTCCATGGACGTAATTGTTGGCAACTATTGTCATTGACGTCAAAGATTGATGTCATGTGTGCATTGATGTTAAAGGTAATGACAAAGTGGTGATGTCATGATGATGATGAGTTTGAGTTTGAAGTTGTGCAAGGCAAGATTTGGATGCATATGAGCTAAGGTAAGTATTTTTTGAGGCCTATCATATTATATCTATCATGTTGATGTGGCAGGTCAAGGAGAGAAGACAAGCTTATGAACAGTGTGTTGGCATAGGCTTGGTGGCCTAGTATGTAAGCATGGATCTTCATTGTATACTTGGATAAGAATTTGATGAATGTTATGGATGATGATCTCATATTTTATAGGTCATATGGGGTGTCAAGAGCTCTTAAAATGCTTATGGAAGTGCATGGTATTCATCTGGTTCTTCATTATATTCATCTTGGCATAGTTGGTTTTGTGACAGAAAAATCTGAGTAGGCAATTTGTTGATGTCACCATTTCCATGTATGGATGAGTCAGGGGGAGTTGGTCATATGAATGTGATCACATTAGTCCCAATTTTCTATGGTTCAAGTTTCAGATCATGCGATTGAGCGGATCAGAAGATATAACTGTGCAAATTTGGCTTCATAGGCAATTTGCAATGTTTTCCCATACTTAGCCAAATTTGCAAAGGAGATTTAACGGTGTATGTTTAATTGCATCATAGATCTACGACATGAAATTAATCTAAGTTTAATGTCTAAGTTCAAATAGATCTGAGTAATCAGTTTGATGGAGTTAGCCAAATTTGCAAAGGAGATTTAACGGTGTATGTTTAATTGCATCATAGATCTACGACATGAAATTAATCTAAGTTTAATGTCTAAGTTCAAATAGATCTGAGTAATCAGTTTGATGGAGTTATATTTCAAACGCATGAAGGTCCCAGGGGCATCTTGATATATGGATGGATTCCCCTATGAAAGATCATATGGCTTAAATTTCAAGACATATGATTGAGCGTAAAAAAAGTTATTAAGGTTAAAAGTTGGTCTTCCATGCAGATTGCAGAGGTTCCCATACTTAGCTGAATTTACATGAAGTTAAAGACAAGGACCAAATAAGGATCTAATTGTGAGCAGGTGTTCATACAAATATAGATCAACAATGCATATTGAGTCAAAGAGGTCAAAGTATTTGATGTTTAAATAGGTTAAAGTTCAGGATACTCTCAAAGGGATCGATGGAGTGTGTTTGATCCAAATTATCAAGAAACAACGAGATGATGATAAGTGATCAATTTTTAACAGTTAGCAAAGGTAAAGACCAAGCTAATTCGAAGAGATTGGCAGTGTGTATTTGGTCAAAGTTGCTAGGGAGCATGAGATGAGGTCAAAATAACAGATATTTAGCATAGTTAATGATCAAGCTACTTTTGAGGGAGATTGATGATGCATATTCATTCAAGTGATGTGAAGGCATGAGATGATGGCAAAGTGTTCGATGTTTAACAGTGACCGTTGGCGTTTAAATTTAGCAAAGGGAAAAACTAATCTGCAATGTTTGAGCCATAACTTTTGATCTAGGATGAATTCGAAGGTGTAGTTAAAAGAAAAGTTGTTTAAGACTTCAAGGTGCATCTATAGAACCTAGTTATAAGGTTTAAATATTTGTACAATCAAAGTTATTGAGTTCCAAATTTAACTGTGTCTGACCATGTTTTATAAGTGACCCGAGAAAGATATTTGAGTTGTTATTGATAGCATTTGGATGTTTTAAGGGGAATTAACTATTGGAGAAGGTGGTAGACTCCCTGAGGATGATTTGTATGAATTTTGAAGGTTTGACCAATCCATCTTCAGTATGAACAAATGTTTAGAAGTTGACTATGTGTTCGTTCATAGTGTTCTTGTATACAAAATGTTATTTGAGTAAATTATGATTTATCATAAGAGTGTTTTGGTGGGAGAAATCCTTTGAAGATGTCATAAGGATCATATGGAGTGGACCCATGTATTTAAAATGTGATCTTATATTTTTTTTCACTTAATGGAGTACTAAATGGGTGAATAAGTCTTCATGAGACCTATAAGGGCTAGTAAGGCCTAATTGAAAGGTGTAGTTGACTAAGGGTGACCCATGGATGCTATGGCCAACCTATGGGAATGGTATTAAGATATGTAATATGTTTTAAGGGTTAAGTCAAGTATTATGGCCAACCTAGAAGATAATAATCATAAAGTCTATATAACATGTGAAATCAAAGGTGATGATTTCTAGACTTGTGAGAAGGGGCTCTAAGTGGCAGAATAGTATAGAGTTGAGAGGCGAAGGAGAGTAAGGGTGCATAGTGGATGGATTGAAGCACATAGTAGGTCGATGACTATGTGTATGATCTATAGGTCATGTTTTTTATGTCAGAAATAATGCTTTTGCACGTTTGAAGACTTGTGAAAGAAAGGCATGTGTGAGTGTTGTGGAGTGAAGGATAGAAGAAAGGGAGTGTGCCCAATAGATGGGTTATAGATCAGAGTAGGTTGATCATTGTGTGTATGACCTATAAGTCATATTTTTATGTTAGAAATAGTGCTCTTGCAGATTTGAAGGTTGAGGATGAGCGAAGAGGTCTAGCGTGATCTAAAAGAATGTTTTGGATGTCTTGAGTGTGAGCAAAAGATAGATAATTTGTAAGCTTGATAGTTGATTTGAGAGACAAATCAGAGTGTGGATTGTGTGTATGATCATTTTATCATGTTTTTGAGGTTATGAAAGAGTTATTGTTGAAAAGTGTAGAGTAATCCAAAAGGTGGTTTTGGATTTTTGTGGCTATGTGAAAAAGTGAAGGAAGGTGATATACATTATATCTCCATCAGATTGGCAGGAAATCGGTGTTAGAATATGTTTATATCATAGGTGTTGGGAGGGTGTTCAACATCTAGATCATGACTTGACCATCCTAGGGATAGATGCTCCTTGTGAAGTAGTTGTTTCACTAAATCTAGGTCAGAAGGACATGACCATCCTAGGGGTAGGTGCTCCTTGTGAAATGGGTGTTTCACTAAAATATCATGTTTGTAATACGTTATAGGACAATTTTTCCATGTGTTTTCAAACTTGAGAGTGGGTTTTATTCCCCATGACGGTTTTCCACAATATATGTTGTTTTATGATGAGCTTCTCTTATTCATGCTTTGTATGTGGTATCCTTGCTCTGATGGTATTCTAGTTGCATATGCTTGTTGTGTTGATTCAAGAATACCAATGAATGAATGATAAGTGATCAAAAAATAAAAGATTGGTTGACTGATTCACCCCCCCAAGTCATCTTGTACATCTAACAATTGGTATCAAATCTGGTCCTTTGGAGAAAGCTTAACAGCTTGAAAGAGATCCTAAGTAGCACAAGATGGCTAAGCAGTTGAAGAAAGAGAATCAAAAGTGAAATACTATGATCAAGGCACTTGAAGAGCAGACATGTACTTTGAAGAAAGATGCCAAAGAGGATGAGAAAGTTATTAATGATCTCAAGGTTTAGTTAGAAGAAGCCAATAGCAAGGTGAGTTCAAAACAAGGTGAGCATGATGAGTTAAAGACTAATCTTGATTCCTTGAGAGTAAAGCATGAACAACTCATAGACAAGTTGGATAAGCTGGAAAAGGAACATATAAATCCTTAGCAAGCTAAGAAGAATGCAAGCTTTGAAAGTAATACAAGAATGTTTGTTAGACAACCAAATGCTTCAAAGTTCAGTTAGAAGAATCCAGTACCAAGGTGAGTTCAAAACAAGGTGAGCATGATGAGTTAAAGACTAATCTTGATTCCTTGAGAGTAAAGCATGAACAACTCATAGACAAGTTGGACAAGCTGGAAAAGGAACATATAAATCCTCAGCAAGCTAAGAAGAATGCAAGCTTTGAAAGTATGCTAGTTTATTCCATGGTCATTGTTATACATGTAATAAGTATGGTCATAAAGCTAAGGATTTTAGAAAGAAGTCAATCAAGTATGGACATTTATGGAGCTATGATAGAATAAGTTTTTGGCCAAAGATTGATCACAGTTCAAATATGTCAAAAGGTATGAATTATGTTATTTGTTTCATTTGTGATAAGAAAGGTTATATTGCTACACTTTGTCTTAGTAAATTTGATAAGCCCTCAAGTCATCTGAAGAAGGAAGAGACTTATAGAAAGCATATCAAAAGTCAAAACATGATGTGGAGACCTAAGGCAATAAAGGCTAGTCCTGTTAAGTTCAAGGATCAAACTTCTGATACTGTAGAAAAGGAATCAGTTTTGGACATGTCTCAAGAGTGCCAAGGAAGCTTGATATCAGTCCAAATGGAGAATAAGGTGGATGATTCAATAATCAAGTCAGTTATACCATTTAAGGCCAAGGAAAATCTGAAAGAAGGATCTCAATCTGATGGTTTATTTATTGTAGTTGAAGAATTTTCAAGTAAAGAGTTTCATGATTGCCAAGAGTTCTTATTGTCTGCTTTCAAAGAGAAGGTGTTATTTGAAGAGAGATGCCAAGAACCTATGTTTTCATCATGCATTTTCAAGGAATCCAAAGAAGAGATGGATGACAAGCAAGTTGTTTCAGTTAAGAAAAGGAAGAAGAAGAAGGTTCTTCAGTCTTGTGATGAGGAATGGTATGCTCATCTGTTCTAGGTCCTTGTGAAGTAGAGATGTCTTTGTTGTGATTCATTAAGACATTTATTAGTTTGAAGAAGCATGTGTTCTTGCAAGGGTGTTCTTAGTTTTCAAGGTCAGGTTGAAGGTTTCCTAGTGGCAAAGGAGCATTTGTGAGTTGTCAAAATGATATTTTTGCATAGAAAGGTCTGTTGATCTTATTCTAGCATTCTCTAGGTGGTTTGTGGTCTAAATGTACGTTGAAGTCAAATTGGAGATTTTTGAGTGCTCTTGATTTTCTTAGTCTTGGATTAAGGGCAAGCAGGTCTAAAATGCGTTATAGGATGTATGGGTTCCCAAAAATATAGAAGCTCAAATCTTGGTCCAAAAGTGTGTGATAGTTGTCTCCAAGTATGCAATAAGTTTCAGAGGTGGGCATTGACCAAGAGGAGGATGGAGGCATAATTGGCTAGAAGGTTTGTGAAAGAAGTATGTTGCAGAGGATAAGCTAGGTAATGCAAATTGGTGTGCTTGAGGGGGAATATGAGAGTGCTCCAGATATGAAGTTTCAGGTCTTGAAGGTGTGTCTACTAAAAGTTGTGGGCCCTACAATTTCTATGAAGGGCTATAAGGAGTTTAGATAGGCCTAATATGAAGATTTGATGTTTCTGCTCAGTTTCTCCAAAAGAGCAAGGCATGAATATTTCAAGGTAAGTTCTCAAGTTGGTTTAGAGCATCTTTCCTATTTGAGAAGTGGTATGAAGTTATGTTGGTAGTCCTTGAGGTGGATTGAGAGAGAAGGCTAGTAAGTCTGTGTGGTGGTTATTCATGGTGTGTGGAGATCTGAAGATGCTCAAGAGGTGCAATGGATCAGAGATCTTAGGGGGAGTCCCTTTCAATGTTCTCAAGGTGAGTTCAATCACTTTTTGGTGTTCATATGTGTTTAGTCTTCATTGATAAAAGTGCATGATCAAAGAAGAATATAGCCATGGTAAATGGTTGCAAAGTACAAGGTGGTATGCATAGAGTTAGGGGGAGCTAACTCAAATAGCTTGAGTGGCTTAAGGAGTTATGCATGATGTCTGGGGAAGCACATTGTGAGATGCTTCAATCATATTGAAAATGTGGTGATATCTGCTACAACTTAGAATTCAAGAAAGTTGATATGATGACTTGATCAAACCTAGCTATAGCTGTGAAAAATATATTAAATCTTCATACATAAGCAAAAGAAGCTTCTGAGTTCTATAGGTAAACAGGTCCAAGGATCAGAATAGCCCAGGTTCAAATTGATGTATGTCAAAGAATAGATGGCATGAGATGGAGCATGATGTTAGGGGGAGCTTTCTAAGCTCTGTGAGCAATTTGTCAGGTCCAAGGATCAGAGATGTCCAAGTTCAAATTGATGAATGTCAAAGGGGCAGAAATCGTTTCATATAAGGTATGTAAGTATCTTGAGCACTTAGAAGTATTTTTTAATACATTCATGATGTTAAGAGGATCTTGGTAGTTGTTTAGTCCACTTTGTCATTAATGGAAAAGGGGGAGAAGGAAAAGAAGAGCTTTCCAATAATGGTAAAGGGGGATATTGTTGGCAAGTATTGTCATTGATGTTAAAGATTGATGTCATGTGTGCATTGATGTTAAAGGTAATGATAAAATGGTGATGTCATGATGATGAGTTTGAGCCTAAAGTTGTGCAAAGAAGGATTTGGATGCATATGAGCTAAGGTAAGTATTATTTGAAGCTTATCATATTGTATCTAGCATGTTGATTTGATTCTAGGTCAAGGAGAGAAGATAAACATGTGAACAGTGTGTTGGCATAGGCTTGGTAGCCTAGTATGTAAGCATGGATATTCAATATATGTTTGGATAGGAAGTTGATGAATGTTATGGATGATGAGATCATATTACAGATGTCCTATGGGGGTCAAGAGTGATTAAAATGCTTATGTAAGTGTGTGGTATTCATCCGATTCTTCATTATGTTCATATTGTTGGTTCTGTGACAGAAAAATATGAGTAAGCAGTATGCTGACATCACCATTGCCATGTATGGATGAGTCAAGGGGAGTTAGTCATATGGGTGTGATCACATTAGTCCCAAGTTTCTATGGTCCAAGTTTCAAGTTATGCAATTGAGTGGAGCAAAATATATAACTATGCAAAGTTGGCTTCCCAGGTAGTTTGCAATGTTTTCCCATACTTAGCCAAATTTGTAAAAGAGATCTAACAGTGCGCATTTAATCGCATCATAGATCTACGACATGAAATTAATATGAGCTTAATTCATAAGTTCAAGAAGAGCTGAGTAATCAATTTGATGGCATTATGTTTAACACGAGTGAAGGTGCTAGGAGTAGCTTGATATATGAGTGAAGAGAAATGGAGATGTACCACTGAAAAGTACCCTAACAATATCTTTGATTTTCTTCCGAAATTACAACTACGTTTTCGCTTACCAAATAAATCTTCAAACACTTGCAAATACTCACCAATAGTAATGAGAAATTATGGAAATATTTCATAATGAAATACACTCAAGTTCCCTTCCAATGGCCTTCAAAACCCTCCAATGTAAGTCGTAAATGTGCAAAAAATTATTGTATGAATTAAATTATAATATTAACCTTGGATCCACCCTTAAGATGATGTCAAAGTTCCTAAAAAATATGCCAAAAATACACAAATAATTATAATATTATTTTTTATTTGTTTAGGGTCTAAAACCAACCTACAACCCTAAAAAAATCCTCCAAACTGAGTTGCCCCACTTGCAAAATTAATATAAATAGTAATAAGATTTTTTATGCTCAATTTGGTCACTCGATGACCTCAAATTCCCTCAAGGAGCGAGTCGCCTAGCTGCAATAAATCCACAAACCCCAAGAGAGGGTTTTCAAGTGTAAAACAACCCTTGATGGGGTCTTCCAAGCCTCTAGCCAAATCGTCACCTTCTTGACTTGAAAAAATACAATCACCAAGCCTTTAAGGTGATCGTCAATCTTCCAAACAAGGTGGTGTTCCAAAACATTTTTTTAAGACCAATTACATGCAACCATGCACATCTAAAGCACAATTACAGCCCTTGGATAGAGTTGCCCTTAATGAAGGAATGAAGGTTTTTGTCCTCAAACTCTAAGTATACTTAAAGGTTTTCGTCCTCAAGTCACTGTTGGCAAGGTTGGCATACTTGCTTAATAATTCAATATCACATAATGCATAACCTTCAAATGAAATACAAATCACCTATATATATCCACCCTTTAGTTATGAAGGAAGAGTTAGTGGATTATAAAGATAACTTGTTTTTAAAATCATCTAAGGGCTAAATAAGCCCATGACCCTTAAAAGGTCCCAACTTAAGTGAAAAACAAATTAAACTATTATTACTTTATTTTAAGTATTTAGAGAGCATTTTATTTTAGTAATAATATTATTTTAATTTCAAAATGGCGACATTACAACCCTCTCCGCCCAAAATTGCTTGTCCTCAATCAATTTCAATATCCATAGAGGTGTCTCAACATACCTTATTATGCAATGTCTAATTATAACTTCTTTCCATGGAAAAGAAGCTCCAAACTAAACTTGTATCTTGATGTACCTATGTTTTGGAGGCTGCCCCCAAGAGCGAAAGGTGTCATACAACTCAAAATAATAATTATCATGCCTCATTTAATGTCTCAAACTCTTCGATATGGTCCCTTCATAAGCTAAAATATTTCATAATGTAACTGGGGAAACTTCTTTCTTCCCCTAACAAGAAATCACTTCACCAATTTGGTTGGATATGATAATATGTAGGTTGTGATAGTAAAATACAGCCATGTTATTATTCCAAAATATCAACTTATTCACTACCAAGTTGACCTTCAAAGAGCTCTTCAACTCCATGCTTACCAAATAAGCCCTTAAAGGCTCACGCATTGGGCAAAAAAGGCTAGGGCTGAAAAATTGAATCAAATTGATATATATGATAAGCCTTCCCTTAATAAAAATTCCCCTTTTGAAGTGCATTAAAATATGTGTGCTCCTATGGCATGCATTCCAAAGCTTGTTAGGGTCTTCTCTATGCCATACCACAACCATCCAACCATGCAAAGAGTAATTAGCTAGGTACCACCTTGCAAACATACCACAATGTAAGGCCTCCAAATAATGCAACACGCCATTTATGGTCCTCCTTTTGCAACCCATGTGCCCTCCAAAAGGTTTCCCTTATTAATCATCCCATGCATGGACAGGACACCCCAAAAGCTCATAAATAGCTCCCAAACACTTACCAGATATAGTTGTACCTTCTTTGTATATATGTGCCCTCTATGATCCACCAAAGGTTCCAACATATTCTTGTTTTCAATATCTTGTGAGATCTAGACTGTATCAACAAAATCAAATTTTCCTCCTTTGTAATAATATAGCTATACATGCATACATATGTTTGATTTTTCATGTTGACAAAATCTGGAAGTGATATATGCATACTTCCCTTCTAAACATGATTGTGTTTGCCTTTCGAAATCTAAATATTTTTGAGAAATAAATTTCAAAACTCATATATACCTTCATCTCTCCTACCAAGTAATGGAAATTGCCAAAAAAAATCATATTTCTCCCCTCTAAGGGTTGTTACATATGCATGTGTAAATCTGATTTTTTGGAAAGATAAAAATCAACATTTTTATGTGTACTTACCTTCTTCATTCTTGGCTAGAACAAGACCAATTTTTTGATTTCATGAGGGGTAAAAGGACATGTATATTGTAGAAGATACTCAAAAATTTCTAAGTGCCTTTGTGGCCACTTTCCCTTCATCATTTCCTTTCTTTCCTTCTTGCCCTCAACTAGGGCCCTTGCCCAACTTTCTAGGTGGGCCAACCCTCCATTGAAGCTTCCTAAATTATGCATTGAACTTATCCTAAGTGGATGCCAAAAACAAAAGAAGGGTTTCCCTTGCCACTCACTTATTCCACTCTCAATTCTATCCCATGAAACACAAAATTCAGAATTGGCCTTACTTACTAAGGATGAGACAATTTGAACTTCCCATGATGCCATGGGCTGCCCATGATCCAAAAGTGCAACTCCTTGCTCATCCATTTTATCCTCTTAATGCAAACACATATGAAGACACCTCTCCATGCTATTTGATGAAGTGGGAGGTGGTCCTTGGTTGTTTAGTCCATGTAGCACAACTTCCTTGTCTTCCACCTTGAACTTCAATTCCATAGTTTGATAATTTTGAGTATATTCACCAAGTGAATGCAACCATTGGATGCCAAGTACCACGTTAATCTCTCCAACACCCACCACATATAAATCTTTCTCCACAACCTACCCTTATTTGGAAATCACCATATTCCTTGTATTGCTCTTCACTATTATAATTGATCACCCTAATACTCCTGGATCCCATATCCATGAGGGGTATCTGTCATGATCTTTCCTTAAACTTAATTGGAAGACTTATTCTTCTCCTTGAGTTCCCCTTGCCTCCACATCAATGATAACACAAGATTTTCAACCAAGGTAATGAGAGAACCAGTCACGAAGAGAAAACATTGAATGCTTACCAAGTTGACAACTCAATTATTTTCCCATCAAGAAATCTTATTCTCATTCCTTTATATGCAAGGTGCATCCTTCTTCTTTCCTTCTTGGCATCACTCCTTCAATGAACTTATTTACTATGTCCCTTCTTTTTAGGACATGTGCTTCCTTAACAAGACATAACAATAAGTGTTTCCTCCAAGCTTCCTCTTACAATATGAAATTAGACAAGAAAAACAATGCATGAAAAGGAGTAATACAAAAACTTTCTTTCCTAGCATACCTTTCTATTACGATGTCCTTGTTCATGCTTCCTTCTTGACCTTTTGTTGGCTCATGAAGTTGTTGAACTTCTATTAGCTTCACCCTCAAAAATTATGATTTTTCTATTACTTCTCCATTAGTGTTAACTGTTTGCAACCCCATCGGTTGATCCATAGTTTGTTAGAACTCCTTACTTGGTCACCCTTGAATTTTTGGTTCTTTTGGTTCAAAATTTATGATCATTGGTTGCCATTTACATGTCTGAAAATTAGTTCTTAGTTGCTCCAATAATTCTAATTTTTGAGGTACAACATACTCAAATGATGGCTTCCACTTATACAATTGAAAGTCCCTCTCAGGTACCTTCACGATTTCTGATTTTAGAGATTCCACCTTCCTTTTTTCACATTGTTTGATGAACCTTTCACCAAGTTCCTTATTAGTTTTAATGAGGTCATGCCCTTGTGACGT
The DNA here is from genome assembly GCA_037957365.1 of Torreya grandis. Classification (NCBI taxonomy): domain Eukaryota; kingdom Viridiplantae; phylum Streptophyta; class Pinopsida; order Cupressales; family Taxaceae; genus Torreya; species Torreya grandis. The sequence goes on along the minus strand of JARHVA010000059.1, from coordinate 8,101,658 downwards.
CCATCCTAGATGCCACCAATCATAGGCAACTCCTCCTAAGTGTTGTATGACAAATTTTAGAGCTTGCTTCTCACCTCTAAGCCTCAATTCAAGGTATTCATTAACCTTGTTTACCCATGCTCTAAATGAAGTACCAAGATCTCCATCAAAGGTAGGAATAACAATTTTCCCCAAGTCATCTTTTATATCCACTTGTCCATGGTGCCTCTTTCCTTGTTTCCATGCTACCCATTCACTAAAGCTCATCCCCTTTCTGAAGCGGGGTGTGTGTGTCATATACTCATCATAATGTTTCATTAGATCCCAATAAATTGAAGGTTGGTCTTGAATTTTAAGGGGTTGATCCCTTATTATGTCCATCATTTGAAGAAATGTAGCCATAGTTCTCATTTACTGATCCTAGGACTGAGTCATCCATTCCCATCTAACCCTGTCCTTGTCACTATTCAACAAATACCTTTCTATCCCACAGTTGGCCAAGAAATTAACTTTAATACCACTGTAATGTCCCCAAATTGGGACAAATGACCCCAACAAGGGTTTTCCACAAATCCTAACAATTTTGTAATTTATTTCTGAATTCTTAAATTCAAACTAGTAAACCCTATCTAAATTAAGATGCTCAAAAACACCACAAATAAAAACAAACCCTAGGCACCAATGTTGCACCATTAATTCAATAATTAATGTGGTATATATCCACTGAAGTTCACATTTAACCATATGAAAATGTCATACATAAACCCTGATAGGCTATTATAATAAATACCTATTTTGGTGAAGAGAAATGGAGATGTACCACTAGAAAGTACCCTTACAATATTTTTTATTTTCTTTTGAAAGTACTACATTTTTCCTTGCCAAATCAATCTTTAAACCCTTGCAAATAATCACCAATAATAATGAGAAATTATAGAAATATTTCAGAATGAAAGACCTTCAAGTTAGCCATTCCAATGGCCTTCAAAACCCTCCAATGTGCAAAAAATTACCATATGAATTAAATCAAAATTTTAACCTTGGATACACCCTCAAGATGATGTCAAAGTTCCTTTAAAATATGCAAAAAATAATTATAATGTTATTTGTCCACTGTTTAGGGTTTAAAATCACCCTACAACCCTCAAAAAATCCTCTAAAGTGAGTCACCCCACCTGCAAAACTAATATAAATAGCAATCATATTTATTATGCTCAATTTGGTCCCTCAATGACCTCAAATTCCCTCAAAGAGAAAGTCATCTATCTACAACAAATCCAAAATAAATCGACAAACCTTAGGAGAGGGTTTTCAAGTGTAAATTAGTTGTTGATGAAGTCTTCCAAGCCTCTAGCCAAATCACCACTGTCTTGACTTGCAAAAATACAATCACCAAGCCTCCAAGATGCTCGCCAATCTTCAAAATAAGGTGGTGTTCCAAAACCCCTTTGTAAGACCAATTGCATGCAACCATGCACATTTAAATCACAATTACATCCCTTGAATAGAGTTGTTCTTAATGAAAGAATGAAAGTTTTTGTCTCTAAAACTTAAGTATATTTGAAGGTTTTCATCCTCAAGTCATTGTGAGCAAGCTTGACATAATTGATCAACAATTCAATATCACATAATACATAACCTTCAAATGAAATCCCTTTTATATATCCACATTTTAGTTATGAAGGAAGAGTTAGTGGATTATAAGAATAATTTACTTTTAAAATCACTTAAGGGCTAAATAAGTCCATGACCCTCAAAAGGTCCCAACTTAAATGAAAATAAAATTAGACTATTATTAATTTATTTTAAGTATTTAGAAATATTTTTTATTTTAGTAATAATATTATTTTAATTTCAAAATGGGGACATTACAAAATAGTGGAGGATACCTCTCTAATTGCAGGAAATCTCTTTTGGAGGACACCAAACATCTCTTTTCGATCCTAAAGAGTTTGTGGTCTAATGTCAATAGGGGTTTGTGGAAATCTACGCATGTACTACACTTTTCTCCTCAACGAGACATACCACACAAACACATATCGAGAATCAACTTGTGTTGTAGAAGAAGCAGAATTAAGAAATCACTACCCAAAACTCCTAATTTGATATTCTAGGATGATACGAAGTGTCATGTCCAAAAAAATTAATGAATAAAAAACCAAAAAGAGGTAAAATTGTTTTTATAATGTACAATGCACAAACAAGATGACCTGTGACGATCCATGCATCAAATAATGCATGTTATGTAGACTAACATGTGCAGTTGTCCATGCACATGTGGTTGCATGGTCATCACAATGTCCATGCCAACTTCACTTGAACCAACCAACCCATTGTGACCCAAATGTCCTACATGACCTTAACGATCTTGGCAATCCCTACAACTCTGAGAGCTCAATCTATAACAATCCCACTGAGTTTGACTTAGAAAAATGTGATAATTTATTTTAATTTAATCAACATATTCTTTCATTAGATTACATCACGATAATCTAATTAGTGATCCAAATAAAATATTTAAAGTATGATAATTGTAACATAAACAGGTGACATCTCTTCATCATTGATCACTAACATTCTATAACACAAAACATAATTGAAAATAAAAAGTAATTATAGATGTCCAACGATGGCTGGTACAAACATGTAGCCACTGTTGTCATGATACAATAAGTAATAATTACATCTCATCAGAATAATATCTCAATAATAATAAATACAATATAATGTACAAGATACAAAACTCTACGGAACATGAATGCCCCAAACTCTAGTATATATGACAATCTCAAATATTCTCTCCAAAGAAGTACTATTGTGAAGAGGGAGAGCATCATCCAAACACTTTTCTATATCAACCATGGACCATTGATTCCCCACACAATCCTCCATCATGGAATGACCATTCCTTCACGAATGAGTAGATAGTGATGGGACGAGAGCCTAGAGAGACAAGCTAGTACCCGTGTGTTGTATGATTTCTAAGAACATGCAATGTACCATAAATAAATCCGTTCTAACATGATATCTTACAAACATGTAAATCATACACAGAAAATGACAATGTCTAACTAACATTACTTTGATCAAAGTTTTTTAATAGTTATTGATCTCTAAGATCAATCAATTTCATACACATCACTTGATTAGATTACCTTCATTAAACATTATGATATTAGTAAACTAGTGAAATCCATCTCACTACTTACTCAATACCAGCAATACGAGATTTCATCAACATAAATATAACCAACATATTCATATAAACTATTTCCTACTAGCAACCATAAACAATACTAAATACAAAGATAATTAGAGTGCATACATTTAGTCTATCAAATATATTGATGAATCTCCACAATATCATTTATCACATAAATAATAAGCAAACAAAAACAGGTTATATCGATTATAATCTATGTTTAGAATGCATAATCTAATCTTCCTAATTAGATTCAAATATATAGTACAAGCAGTTATAACACATTTCACTATTTTAATGTACACACTACTCACTTTCAATCAGTGAATCATAACATTTGTAGAAAATCAAATAACTCATAAACCAAGTTATAACATATTCTTTCATTTAAATAACTTATTTCATTTTTAGGAGACTATTTTTATATGGTTATAGTCTCTAATCTCTCAAAAACTTTTTCTTATTTTAACCATCCATTTAGCTATAAGTATATTTTCTATATACGACTACTTATACATCATAATATGTGTCGTATGTGAGTACTTAAATGATAAGTAAATACTATATCAATGTTCATTTATATTTCTTAATTAAGAACACCCTATGATTTCAACAATCATTAAAACTTTCATGTTCACAAAATATATTGATGATCTTTAACGGATTCAGCAATCTAAAACTCCTTCGTAGTTTTATCCCTAACTAAATAGAGTTTCACCCTAATTACTCAAAGCATAAATAACTTTGTACACAAGTTCTCAAGACAACATAATCTTTTGTATTATGGTTCCCATATAAGTATTTGGCAATACATAAATTGTTTTTATATGTTACATAAAAGTTTCATCAAATACACAGATATACTAATCACTAAAATCGTGACAATATACTTGTCAGAATCTATATTTATAAGCATGCATCTTAAAGTATATATATATGGTACGTACCGTACACAAGTTTACAATAGAATAATATACAATACACAAACCAATAATTCTCAATAAGTATTTATGGTCTATGTTACGGTATACTAATAAATTACAGTACACATAATCGGTAAAATATACTAACCATTCATAGCATATACCAAACACTAACCACTAAATTAATATTTAGTAATACATTGTAAGTTACATTCTCTAGTAAGACCAATGTACTTATGAATGAAAAATTTATATTCAGCATATCAAGTTAAGAGGGCACAATCAATATGATGTTAAATATAGTATTTGTATCAAATGATCCCACACCTATATATAGTAGATCAATTATAACACAAATGATATTATTACTGGTTATAATACTTCAAGTATACTAAGTTGACATCACTCACACATATATCATCGCTAGATATATTATCCAGTTATATGTGAAGATAATCTAGTTAACCCTATAACAGTAACCAGTATAAGCTATCAATATGTTAACATTATATTCCTTATAACCGGATTATAATCAAATAAATGATATCTTATTTATACTTTAGGTGGTAATAAGATTCATATACTTAGCATACACCTATAATAAGATTGTTATAATAATATCAACTTAGCAATGGTATTTCATTATACACCTATAATGGACTCGAACCTAGGACCATCCATATGCTGCTGGAGTGCTCTACCACTGCGCTACTGGTCCCTCTTGGACCAGTCCATCTTCGGTCCGAGTGTGGCTTAACACCAACAAAAATATAAAATAAGACATTTCATATTTAAAATTTATTAAAAAAATAATAATAATTTAAAAATATTAAAATAAAACATAAAAACATATTAAAGCAAAAAACAAGTCATTTATTATTAAAAATAAAGTGGTCTTTAAATAAATAAAATTATATTAAAAACAGAAAAAATAAATAAATATGGAGAAAAACAAAAGGAAATCTTTAAAACAATTAAAAGCTATGTTTTTAAAACCACGCTTCTCTTTTTTATCAAGGGGATTTTTCTAAAAGAAGGGAGAAGGACATGAACGTTATGAAAAATTGGAAGTAGAGAAGGGAAAAAGAAGAGCAAGTAGAACGTCTTGTCAAGTAGGCACTCTGTTTGAATTTGGTGTTTTATTTTTAAAATTTGTTAAGAAGTTGTGAATCTACTGAGATATATATAGCACCATATTTATGTTTATTATCAGTTGAATTAATAGTTGGTGTGTCACACAACTGTATTTAAATCATATTGTCAATCGCCCATGCCCTTGGAGAAACCGTTGGGAGTATAAAAATTAAATTTCTATGGTTTTTATATATTTTATAAAAATGTCAATTTTAGGCCAACAACTTGATATAATATTAAGCTGCTAAACAAAAGAATTGAAAATCATCTTATATTTATGAACTGACGTTTGTCCTTGGTTTAAAATTGGATTTTTCTCCGGAGGCGTCGCCCCATTTTGACTTATCCAGCGATCTATCTGGCAATTCTTCAAACCGGTTTATCTATATTCTACTTCCAGCGAATTAAGCATCTTAAGACAATAATATATTTATTTATTTTTATATTTATGTTCTTAACTGCTGAAATGAGGCATCGCTTTATTTAGTGCAGCCCAGTCATATAACATGTTTTTCTTTTGAGCAGGTTTCTCTATTCTTTTTAGGCATCACACTATGTTTTAATTCCCAGCAATAATAATGGCATCAATTCCCTGTTTTATGTTGTTTTCAGCACGCTGAGCAATTAAATAATTATTAATCTATTCAATTGTTTTATATACTCTACAATTCTGCATAGAGGCGTTGCCTAATCTAAGTTTGTCCAGCGATATAAAAAGCATAATAATTTTTTGGTCTTTCATTTTCCCTGGGCGTCATATTTATTCATTTCTTTTCATATTTCTTTGGCGTCTTATTATTTTCCCAGATAATTAAATTTAAAGTATTATCCGGATAGAGAGAAGGTACATAGCTAGAATTTTTCGAAAAATAAATTATTATATATATTTCAAAAAAATATATTGTTAATTATTTTCAGAAAAATAAATTATTATATATTTCGAAAAAATATATATAATGTTATTTGTTTCAAAAAAAAATATTATAATATATTTCAAATAAATATATTGTTATCGATTTCAGAAAATAATTAGTATTTGTTTCGAAAAAATATATTATTATTTATCTTCATCTAAGTTCAAACCATGAACATAATTTATTAAATGAGAAATAAACGTATTTCTTTTATCCGGAGATCGGGTAATGCTAAAGGATGTATTTAAATGTAATAATGATATTATGACTTATTTATCTAATGGGGTAGAAAATGAATGAGTTTTATAAATAGTCAAAACATACACCGGAGTTTAAATCTTTCAAAAACCATAGGTAAACATTCCTAACAGAGAATACAGATTATGTATCTGATTTAATAACAAGGTATGGGATATTGGAATGGACGTAAACTTATTTATTAGTTTATCTTAGAATTTCGAGATGGTGGATGTGTTATTGGCTTAAAAATAATATTTGAGAAATATATATATTGAGCTTCACGTGAATATATTTGATATGACTCTGGAAATGTAGCAATATACATTTTATAAATTCAGTGGTGTTTGTTTATATGTAAATGGTTGAATAAAAACTTAGGATTCCTTGAATTGATTGGTTATGGATTATCATTTAATTGGAAGTTGATTAATTAAATAGTCTATTGTCAAATATAGAGTGGATTAACCTTAGAGTTGAATAGTCGAACATAATTATTCTCTATGAAGAGTTAAATGTGAAACAGCTTTAAAATCTCTTATTTATTGGAAAACCGTTATACAAAAGTTTGACAATATATCAAGTTAAGTGTTTATGACTTATAGTGCAGTTAAAATCGGAGGTAGATTCTTTTAAGTAATATTCTCACACAAAATACTAAAGGATTGATTAAAGCTAGTTTAACAAATGATTACTCGTAAACCCCCAAATATAAATTGGTTGTGAAACTAGATTACTTGTGTTTCAGAAAAATGAAGATCTAATTCTTTTAGTTGTGGTATGCAAAGTATGTTTCTTGTATTTATACCTACTTCATTTGTTGATTTCTATGCTTAGTTGTTACAACTAAAATACTAAACCATGATTTAGAGATTGCATAACATTACAATATTTATATGTGATGCACGTTAGGTTGTGCCAGTACTGGTATATAGAGATTATACATATAATTTATTAGATGATTCAAATAAATCATTAAGATTTTTAAGAATCAGAAACTATAACATTTAAAATAATCTCTTAGAAGCAAATGAGTCAATAGAATAACATATTATCTGATTAAGTATTAGTAATGTGAATAACTGTTAATCCTATGTATTCAAGATGGAATACTTGTGTGCATTGCATACTATGAGTGTATTGATATGTATGACTACTTAGTTACACTTAGTGCTTAATGGCGCATCGTTGTGCATGTTTATAGGTTGTGATACTTTGGTAAGCTTTATCGGGCGGTATAGCTATCTATTGTATGTTTATTAATATAAATCGGTTGAGTCTTGAAAATCAAAAGTTTGGATTGTGTTGTCAAGTGGTTGAGAACCTATGATAATATGGGATATCATAGGATGCTACATTATAGAGATATATTGTACCCAAATGATACTATAGCTATTATACCTAACTCATATCTATATTTGTTTGTATATATACTAGTTATTGTTGTGGATAATGTGTTTTTACAGTTGATAGACTTGTGTATGCGTGCATGCAAACTCTAATAAATTAACAAATATTGTGTTGGAATGTTATTGTATTCCATAAGAACGATGACTTTATATATATATATAGTTAATTGCATAATGCTTGTGTTTTTGTGTATTTGAGACTACTTATATGATTGATTGTGAAAAACTGATAGTCAAGTCTTAGAACACTACATTGTGGTAATATGGGTTGACATAGGGTGCAGATAACTGGGAACCAATTAAGTTGTTTGAAATTGTATAGTTAAATTTTATGTTTATCCGAGTGGTATAATTGTAATTATTATTTCTAGTATGGGATAAAATATTCATGCATATATTTGACAGATTAAATGTATGTTGGTATTACTCCTATGTATAGCGTGTCGTGTGATGCATTTGCTAATAGGATGTAAGTTGATGAATCTTGTGGTTGAATTTGTATTTGACCAATCTGCATTGTTCATGCGGAGTAAGGAGTGAGATAGACTTCACTAGTTACTGGTATTGCAATGTTAGATTAAAACAAACATATCAAGTGGTGTGTATGAACTTGATTGATTTAGATCAGTTGATATATATTGTTTATAAGACTTTGACCCAAATCATATTTAATGAAATATTATCAGTTCATGAGTATGGTTTACATGTATGTACGATATCTTGCAATAGATCAAGTTTTATATGATACACTGCATGTTTAGTTAGTTAAAAACCATACAGTACACGAGTACTAGCTTGTCTATCTAGATTCTCATGCCGTCACTATTTACCCATCTGTGAAGGGAAGGCCATATCCTAATGAGATTAGTGTGAGGGATCGTTGATCCGTGGTTGGTGTGAAAAAATACTTAAATGATGCTCTCCCTCCCCATAGCAATACTACTATTGAGACGAACACTTGAAATCGCCTAGATCCTAGAGAGTCCGAAGAATTCATGCTCTAGAGAGCCAGGTATCTAAATTATGTACATTGTATTATATTGAATATTAGTGTTGAGTATTGTCATGAGGAATTATAATTCCTTATTGTTATATATTGATAGTTGTGATTGCAAAGTTGTATCGACTGTGGTTGAGTTGCTGCATTTCATATAATATCCATTTATGAAACATTGTCATGATTTTAGAGATCTGAGATATGAGATGTAATGTGTACTTGTTATAACTCGAGTATATATGTGATCTTTGTTAGACTATCGTGATGTAGTGTACTTATCTGTGTGTGTGTTATTCAAAAAAAAAATTATGTATTTCTATGTCTAATCCAGTTGGATTGTTACATGTGGTATCAGAGCTATGGCTTGAACTCTAGGATCTAGTGAGTCCAATAACGTTTTTATGTTTTTTGTTCATCAATGTGAACCTAGTGTCGTGAAGTATTGCACTCAAATTTGGACTTGGGGTGTCTCCATGTGGAACCATGTTAGATCATGATTATAATTTTGTGACATTTGTAAAAGTGTGGGTCATTGAGCATGTAACCTTTAGAGTACTTGTACCCCTTTGAGTTAATTAGGAGATCGGTTTATCGAATGTCCCTTTGATGATGGTTATATTCAAGATTTGAGTAGACGGGTATATAACATAGTTCATGAGTTATGAACAAAATCTTCTTATCATAGTTTGATCACTTAGATCGAACACCTCGAAAGTGACTAAACTTTTTTCTGTTTATCAAATCATCTTTGTCATTAAATTTTGTGAGTGTTTAATTATTTCAAGATGCTTCTCATAATTTAAGTGCTTTAGCTTGAGTCTATATTTATAAATCCTATGAGTGGAAAATCTTATAAGACCATTTTACTTCTAGTACCACCTAGGGAGGTGGAAAACCCTTTTAGTAGAATGTAGTTGCATTGCTTGATAATTCCTTTCTATTAAGAGTTTGTTTATGGAATTTGCACTTTTAAGATATGTGGTGTCATCCCTCTTAGTTGGCCTTGAGATAATTCAATATTATCTTATTCTCTTTTGACATTGTTGTGATGTTGAAAGGAGTTTTTTATGCATGATGTTGATTTACTATTCTCTTAAATGGAAATTGTTTATGAATGTTGTTTGACTGTACTCCCTTTGAAATTGTGGGAGAATGTTTTATACTCTTGATGAGAGATAAGTTTTAATATTTGATGGATGGACACATCTTTATGATGGCATATATCTCCCTCATTATGGAAGTAGATTGAGATACCATACAAAATTGGGTAGGTAGGCAGTGTTTGGGCAACACTGAGTTGCAATATTTTCTTTTTATCTTTGGAGGGTAAGTAGGCGTTTTTGATATGATAGTTCCCTACTTTTTACTTGTGACTCTTTAGAGTCACTACTGGATATAACATCTGATTTTAAGACTACGTGAGGTGGCAAACCCTGATTTATATATTAAATGTTATACTGAGAATTGTAAGTTGATTATAATTAGTATAATGTTATACACTCATGATTAGATTGACATTTGCTATCTTTTTGCTTAAAACATGTTTTGAAAAAAGTTATTTTATACCTGTCATCAAAAGTGAGTAGGGTATAAGAGGTGCAAAACATTTTGTCAATCTAGAGGTTGGAATAAACTTTTAACTTGTTATGTACTAGTTGAACAAGCGGATATTGTTTAGTTTATTCCCCTATAAGGATGAAAGAATGGTGTGATTTTTGGCTGATGTAATGTTAATATAACATTATTTATTCTTGATCATATGAGCATAATAGAATAAGTTAAGTTGTGAAATATGATGCTAGTATAACTAGTAGTAACTTAATGCAATTACGGATTGATTGTATGATTTTTTTAATATGTATAATAATACATTGAAAATCATTTAACATATAGCCTTGCTTTCAATGATCTGATAGCATAAAATTGGAATTCTTTGAAAACATTGTACACATTTTAAGATCATTAGGTCATAGAGACATAAAAAGGTGGTGAATTGGTAACGTAAATTCTAAATGATAGGACGATATCCTACTTAGCTTCACATTAACTCGAATTATGGTACTGAGTTGGATCAACAGACGAACTTGTCAAATACGAGATTTGATAGGTGAAACTTATCAAATTCAATCGTATGATCATATGCATGTATACGATGGACAGAGATTCCATATGAATGAGTATTCCACGATTTTTGTATACTTTATATTTATCGTTTCTATTCATTGTCATACTTGTCAAGAGCTCCGTGGAGTAGTGACAGTATTGACATGTTATACTTATTTGAAGCTACGTGGAGTAGTGACAATTTAACATTTACACATTATTATTGCTAGATTTCTTAATTATTTTTTTTCAGAATGAGAAAATACTCTCTAGAATAGAGAGATGTGTTGAGGGTTGGAAGATTCTATGAAACTCTCTCTAGATATTTACTTTGACTAGTATAATGATCTCATGTGTTATTAAAAAATCTATAAATTTTTCACTAAAACATGAGACCCTTCAAAGTAACAGAAGTAGTCAATCTTATAGTACATAGGCTTGTCTTGACAATTTTGGACCCTGCAATGGTCATGATAGAATCAATCAGAGTAAATAATATTCACAACCGTGTTTGATTAATTGGGACATGTTATTGAGTAGGGTATAGTGAGACCAAAATTCTATAAATAGTGCAACTTGGAGGAACCACAATGTGTTTTACAGATAATTTTTCAATTATTTGCTTAGTTTGACAATATATATCATGTTATTGTCTTGCTAAAAAAATTTTTTACTTGAGAATTATCCTGAATAAGAGTCATCGAAAACAATGATTAGTTTTAAGGTGAAATGATGTTATATCTCGATTTCTCGTTAGCCAAACTTGATAGATTACCCATGGATATCTACAGTTAATAAATTTAGATTAAGTTATATTTTTGACTAAGCTTGAAATTTATGTTATTTCGGGATAATAAAATGTTGCTTAGTTAGATGATAATACATGATTGTTTATTATGAACTAGTTTATGTAAGTGTTTATATTTTAAGCATATTAATATATTTATTCAATTAATTATGATTATCATGAGAAAAGATCTAATGACTTGTGTGTTGTGAGATGGATGCAATAAAATTCTTCTCTCAAGCATATCGGAGGGAGAGCATCATCGGAGAGGATGTTGTAGATAAAGATGTCGCAAGTCGACAAAGTGCTTGCAAACACCTGCACACACAATAGTTAGAAATTATAAAAATACATTTAAAATTATTGTTTTTGGTGTGTTTAAATTGATATTTTTTATGTTTCCCTGAATAAGTAAATCATAAAAGTAAATTTTCTTATATGTTTAACTTGAAGTGTCATAATACACATGAAAGAAAAATCAATAAAGACAATTAAAAATAGGTTGTTATTTATGATTTTGTCACTAAATTGTTCAAATGCTAATTTGATTTAAATAAAAATATAAAATCAGAGATTTTATATCTAAATTTAAAAAAAAAAGAATACATTTAAAAATATTAAAATAAAACATAAAAACAGATTAAAGACCAAAAAATGGTCATCTATTATTAAAAATAAAGAAATCTTTAAAGCAAGAAAATTATATTAAAACAGAAAAAGAAATAAAAATTAATTATGAGGAAAACAAAAAAAAATCTTTAAAACAATTAAAAGCTAGGTTTTTAAAACCACGCTTCTCCTATTTATCAAGGAGATTATTTTTAAAGGGAGGATGACATAAATGTTATGAGAAATTGGAATGTAGAGAAGGGAAAAAGAAGAGTAAGTAGAACGTCTTGTCAAGTAAGCACTGTGTTTGAATTTGGTGTTTTATTTTTATAATTTGTAGAAGAGTTGTGAATCTACTGAGATATATAGCGTCATATATATTTACTATCAGTTGAACTAATAGTTGGTGATTAACTTAACTATATTTAAACCATATTACGAATCGTCCATGCCCTTGAAGAAATCGTTGAAGTATAAAGATTAAATTGCTATGTTTTTTTAATGTATTTCATGAAAATGTCAAGTTTAGGAAAACGACTTGATATAATATTAAACTGCTAAACAAAAAAATTGGAAATCGCCCTATATTTATGAATTCACAGTTTGTCCTTGGTTTAAACTTGAAGTTTTCTCATGAGGTGTCGTCCCATTTTGGCTTGTCTAACCATCTATCTGATAATTCTTAAAGCTGGGCTATCTATATTCTATTTCTATCAAATTAAGCATCTTAAGACAATAATATATTTACTTTTTTTATATTTATGTTCTTAACTGCTGCAATGAAGCGTCATTTTATTTAGTGCAACCCAACCATATAACCGACTTTCTTTTGAGTAGGTCTCTCGATTCTTTCTAGGCATCACACTATGTTTTAATTTTCAGCCATAATAATGGTATCAATTTCCTAGTTTATGCTATTGTTTTCAGCACGCTGAGCAATTAATTAATTATTAATCTATTCATTTCTTTTATATACTCTACAATTCTACATAAAGGCGTCCAATCTGAGTTTGTCCAGCCATATAAATGACATAATAATTTTCTGGTCTTTCATCTTTTGTGGGCGTCATATTTATTGTGATCTTTGATATTTCTTTGACATCTTATTATTTTCGGATAGAGATGGTACATAGCTCAAATTTTTCGAAAAATAAATTATTATATATATTTCCAAAAAATATGTTAGCTATTTTCGAAAAAATAAATTATTATATATTTCGAAAATATATATATTGTTATCTATTTCGGATAAATATATTGTTATCGATTTCAGAAAATAATTAGTTTTTATCTTGAAAAAATATATTATTATTTATTTTGGTCTAAGTCAAAACCATGAACATAATTTATTAAATGAGAAATAAATATATTTCTTTTATCCAAACATCGGGTAATGCTAAAGGATGTATTTAAACATAATAAGGATATTATGACTTATTTATCTAATGGGGTAGAAAACAAATGAGTTTTATAAATAGTCAAAAACATAAATCAGAGTTTAAATCTTTCAAAAAAAAATTCAAAAAGCATAGGTAAACACTCCTAGTAAAGAATACACATTATATATCTGATTTAATAACAAGGTGTGAAATATTGAAATGGACGTAAACTTGTTTATTAGTTTATTTTAGAACTCCGGGAGGGTATATGTGTTATTGACTTTAAAATAATATTTGATATATATATATATATATATATATATATAGAGAGAGAGAGAGAGAGATTCACGTGAATATATTTGATATGACTTCAGAAAGGTAGCTATATGTATTTTATAAATTTAGGGGTGTTTGCTTATACATAAATGGGTGAATAAAAATTTAGGATTCTCTAAATTGATTGGTTATGGATTATCATTTGATTGGAAGTTGATTAATTAAATAGGCTATTGTCAAATATAGAGTGGATTAACCTTGGAGTTGAATGGTCGAACATAATTACCCTCTATGGAGAGTTAAACATGAAAGAGCTTTAAAATCTCTTATTTATTGAAAATCCGTTATATAACAATTTGAAAATATATCAAATTAACTGTTTAAGACTTATAGTGCAGTCAAAACCTAGAATAGATTCTTTTAAGTAATATTCTCGAACAAAATATTAAAGGATTGATTAAAGCTAGTTTAGTAAATGATTGTTAGTAAACCCCTAAATATAAATTGGTTGTGAAACTGGATTACTAGTGTTTCGAGAAAATGAAGTATAGATTCTTTTAGTTATGGCATGCAAAGTATGTTTCTTGTGTTTATAGCTACTTCATTTTTTTATTTCTATGCTTAGTAGTTACAATTAAAATGTTAAATCGTGGTTTAGAAATTGCATAGCATTAGAATATTTACATGTGATGCACGTTAGGATGTGCAAGTACTAGTATATAGGGATTATACCTATAATTTATTAGATGATTCAAAAAAGTCATTAATTTTTTTAGGAATCAGAAACTATAACATTTAAAATAATCTTCTAGAAGCAAATGAGTTAATAGGATAACGGATTATCAGACTTAGTATCAGTATTGTGAATGACTATTAGTCCTATGTATTCAGGATGGAATACTTGTGTGCATTACATACTATGAATGTATTGATATATATGAATACTTAGCTACACTTAATGCTTAATGATGCAGCGTGGTGCATGTTTATATGTTGTGATACTTAGGTAAGTTTTATCGAATGGTATAATTGTTTATTGTATACCTGTTATTATAAATCGATTGAGTCTTGAAAATAAAAAGTTTGGATTGTGTGTTGTCATATGGTTGGGAACCTATAAGAGTATGAAATATCATAGTGTGCTATAGTATAGAGATATATTGTACTCGAAAGGTACTTAATGTAGCTATTATATCTAACTTATATCTAGATTCGTCTGTATACATAGTAGTTATTGTTGTGGATAGTGTGTATTTTTATAGTTGGTAGACTTATGTATGCATGCATGCAAACTCTGATAAATTAACAAATACTATGTTAGAATGTTATTGTATTCCGTAGGAATGATGACATTATTATTATTATTATTATTATTATTATTATTATATATATATATATATATATATATATATATATATATATATATATATATATATATATATATTTGTGTAACGCTTGTGTTTTTATGTATTTCAGACTACTTATATGATTGATTGTGAAAAACTGGTAGTCAAATTTTAGAACACTGGACTATGGTAATATAAGTTGTCATAGGATGCACATAACTGGAAACCAATTATGTTGTTTGAAATTGTATAGCTAAATTTTATGTTTATCCGAGTGGTATAATTTTAATCATTATTTCTAATATAAGATAGAATATAATGAAAGATTCATGCATATGTTTGACAAATTAAATGTATGCTGGTATGACTCTTATGTATAACATGTCATGTGACACATTTGCTAATAAGATGTAAGTTGATGAATCTTGTGATTGAATTTGTATTTGATCAATATGCATTGCTAATGCGGAGTAAGAAGTCAGACAGATTTCACTAGCATATTGGTATTGCAATGTTAGATAAAGGCGGTCTTATCAAGTGATGTGTATGAACTTAATTGATCTAAATCATTATATATATGTTGTCTGTAAGATTGGGCCAAAGCATGTTTAGTGAGACATTATCAATTCATAAGTATGGTTTACATTATGTGCAATATCTTGCAATAGATCGAGTTTTCTATGATACATTGCATGTTTAGTTAGTTAGAAATCATACAACGCATGGGTACTAGCTTGTCTCTTTGGATTCCCGCACCGTCACTATCTACCCATCTGTAAAGGGAGGGCCATATCCTAATGGGATTAGTGCAAGGGATTGTTGGTCCGTGGTTGGTGTGATCGGATGATGCTCTCCCTCCCCACAACAGTACTACTAAGACAAATACTTGAGATCGCCACATATACTAGAGAGTCCGGAGAACTCATACTCCAAAGACCCAATTATCTAAATTAAGTACATTGTATTATATTGAATATTACTATTGAGTATTGTCATGAAGAATTATAATTACTTATTATTATATATTGACAATTGTGATTGCAGAGTTGTATCGGTTGCGGTTGAGTTGTTGCATTTCATTTGTTATCCATTTATGAAGCATTGTCATGATATTAGATCTCTAAGATATGAGATGTAACGTGTATTTATTGTTATCACTGGAGTATATATGTGATCTTTGTTAGACTATCGAGATGTAATGTACTTGTATATATGTGTTTTATTCAAAAAAAAAATTTATGTATTTCTATGTCTAACTCAGTTGGGTTGTTACAATATCACACAGAGTCACTATTTTCCAAATTTATACAAATCATTGCCTTAATAAAAATCTATCATTATATAGGACCACTGTATAAAATTGTTTTAATTCTCTATATATATACATTCTAATTCACTGCATATTAAAACATGCAGGGCGATGTACAAGCTATTAATGTATAATCATGTGTTGTATATAAGTAGTTTAGCAAATTGCTCACACATCACATAACAAAATTTCCTCGATTACATGTTATTCTATTAGGTATATTAGATTTAAATTTTTGTATAGATCGAGGAAAATAATTATACATGAGGATCACTGTTAATTGAGGAAATCAAGCATACTGATATTATTCGATCTAGCATTATTCTCCTCCAATCTAAATTAGTAGGTGGTCTATGTTATAAAGAAATCTATTATATATTATAGATCTATAGAAGTCGACGTAGATACCAGTTGCAGAAACCTGTCTACTTCTACAGGATCAATGTGATTATCCTAGAGTTAGGATAACATTATATATATATATATATATATATATATATATATATATATATATATATATATATATATATATATATATATACTACTGTTGAAAACTTGAAGATTAACAACAATCCAAGGTTTTCTAATTAAAATGGAATATACTAAATGTGGGATGTGGTATATTCACATATTTGCAGAATCTGTAATAATAACAAGTATACAAATTTATAAATTAGAAGTAGTTAATTTCACATCCCATATTTATATAGAAGTATGCAATTCGCCATAACTTTATACTTGGAATTTTGCTAATCACACAAAATTTAATATTTTCACTTACCTAGTCAAAATCGTTTGGCTCACTCCGGAAATTCTCTTCTCGTTCATCTCCACTCTGGTTCTATTTCTTCTCCAATCCATCCTCTGCATTTTTCCTTCTTTCTATTCACGCTCCTTTTTTTTTCACTGATCTCCTTTCCTCCTCTTATGATGTGCCACCTTTAAAGCTCCATGTTTTTCTTTGTATGATTTTCCTCTTTTAGCATGATTTTCGTTTTGTTTTACTCTAATAATAATAACTTACCATTATTTTATTTGTTTTATTTCCTTGATTTTTCCTTTTCATGTCTTTCTTTTCCTTTCTTTGGGTTTTTATTTATTTTATTTCCTCTTTCCTATTTTTATTATAATCCAATTACTAATTGTAATTATTATTTTTCATTTATTACTAACTTAGTTTAGGTAAACAATCATTATGACTTAATGATAATATGGCTTAATAATAATACTACTAATATAATGTCATTTACCTTATGTTACCTAATAATATTAAGGCATTAAATCCAAATAATCATATTTTCAAATATCATAAGGATAATTGGTTAACATTTCAGACACATGGATTCAATCTACATACGGTAGTAACTCGATACTTATTCTTCTAGATTTACATTCCCGTAACATTAACAATCATGACAAAAATACATAACAACATTCTATACTAAATTTATATTTAATATCTATAATGAAATCATATAAAACAAATTCTACCTAGGCATAAATCGTAACTAACACATAACTAATACGCAAAAACATTTATCCAAATGCAAACAATATCCAAAAACATACTATGTTAATCATTCAAACAATGCATATAACATATATTGTCTAATGTGGTGTGTGTGCAGGGTTCTATTCGTTCCCCTATCGTCCCCCAGCGTTTCCATCTACGTCATCCTCTTCGATGATGCTCTCTCTCTGTCATGCTCTGAGGGATGAATCTTTTTTCTGTCCAACTCACAACAAACAGATAGTCCATAATATCATGACATGTATATCATAAAATATTGCTAAATAATAAGTCAATGTGATCACAATGTAAAAAATATACACTACAACTAACTCATAGCAGTGAAATCATGAAATCAAAGCAACATACCACTGTCCCATAACAACATATAACTTACAACTTAGTAATAATCAAATGTAATTATTAAATATAGAAAATCCACGGATAATAAAGTAAATTTGTTTGGCGAGAAATCGGGATGTAACACAATTTGGACTCTTGATTAAAACATGTATTGTTTCAATGAGGACTAGGATTGAACAACTTGATCTCATACCCAATGGGGTTCAAATGAAACCCTAGATGATTCTAGTCAATCAAGAAGCCTAGATTTTTACTTCAAATCCAAATAGGAATCTAATTTCAAGTTTAAGTTCATTTTTCTATAGAGGGCTAACTGAACATTTTACAAAGGCATCATGTGACCCCAAAAAGTTCCTAAAATATCATAAGAAAACCCTTTTTTGGTGGAACATCCAATCTTCACCATTGGATCTTTCCTATCCTTGTCATTAGATTGGGTCAAATCTAGAAATACATTGGAATCCATATGATACACTATAAAGGTTTCTAACTCAGCTATGGTTGCTCAAACACAAAAGGGAAGGGCTTAAGGTCCTAGAGAGGCACTGGCTCATAATCTTGTCCACATGTTCTCCACACCCCTTAACGACCTCCATTAGTGGAGCCTCTAAGCTATTTCATGCTTTACAAAAAAGAGTCGTTAGGGGTTTCTAATAAGACTAACGTGTGGTGTAGAAAATCATATGCCCCCCAACCTCTGATAATATATCTATGACATTGTAATAGCTCAAACGAATGGAAAGGATGAAAGGGGGAAATCTCCTTAAAGGCCATTAATGTCGGCCCCATGGCCCTCAACTCCAAAATTCGTTTAAAAGTACTTTGAAAGTTTATAATTGTGTTCACTTTGAAGGGGTTCCTTTTGAGACCTTCTTTGTATCCCCCATCCATGCAGATATTTTTTCTTCTTTAAATCTCAAAAACTTCAACAACTATTAATAATCAATCAAAACTCATTTTCAAAAATAACTAAATTTAATTATTAATTTAATAAATTTTAATATTCAACTTTAATAAAATGTTTAAATTTTTTTTTAATCCAACTTTCTTATTTTAAGGGGGGATTGGGGAGGGGGTCCTAGAACCACCCTTTCCCCCAAGTCTAACTCGGTTTTCAAAAAACATAGGCTTGGTTTGTACCTAGCCTCGAGTTCTCCTCATTCTCAACTTAGTTCCTATTGCCTAAGTTCAAAGTCCCTAAACCAAGTTAGAATCATAACTCGAATTTAGCCACTATCAAGTCACCTATGCTCCGCCTCCACTACTAGTTCCACAAATATCTCCTCATTGACTAAACAACGGCCATGGCTGTCATTCTAGTGCACTAATAACACCCTAGTCACACCAGAGTCGAGCTTCGCCTAAGGCTAGTCCTTAGCCGACTGAAAATCAACATGGTTGTCAATGCTCAAGCAACACAACCACCGTTGCTTGAGGTTCGATCACCAAGGCCTTCGGCCCTCTACCGCTAGTTACTCCCTTTATTTATGTTGTGGAGTCAAATATTTGGGGCTCATCCTTAGCTGAGCATTATCTGACCACAACTCAATTATGTGGGATTATAGAGACTCCTGCACCAAGTTGTGTCGCTTTGATGCCTCCACCAAGTCTCTGCTTAGCTGCAGCGCCCTTAACTCAATGGATTTATCATTGTGGCTCACCCTTGTCCTGGCCACCCAATAATAATAATAAAAATTTTAACGTCCACGAGACTAAAAATAGTCTATGGGACGGCAAGACAACTCAAGCAGATTTAAGTAGCACTGTTCGCTTCTTGTGTAGGCTGATGATGAGCCCCCCTAATTGCTCAATGTGCTCTTCGTTGAATAGGTTATGCCAAGAACTGTCACATATAGTATCCGCAAATTTATCTCTGCTATCTTTGTAGGCCTCACATTCTAGAATAAAGTGTTGTTCAGTTTCCACTTTCCCAGAATTGCAAAATCTGCAAATTCTCTCTTCCCAAGCCTCCTTTGGCCTCTTCCAACGCCCGGTCTCACAACGAAGTTGGTGAGAGTTGGTTCTCAGCTGAGCAATAAGAATTTTAGCCCTCCAAGAAATGTTGGCTCCTATGTACGCTTTTTGGAGTTGATCACAAGTGGGGTTGAACTCATTTATATAATATAGTTTCTTCCTCCCGATCTCGCTTCCCCAATTTCTCTTGTAAAATTTCTCCATAACAAAGACTTTTATTTCTTTATTATTTGTGGGGCACATATTGAATTGAATATTCCATTTACTCATCCATGTGATATTTTGTTGCATCCATGTCCTTTTTCGCTTACATAGTGTATCACTAAAAACAACTTTAGGCCATCTATCCTCTTCCATTTTTTCGATTATTTTTAATAGCTTAAAAGGCGAACCATAGCAAGTGCCTCGATAGGAACAGCTCCCATTTCACTTAGCATGATGTCATATGGAACCGTGCTTTTGATTTTAATCTTGCTTGTAATCAAGCGCTTTTGGATTCCTTCAATTTGTTTCCAATAACAACACCGCCTCATAGGAGGTCCCTTCACGGAAACACAATCCCCTTCGAGACTCGAACAAAAGAGTAAGCATGCAAAAGGCCACTTTCACTGCACTTCGCCCAAGGGATCCACCGCCACTAAGAAAACCACTGACAAGCCACCCAGCAATCAACTTTTCCCTAAAACACCTATTGACTCAACTTGCAACATGAATCGCCCCAACTCGACCTACCTAACTTGCAAAGGAAACTCAGCGAACTAGCATTGGGAAACCAACAAATCTGGGTCAAAATACCAAACCCCCTCCAAACATTTTGAGAAAATTCTTGACCTTATTAGATATGTTGATTTCTATGGTAAAACCCCTCCATGAACAAAACCCAAGAAATAATTCAACAAAGTTGGGTCTAAGTTATTATTAAGGAAAACTAGCATAATCGGGTTATGTACTTATTCTTTCAAAAATTTAAAACTTAAAATTTGTAAGTCCTAAAACTATGTTTTAGAATATTGTAGGACCATTAGAAAGTCTAATATTTAAATAAATTAAAATTGGAACGATTAGGCGAAGTTTTGAAGTAATTTTCTTAAGCATCATAATTAGTACTTTCATCACCATTTCATAACTATATAAAACTAATTATTTCATAATTTAAATAATGAAAATAATTTATTTATTTCCTTCCTTTTAATTTACAAGTTTTAATCAATAAGGAGTTACAAGGAGAAGTAAGGATGATAACACCTAAAACTTGCTTTAGAGAAGCTTATACATTTTCCTTCCTATCTGCAAGCCCAAAGCAATTGCTTAAATTAATCTACAAAGTATTCCAAGCATGCACAAAAGCTCCACGAAGGCACCAACGCAATCTCCAAGAAGTTATCTTCAAATCCCAGGCAAAGAGGGGCTCACCTAGCTGATTTCCATCATCAAGTGAGTGACCCTATGCACCCCCTGAATCAATAATTCGTATTTTTAATCACGGGTATACCAAAACAAAGGGTGATAGACAAGGGTACATAGTGTGACTAATCACAAATGAAATAAAATCAAGCACGACACATTTAGTTCAACTCTTTACTAAAGAATCCCCATTTCTAAACATGGCTATACCAAAACCAAGAGTGTTAGACAAGGGTACAAAGTGTGAGTACTCACAAGTGAAAGAAAATCAAGGAAGGCACATCTAGTTCAACTCTTTACTACAAGAATGTAAAACTTCCTCTTCACGCAAAGCTTATTTACAAACATATTCACAAGAGCACATAGGCAATCCCTGAAAGGATAAACAAATAAGAAGAGGAGAGAGAAAACCCCATGAAATTTTTCTATGTCTATAATCACATTCAAGTAGGGGGTACACAACTCCAACCTTTTTGGACAAAATCTAAATAAGAAGTGAAATAACTCACCATATAAACAACAAAACCACCAAGTTTGTGAGAGAGACCCCTAAAATATCCTTGAAGGGTCAAAATAAAAATAATGGCATTAAGCCCAAGGCAAGCTTAAATAGACAAAGGGATTGCAAACAAAATGGCCTTCTCAATCCAAAAAATGCTTAAATTTTTTTAATAGAGAGAAGAGTACTAATTTTAATAAAGGAAATGTGGCAAGAGGATTTCAAGAGACCCTACCTTTGGTCCACCAAATAAAGAATTTTAAAATCCTTTCCCAAAGCTCCTTCACAATTCTAATTCAAAACCTTCAATACTCCTCAATCTCTTCCAAGCTAGAGCTCCCAAATCCAATATTTCAAAAAGTAGAGTTTGCATAAGGATTTTTTTTCCAACACAAGAAAAGCTCTTAAATCCTTGCTCAATAAGAAAGTGACTTCTATAAATTCCTAGAACTTCTTTATATGAGGTTAAATGGGTTGGAATAAGGGTATAGTCCTAAACTCCCACTTGTACTTCTAGAAATTCCTAGAACTTCTATGGGTATAGGAAAATAAGTTGGAATAAGAATTATGTTCTAAACTGGGCAATTTTTCAATAATGTCAACTACATCTCTAACTAGAGAAATATAATAATTGATAAATAGTATATCTAAAAACCTAATAATAATGGTAATTCCATGATCAACATAATTAAAGATATCATATTTTTTCCATACATGCTACACAATGCATAAATCAAACCGTAAAATCTCTAAATTAAAAGGCATACTAACACAAACTATATATCTATATCTATATATATAGATATATATAGATATATCCAAAAAGAAAAGTGTCGGTATTTTTTATTTTAATTTGATGAAAAGATATATATATATCCAAAAAGAAAAGTGTCGGTATTTTTTATTTTAATTTGATGAAAAGATACATCCAGAAATAGACCATCCCAGATATATGGCAACCATAAGTGAACCAAATAGTTCAATGACCAATATTGGTCAGGGGACAGAGGCATAAAAGTATAGGTAGATATAAATAAGTCCAAGGAAGCTATATGCCTCAATTTGAAACATAAATAAACATACACAAAGTATATGAAAATAACAACCCCTGTATAGAGGCCAAAATGACCATTTAGTTGAGGATTATCTCACTTATAGCGAAAGATCTATCTTCCTCCTTTACCTTCAGATACATCTTACCTTTGTCAAGGAGGCATGCTTCCTTTGCCAAGTTATCTGCAATGGAGTTAAGTTCCCTATAAATGTGTGTGATAGACAGAGGATGGAAGAGAGAAGCAAGAGCCACCGCTTTATTGACGAGGTGCATTAAAGTGATATGCTTGCTTCATGCCCTTCCACTCATCAAGTCACACGTCATCTTGGAGTCAGAGAAAACCTACAAAGAAGTGAGCCTCCAATCGCTAAAAATGGTGAGGGCAGTGATAGCAGCTTATATCTCCACGAAGTTGTTGGTATTGCATCCAGTTCCCTGCTTGAAAGAGATGGATCTATTTATGAAATAGATGATACCTCCAGCCCCACTACGCCTTGGGGTCTCCCTTGAAGATCCATCACAAAAATAATGAGGCATATGTGGATCAACATGCAAAGGTGCGATGGTACGTTGAACCTTGGAAGAACTTGGTTCTAGTGGCAACAAAGAGTATTTGAATTTATACAAAGTTTTGTAGAGAGAAGGCTGCTTGTTTGAAAAGATTGCTTCATTCCTTGTAATCCATAGGCTCCAACAAATATGTAATGGAATAATGATTAAAGCTGGGATGATGCATCTATGTGTGGTCCATCTATTCCATGCATCATTTAATGATTCACCTTCCCACATTGGACCAATCCCATATGGTGTGGTGGCATCCCAAATTGCCCTGACAAAGTGGAAATATAGAAACAATTGATTGATGGTTTTAGAAAGGTTACAATAGAGGATGCATATGTTTGGGTCATTCCATCCCCTAAGTAAAAGGTTATCTCAAGTCAGTATTCTATTATGTAATGCTATCCAGAAGTGTAGCTTTGTTTTAGGGGGTGCATGCAACTTGCACAATCCTTTCTACCACCATGGCTTGCCTTCAACCTCTTGTCGTTGTAAATCACTCTATATCCTAGTTTGACCAGGTAACAACCTCCTTCATAATTATAAGACCAACATATTTTGTTCAGTCTATTAGTAAGAATGATGGCATTTGAAATTAGACAATGTTTATATCTCTCCCACAAAAGTGCTTCATGTTCATAGAGGCCAACATCCACAACAAATTTTCATCTCGTTCTCCACCTATCAATCAAAGAGGTGTCGTAAGCATCAGCCAACATATGAATTTTTTTTTGTTGGAGTGATGCCTTCAAAGCATTTGGGAATCTATAATCTAATTGTATACCAAAAATAGAATCCATGCTGATGTATAGCTTCATTTTATCCCCCAGGTCCCATGCTAGTGAAGACTCAATGATGTCAATACTTTGGATAATGGCTTTCTAGAAAAGTGAATCGCTAGTGTGATTTTTTGGATGTGTACGAATCCACTCTATCATAGAGAGTGGTTGGATGTATTTCTGATATAAAATATTCTACCATAACTCATGTGTGTTGATAAGATTCCATGCCCCTTTTGCAAAAAGTGCCTTGGAGAAAAATGCCAAATACTTTAATCCCCACTCTCCAACATCATTTGGTTGCACAATAATGCTCCATCTGATCAAAGGGATGTTATTATGCTCCTTATTATCGGACCACAAAAAATGAAGAAAGAGTTTTATGATTCTGTTGAGGATCAAGCATGAAAGGAAATCAAGGGATAACAAGTATACTGGGATGGCCTTGATAACAATTTTTATTAAACCCAACCTCCTAGCCATAGAAATCCAACAATTACAGTAGAGGGCAATACGCCTTTTCATTTTTTAGCAAAGCCACATCCAATCATTTGATCAGTGGTCATTTGTCTTTAGGTAGAAACCCAAGTACTTGATGCATGCATTAGGAGGGGTGGTGAAAGGCAGTAGTTTGTGAATGAGGTTTTGAGTAGCAGAGGAAATATGGAAGAAGTTTTTGCAAGTTAATACTCATCCCCATAGTAGATGCAAAGAGTTTTAAAATTATGTCTAAGAATTTAGCTTCTTGTATAGTTTTATTCCCGAAAATGAGGACATCGTCAATGAAGAGGATATGAGAGAGGTGTGTAGAAAAGTACTCTTAACACCCAAAATATTACCAGCGGTCCTTTCATAGGAGATGTGTCGACCAAGGGCATACCCAATCAATAACAAGAGTGGAGATATTGGTCAGCCCTATCGAAGTCCATGAGAGGGGGAGAATAATGTGGAATCAAAGCCATTAACAAGAACTGCATAAGAGATGGATTGAAAGCAATCTTCAAACTAGTTTATTAAATCAAAGGAAAAACCCACCTATGTGAGGATGAGTCGAAGATAGAGCCAGTTTACTCAGTCAAAAGCTTTAGTGAGGTCAATTTTGAGAAGGAAATCAAATTGGGCTCTGGTTTTGACAGAGTGCAAAGCCTCTTGTGCGGTGGCAATGGCATCATGAATGTGCTAATTATCTAGAAAACCAAAATTTTTAGAGGAGATATACTCTGATAGAATTCATTTAAGGCATACTGCAATAATTTTTGAATTTATCTTGCATATGCAATTGCACAATAATATGGGGTGAAAATGCTCAAAGCTAGAAATATTGTCATCCTTGGGGGTATTGGCAATGAAGGTAGATGATAAGGGTGCATGGATTTTGCCTGAAATACATGATTCCTCCACAGCATGAAGGAGGTCATTTTCAATGAGATCCCAAAAGCCTAAGTAAAATTCAATTGTCCAACCATCCAGACCAAGTGTCTTCCCCTACTGAAAAGAGAGAAGGTGTTTTTGGATTTCGTCCATAGTAATCAATCGGAGGACATCATTTTGTTGGTCATTAAAACAACCATCAAAGGAGGCCACCGCCATTATGTCCCTAATAATTTTTTTGAGGTGGATCCATGTATATCTATTTGTAATGGGATACAATAGCATTGCAGATAGATGCAAAATCAGTACACTCAACCCCATGATCATCTCTGATATTATAGATGGAGTTCTTTGCCCTTCTAACCATAACTTGAAGATGAAAAAAAATTGTGTTGTAATCCCCTTCGTTGAGCAAATTAATTTTTCTCTTCATCTATCATTTGGCTTCCTGCCAAGCTAGCAATCTCGCCTTTTCCTTTTCCAAATTGTCAAGTTCTTGCAAGGTATCATCTTTGAACCTAGCTTCATGGAAAGAGCCAAGACAATCCTTGATTTTTGTTTCAACCTTGTGAAGTTCTTTGTCACTCTCTTGAATTTTTTTCTTTTTCCCTTTTCGTTGCTGCTAACTTGGTCTTCAAGATGTTCTTTTGAAAGCTGACCATAACCATTTCACCATGTTCATGAGAGAAGGAAGTACATGTCTTCTTGATTAAGTCTTTGAAGTCCTCATATGTCATCCGATGAGGGTTATAGTTGAAAGGAGTGGGTGGTTGCTTTACTCCCATTACCAAATCCAACCGAATGAGGCTATGATCGGAAGTAAAAAGATTCAAAGTGGTAGCCTTATATGCATTTATGTGAAGTAAGAGAGCTTCCTTAATCAAGAAATGATCTAGTCTCTTGGAAATACCTTGTAACCTAGTGCAGTGGTTTGATCATGTAGGTTCCAAATTTGCAGGGGCAACATCCACAAAGTTGTGTTGTTCCCTGTAGTTCAAGGAATATTCTGCCAAAGGATCCATCCTAGCATCATTACCCCATACTTTAGAGTGGTATATAGTAAAGTTTAGCTCTCTTCCAAGAACGAGATTTGGCAAAAGAAGAATGCTAGTGTTCTCTAAATCAGTCCAAAATAGTTCCTTGTTGTGTGGGGGCACATACACATTTAAAATATCCATATCCAAATTTGGCTCTCTTGAATAGAAGGTCCCAAGTATATAATTTATATTTGTCACCAAGTTCCTTACCTCTAAGATGTCATTCCATCTGATGGCTAAACCTCCAGATTTGTCGATCGAACTACTAGCCTTAAAAGTCCATTCAGGTAGGCATTGTTTTAAGTACTTCTTTGCATCTGCATCCGTGCACATAGTTTCTTGGAGAAACAATACACATGGTTTATACTCATATAAAATCCTCTTTAGGGATCGTTGCTTCAGGGCCATCCCAATACCCCTGATATTGTGGGATATAATGATCATTTGATAACCTTCTTGGGGGTTGATCTGCTAAGGGCCCTGTGTATAGTGAGTTGTCTTCCAGATAGAAGTTCCCTCTCATCATCTTGTTGTGCATGAGAGAGATGTGTGCATCTACCCCTGATATCTTAAGGTGTCTAAAAAGAGACTCCCATTCCACTTGTTTTAAAAAAGATCTTTGGATTAATGTAAACACTCCTTGGTTTGAGATCTAGTCATATACCTCTTCTCCATGGATGGGGTGGTAGAAGCTAAAAAATAAGTGTTAGTCCTTGAAAATATTTCCCCATCTCCACATCCCTCAAAATTTGTTGTGAGCGGAGTGTATAGTCATTTTTTTCACCCAGTTCCTCCACTATAGTTAATGAGGGAAAGGACTTTGTTTGTTTTCTCCTGTGACAAAGGGTTGTTGAGAGAGGAAGGTTGTAGAGGTCCTCAAAAGTTAATACTTCCTCATCTTATATCACAAGTTTTGAGTTTTCAAATCCATCTAAATCAGTAATGGAAGGCTACATAGGTCCTCAAAAGTCGACACTTCCTCATCTTCTATCACAAGTTTTGAGTTTTCAAATCCATTTAAATCAATAATGTCAACATCATTGGTCCTAAAATCTGCTCCTTTTGAAACCAATATAGAAGGGTTCATTGGATCTTATGTGTGCTTCTTAACAACATGGATAATAGGAGTTTTGACTAGATACAAATATGGTGGTATTGTACCTTGGAAAACATCATGTGCATTTTTAGGGGATAAGAACAATATACTTGTTCTATGTATTTATCTCCACTTTGCTCTCTAAATTTGTTTTTACCTTGGTAATTGTCTGGATGCCTAATGTTGCTTGTCTTGTTTCTCTATATGTCAATGTTGTGCCCTCCAAACCCCCTTATGTATGATCCATTGGCCTCTTTATATGTTCTATTCCCTTTTAGCTAGCATTTGTTTTGTCCTAGTCAATGATTGGACTCGAGATCTCTTGGTGACTGTGTTTGTGACTTAGTGAGCCTTTAGAGGTTGAATAATGAAGACTTTGCCTTGGATATGTACTCATTGTTCCCCTACCCCTCTCTATTTGTTGTATGTGGGGAGTTTTACCGATCTGTTCACCATGTTCCTTCCCTAGTGGAGCATCTTGTGCATTCTCTACAGTCAAATCGAAGAAGCTGTATTGTTCATCCAAAGCTTCATCACCTGTTCAATCCATAATAAGATCTGTGCTCTTTGATCCAAACATTATTTTTGTTCCTAGTATTCTATGTATATATGTTTCACCTTCCACACCCAATGTTTATTTATCCCCTAGACAAAGTGTGTGCTCCAATCATGTGGATTCTGCATAGATTGTAGTCTTCTTACAAAGTGGGCAAGAGGTCTTAAGGTGGCTGTGTAATTAACAATGTGAGTATCTGAAAGGTATATTCTTGTAGTCAAGGAGTTGTTTATAATGAAGGTCTCCTGCTACCAATTCTATGTTATCATGTAGTCCTTCAGTGATATCCATTTCAATGCATATAATATACACACCAATATTCCTCATTGAAAAAGTGCATGAGTCTGTTTTTAGATATTTGCCTATATTGTCTCCAATGATCTTGAGGATCTAGGGTTCCCACATCTCAATAGGCAAGCTTGGCATCTTGACCCAGAGTGCCATAGTTTTTATGTGTTATTAGATGGGATTGAAACATGCATCCCATCTAGAGGTAATAAGGGTTGCATTTGCCCAGAACTAGGGTGCTCTCAAGGATATTTTTTGTCAATCCTCTTGATTTAAAAAGAAAGGTGATGTATCCACTTGCCCCTCTCTCAACAGTAGGAGTATAATCCAACATAGTTGACCAAGTGTTCCAAACCCACCTAAGGAGATCAACCTCTTTATAAACCCTAGCATTAAAGTGCCCAATGAGGGTCTACTCAATATAAAGAATGAACTTGTCTTTGAAGCAATAATGATCAATGACCGCCTGAATGGTAGACTGTTTAAGCTTGATACATTTTTGTTTTCTTCTTTTGATATGTTTTCCGCTCTTTTGAGCTCCATATTACATTTGTATTTCAATTACAAGTGTACTAGCTTGATTCGCTATGCGAGTGTTGTCCTGGCGTTGATGTTGTTAAGGAAGATGAGGCTCTAAAACTTGATGTTTCATATTTGGATATTGCAAAGAAGGATAGAGAAGATGACCAAAAGTTGATCCAAGTCAGTGTTGTTCATTTAGTAAACCTATCTTTGTGTTGTACTCTACATCTAAATCTATTTAGTAAACCTATCTTCATTTTGTATATATATAATTGTTCTCAATGAGAACTCAATCCTCAGAATGTTATCACGTGAAATAAGAAAACAAACTACTAAACCATAAAGCATTTGCAATACTCATTTACCAAAACAATTTGTCACAAGCATGCTAACTCAACTAGCCACACTAGCCAAGACTTCCACAATGTCGATGTATATAATCACAACTATGTAACATGCTAGCTCAACTATGAACACAACATATACGTAAATTAAAATTATATACAAACTGAAAGTACTATAATGACACCTTGTGTCTCAAATTCAAGGAATGGAAAGTCCAACATAATGTACTAGAATAGTGAAAATGGGAAAGGACAAGCAAGGTACAAATTAGGCCTTACAACATAGTAAATATTATTTAAATAACAATCTCAAAAATTATCGAAATAATATATTAATATTTCTTTAAAAACAATACAAAATTTCTAAGACATTATAATTTTTTGTGGATTTTGTCATACTTTTTTGATAAAATACCCAAGGAGAGGGCCATATCCTAGCAAAAAGGGTGTCAATGTGCTAGAAAGTACTTGCATAGGGCTCAATAATTTCTCAAATTAAGGACACATTACCATGCCAACAAAAATGAAGTAAAAAGGAACCACCCCACCAAAGGGCAAAACTCATCATCGGCTAAGAAGTATACTTGCAAACTTGGTTTCCAACAATTTCTGAACTATTGCATGACTCCATGCCAAAAAAACCAATATCCATGATTTGTTAACTACCACGTGTGTGTAAAAAAGTGAATAGAACCTTCAGACCAAAGGAAAAAAAATTAACCCACACAGGGCACAACCTTTGAAACTCAACTTGCATTAGTACAATACCATCAACTGATTGCATGCATAGAGCACCAAGAAGACACCCACCCATAAAATGATCCAGGATATCTCTCCCAATATTCAGGGAAAAAAAAGTGAATTTATTCCCCACATAATATGTTAGTAGGGAGATGCAAAGCATAAGTCACATGCATAATTTTTTAATATAAGTAGGCAACAAGTGTATGACATAATATATTTTGTATTGAGCATAATCTAATGTAGGATGTCATAGCACATGGAAGTTGAATGGTCCTTTTGATCCCATAAATGAAAGGTCATTAAAACAAAGAGTCATAGTCTCTTCGCATCATTATATATACTTTGTTTTGTAAAACAAATGTTATAAATTTAATGTAATAGAGATCAACACATGGTATTCCTTAATTCATTAGTCTGTTCGCAAGCATATTTTATTCGTCTATAAATCTTACTTGAATTGATTGCATCTTCCTTGCAACTGAATGTATCATTATTTACCATTTATCGTTGAACTCTCTAAATGGTAAAACATTAATGAATGCACATACATTAATAATGAACATGAAGAAAGCTTGGTGTACGAATATGCATTGAGTTGGCAATTTGAGTCATTGATGTCTGTAATAAGTCAAGTTGTCGCAAAAACCCGAAAGGGTCTAGAAGAGTTGATCGGGGTTTCGGAAGAACTTTACCTTCTTTCATGTTTATAAGATAAGCAAAGTGGAAAACCCAAATGGGTTAAGGAAGAGGTAATCGGGATTTCGTAGTGACTTTGCTTCTCTCATGTTTATGAGTTAAGCAATGTGAAAAACCTAAATGGGTCTAGGTGGGTTGATCGGAGTTTTGCAACAACTTTACTTAGTTCATTTAATAAGTTAAGCAAAGTTGAAAACCTGAATGGGTCTGGAAGAGTTGATCGGGTTTCTAAGATGACTTTACTTCTTACAAGTCTATAAGTCATGCTAAATGAAGAACCCAAAATGGTCTTGAAGAATTCTTTCGGAAGAGTTCTTTTGGAAAAATTGGCTAAGACAATTCTTTCGGAAATATTGGCAAGGTCAAATCTTTTGGAAAAAAAGCCCACGGAAATTGATCCAAAGGGCATGTAGACGCTTGCAAGAAAGCCGAAGGGTAAGTGGACCGTTCAGAAAAGCCGAAGGGTACATTCAAGAAAGTCTAAAGGGTATGTGGACCCTTTCAGAAAAGCCAAAGGGTAGTCTACGGAAAGTCCGAAGGGCAAGTGGACCGTTTACGAATACCGAAGGGAACTTCTCAAGTAGTACGAAGGGCAAGTGGACCATTCAGAAAAGCCAAAGGGTAATCTACAGAAAGTCCAAAGGGTAAGTGGACCGCTTCAAAAAGTCCAAAGGGTATGAGGACCATTCAAGACTTTCGAAGGGACTGTTACAAAAAAGTTGAAGGGTATGTGGACCTTTATAGAAAAGCCGAAGGTTACATTTGCAAAGCCTCAAAGGGTATGTGTCCTAAACAAAAGTGCCGAAAGGGGACCCAAACAAAAAGTCTGCGGAAATTGTCCCGAAGGGGACATGTTAAAGTTCGAGAAAGTTTGAAGAGATTGATGAAGGGAGAGTATCTCAAAGACGCCGAAAGAAGCGAGATGAAGTCAACATATCTAAGGTTAATGATCTAGTCAACATAATGAGCATCTTTGATGATCTAACAACACACGCAGCAAGTCAGGACTAAGAAGATCCAACAGAGCGAGTAGATCCAAAGCCTTAAAAGTGCTCGAAGGTTAAATACACAGTGGCGAATTTAAAGACCGAGCAAGTCCAATAAGATCTATCAGAGCGAAAGCTCTCATGAATGCCATGACAAGCAAGATATAGTCAAATATGCCAAAGATTAACGTCTGACTAAAGTTATGGATCGAGCATATTCGAATAGATTGAAAGGAGTGTAAGTGAACCAATCATATAGAAAATATCAAGATGCAGGAAAGAGCTCGATGGTTAATGCAAGAGAGATTGACGGTTCTATTTTAAAATGGAAATATCTGACAGTTCAAGACAGACAGTGATTGGCGCCAAAGACAAGATGAATAATCCTAGATTAAAGACATGACCAAATAGATGGTGAACTCAAGTCTACACGGAGCTCAAGATCAATCCTCGATTAAAGAAGCAATGCAGTTATGACCAAAATCCAGCATTTGCCAAAAATAGAAAAGAGATCTGACCATTGCAATGTGATGCATGAACCGAGACACGAGAAAGAGCATAAGTCAAAATCATTTTTAATGAAAACCGGTTAATTTCAACTGAAGTGTGAATGTAATTGGAGATATAAAACACTAAGCTTCATTGTCTATACATATACGACATCTTGAACATTGTAATGAGCTTTTTACCGTCATTGTTGTCGCTGCCATCGCAATTCTGAGAGTGAGTCAAATGTTGTCAATTAGAGACATACGCAGATGGTGAAAAAGGCTGTCGATTAGAGATGTACACAAACAGAGTAAAAGGCAGAAGAAAAAGGGGGAATGAACCATGTCTGAACAAAACATATCCAGACATATGCAGATAGAAAATGGGTTGTCGCTACTATTGTTGAAACTGAAAAGTGTCATCAGAGAAAATTCAAAGGGTGTCAACTCAAGATGTATGCAGACACAAAATGAAAGACAGTTGGACACAGAGTGAGGCAGAGAGGAAGAAAGAGCACATAGAGAATGTGTAGAGATTGAGCAGAGAGAGAAAAAGCACACAGAGAACGAGCAAAGAGTGAGCAGTTACAGACTAGACTTGTGAAAAAGAAACTGAACTAGATTCAAATGTGAAACTATCTTGTATGTTGGAGTTGTATCTCCATAGTTCTTATTGGTTGGTGCCATCAGACAAACTGAGTTGGTGCTCAGTTAGGGGATTGGAGTCTCCTTAGGGTTGGTGCCCTTAAATCTTGTGACCAGTAAGGTTAAACTATGTTGGTGCTCAATTAGGGGATTTGTGTCTCCTAAGGATAGATGTCCTTGAATGTAACCAGTGTGATTTTGTCAATGAGGTGATTTAACTGTGAGATTGGATTAGAACAATAGATTCTAGCAGCTATTCTCACCATGGTTTTTCCCTTTGGGTTTTCCACATATAAATATGGTGTATTGTGTTTTTGTGTGTGTGTGTGCGCTCTCTACATTTGTTCTTTGAAATGCATATGTTTTGTATCTTCATTAAAAAGTTAAAGAACTAGTTTTTCGTTGATCTACTGATTCACCCCCCCCCTTAGTAGATAGTTGTGTTCACCACATTGAGTTTAGATGTATTCTGATTGTAAGTTATTGTAAGTATTCAAAATCACGTCACAACATCGTCGACTACAATGCTTTTGTTGTTGGACCTTGAATATGTTGAAATGGTTACCTGGTCAAAGGGACCTTGAAAATTGGCTAGACATGAGGATACATAAGCTCACAGAGGAAGAATAATAGGAGTTTCTATAGAGATCATTTTTTAACATATCCATGGAGAAATTTATGAAATATTTTGGGATGATTTGAAGAGTTGCTAGCAACATTCTAGACTTGAATAATACTGATTTAGACCATAAGAAACAAAACATTGTGTGAAACGATGAAAATCTGAAAAGATTGCATACTCTAGATACTGAATGGAGCCGTGCGATTAAACATTGGGTAAAGACTATAATTGACGGAAACGTCTAATAACTTTTTGTCTAGGGGTATATTGCATTCAAAACTACATATGACTTATTTGTTAAAGGGATTCAAGGCAAGTTTTTTTAGCGACTTCGTGTATTGTTGAAGATGTTGGTTGTGGAAAGTTCATGGTGTCGATTACAACCAATATGGATTACTCGCTCATAGCATCGTGAGGATGCAGACAAGAGGGAGTTGAATGAAGAAGAATTGCATTGAACCCAAACCCAAATGACGCAAAGAAGCTTAATAATAAAGAGATTTTAGGGCTTCAAAGAGAGCTATGACAATAGAAAAGGTGGAACAAGCAAAAAAATTTAAAAGATAACGGGCCACAAGTAGTTTCAAGTAGGATTAGATAGGAAGCTACGATTAAAACATGAGGTACTAGACCCCCAAAAGGAGAATCTAAAGTTGAAGGTCAGATAGCATTGAAAGAGAAGGAAGGGAATGCAAGAACCATAGTGAACGTAAAAACTGATGAAACTGACCCAGAAAGAGAGGAACGAAAAGGATGAAGATACCATGAAGAGGTTACAATAAGGCAGTTAAAACAACTTAAAGATGAATTTAAAGAGCAACTATGGTGCTAGTGATCGTATGGGGAAGACAAAAAGCATACTCTCCAAGAGATAATAATGAAATGCAAAGTCAATTCATGTTCAAAAATAGGTATGATAGATACTCTAGATATGGTTCATTCACTCCAAGGGGTTGCATCCCCTATGCCTATTTTATATACAGATAAAAGTAGTCGCAGCTAAGAAGTGGTTTAAAAAATTAGGTAGGAATAAGATGTAAATTAGACATGAAGCTAGCCCAACTATGGAATCTAAGATTCTTGGTACTCCAAACACATTCACAAGTTTGTAGACACCAGTGAAAACATCCTCAAGCAAGCTGGTCATATCTAGCACAATCGCAAGAAATATGGCATTTCTTGTAGTGCATTTTGTTACTTTAACACCATATGATGGGTCCACTAACCCATAGTAGTATTTATTAACATGTGAAATGAAGTGGTAGGTTAACAGTGTGACAATTGATGATAATAAAAGCGTGAACTTATAGGATCTTTCACTGATCGAGCTCTAGAGTTCATCTTTAAAAATATCCCTGCATCTGACTCTTCAACAAGTTAAAGATAAATAGATAAGAGAATTCAAAATGAAAAACTGTGGGAGCCAGAAAATTCAATATTGAAGGAGATTAGATTAAAACTAGGATTATCAGTATGGATTTGTGATCGTCAATTCTCAAATGTGATGAACAAAGTGAATTTTTCATTCTAGGACTTAAAGAAATTTGAATAGTTTGTAGAAGGCCTGCAAAGAAATATTCAGTTTTCCATAGCCCAAGCTCAGTTCACCACAAAAGTTGATGCAAGATCAGTGGCACTCAGAGTTGAGCAAATAGAATATTGCAGACAATACCCTCCTACCTTTACAAAAATTGATGCTAAGTTAGATGTAGTATTGTGCAGGATGGATGAACTTTAGGATGGGAAGAAACCAAGATTGATTGTATGGTGCATTGAATGTGGACATGAAGTGTATGCACGGGCTAGGATTAACCTACAACTATCACATTTCAATAGATTCAGACTCGGAAAAAGATGAGCAAAAAGAGATTGTGATAGTTTGGCTAATGACCAATGAAATTTGCATATCTAGTAGAGGTTCGTCTATGTCACAAATGCCAAGAGGAAAGGGTCCAAAACCTAAGCTTATGACATAAGAAAATAACTCACACTAGACCTCTATGAAAGTAAATGATTGCAAGTAAGCAATGTAAAGAAGTATGGAAGCAAAATAAATAAAACTAAGGGGGAAAAGGGTTAGAATAATACTAATTGGTAAGGTGGCATGGTCAGTGAAATGGGGGTCTAGGCAACATAAAATGGAATATGGCAAGTCTAAGCAATCATAAAGCCATAGCAACATTAAGTGCAGATAGAACCTAAACAAAGATACACACGCATTCATTCACCAGGCAATAAGCAACATTATTTACCAAGTAAATAAAGAAGAGAATATACAGTTAGAAATACTTGCCTTGGAGTGGACCCATTGAGTATCAATCTCCCCCTTAGCTCAAGTGGAGATTTTCAAGAGATGTAATGGGTTGAATATTTCGAATGGTTGGATAAAGACTCAACATATCCTCAACAAGGACTCCTAATGACTCCTATTGAGCATCAATGGCTACCACAAAGACAAGTTCCTTCAAGACAAGGTTATAGACCACAAACGCCTCCAAATATGAATTAGGGTAGAAGTGCGAGTGAAAATAGAATGCATATGATATGATTGGAATGAAATATGACCCCTATATATAATGATCCAATACCCAAAACTAACCCTAAACTCTAAGTCGACGGTATCGACCTAACCAATATAGTTGAAAGATGTTAGCTAACACATAGTTGATACACTACAAATGTCCGAAGATAAGCTCAAAATTGCATTGAGTTGGTTGATACAATACAAGGAAAAAGCATTAAATTGACAGTATCAACTAGGACAATGCCTTAGGATATAAATAAAACTTGCACAACTGAATATGATAGGATGGAAGGAGGTAACTGGGAAGACAATCTGAGGAAGTTGGACTAATGATAGGAATAATGTAATCATGATATAATAACATCTCTTGCAAAACACCATAATCCTACCCAACACTTTCCCAGTGTACCATGTATTAGAAGGCATGCACTTATGGGCATTGATGCTCGACAAGTTGTTGCAAGAAAAAACCTCAATAAATTTCAAAGTGAAAAACTTTATGTATATATATGCTCCATTCAAATTTCATCATTTATCACAATAGTGTAATATGGGATGGTGCTTTGGGAAAGAACATAACACCACAAAAATATAACTGAAATGAAATGTTGAAATGACTGAAAGTAAATGAAAATATGTAGCTTCACTTACATTATTGATCGTAGAAAATGTTGTGTCACAGGTCATAGAAGGCACCCAACGTGTGGAAGGAGAGATGGACCTAAAAAATAAGATAAACTTCCAATTTTATATATATATATATATATATTATTAGCACTTAATTATCTCTCATTGGGATTTTAAGATTTCTTTCGGTTTGTGAAAAGGACCTACAAAAATAAAGATGGTTGAAAATAAAAATCTGAAGGCTAACAATGATAATACTAAGTATGATGATGGATATTTTATCATTTTCTAACAAATATGAGCAAATGCATGGTCAAAAAGAACAAAAGCCAAATGATGAAAACTAACATCTTAAGTAAGTAGATGAAAAATCAATGAATAAAAGATGAGAAAATTGATGGATTCAATGATAACAATGAATGTAAAACATACCACAAGAAGATGAGATATGTAAAACATTATAAGTACGTGAAATATCAATGTGATAAAGATCAAACAAAGATGTGTAAGTAAAGAATGTGATCTCATGTAAGATTAACATGTCAAATCAAACATGAAGAAAACATATATTACTGAAAATATAATGTAATTCAAAATGTAAGACAAGATTTTCAAGTCAAACATAAAGCAAAACATGAATGAAAGTGTGCAAAATGTCCTATAAAGATAAGTGAAATTCAAAAAAACAAACAAGAACATGATGGATAAATTGAAAAATAAAAACTCTAAGGAATGACAACTTGAACTTGGCTCTTGCTCTAAAAAGTGATGTAGGAAAACACAACCACGTAATGACATGACTAAGATGACAATGAGATGGTGTGGAAAGCAAAGGTGATGGGTGTTTGTGAGGAAAGCTCTAAGGTTTTATAATGCAACTTACAAACTAAAAGCTAAGTGGAATAAGTAAGATAATAATGTGATATAAATTTGATCAAGGATGTGATCAGCTAAAATCAATACCCATCAAGGGGATATCAGGGAATATATGATGTAAAAGGAATGTGTGACGCCCAAGGGTGATGTGGAAATCCTTAGCAGGAAAGAGGCACCCTAGACAAGTAAGGAAGGTTAAGAACTATTGACATCAAGGACTTGGGACATTACAATTAGTGAACACAAATTTAAAGCTAAAAAGTGAAGTATATAGATCATCTTATAAAGACTATATGCATGAAATTAAAATGATCTTACCTTCCCACAACATGTTTCCCATTCCTCAGGACCCCTTACAAAATCGTTGGCCTACTGTAAAGATTGGGTACTTGTGTGAGAATATAAGTGACACTAAAATGTAATAAGATATGATGATATAATGAGACCTCATGCCCCAATCTACTGGCCTACCGCACCCCATCTCGGCTCTATCATGAGGCCAACTATAAAGTTTGAGCTTCAACTACGATAGGAGATGTGAGCGAAAAACAAAATTTGAAGGTTAACAGTGATAATGTTAAGTATGATGGTGGATATTTTATTCTTTTCTATCAAATGTGAACAAATCCATAGTCATAAAAAACAAAATATAAGTAATAAAAAATGGCATCTTAAATAAGTAGATGGAAAATCAATGAACAAAAGATGTGAAGAAGTAAATGATAAAAAAATGAATGTAAAATATACCACAAGAAGATGAGATATGTAAAACATTGTAAGTACACGAAATATTAATGTGAGAAAGATCAAACAAAGATGTGTAAGTAAAGAATGTCATTTCATGTCAGATAAGCATGTCAAATAAAACATGAAGAAAACATAAATGACTAAAAATAGAATATAAGACAAGCATATCAAGTTAAACTTTTTTTTTTAAAAACATAAATGAAAATATGCAAAATGTCTTACGTAAGATAAGTGAAATTCACGAAAATCAAACAAGAACATGATGGATAAAATGCAAAACAAAAGCTCTAAGGAATGACAACTCAAACTTAGTTCTTGCTCTAAAATGTGATGTAGGAAAACACGACCACCTAATAACGTGACCAGAATGACAATGAGATAGTGTGGAAAGCAAATGTGATGGGTGTTTGTGAGGAAGGCCTCGAGGTCTTACAATGTAACTCACAAATAAAAGCCAAGTGGCGTAAGTAGGATAATAATGTGATAGAGATGTGATCATCTAAAAGTAATGCCCATCAAGGGGATATCGTGGAAGATATGATGTAAATAAGGAACATGCGATACCACACAGGTGATGTGGAAATCTTTAATGGAAATGAGGCAATCTAGACAAGTTGGCAAGGCTAAGAACTATTGACATCAAGGACCTAGGACACTCCAACTAGTGACTAAAATTTAGGCTAAAAAGTGAATTACATAGATCATCTCATTAAAGCTATATACATGAAATTAAAATAATCCTACCTTACCACAACATGTTTCCCACTCCTCATAACCCCTTACAAAGTCATCGCCCAATTGTGAAATTTGCGTACTTGTGTGAGAATATAGGTGGCACCAAAATTTAAAAAGATATAAAGAGGTAATGATATAATGAAACCTCCTACCCTAGTTTGCCAACTTACCACACCCCAATGGACCTGAAAGAGTTCTCAACAATCTTCAACCAAGATCTCTCCAACACACCATTACCACCACCATGAGTATTTCAACATACACAAAAAATAAATCAACTGTGAACAAAACTAATTTTTATTCAGAAAAATCATATATAATACAATGGACAACCCTTGTTAAGTAGGCAAGGAGAAACAAGACTCAAGCCTAACTAGCCAATGTGGGATAAATCTTCACATAAGACAAAACTAGGAAAATGACGAAATCATAGCTAGAACCTAGCAAGCATGAGAAATATACTCTAACACCCTCACTCAAGTGATGTTAGGGGCTACAAATAGATGTAGTGTGAAACCTGGTGTCTCTATGGACGCCAATCTATTTTTCTAGAGTACATGGATGTCGAGTCGTTGTAACTGCCAAGTGAAAGTAGGAATGGTGATGCATACGATGATCACTAAACATGAACATTGCGCTTCAAAATATTGAGTATTGTGATAAACCCAAAAAAGAATTGCTTGAACACCCTCCAACAAGATGGTGAGAAGTAAGCACAAAGACTGGTGGGACTGTCACACTGGTGTCACTGGTGGTGATACCACAGTTGTGTCATTCTATGAATCACCAAGAAGGCTATGGAATCATTAAAAAATATCCTCATATGAGTTCCGACAAACAAAGTGCATGAATAAGATACCCATGTACAAAGGAGGAATCTAGAAAAAAATAAAAAAAAATGCAAAATATACATATAACTCTCATAAAGTGGAGATAAAGAGAAAACTCTTAGGAAAAACTCCCCCTAAAAGAGAAATGAAGAAGAGAGATCTAGAAAGCCCCCCAAAGATGATGTTGAAATAATTCGCACTAAGTACTCGAAAGTCACAAAGGAACTCAATCTGCACAAGTGATCTGAATCCACTACTCAATCACAAAAACAATTGACACTAAACTTCACTAGAATAGCTTCAATCAATAAGACTGTCAGTGGCGATAAAAGTACAAAAGAGTACTACATGTGCAAGGAACATTCAACACCTAAGAAGAAGAATGTATACCACACCCCCCCCATACTGTTGACTGAGTGGAGTGACAATAAAAAAATCGCCCCATAAAGCTAAATGGGTGGAGTTGATGAAAAATATTTGTATGAGTGATCTAAATCCACTATTCAAACACCGAATAAGATGACATTGTATGCACCAGAATCGCTCCATATCACGCTGAAAGAAAATATCAAACTGTCGAAAAAGACAATATGACATTGAAATTCAACAAAATAGTTCCACTTCAAGCTGTAGGAAACTGTCAACTGTCAAAAAATGGTGTCAAAAATACAGATTAGGTCTCTCAAAGATGATGTCCCATGGTGGTGATGGAAAAGACAAGCAACTAAAGAAGTGAAAAAATGCCCAAAATAGAGAACACTTACGCATGAAGGTAGGCAAAGATGAATCAACAAACCCCCCATGGCACTTTATAAATCAGTGCAAGTACATATTCCATAAAAAAATATCAAATAGAAACAAGACACTAGGCTACACTCTAATAACTCTAAACAAAGAGACTGTCAACCTGTTGAAAAAGCCATCACAAATCATGAGAGATACTCCAAAAGCAAAGGAGCAAAAAAGTCTCCATAGAAGAAGGCAATGCACTAAGAAATGGGTCTTGATGAAGACATGACACAAACTACAAGTGTGTCAAAGTGTCAATGCGCAAACAAGAATAAATCATGTTGTGGGCTAATGGAAGAGTGAAAAATGGCAAAAAAATCCATCATGTATGCAAAAGTACACTCAAAATGATCAACTACTAAAAATTGGCAACCTATAAAAGCACATGCAAAGGACGTCGAACTCAACGAAAAATGCGTCTAAAATAATGCAAAGTGTAATAGTGGCATAAGTTGGACAATGTGGGCCAAAAAAGAGTAATATGGACCAAATATCATGCAAATAGGACATGAATCGCAGCCGAAAATGCACCCAAAATTTGCAACAAGATAGCAAAAACATAGGAGAAAAATATTTTGTTTACTTGTGCGAGGGTTTAGCTGTTTGCAAAACTAGGCCTCACCCTCTAGTATTTAACAAACGAGAGTAAAGTAATAGTCCCAAGCAATTAAACAAATCTTTTTGTAGATCTTTAAATTTTCTCAAGATTGTTTTAATAAAAATGACATGTAGAATGGTAGGAGGACGATAACGAGCATGGAGATCATTC
The DNA here is from genome assembly GCA_037957365.1 of Torreya grandis. Classification (NCBI taxonomy): domain Eukaryota; kingdom Viridiplantae; phylum Streptophyta; class Pinopsida; order Cupressales; family Taxaceae; genus Torreya; species Torreya grandis. The sequence continues at coordinate 8,059,621 of JARHVA010000059.1, read as the reverse complement.
AAGTTGTGGCTTTGAAGGGAGAATCCGAGAATCGAACAAAGCTAATAACAAAGGTCAAGCAGAAGTCTTAAGGTGAGGAGCATAAAATGGAGCCCTTTGACGGTCATCAACCAACATACAAATCCTCCACGATGTTGGATGACTTCCATAGTAAATTGATCAAACCCTCAATGGAGCCAAAGCCAAGGAACTAGAAGAACTCTTGCAAAAAATAGAGATCAATAGTGCATCCCAAAAATAGATGAACGACCCACAAATAAATGCTTCAAATCCTTCAACAGAGGCAACAAAAAGGATTGTGCAGCCTCCTAGCCATTCCACGACTTCAACAGACTTGGGAAACAGACCAACATGCTAGACGATCACTTCAAAAACACGACACCAATAAGACCATGATAGTAAATACCAACAACCAGATCCGAACCATTGAACAACTCAATTTTCAACCTAACAAAAAAATAGATCTGAGGTATAGCAGGTCTTAGAGAAGGCCAAAGATAAAAAAGGCAAAAAAAGGATGGAAAAAAATAAGTAATAGCTTCTTGAATGAAGCTCTGATACCATGAAAAAGTTCACAACACTCTTCGACCAAAATCTCTTCAACTCACTATTACCACAACCATGAGTACTTTAACATACACACAAAGAATAAACCAACTGTGAACAAAACCAATTGTTATTCAGAAAAAGTATATATAATACAATGGAGAGCCCTTGCTTAAGTAGGCAAGAAGAAACAAGACTCAAGCCTAACTAGCCAATGTAGGATAAATCCTCGCATTGGATGAAACTAGGAAAATGACGAAAATTCTAGCTAGAACCTCCCAAGCATGAGAAATATACTCTAACAAGACCTTGACTCTATCACGAGGCCAATTATGAAATTTGAACTTCGACTAAAATAGTAGATGTGCCAAAAAAAGATCACATCTTTTGATGTGATTTGACTTTTGTGATATAATTTAACATTTAACATTGTATTTTTTTATGATATGGATTTTGATTCTTTGATTTTTTCTATTCCTCCTCCATAGGGATTTGGAAAGCCCAATGAAAAAGGTGACCATCAGAAGTGAGCTTAAACTTAGTGGTTAGAAAGGATAATCTAAAGACCTTGGTGCCTAAAGACTCCTAGAGTTGTTCACATGGAAGTGTGCAATCTCAAAACCAACCTACATTCTGCCTCAAATGAAAGGAAGAAAGGGATAAATGGGGATTGTGGAAGATCTGTGCATGTAAAATAAATGATACAATAAATGATAGGTTTATAGTTGATCACAAGAGGAGATATAATGCTTTGAAATGGGGCGAGACTATGTTATGATGGTCATGTCACTAGAGAATTTATATTAACCTACAAAGGATCTAGCGCAAGCACAAATGAAAGTAATAATCATCCTAAAAGAGGGGGAAAGTAGATGTTCATCCCAAAAGAGGGTGAAAATAAATGGTCATCACAAAAGAAAGGAAAAGTAAATGGTCATTCCAAAAGAGAGGGACAACAAATGGTCAACGAATCAAAAGGAAACTAAAGCAAACATAATTAAAATGTGATAATAATGAAAACCCAAATGTGATAGCTAAGCTCTACAACAGAAACAAATGTTGAAAGTAAAAATACCAAAGAACAAAAAAGGAAGCAATGGTAGTAAAAAAATGATATAAAACTCAAATATGATACCTAGGATCTATAAGGGAAACAAAGGCCAAAAGTAAAAATACCAAAAAACCAGAAAAGAAACAATGGTGTAAGTAAAATCATGTAAAACCCGAAAGTGATACCTAAGCTCCATCGGAGAAACAAATGTTAAAACTAAAAATACCAAAGAACCAAAAAGGAAGCAATGGTGTAAACAAAAATTAAGTATAACCCAAAGGTGATACCTAAGTTTTACGATAAAAACAAAGGCCGAAAATAAAAATACCAAATAACCAAAAAGGAAACAAAGGAAACAACGGTGTAAGTAATCATCATCCCAAAATGGGGGCAAAGTAAATGAAATGTAGAAAATCAAAGAAACATGAAACAAAATAATAATAAAAATCTATGCTAACGTCTATATCGAAGATGATCATGTGAAATGTGAGTGCATATATCTCAAAAGGTTTATTGAAGCTAAATGTTTTTATTTTTATGTTGCGAAAGGTTCTTGATTATTACTTCACAATAAGGGTGAGAGATCAAGAAACCAATAAAATGATGATGGGCATTGAAAGATGCCCTGAAGGCTGGAACATTGATAGTGTAAGATGCCCCAATATGTGTAGCAAGAAAATGATAGGCATCACAAAATGCCCAAACATGTGTGATAATAAGAGGATGGGCATCGCAAGATGCCCCAACTTGTGGGGTATAGATGGATAGGAGTTAACCTCAATATTGTCAGGGTTATGAATGATGTCAGAAGCTATGTAAATTTGTGTTATAACAGTAAATATTGCATCTAAGGCAATGTTAGGGTCTTTGTGAGGTGATATAAAATTGTGATGTACGATATCAGTCAAGCTGATACAATCTAAATAAACAAAACTAAAATTGATTATATCGGCCAAGTCGATACAGTATAAAGAAACATAATTGAAATAGATTATATTAGCTAGGTTGATACAATGTGATAAAACATAACTAAAATTGTTTGTATCAGCCAAGTTGATATAATCTGAAGAAACATGACTAATCTGGATTATATCAGCATAGTCGATACAGTCTGATGACGTGATGCTGAAATGCACTGTATCGACCCAATCGATATAGTTTAGTGAAATAAATTGAATTGTATCGGTACATTTTGAGTCATCGTTGATACATTTGATTGAAGAGGAAAGAACTATATCATCACATTGTGTGCCATGGCCAATTGAGTTGATTGTAGCAAAAATAATTGTACAGGCACATTCTAGGTTATGGTCAATACAGCTAGTGGTAATAGAGGGAATTGTATCAATGCATTTTGTATCATGGCGGATTCAATGCGCTGGAGGAAAAATGTATTGACACATTCGAGGTAGTTGGCTATAGGAAAAATAAATGTATTGACTAGTCTTTGAAATGGTCAATGCAGTTGATTGTATGTGGTTGAGAATAAACGGTATCAGGTTGGCCGATAACATTGGAAAGTAGTGATTTTGGTGGTGATTTAGGAGAGATTGAAGGAGGATAATGATGAAGATTCATGAAGTCTTGAGAATCAGAATCACTTATAATGTGCAATTTGGTAGGCATTTGAATTAGGTGTTCTTCATAAGCTAATGAGTTGTAAAAAATTGATTGAATGTGAATTGAGTTTTAATGACTCGTCCTCATAAGGACTTTGAAGGGCGAGGTAGAGGGCAGGTGGGCAACAAATAAATTGTGCTCAACATTGCTTGATTTGATAGGAAATTCATAAGAAGGATCATCAATGGGAAGATCCACTATCATGTTAGGGTCTTCAAATCCATCATAATCATCACAAGAGAATCATAATATTGATGTTCAACCATGTGAGAAGCGACAAAGTTGGGACAAGAAGGATTCTCGTGAATAGAAACATAACTATAAGTAGAAGAATCGTCAGGGTCATAAGGAGGAAGATCAAGGTCATACTCATTGGTGTTTCACCTTGGTAATAAGGATCATCAAGGTCATAAGGAAAATCATCATGTTAATCTTTGTTAATGCTAGAAGTGTCAAAGGTGATAACATCATGATCCTCATATGGATCTTCATCAAGAGGGGGACTATATTCATTCTCACTAGAAGTATCGTCATAGGTGGGAGGATTATGATATTGATTTTCAACCATGATACATTGCAATGTGATAGTACTTGGTGTTCTTGTTATTGGTGTAGAAAGAGGATTGTGAATATTAGTTTTAATAGGTGGAACATAATGCAATGTTCCAATTGTTAGTGTGGCTTTGTCGATAAGTTTACAACTTCTATGTTTAGGAGTAAACATGGTATATGGTGTATAATTGTCATGATTTTGGATTGTCCTTTGAGGATTTTTGGGATCTACTACATGGGATGGGGCACATCAAGATTGAGAAGATCTAGAGTGATTTTTAGAAAAACTACACCATGAAGAATTGTCTTCCATGGTGAACAAGGTGGTAATAAAGAAACAACCCATGTAGGATCTGAATGGGTTGAGGCTGGCAAGAAAAATCTTAAAAGATGAAATCATGATGTTAAGTAGGTTGCAATGTGGAGAATAAGAAGTCGTTGATTACATAAAATAAATGATATCGGGCAGGGTGATGCAATTTGTTTTTGGGTCTGTAAAAATGACTGTATTAGTCAACCAATGAGTACAGGGAGAAAAGGTGACGCTAGTGGCAACTGGTAAAAATAATATATCAACTAGGTCGATGTAGTTGTAAAAGACACAAAATTGTATCAAGCTGGTTGATGCAATTGAAAACACAAAATTATACTAAGGTGGCCAATATCGTTCACAAACAGACAAATAAAGGTATTGAGTTGACCGATACAATTAGACTATTAAAGATATACCAGTTTGAAATAAAAGTTAAGTTGCAAAAAGGAAGAATATGAATATGAGGATAAGCAATGAAAATGGAAATGTGAAGACAATCCAACTAGGTGCAAGATATAATTCACGTCGGGTTCACCAGAATGTATGTACGGGCAAGGATTCCCTTGCAATTATCATATTTCATTAGACTAGGACTTGAAGAAGGATGATCAAATAGACCCTGTGATATTTAGTTAGCTCGGGTAATGACCAATGAAATCTACAGATCTAGTAGAGGGTTTCCTATGTCGCAAATGCCAAGAGGAAAGAGTCCAAAACCTAAGCCTATGAGACAGGAAATAGCTCACACTAGACCTCTATAAAAGTAAATGATTGCAAGTAAGCAATGTAAGTATGCAATTAAAGTAAATACAACTATGCAAACAAGTTTACAACGATAGTAATGGGTAAGGTGTCATGGTCAACCAAATGGAGATTTAGGAACCCTGTAATGGAATATGGAAAGTCTGAGCAATCCTATAGCCTCACCAGTCTTACGTGTAGAGAGAATATAGACAAGGATACACACACACACTCATTCACGAAGCAACAAACATCATCTATCTACTAAAAAAATAAAAGAATAGTATAAGGTTAGGAATATTTACCTTGAAGTGGACCTCTCAAGCATCAATCTCTCCCTTGGCTTAAGTGGAGCTTTGCAAAAGATGTTATGGGTTGAAGACTTTAAATGGTTGGATAAAGACTCAAGATATCATCAGTTAGGACTCCCAATGACTCCTTTTATTGAGATCCAAATACTACCACAAGACAAGCTTCTTCAAGACAAGATTTTAGACCACAAACTCCTCCAATTATGACTTAAGGTAGAAGTGCAAGCAAAAGCAGAGAGAATGGGGTGCATTTGATATGATTGGAATGAAATATGACTCCTATATTATATATACCCCAAACCAACCTTAAACTCTAATTCGATAGTATCGTTCCAATATATATATATATATATATATATATATATATATATATATATATATATATATATACCCCAAACCAACCTTAAACTCTAAGTCAATAATATCGTTCCAATGGATATAGTTGAAAGATGTTCGTTGACATAGAATGGTGTCGCTTAGGTTGATACAATACAGATATCAGCAAACAAGCCTAAAATTGCGTCGAGTTGGTTGATATGGAAAATGTATTGAACAAACAATATCGACCTAGTTGATGTTGTAGGATATAAGGGAACTGGCACAACTGGATAGGATAAGATGGAAGGAGGTAACTGGCAAGACAATTTGAAAATGTTGGAGTGATGATAGAAATGATGTGATCATGATATAATATCAACATCTCTCACAAAGCACCAAGAACCTTCCCACCCCTTTCTTGGTGCACCCTTTAAGGCATGCACTTAGGTAGACCGATGCTCAACAAGTAGCTGCAAAAGAAAGCGTCAATAAATGTAACACTAAAAAATATTATGTGTATACAAAAAAGGCATCACCAAAATGAATGTCCAAATATCAAAACAAAGTTCTGTGAGGTATATCTCATTGTAGGACATGCAACTGTGAAGTGTCATTTATTACAACAGTATGTGCAATAGTCATGCATCGTATTTTGCACTTTATGTAAAACTCATCATACAAGAATTAAAAGATGTCACCTAGAATGTCTTCTCAATCGCTACACAAGAGTTGTCGATGCTAAAACCAAGTGTGTCAGCACAAAGATGCAGAAGACACAACATAATGGAGGTGGGTTCCTTCAACATCTCAGTGTATTCCTGGGTGGACTCCTCAGTCATCACAATACCAGATAGGTTAGATGTCTCAATCTCCACAATGATGGACTCCTAAGTATTAGCCAGGGTGGACACCTCCATCACCTAAGTATCAACAGGGATGGACCGCTATTTCACCACAACAACCACCTAATTGGGCACCTCATTTGCCTAAGAAATAATACAGATGATATTCTAATCAACAACAAGGATGGGATCATCGTAGAGACAAGGAGGTTATCAAGGGGGTTATCAAGGTGGAAATCAAAATCGGAGGCAAGAAATTAGACATCACAAGCAACCTATTACTTGTTACCTATGTGGAGTAATGAATCATATCGCATGAAATTGTCCCTGCAATCTATAGAGGGAAACATTTTGTGCATTTTGTAGGATTGCTAGACAACATAATACAAAGGACTACCCTATTCTAGAGAAGCAGAGGAAGAAGACAGTGTACAATATAAACATGGTACAATCTCACCTAAGAATCAAGGTTTTATCCACACTGTTATTATAAATCAACACAAATGAAAAGGTTTTCCACCACTACGAATGCCTGAATAAAACTGAATCAGAAAACTGCAAGGCAAGTATCCAAACCCTACGAGAGAGAGGGTTCTAAAGAATGAAATAGCCTAGTTGTTGCAGTCAATTCAGAACCAGAATGCCACTAAAGGAGATCTTGTAATAGAAGATGCTCAAATGTATGGACAGACCATCCGGATATTATGACAAGATGGAGTGGTCACAACTACGACGGATTTGCTCGAATTAGTACGTACACTACAAAACAAATACATTTCCCAAAACATTACAAATTTATTTCATAATTTGTTGGATTTCACACAAAGGCGATAACAGAACAAATAAGGTAGTTTGGTATGTCAAGACCAAGAGAACATGGGATGTGGATGCCATAATGGATATAGAGTTCGCATAATATGAAGTTCGTAATGTTGTTTTTCATTTCAACAGAACCTTGGACATTATTCCTATATCAACTTCAAAAGCTATTAGAAGATCATCTCTAAGTTACAGCATTGTTAGTCTAGGTTTGGCAAACTATGGTCGAGTCGAACCTATTGGGAGACTTCAAGATGTTGAGATTAAGGTGGTTGATTTAAGTCTACATGGAGATTTTGATGTGATTAACAGGAAGACAAATGAGACACACGATCTTGCATTAATTGAAAAAAAAAATGGGATTATGATGGTTGCATGACCATCAACATGGTTAATAACCAACTTGAGGCACACCAAGGGGATGTTATCATTGTCATGCCTTTGAACATCATTGAACACAAGCCATATGCGATACCAAAAGAACCATCATCATCGTATGCATACAGAGATGATAGATGATTCAAATTCAGCACAGAGCCAAACCCTGAAGCCCTGCAAAGTAAAGAGTTTACCTACTTTTTGCAGCATAGACAACAAAAACCAGATGTATAGAAAATAGAACAGCCTTGGACCCAATTAGTCTAAGATGCTTAACACTTGCCACAGTTTCAAATGGATGAATGTAAGTCAACTTATGTGCGTTCACCTACAAAATCAAAGATCAATCATCTATGTCAAACAACTCCTACTAATAGAGATTACATTGAACCTACTAATGAAGGCAATCTGTCGTGGGAATCAACTTCTTCCATAAGTGGGGATTCATAATCCCATATGATAAATTGGGTTCATGGAGATCACAAAATAAGACCCATGTGAATGGTGTATGCTATATAAATACAATTTCCCCAATATTTTGTCGTAGAAGATCTAGTGCAATTCCTTCATAGGATAGAGAATCATGTCCCAAATGTAGATTTGTGAGTCAATGCACTAAATTATGCATCAAAAGTTGTTGTTGTGAGTTGGTGGATTGTTCATAGATCTAATAAACTTCATTGGGAAGAAGTGTGTGAGATGATGCAAGTTAGATTTCAGGTTGCGACTTATATCTCGGAAAAGTGACCATTATTCCAGGAGGGCTAGTGCCCTGAAATGTGTATTCACAAATGCGTTGAAGTATGGTCATCACAACAAGTGGAGCCAAGGTATTGGGCACATGTTTTTCAAAATACCTTAGCTCCTCTACCCAGAGCTTGGTACATGCATCAAGAATGCAAATGGGAGGCTCGACACAAGCCAAAAGTTCAATAGGACTTCATTCCAATGTTTGTATTTGAAGATAAAAATCCAATGGTGCACAAAGCTCTACAGAAATTGAAAATTTTCTTGTGTCATGGACGAGACAAAGATATACCTACTATGCAAAAGCAAACATCATAGGCTGAGACAAGCACAGATCACCACACAACTATAAAGGAGTATCAAGGTAAGGAAAAAGAGGAATTTATGATGAAATCTTTTAATCAAATCTGGAATAGCACAGAACACTCAGATCACGGTGAAAGTACTCTTGATTTTAAAGGATTCTTCGAACCAGAAAGGGACACCGAGGAACTTGAAACAAAAAACATAGAAAAGACAGAAGAGGATCAACTATGAAACCTGAATATCATAGAATAAGTAAGGCAAAAGAAAGTAATGGATTCCATTCAAACAGAGCAAAGCAAAATATAACAAGAGCCAATGCGGAAAAAAATTGAGAACATCAATACAGACACAATACTAAAGCTAGCAATCATTGATCACTATTGGATTTCTCAAAGGCAGTTCAATGGTTTCAAGATTATGAGGATGTGTTTCCCACCAACTTATCAAAAGTTAAGGGTGTAGACCCTTCACTAGGGGTGATGCATATTGAGATAAAATAATGTGCATGCCCAATCAAAAAGTGACCTTATAGGTTGAATCACAATATGAAAATGAAGGCCAAAGCAAAATTAAATCAAATGAAAGAAGCTGGAATCATATATCCAGTCAAAAAAATAGATTTGATTAGCCTCATGTTGGTACAACCTAAGAAAACAGGGGAGATGTGAGTCTTTGGGGATTTGAGAGCATTGAATGATGTTTATGTCAATGATCCATTTCCAATTCATTTCACAAAGTACTTGAATTAGTTACAGGGATGAATTCTCTTCATTTACAGAAGGGCTCAGTGGGTACTATCAGATTCTTATCACAGTTGAAAAATCAAACAAAAACAACTTCCATAACAAAATGCAATTTTTTCGCTTATGAGGTAATGTCATCTGCCTTGAAGAATGCACCTACAGTTTTCCCAAGAACAATTGTTACTGCATCCAGGGATTTTATTCATGACTTTTTAGAAGCCTATCTAGATGATTGGGAAATCTTCTCTTTATTTAAATAACATTTATCAAGGTTGCGACTGATGTTGGAAAGATGTTGAGCTCTACAAATCGCACTAAATCTAAAGAAGTGCATGTGCTTTATACCATTTGGTGTATTTTTGGGACATGTTGTCTATAGCGATGGAGTTCTAGTAGATTAAGCAAAAATTGCAGTCACTATAGGACTTGAACCACCTATTAGCCCAAAAGAGATGCGATCATTCCTAGGTCATATTATGTATTATCACAAGTTTATTTGTGGGTATGCAGCGATTTTTGCACCACTAGAGAAGCTATTGTGTAAAGACAATGAATTTGAATAGACTTTTGAATGCCAAACGACCTTCACAGATTTGAAGCAAAAGTTGGTTACAATACTCATTTGGTCTTTCCTAACTAGAACAAACCACTTCATGTTCATGTGGATGCTTCAAAGATAATAGTTGGAACATTGTTAGCACACCCAGGGGATGGAGGCCTGGATCATCCAATTCACTTTGCAAGTCGCAATCTATTAGCCACTAAGAAAAACTATACTGTCATAGAGCAAAAATCTTTGGTGATGGTTTTTGCAATGCAAAAGTTCAAACACTAATTGTTGGCTACCCCATTCAAGTTCTTTATGGATCACCAAGTTTTGTGATACGAAGAATAATTTCTAAGTGATTAAGCTTTTCCAAGAAATCTAGTTTAAAATCAATGTGAACACTAGCAAGGAAAACGTGGGACCCAACCACTTGAGTCATATTCAAACAGCGAAAGAACCGGAAGAATTGCAAGATGAATCTCTAGACGCACATCTTTTTAGAATAACTACAATTCTAGAATTGTTGAAGGATATCGCAAACTTTTTGGGGCATGGTATATTCCATGTGCATTATGTAGAATGAGACAAGAAACAACTAATTGCAAGAGTTTTGCCAATCAACATCATTAAAGGATTTCTTTACAAGCTAGGAAAGGATTAGGTCATGCACAAAGTGGCTCTAGAGCATGAAAGACCGTAGGTTTCAAAAGAAGCACATCAAGGAATAGTTGGAGGACATTTCCTAGGTGAGCTAACTATGAGAAAGATTCTTGCAAAGTGCATTTTGATGGCCAACCTTATTTCAAGATGTGCAAATGGTTGTGAAACACTGTGATGTTTGTCCGAGGGTAGGGAAATAAAATCAACGGGATGAGATACTTTTAAACCTTGTTTTGGTTGTCCAACCATTTGAACAATGGGGCATTGATTTCGTGTGGCCTATCAATCCTCCATCTAAGTGATCAAATTCTACATACATTATCACTACGACTAACTACTTCACTAAATGGGTTGAAGTTGTTGCGACTCTAAGTTGTTGCCAAAAATGGAGACCACTGAAACAAAAGCAATAGGATATGAGACCCGCACTATGAAACGCAAAAATAAAAATTTGATGCCTCCATCTTCACACCCAAAGGCTATTTTGCCCAAGTACCAAGTGGAACCATCTTCTTCCCCACCACTTTCCCCCACACTCTCATTGTAGTCTCCAACACATGCACAAGGACTTGCTTCCAATTTTGACACTGTCGAGTCCTTGGCACAAGGTGCATAACAAGAATAGGCATAAATGGATCAACCTCCCATGCAGGAGCATCCAGATCAATCGGAGGCATAGGCTCAAATAGAAAAACAACCGACACATTAGACTGGCAAGGCCAAAATGGAGGAAGAGAAGGCAATCGAAGAGAAGGCCCTTAAAGACAATGAGGCTTTACTTCAACAACAAAATCAACAAGAAGAAAAAGCTTCGCAGCAAAAGGAGAACCAACATTAGGTTGAGGCTAAGAAAGCAACAAAAAAGGTCAAGCGCAAGCGACAAGAAGACCTACGCCAGCAAGAGGAGCAAAGGAAAAGCATCGCAAATGAGCAAGCAGAAAAAGACGCAACCAAAAAAGTTGAGAGCTAAGGAGGAACAAGAAAAGAAGTTGCAGAACAACTCTGCGAAGGCCAACCAAGTAGTTATATGCCAAGTCTAAACAACAACAGGCCAAGAAACTCCAGCGCAACAACATCAACAAGGAGCTAGAACAACGCAGGGAGCAGCAGTAAAAGCCTAAGCACAACCATTTGAAGCATATACGGGTTTGGGATCCACAAAAGGAGAAGCCCAATAGGAAGCCTCACAAGAAAAAAGGGAGTTCAACAAATCATAGTGGATGGATATACAAACACCAGCATTGCGACGACCACATTCACCCTTCTGGTCACTTAGATAAGGTGCCAACAAATGATATTTGTTGCTTTTATGACCCAATTGGCCCTACCTACTTCAGCCTAGTAGGTTGCCCTTGATGCTTCTCAATTGTCATTTTCAAAGCAAAATGAAGGTGTTGTTACTTTCCAAACATCCATGACGCAGAAGGCCACTGAGATTGAGTAGCAAAACACTCAATTACGTAAATAGAATGTTAGTTGCAAGAGTGATTTGCCAATGCACACAAGTTAAATGATGAACCATATTCAACACTAATTCACCATGTTTTGTGGGACCAAGTCACGTCGAAGGAGCAACAGTTCACTACTCTTCTCATAAGGTTAACTCGAGATTGGGCCATTGCACAACGCCTATAGGACATCAAACCCCAAGTCCAGTAATTGTGTACTGAAACATAAGTTATTTGTTAGTTGTTGGAGTACGAGCAGATTCTAGACACCATTATGCACTAGGCTACACAGCTCTCCAAGAAGATGCTTGACTGGAAGGACCAATTCCAAGATGCATGGAAGGATATTATGTCGTATCTCTCCCAAGCATACAAATCCAAGGCTATAATGGAGAGCTAGGCATCACTGACCTAAATCGACAATGTTTTGCACAAGTCTCTCGCATTGAGAGACAATGTCATGACCAGAATACACACTTGTGAGTTGGAGATGCTCTATAGCACGTTTATAGGTGTTCAAACACAAAGGTGTATCGAATGAATAAAGCAGATCACTCAAGACATCCAACAAAAGGTTGCGCAACACACAAATTATTGCAGTTGTTACTTATGACGACATACAACCCGTTATACAAAGTCAAGCTATCCTTCAAATGTTATTCAACATGGTCAGGGACATCTTGGCCAATTGGAAAAATTGCAAACAAGATTTGACAAATCTTAATAGCTTTATCTAAGGGATCTTGGACGAACCTCAATACATTCCACCTACTCAACTTATACATATTCTTTGTGTAAAGAAGGCTTCTCAGGTAGTGTAGTGCCCTCAACATCTAATTGTTACACCATAAGCTTTTATGTCTTCATCTACAACATCATCAGCAGTTGTCCAATCATCTTAGGCTGACCCTTCGACAACTTCGCAGAGTATGCCTCCTTTGTCACAGTAAGGTGTTGTAGCCTTTGTAATTTTGGTCAAATTTTGAAGATAATTTTTTTTGCAAGCTGGGTCAGAAAGGTTGAAAACTCATAAAGTGCGACCTCATACTTTTGCCAACCTATTGAAAACCCATAAATGGCGGCAAGTTGGTACGCTACTTAGTTGAAAACCCGAAAAGGCAACTAAGCAGTGTGCAAGAAGTGAACACCAAAAAACACCACTTCGAGCAAAATTGTGACCATTGATTCTTGACTGATTCAACAACTCAACACAAGGCAACTCCAACTCCAAACAATAGTTCTCCCATTACATCTTTGTCTCGAGATGACAACGTTTTAAGTTCGAGAAAGTGTTAGTAGGGAGATGCGAAGCATAAGTGGCACACATAATTGTGTAAAATAAGCAGGGGACAAGTGTACAACATAATGTATTTTGTATAAAACATGATCTAATGCAAGATATCAAAGCACGTGGAAGTTGAACCGGCACTTTGATCCAAAAGATTAAAAGTCATGAAAACGAAGTCATAGACTCTTCGCAACATTATATATACTATGTTTTTGTAAAAGAAAAGGTTGAATTGTAATGTAATGGAGATCAAAACATGGTATTCCTTAATTCATTAGTTTGTTGGCAAGCATATTATGTTCATGTATAAACCTTACTTGTATTGATTGCATCTTCCTTGCGACTAAATGTATCCTTGTTTACTATTTACCATTAAACTCTCTAAATGGTTGAACATTAATAAATGCACCTACACTGACGGTGAACATGAAGAAAGCTTGGCGAATGAATATGCACTACATTTAGTTGTAGCCTGTCTGTAAGTCCTTGTAAGTAATTAGAGTCTCTTCGTAACATCACAAACTACAACACTAGCATGTCATAATGAGTGATTCCAAGGACCACTGCTAACAGAATATAACCAACAAAAGACATGCCAAGTATTGGACTTGGAAGCAAGACATCTTTTCACCACCCAAAAAATCATCATGCATGCAGACATCTATCAACCTCTTCATACTCGGCATAACCAAGAAATTTCTTGATCACACAAAAGGCATAAAACATACAATTCAACTATGCTTACTATGTAGACACTAACCCATCATAGAGCCCCAAAGAAGGAATTTCCTTTTTTTCTTTTCTTTTTCCTTTTTCCTAAAAACTCGTAGTGTCACTGCCTATCCCACATTGAGAATTGAAGACTTGAAGACTTGAATCCACACAAGCATTTATATGAAGCAAACAAGCAATAACAAATCACCCATATTTTGTCCATATCCTTATGGTTCAATCACGCAAAACACTCAACATGCAACATAACTTGCACATTTTTCATCACTTCAAAGTTCAATCACTTACACAATATCATGATTAATCCTTAGCAAGAAAGAATGCAAAGAGAATTGACCATACTTATTCAAGAAGTAATACTCACCCAGCATGCAATGTTTTTCGCATAGAACTTTCTATTTTTCCTTTGCAAACCATCCCCTTCTTTCATGCCTGCCTTAAGCATACCCCTGCATCCCCTCGCATCCCCCGAATTCCAAATCTAGAAAAAACCGGAAAGGAAAATCAATTTAACAAAACGTCAAGTTCTTAGTATTAACTAAGAATGTCTACAGTAGGTACAAAATCACCATCTTCCTTAGTCTTAAAAATTATTGAGTGGGTGGTTTGGATAAATTACAATGGTGCACAACCACAAACATTACACAAGCAAAAAACTTTTTTTTTCCTTAATACACTACCCAAAAGAAACTACTAGGCCCTATTTGATGATCGTGAATTCATCATCTTCCACCTCACATGGGGGGTGAGGGTGGGGGCCCTCACAAGGTTGAGTACTTTCTTCCTCGCTTGAAGAATGACAGGGGCAAAGTGGAATTTCCACAACGGCCTTCTTAGACAACAACTCTCCATTTTTCTCCACAAGTTGCTTTTTTTCCTTGCATTATAACCCTTATGTTGTTTAGGATTCTATGTTGATGGAAGTAGATTCACCATGGGTAGCAAACAAAGTTTTCTCCATAGTCGTGTGGTCGTCATGCAAAAGAAAATTACCAGCAACATTTGACATCACATTGGCCCCGCTCGCACTTTGGGCCATATCAAAGACATTTCTTCTACTAATAGATTACCTAGGATCAATAATAATTGCCTTCGTATGCTTACTAATTCCATTGGCATTGACATAATCCAGTTCTTCCACTACAGTCCAAACCATTTCTAACCATAATTGCATATTTAGGTTCCTAGTTTCTCTATCCAAAAACTCATACCATTTCACCTATGATTTTTTTTTCACCTTTTCGTTGTTCATACCTTCTGTCTTGACAACCTTTCCCCTCTCTCCGGCCATAGACGCCATGTTCGAGACTGAAACTGTAAATGTGAATGAAAATGGATTGTAATTCACATGATTAAATGACCATCTTATCATTTGTCTCATCTCCCTTGCTCCATTGTCAACCCAGATGCCTCCACCACCACAATTTTCAATGATGTTTTCCATCATACAACTGGTAGAGTAATAATGAAGTCCCATCATTAATAAGTCATTCACATTAAGCCATCAAATGTCAATCTTATCACACCTCCAAGACATTAATGTCGGTTGATCTTTCATTATACTCATAAACCCTTTTCAATCTAGTGACTTAATTGCTAAGAAAAGAAAAGAAATCCTTTAGCATCCTTAACCAATAATTTCCTTAGTTCTACACGAATCTTTGATATCCAAAATTAGTCAAAACCCCATTGATTGAGAGTAGCTTGACACCCACATTCTCAGCGTTATCAGCCACCTAACCGTCTTCCCTCTTGATGTGGACAATGTTAACTTCTTCTAGATTCTCCATTACCACAAGGGCCTCATCAACAATCGTTTTTAAGCGCCATCATCCCATCATGCCCTTGAGCATTGCAATACCTTTCACTTGGTTATTTGTATCATTTCCTACATCAATTGAGAAGTTCAAAATAAGTTGCCCCTTTTCATCTTGGAATGCTCCACCACCAGCCGGACCGAAATTCCCTTTAGCAACACCATCAAAATTCAGCATCATAAATTAATTAGGAGGTGGATGCCAAATAATTCTAAACTTGGGACACACATCTCCCCTAACCCCATCATTTGGGAGTTTGGGCATACATTAATAAACACATTGAATCTCAAAAAAATGTGAAGAATTCTCTATACAATCTAATAAAAATTCTTGAAAATAATGCAATTTTCCAAAGAAAAAGTGATTGTCTTTTGTATGTCTTACTTTATTCAAACCAGTTTGAAAAATATACACTACAATCGAGTCATTTTTTTAAAACAAAGCAGGTTTCATGAATTATAATTCCATTTTGTATTTTTATTGCTTTAATCAAACTTGTTTGAATCTCATAAATAATTTGGAGAATATACAATATATTATTTTTTCTTAAAATTATTGTACTTTTCTTGAGAAATAATAATCTTTTTGTGTATTGGTATTACCTTGATAGAACATGTACGTATCTCATAATAATCTGGAGAGTAGGATACAATCTATGAATATTTATTGAAAATAATACAAATTTGTTAATAAATTTATTGCCTTCTATTTATCTTTAATGAGTTTGGATATCAAAAATAATCTACATAGTGGGTTTCAATCTACGATAATTAAAATTGTGCAAAATTACTATAAATTGTAATTTTGTTTTGTATTGTCTTTACTTTAATAAACTTTGTAAATTGTTTAAAGAATAGGTTGCACTCTACTAAAATTTCTTATGAATAATGCAAATTTAGAGGGAACTATATAAAATGAAGAGGCATGAGACGTTTAATAGCCCCTCCATTGTAATGTCATTGCTCGCTATCTTGGATCTCCAATATTTGGATTTTAGTGAATGTAGACTATGGAACATGCCAACTTCATTCTCAATTTAAATTTAAACTCCAACGAACTAATTTGCCAACCACTTTAACACGTAAGGATATTGTCGTTCATTGTCTAACGAGGCCAAAGTCAAACTTTAAATTTGATTGGGATATATGCTTTCTTTGAAGTTGAAAAATACAAAAAAAATCCTAGGAGAAAGTTGACTTAGCTTCAATTATCATAAGAAGGTTTGGTTTTCAAAAATGGGTTCATGGATCAAAAGTTATTATATGTGTTCAAACTAGTCCCATTAAAGATTAAAGGTCCTTAGCAAGTTCCTAACACTTCAAAAACAACATTAACGGTACTTGGAAATGGCATCATCAACATTATAAATGGGTATTACAAACTATACTAAAACAATGATAAATACACTCAATATGAATGGAACAAACTATAATTCATATAGAGAGAAATATAATTCATAACAAGAGAAATATAATTCAGTTTGATCAAATATTTAGTAAGGCAATACATATAGCCCCATTATCTCCCTCGGAAAGGCCAAAATATTCTACCAAATCCTCCACTACAGTATCTTCATAATGGATTTTGAAAGACACCACCATGAAAACAACCTAAACAACACAGGTGAGGAAGCCCAATGAGAAATCTTTGTACGATTTGGTATAGATCTACCCCCAAAGAGGTGGACCACGCAAAAAAAATTCATGAGAACCTTCCCTGAGCATCCAAATATGGTTAAACGCACCTTAGCACGTCAACCAAATCCAAGAACTTACAAGGCACAGTAGGGTGAATACCAATGTGCCATACCATCATTTGGTCATAATCAGCATCCCCTGCTTCCCAAATAAGAATGTTAAGGACAACTCTACGAGCTTCATCGAGGTCATCATGTCCCCCCCACTCGAGGTCACGTAATGAATCAAGCATTATATCATCGACATCATCATCTCCCCCCACTCGAGGTCACATAGTGAATCAAGCATTATATTGTCAAGTCTCGCAATATATTTATTGTGGAAAAAAACAATCTCTATTGGATCCTCACTAAGGAGCACACAATAAAAGTAGAAAAACCACAGTAGATTATCCAACCCACTTTGTGCCACCTTAGACACATGATCCATAGCAACAATACAATCACCTTGAATATGCACTTCCAACCCACATGAGAACCATGTGTCCTCCATCATCGAGCATTGATTTTTGTTCATGTTTGCATTCATATCAAACCTCTCTTGGTTTGTTTATTAACTATTTACATATGGCATTGGAATGTAAAGTTATTGTATCACACCATGTTGCATTTAATATATTGGTTGAACACTCATATATGGACCTCACTCAATGGGCTCCAACAATATCGACGATGACCATAGCCACTTCCACCACCCCACCTCTATTGTAATTCATGCCTACCATGACACAATTCCCTATGGCCTAAGTTGATGCAAGTTTGCCAACAAGGATTCTCACTAGAGGAGTTTCATGACCAGCAACCCTTGCAAAACGAATACATGACATCCAACCCCACCTTGATTTGGATGACACCTTGACATTCTTGCCAAATTGAAAAATGTTTCCTAATGGACACACCCTTATAAATATAACCACTTGGAACTATATTTGTTTCTCCTAGGTTGTAGGTTTGGGATTTCAAGTCATGTTTTTTCAGCACAAGAAGTTTGTCAAAATCATATAGATTGGTGTTGGTAATTAATTAAGCATCTATTGTAACGTATGGGTTTTTGCTTACGATAAACTAGACTTGGACCTCATAAATTTAGTCCATGTCATTCCCATTTGTGTTATAACAGCTTCACCATTTTAATGTATTGCAGTATTTTTAACTATCAAAACAAGATGTGAGACTACAAAGCCAAAGATTATGGCAGATTGTGAAATAGGCGAACATGGAGAATGGCCATTACCAATTGCATCAATACTTGATTGACAACATATGACATTCATTGTCGACATCCATTTGTGAAATATGCATATGGCACCAATTCCATCATTATTTATCCTTGCCATAAAATAGTTATTATTTACAATTAAGAACCTTGAATCAAAATCTAAATTGAGCATACCCAGTACTCTCCAAGGGGACTCAACTCTTAGTAGGACTCGTCCCTTAGTCATCATTTGAAGGGAAATAAATTCCTAAGGAACTCCATAGTAGATCAACCATACCAAGAAGTGTCACTTCAATTATAACTATGGAATCTTATTTCAGGCCATTACTATCAAAAGGCCTACGCGTTAACTTAGGTAGATGAATCTAAAGTTTGCAAATGCATATTTCATCATAAAGGTGTGATGCATCATCGGTGCAACATAACCATTGCATAAAACATTACAGATTTGTTAAAATATACTAGAAAACATCTTGATCTTCATAGGCAATTTTAGATGTCCTTCGCCAAAGCATAAGTAAATGCATCTAAAGCTTGCAAATGCATATATCATCATAAATGTATGATGCAACATAACTACTACATAAAAAATTAAGGATTTGTTAAAATATACTCGAGAACATCTTGATCTTGGGAAATTTTAGATGTCCTTCACCAAAGCATAAGTTTTCAATCGACCTTAGAAAGATAGACGATCATAAAAATTCGGAGAAGTTTTCCTCCATCCATGTTCTCCATGACATTCCTCATAGGATTCGCTTAGTAAATTGTGGAAAGAGTGAGGAAACTATTCTAAATTTGAATTCCCGTACTTATGTACCAATTCCTTATATTTTTTAAGCATGGAGCACAATATTTGTAGCTAAAGACGATTAAGAAATGTGGAAAAATAACCTCAGGTTGGGTTTACTTGTACATGTTTATTCCTTCAGGTTAATTCTGATTTTAGCTATACAAGATTTATATGGGCATAATACAAGGTTAAACAACACCCTTAGCTTAGCAACAAGTTAAGGGATGTTTCAATTAGGTGTTACCTCTTATAAGTTTAACCAAATACAAATACATCATACGTCATTGGTAAGTTATCGAAATGTGTTTTTTAATGGTGTTTCCCTCTGCTTATAATAGTGGTCCAATTTAATTTTTACCCCAAGTTTTCATCAAGTTGTTAGCTTTGCACTCTGACACGACTAGGTCCACAAAGCTTTCGTAATTTAGATTTCAAATAGTATATAGTTCATCTATAATAATATCATAGTTATTGGTCCATAATGAGTTCATTTAGAAAAACAATTGTGCAGTGTAACTAGCATGTTTCTAGGCATTCTTAAAAATCATGACCCACAGAACAAGTATAGAAGCAGACCACAAAAAAACTTCGTTCCACACTAGTGCTAGACATTTCCATAACAGCAATTTCAAGTCAACACATTCACCAACAATGTAAAATGGCATGTAGGGTCTGCTAAAGATAACTATAGTGGCTAAAGTGCTATCACTTGGAAAGCTAGTTTTTTGATATAGGGTGAAAAATAAGCCCCATTGATATCTGATAGAAAAAAGCGAAAACAAGCACATGATACATAAACGATGAAAACAGAGCATTTCCAATTGTTATCTCTATCTAATCTGAAAACACAATTAACACTAAAGGTATGTGATATAACCTTGAAGATGCTAAAATTCTAGTCACTACCAAGAAAATATCTAGGCATGCAAAACCCTCATTACCCATGTTAAGTGTCCTTAAAAGCTCCAAAACAAAAAATGCTTTGTACTTGACTGTTGTAAGAATCAATAATGCATGTGCATTTCCATCAAAGAGATGGTCAAAAGCTGCCTGAATTAGTGGATGCTATAATTGTCTTCTTGACAGACAGATATTCATCCTTCACTAAGGGGACAGTTTTCCAAGCATGCAACTTGAGACAAGAACAATTCATTTGACTCATTTCATCCTCTGCAATGAACCAACAGCAAGCCTCTAAGCATTTTGGGACAAATAAAAATGATGGATGTAACTAAGCATTGCAGCTTGTATCTGTAATTTGAAGACTGTCCCCATATAGCCATATGAATGGAATATGCTCAAGAGTTGTAAACACATCTTTTATGTAAACTAAAAGAACAATTTTTTAAGGAATAATTTCCACAAAATATATTACAGCTTTCTAATAAAGAATCAATTCATTTCCTTTAGACCAAAGTTCAAAACGTACCATTCAAGTGCTTGTCATCTCGTTCCATGCAAACTGAAGCATAGTGTATGTTTGTAGGCTGAAAAAGCAGAAACTGCCAATTGGTTGTCATAACACTACTCTTTTGAACTTCCAAATTTATTGTGCATACCTGTGACATATGCAAAATAGTAAAAGAATTACATCATAGAATGAAGAAATATCATCCAGTGCTGCTTTCATCCTTTTATTATATGTTAAATTAAAAGATCTCGCAAGCATATGAATGCTACAGACATTATTTGCACGAGTTTGCTTCCTTTATTTCCATATTTTGTTTTATCTCCTTTAAGAACTTAACCAAAAAAATTGCATGCTATGTAAATGGTTGTTTTCATCATACAACGGAATCAGAACCAGCATCTTCATAGTGTTCAATACGCTCTTTTATGACTGGAAGGTGTTTAATATAGATGGAAAAGTCCTTGAGAGGTGCTCCACTTATGCCTCTTCCCAAAGCTTTGACATATGCTTCCTGCAACAGTCTACAAATTTTATAGAATCCATATATATTCCTATCAAATAAAATAGTAACCCACATCCTAATGTCCAAAATTGGTATTAATTTCATTAGCATTCCTTTACATTCAAAGCTAGGAAACGCGTCAAATTCCTTGGTGCAAATATTATCCTAACCATTCATAATATAAGTTTATGATAATCATCTTGCAAGAGAAGAGATGGTGCCAGCTCTTCAGTGTGTTTTATTCAACTAAAATACTAAAAAGAATAAAAATAAAATTGCAAATTGTAAAGCAAGGAATTCTATCATTTTCATGGCATATGCTTTAATTAAATACATACTATAGAGCACAGTAATTATCAATTACAACCATAAAACAGTGAAGAAACATGTTTGATAATGGACATGGATATATCACCTGATCAAAGAAAATTATTGCGAGTGCAAAAATATATAAACTTGTTCAAACAAGTCTCACAACGTCAACCTTTACAGCAGCTAGATTTGTTCAAGATAGGTATCATACCTTCTGCCATATGGTGGGCAGACCGGCTGTGAACGCCCCGAAATTGACATATAAAGTATTTTTAACGGAGAAAGAAGTATATCGAACAGACTTAACAAGTTGTGGAAGCTAAATGTACATTATCAGTGTGGAAAAATACATTTCATACACTCTGACTGATACCTTCAACCCACAAAAAGTCTCCGTCTGTACCCTCTAATAGGTTATGCTTAGTCCAAGAGTCATGAGAAATGGAATTCTTCTTCTAAATTCCCTCGAAGTCGCAAAGATTAACCCATTTTGCTCATCTTTTGAAAATATCCCAAAGCCAAATCTTTATGGAAATGGCTTACTAATTGCAAGTTTAAATTTTTCTTTGGTTCTGTTATATTGTTTTATTTTCAACATAATCTTCCTTTCGGAGATTGTACAAAACACAAGGATTCCCATGTGCCAACATGTGATATATTTTCTTGTTAACTGTTTATATTCAAATTTTAAAAAATTACAAAAAAAGAAAAGTGTGGCTATGCACAAATCCTAAACATTCATTTGTAATCTACGTAAGAGGATATTTCTTTGCAACAAGCCTCTAACATGGCACTTTCATACAAGTAGACCCACAGCTAGCTTGGGGTCGCGGCAGAATACAGGCTTAATGTGTAAAATACATAAGAAGAATAGTACTGCAATATTGCGCTGCACTATCTTTTACGCTTTCCTGATAATGTAATTTTTCCCTATTTGAGCCATTTATGACTTGCATGCCTGCATTTCTTCAATTCCTTCCAATTATTTGGTTTTTTTTCTTCCACTTCTAATTCTCTGAATAGTAATACAGCTACCAATAAAGTCTGTTGTATGTCACACTAAAATTGTGAATGCTTTCCTGAGCTGCAGATCTTTCGTCAGGCCCAAAGCTTTGACAGATGATCGTAAAAACACTCTATTACACAAAAAATTGTGAATATGCTTAAAAACACATTTCGTTTAAAATCCAAATAAATTTCACTTCACTTGTCATCAGACACGACATTAAATTGAAATGTAGAACGATCTAGATTCTAAAATAATATGTGGCTTTAAGAGAAAACGCATATTGGAAAGACTCTTAAGGCCCAGAGTATTGGCTAGCATGTAATAAAAACACTCTATTTCGCAATTTTTTGTGAATATCCTAACAAACCATCTTTTTAAAATCCAGAAATTTTCCCTTACACTTTAGAAATATATCAGATGAATTTCCTCCATATGTTATGAGTTGGTCCAAAGCTGCTATCTGTTTGTCATTAATCAATGCACTTGTCATCAGACGTTACACATTGAATTGAAATGAAAAACGATCTAGATTCTAAAAAAACATTTGTAAAATTAAGAGACAGCACATATTGGAAAGGTCTCCCTCCCCTCTAACCTAGTCTCTATGCCCTTCCGTGCACAAACCAGTCCCCATACTCGCCGCTTCCGACAATTTTGGTTCTAGTTCCTTTTCTGATGTGATTAGAACCAGAGCTGAGGAGGCAATGGCCTCCTCCCTCATCATCCAATAAAATCCCAGATTTCAGATCGCCTGTTTTCACTGGGCCCACCAAAAATAGTCGAGATGTAATTCAAAATTTCCTTCAATATCATTAAACTGGAAACGCCTCCAAAGGTCAGTTTCACAGTGAAAAACATGGATCGGCAACTTGGGAGATTTTCCAGGGCCAAAAACCCTTTGTGCTTGGGTCGAAGAAAAGTGGAAAATCAGAGTCAGTGGAAATTTTAATGATGCCAAAAGGGTACTTCATGGCAGTCTTCGCAACAAAACAGGAGAGAGACCAAACTTTACGAGGACCTTGGTTTATGAGAAGATCTAGAGTTTCTACGAAGCACTGGCCTCACATTCTTTTAACCCAACAGAAGATCTACTTACAACAGTCCCACTATGGGTCTGTCTTCCCCGTCTTCCTAGAAAATATTGGAAAGAGGCCCTCTTTCAAAAGAAAGTAAATACCATTGGTGAGTAAATTGTAACATCTGAATTTACTTGTAATACAGGAGTTCTAAACTATGCTCAGATCTGCATCAATCTTGACTTGGATAAAACACTTCCGAATCGTCCAATTTAGTACATGTGCAGAATCAAATGAGAACAAACCATTGACTGTGAATATTCCCTTCCACTTCAGGTTTTGCCACGAACAAGGGAATCTAGCGAGGTTTTTTCACACACAAGAATAAATATCACCATGTGCCATCTACTGAACCAAATAAATAGCTTAAACAACAACAGTCAACACAGAGCCAATCAGAGCAACAAGCACATGGTACAACACAGCAAAAATGAAGTCTTCATCAAGAGGCACTTTATGTTCCACAGATTGATAATATGTTTCAACGACCCTATTCCAGGAAGTCAAAATCCTCTCCCAGAAAGCCAGATCCCATCCAGAACTCAAATCCATTTGCAGCACTTGCTGGAATGGATTCAAAAGCACTGGATTTAAAGCCCACTTTACAGGCAACTGCCCCACATTCAGATGAGCAACTCCAAGCTTCATCAATTAAAGTGGATAGAAACAAACATAAATCCAAACTCTCTATTATCTTCACAGCAAAGACAATCTCAACTCTCGGCAAGTTTACAAAAAAGTCCAAACTTAAAATCAGATTCAAAAGGATCTCATCCAAAACACATGGAAATGGAAGCCCAAAATTGGGTCAAACGCCAAGAAAAAACAAAAATCAAGCTCTGAATGAATCCAAGAGGGCAATATCTTAGTCAATCCAAATCAGAGAAAATGGAGTCCGTGGTGGAGATGCAAAGTGAAGACATCGAACAAGGAATAGGCAAAGGAAACTGCTCAGCAACTAATCTTTCTTAATGTGGATCACATCATGGAACATAAGAGGAATAGAGGTTCCTAATAAGTGTTGATTTTTTAGAAACAAAATCAAAACTGAAGGCACCAATTTTGTCCTCCTACAAGAAATATGCAGGACAGAATCCCCTCATGAATTCATTTCCATTGGAGTTTGGGGAACGAAGCATACTTTTTTTAGCACCCCATCAAGGACTATGATTCATTGGGATCTCTATAGGAATGTCCTGATCTCTAATCAACTCCTCCCTTTGAGAATTTGTCATGTCCCCTTTTCCAAATAAAGAAAAAAATAATTTAATATTAATGTTTTAAGTTGTCCTAGAGTAATTTTATTTAATAAAATGGAAAAAAGGACACTTAATCATTATTATTATTTTTAATAGATATCAGAGTTGGTGGGACTCCGGATTGCTTTTGACCAGAGCTACGAATCGGATTTGGGGCACAATCAGGGGTCCCAGTCCTTGAGAAGTTGAGAACCATTAAACCAACACAAACAAAAACTACCGACCACCGAAACCACTAAATCAATTCAAACGGCCACATCCGGCCTATAAACGCCCTATGAGATTCGAACCTGGGTGGGGCTGGGCACAACCAGCCCACTTTACCAACCCTTCTACATCTCATTGGCAACACTTAATCATTATTATTAAAGTGATCATAAAGTAATGATTATTAATTGGGCCAAAAGAAAGGATAAAGATGATTTTAATAAAATAAAAGTATGTCAACGTCAAAATAGAAGATAAAGCGTTGTTTTTAGGGTTTTGGTAGAAAAGGTAATTATTAAAAGGGTTGGATAAAAAGAAATTATTATTCATAATCATTTGATCAATTTTAAAACCATTTTCAAGCTTGAGCAACCTTTGTTCAACTTTTCATCATAGAGGACAAAAATGTAAAAACCCGTGCTTATTCTGCCTTGATTTTTCATTTTAGGCTATCTGACATTTTGTCAAACACTTGGCATGCAACTGAACAATTTTGATTTTCTGAGTGTTTGTTTGCAGTTTTGATGAGATGTTTGATTTTTTTCAGCTTGATAATTGTAAAACAATTGCATATAATCATAGCACATAAACATAGATTGCAAAATGAATAGAACACACATCAACCTCTTATTTCTCCTCAATAGAAATGAAATTACAATGAAAATCAAATCTGATATAGTTCTGATTTTATCGTTACAACAAAGTATATCTTCCTACATTCAACTTGTTATTGATTCCCAATGGAAATACAAACATACTCAGACCATAGGCTGCAATATTGAACACTTTGATCAATGGAAATGATGGAATGTAAGCAAAAATGTACTATTGTGGGTGATGTCTTCAGATCAACGAACAACCCTTGGGAAGGCGCTGAAAATTCTTCAAATAAATCTGCAATAATAATAATACCTTCAACCCCTAAAGGCACTTGAGCTGAAATGATGATTTCTCCTTCAGACATCACCAACCCGAGCACCCATGTGCAGAAATAAATATATAAAATACTTTCCCGCTATTACAAATTTGAAACCCTCATCAAAAGCTTCCAAAATTTCTCCAAACAAGTCGCCCTTATGTAAAAATTATTTATAATATATTTGGTACTCAAAATCTGCAAAAATATCTTCAAAATAAGGTCATAAGCCTTAGAGGCTAGCTCTATAAATTTGCTCCAGCACTATAAACCCTACAAATATGCTCAATGATGAACTTTGGACGAATTCATCCCACAAAGTAGAGTTGGGTTTTCATCCAATCTACTAATTTCTGAAGGTTTTCGTCCTCAGAAATCGCTGCACCTATAGTGATCCACTGAAAATGGAGAAAATAACAAATATGCCAAATACAGAATGAGTCTGGGAAGAGATAGAGGGCTTTTTATAAAAAAAATTTAAACCTCTTTTGGACCCCAAAATTCCATAAATGATTTTTAATAATTTTTTCCCCTTCCAGCCTTAGGCTTCCACCTTTGTGTTAGGTTGTGGAGCTAAAAGCTTCAACTATGCAGACGAAAAGGAGGTCGCTGAAGTTTCAGAAGTATCGGCGTCGGCAGTATGACCGACGTTGGTCATGATGAATGCAGAAGGCAACCAGCGTCGGCAGGGAGTCGGCCAACGTCGGTCAGCACCAGTTAGACAAGGACCGACGTCAGTCGCCTGTGTGTTCCAGAACTGTTCGTTGCACGAACAATTAATTTGTTGAACTGAGTGTTTGCATGTAAAGGCTATTTCGAGTCTTGAGCTGCGTGTCTATTATTAGTAAACTAAGAGTCTAAGTTATTGTTTAAGTCTGGGATCTATTTATAGACCCATTGGCATGTATTGTAATGATGAGCTGAAAAGGAAGGCAAGGAAGATCCTTTCATTGTAAGATCATTGAGTTGCAGGTTGTTGCAAGCTCATAGGAGATCTACATGTGTAAGTATGGTTTGTTGAATTACAGGTTGCAGGTTCATGGGAGATCTACTTGAAATACTTTAGAGTGCTTGGTGTACTGGGAAGGTTATTACTGACTGGTTGGAAAGGTGAACACCAATTCTGTGTATGAGTTGTGTGTTGAGACCGTTTTTGGTAGGAGAGTGAAGAAAAATTACTGTACACTTGAGGTGTGGCAAGCCTCTGTAAGGTGGAAAAGTGTGGCGTCTCTTTATTGTATTCTTTTCTGTACAAGTGTTAATACAAGATAGTGTATTGTCTCTCATATTCTGTGCTATTTGTGAGTTCTAGTTACTTGTGCTTCTGGTATATTTTCGCATGTTTAATTGCTTGTATTTGGTAATCATATTGTGCTCTTTCTGAGGAACAAAATTCTAACAAATGGGATCAGAACAAGGTGTGTTGTTCTTGGATTCCCCGACAATTGGTATCAGAGCTTTTGGTTGGGATACTAACAGGTTGGATTAGATCTGGTTAGTGTGTGTTGATTACAGGTTACTCACAGGGGTTTCTGTTTGAGTGAGAGTAGAGCAATGGCAGAAAAAAGTAGACTACGAATGAAAAAGTTTAATGGCAAAAGATCCAAGTCCAAATATGGCAGAATAATCTGCTAGAAATGTGGAAAGCAAGGGCACTTAAAGAGAGATTGCAGGTCGGTTGAAGATCAGCATGAAGGACATGAAGAAGAAGCAGATGTTGCGAATTATGTTGCACAGGATGCTCTGGTATGTTCCTCAGATAAAGTAGAATCTTGGGTTTTAGATTCTGGTGCCTCTTTTCATGCATCCCCAAATAAGAAATTTTTTCATGAGTATGTCCAGGGAGACTTTGAAAAAATTTGTTTAGGGGATAGTAAGCCTTGTCAAATGGTTGGCAAAGAGAAAGTGAAGCTGAAATTGCAGACAAGTAACACATGGGTGTTGAAAGAGGTCATGCATGTCCCAGTTCTGGAGCGAAATTTGATTTCTATAAGAAGTTTGGGTGATGAGAGTTGCACAGTAACTCTCACAGCGGACTCTTGAAAGGTTACCAAGGGTGCACTTGTTGTAGCAAGAGGTAAAAAAGTAGGTACGCTTTATCTATCTACTTGTATTACTGATTCTCTTTCTGGGTTATCTACCTCAGCTGTAGATTCGAAGATGTGGCTTAATAGGCTTGGTCACATGAATAAGAAGGAGATGCATGTTCTTGAGTCAAAGGGTATGAATCGAGATTTCTGTATGCAGAAGAAGAAAGTGACGTTTTTTGAGGAATCCGATGTTAGTGACAAGAGCAGGAAAGCCTTGATTTTCAAGGAGAAGATGACAGACAGGTATCAGTCAAAGGGGCAGAAGAATTCTGAGCAGAACAAGGGTGATTTGGACAAGGGTTTGATCCAAAAGGAGCTCGCGAGTAGAAGTCAGTTCTCACAAGCAAAACACAGAGACCGACGTCGGCTAGAAAATCAACGTCGACGTCCAGACAGGGACCGATGTCGACTATGTGCAGCCCGACGTCGGTGACTCAGAGCAGATAATCACCGGCGTTGGCGAGGGGGAACCAACGTCGGCGATGAGGCAGTCGCATGGAACCGACGTCGATCGGGTGCAGACTGAGATGTGACCGGCATCGGTCACTGAGACGAATTTTGGGTGGACAACAAGCCGTCAAGAAGTCTCAAGCGCCCATATGGAGGATTTAAAGGGTATGTAAGCCTCAAATTCGTCATTTTCCTTCTTTACACTACTTGTTGCTCACTTATGGTAAAGAACCAAGAAGTTATTAAAGAAGCAGAACAGGTAGATCCAGAAAACAGTGGGAGCTTGGCATGGATGGAGGATGTGATTCCTTGGAGGAGAACCAAACAGGAGTTTTGGGTGGAGTTGCCAGCTGGAAGTAAGCACTGAGAGACGAATGGATGTTCAAGATAAGAAAGAGCAGAAATGGATACGTGAGACAGAAGGCCAGGGTATATAGTCTTGAATAAGCTGCAAGACAATGGAGGTTTGATCATTGTATTTCTCTTTACCAAGTTGGATAATATTAGCTACATTATCCTATTACTGTATGATGTGCTTGTTGCAGGGTTACATATACAGGGAGTTGTTGAACTAAAGGTAAAGCTAGTTCAGAGGTGTGTCATGAGGAATCTGGGAGCAGCAAGATTCTTTAGCATGAGTATGTTCTAGGGACATGGAAGGTCACATGTTGACTTTGTTTCAAAATGATTGTGTGAAACCGGTTAGCACGCCGATGGTTAGACAGTTCACAGAACAGTGTCTTGATTCACATAATGAGGTTAAGTGCATGGTATGTACTAGACCTGAGTTTTCCTAAGTAGTGGGAGTTGTCACAAGTTAGGAGCCAATTCGAGAAAGAAGCATTGGAGGGCAGTTCAGTGGATTCTTAGAGGGACCAGCAGCAGGTGCACATTCTATGCAGGGTCAAGTTATTTTATACATGGTTTGTAGATGTGGATGTGGCAGGTGATTTGGATGACAGGAGGTGCACCACAAGATGTGTGGTGGTTGGTCTTCAAGAGTGATCTTGAAGAGGAATACAGAGCCAAGGGAACAAACTAGATGATGTACAGGTACAGGTACAGTTGCAGCTGTTTATCTCCAAGTGAGAGATTGTTAGGTTGTGGAGCTAAAAGCTTCAACTATGCAGACGAAGAGGAGGTTGCTGAAGTTTCAGAAGTATTGGCGTCGGCAGTATGACCGACGTCGGTCATGATGAATGCAAAAGGCAACCGGCGTCGACAAGGAGTCGGCCGACGTCGATCAGCACCAGTTAGACAGGGACCGACGTCGGTCGCCTGTGTGTTCCAGAACTGTTCGTTGCACGAACAGTTAGTTTGTTAAACTGAGTGTTTGCATGTAAAAGCTATTTCGAGTCTTGAGCTGCGTGTCTATTATTAGTAAACTAAGAGTCTAAGTTATTGTTTAAGTCTGGGATCTATTTATAGACCCATTGGCATGTATTGTAATGATGAGCTGAAAAAGAAGGCAAGAAAGATCCTTCCATTATAAGATCATTGAGTTGCAGGTTGTTGCAAGCTCATAGGAGATCTACATGTGTAAGTATGGTCTGTTGAATTGCAGGTTGCAGGTTCATGGGAGATCTACTTGAAGTACTTTAGAGTGCTTGGTGTATTGGCAGGGTTATTACTAACTGGTTGGAGAGGTGAACACCAATTCTGTGTGTGAGTTGTGTGTTGGGACTGTTTTTGGTAGGAGAGTGAAAAAGAATTACTATACACTTGAGGTGTGGCAAGCCTCTGTAAGGTGGAAGAGTGTGGCGTCTCTTTATTATATTCTTTTCTGTAAAGTGTTAATACAAGATAGTGTATTGTCTCTCATATTCTGTGTTATTTGTGAATTCTAGTTACTTGTGCTTCTGGTATATTTTCGCATGATTAATTGCTTGTATTTGGTAATCATATTGTGCTCTTTCTGAGGAGCAAGATCCTAACAAGTGGAATCAGAACAAGGTGTGTTGTTCTTGGATTCCCCGACACTTTGGGGGATAATTATTTTATTCTAATTTTTTTTCACCTTTTTCCCACATAAAGTCACTTTATAATTTTTTTATTTATTTTTCTGAAGTGACTTAAATATTATTATTTTATAAAGGCTCAAATAAAATAATATTTTAACTTCTCCATGCCCAGATAATATTATTTTTTTTTCTTTTATTTTTCTATGGCCAAATTATTAACAAAAACAGCAACTCATTCCCTATCCAATTGGATTAGCCTATGGGAATGGCTAATAGGCTAATCAACCCCCTAAATTGTGATCATGTTGGAAATGGGGACATGACAGAAAACCCTCTGGGTGAACAGGTTCCAAGGACAAAAACCCTCCCATCCTCTATGGTGGTTCCATCCAGGGATCACATCTATACTGAATAGTTGCAGGATATTTCTGAATGTTGGTGTGAGTTTTTTGTGAAGATATCAAAGATTTCTGAATTTTTAAACCCTGATACAGTACTCTGTACAATCGTTACAGTGATCCATACACTGCTGTCAGCTATCACGAATTGTGTGAGGGCTTTTTGTGGATTAGGGTATGCTGTACCTTGTTAACTGTACCTTGTCAGGGATCAGAATTCATTTGTTTGCTGCTGTTTTGTCTTCTACTGCCTGCTTTACCATCTGACAAATAAAGAGGGTTTAGAGGGTGGCATCACACCCCACAGCTTCGTTTTGTACTACCTACCTACCTACTGCCATACAGAGACCAAGTTGTGGTCTTGTGGACTGCTGGGAGTAAATGCATAGTCCTAAATTGATTGGCTGGGCGCTGATTGGTGGTGACTGACAATTGGGATGGGTGTAAGATTACTTTTGGGGACTACCCTGCCTTTCCTAGGCAGCTATGTTGACCTTTCCAGCATCCGTATCCATCAATCATCCAGCGCTGACCATTGGGGATCAGCCGTACACAGTCCAGGGGTTCGCCAACCTTGGGAGCAGAATTCAGACCCTTCCCCACCTGGCGTTCCAACTAATTACCCTATCACAGCTGGTTGTTGGTCTTTTGAGCATTCATTGGGGCTGCCGAAGAGGAAAGAACCCCCATCGCTGCACAACTGGACAGATATCTTCATCACAGCCAGCATATCAGCCTGAATCACCTATTTGACTGTGACTAATTGCTGTTTGGACCAATTGCTTCTGTACGTCAGCATCTGGAACTCATTCCTTCCAAGTAAGAAGTTGACTGGTTGCAATTAATAGTTAACTGACATTGTTTTTCAGAGTTATTTTATGTAATTGTCACCTGGAATAAAGATTACAATTTTGGGTTTTCCATATTATAAGTTGCATGTGCTAGTATGGTCTTTGAATGTGAATTTCCAGAATTAAATAAAAAAATCAGAATTCATATTTGTCCAGAAAGGAACTTTCAATTTATGATGTTTCTTCTCTCTAGAACTAAATCTCCAATGGAGAACTGTTAATGTAAATATTCCACCAGGCGGAAATAATACTATACAAATGTTAGAGCAGTTGTCTGTATGGATCACTCGTGTCCAGCCTAACAATCTCATCCTCACAAGGGATTTTAATACCATCAGAGCTCCTGATGAAAAGAAAGAGGGATTTGGCTATAATCACAGAACATCAGAGGTATTATCAAATTTAATTGTTGCTGCTTCGATGGTGGATCTGGATTTGCCCAAGGTTCATACACTAGGTGCAATAGAAGAAAAGGCCAAAAACATATTGCAAAAAAATTAGACAATATTATTATTTCAGACGAATGGTTTAGGGCTCTTATTCAGTTGACAATAAAATTTGTAGATTCCACTCTCTCAGATCATTGGCCTACCAGTCTAAGCATTTTAACTGCACCCCAGCCAATACAAAAGCCTCAATTCAGATTTGAGAAAATGTGGATCTCACATCCTCAGGTCGCCAAAATTATAGCACAATAGTGAGCAAAAGCAAGCTACATGCAGGCAATTGCCATGCATAAATTCATAGAAAAACTCAAATTTCTCAAACCCAAGTTGAAATCTTGGCAACAAATTGTCTTCAAAAATGTATTTCAGCAAAACGCAGCAAGCAAATTTGAACTAAACTGATCCATAAACCAGGTGGATCTTCACTTTTAAGTTAAACCAACACGTACCCTTTCAGGTCAATGTGTTTTTCTCAATTTCTATGCCACAAAAAAACACCCAAAATATTGTTTTAAGATGTTTCTCAGCTTTTATGATTGTCATCTACAGCATACAAAAGAATATGGAACCCTTCACATGCAATCTCCACATGCTACATACATTGCATATATTTCTCCACACTCTAAACATGCTACTGCTCCATACATGATTGTAATTGAAATGCATGCATCGAAGTGCAATACCAAATGTGAAATTCTTTAATCTTAAGGAAATAAGTACTATGCTTGTTAAGGATGCATATTGAGCTCTCTTAAGTGTTTGTTGTATTAGCCTAGTTGCAAGGAATGTAAACATGCAAATAAAGGAAACAAACACATCAACCACAAAGAGAGAGAACACAAGACATACCCTGGAGAAACTCAATATGAGAAAACTCCAACAAAAGTGAAGCCATGCTTCCTCGTCGCCACTATATTCTGCAGTTTACAAGATTTTGCCTTCTTGGGCTTACAAGGAAAACCAACCTTATGGCTCCCATACTCATAATGATCTCTACAATGTTTATTTGAAGTCTTGCATCTCAAGCAAGAAAAATTACTTAACTCGGCTATCTCAGTTGTGTAGTTTTCACCCTATTACCTACAACTAATCAACAATGAAAAAAATGTGAGCAAAGACTCAAACTCGTCAATAAGCAATGTGAATCCAACTTCCATACATCTCACTGTGCTTGCTATTGTTTTTTGATCTTCTCTTATCTCTCCTAATTATCTCTACCTTGCCAAGAACTATATTTATGTTGTCCCAGCCTCAAAAGCTCAACTGAACCGCCAAAGGGAAGGAGAAATGTTTGTAACCATTCAACTTCCCTAGCTCCGGAGTTCTACAGCTGGGTCCAAAGTCTTACAGTCGAGCTCTAAAGTTTGATAGTCTGGTGCTAGAGTATGACTTGCAAGAAAGTCCAATAACTTCCAAAGGCCATAACTTTTGCATACGAACTCGAAATGACATGCCTTTTTTTTTTAACTCGTCTAATTTTTCAAGAGGAACTCATAAAGCACTTTTGATGCCAACCATATGTTGTTTTAACCCATACAACAGAAACTAGTACTTTTTTAGGTCTCAACATGTTGCAAATTACTCATATTTGATAGTCGATTGTTTTACCGAATGAATTGGATGATATACTTGATTAAATTTCTGGTCATTAACCAAACTCAAAATAAAATTAGGGAAGTAGGCTTCACTTTGAACTTGGCGTAGATGGAACAATCCCTTAATCGACAAATATCGGTGGCTTGACAATCAGAGGAACAATATTGGTGGAAAGGTCAAGAGAAGAATGGATCAAATATGGGGATTCAAATGCCAAGTTCTTTCTCAAATCAGCACAAAAAATATATATCGAAATATGGTTTCTCAGTGTAAAAAAAAATGATGACCCTGACATTACACAGCCATCAGAAATTCTCAATTTTTCTTCAAACCATTTTCGACATGTTCTCACAAAAAATGAACCTTGTGTTCAAAGGATTCAAGTTCTATATACTCTTCTACAACACATGCCTTTGCTAATAATTTAATAGATGAAGATAACAACAATATTACCCTGCTAGTCACAAAAAAGGAACTCAGATAAAATTTTCTCTTTCCATCCTAATAAGGCTCCCAACTCATATGGATTCCCTTCTTTTTTTATCAAACTTTTTGGGGCACTATCAAGATGGATTTATTAAAGGATTGCACGAGTCAAGGCAAAACAAAAACACACTAAAAAATGTAAATGCTACAAATATGGTCCTTACTCCCAAGCAATCCAAGAGGGAGAACATAGATAAATGTCATCAAATTGCTTTATACAATATGACATAAAATTCTGTCCAAACTAATTGTCAGGAGAATCAAACCCATAGCCGGGTACAGTTACTGGTACAGGAGATAGAGATGGGGACGAGTACTGGTATGCCATTTAGAAGAAAAACATTAGATGGGTATTGGAAGATGCCAGAAATTAAAATATATATCTTTAGTTATATATAAAAATTGGAAAGAAATATTAGTATACCATGCATAAACAACTTTAAAAGGACAAAGAATACAAAGAAGAATGAAAAATTTAAAGCACAAAATGAGATTAGGGAATAGGATTAGTCAATCAAGGTTACATAGTAGTGATAGGGACTCCTTTGGCCTATTTTAAAACATTTTTTCATTTTATTTTCCATTTTTAATAGGAGACTCAAGGAGATTGTAATGAAGTCTTCGACTATTGAAAGATGTCTCAGTACTAGTCTCCAGTAATGAAAATATGTCTCTATCTCTGAGACATGTTTCACACCCTGAAGACATCTCCTGATAACACTGATAAAAACCTTTTTGCAAAAAAATATTTCTCCTTCTCAATTACCCTATGCCTGGGTACAAAGTAAGAGGATAACATTGTTTCGATTCAAGAAATATTGCTTCTTTGAACACTTAGAATTGTCTAGAAGCCCTTATCAAACTTGATATCTCAAAGGCCTTTGATAGATGTAATTGGACTCTTATACGTTCTACATTAAAGGCCTTTAGTTTCACCCTACAGGTATTTGATTGGATAAATAGATGCATACAAACTCCACTCTTTTCAGTTCTGGTACATGGGAACTTCGTTCAACCTTTCTCATCCACCCAAGGCCTACAACAAGGTGGCACTCTCAGCCTTATTTATTCATAATAATGGGGGAAGTATTCAACCAGCAACTCAAACTTTGATATCTCAAAGGCTTTTGATAGATGTAACTGTTTGCGAGATTTCAAACCTGTCAACCATCTCTTCTTCCAGTGTTAGTATGTGAAAGTATGGGAGAATACACCCAACCTATTCGGAAAACTAATCTAGACTAGTCTTTACTTCAATTGAATATATTCAAATGGCAAAACCCTTCCACAAACATGCAGCTCATTCATACAAGTCCAAAATTATCCCAAGCTTTATAATATGGTATATCTGGAAAGAGAGAAATTGTCGAATTTTCAAGAATAAAAAAAGCCAAGTTGTCCAACTAGTGACGTGAATTAAAGCTAAAATTCAGCACATTGCTTTTACTGTCACAAAGTCTCTAGGAGGTGCTTTTTCCTTGGCCAATATGATGACAGATTGTCACATAAGCAAGAAAGTGGAATATTTCTTTCCATTACCAGAACCCCTTTTACAAAATCTCCCCTCAGCAACAATGGGATCCTCCTCTAGGATATCATAAGTTAAAATTTTGATGGAACTTTCAAACCTGGGGCTAGCCAATAGAGGTAGTCTTCATCAAGATTTCAAAAGAGAAGTTATACTCTCCTATACTCAAATAATTGGTACCCAAACAAATGGCATTCTTTAGTTGTTGGCCCTCTACACATGTATATGTTAGGCTCGAGGAAAATGTATTCATAGCCTAAAGCCTAATAATATAAGGTAATTCAAAAGTTATTATTCAAAATATTAATAAATATTAATAAGGCTTGGAACTGGCATCTAAACCACATAAGTCAACAAGGAACACAAAATTGGAAAATGGACGACTTAGTCACAAAGATCATATCCAATGGGCAGAGTTTTGAATAGGTCACGCCATAGTTCGCATAACCAGATGGGGCGAGTACTCGCCAAGGGGCCAAAATGGGTAACTGGCACTTATTTGACCCGCTCGGCCAAATAACCAACACATGCAAAAAGTACTTGAATTTATAAAAAAAAATATATAGAAATTATAAAAGCAAAATAGATGAAACGAGTTTGTAAAACATAAGGAAAGTGTTTTCTATTAGATTTGAATACAAAGTACAAAATCACATAATCATGTGAACACAACAAAGTCACAAAGTACAAACTACAATGATACTTATAAACTTTTAGTCTTATACAAGAATCTACAAGACTACAAGTACAAATTACAATAATCTATAATTTTCTCTTCCCTGCTCTATGAAAAAATAAGGGTGCCTGAGAAACTCTAGTCCTCCCACTCGGCTACCCCGTCTCGCTCTGTCTAGAAAGCTGCACCTGCCCTTGTAACTCCACCTATGACTCTGCCTCTACGTCATCTCCAAGGATGTCCTCCAATCCATCTCTCCTTTTGCTTCAGCCGCACCCTCCATAGCTTGCCTCTCAAAATCAGCAATCTCCTCCTCTGTGAACATGGGGGCCTCCTCCTGTGCAATCCAATCATTGTAGGGATCAATCTCGTCTAGATCGTTAAGCCCCTCTGATGCATCCTCCAACTTATTTGTGCGAAGTCGAAGGTTGTATTGCACAAAAACCAAGTCATTGTGGTGTTGTTGGCTCAACTTGTTGCGTTTCTTCATGTGAATGGAGTCAAACCAACTCCAATTGAACTCACATCCAAAAGCGTTATAAGACTGAGATAAAATCCGGAGGTTTGCCTTTGAAGATTTGAAGTATTTCCAACCCAATCTTCCCACCACGACCCTGCAAACAAGATATTCAAAACTTTGTAAGAAATTAATAATTGTAAATTTGTAAATATGTAATTGGTAAGGTACAAGTAAAGACTTTATTTTGTATTACCTCATGATTTGGTGGCTCTCCTTCGCATAGCTAGTGTTGAAGAAATGCAAAGTGCTGAAGAAAAAAGCCTTCCCCTTGCCTACTTGTAGTTCTGCAACTCTACAATAATGAGGTCCCTCACCTCAACATCAAGTGTCATACTCTCAATGCATGTTGACAGCGTCTCTATAACCTCTCCACTAGCATCTGTGAAACCATCGGAGTAAAAAAACTTGGGGTTAAGGTAGAACCTCGCTGCATGGATGGGTTGGTGGAGTTGATTGTTCCACCTCCGATCAATCAACTCCTAAATGGGATCAAATCTGGCACGACCCCCTCTATAATAATTTTGGACTGTCTCTTTGGCCCTATCCATGGCCTTATAAATATAACCCATTGGATTTTGCTCTCCATCCACCAATCACAAAACCTTCACCAAAGGTTTTGAAAGCTACAAAGTTACAAACAAATTAAAGTTAGTGTTACAAACTTATAGATAAATTATAAAATAAATAATTTAAGTTTTAAAAATTGAAAACAAGGGAAACAACTTGAAATTTAAATTGCAATTTCAAGTTACCTTGACGATCTCTGTAGCTTTTGTTTCGAAGGCCTCACTTAAAACTATCTTCACAACCTTCACTCCATCAGCTTTCTTGGAATAGGATGACTCAATCCATGCTTGAGAGACAAACATCTATTTCAAAGGAGTCAACAAACTGCAAATACTTTGCAATGTAAGAAAGTTTATTGCAAACCTAGTGACCCCTGCTCGAATAAGCTCTTTTCCCTTAGTGTGCTCTCTCATCAAACTGAGAACCCAAAGGTGATTGTAGATATATTTAGTTATTTCTCTAGCTTCTACAATTGTTCGCACCCAATCAAGTTTGCCTATGTCCTCCAAAAGAATGTCAAGGCAATGGACCACACAAGGTGTCCAAAAGAGAATTGGATGTCTCTCCCTAAGAAGTCTCCCAGAGGCCACATATGTCGATGCATTGTCTATGATAATTTGGACAACATTCTCGATGCCCACCTCTAAGACAACCTCCTCTATCATCAAGCTCAAAGTTTCTAAGTTTTTATTTTACTTGATGCATCAAAAGACTTCAAAAAAACTAGCTAGCCATTTGAAGACGCCAAAAAGTTGATGAGAGTGCAATTCTTTCCATCTGTCCATCCATCGGAATGAATGGTGTATCCAAATTTACACCACAACCTCTTATGATCTTCGACAATCACCTTTGCATCTTCAACTGTATTCTTGAGCAACTTCCCACACAAGTCTTTTGGAGAAGGTCCCTTGCACCATTTTCCTACAACTGTCAATGTTGTAACCAAATATTTTCAATAAAGGCTCCTCACCACGTTGAAGGGAAGGTTGTTGAATTACCAAAAATTTGCATATGTTTTATCTGCTTCTGCATGCACCTACTTGTTCCATCCTATAGCTTCGAGTGAAGGTTGTGCCCCAGGTGTGTTTCTAGACACAAAAAATGAGTGTAACTGAGTCGAAGCTGGTGCAGATGTGCCATGGTGCTTGTGTGGACTACGACTAGAGCCCACAATTTCTGTCATCGTTATTGCTTCTTCCTCTATCTATGTGGCACCAATGGTCGTTGTTAGCGTTGCTTGCATCCTTGCCCTCTCTAGTTTTTTTTCGTCCAGTAATGCAAGCTCCACCATCATCTCTCGTTTTGCCTCTTCAGTGACATTGGGACAAGGCGTGACGTCGTGGCAAGGAATGCATGAAAGATGGTACTTATGCGATTGATGCCTCCTGACATCTTCAAACAAAAGTTGCAAATTGAAATCGTCTAGGATGTTTCAACCCACGTCGCATACTTCCAAACACCGGTGCGAGCATTAGGGGGAGTTGATTGGCTACCACTGACTGAATCTGACCCTGATGCACTACCGGATGCCATTGTTTGCTAATGGATAACCTACAAAGCACAAACATGTTAAAAACAACATTAAAAAAATTAAAAAATTAAAACATTCAACACAAATTATTAATTAAAATACGATAAATAAATTATAATTATAAACTATAAAATGGAAACTAAAATACATTTATGATTTAAAATTTTAACGAACAAATTGAAAACTATAATCTATAACAGTTAAAAACAATAATAAATAAATTGTAATGATAAACGGAAACTAACCATAACGCCAATAATTTAAAAACATTTTTAATCAATTTTTTTTTTTAAATTGGCATAAATTGTAAATAATAAACACAAAACTCTAATGGAATACATGAAATTAAAATGGAATGCATCAAATTTGTATACTAAAATTAAAAATAATTGTTATACATGTTTTTAATTAAATTACAATTCCCTTACATGCTTGGAATTTTTTTTTTTTAAATGCACTAACCTGGAAATCTCTTTGCTCAATTCTTCGCAATCCGCTCTTGAATGCTCCAATTCTTATGTGAATGAAATGTGAGGTGTGTTGCATTTTATAAGACTGAATTCCGCATTTTTTCCACCTTTTTTGAGTGTTTTGGGAGAAACCCGCGGTTTCCTAATGGTTTCGTTGGGTTTTCCACATGGGTTTTGCGGGACACAGAACTGCCAAGGTTAATCCCCAGTTCTTTTTTTTTCTTTTTTTTTGGGGTTGGGACGGTTTCGAGTGGCGAGTATTCGCCGTGGGGAATATCCAACGAGTAACCGACCAACCAGCGGTTATTCACCGGTTATTATTCCATCTATGGGTCACTTTTCAACACTGAAAGTGCAAACATAATGGGATGGCAAATAGACTTTCTGATTATGCATTGGATAAATTAGGTGAGTATAATCTCCTCTCTTTTCAGGATATTTCTCACTTGCCTATATCCATTCAAAAACTTGTCGCCATAAAGAAACCACCCATTGATACACACCATCATGTTTAAGTCCATCTCTTTCTTTAAAGTTGGGTACCAGAAGTTTATCTTGGTCATTGGTCACCATTTCATCCTTTTATCATCCACTTCTTTATTCACCTCTTTGAATATTCCATTGAAAGTCATAAATAGCAATCCCACTCTTTTCTTTTTCCACACCACCCAACTTGTCACTCACCCATGTGCTGTTATGAATTATTATAGTTGTTGTGTACTTTGTGAAAGTGGCTTTTACCGCCAAACTAACTTCACCACCCACCTTTCTCTCAAACTGCTTGTATTCTCTTACGTCAAAAATTATATAATTGGCCTACGTTTATTCATCCCTTTACGCTCCTCTATAATGATTCAAGATATTGACACTATTACAATGTGGCTTCCCAACCCCATCAACACCTCCTTTTCCCTTCACACTTACAACAGAGCAACCACATCTCTTGCTATCCATGCTATTCGCAACTCTCACCAGCCACCATGTCCATCTATATTCTGTATCATGGCACTTATTCCTTCCTTTCATAACTCTCAACCATTCATTTCCGCCTCAAATATGTCTTAAACAGCAGCTCATTGATTGTCTTTGTAAATAACAACAGTTCACTTATAATCGTTAGTCTAGCATTTAAAGCCATGACCAACAAATTCACCCAAATCCATGCAAAATGGGGGTTGTCAACGAAGAGGGAAATTATGTCTACTTTCTTTCTGTGTATTATTCTTGCACTTCAATTACAGGACAGAATACTCTGATAATCAAGCCAATAAATGCAAGACGCCCAAAGGGAGGTGACATTGGCTTGAGATGAAAAAAGTACTGTCACAAGGGGAGGCATCAAAAACAGATTTCTTCACACTTAGGGAAATTTGTGGAATTTGTAAGGTGTGTGTTCCATACCATCAAACTCTTACTAAGGTTTTCAGAAACAATCATACTGTAGTGGCCATCAGAAGAAGTCCCAGGTTAAGAAATAATTCTATAAATAATGTGGCCATTTATTCCAAATGTAATTGCTACCTTTTCCAACATCAAG
Source organism: Torreya grandis (assembly GCA_037957365.1). Lineage (NCBI taxonomy): Eukaryota > Viridiplantae > Streptophyta > Pinopsida > Cupressales > Taxaceae > Torreya > Torreya grandis. The sequence goes on along the minus strand of JARHVA010000059.1, from coordinate 8,018,335 downwards.
AGTCTCAAGGTTTACAAAGAGAAAAAGAAAGGAAAACAGCAGCTGATCATGGTTAATAATGTTCAGTTGAAACTTGAGAGCAAGGAAAGGAAAGGGTAAGCAAATGCAAAGCCCCAATATCATTCATTTGGATACAGAGGAATGTATGTTTCGGTGACCAGCTGGCTACCTCACATGTTTTTCCTTTGTTTCCTAGTGGGCCACAGGTAGGCAGCACGAGAGTTCCATTGAATGAATTTAATATATCTCTTTCTAATACCAAAACCATCTGCACTCCTTTCCATACTTTACCCCATTCCAAAGTTTTTTCTGTGTTTAATTTGCCTGTGTCAAGAGCGTGCATGCCCATTACAACCTCAAATGCCCCATCCTTTTGTTCTCCCACTTTCACAAGAATGAGTGCATCTTTTTCTATTCCAACTCTCCCATTAAGCTTCTATCATAGAGTGCAAGGTCTTCTTGTTACTGAAAATTTCAGTACCCCTCACTAGGATTGCTTTACCCAAGAAGCTCTTCCTCAGAGTGCCAAACATCATGGAACACATATTCCTTATCCTCGAGACCAGATCTCTCACACACCCACCCAGCAACCACACAAAATCCTTCATCCAGATTCCAAACCCACACTGAAAGAGGTGGCACAAATCCATGGAGAACTAGTTTAATCTGTTGGAAACTTGGAAAAAAAGACTTGCTCATATAGGACAGAACTTCAGTGATCTTGCCAGTAATGAACCATTGCATGGCTCAGCTCACTTCATTCACTGTTCAGCAAGCTGAAGGAGTTGAAAATCTCATATCTACTTCCGTCCAGAAAGCTGAATGCATCACTCTTCTCAGACAAAACCTGGAAATTCAACAATACAGGATTCAATCTCTTGAATGCTTGTTTCAGAAAGCCACAAATGAGAATAATGGTCAAAATAACAACTCAGAGAGAAAATGAAATGTCATGGGAATCATCAACTCAATGCAAGTGGATAGGCAAGTTCTTGTTATTACCCTGCAGAACAATCATCCTGACCCAACTCAATGAGGGAATCTGCATGCTTCTCTGGATGGCGCAGCTGGAACTCCTCAAGCTACTAATCCAACAGAAAAACATCACTGAACATCCAATTATGGCTGGACCTGGTTATAGTTTATACCACTCTAATCCTTTCTTGGTCAAATTTTGGAGATACAACAGCATTGTTTACTCGGTTGTTCACTTACTTTTGCAAGTCGGATATGGTTTTACTGTTTTAGTAATGTAGTGAATATTGATCTTCACATCTTGCTTGGGTTTTCTATTGGTCCTCTCTCTCCCGTTTATTATGTGACAGTTCAATTTTCAACACCTGCTTTGGAAGATACATCTTTTGCTTTCTTCTCTGGCTCTTCCATGTAAAAGCTCTGCATTCCAGCTAAGACGTGGCCTTCTCTACTGATCTTTTGTAAACATTTCACACTTATCAATATAATTTAACTTTAAAAAAAAATCTAAACAAACAGAGCCATGAGGTTACTGTCGACGCCACTATCTTACTGGTTTCGTCTTCACATATATCCACATTGGCTTATTTGTGCCTTCTCCCTCTGACTATAGTGCCAATTATGGGAGGAGTAGTAGCAACACACTATAAGGATCTGGATGACTTATCAACGTTTCCAAACACTGCCCCTTTGGTTGAAGAATTAAATGCCTTCTGCTTCTTTCAAACGAAGAGTAGTTTACATAAAAGGGAATTAAAAATAGGTTCTCTCAAAGAAACAATACTGCATGTAATCAATACTTATAGGATGGGACCAAGTTTTATGTTCTCTTTCTCCCTGAGGAGGGGTACGTAGAGTACTTGAAACGTTGGAAATGATGTCAAACGAAGATTTGATATCAAAAAACATGATATATCCAGAAATCTGCAACCTAAACTACTGTCATCATGGAAACCTAAGCGATATCAAAATACTTAGGAACTTAAGAAAAACAGTTTTTATGTTTTTTATAGAGTAATTCTCTAAAAAACATGTCAAACATATAGAAGTAAAATGGATGACATTCATAAAATTATCCGAACCTTAAGCGTCCATAGTTGAAGAAATTTCTGCTGTTGCTCCTCAGGGTCTGTAAATGCATCTAGCCATGCAATTTCTGGGGAAGAAAACCAGCGCTTGGCAAAAGCTAAAACATTTGTACTCATCTTTCGTATTTTTTCCTCGACATCGATGCCCACCTATTGCACAAAAAGGATAAAATTAAAGTGTCCGATAGAGCTAATAAACACTACTATGCGAAAAAATATACTGCAAACATTTTTGATGTTTTAACTTTTAAGTGTAGCTGAGTTAACTATTAACAGCTAATCTAATATTTATGCATATTGTCCTGAATTATAGATCCATTTATTTATGCATATCGTCCTTAATTATGGATGTTCTGAATATCAAACTTTGGCTTACCAAAGAATTCGTTGTCACACCACAACAAATAAGTGACGAAGTATGTGCAATATTAAAACATAAGGAAGGAAGCTTCCACTCACTTCCATAACTTGTGTCACAAGGCCATACTACCTGTAATAGAAAAAAAAATCGTTCACATACCCACATAGATGCACCATAAAATATCTCTTATGAAAAGAATCCACAAAAGCCTTCCAACCTCTGGTTTTCCAAACTTGTTCTTGCTGAACATCAGTGATTTTGGATTGACCTTTCCATCTGTATCTGCTTCAGAAATATTAAAAAAACATGAGAAAAGTCAAAAAGAAAATATATTAATTTCCATAGGTGACCAAAGCAGATCAATGGGACTCACAAACTACAGTCGGCTATGATAGCAATAGAAGAAAGCTCCTAAAGCATCTCCAACAATAAATAACACAAATACCAAGGAACTAGTCAAACTACAGAGACGCTACATTAGAGCCATCCTATCTTGTGCATTAATATATGGAACCGAATTTTACACATGTAAGCGAGCTTCTTTCTCACAGATAAAGTCCTTTGTCCTTTTCAAAAAATCAAGAGCAGTTGTGCCTCCACATTGAAGTTTTGAAGAGGTCAATAAAAAGGGAACAAAGTGGCATTTCAACTCTACAAGTTCTCAGTACCTCCCTTCATTTCAGTAGGGAAAACAGCTGAGACCAAGATATGATAAATGATTTAATAAACAACAAACCATTTTACTTCCATTTACAGGGAAATGTAAACGAAGCAATCAACTGATTAAGTCAATTCCACAACCTCTCAAAGCAAAATTTCTATGTAATTTAGTCATGCATACAATATCATATAATTGAATCTGGATGGATTCCCTTAAAAATTCTTTGAATCTTATTGAGAGATAATTTAGCATGGCCACCTTGAGGTTGAGAAGTCACACACCTCTGGTACGATGCTGAGGAGTACCTTAATCTGTCTTACTCCTAAGAAAACCAAACTCAAACTTTGGATGCCTTCTACCCCATAGCCCTTTGCAACAATGTTTATTAAGTTATCATGAAGCTTGCTGCAAATCACCTCAAGCCATTACTTCACCATCTCATCTACAAGGAGCAAGGTAGTTCCATGGAAGGGTGACAAATACTAGATGGCATCATAGCGGCCTAGAAGACAATTCATACATTGAAAATAGGTAGCTCAAAAGGAATAGTGATTAAATTTTGAATAGCAAAGCCTATTGATGATAAGCTTGCCTGAAGTTTTCTAAAGGATTTCTACTAAAATTTGGATTTGACTCCCATTGGGATCCCTAGAATATTCACCGCATTTCCTCAATCTCCTTTTTGGTCCTGGTTAACAGCTCCCCTCTCTTTTCTTCACTTCATGTGGAATTTTTCTTAAAGGGATTCTTTTTTTGCCTTATCTTCTTTGTTTTGGCTGCTAAGGTTCTTGAAAGCTCTTTAATACTTGTTAAGAACCAGTGGACAGATTCCAAGATTGTCAACTCCCAAGATGATCCCAAGATTACTCACCACCAATTCATTGATAATTCTCTTTTGATGATTAAACCTTTAGTTGGGAAAGTTTACTCTTTCAGAAAAATCTTCTCGCTTTACTTGAAGACTTCTAGGCTCTAGCCAAGAAATTAGCAAAGGTTAATTTCATATTTCTCTTTTCATACAGATGGTGTTACGTAAAGAACAATATGCTACAATCTAGGATATGAAGCAGCAGATCTTCCATTGATATATCTAGATCTAAAGAACCTAGGTCAGGCCTCCAAGATGAGACATGGGAATATTCAACGTTCTACTTGACTAAATAAGGAGTAAAATATGGGGATGGTCACTCGAAAGATTTTTCAAAGGCAGGAGACTCACTCTCATCAGGCTAATTATCCAAGTAACACCTGTCTTTTGATTCATGGTATCGCTACTCCCAAAAAATTAGAATCTAGTTAAATGGCAGAAAAAGATCATCCCGAAAGGAATGAGAAGCTTGGAGAGTAGATATACTCATTGATCCGAAATTCGGATCTAGTATGTTAGCCATGTGAGCTAACTACTTTCACCACTATTCTCATCTACATAATAAATGCTTATAAGACACTTCTTGAAAAAAATTCTTAACTAGAAAGGTGCAAGAAGAGTCTCCAAATTCAGGGGAAGCCTCAGAATGATCCGAACACTTTGGCAATAGCTCTTTGTTTTATCGCAGACCTTGAGCAGCGGCTTTTCAGAGAAACCCATGATGATGTTGTGCCTTCTCAGAAAAATGCCATGGTTTATCAGAAAATCACACAACATGAATTCAAGCAAGTAATGGTTGCAAATGTTGCTTGTATTTGGCCTTTCTAATAGTTCAATTCATCTCCTGGGTGATCTGTGTACCTCATGTTGCTAAGTTTGAGTATAAATACATGCCTTTGGGATAGGCATAGGTATTCAATAGAAGTTGGGTTCAATAATGCAGTTGCAAGTCTTGAGTCCAAGAGCCACTGTTCCATTGTTCTCCTAGCTGGTATTGCTTGTTAGGTGTTGTGAATTGTTTAAAGGAGAGTTGTAAGAAGTGCAAAGCATTGTGCAAGCATTTGGCAATTATGAATTGTAATTCTATCCATGAAGGTCATTAGTGGCAGTAAACCTGTACTTGACAATGATATAGTGGAATGAGGAGTTAGCACCTCACTATGCCAGAGTTATTTCATCTTGAGTTTCTCTAGGCTAAATCTGTGTCGTGTTTTGTGTGTTCTTCTTATTTGCATTATGTTTCAGTTATATCTTTGTTTCCTTAAGCAAAGTAATAATGGCAGGAAGCAAACAATCTTGAATGTGTTAGGAGTTGAATAGGATTCGTATTGATGAATTTTGAGTGGACTATCCACCAAATTATGGATTAGATGGGTATCATAACAAGTTTAGTTCCATTGTGTATGGTTTTAGTGTGACTACTTTTGCAGTTTTATGCCCATTACTAGAGTAGCAAGCGCTAGTGGTGAAGATATCCCGGTTACCTTGCAGCAGAGATTTCCACAAGGAAATGGAATAGAGAAATCAAAGGCATGGTCCATCCTAGTGATGAAGTACCTTTGTCCAATAAAGAATGGTGCTGCAAGTTGGAAAAGGATGTTGCTAACATCTCTTTATCCACGAGCAAGATGGATAAGCTTGATAATTTGGAGTCGGTTATGGGGATTCTCATGGTGAAGCTAGGCATTTCTATAAAAGCTTTTACAAAAAGGAGATGAAAGCTCTTGAACATGAGAAGGAGGAAGAAAATCCACATACCAACCAAGCTCCACTGTCATTCAAAGTTGAATCCAACATTAAGATTCATCCATATGAAGAAAAGATGAATGCGGAGAGGCTAGACTATTGGCTAGCTCAACTTGAAGTATATTTTAGTTTGCATCAGATTAATGAGAGTCAAAAGAATTCTTTTGCAAGGTTGAAATAAATCCACCATGCTTTAATTTGGTTTGAAAGTTATGTTCATACCTTAGTTGTTAAGAAACTTCCTCCAATTGCTAAATGGTATGAATTTAAAATTTTAATCAAGAAACAGTTTTATCCTATTTGTTATGAGGAAGAGAGATCCATGTATTCGCAATATCTTTGGCAACAGCAAAGGCCAAAGTTTGCAAGAGAATACAAGCAAGTTCCGCAAGAAAGTAATCAAAATGGGTAAGGATATAGCAGACCTTGACATCCTCATGAAGTACGTGGGTGGACTCCATAGACATTTGAGGAGACCCGTGCTCTGGGACAAGCCTACAAAATTAGGTGAGAATTGTTCTCAAGCTTACTACTCAAAGGACAAAAAGAAGGGTCCATATACCTCTTCAAACACACTAAAACAAAAAGGTGGTTCTAAGAAAAAGGGCAAAGGTAAATGGAAAGGTAAGCATAATACTACTACTACTTTTTATCAAAAGGATACTAAAAGGCATTGTAGGCATTGTAATGTTGATAGTTAATCACAGGAGACTTATTGGAAGTTGCATCCAGAATTGCATCCATACAAAGGCAAGAAGAAAAAGAAGGCTTTGACTTCATTTCAAGGGAAAAAAGTTGGGTGCAATTCCAATGCGGATGAGATATTATGCAGTACCTCTCTTCACATGGAAGTATGTTTGGGTAGCAATAATGCTCAATATCAAGGTGAACTTACAAAACTTTTCCATATTAAAGTTCAAATTAAAAAGACTAAACCGAATGTTCTTTTTTATTCTTGCTCTCAAGAAAATTTGATACGCAAGGCATTAGTGGACAAGTTGGGGTTAGAAACTCAAACTCATCCTAATCCATCTACTTTGGGTTGGAAAAATTAAGGAGTAGAGTTAAAGGTGACCAGGCAATGTAAGGTAGCACTTGGCATTGATAAACAAATCATTGATGAAGTCATAGTGAATGTTGTGCCTCTTTAAGAGTGTGGTGTAGTATTTGGCAGCCCTTACATGTATATTCAGGATGTTATTTTCAAGAAAAGAGCCAATCAATACCATTTGGTGAAGGATGGTGAAGGATACTTCTTCATAGCCAACGAAGTAAACTTGAAGACTCCTTGGTAAGTGCCTCTCAAGCCAAAAGACTGATTAATGCTAGTGGGAAGTTTTTTTAACTTCTTCTAAGAGATATACAAGATAAAGAAGTAGCTACAAATGAGACTTCTTGTAGCATGTTTACTAACAAAGAGCAAAAGTGAATGGGAGGGTTAGTGCAACAGTTCAAGAAACTTTTCCAAGATCCCACAGATATGCCACCCATGAGACCTATTGAGCATGAGATTTGATAGCTACCAGATTGTCTGCTTCCAAATTTGGGTCTGTAATGGCAGTCCTTGGAGGATGCCAATGAGCTAAAACAGCAATTATAGTCTTTGATTAATCAAGATATAATCTTTCCTAGTACCTCTCCATATAGTTTTCCAATTGTTTTAATACTTAAGAAAAATGTTTCATGAAAAATGTGTGTTAATTATAGAGCACTCAATAAAATCACCATTAAAAATAGGTACCCTCTTCCACATATTGATGATCTCTTTAATCAACTCCAACATGCCAAATACTTTACTAAGTTGGATTTGAAATCCGAGTATCACCAAATGAGAATTAAAAAAGAGGACATATGGAAGACAACATTCAAGACAAAACAAATATTACATAAATGGTTGGTATTACCTTTAGGGTTGTACAATGCCCCGACTACTTTCATGCAGTTGATGAATGAGGTATTGAGGCCATTTATAAATGCTTTTGTTATTGTTTATTTGGATGGTATTCTTGTTTTCAGCACAACTTATGAAGAATATCTAATTCATTTGAAACAAGTTTTGCAAGTTGTAAAGGAGAACAAGTTATTGTTGAATGAAAATAAATATGAATTTGCACATCAATCACTTGTCTATTTGGGGCATGTGCTTGGAGATGAAAGGTTGAGAATTGATCTGACAAAGGTAGAGGCCATCACGAATTGGCCTAAGCCTTCCAATGTGGCTGAAACAAAAAGCTTTGCATGTGCAATTCAATATTTGAAGAGGTTCATCCAGGCTTTATCTTCCATTGCAGCACCTTTGCATGCCATTACAATAGGGGGTAAGTCTTTTACTTGGGGTAAGAAACACCAAGGTACATTTGTTGACTTTAAACATAAAATTAGCAATGCTTCAGTTTTAGCTTTACCTAACATGCAGCGGCTTTTTGAAGTAGAAACGGATGCTAGTAACTATGCTATGGGAACTATCATGTTGCAAGGAGATAAGCCCATACATTACCATTCAAAATTATTTCATAGTGCAATTCTAAATTATTGTACATATGATAAAGAATTATATACTCTTGCCTAAGAGGTCAAGAAATAGAAGCACTAACTAATGGGTAAGGAAACCATTGTTTATATACCAATATTTGCAAGCATAAACTAAACTTCAGCAAGCTAGATATTATAAATGGAAGGGTTTCTTGCAAAAATTTCATTTAGTTATCAAATATAAGAAAGGTGTGCCTAACAAGTTACTGAGTATGTTGTATAGACCTCCTTTGATTTCAGACATGGCTACCATAACCCTTCTTGAACCTTTTGTACAAGAATCTTATATAAAAGGATATGAGCATGACACAGATTTTTTGAAAGTATTTCTTCAAGCAAAGAGACCCCAAGGGTGCAGGTTTAGGGCCCAAGAAGGTTCATTATCTTTAAGATAGGTTGCTCTACAAGAAGGGTAAGTTTTGTGTGTCTAACAAAGAAAGAGTTAGATTAATAAGAGAAGCACATACTTAAAGAGTTGCAAGTCACTTTCGAGTTACAAAGACAATTGCACATTTTCAAAGGTATGTCTATTGGCCAAATATGCAAAATGATGTTGCAAAGTTCATAAGAGGATGTGCATTGTGTAGTACAAATAAGCATCATAACAAGGTGGGTTTGTATATGCCATTACCGGTTCCTTCTAGGCCATGGAAAACCATTTCCATGAATTTTGTAGGCGGGTTGCCTATGTCAAAGTAGGGACATAACTATCTATTCGTAGTTGTGGACTGTTTTAGTAAAATGTGTATTCTTATTCCTTATATAGAGACCCTTAAACGCAACGATGCAGCTGAGTTGTTTTTTACTAATGTGTGGGTTTACTTTGGGTTGCCTAGCTCTTTCAAATCAAGATTTAAGATTTGTTAGCCAATTTTGGACCACATTGTGGGAGAATATGGATACTAAATTGAAATGATCTATCACTTCTCATCCAAAAATTGACGAGCTAACCAAAGTGGTGAATAGAACATTGGTGCAGCTCTTGAGAGGGTACAATAGGAAGCATCCTAAGACTTGAGATGCAAATTTTGTGTATATTTATCATTCTTATAACAGGGCATTGCATTCTTCTACCAATAGATCTCCTTTTGAAACTTGTTTTAGTTACTTACCTCTATGTGTTTAATGTTGTTTTGAGACAACCATACAAAGGAAATGGAAAAGTGGATCCAGAAATACAAAAGGCTGAAAAGTTCATTGAGAAGGTTGAGCAAATTCACCTCTAAATACAGAAGAGGTTGGAGGAGTCATAAGCCAAGTGCTAAGCAAGACATGAGCAGCATAGAATTGAACATAATTTTCTTGTTGGAAACAAGGTATCGTTGTACTTGAGTAGAGAAAGGCTCCAAGGTAAAACTGAGCAGCTTAAGCCTCTTAGATATGGAATGTGTCATTTTGGAGTAAGTGGGTAAGAATGCTTTTAGGTTGGATTTGCCTCCTTATAGCAAAGCTAAATGGTATTCCAAAGAAAGACATTGGGAAGAAATTTCCTCATTTACTGAGTTCCTAAAGCTTTTGGGAACCAAAAGCTTTTAGTTGGGGAGACATGATCCAAATTTTGGATCTAATATGTTAGCCATGTGAGCTAACCACGTTCACTATTCTCATATATATAATAAATGCTTGTGAGATGCTTCTTGAAGACAATTCGCGTAAAATTCTCAATTAGAAAGGTGCATGAAGAGTTTTCCAAAGTTGAGGTAAGTCTTAAAGTGATCCAGACACTTTGGGAATAGCTCTTTATTTTGACGTAGACCTGGCCCTGCCGCTTTTCAAAGAAACCTACGGTGCCTTTCTAGAATGACGTCGCAATTTATCAGAAAATCATGTGGCCTAAGTTCAAACACATAACGGTTGCAAACGTGGATTGTTTCCGGACATTCTACCAGTTTAGTTCATCTCTCGGGCAATCCGTGTACCTCTTGTTGTTAAGTTTGTGTATAAATACAAGCCTTTGTGAGAGGCGAAGGCATTCAATGGAAGATGGGTTCATTAGTGCAGTTGCAAGTTTTAAGTTCAAGAGTCAATGTTCCATTATTCTCCTAGTATTTTGAATTGTCTAAGGAAGAGTTGTAATAAGTGCAAAGTATTGTGTAGGCATTTGGGCAATTGTGAATTGTAATTGTGCCAATGAAAACCACTAGATGACAGTAAACCTATACTTGAGAATGATATAGTGGAACGAGGAGTAAGCACCTCACTCTGTTGGAGTTTTATTATCTTGAGTTTCTCCATGCTAAATCCTTGTGTCATGTGTTTTGTGTTCTTACTTGCATTCCATTTCAGTTTTATTCATGTACAAAGATATACAACACTTTATATCTTTGTTTCCCTAAGCAAAGTATGGCATGGCTGTTGTTAAAGGTATAATTAGCTATTAGTTAATGACTAGCTAATGGACAGTTATGAAACCTTCCCAACTTATGTAACCACTTTGTGATTAATAAAAGCATGCACATACATGAGTGTAAGTGTGCCTCGTACTTTCATTTCTCTTCATTCTCCTAGCATTCATTTGCTAACATTGGAATCAAAGCCACTTTTAGAAGAAGCCCCAGGATGAAGAGTACGAACAAGTTGCCTATTTTTTGGGAAGCCCTTAGATTAGAGTACGAACAAAGGCAGACGTTAGGGAGGTTGTGAGAACAATGAAGCAAACTCAAAAGAACAGAAGGGCACAGAAGGCAAGGAAAACAAAATGTGAAAGCAGATGCAAAGACACAGAGCAAAGACAATGTAGCAGAAGGAAGAAGGAAAACATGAACGGAAGAAGGCAAACATGAACAACAGTTGAAATGCAGGTTAGAACAAACCTGAAACACAAAGGAAAGACCAGTTTGACGGCCATGACAAGCAGAAAAGACCAATTCAATTTGTGAAAGGCATTACAAACATTCACAATGGACAACCCAGACAAAAATGACATCGTTCAGCATCACACTAGGGCATAGTCACGCAACAATCACAACACAGGCCGTTAGGGCACAAGACAATCAATTGTGTGCTAAAATTGTAATTGCATTGATTTCTAGATCAGCCAAGCCAAAACACTATAAGTGCATAGATTTTTGGGTCAGAAAATAGTACTTTTATTGCATTAAATTTTGGGTTGAATTTGTACTTTCCCTATTTTAGTGTTTTATGAGTGTAAAATGACAAAACAAAACCTAGTTCTTTCAAAAGCACAGAGGTTAACTAGCCATAACTATAATGTGTGGAGTCATAAGATTTTGGCAATCATGGAATACCATGATTATGACAATCATTACCAACACTAAAGCAAGACCTGTTATCAAATTTACGGATTATGACAAACGTCATAAGGAGGCCTTGTTATTGAAGTTATCTATGTTAAATGACATGATTCCCAAGGTTCGAAATGCCATTGTGGCAAATGTGTTGTGCACCAATGTACAAAATAAATACCAAACTTTAGAGAAAAGCCAAGTTTTGTACCAGAAAAATCTTCTATTTTTCACAAAGATGTCAGAGGATGAGTCCTAGTCAGAACACCTACTTTGGATGAAAGATCTTCGAGACCAACTATCAGCGATCAAAAAAAAAGTTGATGACAACGATATTGTGGCACTGGTTCTGAATAGTTTACCATCCTCCTATGAATCTTCCGCGGAGATTCTAACCCTGATGACAGTAAGTAACAACCTGACATTGATGAGATTAGTACTTATTTTCTACAAAAAGAACGCAGATAAACACAAAATGAATCCAGTGTTGGACAAGTTGAGGGTGCATTAGCTCCTAAGTCAAAAGGAAAGTGGAACTGTATCCCTGTTAATTCATCTTCTATATATTAAGTAAAGTGTTTTTATTGTCATAAGGTTGGACATTTCAAAAAGGATTGTTGGAAGCAACAGTACGCATTTTCCCAACAAAATAGTCAAGAAGCAAATGTGGCACCAATTGATGAAGGACGGGCTTCTGAAGAAGATCTTGCCTTTGTGGCATTATACTCAAATCATAATACTACCAATTGTCAGTTCATTGATTATGGTACATCCTGACATTTCACATGTTGTAAGGACTGGGATGTCAAATTTACTACACGTACAAACCTTTCTGATTATGTTTTACTAACTGGTAGATAGTCATACGCAATAGACGATATGAGAGATATTAGCATAGTATTGAATAATGCTAGAAAGATCATACTAAAGAATGTTAAGTATGTTTCTAGCATGAATAAAAATCTCTTATATGTTAGTCAGTTAACAAAAAATCTCAATATTGTTATATATTTCTCTAGGAAATAATGTATTGTGTTTGATGTCAAACAAGTTAGTGTGGTTGCCCTTGATATTGGGAAAGGTGGCTTGTATAAGCTTGTTGACCCAGCCACAATCAACGTAAATGCACATGTGGAGGGGGAGACTCCACCATATAAGATGTGTAGAAAGATGATATTTTTTATAGGCTTGTTAACTTTGATCTAGTCAACTTACATGCACTAATGGAGGGAATATCCAAAATAAAGCACGTGTAGGAGGATGTAATTCCTCAATCTCAATTACATGCACAGGGAGTTATGTAGAATGCACAAGCAGTTGTGCAAGCAGATTGTATGCCGAAGTCACAGGACTTGGCTCATCTTGTTGCGAATTGCTTTTCACAACAAGAGGGAATAGATGAGGTCTTTTCTCATATTGTGGAGTTGGTTTTTACTCCCACTATTACTAAGGAATTGATTTTTACTCCCATTGTTACTAAGGAGTTGGTTTTTACTCCTAATGCAAAAATTATCACTTTTTGGTTACTTCCCTCCACAACAACTCAATTTGGTTTCTTGAGTGGACATTTGGACAAGGAGGTCTTCATGGTTCTCCCTGAAGGTTTTTGGGTTGGTCGTGATCATTCAGTTTGGAGGATGGTTAAGTCCCTGTATGGACTTAATTAAGCTAGCTCCATGAGCCTGGTATACTTTGTTTGAGCAGCATCTCAAGGATTTTGGATTCGTAACTATGAATATTGAGCTGAAATTATCAGCAAAATATGATTCATCACTAGTCAATAAATCACCCTACAACAAATTTGGTAAATAGCTTGATACATCTTATGTCCACACAGCCAGATCTTTGTTTGTTGTTAGCTATCCTTTTCGGTTTTTGTATACACCAAAGTTCTTACATTGGATAGCAACAAAATATCAGAGGACTGCATTTCATGTTGATATCTTTAGAAGAGTCTATAAATGTAATGACTAGATTCTTTGGTCCCATTGTGTTTATAAAATTTTAAGAAAAACTTGGAGTAGTCTCCAGTTTAGTCATTAAGGGAGGGTGTTACAATTATAATTTGCTATTAGTTAATGACTAACTAATGGATGGTTATGAAACCTTTTCAATTGATTTAAGCACTTTGTGATTAATAAAAAGACACACCCACACAAGTGTAAGTGTGCCGCATACTTCAATTTCTCTTCATTCTCTTAGCATTCATTTGCTAACAGCAGTAAGTAAACAATCTTGAATGTGATAGGAGTTGAATAGGATATGTATTGATGAATTGTGAGTGGACTATCCACCAAAGTACAGATCAGTCATCTCGTGAATGATGCCTTCAACACGGATTATTTTGGGAGATGGTGTCATTCCTAGAAGTAACTATAGGGCAAAAAATTGCAATGTATATACACCCTTTTTAGAAGATAGGGACCTTGGGTGCTTATGAGATCCTCCTATCAGTTCTCCTACCTAGAACAGTAATATTTGACGCACAATCCATTAGAAAACTAGAGATATGATGCTTTAGACCTCTTTTGAGACAATACCTAGAGGCTAGAATCATGCTCCTCCTTGGTTGACATATTTAATCTTTGTGAGATTCATCATTTTTTAAAGAATGCAGGAAGCTTGCACATGAACGAATATTTGCAAGAGACCCAATTGAGAATAAATAGGAATTAGATATGCTATAGAACATGCAAGCCACTTAAGAATCAGCGCATGCTAATCTTGATAATTGAAGGCTTTGATCTAACAAATTTTGGAACCAAGCGAATTGTTCTTGCTGGCAGCGTGGATGTTTGGGGTTGGGGTTGTCAAAGAGATGGATGATACTCTCCATGCATCAGCTATCAGAATGCTCTAAAGCAAGCAAGGGAGAGACTGCCTCATGTATATCAATTCAGCTAACAGGTTTGGATCTCCTAGATTTCATTTCTATTGTTCTCCAATTGGTAGGGAAGAATTGAGACCTCGCTACTAATATCATTCAGAAGAGAGGTTCCTTTGGGTCGAATAGCTGTCCTATGTATGAGGTTGATGAGAACAACCATGATTTATTTTGTACATGTGATAGTGCATGGAAACCATGGAACCATTGGTTTGCTTGATGAACAACCATGGTACTATTGCTAGTTTCATGTGAAGACCAAAGCAGGATTAGCCTCCATGTCTCTTTTGATCAGTACTCCGTGCATCCTGGGGATGGGGGGATGGGATTTCCAGGATGGCAAAAAAATTTCCAGATTTTGGGGACAGAGAGGGGATGGCAATTAAAATAATATATATATAATTAATATTTAAATCTTTAAAAAATAAACAAATAAAAAAAATTAAATAATTTAAATCAACTAAAATAAGCTGAAATTTGTTGAATGGTGATTGACACTATAGCTTATTGTTTTTTTTGTTTTTTTTATAAAACCAGCATTTTTTTATTTTTTATTTTTTGGGAGGGAGGGGAGGGGCAGAAGGCGGCGCATGTGGGGGTGGAGGACGGGGGGCGGTCGGTGGGTCTTGTTTATAAGGTGAAGATGTCAAGGATGCCAAGGCATCCCTGCCACATCCCTCAACCATCTTAGGGACATCACGACATCCCCAACACCTTTAGAACAAATGGCACGTCCCTAGGACATCCCCTTTTTTTATTATTATTGGGACATGGGGGGAATAAGACCCTCAAGGATGTGTCCCCATGAAACATTAAGTTTGATCCTCTCTTCTCAATGTAATCTAGAAAATGGACACAAATTTCAACAATAGAATATCTGGCTGGAGTGAAACAAACATATATTCCTCAATCGCTACAAACCCCTTTCAGTTGTCTAGGAACACATCAAATCTGATATCCAAGGGACTCTACCATAAATTTCACTTTGTAAAAAAATAAACTACACTCCAAAGAAAAGATGTCTCATTGAAGTATGATGTCCAAAATCATCCCTCTCCAATATTGTAGTAGGCCAAGTTGACTCCAAGCAAAATTTGTACCTGTCCTAGACTCCCCTTAGGGCTCCTTTTATGAAAATACAGATAGCACCACCAAAAATAATCCTAGGAAAGTCAGTTGTGAAGGTATAATTCACAAATTTAAAGGGAATGTACAAGATCAATTTCATATACAAACTAATTTGGTGTCGAACAATGTGACTGAGGCACTAGCCATTGAACAAGTTATGTGTAAGGCCTTCACATTATGAATTAGCCATTTAATTGTTGAAGCACAACCTAAGTTTATGACTGATAAACCTAATCAGCCTAGCCTCCAAGAATATGACTTTAAATGGGATCATAAAGGACATTAGTATGTTGGCTTCTATGTTCAATAATATTTTTTCTAGCATGCTTGTAGGACTGCATGTAAGGTGCTTGACAAGTTGGAAATTTGTAGCCCTTTTGAGTGACAACTGAGTACATATAAAAGGTAATGTCAAGTTTCTAAGGGTACTGGATTCCCCCATTGGATCCTCTTCTTAACCTACTTACAAATAAGCAATAATACTATTAAAGGGGGTTTGCCCTTAGATTGGGTCCTTGGGCACTCATTTCCCTTAACAAACTTATGGTTATTATATTTAGGGTGCCCTTACATATTAATCCCCCTCATATCTAAAGAAAATGCATTTAGGATAATAGCGATGGGGAGTTTGTCGATCATTGGCAACCCTCACACTCCCATAATCAAGGCAAGATGCCAAATGGAATATCCAAACAACCCACATCTCTCCAACCTTGACAGCCAACATGGACCATAATAATCAAGGATCACTTCAATGGCAAGGAAGGACAAGAAGGGGGCCTTGACTCCCACTCCTGGGAAGAAATTTAGTAGGTACCATGAGTTGTGCCCTTGTACACATATTTATAGACCATGAAGGACTAGAAAATCAATGTCCACAAGTTTGATTCCTCCCCTTTGGTTTTGTAAATGGTTATGCCCAATTTTGTTGTAGTAGTCTAAACAAGTGTGGGTGATATCGGAGTATCCCACCATTAAGCACAAGTTTTTAGACAGAGAGAAGGAATTCACCATGGACAATCAAAAGAGCTCTTATTTCACCTCCTCATGGAGCAAAGATATCCACTTAAAGTATAAAAACTACTCCAGTAGTGGAAAATTGACACCAAGCATTCGAGAGGGTACAAAGGTGGTCATGCAATTTGTATGTAAGCCTAGAATGACCAACAATATAAGGATCCTCTAAAATAGGAAAAGGTAAATGACCATAGTAGATCCAACACACATACAAGAGTGTTGGTCCACAAAGCAGTCTGAGGATATGGAAAGGAGTTTGTAAGGGATCTTAAAGGGGAATTTTACACAAGCGATAGCAAGCATAGAACCTAACTAGATCCAAGATTTCATTAGACACTGAAGCAAGAGCTATAAAAGTGATCAAAGAAAATAAAATGTCATTAGGTGTTAACCATGAGGTATCTAATCAAAGGGTTGTATAAGTGTCATTAAAAGGTAACCATGTGGTGTAAATAAAGAGCATTCAAATATAGTAATGTACTAACAAACGTGCACTAATCTAAACATGGATAGACATGAAATAAACTAATCAAAAATACCAACCAAAGTACAAAAGAAAGAGTATAATGTTAGAATACTTACCTTGGTTTGACTTGTCAGCACATTAATCCCCCCTTGGCTTGCAGAACTTGGCAAGAGATGGTTGTAGGTGACAGCAAGGTGAAAATAAGACGACCTACGTAGACCCAAGTTGGGGACTCCAAAGACTAGGTGTACCTCACCAGCTCCACTTCTCTCCTTGATATCTTCAAATCCTTGTGTTAACTTTTCTTCCAAGTATAAGTTTATTAACCCTAATTCCTCTTCTTCTTCCTAAGGCGTATTCACTTACGCAAAGCGGATTGAAGGGTTATGTTTTGAGAAATGGCAAATAGGAATCCTATTTGTATGGATCAAAACCCTAAAATTCAAAACTCATATCTAGTCGATGTCATTGGCCAAACCAATGGTGTATAAAAATCTCCAACAGCGACAATAAGCCATCGGCCTAGGCAACAACGTCAACCTGGTCAAGGGAACTACAAGACGTCATTGCTGGGGCCGATAACATTGGATAAACACCCGCAAAGAGAAAAAAGAGTGGAAAAAGAGAAAGCGAGAACCTCAAGGAACAAGCAAAGCTAATGTCATGGCAGGAATGAAGGTGGTAGTTAGAATAGATAAGCATGACATAATCTCTCAAAAAGTGCCACGAGTCAGCCCACCCTGATCCCATTGTACTCCTTAGGACATACACTCGGGGAGATTAATGTGTCAATGAGTCCTATAGGAAAAAGTATCAATAAACAAAAATAAGGTGTATAGACAATTTAATGTCAACAAACCAACATAATTCCCACTAGAACTTGTGAACTATGTGGCTTGACAACATGCCTAGGACATCTTGAAAACATGTCATTTTGATAACTTAGACCTCATATTTGATTGCAAGAAAGCAAAGCTACCAAATGTTTACCATTGTCATCAATGTAACGGTAATGTCATTTCAAAGGTGGCCTTTCTTTTATCTAATGAAGCTCAAGGCTCAAATGTTAACCTGTGATTAATAAGGCACCTAAGCAAAATGGTGGGAAGCTCAAACAACTCCCAATCTTCCATATGCATCCTGGAACGAAGGAGGAAGGTGATGGTTTGAAAATAGAGGTTGTGGTTGAAAAGGATAATAGCATGGAGATGCAATTGAGCGCTCTCCTAGCCACCCAACGAAATATGGTTTGGGTCTTCTAGCAGGACTCTACAAAGAAGTTCATACCATAATTATGAGATTGACAATGGAATTTGAATTCATGAAAGAATGGAAGCTACAGTGTGGAGGAGGAGGTGGCCAAGTGCTTCATGGCCTTATTAGAGGCATTTGCTTGTGGTGATAGTCTCTAGAAGAACAAAGATATGGTGGAGGACAGGAAGGGTGGCAACTCAACTGAGATGAAGGAAGTTCCAGTGCTTTCTTTCATGGCATATGCATGAATTGCACACAATTTATGTCACGGAGCACAGAAGTTACTCTCAAATAAGTATAGGGTACTAACACAGGCTTTATGTTATTAGTTAAGTGGTATTTGTAATGCTTGGATAGGCACTCTATCAGACCTGTGGAACATAAGCAGATGGAGAATTAAATATGGGTAACTACAAGGTGCTTGAACAAGCCCTTATGCTATATTTTGTGGATTTCATCAGGGGTGCTCATGCAGGCTCTGATACATCTATATTTTTGGGCTTTGTAATGGCAGGGTTTATATTGTTTATAGAGTGAACTTACACACTCCCTGCAACATCATCATCTCAATTATTCATGGTCAATAGTTTTTGCGATGTTAGTAGTTATAATCGTAACTACGAGGATGTTGTTCGAAGTGTATGGCCTGGATGTTTGGCTATGGATAATGAGTCTTCAGAAGATTTCGGAAAGCATTGACACTACAACATGATCTCAACGTATTGCATATATATATGGTATCACCGAAAATATAATCCTCCTTTTCATGATAAAAAAACAACATTGCCTGCTTTGGGGAAATTACTAAAAGAATGAAGACCTCTGAAACCATGTCCTAGGTCTCGAGAAAAGGCAAAGATTAAGACATCAAGAAGATTGTAACCCACAAATATGGAGGGGAAGCAAAAAGAATCCTCTGATAATATAATGCAGAAATTAGAAGCAAAGCACAAAGAACACCCTAACCACTTTCAGAAGATTTAGCTGGATATATTTAGGCTTTTGGAAATCGGCATCAACGCAAACAATGGCTTGACAAAGAAAGGACTGTATTGCATACCTGGGCTCAACTTTGTTCAAGGAAAAATGTTTTCGAATTCTCTAAGAAACATATGGACAGGAAACCAGAAAATTCATTCTGTGGTTGGGGACTTTAGGGGAGCAGAAGTTCAAGCAAACAATTGGCCTCAGTTTAAGCAGCAAGGGCAAGATGAATGCAGAGACTACAAACAGAGACCGTGGGTGCAGCTAAAGAAGATTAAGGAAGTGCTACCTGATCAACAGCAAAGAGTAAGTCTCCATAACTAGTATCTTTGATGGAGCATATTTTCTTGTTTTGCTGCATCTCCTGGTGGATATATGCATATCATCAGTGTTGTTCATTCTATAGGATTGCATCAAGTTTATAATTTCTTATATAACCCTTTTTTGTGTCCCCAGGTAGCAAATATTTAAAGATTTAGGAAGCGTTTCATTATTATTACTTCTGGATAATTTGAAGTCCAACTGACCCATTTTTGTCATTCATGGACATTAACAGAATTTCTTTCGTTCCTTTATATGTTCTTTCTTTCATTCAAACAGCCTCTCGTCAAATTTGCTCTAATACAATACCTCTTGATTGCATGAACAGTGGGGTTCTTTTACATTTGATGGAAGACAAACGATTTCACTACATACACTACGCAATCACCAAGCTTCTATCATTTATTCACTTGGACTAAAAAAATTAGCAAATCCTACTGTGATGAGGAAAACAGACAACTCTATTATGTAATTTAGAATGCTTATTTGAAAACACCTGATAAAACATGTACAACACATATTAGCGATGCTGTGTTCCAAGGAGAAATTTGATAAATAGAGAATATATAAGTGGTTTTTGACTAAAGTCACGTACCCGTGCTCTTTTAACCCATTTGATAAATGTAGGACCCAATAGTACAGGAATTTTCACTTATCACATGCCAAAATAGCTGAGCTTTGCAACTATGAGTGCATCATATCTTATGTCAAAAACTGTAGGATTTCTAAAATGACAAAAGAATGTCCAACCAAAATAGTATCATAAAATCCAGAGATAATTTGCAATTTAAGGATAAAAGATGCCATTGTGCTACTCAGGGACTCCATGTCTCTTTTGACGACCATTCAACCTATGTTGTTTGGGTACGGGTACGGATACGGGGACATCTTGGGTACGCGGGTACGTCATTTTTCAAAAACCTTGATTTGGATACGTCATGGGTACGTCTATATATATATATATATATTACTCATTTTTTTAGTAAAACGTTTGAAACTACATAGTATGAAAATATTTGTCTATAAATGATAAAACACTTAAAAATATATAATATTCATTCATTCATTACTTCAAAGACAAGATGTACATTCAAATCTAGAATAAATCATCTCGACTGCCCACAAATCATGAATGCCACTCCCATTATTTTTCAACTTTATCATTTACTGACACTTTCTCTCACAAGGGCTCATCAGTGCATTGAATCTCACAAGTGCATGCCTTAAGGGGTGCACAGGGAATGGGGTGGGATCGGCTTGTGGCACTTTGCGAGAGATATTCTCATACCATTCTATCACGCATACATCCCTTCATGCAGCCTTCATACCTCCTATGATGTCTCCTTGAAATCTTGAAACCCTGAAATATGGCTAAGTCTGAAACCCTGAAACCCTGGAATCTAAGTAACTCTGAAATATGATAGGATCCTCCAAAACC
The DNA here is from genome assembly GCA_037957365.1 of Torreya grandis. NCBI lineage: Eukaryota > Viridiplantae > Streptophyta > Pinopsida > Cupressales > Taxaceae > Torreya > Torreya grandis. The sequence continues at coordinate 7,997,367 of JARHVA010000059.1, read as the reverse complement.
TAGAATTTGCATTATAGCTCCTAGCAGTCCGAAACCCCTCTCAAACATCCTTAAAGTATATAAATAAAATATAACTTAAAGTATAAGAAACTAGATGTCCATATCTAAATGTAAACTTAGTATAAGAAACTAGAAATCTAGTTTCTTATACTAAGTTTACATTTAGATATGGACATCTAGTTTCTTATACTAAGTTTACATTTAGATATGGACATCTAGTTTCTTATACTTAAATGTTTATTTTATTTATATACTGTTGGGTTCGAACTGGATTTACATTTAGGGTTGCTTAGTTTTTAGGGGTTTTTTTTAAAGGATTTTCTGAGCTTTTTTTTTTTTAAGTTTTTCGCTATTTTTCTGCCAGCATCCCTCGGGCATGCCCGGAGACGTCCCGGGTACTCTCGGAGGCATCCATGACCGTGTCGGACATTTCCGGCACGGCCACGGACGCCTCCGGGAGTACCCAGGACATCCCCGTGCCGGAGGCGTCCACGAATAGGAGGCGCCGGGGGGGAGGGCGTACCCCTACAACGTAGCATTCAACTTAAATATCAGTAAAGAGAGAGGACACAAACTAGGACCCAACACATTCTTTTTCTACCACCTTGAATTTTGGTATAAATTGAAATTTAAGCTCTATAGAAAGGGTCTTTTTTCCTTAGAACTTTTAAGACTGCTTAGAAGTTTTTCCATTGTGAATCACAGCCTTCGATTTTACTTCCTCTGTTTAACATTAGTTTGTTTCAGAGTTAATGCAACTGTGTAGCTTTGAAGCATTTAATAAATATTTGTGCCTATCTTACTGTCCCTGGTCTGGACTTATGTGTGAATCATTCGACCTGTCTAGATAGTTAAATTCTTTACCTCTTGCATGTGGTTACATCATGAATAGTGTTAAGCTTAGTTAAATAATTGGTCAATGCATTTCCTTTCCTTTTGGTGAGCATAAGATCATACTACTATGGTGCATTGCCTCATTTATTTATCTATTTTTATTACTTTCTAGCACTCTTTTCAACCCAACCATTTTAGATAGCGTTAAAATAGGGGAGCCAGCCTGATCCAGAAGTTGTCTTAGCTTCAAACTACTAAGACTTTCCATTGTGACACTTATATTGTAGGTGTATCATTGTTATATAACAGTCAGATAATTACAAGCGTCAACATGAAGGAAGAAGAAGAACATACCTAGGTGATGGTAATTTCAGAAAAAATAATTTATAAAGGAAGTGAGACAATCCAAGCATTCCAAAACAAGAAAATCTCAAGGTTAAGCAACAGATTGCAGCGGAAGGGAAAATTTTGTTGAAAGAGAATAAAGAAATAATTTTGAATGGGTTCCATTGGGTTACCGGCAATGAAGAAGATCAGTCATCAAATGGATTTGATACTAGATGCTAGCTAGACAAATAAAACTCCACACCAGATGATATCATTTGAGAGTGCAGAGTTCAGTACGCAAGTACAAGACTTCTTGGATAGGGATTAATCAAAGAAAGTTCAAGTGCATGTGCAGAACCAGTTGTGCTTGCATCAAATAAGGATGGAGAATGGTGTATATGCATTGATTTACAAGTAATAAAAAGAAATCACTGATTCACAAGCAATAAATAAAAATCACAATGAAATATAGGTTTCTAGTGTTGCAAGTGGATGACTTAATATATTATTTGTGAGATGCAAAAAAAAATTCCAAGATTGACCTGAAATGTGGTTTTCATTAGATCTGAATCAGCGACGGTGGTCGATGAAAAACAACTTTCAACTTCAAGACCAGGGAAGGACTGTATGAATGGTTGTTCACAACTTCACACAATTCAAACTATCCAATGCACCTAGAACTTTCATTAGGCTGATGACTGAAGTGCCGAAACCATTTTTGAGCATTTTATAATAGTGTATCTTGATGATATACTAATTTTCAGCAGGACCGAGGTGAAACACTTGATGCACTTCAGAAAGGTATTACAGCAGTTGAAGCAAGAGCAGCTATAAGCAAATCCAATACAGTGCACATTCATGTAAGAAGGTTTAGTGTACTGGGGATTTGAGATTTCTCAAGGGCTGAAGATGGACCAAAAAAAGATAAAATCTATTATGGAATAGCCTACTTCAAAGAGTACCCATAAGGTAAAAACATTTATGTCTGACTAAATTTTATACAAATTTCATCAGAAATCCAGTGGCATTTGTGCATCACTAACTGAATGTATGAAGGAAGACCATTAACATGGACCATACTGCTCAAAAGACTCTTGAATTGCAGAAGAAGAAAGTTATAGGGAGACTCATACTAGTTTTTCCTGATTTTAATTGGGTGTTTCTAGCAGATTGTGATACAACTAGAACAATCATTGCAGCTGTGTTGAGTCACAATGGTAGAACAATTTTATACTTCGAATGAGGGGAAACAAAAGTATTCATTATATGGTCAAGAATTTTGAGCAATAGTGTAGGCATTGAAGAACCATAAGCATTCTATATATTGATCATAAGTATTAAATTCATTAACCAGGTAAAGTTGAAACAAAGATATACGAAAAGGTTTGAATGTTTGCAGAGTTATTCAATTGTTTCGAAGCATAGAACTGGGAAATCAAATCGTGTTGCAAATGTAGACTAGGATAGTTTTTGTTGACAATTATGTCAACGGAAGTGATTTGATTTGAATGTATGGAGGAATTACATACAAATGGAGGAATTGTATACAACGGATCAGGATTTAGCAAATCCCTGGAAGGTGTGTCAAGATCCATGGGCTGGTGACATAACCCATTACCTACACAGTTTCATTCAAAAAGGATTTTTATTCAAGCAGCAGCACATGTGCATTCCCAAAAGATCAATGAGGGAGAACTTGATCAAAGAATTGCATAGTGGTGGACTGGGTGGTCACTTTGGTTATGATAAAACTAGAGCATTAGTGGAAGAGAGACATGTTTGGTCTGAAATGTTTAGGGATGTGCAGAGATTGTGGAGAGATTTAGAGTTTGTTAGCTAGAAAAAAGGAATAAATCAAAATACTGGATTGTACAGACCATTACCAGTACCAAATGCACCTAAGGAGGAATTTATGGATTTTGTTTTGGGATTGCCAAGAACCTGTATAAAGAATCAAGCCTACTAAAATACTAGACTATTAACAAGAAGCATGCAAGAGTAGTATTTGAAGAACATACCATGCACAAGTATCCAAACAATAGCAGCTTATATTCATAAAAGATAAGTCTCATTACAATCCATACAGTATAGGGAGGACCTGATACAAGCAACCATACCCCAACATAAAATATACTATTTGAATTTTGAAGTACAAGACCCAATACATAGCTAAGGGTCTTGCTACATCACTAACTAAATGCCGAAAAAAGACTAAAAAAACAATGTCAGCTATAACAATACATGTTTTCATAATTGACGTTCTACATTATCCCCTCTTTTAAACAAGTTGGAGTCCCTTCCAACACAAAACAAAGACAACATGATAACAATTAGAATGAAGAGGGGGCATAGAAGACATACTGGTGTAGCAGTTGTTGATGTAGAAATTTGGCAACATTTCTGGAGGCAAGAAAAGGCACGTTTCTCCTGAAATGAATCACAATTTTTTATTTTTTTCTTCTTGGATAATCAAAGGGAGGTCTAGGAGTAGCTGCCCCCAGAAGGGTCGAGGGGCAGTGCCCCTGAAGACGAGCAATTTGATCCTTTTGCAACCCTTGAAAATCCATGACAAAAATCAAATGTCTTTGAGAAAAGATTGTTGTTGAAAGCACCTGAAAATGCGACGGAATATGCTGAGTTGCCAAATGATCCGTCACTCTTGGAAGCAAAAATCTGAATTTTTTCAATATATCCTCGTCGGCTGAAAATTCCACATCACCCTATAAAGAAGATGATGATAATGACAAGTCCAGGTCAGATTTTATAATTTTACACCGACCATATGGCACCCAAACAGCAGACAGCTATATCTTTCCTTCCACAATGTACACTATTTAGTTGTACGACAGCATGGGGCAGCCTTGGTGGTGTTCAGGAGTGGAGAGGCATACACATTGGCAGCATCGTATGGCAAACGAGCATTCAAGGGCAAGGAGAGGCCTTATTGAAGGTGGGCATGGAAGGACAGGCAGAAGTCATACCGAAGGTGGTCATACAAGTGGGCGGAGAACGTTCAAATCAAAGAGACAAGCGCGAACGTGCATGTAGATGCAAAAGGGCACCATACGGTGGTGGGAGGGCATCCAAGGTAATAAACAACGGGTACAATATAATTGGATGGGTATCCAGTGCCAAGCAAAGGTTGTATGACAGCAACATGGCATACATGGATGCTAGGACGTTCAGGGAAGAAGGAATAATCACCAATAGTAGGGCGCAGAGCATAGGAGTGATATGTTCGGTGGGTAGTGGCTAAGTCACAAGGTACGACAATTTTTCAAATAACATTCAAATTTCACTAATTTTTATTCGACCATAAAAAATGGAAAAAAACATTGTTTTTCAGGTCTGCATTTTATTCACAACTATATCTGTCTCTGTCTGCATTTTGCATGTCTTAAATTTCTACCGAGGCCCTCACAACTCCTCCGTAGCCCTTGCACAGATTTCATCTCAAATACAAAACCCCTACGGCCCTGCGAGTATAAAACTTACTCGCAGCACCTAACAAGCCCTGGATACTCTTCACTCAGTTTGCGGCTTTGCTACATGCTCAAAATTACTCGTTGTCGCTGCCTCCGCAAACAGAAATTCAATCCAATGTTTGTGCATTACTTGACAGTCCAAGACTAAGTCCAAAGGGTAGTATTGATGTCTGTGTGCTTCACTTGAAGAAAGGCCATTGGCAGGGGAAGTAGGTTTGAAGCAAATGAGATCAACGCAACAGGTTGACAGCGGATGGTTTGTTATTAAGTTTTCAGTTTTAACTAGTTTTGTTTTGTTTTAATTTATTTTATTTTATTTTTTCATTTTTTATTTTGATTATAATTTTGAATTTAGTTTTATTTTATTTTAGTTTTTGTTTTTTATTTTGTTTATATTTATAATTTTGTTTTAATTTTATAAATTATTTTTGTGACTTTTTAATTTTTTAATTATATATTTTAATTTTTTTATAATTATGTTTTTATGTTTTTTTACATTTCGAATTTAATTTTGTATAATTACATTTTTATTTTTTACATTCCAAATTGAATGGCGATTTTTTTTCGATTTTTATTTGAACTCCAACTCAAACCGAATTTTATCCTCGTTGAACTCAAATTCGAACTCGAACTTTGTGGCTTGGGGTAGTGGAGAGGTCAGATGGAAGGTGGACATGGAAGGGCAGGCAGAAGTCATACCGAAGGTCATCATACAAGGGGGTATAGAATGCTTAGAGCAAAGAAAAAAGCACGAACATGCATACAGATGTTGTTAGCAGAGGTTCCTGAAGCATCAAAACATGCTAAGGATGAGGATAGTTGTGAGATACTTCATGTGCGCAAAATAGTTTATCATAAAAACACAGGAATTTGGATGACAAAAACATAAGAAGCATTAATTATTCTGCATAATTGAAGAATTAAGAGCAACCAATATTGTATAAACTAAAATAATGCATTCAGAATAGTTTAGATAGAAAGTAGCCAAGACATTACACACGAGAACACAAGCATGGAACATAACAAGAAATCCTACAGGTAACCATAACCAGATAATCTCTATTGATCTCTTCTAAAAAACAAAACTCCCTTCTTACAAACAAAAGTATATATAGACGTTTCCAATCTATGACTATTCATCTTCTTCTCATACTTGGCACCAAGAGTGTAGTCTCTTCATATCCTAGCCTATTACAAGTCGTGAAAATAAGACAAAATAGACTATACAATGACAAAATGAGTGAAGAACACACGAATATCAGACAAATATCCTATGCAGCTTTACAATCCACCTTCTACCAACACTTTTCCAGACTTAAAATGTTGTCTCATCCTGAGACAACATTGCAAGATCTCCGAGGATGCACAAGTTGCAGGGATTTGAAGAAATGGTTGGACCAGTAAGATTCGCAATAATCACTCAAGACACCATTTCTGATTTTCACCTCTTGCGCACTACTTAGCCGCCCTTTTAAGTTTTTATCTAAGTAGCGTACCAACCTACCACCCTTTGTGGGTTTTCAATAGGTTGGCATATCCAGGTGGCCGCCTTTTAAGGGTTTTCAACCAACCTGACCCTGCTTATCTTACTAAGTCTTCCCCAATAAAAAATTTTCAAAATTTGTACTCTGCGTAATACTTAACTTGGCGGTGGTGGCATGGACGCAAATGAGGGTTGACCGAAAGAGTCCTTGGACTATCACTATGCAGCCTTGCATCGTGTGATGATCTGTTGGAGCTTGGAAGGCAGCTTATAGGCAGATGTATTGACAATCTATGCAACTGAATTAGTGAAAGGAGTCAGATTTGTTTTGCATGCATTCCAATCCAGCACCACTTCTTGTATTAGATGTAGTAGGGTGTGCAATGGAGCATGGTAGCTGATGATCTGCTTGAGATCTGCATCCTCAGTTATGCTCAAGGCAGCCTTGGTGTTCGCAACCCTTGTCTATATCTCTCCACTCAACTGCTCCATCTTATCTGCATGTCTTTGGGCTTAGAGGCCGGCAAAAGAACTGCGCAATAGCTGGCTCTGTCAATGTAGAAGGTTGTCGCACACATTATCCCTGACATTCAATGATTCCTATAGTTCTCCATCCTTCTCCACAGTTGTAGTGTGACTTGCCATGGTTGCTTTTGTTGTGGCAGCCTTTGCAAAGTCCACATTGGAACCGACTAATGTGGTATCTAATTGTTGCTTCCAATCCAGCAAGCTACGTGCGACCTGTTGGTCTTGAAGTGCGGCAGCATCGAGCATTCCTTGGTATTCCTCCAACAGAGTGATGAGTGTGGCAGTCTCAGCCTTGACATCTTGGTCCAATGTTCCCACTGTGTGGAGTTTCTGCACTGCACACTAGTCCTTTGTTAACTCCGAGACAAGTGTCTTGAGTCTGCGCTGATCGGACATTACTTTGTCCCCCAATTGCTCGAGTGACCAACTCGAGACAAGTATCCTAGATGAGCTTTGCACCTTCGTGCAGTCGAGCCTTCAACTCAATGTTCTCAGCCTTAGATTGATCGACCTCTTGTTCCAACGAGGCGATCTTCTATGCAATGTACTCCTAGAATGCACCCTCCAACTGCTCCTTCAATGGTAACTTGGAAACATCTCATGATGCTTCCTGTTGAAGTGGGGATGTTGTCAAAGTTCCTGCGGTAGCTGAGGGATCGGGTTGTGGCATGGTCACAAGTGGAAGTGAGAAGGTGGTGCATTGAGCACCCACAGTTGGAACATCCCATAGCTAGACTCCTCCCAAAGGCAAGGCCGATTGTTGTTCACTTGTTGCAGTTGTGGATTTAACTTCTTGCACCGGCTGCTCCAACCCAGTTTGTTGTTGTTCAAGCACTTGTTGCGCCTTGGCATCTTCTTCATTCTTCAATTGTTTTGCAACTTCTTCGTCTTGTTTTCTCTTGGCTTCCTCCGCTGCTTTCTTGTTAAGCTCCTCTTCTGCAACTTTCTTTTTCTCTTGTTCCTTCTCCTGCTGCTTCTGCGCATGTTCCTCTTCCTTTTTAAGTTTTTCAAGCGCAACAGCCTTATCTTGTTCGGCCTTGGCCTATGCATGTGCCTCTAAATCAGCCTGAGCCTTGGTTGCACGTGCTTTTTGTCCCTGTGCTTGACCCTGTTGTGTACGCAGAGCTTCATCTTCTTCTTTCTTTCTTGCAGCTTCATCGGCTTGCTACTGAGAAAGAGTGGCATCCTCCAGAGCCTTCTTTGGCTATGCCTCTGCATCTTGTTGTTGCTTATCTTCTTTTACGTTGGCCTTGGCAGCGAGCGCAACCTCTTTATTCCTCTGCTCTTCATCCATCTTCTTCTGGTGCACCTCATGCACCTATTTTGTTGTATCAATAGCTTCTTGTGCCTTCTTTGCTTCCTTGATAGCCTGTTGTCGTTCAGCTTCTACATCATGGGCCTTCTGCTTGGCCTCGGCTTCCTCAGCGTGATGACGTGCTTGCTCAGCTTCTTGTTGTTGGGCTTGCTCCTTTTGGCGCTTTTTTTCTTCTTGTCAGATTCATCATTCTGTTGCGTGAGCTACTTCTTCCCATGAAGCCTTTTGTTCTTCAGTTGTAGGCTGATCTGGTATCAGCGCTTTCGCATCTGAGGCTTGTTCTGTGGGTGACGAATCACTCAACTAGACAAAGAAGCTAGACACTGATGCATTCTTCCGCCCTAAAGTAACCAACCTGCGTTTAGGTGGCGGTGAAGTCGAGGAAGGAGAAGGCTACACTTCCTGTGCACTGGCTGCCCTGCCAAATGTACGTTCTTCGAGAGTAAGAGAAACCCTAACTTCTCGTCGGGTTCTGGGTCTGCACACCAAAGTCTCTTGTGGGCTTTCAGGCAGTGGCACAAATACGTCGATGGTTGCAAAAGTGGTGGAAGGTTTTCGCTTGAAGAGTTCGGTCGTTCTCTACATTTGTTCAACCTCTTCGCGCACAGTGTCGACAACAATGGATGTAGGGCATCATGGTAGTTCCACCCAAAGACTTGGAAGGACCTTCTTATGCACTTGAACTGTGCGCACTGCCTTCCAAAAGAACTCATAAAAGTCGCCTGCCATATCTGCAATCATCACCTAGTAGGCCTCCTGCTCGTTAGTCCCCATCCACAGTAGGTCGCAGGAGCTTGCGATATGGGGTACCTTGGGGTTACCCAACCAAGTGGTTGTACTACTCATCTTGCGCTTGGGCAGAGGTGATGGTTGTTGTTCGATGGACAGCTTGTGCTTTCCTTTCTGCTGCTGCGAGGTTGCGGCTTCTAGTTGTTGTTGCGTTGAAGGGACTATTGCACTAGGTGGTATGGCTTGAAGAGGTGTCGCACGCCTCGTTGCATAGGCTTTTTGCTTGGCAACCTCGGTTTGCACCATGGCCATGGTAGCAAAATATGGCAGGGGTCAAAATGGCAACCTATGCAGCTTGTGAATGTGAAAGAAGACGCCTTTTGCAAGCAAAGTGACATGTCCTAGGTACTACATGACGTCCGGCAGCACTCGTGGATGTGTAGCAATGAGCTCCAAACACTCCTCCCATCATGTCTTGAACTTGCCCTCCTAAGCTACGGCGTCACGCTCAGGTGTCCATATCAAATTGTGAAATTGTTGTGCTGGCCAGTAGTCAATGTCTAGGTGCACCTCTCCTTCAGGGGACTTCCATTGGGTGAAACACAGCAAAAAGATCAAGAACTAGTATTGGAAGGTCTGTCTGGAAGTCGTGCGGCATTTATTGATATTTGTAAGCAGCTCTTGTACAAAAATTTTGAGCCAATTGAACTGCTCATTGTAGCGGATCATGCGATGCGCAATATCAACCACTCCTTTGGGGATTTGTTTTGCAGACGTGGTGGTCTGCCAGAATCTACGTGTGATGCACTCGACCAAGATGCGCACTAGTTCATCTTGAATGTCTTCAATTGGGATTCCTTTGGACCCCCGGACATATACGTCTCTGGCTTCTTGAAGGATAGGAGGCATTCTGGACTTGTAGGGAGCAAGAGAATTGCCCCGCACAGACATGCCCAAAGCTTTGTCCATTGCTTCGGTGTTGATGACAATGGTGGTATTGGGGCCAATGTAAATGTTGCCCTCATTGTAGCGACTGAGCAGGATTTGCACAATCTCCCCCTAATCATCAAAGGTAGGCATCCGAAGCAAGCGCTTGACGTCAGTGTTGTGGACACGGTGTGGCGCTGCAAGAGCAAGTGGTTGCACAGCATCTATTGGATCCAGTCGGAAGAATTTTTTGTTCTACCGCTCAAAGGTAATCAAACAGCTCTAGATCAATATATTTTGTCTATTGAAGTGCAAAATCGACGCCCATTGCTTCCTTTTGAGCATCCATCAAGTTTCTAATGAGCTACAAACAATCCATCGTATCAGAATACTCAAAATGAGAAACTTTTTGCTTTCTTCGTTGTATAAATTGGCTTAGCTCTGGAACTTCAACTCGTAAAATGTTTGCAAGAATGAAATGCAGACTTGGTTAGCAACCTTGTGCCTTTATAGATTTCGCACCTGTTGGTTTCTGCATAAATGTCGTGCTAAGTTGTCCCTGCGATATCAATGTGAATGTTGATGTGGCAAATCTTATCCGATCTGGGAATAAAGGCAGTTAGTCGTTAGCACATGCATCGAGATATGTCGTTATATTCTTTGTTGTCCGTACTAGAGTACGTACTAATGATGTTGATCGATCACCGATTTGGTGAATATTAGATCAATCAATCCCAGGCTCTAGCATTAACTGCTTGGGGATGACTGTTATACAACTGAAATCTTGGCTGTTGTGACTTGAACATACATTTCTCGAAGTTAATTGCTTTCTTTTACTTATGTTGATAAGAACAATGACGCACCTGAATTCTTCTGCACACAGATGTCACGCACTATACTTCGTATAATGGTTCCGAAATCTAGTGAAGAGATCATCTACAAACACAAAAAAAAGAAAAAAACAAGAAAACATACAAAACAGGGAAATCCTAATCTACTCGGTGCTACTCAGCACCCACTCATTTAGCAGAAAGAGATCAATTAAGACTATTGGCGGTAGGGCTTAAGCCTATAGCCATTTACCCACCCTGGCAAAATGGTTCCCTACAGATCTCTCAAAACAATGGTTCCTTGTTGCAATACTTCATGTATAACATAAGGACCTTTCCATCTAATCTGTAATTTACCAAAAAGTGCTCTGAAGTGACTATCCTATAACAAAACTGGTTGATCTTTGTGAAATTCCTTATGTCGCAGGTTCCTGTTGTGCCATGCTTTTGAACTCTACTTATGACTTCATGCGTCCAAAATGCTTTGCGTAGATACTCATTTATCCGATTCAATTCAAGAAGCCTGTTTGTGAGAGACTCACGATCCCCTAGTCTCATAACCATTGCAATACACAGACTGGGTACCATATATTCCATAGGCATTACTGCTTCAAGCCCATAGACCAATTGAAATGGAGTAAACCCTGTAGCCCTCTTATAGTGCATTCGATAGGCCCAAAGAATCGCAGGAATGCAATCTTCCCAATCATCCCTTTTGACAACACAAATCTTCGTCAACATCTTGCCCAATGCTTTATTAGAAGCCTTAGCTTGGCCGTTAGCTTGTGGATGGTACCCAATACTTTTATGATGGGAAATCATGAAATCTTCAATAAGAGCTTGATAGTATTGTTCAGGAAGTGTGTCCCTCGATCGTTGATGAGCTTGATGAAGCTTCTAAACCGTGTGATAATATTCTTGTAAAGGAACTTTGTTGCATCCTTCGCCCACAGCTGGGTGTCACAGCAGCTTCAACCCATTTGGTAAAGTAATCGATTGCAGTGTTAATATATCAAGCTTTGCTATGTTTACTCAGGGGATTGATAGGTCCTCCAAAATCAATGCCCCATTGTTCAAAAGTTTCGACTAACATACGCTGCAAGGGCATTTCATCCTTTTGATGTGGCTTACCCATTCATTGACATACGTCACAATGTTGCGCTACTCTATGTGCATCCTGAAAAAGGTTCGGCCACTATAATCCACTCTATAACAATTTTTGTGCAGTAGCTTCACTGACAAAATGACCACCTGCTATTCCTTGGTGTGCTTCCTGTAAGAGCTGTAGACATTCATGTTCTAGAAATACCCTACACAGTACTTCATCCTTCCCCAAATGATACAAGAGCCCATTTATAATAGTATATGGCAACGCTCTAGTGACAAACTACTTCTTGTCTCTTTCTTGGTAGTGCGCAGGGGATATCCCTTGTTCTAGAAAATTAGCAATTGCCTCAAAATTCTCAGGGATCGTAGAAACTCAAAATAGATGGGCAACAGGAGAATCTTCATGTAGTTCTTCTGGTTCTTCCTCATTCGTGAGGTGACTGGGATGATCCGGCCCAACATTTTCTCCGCCTAGCTTGACATTGATGCGAAATTGAAATTCTTGAAAGAGCATCAACCATCTTGAAATGCGTCCTCCGAGCATAGGCTTATTGACTAGGTAGCACAGAGCTTGATGATCCGTGAAAACTTCAAAGGGTGTCGCAAGAAGATAATGTCAGAATTTTTGCAGTGTGAACACTGTCGCCAGTGCTTCCCTTTCAGTTGTCGTGTAATTCTTTTCTGCATAAGACAACTTTCGACTTGCAAAATGTATGGGGTGGTCCAATCCACCATTTCCTAGCTACACAAGCACAACACCGACTGCGATACCAGAAGCATCAACGTGCACATGAAAGGTCTTACTCTTATTTGGAAAGATGAGAATAGGCGCAGTGACTAATCGCTGCTTCAGTTCTATGAAAGTTTCTTGACACTCAGAAGTCCAGACAAACTTCATACCTTTGCACAGCAAATACTCCAATGAGGATGAAATGGCTGCATATGCCTTGATAAACTTCCGATAGTGACATGTGTGGCCAAGAAAGGATCGCACTTCTGTGGAGCTGATTGGTGGAGACATACTAAGAATGACTGCAATTTTGGCTTGGTCCACCAAAATCCCTTCACTGCACACAACATGATCTAGCAAGCCACCAAAAGGTGTAAAAAATAAACACTTTTTCAAGTTAGGGCAATGCACAGAGCTCGATAGCGTTCTAGCATGAGGCGCAACTTGGACAAATGCTCTTTAAACAAAGAGAAGATTGTCCAATCATCTAGATATACTTCCAAGAAGTCGTGAATGAAATCCTTAAAGGTAGTCACCACTGCTCTAGAAAAAACAGCAGGTGCATTCTTGAGGCCAAAAGGCATTACCTTGTATGCAAAGGATCCCCATTTCGTTGCAAAAGTCATTTTGGCTCTGTTTTCTTCTGCGATGGGTATTTAATGATATCCATTGAACCCATCTGTGAAGGAGTAAACTTCATACCTTGCGACAGATTCCAAAACTTCATTTGTGAAGGGAATCAAAAATGGATCATTCACACATGCGTCATTCGAAATTCGATAGTCACCACATACTCTAATCACCCCTATTTTCTTACAATGCACTACCATGGGACTAACCCAATTTGCCTTCTCTACAGGATAGATTATACCTGCTTCCTGCATTCTATACAGTTCAGCCTTCACTTTCAACTTCATGTTTGGATTCAACTAATACGGCCTTTTCTTCATGGATCATGCACAGTCCTTGAGTTCGATATGCATTTCATCTAGGGAAGGATCTACTCCTTTGACTTCTAAAAATTTTGTGGGAAACACATCTTGATAATCCCGCAGGAGTTGCATAGCTTCTAAAACTTTGGATTTAGTGCAATAGTCACCTATATGTGTCAATTTAGGAATCTCCTCGCTTCTAATGTTTTCCACATGCTTTTTAATAGGTTGATAAATCTTGTGCTTTTCCTCAGCAAACAAATTTTTACAACATTTTATGCCCTTCCTGCTCTAGAATCTGTATGTTGCACAGTGTTTCTTCTTCGATGGGTTCTGCGACTGGATCCTTTAATGGTTCTACTGGCCATTCAGGTTCAAACAAATCAATTAAAACGATATCACCATCAATATCTAAATCTTCAGTTTCCTCTTCATTTTGTATTCGATGGCACGGCTGCATAAGAGATTGTTCTTCCATCTTGGCAGCTTTGTATCTTTGTAGTGTTGTATTTAGATCACAGGTTGCATTCTTCTGCCAGTAGACTCCTTCGTGGTGCTTTAATCCTCTGCGCACCCATGGCATAGGAAATGTTTGATTTTGAGCAGCACATTATGAACCACAAGATTCTCATCTTCAAACACAAAAGTCTTTATGAAGTCGCTCTGCACCTGCACCCAATGCTTTGTCTCCCTCCTACGTTCTTGATGCATATACCAAGCTGATGATAAAGGGGCAAGCAGTGTTCCATGGGGATGCGTCCCCCTGAAAAACCCCACGTTTTTGGGACGGAGACATCCTTGGGATGTGGGGACGTCCTTGGGATGTGGAGACATCAGAGGGACATCCCCCAGCGGTATCGTCACCTTCGCCATGAACCTCCATCATCCCCTGGAAATTTCCCTCTGAGAGGGGATGTCTCCGGGACGTCCCTTCAAAAGGGGGACGTCTTGGGGGCTGGGACGTCCTTGGGACGTCCAAAAGTCCCCTGACCACTCAAAAACGTCCAAGCGTCCCCTGTGCAAGTGGACGCCATAAAGTGATTGTTTTAATTTTAAAAAAGAATAGGGTTTTTGAGCCCTCTACCCTAACCCTAACTGTTAGTGGGTCTCACCCCCACCCCCCAAGGCCTCCCAAAAGCTTTTAAAAAGCCCTCTCCCTCTACATTCCAAATCGCACAAAAACTTCATTGAGTTGAAGTAGAGAGCTGAAAGTAGAGGCAACAGGGTAAGAGGGAGAAGTTTGCAAGAGTGAGAGAGCATTAGGAGAGGGAAAGTGAGATCAAGAAGAGGATAGAGAAGCCAAGAAGACTGAAGACTCTTCAAGTTCATCATTTCACCCACAAGGTAGGCCCTATCACTATGCATTTGATTCTTTCAATTTTTTATTTTTAATTTTTAAATCTTTGTTTCATTGAATCATTATCCATTTGTAAATTGTTTTGTTCTTCGATTCATGTCATTGAATCATTTGAATTTCTAAATTGAAAATTATTATATTTATTTGTAATTAAAATTCATTCAAATGCTTAAAAATAAATTTTTAAATTTTTAAATTTTCATTCAAATCAAATGCTTAAATTTTAATTTTTAAATCTTAAGAACAAGTATTCCTATTTATGTATCCTCTGCTTCCGCACTTCGTGCGACCTGAAGTAAGAAAAAGAAAAAGAAACTCTGCCTTAAATTTTAATTTAAAATTTAAACTTTTTTAAATCTTCATTCAAATCAAATGCTTAAATTTTAATTTTTAAATCTTAAGAACAAGGATTCCTATTTGAGAATCCTCTGCTTCCGCGCTTTGTGCGATCTGAAGTAAGAAAAGGAAAAAGAAAATCCTTGTGTCTTAATTTTAAATTTAATCCCTTACATTATGCATGGTTTGAATTTTAATTTTTTAAATTATAAACTTACAAAATGAAAAAAAATTATCATTTCTTTCAGTGTCATGAGTTCTCATAGCATGAGGATGAGGTCAAAGGGTTTTTGGTTGAAACTGAAAGTGAAAATGATTCAGATTATGCACATGATGATCCTAGTTTAGAAGCAAGGAGTGACCGTGAAAAGCAAACTAATTCTGTTGGGAGTCCCAATTATAGTTTCCCTTCACAAGCCCTTCAACAATATCCTAAGGGTCCCTTTAATCCAAAGAAACCTTTACAACAATTTGCAAGCAAGGTACCATCAAAACCTAAGACATCTGGAGGCACTAGGAGATGGAAGTTCAACCTATGTGACCTTGAATGGTTTGGCAGCATGACTAGAACAAATGCTCACCTCCTCCTTATCCGAGGCGGAGGCGTAGATGTATGTGAAAAGGTGGAAAAAACCCTGAAATTGAGGATTGAAATATGTAAATTATGGAGTGCCAATGAAGAAGATGCGCCTACATCTGATAATTTGCCACCAAGGGGGAGGGGCCATCAGAAACAGTTCTACTTCTAGTACTTTGGAGAGGCCAATGGCAATGAATCCATCTAGTTTAGGGGCAGCAGGGCCTAAGGGGAAACGCAAGATGACTAGCGATGCTTCAAATCCACTGGCAAATTTATTCAATGTGCAAGCAAAGGATGAGGCAAATGATGCGATTGGCAAATTCTTCTTTGCCAACGGCATTCCATTCCATTGCATGTGGCTCGCTCTCCTTATTTTAAGGAGGTCGTGGCAAAAATAGCAAGAGTAGGACCATCATATGTGCCACCAGGAGAGACTAAATTGAGGACAACAATCTTGGATAAGAACTATTCCAAGATTAATATTTTAATGGAGAAAATGAAGCATACCTGGGTCTCAAGTGGATGCAGCATCGTCATGGATGGGTGGACGAACATTAGGCATCATCCATTCATCAATATCATGGTTACAAATATAGCTCGCCCTTATCTCCTTAGGGCTATTGCTTGTTCAGGGCATTGCAAGGATGCTGATTTTCAGTTCCAGATCCTCAAAGATGCTATAGAGGAGGTTGGGCCACAGAATGTGGTCAAATAGTGACAAATGCAGCCCATGTGTGCAAAGCAACGGGGAAGTTAATTGAGGCAGCCTATATACATATTTAGTGGACTCTTTATTGTGTGCATGCCATGAATAATGCACTGAAGCACATGGGAAAAATCAGTTGGATCAAAGCAATTGTTAGTGATGCTAGAGATGTGCAAATGTTTATCTGCGACCACCACACTTCACATGCACTCGTCAGGGCATTCTCCAAGAAGGAATTCTTGAAACCTGTAGAGACTAGGTATGCATCATACTTTATTCTCTTAGAGAGGATGCTTGAGTTGCAAGAGGCATTGCAACTAATGGTTATGACAGCAGAATGGGATCGGTGGCCTGAGTCGAAGACAGAGCAGGGGAAGAGAGTGAAGGAGGTGGTGAAGAGTGATGTATTTTGGGTTGATGCCAAATATATTGTCTCCATCATTTCTCCAGTCTTCACAGTGATTAGATATGGGGATGTTAATGCACCTACCCTTGGAGAGGTGTATGAGTGCATTGATAGTATGCTTGATCAAATGAAGGTTGTACGAGAGAATGACCCCACATTGCAATTCTACACAGAACATATTCAACATATCATTCATCACAGATGGGAGAAGCTCAACACTCCCTTGCACATGGCTGCCTATACATTGAATCCGAAGTGGTATGTGCAAAGGCCTAGTAGACTTACACCTATACAAGATGCTAAGGTGAAGGCAGGGTTCATGAAGGCCATTCATAAAATGTACAATTCTACAAAGGCCAACATCATTCGTACTGAGTGGACAAAATTTGCCACTCTTAGGGGCTATTCATAGGGGGGCCGAAATAGATAGGGAGACAATGGCACAGAAGGAACCAATTTTGTGGACTTTGCATGGGCCTTGTTTTTTGACTACGTCAATCTAGCCATTCGTTTGTTGTCCCAGGTTTCTTTGGAAGGAACTAGTCTACTTATAGCTTCACCCACTCCATGAAGAGGAATAGGGTTACCTCTAAGAGGACAGAGAAGCTTGTGGTTGTACACAATGCCTTGCGTCTCATTGACCATAACACACTTACGTACAAGGAGAGTCCAACAGCCAAATGGGATGTAGAGCTAGAGGAGCCAACACAAATTGATGATGATGCTATCAGATAGAGCTGGATGGTATTAGTTTGGAGGAGCTTGACCGTGTGGAGTCCAACAGTTTTAGTGATGAGGAGTTCGACGAGAACTTTGGGGATGATTAGTCATTGACTCATTGGGTCATTTGTATTTGGTATTTAGTATTTCACTAAAAACAATTTAACATTGTTGATACTTGATTTTAATCATGAATCATCATTATGAAATTTTGAAAATTCTGAATTCGATATTTTCTTTTTCTTTTTCTTTTTCTTTTTCAATGTTCAATGTTCATCGGTTCAATGGATCAAACTCGAAACTTCATTGTTAAAAATAAAAGGATAAAACTTAAATGATTAAATCACAATGTTAAATTGTTGATGTTCAATGTAATATACTTATTCCTTAAACATCTTTTTTATAACTAATTTTTCAAGTACTATATGTATTTGCACCGCTCCCCAGCCACCCCCCCCATCGTACCTAGACTTAGGCCCTCCGTCCCCCCATCCCGAAAACCCGTCCCCACGTCCCCCCATCAGGAAACTCCGTGGAACTATGGGGGCAAGTGTGTAATGAAAAATACAAACAACCCATTACTTAGGTGCCACACGTTCTTCAATCCAAACCTCAACACGTTTGTGGATATGGATTTCAGGGCACTCACCTTCCTGAAAGTAAGGCCAATTATTTCTCATTACTTGCAGTAGTTGAAATCTGCTAATCATAAGTTCGCACGCATCATCCTGATCGAGCCGATCATCTCTATGACTTGTCCACCATGTCGCTACAATTCCCTTCAAAGCGTAATTCAAGGCACTAACCCACTGACTAATCATAGGCACATGAACTTGTAGGCGCATAATGAATTGATTGATATCCTCAATTGCATAGTACAAAGGAAGTTGTTGCGAGTTTGAACGAATAATTTATTCAGCTAACATAATCGAATTACAAGGGCTATTCAATAGCCAAAACAATAGCACAACTATATCCTAGAAAATAGGACAGTGCACAAATAATAAACCCAAAATAGAAGTCACAGGTGAAACAATAACAAATAAAACAATAATATTCTATCATGAATTAATCACCGAATATAATAATCTAACAGTTGTCTTTCCGTGGCAAAGACCGTCTCATAGGCCGGAGTTCATGATCACCATGAGCCCAGTTGAGTAGATGCGTATCTGGGTCTTCACTTACAGACGAAGCCATTTCCCAAGGCAAGGTGCCTTCTCTGGTTGGCTCTATATAATCCTGCATATGATCATCTGCTCGATAAAGAAAATCAATTTTTGAACAAGTAGGCAATTTGGTAGACATGGACACACAATCTTCTATGACAAACTGAGGTACCAATCACTGAGTAACTACTGGTTTAGGCTTACATTGTTCAGATGTCTTCAATTATTGAGTGAGCAAAGACTACACTTGAGGTTTACTATGTTCATACAAGAAATTGCACTCAGTTGCGCACAGAGCTTTCGAGTTCTCCTTAGAGTTTACCTTCATCCAACTAGTTTCCTGTGTAACATAAGGAGAGTTTGATTTAGCTAGAATGATGTACGGTTTATGCGCCTTATGTAAAGCATAGTTGCCAAGAGACGGCCACGGGTACGCCTTTTTAAAAAAATAGGAGACAGGGGTACGGGGAGATGCCTATATATATAATTTAAATATATTAATATTTTATTATTATAATTATATATATTTATTGTTATATGAAAATAATAAAAATCAAAAAAATATGGTACTATTAACGGGGGCACGGGGTACAAGGAGACGAGTACGAGGGTACGAGGGGTATGGGGAGATGCATCTCAAGGGGTAGGGGATGCATCTCCCTGCAACACTGATGTAAAGGAATAACTACAAACTTATCTCCTTGATGCGCTTCTATTGATTTTGCACAGTATTGATAGTCATCTGACCATTATATGCTCATTTCTTGCCAATTAGTGCAGGATAATGAGTCAATGTTGTCTTCATATCGATGACTTCAAAGTCACCTCGCAGGCTCAGTTTTGCAACTTTGATTTCAACGTCTTCTAACTAGCCAATGGGTTCAACTTTTCCATAGTCTGCTAAACTCAAAGTCACTAGGTTGTAACTGAGAACTGGCCGTCCAATCGCCTCCCATGTAGACCTAGGGATCATGTTAACTGTTATGCCAAAATCAAAGATAGCATTTGGAATTTCATATCCTGCAACTTCAATGTCGATTCGTGCATCTACATCCCACGGCTTCTTTGTTTTTACATACCAAACAAGTTTTTGTCTTTTGTTGCCCTCGTTGAGCACACTCCAGTAAATTATGTAGTAAATTTGTAATGCTCCGAGAAATGTCTTCGTTGCACAGTGTAATCAGCAGCTTCAGTACATCTGTCAGCGCAGTAACAATTCCATCCTGTCACATAATGCGCACAATCTGACCATACATTTAGGCATCTGTTGTTGCAACATCTCCTTCAGTAATGGATTGGTGTTGAAAATTCTTCAACATCTGCACAACTTCATACATTAGCCCTTTTTCTACAGTTGGGTCCGGGTATTTGTCCTATTTCGCTTTCCGAATTCCCTGAACCTGACGCATTTCGAGAGGAGGCAATCCTCTCTCTGCATGTTGATGTCCTGTAACAGCGTTCAAAAATGCATTCTCATTAGGTTGCGCATTCACCATGTTAACATTCCTGACAACTTTTTCCTTTCTTTGCTTTTCCAAAACAGGACAACCTTTTGTCTTGTGCTGCTCATATACCCTGCAATATGTGCAGTAAGACTATCTTTGGGGATTCAGAGGACAATTGTGTTGTGCATGGTTATTATCTCCACATAAGTAACATTGCAAAAGATGTTGATAATTATTTCCTCTGCCGTCTTGATAACCCCCTCTATATCCACCCCTAGATCCTCCTCTGTTCAACTGATAACCTCCTCTATAACCTCCCTATTGCTGCTAGGTATTATCTTCAATCCCAAATTGTTGTTGCGCAGCTTGCAGAGTCCAAATAGTTTGCTATTGTTGTGTCCTTGTCGAATTCCAAGGTGCTAAGTACTAGTATTGCAGTGATGGTGGTGTCCAATCCGACAAAGGATGGGTCCATCCGACCAGACCTTGAGGTTGGTACTCAGGCGAACTAGGAATCCATTGCAGACATGCTTGGTTTGCACAACCCGTATCAACCTCTAGACCTGGAATCGTCTGCTTCGCTGAAGACATTTGTTGTGCAACAATGACGAATACATTCTTTGTAAGATCTTCTTTGAGCTCCTACAAAGCGCTGCAATTCTTTTCATCATGATTGTGTGATTTACAAAATTTGCGATACAAACTTTGTGGGTTTTTTATATACTATTGCAAGAGATGGCATTGCGTTGTTGTGTGCCCTACTACCCTACAAATTTCACAGAACTCCGTCTTGATCTTAGGACAATCATTCGTGTGATGTTTTTTCCCACACTCCATGCACCATAGATTTAGCTTAGATTTATCTGCTTCATGATATCGTTACCATCCTCTTCATAAAAGCTTGCAATGTATTTTCAATCTTAGAACCCATTATGGGAGCTTCCCCATAATCTTCAATTTGCTCCACCCGAAGAGCAACAGCTCTAGGATCTGCCTTTGTAGCATATTGAGTCTGTGCTATAGCAAACCTGATCCTAAAACGTAGTCCTTCGACAAAGCCACGCTGCTTTATCTTTATCTTCTAAGGCAAATTCCACCTTATTCATAACATCTGAGAACCTGTGATCATAATCACAGACTGATTCTCCCAACTTCTACCTAAGCCGTTTCAGGTCTTGAATACTCTAACTTGTACATTTATTTATTTTAAATTTTGCGATAAGCCACTCCTTACCCTGCTGTAGATTTCCCCGAGCAATATCTCTACGGTGTATAAATTCAAGGGCTCTTCCATTCAATGCCCCTATTAATTCGCACTTCTTTATAGCCTCATCCGTAATACCCTTAGCTTGTTATCTCATCTCACATTTTAGTAAGTACTGCTCAAGATCTGCAGACCCATCGTATGTTGCTAGGTTTATAAATGGATCCTAAAGCACCCATATTATAAACTGGTGTTGAGGGGATCTGTTGCACAGTTGTTACAATCGGAGGCTGAGTTCTGTGCAATCCTGCCTGCGCACTAAGAAGATTTATCTATGTACTAGGCGCGTTTGTCTGCGCACTTTGCTTTTCTGTATTTCCTGCTTTTCTCTGCTTATTTTCAATGAAACCTACGGCCTTCAAAGCCTTACGAATTGAGGTTGTTTCAATTTCAGTACCCCATCTATGCCCTTGCTCTAAAAACAGACATTCCCAACTACTGTCTGCATGTCCTTCTGGTTGAAAACTTTAACTAGAATATAACAAATTGGGTTGCAGGGATGTGTACTCTTCCAGTGAATGATTCTTTCCGATGACTTCTCTTTCCAAGCTTAAACCTGCAATTACTCTACAACTTTGTCATGTTTCTTTGCTTAATACTTCATGTCCTTCTGGTAATACCCGTTCTTATAGCTCACTTGGGAGAGCGTTAGACTGAAGATCTGAAGGTCATGTGTTTGATCCATGCTCACCACACCATTGTTAGCAGAGGGTCCTGAAACATCACAACATGCTAAGGACAAGGATAGCTGTGATATACTTCATGTGCACAGAATAGTTTATCATAAAAAGACAAGAATTTGGACAACAGAAACATCAAAAGCATTAATTATTTTGTGTTATTGAGAAATTAAGAACCAGTATTATATAAACTAAATCAATGCATTCCGAATAGTTCAAACAGAAAGTAACCAAAACATTACACACGAGAACGCAAGCAAGGAACATATCAATAAATCATACAAATAACCATAACCAGATAATCTCTATTGATCTCTTCTAAAAAACTAAACTCCCTTCTTACAAACAAAAGTATATATAGACATTTCTAATCGATGATTGTTCATCTTCTTCTCGTACTTGGTGCCAAAAGTGGAGTCTCTTCATATTCTAGCCTATTACAAGTCGTCAAGATAAGACAAAATAGACTCTACAACGACAAAATGAGGGCATAACGCACGAATATCAAACAAATATCTTGGGCAGCTTTATAATCCAAATTCTTCTACCAACAGATGCAAAAGGGCACCATAAAGGGGTAGGAGGGCATATAGGGCAATAAATAGAGGGTACAGCAGAATTGGATGGGCATCCAATGCTAAGCAAAGGTTGTACAATAGCAACATGGCGTACACGGATGCTAGGACATTCAGGGAAGAAGGAACAATCACCAATAGCAGGGCACACAACATAGGAGTGGTATGTTTGGTGGGTAGGGGAGTCTGGTAGGACGTATGGATTATTTGTTCCACTTTTACAAGTGTTGCCATTACTTTGAAGTCTTTTGTTAATATTTTCATAGTCAAAGTCCATGTTATCAATTGCTTTATTAGTTTTATATTACTTTCATGGATTTTTCTCATACCTTTATTTTTCCCACTCTCTTTGTTGTCTGTACACACAAGCTCAATCTCAATATAATGACATTGGTACTTTTTGTCCTTGGTTGATATATTTTTAACTTTGAGACGTGCATGGTGTGTTTGACCACAGTACCATACAAGTTTATGTCTCATCCTCCAAGATTTCAATAATTTTAAATGGCCCCAATCACAATACTTTAAACTTGCCTAGTTTAAATTCATGAGTTATGTTATATCGAAGGACTAAGGCTCCTAATTTTAAGACCATCTGTTGAAGATTTTTATAATGCCTATACTTATTTTGTGCATGATTTCCATTGCCCACTATGCCATTACCCAACATTCAACCAATTTGAGCATATATGTCATATTTGATTGTACTTAAAAAATAGGTATGACTTCAAGAGGTGGTACCACACCTTTTATTAAATTTTTATTGATGTATTCCACATACAGTGTCATTAATGTTGGCTCCTTGGACCAAAAGTTTGTTACCCTTTCAAATTGGTTGGCCCACTTTTCACCAAACTTTGCACCCCTGACATTGATATTGTATTGTCTTCACTCTGGTGGGTGAGCCGACAGAGACATTAGTGACATTGCCGGTTTGGAAGGATTTGACACCACCAACATCGGCTTTTGCCCATCCTGTTGTCTACCTTGGCCATCTTCAATCTCCATAATCTTTAAGATATTGAAATCCAATAGCAACACTTCATAGTCTTGCATATGCCAATGGAACAAAACATTGAGGGAGTTTGTCTCATCTTCGGAGCATGATTATAACTTCGAGACCCCTTCATTGTTAGACTCGATTGTACCTCAATTCCCATCCACTGAGCATTCTTCTTTGGAATCCGAATCCAATGAGTCAAATGAGGTTGCTTCCTCACTGAGTGCATGACTATTCAATTCTATGACGTACTATCGTCTGTTGTTTTCAATGGAGATCAAGTTATATTTCCATCTATGATCAGCTTTGGCTGCTATCAACCATCCTCGACCCAATATTGCATCATAAACCGCCTTTTGCAAGGAGATGACTACAAATTCAACAAAAAGGGTTGGGTTCCAATAATTACTTTTTGTCCCATCATTGCACCCAGTAACTTAATGCCATGTTGATTTGCTCTTACCAATTGGAGTTTCGGAGACCACATAGTTGGCTTCCCAAGACTCTTGCAAGCCTATTCTAAAAGAACATTAATGCCAAAACCACCATCGGCGATAGTTTGTCAAATTTCTGCCCGGAATTTCCATCTGCACAATTGCCAAATATCGAGCTAAGTTCATCATCAGCAGCATGGGATCGATTAGTTGGTCACGTGAAGGGCTGCTCGACTATGGGTGATTCTTCTATTTTGTGCTCTCCCAATCACCCGACATTAGGTGTGCCATGAATGCTCCATGTTCGTGCCAATGCTTTGTCATAAGTCAGCTATCTTCACAGGTATAGTGGTCTACAAGACATGTTGTGCAATAGCTTTGTCACACTGCAGCTTGCCCGCCATTGTACTTGTACATTCATTCAAGTGACGTCATTCTTCGACCATGGCCCTCTAGACTTCCACACTTGTTGCAGTCAGCGTTTCCTTCTATGTACGTGGGTTGGGGTAATTGGCTTGCTTCACTTGTGCTCTAGTACTTGCAATGACTTCCTTGCCCTTAGCTACGTCGATCATATTGACGTTGGATTGCTTCGGATAATTTCCATCGTTATGGCTCCCAGGTCCACACAATATATAGAGACGTCCAATGTCATGTTGGGTAGGGCAACCTCTTGCAAAATGGACCCATTCATTGCACTCCCAACACTATACAATTGGTCATCCTTCAAAGTTGTATTGAATCTGAATCCCACCACCACTATTATTCTCGTGTCAATAGTTCTTTGGCAGCCTAATGAGTGGGTGTTGATGGCTTTCCTTGTGTAAACAATACTTGGCCACTCTTATTCCACAAATTGTACAGCCAATCCTTGACTGAATGCCCTGTAACTTGATGAATCTCGCATAGAATATCCTTGAAATCTTTCTTATTGCCTCCCTTTAGTTCCTTCATCATTTGGAACATGTAATTTCTCAAGGCTCACAGTAATCCAGGTTCAGTGTCATCACTGGAGTTTGGATCATTTTTTTCCCATCCTTTCAAGTGCAAATACGTCTTTTTCTCAATTTCAATGTCCATGGCTCAGTTGTATGCATCTTCGTAAGATGAGGGTGGGACCAACCTCATCGTCCTCCACAATGAGTACCAACCCTTCAAAGAACCATCGTTTATTCAAGCTATCGACAAGTTCCTTTTCAAGTTTTCCTGATAGTTCATTGAGTCTTCTGTTATAGGCACAAACATTCCCATGTTTACGCTGTCAGGTATTATAGATTTCCGCAACAATCTCATTGTCATCCCTTAGGAGTTTGAACTCTTTCTCCAAGGCATCCCTGAGTGTTTTCCATGTTGCTTTCTCCAAGCATGGTGCATTTGCGTACTAGTCAATAGCCATTCCCCGAAGGGTTGCCAGGAAACATCTTAACCACAAATTCCTCTGTGTGCCCATTGGCACTCCAGATGGTGATGCACATCCTGCAATGTCATACAGGATCCTCCGATCTGTCATCAATGAACTTTGGCAGCTTTTTTTTCTGGAGATGGGCGTTGATGGGGTAACCATGGCTATGGCATGGTGTTTCAAATACAAGGCTCCCCCTTACAAAGATCTGCGTTGGACATTCCTCTGCTCTCTTAGTACTATCGGACACATCCCTACACTCAACCTTTCCTTCAATAGGGATCTATACTCTATCTTGCACGCTGTCAAGTCCCTTTTTCATGTGACTCTCTCCAACTTGTCATGCGGGTTGCCCGGACTTCCCACTTGATTCTCTTACAGCACCCTTCAACCCAACATGGTCGATAAGGTTTGCACTTCCTTACTCCCGAAGGGGCTATGGAAATCTCTACCCACTGCTCCAGCTTTGGCTGAACACTTACTTGGTTTCAGCTCTGGCTGTGATTATGACTTCTTACGCTTTGGCCTTTGCTTTTGCTTTGGCGTCCGCTTTGTACTTCATACTTTGCTTGAAGGATTTTTATAGATGGTTATCGGCTGCAGTCTTTATTTTCTTCGGTGTTGCTCCACCAATAAAGACCATTTAACTTCTTGGTCCCCTCACTGACTATGTCCATCTCTCTCCCTCCTTTGTTTGAATTCAATAACATGAATTATTGCATGTACATGTCGGTCTTCTTCTTCATGAATTATTTGTATTGTTGTAATATCAGTTATCATTGTGTTTCATGGTTATGTTTGGCACATAGATTTGTGAACGAAATTTAAATTGACCCCAACGTTCTTTAAGGCAACGGCACCAAAATGTAGAATGAATGTGTGTATTGAGATACTAGACTATTAACAAGAAGCATACAAGAGTAGTATTTGCAGAACAT
Source organism: Torreya grandis (assembly GCA_037957365.1). Classification (NCBI taxonomy): domain Eukaryota; kingdom Viridiplantae; phylum Streptophyta; class Pinopsida; order Cupressales; family Taxaceae; genus Torreya; species Torreya grandis. The sequence continues at coordinate 7,971,128 of JARHVA010000059.1, read as the reverse complement.
ATCATGTACAAGCATCCTAACAATAGCAGCTTGTATTCATAAAAAATAAGTCTCAATACAATCTATACAATATAGGGAGGACCTAATACAAGTGTCCATACCCCAACATACAATATATAATTTGAAGAACAAAACTCAACAATTGTTGGTTAATCCAACTGTCACAACCAACATAACTAAGGGTCTGCTACATCACCAAGTAAATGCCGACAAGAAGCTAACAAAACAATGTCAGCTATAACAATACATGTTTTCATAATCAACGTCCTACAGAACCCATAGAGGTAACAATTCTATATTTATGATTGTTGAGCTAAGTTCAAATATAATACATTTCTTTTCTTTTAAGAAGACTAGGGATGCCAAAAAAAATTCGAGAAACTTTGCAAAATGTAAGGTTTGCCCAAGAATCTAACATCAAATAGGGAGTGCAAATTCCTCAATAATTACTAAAAGACACTTGGAAGAAGTTGGGTACGAAGCTGCAATATAGCTTTGCATACCATCCTCAAACATATGGATAGACAAAAGAAGAGAATCAAAGTTTAGTGAAATTTGTTCAGATGTTCAGTTGGGAATAAACCAGGACAATGGGAGATGAAATTGGCACAACCAAACTTAACAGAAAACAACTTTTTAAACAGGTCCTCAAGCAAGACACTATTTCAGAGTGTCTATGGGAAGTCACCAAGAGGAGTAACAGATTTGTTGAGTCTACCAGAGATAGACAAGAGAAGTGCAGAAGCATTAACATTTGTGGAGCACATGAATGAGATGCATGAACAAGAACATTGGCAATTGAAAGTAGCCACAAGTATAAGTTAAAGGAAGATGAAAAGAGAGAAAAATCATCTGTTGAAGGACATTCAGTGTTGATGCATGTGAGAAAAGGCAGGTTCTAAACTGGGATGTATAACAAGAGAGGTATAAGAAGATTGGCCCTGGAAAAATCTTGAGAAATTTTTTAGACAACGGATATGACATGGATTTGCTATAGAATTTAGGCATTTCAGTAAGCAAAATCATGGTAGTGAGTTGATGAGAAACAACTAGCACGCTGGAAAATACCAGTTTCTAATCATGGAGGCGAAGAAGTTGAAGAAATGCTGGATAAGTGAATTGGCAGAAAAACTTTAACAGCAAGGATATAGAAATATTTGGTTTGGCGGAAAGGCAAGCTGCTAGAAGAAGCTACATGGATCTCTGAAGCTGAACTTGGCCAAGCCAGCCTTCGCTTATCTCCTCAATTTCAGAATTGTGAGCATCGTGTTCACAATCAAATTATCTAGTAAATTTTAATGCAGCAGCATCCCTGGCAGAACTACTTTTTCCTAGAAATTGAAGACCATCTTGTGGTGCCATGGGTGAGATACCCTGTTGTGGTCTTGCAAGCGAGAGGTCAAATTTTGAAAGACTATTTTGCGATTCAACAATAGAGATACCATGTTGTGGACTTGCGAAACGGGAGACCATATTTTGAAGACAATTTTCAAGGTCTAGTGGATGCATGATGGAAGCACTCTTGAAGAAGACTTATGTTCTAGCAGAGGTAAAGTTATTGATTTTGAGTGTCATAGTTATACATCATTACATGTTAGCTATATAATAAATATTTGGTTACTATACCTGATATAATATTTATTGCTTGTTAAATTCTTAATCACAACTCAAATTTAATTAATAAAAAAGTATTTATAACTATAGACCTAATCATTATAACCTGATAGAGACACACATCTGAATGGAAAATATTCTCTAATACCCCTCAATGTCCATTGAGATAACCTCACCAAACATCTTTAAACTGGGGAAACATTTAAAAGAACTGTTTGCTTTACCCAATGCCTTAACAGAGCAAGAATTGTTTGCCTCTTCCAAAGTCTTCAGAGAGCATATATGTTGTTTTAGACATCATCCAAAACCATACGGATTGAGGCTGAATAAAGCAAAAAGCTCCTAAAAACATAGAAAAATAACCAAAAATGGATATCCAACTGAGCTACCAGATAACTGCCACTTTCATATAAATAAGGGTCTCATAGGCTAGTACTGCCGAAACCAAGAACCTACTAGGTGGCCATTCCACAAAAATTACCTCTAAAAAATAGTGCAGCCGTTTGCCAAAATTCACAATAAAAAAATAAGTCAACAGTAAAAATTTCACCAAATTTCTTCACTAGAAAACATCAAATGATTAAAATTCCTCCCTAAAAAATTAAACATCTCATTCTTTTTTTCAAATCATTCATAGAAAAACAGAAAACCAAATGATCACATTCAACTGCAACTGTCTCTGTTTCAGTGAAAATCTGTCTGTTTTCTATCATCATGCGTCAAATTTTCTGGTTTCAGGTACCATCTTTGTCTGGTGCACAAAAGAATCTGTGCTATATGTATGTCAGAAATATTCAGAATAGAACCATGGGACTACAATATGTTGAGCATGGGCATTGATGTTAGGTTGTCATTGATGTCAAAGAAAGCATGATTCATAGTGCATTAATGACAAAGTGATCAGATTGATGGCTTGAAAAGTGTGTGCCTAGTTAAGTAATTAATGAATGTATTGATGGTATGGTCATGTTGCACAGAGCCTATGGGATGTTATGAGTGCTTAGAGTGCTTATGGAAGTGAACAGAATTCATCAGAACAGTCATATGAATGTCTAGGTTCAAGTAGTCATCTTGACAGATAACGCTGAGTGAGTAGATTGATGACGTCATATTTCACACGTATGAAAGTTTCAGGAGTAGTTTGATACATGGGTGGATTCCCCTATGAGAGGTGATCATGTGGTTCAAATTTCAAGTCTGGACATGGCAAGTAGCAAAAGTTATTAAGGTGCAAAGTTGGCTTTTCAAGCAGAGTTCACTAAGTTCCCATACTTAGCCAAATTTGCATTATTGAAGATCTACGGTGAGCGTTTAATCGGATCACAAATCTAAAGGCGAGCGTTTAATCTGACCAGATAATAATCTAACGGAGCGTGTAATCTTGTCAGTATTAATCCAACTATGCGTATTTGGTCTATGTCAAAGGATGCTCAGAAGGCACGCGAGGCTGCCAAGTGGCGGAAGTTCATTGGAGTCAAAAAGTCAATGTGCTCAAAAGGCACGCAAGGATGCCAAGTGTGTTAATCGCGAAAACGCGGATCAAAGATCAACGGTGAGCGATGAGAGTTAAAACTAGGAAGCTCGCGAGGAGATCGACAGAGCGCGTTTGATCAAGTTGTGCAAGAGCACAAGATGAAGACACGTGTCTGCAATATTTGCATTACACAGTGACCGTTGATATTTGAATTAACAAAAGAATAACCAGTCTGTAGTATTTGAGCTATATCTTTTGATCCAGGACGAATTTCATGGTGATGTAAGAAGCAAAGCTGTAAAGGACTCCAAGGTGCATCCAGAGACATTAGTTAAAAGTTTTGAATGTTCGTACAATCAAAGATATTGAGCTCCAAAGTTGATTGTGTGTTTGACCATGTTTTGCAAGTGATTCGAGAAGGATATTTGAGTTCTTGATAGTGTCTTGATGTTTCAAAATGAACTAACAATTGAAGAGTGTTGTAGACTCCATGAAGACTATCTGTATGGATTTTGGAGGTTTGACCAATCCATCTTCAATGTGAACAATTGCTTAGAAATTGACTGTGTTTGTTGAATGCACTGGCAGATTGAGTAACCATGTTGCAGGAGTGAGTTAAAGGTGTTCTGAGTAGAATTGAGGAAGCAAATAAGTATGAAGATTTTCTATAAGTCTCTAAGGCTTATGAGAAGGCATTGGTTGTCATAGTTTTCCCCTGATCAGATATGGAGAGTCAAAATAGCAGAACTGTATTTTAACTTTGTGACCAATTTGAGTGGTCATTTTGAGAAACTTGAATTGAGTGCTTAGAGCCTATGTTGAAGTGTCTAAAGCACATGGAGGTGTAGAAGAGGTCTTGAAGGGTTCACCCATGTGATCCAATCATATGGCTATGTGAAAGATTTCAGTGGTTGATTCAGAAGATTGAGATTGTGTTTTTTGTGTATGAAGCCCTGAAGAGCAAGGAGACCTAATTGGTAGGTTCAAGTGTTCAGTTGGTGTTCCAGGTGGCATGGACCCATATGGGAGTAAGCAAGGGTCTATTGGAGACAGGTTTGATGTGTTCGAAGCATTGGTAAAAAATGAAGGTGGTCCAACTAGTCTCACATGTAACATGTGAGATGAAGACCTAATTGTTTTAGGTCTCACCAAAACCTAATGATGGTTTGAGGCTAATGAGGTAATGACCAACCTATGAAGAGTGTGGTTCTCACATGTAACATGCGTATGGACCTATGTTAAGTGTGGTTCAAATATGTAAAGCATCTTGGCCAACCAAGATGGGTTAAAGGAAGAGAGTGGTATAAGTACAAGGTCTAATTGTGCTAGTTGTTGTAAGATTGGATACAAGCGAAGTCAAGAACCTTTGAAAGAGAAAGTACAGGTCAGTTAGGACCATCAGAGTGTGAAAAAGATCAGACTTGTTTATCTGATCAAGTTGATGCAGGACACACAGATCATTGGACCTAATGAGCCTAGAAGAGGCAGATTGAGCAAGTTAGCCCTAAAGGCAGCTTGAGATAGATTGAAGGTGAAGAGTGCAAACAAAGGTGATCATCATCAGTTGAAGAGTAACAACAGGTGTGAAAAGTGATCTGTTCAGATCGCTGAGTGGGTGCTTGGATGCCTAGGGGGTTGGTTCCTCCTTGCAAGGTAAAGCTTGCTAAAGGTCTATTTGTTGTGGGTGCTCAGCTAAATAGGGGTAGTAGCTCCTTGTGGGATTGGTGTCTCACTAAACTACAAGATGGGTGTTCCTTGATTAGTTGGTGTTGGTCTAAATGTTGGATCTTGTTTTATAGGACTGTAGTCCATCTTGTAGGGTTCAGTGAGTTTTATCCCCCAAGAGGGTTTCTCACATATATGATATGTTCATGTGATGTATGCTCTTATGTATGTGCTTTCATGTTTATGTTGCTTAATCAAGTTGATGTATGTTGAAAGTTTAAGAGTTGGGAATTGAATTGGATTATCTAGCATCATTGATTCACCCCCCTCTCAGTGATTGTATCTCTAACACAATATTCACATACTGAGCAACAATTTACACTAAAAATAAAGCATACATTTTTACATTAGCAAATTGTTATAACTCTAAAATCTTCCTTCTGAATGCCCTTCAAATTATTTAATTCTTCAAAAACACCCATGTACCAGAGAACAATCCTGTGTCTGCTCTCCTAGAAGACCAACCAAAGCCCAAATATGACATCTACTCTGCTAGAAGACTAGTTCATCACTTTTTATTAGACTGGAATTCTTTTGTCTTAGAAATTACTGTGTCAAACTCAACTTATGGAAATGTGTTTGCCTTTGGTTGGTGTCTTGTTGCTTGTACAAAACAACGGTCATCTCCTTTGTTGTTTGTTCCAGGTTTGCTAATCTCTATAATGAAAACATAGAGGGTAGGCTTTCCTGCCCCTTTGTTGTGCTCCATCTATGTATCCATTTAGAATAAAAATGAAGATGATAAACATGTAAAATATAAAATATTTTTCCAGCGATTTCAAATTTTGAAAATTGTTCAAATAATAACACAACATGGCCACAAAACATAGAATGACACAACAAGGATTTACCGTATTTCTTTTCAAGGAAAAACTGAAATCTGTAATCACCTAAAAGTGGTTTTTGAGTGCTAAGAGTGCTATTTGAGACTACATATCCCTAGCTTAGCCCCAGACCTATTCTAGAGCCTATTATCACACTTCTTCAGCCTTCGTGTGGGCCACGAGTATCCCTAGTCATCCCTAAAGTAGTCCCAGACCCTCATTCTTTCATCATGGCCCTTCGTGTCTAGTGTTCTGCCACTTAGACACTAGCACCATAATAGAAACAGTAGCACTACATGGCGCTAGTGTCTCAATAATGATGTTAATGTCCTTTCCCTCCCTTTTTCACAAACGGATATATTTTCAAATCTAAAACCTCCTAAAGTTGGCCTAGACCTCTTTTAGCACCCGCACAAACAGCAAAACAGTATAAATACATGACTTTTAGCCTTATAACCGCTAGATGAAAATCAGATGCAAAATATATGTTCAAACTCAAAACAAGTTGTGCACAATTAAGGTTATCAATCCCTATTCTACCCTACTTTTGCATACCACCATATATAACAATCCTAAGCTCAGATTATCCAAATTTTCAATCTCAAGCACATTCAAAGCACTCAAGTCAACTATCATACTAGCTTCACTTGCACTTGCACCAACACTAAGGTGGGAAGAACTATATCAAGCTTGATCCCTCTTCAGAGTATTGGTATGTAGACAACTCTTATCATAGCGAAGTGTTGAGGATGTCCAACATACCCCACTAACAAACTTTTCAACTTGTATCAACTGAATTCCATAACATGGAGGATTAGGGTTTGCTCACAGATTCAATCAAAACAGGCAATATACAGGGTTTCAGAACTCATGCACTCAGGAACAAACCTCACAAATCCAGACACAGGTGCACCCAAAAGCTCGGGATAGTCCTGCACAAAGGACACTACCACCAAAACAGGGACACTACCGCCACATATCCAATAATGGCGCTACTGTCCAATTAGGGCACTACTATCCAAGGGAATTCTGCATCGGGATCCTATTTGCAACACTCAAACCAGCCTCTGCCTCAATTTCCAGCCTCCAGATCATCCATCTCAATCGTTTTCCAACTAAGTTATTACTTGCATAATTTACTGTTATTTTTAGAAAGGTCAAAGTTAGTCAATTTTGTAACAAATTAGTGGTTGTATTTATTGCATATTATTACCCTGATTTAGTATACTCAGCGCTTTAACAAACATAGGATTTAATTCATTAAGTTCTAAAAGGTTAAAACATTGATGAACCCGACTTACGTTGAACATTGCTCGAACCCTAACCCTAGGTGCTCCTAGGGTTTGTATCCTTTTTTTTCCTATTTTTATTGGTTGTTTTAAGCTTTTCATATTTCATACATTCTATTTTAGCAGCCCTATTTCACTTTGTTTGCTATATGCCTCTTAAAAAAGCTCTCTTCCATTAAGAAGTGCTAGGCTAAGTGGCAATCTTATTGAGCACATTCAAATTTCTTCTATTCAAGCTTATACCATGTACAAAGGACCAGTTGTAACTCACATCATTGATCCTTCACAGAGTATGTGGCTTTCAATGATAATGCATCCGAAGATAAGCGATATAACCAAGATCAAGATGATACACAAGGTGGAAATTAGGTCACTCTCCCTCCACTTAATAATGAAAACCTAATTGTCAATAAGGATGAGATTCTACAAAACTTCAGAGATAGAGATCAGGAACAGCCCCTTGATCATGCACAGATTTTACAAGCCATAATGGAAATAAAGAATAAATCAAATAATAATCAATCTTCTACTCCCCCAGATAATAACGTTGTTACACCTACATTAGGGCCAACTCAGCTAGCACAACAACCAATTGTAACTCAACCTTCAGTGACAGCTACACCTCTTATGGCTAGTTCCTCCACTTTGGATGTACAATCCCTTATGCAGGTTCATACTCTGCAAGCTAAGGTGTTACATCTTGAGCAGGGAGCCATTAAGCCATCATGTGCCTTAGATTCTCATGTTCTTTTACATGAACCTCTGGCACATCACATAGCAGCAACAGCTTTGCCATCCGGATCCGTGGCACCTAAGCTTACATTGTATGATGGTAAGGGTGACCCAGAGCACCATCTCCGAGCTTTTCACATAGCATGTTTGGACTACATGTCCAATGATTGGCTCCTCACTAAGTTGTTTCCAGGTAGTTTAAAAAATTATGCTTTATAGTGATTTTATGATCTACTAAACTAGTCTATCACCGCATTCAATCCATTGGCAGATATGTTTTTAGCACACTTCTCAATAAACATCAATGATAAGATTGCATATGCTCAAGTTGCACAATTGAAACAAAATCAAATAAGCCTATTACAAAATACGTCTTATGATATAAGACTATATTGACCAAGTTAACTAGCCCTATGGCAGATAAAAATCTCTAGGATATATTCAAATAGTCTTCTACCAACATTACATGAAGCTATCTTGTTTAAGAAGTTTCCAAACTTCACAGATTTATGCCATTGTGAAAGAAAGAAAAGTCAAGCTTCCCTCCATGGGCAAACTAAAATATACAAGTGGATCAAAATCAAATGCTAAGCGTTCTAGTAAGCGTCTATACAAGATAAGGGCCACTGAAAACAAGAGTGATCCAAAGGCCACAGTTAACGCAACTTCAGAGCCATCTCCTCACCTAATTTTATCAACTCCACGTAGAGTTTTCACCAACCTTCTAGAATCGCCAGCACGTGTTTTACAGCAGCTCTTGGAATGCAATGTCATATCTCTCCCTCCCATCAAAGAGGTTGATACGACACAGCCTCTTCCAAATTACAATGATTCCAATGCATTCTATGAATATTACAGGTCACCAAGCCATACAACACACTGATGCACTACCTTAAAACATAAGATACAAGATTTGATAGAGGCTAACATTATTGATGTGGGCACACCCATAGGGGCAACCAAAGTACAACAAACGGAAGCTAAGGCATTGAAAATATTCTCAGAGTCGTTCTCAAAGCATACACCAAACGAGGTAGGGAGCACTTCAGGTGTTCACTACACATATCAAGCACATCCACCACCAGCTTCATATCACACTACTACAAAGGAGGCACACCCACTACACAATATCATTAATGTGTACCATATTATAGTTCCAACTAGACCACTCAGAGCAGGAGATTGTCGATGATGATTCAGATTGATATGCACTCTTTGTACGAGCCTACATAGATCATCATCCTATCCAAAGTGTTATGGTTGATGAGTCAAGTATTAGCATGTGCAATATCACACTTCTACAACATTTGGGGTATTCAGAGCAGGATATATCTCCTATAGACACAATTATCACTGGTTTCAGTGGCCATGTTTAGAGGTCCATCGAGGAGATTGTACTTCCACTACTGGTTGGACCAGCACATGTGGCCACTAGATTCTTAATAGTACCTAGTGCAGGCATATTTGACATGTTATTGGATAGGCCATGGATACAGCAGTTACGAGCCATCCCATCCACTGTGCACAGATGCCTAAAATATATACATGCAAATCAGGTGGTCATGGTTGAGGGTATTTCATATGAGTAACCTGTCCTGCAAGCAATTACATTGCATTTACCAAATAGAGCTTAGAGCACAATTCCCATCAATACACCACACAGTTCAGTAGAGCCACCAATGCAGGGGAGGTCTGCTGCTACAGTGTTGCCACGTACACATACTCTCCCATAGAGACCATTATTAGAGAGACCCCTGTGTCAGAGATATGTGGCAAATTCTACAGGTCATCCCTCTCACTTTCTTCTGAGATCAATATTATTGAGTTCTTAGGTTTCTCGGCATAGGGCACCTATGCCAGCTACAACATCTTCTACCAGATGGATCCCTAAGACCCCTACAGTTCACAAGACACCACAACTAGTGTCAACGATTCCTAGCACCACTCCACAAGCAGAACCAAATATAAATCACTCGATACAACAGATTCTGAGACCACAGTTACCTTTCACACAGCACACACGATCATTGTTCCTTTATTCGACATAGGCCACATTGATAGTGAGTCTCATATGAGACTCATCGGTTAGTATTGTTCCTCCCTTATTGTTCATACTTTTGTTATTTCTCGCTCCTCGTATATAGCTTCATTTTCATGTTGCTTGTACATGGCTTATATCTAGAAAATACAAAAACAATCAAATATTTACTCAAAAAACACAATAAAGATTGTATGCATTGCTATGTTTACATTTCTTATAGTTGTCAGATGCTACATATGCTAGCTATCTTATTATAGTCAATTTTATCATACATACATGCTTCACTTGTTCTTGTCAAGTGCTAGCAGATTGCTATAGGACTCAGGTCCACAACACCGGTCCAGATTTGCTATTATCTACCCACTGGAGGCATATACACCGACACATGGGTTCTTCATTTGACACATGAGCCCATTTGGGAGCACCCTATACACATTTTCGATTACCAGGTTTCATCTTTCTATACTCTACATCACAGCTTCAGCATTGTTATATATTGATATTGATCATGCTACACTTACTCAAATTTTTTGTTGGCTATTACTACTTTAGACTCAACATATGTACATCCTAGCTTTTACACAGACTTGTATTAGATGTTCATGCATACTTTCATTTCTAGCTTTCCTAGTTTAGAATTGATTGTATCTCTATGCTTATTATATTCGAGGGCATTTGAATATGCTATTGCTCTTTGGCTCTACGCCACTTCTATTCACATTATGTATGCTTTGGACATGTGCCCATGTCCTTGTGTGTGCCTTCCTAATTGTGTATGCGGACATTTGAACATGTCTTTCTATGTGGCTCTACGCCAACTTGCTTGTTGCTTACATATGTAGACATTTGAACATGTCCTTGTATGTCTTGTTTTCTCAAATTTAGTGACATGTGCCCATGTCCCTTGTATTGTAGCCCCTTGGCAAACTTTGCGTGCCTCATGTGTATTGTATGTATGCTTTCTTGTATGTAGCATGGCCATGACACTTGTCTCTTTCTTGTTACACACTCAAATTTTAGATGCCTTTAGGGACCTCATACATCTCCCCTTCCTACTTGGGTGTCGTGATGGACATCATGCCCCATCCCCCTAGGTAGTTACTCAGTTATTACTCAGATTTGTTGTTAAATACATTGTTATATCTATCTTGGCACCTTTGTGAATGCTAGACATGACATACATCGCACATTACATACTTATGCTCTGATTATCTTACATTTTGATGTTATGTATGCACATTATATTGGATTATTACGCAAATATCATATATGCTCCGACTAACACACATTTTGTAGAGCTTTTTTCTTTTGAGGACGGTCCTTGCACAAGTTCAATAACTCCCTTCAAAAAACAGGGCATTCACAAGGGTTTGTCACAAAGATTAGGCTCTTATAATGCATTCATAGTACATTTTCAGCACACAAGCTAAAATTATAGAAACCATACTCAGGTAAACACAGTGAAAAAATAGTGACAGAGATCAGTACAGTCGCATAGAGATTAGAGCAGGACATTAATGCCCAAATTGGGACACCAGCGCCACATGGCACTATTGTCCAAGATATGGCGCTATTGTCCAGTAGCCTCATTTTCAGAAAAACCCAAATTGCCTAGAAAAATATAGCAGGTACAGTACAGGTTTGCATAGGTTCAATTACAGATTTACTAATTTGGCTCAAATTCATACGAGTTTAGCTCAGATTCATACCAGTTTGCTCAGATTGAGGGCATCATGCACGGCATGACCATTCCCATGTTCAATTCAAATACTGAGGTATAGATTATTACAACTCAACTCAATCCAAAATCCATATACTCAAATATCAGATTTGGGGGGATGTGCGTGGCACATTGTGTCTGTATGCTCACTTACACACCAGTTGATCAGATGGAATAACAAATTCCATGTCGTTCTCTACATTGTATACATCCGACATTACAATTCCAGGTTACACACCATTTTCATGCCTTACTTCATCTGCAGTGGTTGGCATTCCCAAGTGCCCCAAAGTCGTCTAATATACCTGAGTGGTCGTAGAGCCAACATACCCAGTTAGACATTTCCAGTTACATCACGCAGTTTCAGTTTCAGATGCATCTACTAAACATGGGTAGGCAATGATGGAGTCATATCCTACTTGAGTTCTTGAGCCACCTACAACAGAGGGTTGGACACACCATCAATCCAATCCAAGCTATTCACAAGTCATGATCCACCAAACAGAGGTGGGCAATGATGGAGTCAAAACTAGATTGAGTTCTTGAACCACCTACACATGAGGATTGAGCAACCCATCAGCTTAGTCCAATCTATTCATCGATTGGTCACTATATATATGCATACACACAAGTTGTCATCAAGTTTATGCATTGGTTCGTGTACCCAGAGAGGTGTATTCGTTCATTTCCTCTCTTATCCATTTATCAATTTTGCTCAGTTTTACTTCTTTACTCAGTTTCGCCTTTGCTTTCGATATCTCTTAAGGACTGATTTATACACGTTTCACTTGCAGGACACGCATTGGAGCATGCTTCACATACTCAAACCCAGCTTCACAAGAAACACCTCTTAGGTAAGTCCAGGTACGTTTCTTTTTCCTTTATCTTAGTCATTTCATTTTGTTGCATTTCTCGAATAAAAGGGGAGCAAATGCAATCATCTAAAAGTGGTATTTACGTGTTAAGAGTGCTACTTGAGACTACCTATCCCTGGCTTAGCCCTAGACCTATTCTAGAGCTTAGTATCACACTTATCCAGCCTTCGTGCAGGCCACAGGTATCCGTAGTCATCCCTAAAGCAGTCACAAAGCCCCATTCTTGCATCCTGGCCTTCGTGCCTAGTGTTCTACCATTTGGACACTAGTGCCATAATAGGAACAATAGCGCCACATGGCGCTAGTAGCCCAATAATGGCGCTACTGTCCTTTTCCTCCCTTTTTACAAATAAATATCTTTTCAAATCTAAAACCTCGAAGGGTAGGCCTAGACCTTTTTTAGCACCCACACAAATATCAAAATAGCATAAATACATGACTTTAAGCCCTCTAACCACAAAATATAAATCAAATGCAAAATACATATTAAAACTCAAAACAAGTTGTGCACAATTAAAGTTATCAATCCCTATTCTATCCTACTTCTGCATACTACCATCTACAACAATAATAAGCTCAGATTACCCAGATTTTCAGTCTCAAGCACATTCAAAGCACTGAAGTCAACTATCATACTAGCTTCACTTGCACTTGCACCAACACTTAGCTGGAGAGAACTACATCAAGTTTGATCCCTCTACGAAGTATTGGTATTTAGGCAGCTCTCATCAGAGCAAGGTGTTAAAGATGTCCCACCTACCCCACTAACAAACACACTTTTCAATTTGTATCAACCGAATGCCATAGCAACATGAAGAATTAGGGTTTGCTCACAAATTCAGTCAAAATAGGCAATATACAAGGTTTCAGAACTCGTGCACATAAGAACAGACCTCACAAATCCAGACACAGGTGCACCCAGAAGCTTGGGACAGTCCTGCACAAAGGACACTACTGCCAAAACAGGGACACTACCGCCATATATCCAATAATGGTGCTACTGTCCAATTAGGGCACTACTATCCCGGAGGAGTTCTGACACCGAGATCCTATTTACAACACTCAGACTAGCGTCTACCTCAGTTTCCAACCTCCAGATTATCCATCTTAGTCGTTTTCCAGCTAAGTTATTACTTGTATTATTTATTGCTATTTTTTAAAAGGTCAAAGTTAATCAATTTTGTAACAAATCAATGACTATATTTATTGCATATTATTACCCTATTTTGGTATACTCATCTCTTTAACAAACATAGGGTTTACATTCACTAAGTCCTAAAAGGTTAAAACAAAATCAGATGGTACTACCAAAGATTTTGTCATCTCTACAAGAAAAGAGTGAACACTTCTAAAACACCTCCAACAGTAAACACTTTCAAGCCTAGCAATAACATAGTGAGGGCCCCTGCAAACTAGCCAAACAAATTAATTTTGTTTATTATTCAAAACAACCTCATGGACAAGACAAAACAACAATGGCAAAAACTCAAAAGCCACGAGGGTTTTCACATTTTTTGTACATAACAATATCATCAAGTGCTATCCCACATATCATCGTGAGCTTTATGCGATTGTCCCGCCATGTAAACATTGGAAGCATTGCATATTGGGAAAGGAGATTGCAATCCACACATAACACAAACCACTTCAATTATTGCAAACTCATAACAAGCTACAACAAGAGCGATGAAATGGTGTTCTTATCTTCAACAGTTCCATTTGAACATCAAGCAAACAAAGGGAACTACCAATCCAATAGCAAATTGTTTGAGTCTACCTTCAATTCAAACTCTCCTCACTGTGCTTGATGCATGTGGACGTGAAGCAAACAATTGACCAAAATTGTATCCATTTAACACAAACTTTGTAGAAATCTATCAGAAGTTGCATTGTAGCAATTTAGTTTCAAACCTCAGGGATTTGTGTCTACCACACAAGACAGAGAGACAAAAACTAATATGGGAAACTCATTTCAACAAGGTTGTAAGACACTTTGGAGTTAAAAAGATCTTTGCGGTGTTGTAAAAGTACTTATTTTCGCCACACCTCAAGTCAGATGTTGCCAAATACATCAAGTCTTGTACCGCATATACAATTTCCAAACCAGTTAACCAGAAGCAAGGTATGTAAACACCTATGTCGGTTCCAACAAAACCATGGGAATTTGTTTCCATGGACATTCTTTCATGTTACCCTACTACCAAGCATGGTAATGATTGTTTTCATGTAGTAGTTGATAGATTCTCACAGATGGCAATTCTTATATCTTGTAAGAAAGCAATCTCAGATCTACAAACAGTTCAATTGTATTTTTAGCATATCTGGACCCACTTTGGTATCCTATAAACTATCATCTCCACTAAGGATAAAATATTCTTGAACAATTTCTAGAAAACACTTTAGTCTATGTTGGACACAAAGTTGCACAAGTCTACCGCATTCCATCCTTAGACTAATGGACACACACAAGTGGTAAATAGGATGATCATGCATCTTCTAAGAATGTACAATTCAAAGAAGCAACACACATGGGATGGAAGCCTTCCTTTCATTCAGCATAGCTACAACATAACTCTACACAACTCTACCACACAGCCCTTTTTAGGTTTGCATGGGTTTCCAACCTATAGCACCCATTGATGTAGCTTATCCTATACCACCATCAACACAAACAAAGTTGTTAAGTTCATTGAGCACATTCAACAGCAAGTGCAAACCATTCTGCACAAAGCAAATGCTAAGTACAAGTACCGCCATGATCAACACTGAACACGGCACACCTTTCTAGTCGGTGATCGAGTATGGCTTCATTTGCAAAAGGAAAGACTAAAAAGACCTTACCACAAGATTCGTTGACTTTGGTATAGGTCCTACACCATCACCAAGCAAGTAAGAGATAACACTTTTGAGCTTAATCTTCCTTCCTGCCTTGGTTTGCATCTAGTCTTTAACACAACTCTTACGTCACTATTTTCCACCTTTGTTGGGCACTTCAAATGTTGCATAGACACTGCAGCAAGTAAATATCAATCCTAACTACAATGCACCAGCAAAATAAGATCAAATAATTGGCACTAGGGTCACACAAACATGTCAACAAGAGATCCCTCTCTTTTAGATCATCAAAGCAGGTCAAGTACCTTTCAAAGGGGAATTGTTTATAGAAGTGCAAGTTTCCAACGTATTTCTAAATTTTGTTCTGCGACTACATGCAATGGAGACCATTGCTCTTCAAAGAGAGGCAACTGATCCAAGACGATTTGAGCCTTTGATCGACTCGTGATTATCATATTGCTCTGTCGTATATGACGTCATCACCAATAGCATCAACATCATCCCAAGCAAACATATTCATACCACGAAGTCCTAACTCCTCTTCTATGATGATACAACACTCTCATAGTGTCAGTACTACTCCGCATAGCACTACAATGGTGTTACCAGAAGACAACAAACTAATGGTTAGTTATGAACAGTTGTTACCAACTCTTGTAATAGTCTAACCAATGCTTCATCCTCCTCCTCTACATATTAATACATTATTCTATTCTTTGTAAGAAGTGAAACAAAGATAGACTAGGAAGTACCTAGACATCACACAGCCAATCTCTCAAATCTTATACAAAACTACTGCATAATACAATATTGTAGTTATAGTTATAATCCAGTGTCAATTATCTTGTCTCTCTCTTGTCTCATTGCATTCGGATATATCCTTCAACCATTGTCATTCAATATACGCTTCCGCAATAACCCATTTAATTTGTTAAGTGTGGTTATCCACCAAGTCTCCCCACGGGCCCCATGTTAGATTTCCAGAAAAAAATGAGGGTGACAGTGCTTATAGCTTTGGGAAGTGATCACAATTTCATCAAAAATAAATTGGTTGCATGTTTGAACTATATTGTTTATCCATCTCTAGAATTTCACATCATGATTATATATGGGGGTACAATCAATTGTTCAACAAAATGCCATAGTATTAAACTCACCATGAGGAACTCCCTATTGAATAGCATTATATTCGCCTTTCCCATGGGGGGAGCTGATATTGTGTTGGGAGTCAACTGGCTCACCACGTTGGGCACGATCGAGATGAACTTCTAGAAATTGTTCATGCGCTTTCATTCTAATGGCAAGACATTCAAATTAAGAAGGTCACATGCAAAGTCGCCATAGATGGTAAGCTATCATCAAATGCAAAAGCTGCTAAAAAACAATTTGGTTGGATTTGTGGCACAATTGTTTTCATTAAAGGCAAAACAGTGAAATATGCCAACAAGGACAAATTTTAAGGGAATCATGGACAAGCATTCAGTAGTTTTTTGGAATACACTGAAAGGTTTTCCTCCAAAAAGAGATCATGCAATTCAACTTGTACCAAGAAGCTAGCCACTCAATATCAGACCTTATAGAGAGTCAAATTGAGAAGATGGAAGAAGAGATCTTGGAAGTAGGTATTGTTCGTCATAGTCAAAATGCATATTCTTCTTCAGTGGTGATAGTGTGTAATGTTGACCAAATTTTGGTCCTGCAGGCCAAAAATAGGTCTCCCTCTTCTTTCCCTACTGTCTTGAGCAGTCAGTCTCTGATGTCTTCACCTTACTGCAATTGTGGTTTTTCCCTTTGTAATAGCCCTGTTCTACAAAAGAGTCGAGTGATTTGAGTCCTGTAGGTTTTTGGGTTGATCCAGGGCTTATTTCGCTTCCATAGATTACCTCGAACAAGCCTTTTTCGGCAAAGGAATGGGCCAGTTTCAAAGAGATGCAAGTCTTTCACAAAGCTCCGAAGGTCAAGTGCCTTTGCGGAGGGCAAGCAGGTGACAAATGGGACCATTCAAGCAAGCTCCGAAGGATAACTTTGGACCCAAGGTGCCCTTGTGGAGGGCAGAGAGCACATTTGAAAGAGATCAAGGCAGAAGTTCAAAAGGGAAGTTTCCTTCAGAAAAAGTGACAAGGCAAGACAAAGGATTTCTTCGGACTTTTTGTCCGAAGAAAATCCATGGAGAAACCAAGGGTAAATTCCTTCGGACAAAATGCCCGAAGAATTTCCTTCGGACTTTTGTCCGAAGAAATTTACCAAGAGAACGCTGAGACTTTGAAGGCACATTTCCTTCGAGCAAAATGTCCGAAGGAATTCGAAAGACAAGGGAACCCGAAAGGCAGGTGCCCTTGCGGAGGGCTCTCGGCTCCCAAAAAAAAACCCTCTCTTCTTTTCCAAGAGGTCACCTTCCCTTCGGGAGGGTTCATTTTGCAAAAGCCGAAGGAATTGCTAAAGGATGATGACTGGCCCGAGAACGTCAACTTCAGCATGATGAACTAGCCATTGGAGGTTCAAATGTCTGGTGACGTGCCCGCGAATGTCAAATTCAAGATAGTGAAATAGCCATTGATTTTGAAATGATGACAGGCCTGCAGACGTCAATTTTGATGGGATGCGTCAGCCGTTGAAGAGAAGCCAAAGAACGAGTTCTTTCGGACAAGCGGCCGAAAGAACTCATAAGCGCAGACCCGAAGGAATTCAAAGGCATAAGGCCAAAAGGAAACTCAGCGACCCGCCGAGAAAGGAGCCAGGGGAAGACAAACAATAGCCCCGAGAGCTGAGTTGCCAAGAAAAGACAAGTAGCAAGGAAAGAGAGAGAATAGTGAAAGCGCGGCCACGCACAGGAACGAATAGAACGGTCTAGGGTGCACAAGAGGCATCAGCAAGAGAAGTTATTGCTACAGATGAAATAGTCCCCACCAAGTGGTCATCAAGGAGAGCGCAAGCATTCAATAGCGCAGCGCGTTTTTCTTCGTTTAGCATTAATAAGCAGACAGTCGCGTAAGTTTCATCGAGAAGCGGCCTTGTCTTTCAAACAACAAAGCGATCCATGCTTTAGCAAGAACATTTAATACGGTTTAAGCCGCAAAGTCAATACCTGTGACATCTACAGCATGGTTCTTTCAGGCCATTTATGGAAGGATGACAGCAGCATCAGCGAATTTCCTCTTTCCTAGGTGTTTAATACAGTATGGGCCACATGTTCTTGGGGGGACCAATAGTCTTTCTCTTAATGCTATATATTGTAACCTCTCAACTGAAAAGGGATATCTCTCACTTGTGTAAGGCAAAGCCCTGCCAAATTTTACCTTTGAATCAAAAGAACGTATTTTACCTCCATCTGATGTGTTATACTTCTAAATATATCTGTGTATCGACTTTGTGTTTAGTCATTTCATCTTGATGCTTTCATAGATCAACACCAACATATCTAGTATATCCCAGACCATTTATGCAGGTTAACAGGTAGTGCCCAAGTGGGAGCATAGAGACGGAAGAGCAATTATCTGACAGTGTGCTTCTGCAGCACCTATGGTAGGTTCTTTTTCTTTGTATCTCCATTAAGCCCCTTGTTAAAGCGCCCACGCAGTCTAGTCTTTTGTTCAAATGAAGTGTTTGTTCGCTCTGTTGGTGTAAAGTATTGATATAAGCTGAGTAGATTGGATCATTTGGTGCATCACCGTTTTAGATAGGTTTTGCTTTTGTTATATCTTTCTCTCTTTTCACCCCCCCATTATTAGCAGTAGTAGTTAAGGACCTTAAAGATGCATCATGGGGAGCTAGCCCATATCTAGAGATTTATTCCTAAAAATTGCCAAGCCCACAGCAACAGGAATGTCTCTATTGTGCCGCGTGGAAAAGAGAAGTTAAACCTTCTTTCTAAGGGTGCAATCCACAGCGTCAACATGTAAGAAGGATAACAATTGGCACATGTCAAGACTTGAAAGAACTCAATAAATTCACCATAATAAATAAGATTCTTCTTCCTGTAATTGATGATTTGCTAGATGAGTTCCAAGGTCGTCTATTTTACAAAAACTAGATCTTCCATCAAGGTATCATCAAATCAAAATCAGAGAGTAAGATACTCCAAAGACAACTTTTTGAACAAGACGGTTGTTATGGGTTTCTAATAATGTCTTTTGGTCTCACAAATGCCCCTTCTACATTGCAGGGTTTAGTGAATTTTATATCTAAGCCATTTATGTGGAAGTTCGTCTTGGTGTTCTTTGATGATATATTGATCTACAGCAAAACATGGGAGGACCATATACACCATGTAGATCAAGTTTTACAAGTTCTAAAGCAACATCAACATGCGAAGCCTTCTGAGTATATTTCTTAGATCAAATAAGTGGAATATTTGGGTCACATTGTCTCTCATATTGGAGTCAAGGTGGATCCTCCCAAGATCAAGGTCATGGTGGAGTGGCAAGTACCTAGATCCCTCAAAAACCTATGAGAGTTCTTAAGACTTACTAGATACTATTGCAGGTTTGTGAAAATTCATGGCAGCATAGCAGCACCACTCACAGCTCTCTTGAATAAAGACTATTTCTATTGGAACGAAGCAGCAACCAAAGCATTTGATGTACATAAGGAGGCCATATGTACCACTTCACTTTTGGCTACTCAGATTTTCCAAAATCTTCATTTTAGAATACAATGCATTAGGGCATGGTATGGGTGCAATCCTCATGCGAGATGGTCTACCCATTGCATTTGAAAGATGCCAACTCATAGGTAAGAATTGATTGAAAATCATTTATCAGAAGAAACCGATGGCTATTCTTCATGCAATCAAACAATGGAGGCCTTATCTAATGGAAAGATACTTTAAGGTGAAGATGACAGTTTGAAATACTTTCTAGAACAGAGGTTACCATCAAAAGAGCAACAAAAATGGGTCACAAAGATGTTAGTGTATGACTTTGAGATCATCTACAACGAAAAGGTGGAGAATGCAGTACAAATGCACTCTCCAAGAATGACGAAAAGTTAAAACACACAAGCATTGTTGTGTTTCATGTCCATATTGCAAACAAATTGGGTGGATGTGGCAAGATCAGAATGGCAACATGACACAAATATACATAATCTTGTTCAGCAACTTCAGCAAGATCCAAGCACTTCAAACAAATTTGAGTGGAAAGATAAAACCCTGTGGTATAAGGATAGGCTATACCTATACAAGAATTCAAGCATTAAGCATAAGGTTCTTGAAGAGCTCCATGCTTCTCTGGTGGGTGGACATTCCAAATTCTTGAAGACTTATCATATAATCAAGCAGAATTTTTTTAAGGACTCAAGGGTGATGTTCAAATATTTGTGGCACAATGTTTGGGGTGATGTTCAAATATTTGTGGCACAATGTTTGGTGAAACCATTAAGACTCTTCTTTTGCAATCTTTATATATTCCTAACCAACAAAGGGAGGAGGTCTCCAAGGATTTCATTGCAGAATTTCCAAGGTCGGTAAGGAAAAGTGTCATCATAGTAGTCATTGATAAGCTCGCAAAATATGCCCATTTTTGTGCCTTGCCACATATTTTTGTAGCAAGCAATCAAAAGCCACATGGGACCCCAAAGATTATAGTGACCATGACCCCATATTTACTCATAAGTTTTAGACTGATTTATTCTTGTGTTTGGGTACTCGGCTGGCTCATAGCTCTTCATATCATTCCTAATTCAATGGACAAACGAAGGTGGTCAACAAGCGTTTGGAAGGGGCAATGGATTAGTTGGTTGTCACAATTAAAATGGTGTTATAACACTTCTTTCCATACGTTTTCTAAGATGTCCCCATTTATGGCATTGTATGGATATCCTCCACCATCCATCACCTCATTCTTGAAAGTGAAATCAAGAGTTAAAGCAACTGAAGAACACATTCAACACCAACAAGAGGTACTCTTTAGTCTCAAGGAGAACTTAGCCATGGCACAAAACCAAATGAAACAAGCTAATCAACACAAGAGTGAAAGGCATTTTGAAGTAAAAGATTGGATTTTTCTAGCATTGCAACCATATAAACAAATGTATTTGAGGCAACAAGATAAGGATAACAAATTGTTACCAAAGTATTATGGTCTTTATCAGATCTTGCAGAAAATTGGGAGCATGTCCTACATATTGGAGTCAACTCTATTAGCAAATATATATTCCATCTTTCATGTTTCTTATTTTAAGAAAGTTATTGATCAGAAGATTATGGTCTAGAAAGAATTACTAAAGCTTGACGAAGAGGAAAGAGTCATCTTGGAACCTAAAGCAATTCTAGAGACACACAATATGAGGATACAAAGAAGGATGATCATGAAACATCTTATCAAGTGGAAGAATCTACCCACAGAAGATGTTACATGGGAAGATGATGCTTTCATACAGAAGCATCCATAGTTGGTCAGCATTCAAAACAGTTTTGGTTTGAAAAGTGGGGCATGCTATGCCCTTAACCTATTGTTTGTATTGGGATATGTGTGGCTGACCTGTAGTGCACATAACCTTTGACTTAATCATTTGATTATCTCTAAGATGCATATTGGTAGGAATAGTTAGCCTAACTGGTTTATGGATTTCCCATAGCCTAATGATGGTATATCTAGGAGGTAGTGTTAGCGTATTAGTCATCATATAAATGAAATTCTCTTCTTATTGTAAGGACTTGGGAGGTTTCCCCCTTGAAGTGGCTCAATTCTATATTCAAATATGTTGTTATTCATTTCACTTTAATATGTGGATCTACTCTTATTTGCAAGAGAATGTGTTATTTTGCTAAAGTGATCTATTATATTGCAATCTATTGTTGTGATTCTACTTTTGCAATATAGTAGGCTCATTACATTAGGGTTGCCACTATAACTATGTCTAAGTCCTTTGTTTGAATGTTTTGTCACTTATCAATAGACGTCAAGATCAACACTACATTTTGATGAGGAAGTATTCCTCAATAATGACAATAATAATGAGGATATTTAGAATAGTTAGAGTCAACGTGAGTTGTCAACTTGCCAATGACACTTATTGTCATGCATTAGCATAGGGATTGTCAACATCAACATGCATGTAGTTGGAATAACGGTTATCATAAGTGATCCTTCAGATCATCAAAAATCATTATTGTTTGTATCACCCATTGTAACTATGGATGTGCAACATTCATTAATGTATTACACGAAAGCTTACATTCCCACAGCATTTTCTATCTTTCATTATTCTTTCTCATCTATTTATTGCTTGTCACTATTTTATATCAACTAGTATCAAAGCACTTGCTTTTGGCATGTGAGTGGCACCTCCCACTCTCCACTCAGCCATTTTTATTTTTATTTTTGAAGGTAGATTTATTTTCTTCATATATGATTGTATACAGTCATAATTTAGTGAATGTCCTCTTAGATATTCATATCTTCTAAATTTAGACAAGGTAACATATATTATCATTTCGTGAAACTTTATCATTTTGTAGCCTTGGCATTCTACCTCCATTTACTTTTTTGCCAAATTATTGTGAAGCATGCCTTGGAAAAAAATCAAAATGGCATGAAAAAATTACACAAATAGATCAAAGCATCTTGAACATTTTGTCATCTATATTGACATCCAAATGGAAGTTACATGTCATTTTGGAAACTGTGCCAAATATGAAATGAAATGATTTTAATTACGTCCACAAGACCCGACAGCCTATGGGACCATACATGTTGCCTCACCCACCAAGAGGGAAGAGCTTTAGGACAATGTTGCTTCCTTAGGAGGGTTGCTTTTCCTATTGATTGGATCATAAATTCTCTTGACTGTTTTGTTGATCTCAAGAAATCCTTTAACAAGGTGCGAAGGAGCAAGTTATGGAGTAGAATGAAGGAACTAGGAGTAATAGATAAGCATAGGGCAGCGGTTCAAAGTGCTTTGGAAGTGACATACAAGCCAAGCAAGGTCGTCCATTTTTGCCTACATTGTTTGGTCTATATATTAAAAACCTAGAATAATGGATAGACATATATCTGGAGTGGAGGAACCCACTTGGCTAGCTATGTGTTGAAGCAACTATTATATGCCAATGATCTCATTTTGATAGCAAAATCAACCCGAAACCTAACAAATGTCCAAACTCTAACAAGGAAATTAAAAACTATGCGAAATAAAAATTAAGAATAGTCATGGAAAATAAATATAGGAAGAAAACGACAACACTATCTCACTGAATGCTTTATTGGACTCTTCAAAGAGTTCCAACATGGAGTTCACAATTAGGATCTCCATATACTTGACCCGAATGACATTGTAAGTTGGGCATTCCATGATGAAGTGTTTCTCTTTTTCAACTGCTCCTGTGGTGAAAAATACACATATCCTCCTTCCATTCCTCCTCAGGTATCATCCCTCTACTTGTCTCGCATCTAATTTTGTGTGAACTAGTGCTTATTTGCACTTTAAGTATCTTCTCCCTCCATTTAATTCCTGCCCCTATGTACGCATTCTCATGATGTTAATAGTGGGGTTGAATTCAATGAAATAGTGTTATTGTTTCCTTTCTATATTCTTTCTCCACGACTATTCTAATTTTTTCTTTCATGTAGGTTTTTATTTCTTTGCTAGAGTTTGGACATTTGTTTAAGCTAACATCCCACATATTCATCCATGTGTTTCGTTTCATCCAAGTGCCCTCCCTTCCTTTTGTCTAATTATTCTTCAATTATCACCTTAGGCCACCTGTTGGTCTCCATGCTTTCCGCTTTTTTCAGTTAGCTGCCTCTAAGGGGAAAGTCTATTGTTTTTCTAGGAGTATCTCGTAAAGGAGTGAAACCTTGATTTTACAGTTGTTTGTGATTAAATATATTTGAATCCATTCTATATGCCTCCATATTATCAGACCTGGTGTGATCCCCATTCGAGTAACAAGCATCTCACATAAGAGCATAGTGGCCTTCCAATCCCACAATTTTGTGCTCATGCATTTGTTTTGTAGAGTGTGTAATGCTCTCCATCCTCGTATTCTCTTTGTTTTATAGGTTTCTCGACTAAGCTTGTTGTGGAAGTCTAGACCAAGATACTTGGACAAATTTTCAGGAGTATCCCCATCAGACTCAAAATTTACATGTTGTTTTTTCCTTTTTACGGAGAAGACCAATAGCTTGGGTTTGTTTGATGTTTCCCTACATTCCAACTTCTTTACAAAAAAATCTATAGTTTTTAGTGGTCCCTCAGGTTTCGTGTTGTTTTTGCAATAAGAATGAGATAGTTGGCATATAATAGGCACTTCAACACCTAACTAGACAAGTGGGTTCCTCCACCCCATACCTATCCATTATTCTAGGTTTTCAATATATAGACCAAACAATGTAGGAAAAATAGGCAACCTTGCTTGACCTGTATGTCACTTCCAAAGCACTTTGGAGTTTGGACTACTACCCTATACTTAACTATTACTCCTAGTTCCTCCATCCTACTCCATAACTTGCTCCTTCGAAAAGTGTCAAAGGATTTCTTGAGATCAACGTAACAGTATTAGAACTCTTCCCCTTCTTTATTCCAAACTTTTACAATCAAATGTCTGAGTGTGATGCAAAGGTCTATTGGTGAATATTTTGTTTAGAACCCTGCTTGCCCCTTTACTCTCTTTCCTTGTTCCTCAGCCCAACTACGGATTCTCCATTCTACCATAATCCCAAAACAATTTGTGGGTAGGTTGACCATGATTGTTCTATGGTTTGAAGAATTATTCACATCCCCAATATTAAACAAAGGTATTGTTATATTGGTTGTCCATTCAGTCAGTAATTGTTTTTAATGACCTCACCGAAAATTTCTTTGATGTTTGGTGATAGGATTTCTGCTTTTCATTCAGGTATTTCACTTGCAATTCATCTATATCCCTAGCCTTACCTATTGCTCACTTCTTAATACCATCTTTACTCTCTTTTGCCATGAAAAGATTTTCACGTGTGTTCATTGTGGGGCGGGAGTGTCTTTCCCTTCATTGAGTTTATACAATTGTTTTGCATATTCCCACCAATGGGTTGCTGTTATATTATATTTTGTTTGCCTTTTATCCGGATGTAGCTCCTTCCAAAATATTTTAGGGTCGTGTTTTCGCAAGTATATCAACTCTTCTTTCCTTGTTCTCGTATTGTCTTCCTTTTTTTCTTTGTTGCTTGTTCATAGATGCTTCTATTTCCTGCCTCCTACCTGGCTACTTCAAGAATTTTTTTGCTCCCTTGCATTCCTCAGCATACCAAGGGTTTGACAGAAAAATAAAAAATATATCTTGGGTCTAGATCCGTGGCATGTGATCAAAGCTTCCTAAATTATGTTCATTTGTCTTCCATTGTCCATGGGACATCTAGGTGTGTTGCAGGTTCTCTCTTTTCCCATCCTACAAGCTCTTCTTTAGTGCTAACCCGAAGATTTGTTATCCCTGCATTTGACTTTAAATAAATTTGTTTGCAGTCTGATTTCAGATCTAGTGGGGACTCCTCAACTTCCATATCTAACTAACTTTGTATACAATTTGGCAAAGATAATATATATAACATAACTACCACACTTTTCCCATTGTAGGTTTTGCATGTGTATTTCCCAGATTTCTAGCATGTGCTCATACCGTTATATATGACCAAATTATAGAGTTTATTTTATTGCTGATTTTATTCTTCCTCCAGCCATAGAGGGTTGGTGTCTATGTCAATCATTGTTTCTTAGAATATTGCCCTGCTTTTTTTTTGTCCTTGCATTGAAATAACCCATGAGCATTATCTCCCTTAGGTTGTTGCAAGCTGAAATGCCCTTTAAAAATGAGTATGGATCCTCACAATCTAGCTCACATTTCTTGTAAAAAGAGTTTGGTGGGCCAAAGTAACAAGCACTTATGTTAAATTTTTATTGCACTTTCTACAATTTTGATCCATATTACTATTTATTTGTGTCTAGTTTTTCTATCTCACACTCCAATTTTCTCTCACTACGACCATTATTCCACTGTCCATTGCCATTATCTAATACCTCATTTCATATTGAGGCTTCTTTGTATCCTTTGAATTTTGGAGTCCTACATTGTCATTGTTGAGTTTCTATGTGTACAATTGTAACTCTGTTTTGAGCTGCGGGCCCTATCCCCAGTCCTCTTTTCCAATATTCCAACTTACCAGCGTCAGATGATCCTAGGGAGCCTTGCTCCCTATTCATTTTAGATAGGCTATCATATGTTTTAGCCATGCTCCTTTTAATTTGTTTTTTGCTTCCTTCACTTCCTCTAGCTTCCCCTTCCTCTCTTCTAGTTGCATTTGGATTAGGTTTTGAATTAAGTAATATCGTGAACCTCTCAACAACCCTCTACTTCCTAGTATAGGTATCTCAAATTTGCATGTCTCTTTCTCTTTCCCTTATTTCCTATTTTGTTTGTTTCTCGAATCTGCCATGTCCATTGTAATATATCCTTGAACAAATATCATGCCAAGTTGCTTGCATCTTCACCTCCTCTGTAATATTTCACCCCTTTGAGGATAATATTTACTGCCCTGTCACTCCTTTCCCTTTCCTTTATCATTTGTCTCCTTAACCTGCTTTTTGTTAGCAAATATGAATGCTGAAATAATAAAGATAAACTGAAAGGCACACATTGAAGTGCATGTGCATCCTTCTTTTATTGTGCAAAATGTAGTTACATACAATTGGAGTAGTTTATAACTAACCATTAGTTAATGAACTAACATGTTAATTAATAATTTTAACACCCTCCCTTACTAACCAAACCAGAGACTACTCCAAGTTTGTACCAAAATTTTACAAAAAAATTTGGACCAAAAAGTTTAGTCATTACATTCACATATTGCTCTTTAGGTATAAACATGAAACCTATCATTCTATGACATTTTGTTGCTGTCCAATGTAGGAGCTTCGGTGTAGACAAACACCAAAGAAGGTAGCCAACAACAAAACAAATATATGGTCATGTAGACATACGATATATCAAGTTGTCCACCAATTCTCTATAAGATGATTCATTGACCGGTGATGAATCATCAAACACTGATAACTTCAACCCGACCTCCATAGGTATGAATCCAAAATCGTTGAGATGTTGATCGATTAAAAAAAAACCAAGCTCATGGAGCCTACTTAAGTCCGTACAAGGACTTAATCATCCTACAAACCAAATGATCACTACCAAATACCTTAAAACCTTCAAGCTACACCATGTAGACCTCCTCATCCAAACCTCCGTTCAGAAAACCAAACTGAGTTGCTATGAAGAGAAACAACTGAAAAATGTGACCATCTTCGCAGTGGGAGTAAAAACCAACTCCGTTGTAGCAATGGGAGTAAAACCAACTCCATAGTAGGAGAAGAAACCATCTCCTCATTTATACCCTCATGTTGGGAAAAGCATTCTGCAACAAGATGATCTGTATATATTGACATCGTCCACCTTTTTGTTAATGGCTGCAAGCTGTTCTCGGAGATATTTCATCTAAAAAAGATGTTCTGATGGGGACTCATCCTCAGACGTATTTGTGGAGAATAGCATATTTTTCAGGACATAACCTAGCTTTTCTCCAAAGTTGGATGCTTATTTTTCAAATTGGTCCAAAGTTATACAGATGATTCATGGGTTACTATAGGCCTATGATATCATTATGGTCTGTAATATGAAAACCTTCTGTTGGAATTCAATGGCAGCAGGAAGATTTCTTTTATGGCTTTTTATGTAGCTGCTATCAGTACCATATTGGTTATACATGACCTTTATATGATTATTAGAACTGTACATGAGGAATGGAATGAAAAGTCATACTTAGTGTCAAAAAAAAATCCAGTTTATGATTAGTTTAGTAGTTGTACTCAATTCTTAATTCTTGGTTAATTAATGCTTTAAAGTACACAATGGAATCAATAATTCAATATGTAATGATAAGAATCTTGTTAGATTAAATTCTCTTCAATGTGGAGTTAATCCCCAGCATTGTCGATAAACTGATAGATGTCCCAGAAAAAACTTTAAGCACGTTTTCTGGTACCTGACAAAAGGATTCTTATATCAGACAAAGTGTTGAGTTTGCAAGAGAGTCGTTGTTGTACTTGTGACATGAAATTGGAGGAGGAGAGTTCAGAATTGATCTAGCAAATATTGAAGTCATTCTAAACTAATCAAAGTCTTCTAATGTGACCGAAACAAGGAGCTTCATAGGGGTGTTGTCAAGTATTTGAGAAAGTTCATAGCATCATTCCCCTCAATTGCAGCTTCGTTGCATGCCATAACTGCAAAAGGTAAGTCTTTTACATGGGATAAGAATCAACAAATGCATTTGATCAGTTGAACAAAAGATTGAGAAATGCACCCATGTTAGCTTTGCCTAACTTGTAGGAGCCCTTTGAGAAGGAGATAGTTGCAAGCATAGTTATGAGACTTGGCGAGTCCCGGCAAGGGCTCCTCACTCCAAGTCTGAGTCCATCCTGCCGAGGAATCGCCAAATCTTCAGCAGAATCTCTGAGTCCAATGACGAGTCCCCATGCCCTATCCCCCACCCCCGTCTCAGCAATTTTGAGTTTTTTTTCCCCCTAAATTTCAAAGAGTCTCCAATATTTTTTTTTTAAAAACACAACTGATATTTTGGAATGTGAGTTTATGATTGGTCTCCATAAAAACCCACAATTTCTTTATCTTCATTGTGTGAAACCTTTTATATTTAAAATGTCACAAAGTATTGTTTGCTTCTCAAGATAAGCATTTATCTGCCTTTAATGCAATCATTGTAATGTCTTTACATTGTCCAGACCTGTTTTCTGATTGCTTCTGATATAACTTGTTAATAGTAAATCAAGTGGTTGGTTACCATGCACGTCGATCCAAAGCAAGATACGTCATTTGAAATCTGGGCTTCATATTAATTTTCTACAAGGACATTCTCTAATTCTTTAGCGTGTTACAACTTACCAATAATCATTTATTTTTCATGCACACATAGGTCAAATCAATCGAGGAGAGTTTGAACAATATCAAGAACCCATTTGCTTAAGAATTTGTTTATCGTTATTCAATGTTACTTTCCAAACATGCCATGAGAGCAGACAACTTAACAGTTCGCTTGAATGCTTTGCTGCATGTTATACATTTACCAGTAACAAAATGCAGCCAAGACCTTACTAGTTTTAACTAAACAATTGTATTATTTTTGAAACTTTGTTTGATTTGATGCACAACAAGAATGCAAAATAAAGTTTTGTTTCTGCTTCAAACCGTTTGCAGATTGTAACTCCCCCTGCTCTTTCCCTTTAGCATGTCTTTGGTATGGCTCTTTTCATTCAATTTCTATGCCAAGAAATGAAACTTCATCTTGCCGTATCTATTTCAAATGCAATGAATTGGATGCTATCTGCCATTGCAAGTTAACTTCAAATATTCAATAGAGCGCGCATTATTTATTTACTTTTTTGTGTATACACATGTATGCTAGATGTAACTGATTAGTTTTGAGTGTCATTTAAGTTAGTTTGATATAAAATGCATTTTAATAGTTTTTTCCCCTATAATTCACTATTTTTAATGACTTTTTAAAATTGCCAAGTCTTGGCCAAGTTTTGTTGCCAAGTTGGACTTTGAGTCCGAGTCCGGGTCAAAAATCGGCTTTCTGAGTTTTTGCTGAGTCCAAGTCTAATTTCTTTGGTTGCAAGCAACTATACCATGGGAGCAGTCGTAATGGAGGGAGGAAAACTGGCATGCTATCATTCAAAACTTTTCAATGGGCAGTCGTAAACTATGATACATGACAAGGAATTGTACAGTTCTTCAAGAAATCACAAAGTGGAGCATTACTTGTTGGGTAAGAAAAACAATCATTTACACTGATCATCATAATCAACAATATTTGCAAACACAAACAAAATTACAGCAAGGCATTATAAATGGATGGATTTCTTTCAACAATTTCATTTAGTCAATAAGTATAAGAAAAATCTTAATAATAAGTTGGCCAACATGTTGTCTAGACCATCTTGATGGCAACTTTCAATACAATATCTCAGCTATTGCGATTCACACTTGAGCCTTATAGGGAGAAACATGCACAAGACAGATTTTCACCAAGTATGACAGCAATTGCAAGATGCAAGCATGGAAGATTTGGAAGCCATAATGGACTACCACCTAAAAGGACTGTTCTACAAGCTAGAGAAACTTTGTGTGCCAAAGTAAGAAAGAGTTAAGCTTACAAGAGAAGCTAACACCTTAATGGTAACTCGACATTTTGGGGTGGCCAATATATTATGAAATATGAAATATATGTCTACTGGCCTAAGATGCAAGATGATGTGTCAAGATTCAAAAAGGGTTGTGTGTTATGTAGTACTGGAAAACCCAATAAAAGGAAGTTGTAGAGTAATTAATGTCTAATGAGATACTAGACTACCATACATAGAATAGTGATTGTATAACATACCATGGCAAAGCAGAGTATCCAAACATTAGCGGCTTTGTATTCGTAAAAGATAAGTCTCAATACAATTCATGTAATACAGGGAGGACCTGATATAAGTGCCCTTACCCCGATGTATCTCTTGCTATATATAAGACAAATGATATATGGTTAGCATTTAACACAGCCATCAACACGCGAACATAACCAACAAGATTCATTACAAACTACCTAAGGCCGACAATACAACCGCATAACTCTTCAACTGTTGAAATATGTAATTATGTTGATAACCACAAAAATAGGAATGTCACGTCTACATTATCCCCCCCTTTAAACAAGTCAGAGTCCCTTCCGACACAAGTCATAGAGAACATGATAAAAATTAGAATGAATAGGGAAGATAGTGGTCATTTCAGAGGAGCTGTTGTTGATGTAGAAACTTTGCAACCTTTTTGGAGACAAAAAAAAAACATGTTTCACCCAACACGATTCTTAACCACTTTTTTTTTTCTTTTTCTTTTGCAACCCTTAAAAAGCCATGATGACAACCAAAATTTCTTGAAAAAACACTGCTGTTAAAAGCATCTGAAAATGCTTGCGCTATACGCTGAGTTGCCAAACGGTCTTTTGCTCTTGGAAGCAAATTTCAGAATTTGTTTCAATATTTCCTCCTCAAAAAATCCACAACGCTCTACAAGGAATAAGTGAAAATGACCACTGAAGATCAGATTTTATAGGTAACAATAGGCCATACAGTGCCCAACACAGTTGCCTCTGTTCAAGAGGAGAAGGACACCCACCGAATGAGTAAAGTCCAGAAGGACCCCGTACAGCATGGAAGTTTCTACAGTTGCATGGCGGTCAGCAAATGCACGGACAGACCTAAAATAGGGTGTATAGGAGGGAAAGGGTGTGCTAGGGGAATCATGGACATCCAAGCCACCAAGGAACGTACAGCCAAATTGGAACATATTTTCGGGACAGTCAATGAAGTTTGCTACAAAAGTTGAATGTTCAAGCCATTCGAGAGACTTTGGCCCAAGTCCAAAAGCCCGTATGGAGGATGACTGAAGGCATAGTATGGTAGGGTGTATGGCAGTTGCTTGGAAGAAAACAAAGTGTGAATGTACGACAGTTTAAAAGGTTGTAGTATTAGGTGGGATTTGAACACTCGAGGCATTCGAAGGAACCAATAGGGCATTCAAGGAAAAAAATAGAGCGTTCTAGAGGAGGTAGTACAGTGGTGGGAAAAAGCACAGGTCGTATAGTGTAGAAGATGGGGTTTGCTAATAGTAGGGTGTTTGGCTTGGGAGTGGTATGTTCAGTAGGTGAAAAAATTGTGGAAAGTACAAGGTTTAATTATGCTTTTATAATTAGTCAGACATTTTTTATTATTATTTTCATAGTCCAAGCACGCACTTGCAATTGCTTTATAAATTTTTGATGACTTTTATTAACTTTTCCCATGCCTTTATTTTTCCCACTTTATTTGTCCCCAAAACATACCCACTCAATATAAATGTCAGTAACATTGATACCTTTCATCCTTGGTCGATACACTAATAACTTCGAGTCATTTGCCATATCTTTGACCATCATCCCATGCAAGTTTTCCAATCTGGCTGCCCCATTCTGCAAGATTTCGATAATTTTAAATGGTCCCAACCATAAAACGTTGAACTTACCCGACTTAAATCCATGCCTCCCGTTATACCACAAAACTAGAGTTCCAGCGTTGAAGATCATCTGCCAGAGATGTTTTTTGTGCCAATACTTTCTTCTTTTGTGTGTGACTTGCTTTGTCCATTGTGCTATCACCCAATGTTCACCCAGTTCGAGCATATCCATCATATTTAACTGTACTTCAAAATTAGGTTGCACTTCGGTGGATCGTACCGCACCTTTTATTAAATTTGTATTGCTATATTCCCTGTATAGGCTCATTGATGTTGGATCCTTCGACTACATGTCTGCTACTTATTCAAATTGGTGGGCCCACTTATCATGGAACTTTGTACCCCTGACATTGACACTATAGTCTCTGAATTCCGATGGGTAGGCCAAAATTGATGGTAGTGACATTATTGGTTCGAAAGGACTTGGCATCATCGACATTAACATTTGCCCATCTCGTTGTCTGCCTTGGTCGTCTTTAATCTCCATGATCTTGACAATATTGCAATTTTTTTGGAACATTTCATAGTCGTCCATATGCCAATGGAACAAACCATTGAGGGAAATTTATCTCATCTTCAAAATACAACTGTAGCTCCAAGAAGCCCTCATTGTTCGGTGCCATCATACCTCGGTTCCCATCAACTGAGCATTCTTCTTCAAAATCTGAGGAGTTTGATGAGGTTGCTTCCTCATTGATTGCTCGATTCCTCAAGTCTATGACATACCTCCATCCTTTGTTTTCAGTGGATATCAAATTATTTTTCCAATTATAATCGACTTTGGCTTGTATCAATCAGCCTCAACCCAATAGTGCATTATAAGCCTTCTTTAGCAATGAGATGACCACAAAATTCAACAAAAAAGGGTGGGTTTCAATTATTACATTTTGTCCCATCAATACACCCAATACCTTAATGCCATGTTGATTTTCTCCTACCTGTCAGAATGTCGAAGGCCGCATAGTTGGTTTCCCAAGACTTTTTCAAGCCTCTTCTGGAAGAACATTCGCCCAGAATCACCATCGTCAATAGTGTTTGTCAAATTTCTGGCCAAAATTTCATATGCACAATTGTTGGCTAACAGGGTAGGTTCATCATCAAGAGCATAAGATCAATCATGGATGGAATAACCGGCGAGTAACCGTCGGTTGGTCGGTTACTCGCCGGATATTCTACACGACGAATACTCGCCACTCGAAACTGCCCCAGCCCAAAAAAAAAGCAAAAAAAGAACCGGTGACGCAGGTACTCGCCGGTTCTGTGTCCTGCGAAACCCAAGCGGCAAACCCAGCGAAACCATTGGAAAACCACGAGTTTCTCCCAAAACACGCAAAAAATGCAAAAAAAAAGTGGAATTTAGTATTATAAAATGCAACACGCCTCCTCACATTTCATTCACACAAGATTTGGAGCATTCAAGAGCGGATTGAAGAGAATTGAGCAAAGAGATTTCCAGGTTAGTGCATTTTTTTTGTTTTTGTTTTAAATTTCCAAGCATGTAAAAGAATTGTAATTTAATTAAAAACATGTTTGATAAATATTTTTAATTTTAGTATACAAATTTGATGCGTTCTGTTTAAATTTGATGTATTTCGTCAAATTTCATGCATTCCATTAAATTTGCGTGTTTATTATTTACAATTTATGCCTAAATTTTTTAAAATTTTGATTAAAAACGTTTTTTAATCGTTGGCATTATGGTTAGTTTCCATTTATCATTACAATTTATTTATTGTTGTTTTTGACCGTTATAGATTATAGTTTTCAATTTGTTCGTTAAAATTTTAAATCATAAATGTATTTTAGTTTCCGTTTTATAGTTTATAATTATAATTTATTTATCGTATTTTAATTAATAATTTGTATTGAATGTTTTTAATTTTTTATATTTTTATGTTGTTTTTAACATGTTTGCACTTTGCAAGGTATCCATTAGCAAACAATGGCATCTGGTAGTGCATTAGGATCAGATTCAATCAGTGGTAGCCAATTGACTCCCCCTAATGCTCGCATCGATGCTTGGAAGTATGCCACATGGAGTAGAACATCCCAAACGATTTCAATTTGCAGCTTTTACTTGAAGAAAATGTCAGGAGGCATCGATCACATGAAGTGCCATATTTCATGCATTCCTTGCCACGACGTCAAGCCTTGTTCCAATGTCACTGAAGAGGCAAAATGAGAGATGACAGCGGAGCTTGCATCACTGGACAAAAAAAATTAGAGAGGACAAGGATGCCAGCAGTCCTAACAGCAACCATTGGTGCCACATTGGCAGAGGAAAAAGCCGCAACAATAACAGAAATTGCGGGCTCTAGTCGTGGTCCACGTAAGCACCATGGCACAATCTGCACCGGCTTCGACTCAGTTACATTCATTTTTTGTGCCTAGAAACACACCTGAGGCACAACCTTCACTCCAAGCTATAGGATGGAACAAGCAGACGCATGTAGAAACAGATAAAGCATGCGCAAAATTTTTGTACTTCAATAACCTTCCCTTCAACGTGGCACGGAGCCCATACTAAGAATATTTGGTTACAACATTGATAGTTGTAAGAAAAGTGTACAAGACACCCTCTCCAAAAGACTTGAGTGGGAAGTTGTTCAAGAATGCAGTTGAAGATGCAAAAGTGATTGTCAAAGATCAGAAGAGATTGTGGCTTAAATTTGGATGCATCATTATTTCCGATGGATGGACGGATGAAAAGAATCGCACCCTCATCAACTTTTTGGCCTCTTAAAAATGCGAGCTAGTTTTTTTAAGTCTATTGATGCATCAAGTAAAATAAAAAATGCAGAAACTTTGAGCTTGATGCTAGAAAAGGTCGTCTTAGAGGTGGGCATCGAGAATGTTGTCCAAATTATCACAGACAATGCAGCAACATATGTGGCGGCTAGGAGACTTCTTAGGGAGAGAGATCCATCTCTCTTTCGAACACCTTGTGCGGTACAATGCCTTGGCCTTCGTTTGGAGGACTGGGAAACTTGATTGGGTGTGCAACCAGTTGTAGAAGAAGCTAGAGAAATAACTAAATATATCTACAATCATCGTTGGGTTCTTAACTTGATGAGAGTGCACACCAA
This sequence comes from Torreya grandis, assembly GCA_037957365.1. Taxonomy (NCBI): domain Eukaryota; kingdom Viridiplantae; phylum Streptophyta; class Pinopsida; order Cupressales; family Taxaceae; genus Torreya; species Torreya grandis. Next base: position 7,935,833 of record JARHVA010000059.1, on the reverse strand, counting down.
GGGAAAAGAGCTTGTTCGAGCAGGGGTCACCAAGTTTACAATGAATTTTTTTACTTTGCAAAGTATTTGCAGTTTGTTGACTCCTTTGAAGCAGATGTTTGTCTTTCAAGCATGGATGGAGTCATTCTACTCCAAGAAAGTTGATGGAGTGAAGGTTGCAAAGACAGTTTTCGGTGAGGCCTTCGAAACGAGAGCTACAGAGATCGTCAAGGTAACTTGAAATTGCAATTTAAATTTCAAGTTGTTTCCCTTGTTTTCAATTTTTTAAACTTAAAGTATTTATATTATAATTTATCGATTGGTGGATGGAGAGACGCTGACTTTAATTTGTTTGTAACTTTGTCGTTGTCTGAGCCTTTGGTGAGAGTTTTGCGATTGGTGGATGGAGAGCAAAATCCAATGGGTTATGTTTATGAGGCCATGGATAAGGCCAAAGAAACAGTCCAAAATTATTATAGAGGGGATCGTGCCAAATTTAATCTCATTTGGGAGTTGATTGATCGGAGCTGGAACAATTAACTCTACCAACCCATTCATACAGCGGAGTGCTACCTTAACCCCAAGTTTTTCTACTCCGATAGCTTCACAGATGCTAATTGCGAGGTTATGGAGGGGCTCTCAACATGCATTGAAAGTATGATACATGACATTGAGGTGATGGACCTCATTATTGCAGAGTTGCAGAACTACAAGCAGGCAAGGGGAAGGCTCTTTTCTTCAATACTAGCTATTCGAGGGAGAGCCATGTAGTCACCAGGTAATACAAAATGAAGTCTTTACTTGTATCTTACCAATTACATATTTACAAATTTACAATTATTAATTTCTTACAAAGTTTTGGATATCTTGTTTGCAAGGTCATGGTGGGAAGATTGGGGTGGAAATACCCCAAATTTTCAAAGGCTAGCCCTCCGGATTTTATCTCAGCCTTGTAGTGCTTCCTGAATGTGAGCGCAATTGGAGTTTGTTTGACTCCATTCACATGAAGAAACGCAACAAGTTGAGCCAACAACGCCTCAATGACTTGATTTTTGTGCAATACAACCTTCGACTTCGCACAATTAAGTTGGAGAACGCATCAGAGGATCCTATTGATCTAGATGAGATCGATCCCTACAGCAATTGGATTGCATAGGAGAAAGAAGCCCCATGTTCATAGAGGAAGAGATTACTGATTTCAAGAGGCAAGCTATGGAGGGTGCAACTGAAGCAAAAAGAGAGATTGGATTGAAGGACATCCTTGGAGATGAGGTAGAGGCAGAGGCAGAGGCAGAGGTGGAGCCACAAGGGTAAGTGTAGCCTTCTAAACAGAGCAAGGCAGGGCAGTCGAGTGGGAGGACTAGAGTTTCTGAGTCTCTTTTACTTTTTCAGAGAGCAAGCAAAAAAAATTATAGATTATTGTAATTTATACTTGTAGTCTTGTAGATTATTGTATAAGACTATAAGTCTATAAGTATCATTGTAGTTTGTACTTTGTGACTTTGTTGTATTCGCATGATTATGCGATTTTTTACTTTCTTTGTATTCAAATCTAATAGAAAACACTTTTCTTATGTTTTACAAACTCATTTCATCTATTTTGCTTCTGTAATTTTAAAAAAAAAATGTTGTTTTTATAAATTCAAGTATTTTTTGCCTTTGTTGGTTATCCGACCGAGCAGGTCGAATAACCGTCGATTACCCATTTTGGCCCCTTGGCGAGTACTCACCCCAATCGATTATGCGAACTATGGGATCGATTACTTGGTCACCTGACAAGGGAGCCTTGACTATAGGTTCATTCTTTTGTTTTGTGCTCTCCCCATCACCTAACGTTAGGTGAGCCATTGTATGCTCCATGCTCAGGCAATGTCGTGTATGGTAGCAGTTAAAGCATTTTTGAGTTTTAGAATGCTTCGCAATAAGTTCACGATCTTCACAGGTATCGTGGTCTACAAGACATGTTGTGCAATAGGTTTGTTAGACTCCAGTCTGCTTGTCACTGTACTTGTATGTTTATCTAAGTGACATCGTTCTTTCGACCATGGTCCTCTCGACATCCACCCTTGTTTCGGCCAACCTTTCCTTCTCCGTACGTGGGTCGCGGTAAGTGGCTTTCTTCACTTGTGCTCTGGTAATTGTCATAACTTCCTTGCTCTCGGCTACATCAATCATATTGACGTTGGCATGCTTTGGACAATTGCCATTGCTATGGTTCCCAAGCCCACACCATCTACAAAGAAGTCCAACATTATTTTGGTTTGGGCTATCTCTTGTAAAATGGCCCCACTCATTGCACTCCCAAAACCATATAATTGGTCGTCATTCAAAGTCATACTAAATCAAACTCCCGCCACCACTATTATTCTATTTTCATTAGTTCCTTGGTAGCATGGTGGGTAGTGTCAATGATTCTCCTTGTATGAACAGTACTTGGCTGCTCTTATTCTTCCAATTTATGGGCAGTGCTTAACTGAATGCCTTGTAACTTGACAAATCTCACACAAAAGATCCTTACCTTTGTTCTTACCGTCTCCCTTTAGTTCCTTCATCATTTGGAGCATGTATTTTCTCAAGGCTCGCACAAATCCTGGTTCTTTGTCACTGGAATTACAGTCCCCATCTTCACTTTGTCTTTTGTGTGCAAGGATGATGTTTTATTCTCACTTTCCATGTACATCATTCCATTACAGGCATCTTCATATGACAAAGGTGGGACTATCTTCATTTTCTCTCATTGAGGGAACCAAACCGTCAATAAACCACCTCTTTTTCAGCCCATCACCTAGTTCCTTCTCAAGTTTTCCAAGCAACTCCTTGAGTCTCCTATTGTAAGCCCGAACTGTCTCGTGGCTACCTTTTCTGGTGTTGTATATCTCCACAACAATCTCATGTCATCCCTCAAGAGTTTGAATTCCTTTTCGAGCACTTGCCTAAGTGTTGCCCATGTTGCTTTGTCAGTACCTATTGCATCGGTGTACCAATTGATGGCCATTCCCCAAAGGATAGTGGTGAAGCATTTGATCATTGGTCTGCCCATTGGCAATCCAAATAGTGATGCATGTACAGCAATACTGTACCAGATCTTCAGATCCATCACTGGTGAAATTTTGCAACTTTTGCTTTTCTAAAGATGAAGTCAATGGGCTAACCATGGCTCTGGCAAGGTTTTTCGAACACAAGTCTCCTTCTTAAGAAGGTTAGCATCGAACATTCCTCTGCTTTCTTATCACTATTGGACATGTTCGGCAAGGATCCTTTGACTATCTTACACATCGTCATGTCCCTTTTCGTGCACTCCAACTTGTCACTTGGGTTACCCCGAACTTTCACGTGATTCCCTTGCAACAACCTCCAACCCAAACTAGTCAGCAAGGTCCACACATCCTTCCTCCAAAAGGGCTATGAAAATATCTACCCACTCCTTATTGCGAGTGGCATAGGGTCCACCAAATCCAGTTGAACGTTGTGGCCTTGGCTTGTGCTTCAGCCCCACTATTCATACTTCCCTTGATGTATTTTTTGAATTCGCTGCTTGTCACAACATTTGTCGTCTTTCTTGTTCTACCAATCAAATAGACCATTTAACTTCTTTGTCCCCTCCCTGAATGGATTTCTCTCCTACCTTTGTTCTAAGTCAATAGTATGAATTATTGCTCGTACTCATCGGTTTTATTCTTCATGAACTCTTAATACCACTATAATATATTTTGTCATTGTGTTTCAAGATTATGTTTGGCACATTGATTTGTGGACCGAATTTAACTTGACCCAACGTTCTTTAAGGCAACAGTGCCAAAATGTAGAGTGATTAACATCTACTGAAATACTAGTCTACCATACACAAAATAGTAATTACATAACATACCATGGCAGAGCAAAGTATATGAACATTAGCAGCTTTGTATATATAAAAAATGAGTTTCGATACAATTCATACAGTGCAAGGAGAACCTGATACAAGCACCCTTACACCGATGTATCTTCTACTATATATAAGACAAATGACATGTGGTTGGTGGTTGACACAACCGTCAACACCTGAACATAATCAACAAGATTCATTACAAACTACCTAAGGCTGAAAATACAATCACATAATTTGTCAACTATTAAAATATGTAATTATGCTGATAACCATGACAATATGAATGTTACGGTATACAGAAACTGGGGTTGTATATGCCATTATCAGTTCCTATTACGCCATGGGAGAGCATCTCCATGGACTTTGTAGGAGAATTGCCTTTATCAAGGTAAGGGCATGAATATCGTTTTGTTGTATTTGACTGGCTTAGCAAAATGGACATTCTCATTCCACTCAAGAAAACCATCAAGCGGTGGTTGTGCTCCTTGCACAACATTGTCTTTTCCAGTTGGCCAAGTAGCCGATTAATCATAAATTAATAAATTATTTATATTTAAACCTTCCCATGAGGTTTCATTGAATCATATTTCAGATTTCTCATCCTTTATATCCTTGTGATATTCTTTCTGTTTTTGGGTAGTAAAATGCTCCCATTAATCTATTGTTGGGTAGCATAGTGCCCCCGATCTACTAATCTTTGCATACAAATCATTCTTCCATTGGATTTCATAATGGTTAATGTGTATTTCTTGTTTTATTTATTTAAAGCAGCACTAGTATCAGAGCGGTGATTTGGGCAAAGTGGGAGAAGATTGTTTCCAGATCTAAGTTAATTTGCAGACAAAAAAAATTAAAAAGCTGAAATTGTAAAGGGTCGTTCTCTTAACACAGGTGTCAAATTGATGTGAATCTTGAGCCATTAGAAATATTTGACAAGAGCTTCCCAGAAAGTGGTTGGAATTATGTTTCTAAGCATTATTGAGGGTGTGATGATCAAATGAAGTTGGCATTTCTGATCTAGGGTTATTTTTCTGAAATTTTCAGAAACATCAGTCAAACTTGCAGAGGGTCTTCTCTTGGCACATGCATCAAAATAAAATGAGTCTGGAACCATTAGAAAGCATACTTCAAGAGTTTTCCAGCAAGTGTTTGCAATCAAAATTATGGCCAATATATAGGGAAATGTTAGCTCAAAAAGTTGGCGATCTGGACAACCAAACTGCTTTTTTTTCATTCGCGACTCGGACAAATCAATCAAAGAAAAGAGAGATGAAGCAATTTTTGGTCAAAAGGAAAGGGCTCCCATAGGAAGAAGTGACATGCAAATCTGAAGATTTCATCCAGAATCATCCACATTTGCTTCAAGGCATACAATTGATCAAGGAAAATTGTACAAGTGTCCCGAATGGGTGGATAAAGATTGTAGAAGGCTTGGGAAGGAGTATGGATGTCCAACAAAGGCTTTCTTCCTTCTCTATTTTTTAGAAAAGAGGCACAGAGATGGGTGTGTGCCAGATAGAACCAATCTTCACTCATAAATGATGAATTCAGTCATGATGGAACCTGTCACTGAAACAACAAAACACAGAGACTAGTCCGGCCATGACCAAACTCATCACCAGAACACCATTAACAAGTTCGGTCATGAACGAACCCGACCCGAATAAGACGGAAAAAGAAACCAATCGCCCAACTTAGAAGTTTGGTCCACTAGCATTCTGAGTATTGAGTTGGTTCACATTTTTTAAGTTCTTGCATCAGTTTTCCAGCATGCTCTAGTAACTGAGATCCTTGGAGAATAGCGGAACAGTCATCTGGGGTTTGATTCTGAATTGCACACAGTATGAAAAGGTTTAATAACAGAGAACAAAGACAACTGGATGCAAATCAAGGAAAATAGGTGGTTGTTTGTCATCAATGGCCTTGTGAGATTGTAACCTTGCAGTCTTAGGGATATTCATTTGGAGTCCCAACCCTATTTGCTGGATTTTTCCCACAATTGGTTTCTCCAGAGTAAATCCTATGTCTTTTTACTTGTCTGTGTTGTTTTGTACTTCTTTTCCGTGCTCATGTTCAGTTCTTTCCTTTTTTTCATGAATTCTTGCAATATGGACACCACTATGGATGAATATGCATAAGTATGGTACTAAAATCTGCGCATAAAAATTACATAACAGTCATAGACTAAGTCGGATTCGTGTTGTTGAGTCAGACATCAGTACAACCAGGCTAATTGTGGATTAGTTCTAGCCAATTTTGTTTTTGTTGAGTCTCGGTAGGCCCTGTATATCATGTTGCTGAGTCCAAGTCTCGTAACTATAATATAATGATGCATGCAAATAATTGGATGTATGATGTAGTATGTACTATGATGTATACAATATATGCATAAAACATGGTGCATGATAGTAATGATAAAGGCACAAATGCCCAATCTCAAGGCAATAAGGATTTGTGAGGATTATATGGCAATGCAGATAATGTATGATGTTGCATGATATGGCATGTCGCTATACAATCCCTTTATGTCATGATAAATATTTCCCAGCATAAAGGGGGATATGTCAAACTTATGCTAATCACATGAGCAAGCTTAATTGGTGTTCCTAACGTTCCCTTTTTACAACTGCTGTGTTTATGAACACATTGCCCAACTCTAAAAGAGGATTGATTTGATCTGCTCCAGAGTAAAACTGTCTGGTAGCCCTCCTTTCTTATACTTTTGGCTTGATAATATTCCCATTTTTGTTGCATGTAGAGTGAAATGTACTTTGAAGAGTCATAAGGCACTTGGACAACAAAGAAAATTCCACTTAAATCTTCAAAGGGAAAGGCTAGAAGTGTTGGGTATGGACTATATCTCTATATTCATCTGAATGGCCTTGGGATGCAAAGTAAGGCTGCCATACACATGATAACAGAAAGGTTATCCAGACAATAAGTTTGCCACCATATCTATGGAGTGTCAATGATCATCAAATGTCATAGAGCTTTGTGTGACCTAGTGAGTCAGCGGCTATCCTCTTAGACTCCTTTGGTGCAGAGCTTAAGACTTTTTGTCTCAACCTAGATTGGCAGCATGGGTTTAGGACCATTCCACAATGAAGTTAGCTACCGCATTATCCCTAATTCTTCAGTAGGATTGTGTCCAAATAAGAGCATAGAATATAAACTAAGTTACCAGTTCGTTTTGGGTTCGGGTTCGGATTCGCCAATACAGTGCTTTTTTTTTTCCCTTGGGTTCATCCATGCAAAAAATATAAGAAAAAATTAAAAAATGTAGAAATTCTAGTCTGATAAATAGGAAATTAGTGACATTGTCATTAACCACATAATATGCATATTGATATTAACAACAAAATATGAAAATTATCCTGTAATTAATTATATCAAAACTTAAAGTTAATATTCATAGTCATCTTGCTCTTCATCGAAAGCATCAACATCAACACCATGTTGTGGTTCATTAGAACCACATGGACTAGCACTACCACCACTCCCACTAGCTAAGTTGTGTGTCGTCGAAAGAGTGTCAATGTCAATTAATGAGAAGCGGGAAATGGAAGCATCCAAGTCAACGACCTCTGGATCTATATCTCAATGCTTTGACGTCGCCTCCTTGTACTTTGGGCTCTTGTGCGATAGAAGATATCATGTCCCCCTTTTGGACATGACACTATTGAAGACCTTTAGCCTTGCCTAGTTTCCTAAGGGCTAAGGGAAGAAGAGAAAGAGAAGGAAAACATTTGATTTTGAAAAAATTAATTGTAAAAATACTTTATTGATATAATTTCACTTAAGTTGGGGCCTTTTTTAAGGGTCATGAGTATTGAACCACTTAAGTAAAATATAAAAAGATATTATTTTATAATTTAAAAAAAAAGATCAGCAAAGATATTTCCCCCCCAATTGGGCACTTCACTTGGAGAGAAATATTAACGCAATTGAGTGGTCTTGTTGAAAGGCATTTGGGATCATTATTTAAATTTACAAGTTTTGAGCTTTGGATTTGAAGACGAAAACCTTCAAGCAAAGAGATAGAGAATGAAAACCCTCTTTCTTCCATGGGCAACTTCATCTAGGAGCTGCCATTGTTCTTCAATTTTTGAAAAAGACAAAAATAGGGGTTTCCAAATGTGGCGACTTGCTTATAAAGGTTAGCAATTTGGTTGGAAATTGTTTTGCACATACTTTGGGGTGATTTTGTGCTCTAAATAATATTCTGATTTTATGGTATTATTTCTGCACTTGGACGATTTGATTTGAAAGGGTTTTGACTTTGTTGAGGGTTATTTCTTGCCCTAATATTATTCTACAATTTTTATAAGATTTTTCCAGACTTGAACGATTTGGAAAAAAGACCTATTTGAGGGTTTGAGGTCAAATATTGATTCTAAAAATATTCTTGAATTTTGTATATTATTCTAAATATTTGTTGTGGTAAATTCAACTTGTTGGTGAGGGAAAAAATATCATAAAAAGGTATTTAATTGCAACTATATTTTTCTATTTATTTTGAAGACCTATTGAAGGTGAAACTCCATGGAGTTTGTCATTAAAGATCTGCCATAAATCATAAATATTTTATGAACCTATGCACCTAGGGTTTGAAGGGTTAATGTGGGTTTTTGAAGGATTAATCTTTGTTGAAATGGTTCACAATTGATTTGAAGGATTTAGCATATTTTTATGCTAATTTTGGAGTGTGTTTACTAGGGTTTGTTGTGGTAAAAATTAGTTTTTCTCTTTTTGCTAGGGTTTCATATAAAAAATCAGATTTCAGAAAATATCCCTAATTTGGGACATTTCAATGGTATCAAAGGCAATTTCTTAGCCAACTGTGGGGTGTGAGTGACTTCAATGAATTTGCAACCTAGGTTTTTGACAAAAGAGGAATTCAAAGATCCCATTTAAAAGATAGGGATGAAGAGGACAATGGATGAAGCCATGGATAAATTGTTGCAAGCCATGGAGAATTATCAGAGGGAACTAAAAGCACTAAGTCCCAAGATGTGACAAAGTCTATGGGGTTAAGCCCTAGACCTCAAAAGTCTTTTTTAGGAGAGAAAATTGAACTACATGTGAATGATGGGCTTCAAAAATCAAAAACTTTGGGGCAGCCAACTTGTAAAATTTCCAAGTTTCACAATATAGAGGATTTGGGGCAACAAAAATAGTTGTTTCAGCTAAGTAAAGGGCAGCTAATGATTGAATTTTCTAAGCCATAAGAATCAAAAATTCAAGGGCAGGCAAGTGAGGGTTTTCAGCAAGTTATGGAGCAACCAATGGGGTTGCAAGTGGTAGACACTAAGATGGAAGTAACAGAAAAATCAAAACTTCCAAGGGCAGAGCAAGGAGAAGTTGTCCAACAACTTCATGAGCAACCAAAAGATTCAAAAGAAAGTTTGGATATAGATAAGGAAGCCATAATGGAAAGGTATGTCATGAAAGAAAAATTTTGCATCATTTCTTATCATAGATCATTTTTTTTGCCTAATTTCAAATTTCAAGAGGAAGATTGGAAGAAACAATTGTTGTTAACTCTTGAAAAGGAGGCCAAAGTCCTAACATGGTTGGATAAGGCAAAGGGATCCCTTAAAGGGGGGATGCCAAATAAAAAACGGGAACACTTAAAGGCAATGGTTGCTAAGGTTGATTTGCCTACAATCAAGTATGCAATGGAAGCAACAAAATTAGAAGGGGCAAATGTTAATACTGACATTGCCAACAAGGAGAAAGAGATGAAGAGCTCTAATTGGAGAAGGGAATTCTCCCATGCAAATTCAAGGATTGGGCATAACAAATTTCTAACATGGTTGTGGGATCTAGGTGAGCCCTACAAACATGATTTTGTTATTAAGTTATGTTGTGAAACAAAAGACAAAGCTTGGCCCCTCATGTAAAGGGGCATAAGCAAGAAGTACCATGATCTAAGGATCAAAGGAAGGGCTGTAAGTAACATATTCACTGCTGTTTTCCGCATTCTAAGTTTGCTTTCCCTAAAAAAAATTGTTGCCATGGTAAGTATTGGCCATAGGAAGGTGTGCCCCTCACATCCCAACACCATGGGAGTAGTTCAAGCATGTATAAGTGGAATTCCAGCCACTATAAAGGGAAGATTGAAGAGGGAGAAAGCATGCTACAGCCATGATAAGATAAATCTAAGACACAAAAAGAAAGGCCATATCATGTTCATAAGGCATGATGAAGTGATGGTAAAAATGTTGCTAAACACTATTTTTTTTTTAATATGTTTGCTTCATGTGTAGGATCAATAAGAAACCCAGTTGCAATGGCAACAAGAAGTGCACAAGGAGCCACAAGTTTTGAATGGGGGCAGCCACGATGGTGTCCTAAAAATCATCACATTCCATGTTTGAAGGAGTTGGTCAATCCCGAAAATGATAAGATGCCATTCGAGGTGACATCAAACGCCATGGAAAGAGTCTTTCCCAAGAAGAATGTGATAAGGGCAGCGAAAAAAGATATCCTTTCTAATTTGGAACAGCCAACAAGGTATGCAAAGGAGCATTTAATTCCCTGTTTTTGGGGTTTAATAAATTTTGGAAATGAAGATGTTAAGCAAGCCCATGGAGAGGGAAATTTTCAATTGATAGGGAATGAAGGAAGGTCTGAATTTTGCAATGACAAAAGACCTTGGATAGACTCAGAAAAATCAAAATGTTGTTGCTCAAAACAATCAGAAGTTCATGAGCAAAATTGGAATTGTTGTTGCACAAAAAAATCAGAAAATCATGTGAAAAATCAGCATTATTCACACTCAGAAAATTCTGAGTCTGTAAGGCCAAATCAGCTGCCTACTAAGGACAAAATTCGATTTTTTTGGCATGCTACAGCCCATGACAAGTTTTGGAAATGCATATGAATTGGGGCACTTCTTTCATGACGGGAGGTTGGATGGTGCAAGTAGGGTACAGCCCTATCTAATTTGTAAGTTTGGGTCTTTGTCATGCACAAAATATATTTCATACATGATTTTTAATGTTGTCAAGATAGAGCAAAAGGAAGAACATAAGGCACACATAAGGATATCAATGCAAGATTGTTTTCATCTCCATGATACATCCATTCAAGGTATGCTTTCAACATGGTTCAATGTTAATCTCTTGTTGCAAATAAGAAAAGGTTTGTCATGGCACATGGGAGACTCTAAGGAGTTGATGAATGCTTGTCAAGGTAATATGTAGTCAATCATTAAGGCCCAAATAGACTTTTTCATAAGGGGCAGCTGTAATACATCTTCTTGTCATATTTATTGTGACATTTCCAGCTCTTCAAAAAGGGTACATAACTTCATTTTGACCTCTCTTGGGATGGTAAATGTGGTAGATTCATCATGGGGCAAGTTGTGGGTAAAAAGGTTGATTTTTTGGGATGATTCCAAAGCTGTAATGAGCAAACACAGCCAACAAAACACAAGGTACAGATTTCCTTTTGAAATGATCCCCTCTAAGGTAAGGAAATATGCGAGCTTGAGGCATGAAATAGTGAGTTTGAAGAGTTTCATAAGTTTGGAGAAGGCCGATTGCATTAAATTACCTCATAATAATGAATTGTGGAGGAATAAATTAATGTTTTGGAGTCATAAGAAGTCTGGAATGTGCATACACAACCAACATATCAAAGGGGAAATGGCTGGTTCTGCCCTTCTTTTGGAGTATGAGGACATATGTCAACGATCTTATAACAAAAATTGGATTTCCAGCAAAGTAAGAGGAATTTCAGCTCCTCTAGAGGGTAGATTTCTGAGCTTTAGGGTCACTCTTGTGTGTGCGGGGAACATGAACACCCCTTCAATGTTCTCAAGGGCAGCAACATATATGTCCCCAACACTTTCACACATGAAGGCACTATCGATGGTTTAAGCATTGAAGAGAAGCAGAGGATTCATGATTTGACTAATATGTTTGTGTCTTGTGTAGGTGCTGATATAAAGGCAATCAAAGCCCAAAAAGTTGAAGATTTCTTTGCTGGAATACACTTTTCCAGCCATCTCCATGTTGTTCTTTTAGAGTTGTCTTTCTTTTGCATCTTTTTGGCACATTTGAGTTATGGGACCTCCATGGAAAGAAAAAGGAAGATGAGAAGCTGTTGTTTTTTCATTTTCAGCTTGCATAAAAAGCAAAGAATCTTCATTTACAGCAGTTGAAAGCTTCGTCATGAAGGTTTCCTTCATTGGGAAGGATCATGGATTGAGTTTGCACGAAGCCCATGGTCAGGACAGCCCATTGGTTGTTTTTATTGCTTGAGGACAAGCAATTTTGAGCAGGGAGGATTGTCATGTCCCCCTTTTAAACATGACACTATTGAAGACCTTTAGCCTTGCCTAGTTTTCTGAGGGCTAAGGGAAGAAGAGAAAAGGAAGGGGAACATTTAATTTTGAAAAGAATAATTGTAAAAATACTTTATTGTTATAATTTCAGTTAAGTTATAACCTTTTTAAGGGTCATGAGCATTGAACCACTTAAGTAAAATATAAAAAGATATTATTTTATAATTTAAAAAAAAATCAATAAAGATATTTCCCCCCAAATTGGGCACTTCACTTGAAGGTATAAAAGCAATTGAAGGGTCTTGTTGAAAGGCATATAGGATCATTATTTGAATTTACAAGTTTCGAGCATGAAAAAGCTTGAGCTTTGAACTTGAAGACGAAAACCTTCAAGCAAAGAGATTGAAGATGAAAACCCTCTTTCTTCCATGGGCAACTTCATCTAGGAGCTGCCATTGTTCTTCAATTTCCAAAAAAAACAAAAATTGGGGTTTCCAAGTGTGGCGACTTGCTTGTAGAGGTTGGCGACTTAGTTGAAGATTGTTTTGCACATACTTTGGAGTGATTTTGTGCCCTAAATAATATTATGATTTTATGGTATTATTTTTGCACTTGAACGATTTGATTTGGAAGGGTTTTGACCTTGTTGATGGTCATTTCTTGCCCTAATATTATTCTGAAATTTTTATATGATTTTTCCAACCTTGGGCGATTTGGAAAAAGGACCTATTTGAGGGTTTGAGATCAAATATTGATTCTATAAATATTCTTGAATTTTCTATATTGTTCTAACTATTTGTTGTAATAAATTCAGCTTGTTGGTGAGGGAAAAAACATCATAAAAAGGTATTTAATTGCAGCTGTATTTTTCTATTAATTTTGAAGACCTATTGAAGGTGAAACTCCATAGAGTTGGTCATTAAAGGTCTGCCTTAAATCATAAATATTTTTCGAACCTAGGCGTTTAGGGTTTGAAGGGTTAATATGGATTTTTGAAGGATTAATCTTTGCCGAAAGGGTTCACAATTGATTTGAAGGATTTAGCATATTTTTATGCTAATTTTGGAATGTGCTTACAGCTAGGGTTTGCTGTGGTAAAAATCATATTTTCTCTTTTTGCAAGAGTTTCACATAAAAAATCAGATTTCAGATAATATCCATAATTTGGGACATTTCAGAAGACGCAAATTGAAGTGTATGTAGACCAACTTCTTGACCTTTTTAGCGGCGAGCTTGTTGCACTTTTGTGAGTAGATGAAATTGTATGTGCTCTGATTTCGTTCACAAGAAAATGAACTTGCAACCTATATTCAAATTTATAAAAATAACAAGTTACAACTTGAGTCTTAAACATTATTTTTTAATCTTTAAAACAAAAAGGAGTTAAAAAAATAAAAAAAATCTTGTGACAAGACCGTGATTGCAAGACATTGTAGGTTCAGTGATCCTTGGCCACGGAGGTACCACCATATATGAGCATCTTTATTGTATGTCCCAAAGAGCAGCAAGACCATGACCTTGGAAGGTAATGAAACCCGTAAACTTATTCATTACCATGTCTTCTATCTCAAGATCGGGGAATATCCTAAAGAATGCAAATTTATACCCTTTAGCCACTTCGACATCCATGTATGGTCGCTGCCTCCTCAGCAAAGAAAGGGTCTTCGTGCTATAGAACTGAGGAATCAATGCTAAGGTAAGGAGATGTAGTGGGGTGGTCATTTTGTTCTACCACTAAACAAGGATTGAATGCACTTGTTTCAAAAACGTCTCCTCAAGATCTTGCACTTTTTCATTAATGATGGCTTTCATCTTCTCAATCATTGAGTTGATGCCATCATATATTTCTCCTAAACATGGTTGATCCATGTCAGTGAAACGGATCATATTCATGATGGGCTCAGTGAAACTCAACAAATAATCTACACAGGCCCATCAATCATCATCTACAATCAAATTTTTCACTCTTTGGGCCCGCTCTTTACTTGACTCCCTCCATACAGTCCATAGGTTGTTCATGACCATGCTAGTAAGTGCCTATCGCATCTTCACAAGTCATCTCAAGACGATTGTGTGAAAGGCAATCTAGTCTCAACAAAGTATTATAAAATTAAAAAATTAAAAACTTCTGAGAATATTTAAATATACAAGTACTACTAGATTAAAAAAGTTAAAATTATAAAACAAAAAATAAAAATACCTTCAACAGTTCCAATGTCAAGCCCTTAATCATCTATATATCGGTTGTGTCAATGCCAATGAAACTCTATCTATATACTTTGGCAATTAAAATATATACTGTGGATAGATATATGGGGGGCATATCTTGAATATCTGATTATAGATTATCTCTCTTATCCAATAGAGGTTGAGAGGTCGAGAGGTGGCGTGATCAATGTTAGTACTCCTCTATAAAGCTTAGAAGGCGTTAGAAGCCTACCCCTATCTATATATGGGGTACTAATACTAATCTATATTGTGCTTGGAAGCCCGCATTTAGAAGCAGAGGGAAACAGATTGAGCCCGTCACCATCTCATCTTGTTGTCACCATCTCATCCTACCATCACCATCTCATCTTGGTCTTCACCATCAAGATTGATTATTGTGCTCGAAAATGTAGCAAAGTGATTATTAAAGTTATTCCATCCTATCCTGAATGATCTATCAAATCCAAAATTTCTATTGTGGAAGAATCGAAAAATGGCTTGAGAGAGGTGATGGTTGGTGATAAACATTTGAATCTCCTCAGCTTCGGCATACACTTGCTTGATCCACTCAATTTGTCTCCCCATTTTTTGCAACATGAGGTTGATTAGGTGGACAACACAAGGTGTCCAAAAAATGTGTCCATACCTCGCCTCCACCAACATCCCCATAGCTTTGTAAATTTTTGAGCTACTGTTAGAACTTGGATAATATTTTGAAGCCCCACCACCTCGATAGATTTGATGAAGATGTTGGTGATGAACTCGACATCCTTCACACACCCCTCACAATCAAGGGACTTCAAAATCATTGCCCCTTTAAAGCACATTGCAACCACATTGATCAAAGGCCTATTTTTTACATCTTTCCATCTATCGGAAATGATGGAGACCCCCGTTTCAACCCACAAATCTCTGATTGGCTTCAAATAATCTTCAACATGTTCTCTCTCATTTGTTAATAAAGTGGTGCGCAATTTCTTAAACCATGGACCTTTGTATTCTTTTGGGGCCTCATTGATCGCTCTTACCATTTATTGCCAATATGGTGATCGAACTACATTGAAAGACAATCCATTTGCATACACACATCGTGCAATATGCCGATCAAAGATATCCCTCCTCTCATTTTGAAAGCACCTTTCCAATGGTCATTTGCTTCTTTTGTTTGAAAGAAGAGAAACCTCTTCATGCATGAAGGGTGCTACCAAAAATGGATATCTTCCAATGGGCACAACTGGAGAACCACCAGAAAGAGTTGGGGAAACTGGTGACTTCCTTGACCCTTTGCCTTTCTTTGATAAAGGGTGACCTAATCTCATGGCATAGGTAGCATCTATTGCTTCTTGCTCCTTAATGTATTCGAGGATTTTTTATTTTGGCACTAGACAATTATCCTTCTCCGTAAAACCTTTGATGTCGGTACCAAGCATGTGACATAAGTGAGCTTTCACCCGACTATATGAACTTATAAATTGACAATCACAACCATTGCATTTACAAATATGTAATGTCCCCATCTTTTCCCTCTTAATTAAAACCGGTATGAAGACCTTTAGTCTATCTCCCCATAGACTAAAGGAGCTCTTGTTAGGGAAAGTTATTTTATTAGTTACTTATTAATTGTCGAAATAATGATTTTTATCACAAAGCAATTATTAATTAATTAATAAAATATTTTAAAAGTAGTTCTTACCACTAAAGTGCTTAAGTAAAAAAAAATTAATATATTTGCCTTAAAGTAATTTTTATTACTCTTTTTAATTAAAGCTAATATTTAATATATTTTTAAAAGGAGATTTTTGACATGGGAGCTAAAGTGAAGATAAGGAAAGATGATTTATCTTCCCAAAAGGGTTCAAACCCTTTGGAAAGATATAAATACATAGCGAAGGCTTCAAGAAGGATATGCTGAAATTGTTATTCTTGTTCTTCCTGCGTGAAGAAGGCTATTGGGATAGATGCCCAATAAAAGTTCGTGCTTGGTGATTGATCAATCTTACAAAGGTGTCTATTAACACCACCTTTTGCAAATGAGAGCTTGTTTTGTGCCCTAGACGTGGAGTGAACTACTTGGAAAGGTTTTGGTGCTTGCTTTTGAGGGTTTGGTCATATGTTTCTTGCATTTTTGGCTTGCAAAATTATTCTATTAATTTTATAAGTGGAGCAAACCACTTGAAGAAGTTGGCGCTAGGGTTTGAAGGCCTTTTTTGGTCAAAATATTCATAAATAATTATCTAAAATTATTTATTATTTTTCTGATCATTATTGTGGCATTTTGGACAATTTGCAAAGAATATTGAAAACAAAAAATTAATAGATAATTTTCAGAATTATTATTAATTTTTCTAACAAGTTTCTGGATATTTTCTTGCTTGTGGAAGGATGGAATAGTCCTATTTTTTTGCTATTTTTTCAAGGTTCTTAAGAGTGGGGCGATTGACCTAGGAGGGTCAAATTGGAAATTTTTATCCCAAAATAAAGCACTGGTATTTTTCTTATATTTTTCTAAGGTTGGCAACAATTTTGGCAAAGGTTTTGAAGATCTTTCATTCTCTGAAAAGCAGCTGAAAATTGGTGATTACATCTGATTATGCCTTCATCATTTCGTAGCAAAAAAGGGATAGAAAAAGGTATTTATGTAAGAGGATTTAAATCTAGAATTTACTATTTATTTTCAAATTATTTCAAGGTATTTAATTGACAGAAATTCCCTACAAAACCCTCACTTTTGGCATCTAGGGTTTATTGCATTAAATAAGGGTTTTGAGAATTTAATTTTCAACCTAAGGTTTACTAATTTTCAGATCAGATTTAGAGGAATTTGGAAAAATCTTCTTTGTTTTCCAATTCATCCCATTTGGGGACATTTCAAAATATATGCCCCACTACCTAAAACTTGCTCTACTAGTGTCACATATTTCCAAAGTGGTGGGTGCAGTGCATCCATTTTGTGTTGGCTTTGGCCGATGGAGGTAGAACTACGAGACATTGTCGTATACATAACTACAATTTAAAAATAAACATAAAATTTTTTTTTTTTAAAAAAAACAAGGCAGCAACTTGTAAAAAAATGACCAAAAAAAAAGATAAAACGATATAAACTAAAACTTAGAAGTTTAAAATCTTATCTTGACAACAAATGGGCTCCTCAATCAGCATAGAAAAATGATTAGAATGATGCTTGATGGAGTTTCAACTCTACACCAGCAATGGAAGGCAAGTATGCAATGAGAAAAATAAGAGGCAAGTGGTTTTGCTTTTGTGTTTTGTTTTTATCATTTGTGTTCTTTTAATTTATGTTTTTGTCCTTCACTTGACTTTAGAGTTTTAAAATGTGTTTTTTATTATTTTAAGTCATTTTTTAGGAAAAAATAAAAATAAATAAATAAATTCCATATATTATTGTTTTAAACTGCAAATTTTTCTCGAGTTCGCCCAACATTCGTCTTGGGGCATTTGGATTCGCTTCGGGTGCCCCACGACGAACCTTGGGCGTTTTTGACAACGAACCAAACTAGCACCAGAACCCAGTACGAACCAAACCTTGGTTCTTCTACAAAAAACCATGAACCAATAACGTAGAATATAAATTAAGCCATCAAGATTCAATATCCCTTCTATCCTGTTTTGATTGTTGTCTATTACACGTATACGTGGCAAACATGTAAATTTAGTGCCAAAGACAACACTGATGCAAATCTTGCACGTATGTATTGTTTGACCTAATTTTCTAGTTTATGGAAGTATCTTTCATTAAAAGACTAAGTTTAATAAATCAAGAGGCCTAAGCACAAACCAAAAAATCAAAAGCATTTAGTATTAGCCAGGCAAAATTAAGTGAAAACAAAGAAAATGGTAATCTGATTGAGTCCTACATCTTGCAAGGGTAGTGCGCACCAAGACACGAGCAAGCAATGCCTGTTTCCAAATCTGCTTCCCCTCCATTCCCAAAACTTGTGCATACTCTTCTGATGAAAGCAACCCTTTATATGCATCAATGAGAGTTGTATCTTCCACCTCTTCAGGACGCAAATACCAAAAGTGGACCTCCCTGCAAATAAAGAGATTGGGAGGGTTAGATTCTAATATTATATCATATATGTAGCTTTTCAAAAGTATTAGAATCTAGAAAGCTTTCCCAAACCTAACCCTTCAATGCAATGGAAGACAAGCCATGTCTTTTATTTTAGCTAGTTTAAAATAGAATTGGGATCTCATGCTATAAAATCAACGAACGAATTGGCATCTTGGTTATATTGGCATGAATCGGCAGACAATCAGCCAAGTATCTAATGTGGAATATTTTAACTTTTTGAGAGTCATTTTTCAAGAACTAAACCTAAGTTGAGGGAAATTAAAACCTACAACCTTCTAGCAGACCCCTCAGGTCCTCATTAAGTTTAATGGTAAGTAAACCTTGCATCAGAACTTAGATCCCACAAGTAAATCAGATACATTGAGAATCATCAAAACCCTTGAGTTACATTAATTAGACTATTTCCAAAAAAACTTTAGACCCCATAGATATAAAATTGAAATCCCCAAAGGAAAGGCAAAGTGGAATCTATGTAGGTAGTGAAGGAACTGATGGCATAGGGTAGATGTCCATTACAAAAGGAGAAATCCACCAACAACAAAGAAGGCCCACAAGAGTAGGATAGAACTGTGCCTAAGGATGTGAAGACCTTATGGAGGATTTTGACGCCCACATAGCAAGAAAGAGACTCACAAAACCAGAAGATGGGATGCAAGGCCATTTGGAATAGATTGCGGGTGCAAAGGATGAAACTTTAATCAGATTTCTAGAAGAAATTAATTGGAAAATGCAATGATTTAAAAAGAAAATAGATTAGTAACATTCACCTACTTGTGTGAAAATGCATTTTGTATGTAGCAATACTTACAAAATTCTCAATATGAAGGAGGAACCGGAAGAACCCCATGATCCAGTAAGTGGCCAGATAAGAAAATCAATAAATAGAATCTTGCAAAACATTTTGTGGAAGGGACTGATTAGCTCTATAAAATTAGTAACAATTAAAAGACTACAGAACTCATTGGCGTAATTGACTTCTCCAAAGGGAGAAGAAATGCTATAACTTCAGTTTTGT
The DNA here is from genome assembly GCA_037957365.1 of Torreya grandis. Classification (NCBI taxonomy): domain Eukaryota; kingdom Viridiplantae; phylum Streptophyta; class Pinopsida; order Cupressales; family Taxaceae; genus Torreya; species Torreya grandis. Next base: position 7,916,374 of record JARHVA010000059.1, on the reverse strand, counting down.
CCACAAAAGACAGCAAAAATAAATCTGAGAGAGTCAAAATTGCCTTGGTAAAGTTTGTTTTTCAATGCATTAGCTAAAGAAGATGAATTAGGTAAAGGGTCCACAATCAAAATCGAAAGAATCAACAAAACAAGATGAAAGAGGCACAGTAAGAAGCCAAGTAGCAATTGTTAGGAACCTAGACAGTCGCCGTGGAATTCAATAAGTATCATGTGCTCCAATTAACCATTCTGGTGGCCAATAGGATAACATCATGGTGTATGTGAGACCAACAAAGATAGAGACTATGGCAATTGACCAATAGAGGGGGGCTTAAAAAAATTTCTCAGTGGGTGCTGCTGAGAAAATTTAGGAGCCTTTTCCACTTTAGTGACCCCGTGGATTTTTAATTCTTTTGTGCTGAGAAATTCTAGGAATTATATGTAAACAGGTTATCCAGATTTTCATCAAATGCTAAATTCTAAAATCTTAAAAAAGGTATCATTCAAGGTGCCATTTGAACAAAAATTCCCTAAGCTGGTGGGGGGAAACTTTTAGCTCCTCCCCCGCCCCCTCTTTAGCAGCTGAATGTCTACTGGCTAAAACTGTGGGCTCCTATTTTATAGGAAAATATTCATTTTATTCTTGTAGGTTTGTAGCTGTGTTGTTTCAACTCCATGGGACCAATCTCACAGGAAAAAATAGTAGCCCAAGACCCTTCCATGGGACCCCATCCTAAATATCATTTCAGTATTATCCATTTGTCCATCATTTCTAAAAATTTTCTCCAACATAACTTGGTCTTTAGACTGATATGCTATTTTGGACATCTCCAAGAGAACCAAGCTAGTCTAGAAGATGGCCAATTTGGTCTTGGAGGTCTTTACGAAGTTCATTGGGTGTTAAGAGTTTTAAACATTGAATGAACAAGCTGCTAAACTCGAATAGAAAGTATATTTTATAATAGGTCAGTTTTTAATGCAGTGGTACATATATATGACAAAATAATGTGATTTAAATATCTCTACTACGGTTTATGACAAAATAACGTGATTTAAATATCTCTACTACAGGATACAATATAAAGCACTTTTTATCTGTTGTTCTAAAGTGTTCTAAGCCCTTAGTAGCTAATATTCAGGCATGTTAATCTCATATTGATGTATTTAATGACCTGTTGCATTTTTTTTAAAGAAAATCAGCTGTGTACTTGCTTGTATGGAGAAGCTTACAAGCAACTGTAAAGAAAGTCCAGTTTGTGTTCATTATGTCATGAACTTGATAACTTGATTTATAGTTTGATTCTCGACTAGTTAATACTGGCCTTTTGCTATTGTATTTTCGAAAATGAGGTGTCTGTGTAATACATAGCATGAGCTCAAAGATGTTGTATTGAAAAGGAAGAAAAGCAAGGCTCCTGGCCTGAAGGCTTCCTTATAGAATTATTTCAGGCACTATCAGAGATTATTAACAAAGATCTTTTCAAAGTTGTCAAGGAGTCTAAGAACTCGAGAAGGATGTTAAAGGTTATGAGTACCATTTTCTTTGACTTTATATCAAAAAGATCTGAGGCAGCTGAATGGAAAATTTCAGGTCCATAGCTTTTATTAATAATATGTTGAATCGAAAACAGAGACAGCCAAAGGACTGTAGATCCCGTTTATATGCACCCACGCCTATTTAATGCATCACAACCAAAAGATTCAAAGATCTACTCCTCAAACAACTAGCTGGAAAAAAGTAAATTAACTAGCCAGATAAGTCAAGTCTATAAAGCTGACTTGCTTGGCATCAAATCAGCTTTATTCAGCATTACTGGTTACAACTCAAGGTGCGAGTTTCATTATTTATTAAGCATCCTTGAGGCCCGTAGCTTTGTCTAATACAATCTACAAAACGATATCCAAAGTCATGGGTGAGGGACACAAGAAAGTCCTAAACATGATAATATCTCCAGAGAAAAGACGCCTATCAAGGGGAGACAGATTCTTGACATGGTTGTCATTGCTAAAGAAGCTATTCATACCTCAAAAAGTCTACCGACAGGTACAATTATGAAGCTAAGAAATCTTCTTTAAGTATGGGAAGGATTGGTGCATGGAACCTTGCAAGCTATGGGCTACACTTCTAAGGAATAAGTATATCCGTGAAGTTCTTTTGTCTGATCTTCCTAGAATTCAGGAGATGGGAAAGGGACCTCCTCTCTGGGATTGCTTTCCCTAGGATCAATTTTTAATTCAAGAAGGCCTTTTTTGGGAAGTGAATGATGGGCGATATGCTTTGTTTTGGGAAGATCCTGCATCAACAATTATTCTTGGGTCACCTGTCCTAAATTTGAATGGAAATCCATTTCTAGGGTTTGCGTATGCAGTTCCTATGTTAAATAGGTTACCATAGATAAACAGATGATCTTCCAGAAGCAGATGTCTTGAGATGTTTGTTCCCCTGGTTGTATTGAATCTAAAATATGGGCCCAGGCAGATAATATTAGTATATTAAATACCTAATTTTGCTCGATATATGAACCTTGCGATTTAAAAATATGTTGAAATTTATTTTTAGTTAAAAGAAATGCAACAGCTAGTATAAAAACAGGTTCCCTTGTGTTTGTATACTCACGAAAGGCTTTGGCAGCTCCATTCACATGGTTTCTTGGCATTTTGATTCTTCTTTTCTTTCAGACATTTATAATCCACACCCTCTGGACTATTATTTTGTTGGGATCTTCTATCTATGTGTTCGATACATGAATAATTGCAGTCATTGACTCATTCCTGGTTCTCCTTCAAATAAGAAAGAGTTGGCTAACTTATTCAATATTACTATGACGAAACGTGGGACCTTTTCATAATTATACTGTAAAATCCACATTTAAATTTTCACCATCAGAGAATTTTGTGTAACTTTCTAAGGCTGCCATCAAGTTTTAGGCAGATTTTTTATTTTGCGCTGGTGAAGCTGAGGGCTCGAACACTGACCTAAACTTAGTGGGATACTTGTAAGAATGTGACCAAGTTCAAATTCGATTTTAAAGAGTAAATACCTGGGACGTGGAGGTAGGTAGTGAGACAATGAAACTGGCATTTGGGGTATTCCTGCAAACATTCTCCTCCCAACGCAAAATGGCATATACATTGAATATGCCATTTCATAGAGGCAAAAACTACCATCAGTGGTTTAGAATGTTTAATCTTGCACCCATTTCAAACAGAGATTTCCCCACACGAGAATTGCCTGGCTCATCGATGCCACACTCAATAGCTGGTAGAAGAGTTTTTCATCTGTTCCCTCAATCGGAGCCGGCACAGGTAACGCAATTACAACGTTAACTGAGTAACTTTCTTGTAGTTTTCTGATTTAAAATGGGCTACATACTTTTTTCGGAAGGCATTATATGGAATCACTTAATTATATAGAATGTTGCTATTTTTTTTTCAGTTTCATAAATAAATGTATAGTAGATTTACAATATTTAGGGAATATACATTTAAATTAGTGAATTTTTTCAGTTAAATAGTCATAAGTAAAGGGCATTCATGCCATTAAAATCACTTAAGACATAGTCATGGTCTTAAATACTTTATTCTCTATATCGAGTATTTAGACGGATTTGTATTTTGGGTGGATAGATATAAGCAACCATCATCCTCATCAGTTGGACTACAACCCTTTCGATACATACTTACTTTTACCAAATTGTTTTGGATTATAATAGAGACATAAAAGCACTTCATCTCGGTGACTTAGATATATTGAGAGTAGACATTTCATGGAAGTTATTTGAAGAGATAAGAATAAAAATTGGGGGCATAGTTAATGCATATCAATAGGAGAAGGAACAACCTTCTTAAAAAAAACTAGCCCCTTAAGTTATATATTGGTAAACGGTTGAGATAATTATGACAAAGTGTGGTTCGATAAACTATTGGGTCATGTGAACGTAATTAAAACATTTCATTCATTTATAATAAACTCGCATAATGATATGTGTAAACACCTAATTTTGATCTAGGGTTAATAATCAATTTTTAGAATTGCATTCTTCTAGGGTACTTGTGTGTTTATCAATTATCAATTTGTATTAAGTTCTTATTGATGTGTTTTAGTTGTGCCATGTCATGTTCCCTTTGTTCCCTTTCTCTGTCAATTATCTCTTCCCTACCTACACTTTTTTTTAAGGTTATGGATCCGTTTTCCAGAACCATATAGTATACGGTTAAGGGGCAACATAGCCATATAGTGTACAATTATAACATGGGTTCGTGTGATACTTATTTTGGGTCTCTCATGTCTTATGTTCCTAATTTTTTGCATTTTCCACCCATTGTGTGTTGACTTGCACTTCAATTGGGTCCTAATTTGAATTTGAGTAGTTGATAAATACACAAATGCATTAGTGAATATTGGACACAAATGATAACTAATGATTAAGAAAAACAAGACTTATATTTTATATACATTTATTGTGAAATTGTAAGAGCAAAATTTAAATATTTAAAGAAAAATTGGATCCATATTTGAAGCATTTAGTTGCTTTGACACATATTAATTCTATAATTTGTAATACCCATTCTGTGAAGCTACCAACCTTCGTTGATCTTAGCATGTCATTTCCAGTGGATGCATTTCATGACTCCCTTGTGTATATGTTTGATGTGTGTTACCATGTTTGGCCATCATGGGTTGGGCATTTAGTTTGTTTTATCTAGGTAAAATTTTTATCTTGGTGTTTTCACCACATTAAATCCTGGAACCAAGACATTATCATAGTTTGAGAGTATCTCTTATTCACTATCCGTTGGTTTTGGTGATGAACTGTCTTTCATGAATTTTTTGGTGACGATTATCCATTCGACCTTGCCTATCAAATGCTCATTTTATTCTTAGTAGGAGGAAGAAATATTAGATAATAGAAATAATTACACTTCTAACTATGAGTATTATGCAATTATGATTGTTTGAAGCCGTCCAAATATTTTAAAATATGAAGCTTTAAAAAATAATTATTGTGTTGACACCCATCATTAATATTCCCGTTCTTATTACTTGTTTGGTGGGGTTATAAGATGACTTAAGTTTGAGTCCTTGAGTCTCAATGAGTCAATCTCTTACATTTGTCAAATATCTTTTAGAAATGGAGTATCTTTAGTTATTGTCAATCAGATTTGTAGCATGGTGGACTCTATTTAATGAGTTTTATTACTAAGGTTCCTTTTCAATTTGAGTTATTTTTCATATTTATGGGATTTCAATGAGCATGTTTTAATTATCAATAAAATTAAACATTTAACTTTATTTATATAAAAATTAAAATTTATTAATTAAATTATATTTTTATTTTATTTTGGCATAAACTCGTATTTACAAATTAATCTATTGATGAGATTTAGCACTAAACCCCATGACTGGATTGAGCGAGGCCTTGTCTAGATTTAATAGGAGTGGGTGAGATAGTTAAGACTTTGACCATGCCTTGAGGATGGAAAAAGGAGTTAGAAAACAAATCGAACTCTGCTAAAAATGTATTACCTTCAACCATAAGCACTAACATTTCACCCAATCATGCCCAATTAGATGCTTCATCTCCAACTAGAAATTAAATTTGGTAGTTGATGATAAAGCCATAGATATCTGTCTTCGTCATAGGATTGGAGGGAAAACAAGAAGGATGAGAAGTAACCAGAATGGAAGGGAACACATTGTGGGAGGAAGGGGTGGATGATTTTAGAAGAACAATAGACTTTGTTTAGAGAAAGATGCCTTTCACTTGTTTTTTGAATGCCTTTTCTTGAAGTTCGAGAACGAATTTGGAGAGATATGACGTTGTTTGTCGAAAGAGGAGCTTAGACTGTTAATTGCCATCAAGAGTTTGTGTAAAGAAGCAACTAGTAGTTCTTCCAGGTATGCATGCTTAGTAAGATTTGATTGATTTTTTTTCAACGGTGATAAGTACCTTACAAGGACCATAGTCTCCTTTCTCCATCCACAACTTAGCGAAAATGGATCTATAAGTTGTTATTGTTTGTTTTCCCTCAAATTACCTTTATGCCATGCTCACCTTCTTTAGTTAAAAACTATTAGATCATCATAACACATTCCTGATAATATTTCCTTTTTACCCATCCTTTAAGAAGAACACTCTATAGGTTATGATAGAGCCATGAACAAGTCATGGACAATTCCCAGTTGTAGCAAGCCTCCCAAATGCAATACTTGGATGAAATTACCCTTACTTTTGTCACTATGAGTCTCCCTGGTTAATAGAAATATCAAAAAGCTTGGGTTGGATTTTATAACAAAATGTGCTTCACCTTATTTTTGTAAGTATAAAATGCAAATAGTCAACAATCTGTAATAAGCTCAACACATTTTCCATTGGAATGATTTAGTATAACTACTATTAATTTCCTTTCTTTATCTTAATTTTCCAATTGGATGCCTTAGTAGCTCAATGAATTTAGAGATTAAAGGTGATTAACATCTAGTTGTATGCAATATTACAAGTTGAATTCATTAAAATGGTAATGTAATATTGTTGTTACTAGTAGTCTAGTGCCAAATTATTACCTAGAAAGGTATTAAAACTACATAATTTCAATATGGTTTTGTTTTTCATAAAATTATAATTCGATTATAATTTATAAATTGAAATATTAAGAATATGAGGAGAAACTTAATTAAAAGGTTAGTGAGTTACGCTAAAGTTTGTAAAGAGATCCAGGCCATATGGAACTCGAGTTATGAAATGTACAGTAAAAAAAGGCAACAAAATTTCAATCATAATTTAGGCTATAAGACTTCGAAGAAAACACGTAATCCCATTTTATATAGGTCATGCAACCATGGCATTTAATTTGATACATCTAGTTAAGGCATTTTTTTGGAAAGCCTTAAATGATGTTAACTATAATAGGGATGTTCCATGGCAAGACGTCTCCTTTAGCCAATTGGTCAAATTTGTGAGTCAAACCTTAATAGTTTTAATATGTTCCCTTGAAATGGTGATCTTGCTTCTCATACCACGATAACACTATTGTTAGTAGCATCATTTCGAAACACAAATAGAATAACTCAAGTTTGTTTCTTTGTAATGAAGTCTTAGTTTGAAAGTTTCTTAGGGAACACAAATCAGGATGAGCTTACTCATTAGATTCATAGAATGCCACATCAAATTAGTCATAATGAATTCAGGATGAATTAGATTTACAGTTACATTTTCACCTTCCATCTACATAAGGAATCTCATGTTATCACTCTGGAGTGCACCCTACTTGAAGATGTACAAAGCACACCCTCACTCCAACTGATACAATTGGAACTTCTTAGAATGTGGGTGACTCTGTACTGAGAAGAACCTCTAAAGAGGGTTGGTTTCCTTAAGATATATCTATTAGATCTAAACTATTGTGATTTTTTGGGATGAAAAGAGGAAGGGAAACATAAAAGAAATTCTAATTAAAAGGGGGCGATACACCTAAATTATTCAAATCCTCTGAAGTTACTAAAATTAATGCACACATATAATCAAATGAAATTTATATTTCTATCCTTAAGCAAAAATGTTTCAGATGAAGGGTTTAAAACCTCTTCAAATGACATGTACAAGGTTGAGATAGAGAAAGATAGGTGAGGAAGGGACCTGCAAAAGGAGATAAATCTCACTTATACACTGATGCATAATCAAATATACACTATTTTTCTCTCAAAACTTAGATTCAAAATAGAAACATATTTATTGATCACTGGTCCAACTTACAGTTTCTTTTCTTCTAACTTCAGGGATCCTTCTAAATGGCTTGATTAAGCCAATAAATAAGCTTTCCAAAACCTAAAATAGCCCTAAGTAGAGTTCAAAAAAAAGGGGAAGGGTTAGTCTTGGTTAATTAACTAAGACTTAACACCTTTTACAATGTTTAGAATAATCAATAAAATCTTTTCCCTTTACAAAATTTGCATGCTTCTCCAAACTTTGGCATAGAAGTATGGCAGTGGGGCCAAGTTTGAAAGGTTAATATTTAAAATAAACAATACACTCTCCAAAAACTCCAAACATAAATGAACCCAAGGTTGGAGTAGAAATATGGATGGTGGGCCCATTGAAAGTCAAACTTCTCCTTTGCATGGAATACTATGCCAAATCTCTAAAAAAGGAACTCCATTTGATCTATTTGAAAGCTGAGCTGGAAGAAGAGATTATTCCCATTTGCATGGAAAACAAGGAAGATTTGTAACAAGCTTGTCTAGTCAACTCCAACTCAAGACCATTCAACCTCCAATGGTCTCCACTTGTATGAAAAGCCATGCCACATCTTGGACGGAGAACCCCACTTGAACTGCCTGAAATGTTGAAAGCTTTGGATTACATGAAAACCAAGGAGAATCATGATTTCATTAAATAGTCAACTATAGCTTTGACCAATCCACTGTAAATAGCCCTTGCTTGCATGGACAAGGATCTTGATGAGTGAGAGATGCATTCAAATTGAATTCCTTGTTATCTCAGGTTCTTCACTTCTGTGCATGCATTTCTTCGACATTTATTTGTTTGTGGCTTTTATGTGTCTATTTTCCCTTGGTTTGTCTTTCTTTTTGGACTTTATTGCCTCTCATATTCTTCCCTTTCTTTTGGCCTTAGGACTTTTCTCTTTATGTTTGGTCCTACAGGAATTGTTCATTTCCTTCAGATAAAATATTGAAGGAATTATCTCGGGCCTTTGTCTTGAACTCCTTCCTAAAAATTGCCCTACAAAATTTTCTTTTGGCTCTTTGGGATTCTTGCCAATTATTTGCTTTGGACAAAAGTCCAAAGGAAACGTTTCCTTTGAGATTTTGTTAAGGACTTTCCTAAAAGGAAGAGCCCTTCATGCCTTTAGAAAGTGACCCTTCAAAAGATTAAACCATCCCTTCAGAAGTATTGCAAAGTGAATTTCCTAAAGGGAACATACCCTTTAGGATTCTTGCAAAAGTCCTTTGAAATCTTGAAGTGAACCTTCCCAAAGGGTAGATACCCTTCAAGATTCTTAACAAATGACTTTTTCGAAGGGCACATACCCTTTGGATTTTTGGTGAACTACCCCTTAGAATTTTGAATTGGCCCTCTTTCAAAAAAGTTACCTTTTGGAAGTTTGCAAATGGCCTTGTCAAAAAATTTGGAAAGTCTTCAAACTTCTTGAATTTGTCTCTTCAGACTTTTGTGTTATGAACTTTCTCGAAGGGTAGGTACCCTTCAAGATTTTTGTAATGACCCTTCATGAAGGGCACATACCCTTCAGGTTTTTTAACTATCATTTGAAAAAAACAAATGAACCGCTAATTCTTTTGGACTTCTTGCAAAGTCCTTTTTTGGATTTCTTTTCCCTCAGACAAAAAGTCTGAGGAAATTATTCCCACTCTTAGCCCAAAAAAACTCTGAGAAAGAAAACACTTGTTGAAAAGTTTAGAAAGAAAAATAAACTTGTATTCCTACTTCATCAGGTTCTTCACTCGGCTTGCTTCCTTTTCTTGAAAAGTAATCCTCATCAAATGTCCTTTTGAAGCTTCAAACCTCATTGCCTTGGCAAATATTAAAAATTCTTGACTGTGACTTATGCTCTTAATGATCCCTTGCTTTCATCTATAAGTGAACCTACAGGCTTGTAGGTCTAATCTTAAAGATGGTTGTATCTATATAAACCAGTAGGTCTCTTTTACTGGCCTCTTAATATATATTCCTTAATGCCTGATGCATTAGTTGCCTTGTCACCATGGCCTTCAAAACCTTGATTAAGGCAGTCTTCCTAATTGTCTTGGAATGTTTGATTGGTGATCAAACTCGATTGTAGGTACCTTACATGAGTTATAGGTGGCCCTTAGATGGATGACCTAATTGAAGAAGTGTCTGTGAGCATTATTCACACTCCATCATGCATTTGATATCATGTATTTCTATGAAGTGTCTTTAGCCATCAATCAATCCTTCACTTAAAAATAGTTCTCTCATTCACTGAATGTTTATAGGAGATTGTTGTAGGGTACATCTTCTATAGGTGTAATGGTTGTAGCTTGATTAATTCTTCATTATCTCTTAGCAAGGCCTCCCATGTTTTATAACCTGAACCTTGTGAATGACCATCACCCTTGGCACATGAAACTTCCTTGAAAACAACTAGAAACCCTTAAAATAATAAAAAACCTACTTGACTGGGACATCTTATGGCAATTATAGGTTAATTATCTGTATATGACTGTAGGTTAATGTTTCATGTCTCTTTTCAAAACATAACCACACCCTTCATGTGCCCTGTATAGAATCACTTCATCACCATACTATTTAACCATTTGTGATTAAACCTTTCAAATTAGAATGCCATACAGAAAAAGATTGATATAACCCAAAAAGGGACCTGAAGAGTTATCTTTTTGGTGACTAATTGTAGGTGCATATGATGAGTAACCACATATAAGGCCTTTTGAACTTGAATATGCCTTTTCCATGACACTCTTATCCACCTTATGAAGTTATTCCTCATACAAGCCTGTAGGTTAACTTTATAACTCTATGTGACATTTTGAGTAGGAGATATGCTTTTTGAACTTACTATAGGTGTCTTACCCTTGTGTGGATTGTAGCTTGTCTATGACCTCAAAGAAGGCTCAAAGGCAGATTTGATCATCACTCCTCTTCATGGTTGCTTGATCAGTCGATTGGCAAACGTGAACTATATGATAAAACTCACTACCACCTTAACCTTCATCTCCATGCTTGTCTTTAACCCCATAAATGGGTTGTTCATGTATTCTCCTCATGATCATAAGTACTTGTCACTAGATCTTGATAAAGACCTTTCTTATTTCAACATATAATCCTTGTGAACACACTTGATTGTGTAACATTGTTGTAGGTCCTCATCATGATTGTATTCAATACTTTGACTGCCTACATATCCCTTTGTTCATGCCTTTAGACTATAATTCACCAATTTGACCAGTTGTATAGGGAAATTGACCATTATGGGGAAAGTTTTGAATAGTAGGGGTAGTAATTTGGCCTTGACAGGCCAAATTACTAACAACTCATTAAAAATACCATTCACAATGTAAAAATGTTATATAAGGATAAGATGTTTACACCACAATATTCAAATAAACTTTTAAAGTGACACCACTTAAAGGTTTATTGTCTACTCGCTTCATTGCATTGCCTACATATTGACATTCCATTATATATAATAAGGAGGGTAATGATTACCAGGTTTATCATGAAATAATAAGGCATCTTTGAATACTAAACATGAAAGGAAGATAAATTATTAGATTAGAGATTTTGTAAATGAAATACTTTATTACTATCTTTTTAATGTGCAACTAATTCAATATCAACTTCTATTTTTTTTGAACTCAAATTTCTAATTTATGACAAGATTGGAATTATAAATAGTTGAAAGAAATTTGATATTTTGTTCCTTTATTGGCTTTACAAATCATATAATTTATCAATGTTGGCATCTAATTGCTTAGATCAACATAAACATTGCTTCTATTAGAGATAATATTTATGGATAAAATCGACAAAAATGTACATAGTTTTATTGAGAAGTTATCTGTAATTTGTATGGACTATGGAAACGCTATGTCTTTAATTGCTTACCTTGTTATGTGTTATCAGAAGCATTTTAAGCTTATGAGATAAGACTATAAAATATACCAATAATCTATAGTTCTAAAGCACTTAGGTCAAACTCAAGTGTCATTAATTGAGACTAAAAGACATTTGGTTGACATATGAATGATCCATGTTTATTGATTATACTATAGATTCTAGTAGGCATGTAGTACATAGTATTCTATTAACATAAAATTAAGTTAACCATCCATTTATTATGCATTAGTGAACATTTTAGGATTAATTAATGTCAAAAATTAGGATATAAGAATTTGGACACTGCTGGATCCCAAGATATTGTGGAAAGATGATCTCTTGGTATGTGTAGTCATGTAAAATGTGAAATTTGGTTACTTGAGTGTGGCTAATGACACTCAATCCATAGGTCCTCCTACTTGCTTGCACAATCCTCGTAGGCTTTTCTTTCATCAATTCTTATTCATCCATAACCTTCTAAACTTAACCCTTATAGACCCAGGTAACTCTTTTAGGCCTAGACCCATCCCCCTAGGTCTCATTCCCTCTGGGTAATAGTGCCTAACTTGGACAGGAGTGATGAAACCTAGGGTGTCCTATTTATGGCGCTATTATCCAAGTGTAAATTTTGGTTCAAACAATAATATTTCTTGAATCCTTATCTTAATTCATGTTAGCCTAACACAAATTCATTTAACCCATGATCATTAGGTTCCCTATAAAAGGCCATTCAAAGTCCATTTAGAAGGGTTAACACTCATTTACAAGAGAGAAGCAAGAATACAAGCAAGTACACTCAAGCACTTTTATCTATTCTCTGCATACAACCTCTAATATTATTCCAAGCCTATTCAAACCCTTGCACCAGTCCCTATCCATCTAAAGTGCACCCAGTTTCACATCAAGTTACATTTTCATACACAATTACACCAAGCACTTCAATGGGAGAACTACATTAGCTTGATCCCTCCTCAGAGTATTGTTATGTAGGCAACATACCCACACACGGGGTGTGAAGTACGTCTAGCATATCCTTTACATACTAACCCCTTCTCTCTCTTTCCCAAGTTATCATTCAAGTTCAAGCACAGAGAGCTCTTATGGGTTTGAAGATTAAGATAGATGCACAACAATCTCTACAGACTTTTAGGCTTTGATATTTCATTGATAGGGTAACAAAGACATATTAAGCAAAACCTAGAAAAATCAGATCACCTGGATAATAGCACTGAGAAAGGACTACAATGTTGAATAGTAGGGTGTCCCACTTTTGGCACTCTTATCCAATCAAAAAATGAATTTTAAGAATCTATTTCTGACATTATCCCTATCCTATACCTGAATTCTCAGATCCTGTCTCAAATCAAACAACTCAGAATAAGCCAAGTCATATTTTCTCTTATTTGTTACTATTTTTAGAAAAGGCAAAAATACAATCTATTTACATAAATCAATAGTTTAATTATTACACATAATTTACTGATTTACTTTACTCCAGTCTTTTTTATTAATTAGGAATAAAAATCCATTATTTTGAAAAACAATAAAACATTTGGTGAACTTGACTTCAAATTTTGCATAAAAACCCTAGAAACCTAGGGTAAATTATTTATGATTTTTTTCCATATTTTCTTGATTTTTATTATATTTAAAAATCATAAATCTACAAATTAATTACAAAATTATCATACATTTTATCCAAACCCTCGTTTACACCTACTAGGTCCTTTTTGCATACAAAAACATTCCAAACACTAGGAAAAATATATTGCTAATTTTAGTAATATTTTCTAATTTTTCCTAAATTTTTCAAGCAAAATTATACAATTTTTTTATAAATTCATATCAAAATTTTAAAACTATCATACTAATTTTAAAAATTCATTCAATAATCCCTAGTTGCATTAACTACCCCCCAGTTATTTTTCAGTACTTTTCCAATCATTTTCTGAATTTTTAGTTGCATATCAAACTTGGAAAATTGATTTTAAATTCAAAAATTCATAGTATTTTGCATAAATATTTTTGAAAAATGCTTAGTTGCATGTACTGGCTCCTATTTTTCTTCTTATAGTATCACCTTACATCCATAATTAAATTGCAAAAATGTTATTCATTTATTTACAAACTTTTCTTATGTTCTTGTAAATAATAAGGAAACCATAATGGGCCCTATCGTGTACATGAATGATGAAGTCTATCATATGTTAGTACAAAGCTTCATTCTTTGCATTTCATGCTTATTTTTCATTATATAGCATGATGTTAAGCAAGTTATTCTTAAACATGTTAATACATCTTTTGCATCACCTCCCTTAGAGCCTCTACCCCATGTTGAGGCATGTTGCATGGTCCATTTTTCTCTTCCCCAGGTCACTACCCATTGCCAAAGAGCCCAGTTGACACCCTTTGTCCCTCCACCACCTCGACCCATCGATTATCTTCGCTCTCCTCCCATAACTACTACTCCTATATGGATAATAGATAATATGATTAGAGTTATTACTCGACGTGTCGTTATGCCTCCTCCACCTACCCAGGAGCCCCATCACCCTGCTATTCCAACCCACCTACATAGGTCGATTTTCACAAGGCATATAACATTGTTGATCAATTGAGAAACACTCTAGCTAAAATTTCCATGTTAAAATTGCTTCAAAAAGCTAATGTATTTAAGGACATTCTTTATCAGGCACTCACTCAGAGTTTTATGCCTATTGATTTAGAACTTTCTTATTTTGCATTCGGGGGTCAACACTTTAGAAACTATAGAAGATGTAATTTATTTTGATAATGAGGACATGCCTTCTTAGATAGTTATTGATCAAAATTTGCCATTGTTCATATAAATACAAGTCAAAACTAGTGCAGTCAAGAGAGTTCTTATTGATAGTGGTTCTGAACTAAATATATGTAATATTACATTCTTACATACCATGGGTGTAGATTTAGAATCAATGCAAAAATCATACAAAAACATTCAAGGGTTTGATGATATACCATGATAGACATTGGGCACTATTACTTTAGATATCATGGTGGGACCAAAAACCCTCCCTACATAATTCCAAGTCATGTCAGGTCCTCTTCACTATAATCTTTTACTCGGATAACCTTGGATACATATTATGGGGTTCATTCCTTCCACTCTCCATTGATGTATTAAGTTTCTCCATGAGGGATATCTATACACATGTCCAACAGACAACCAACCATTTAGATATTGTTAAATTACAAAGTCATCTTCAACTATTTCATCGACACCGTATCTCATAGTACAACCACCACCTCATAGCATTTATCTTGATCAAATACATACATATGAGGTTGGAGAGACTAACACTTCTCATACTCCTCCATTTATAGTTACACCATCAACACCAACTATTCTGCCAGTCATAACAGCATCAACCATTCTAGCTACTTCATCGGTCATAGTTTTGACACTTATTACACATCCACCATCACTGACAGTAGTACCAATAGTTCTAGTTGATTCCATAGTTACTCCACCATTTATAGATACATTTACATCAACACCATCTTTTATTACTATATATGATAAGACTCCTATATCACAACTACTTTTGTGGTAAATTCTGAGTTACCATATGTACATAATGTTGATATAGATTCACAGGCTTATTCAAATGATGTTACGACACCCACATTCACAAATGACTACTTGTGTGGATTGAGATTTACACTAGTTGGCTTAGGAGAGTACCGAGATAACTCTAGAGCTCTCACACTACATCCTACAACACTTTTGGCATCTCACACTACACTCTCAAGATATATTCCACACTCATGACCATAGTCAGACCACTTGACACATACAATTCACATGGTTACCTCTATGGATATAGAGCTAGTTATTCAGATTTAGGCAGGCAACACACAACATCAATCACAATTTATGTTACAAATATTACGTGATTGTGGATTGATCACATTAATTGTAGTATAACACAGTTCTATCAACAGATTGTCACATCATGATGGTTACCCATTTTATACTTTTCAGAAGTTTATAGGCCATGATACAAACTCATGTACAAATTTACATTAGAGATTGGATAAACTATAGGATTGAGACATTATTTATATTATATCACCACCAATAGCACCAACTCCACCACTTCCACTGAAGTCATCTACTAGTAGGACTAAACGTCCCATAGTAGAGTTAGCATCTCCACCACCAGAGCAACCTTCAGTTCACCTTCGACATGATGCCACCATAAACACATCATCTATAGCATATGATGATACTTATGATGATGATCTCAAGGCATTTATGATGGCCATAACCATTTCCTTCATTTCCATCCCCAACAGGCTCCATCCTTGGACCCCTTCCCCCCACCAGCCTAGTCTTTTATATTATCATGTACATATTGCTTTACTTGCATGCTTGTACATAGTTTCTTTTCAGCATTGATTATACATAATCTCTCTTGCTTGATTGTACATAGTTCAAATATTTCTAAAAAATACAAAAACATTCACAAAATTTCAAAATACAAAAACCCTCAAATAATTCAAAACTACCAAAAACATTTTGATTTTATGCATCATCCATGTTTTACATTACTACTATCATGCTAGGACTTACAATTTGTTGTTTCATGGTATTTTTTGTCAATTATTTTCATTACTATGCTTCACTTGATCTTATTTGAGTGTGTGCAGTGACATACGGTTACTTGATTGCTTCACTCTACCTATTGAGGGGGCATTCTTACTTCTACATTCAAGACACACATCGATATACATACCCACTGGGGGCATCTTCTATATGACAATACCATCTAGGTTATGCCAATCCTACACTACACACATTGAGTTATCATACTGATGTACATTACTTACCAAATTACATAAATTACAATATCAACATTTCACTAGTATCTAACACTTGTGTATCTCTTAGCATATACCTAGTCTTGTACTAAACGTGTGTTACATATTTTCACTCTTGCTTTGATTAATTATATGTGATTGTACCTTTCTAGTTTTTACATGCTTTATTTTCTTGCTTTACATAGCTGTATGAGATTGCATTTCTAGTTCTAGTTTTGTTTCTCATGTGTGCCTTAGGACATCTACCAATGTCCTTTGATTTTATTCATGTGTGTGTACCTTTGGACATTTGCCAATGTCCCTTGATTTTACTCTTATATGTGCCTTTGGATCTCATGCCAAACTTTGCTTGTTTCAAATTATATGTGTCTATGGAATTTGAACATGCCTTGTATGTTTGCTTTCCAATTTTAGTGACATGTGCCCATGTCCCTTGTTTGCATGGCCCCTTGTCCAATCTTGTTTGCTTCTTGATTTATATTCTTGTTTCTTGATTATTTGTCCTTGTTTGCAATGTCATGATCCATATCATGCATTTACCTTGCTTTTTCAGATGCCATGATGGACATCATGCTCTATCCCTCCTTGACAACTAACATTTAACATTTCCAGTTCTAGTTTAATATGTTGCACATGATTTTACATTGTTATATCTACCTAGGCATACCCTTGTTGATCTAACAAATCTCTCAATAAAAATATTTTTATATCTAGATATATCTTTTCAAATATCATTGCTATATCATGTATCTATGTATAACATACATGTAAGACTCTTTTCTTCTAAGGGCAGTCATTGCAGGTTCATCATTCCTACCCTCAAAAGAGGGGGCAACAAACAATGGGTTTGTCATAGAGATCAAAGGGCTTAGCAGTCAAAACAACAACATTTAGATCACCCTCTTCAAAATCCATAGGTCAAACTAGTCAGAATAGAACAGAAAATAGTGATAATTCCATATCAATAACCAGTTTTAGCATAGGACAACAACACTAAAAATGGACAATAACACCAAACACAAGGGTGTCCTCATTTTAGCGCTCTTTTATATGTAGAAAAACATCTAGGTTTTCTAGTAATAGGCAAAAAGTTTAGCTCAACTATAGTTTTTGTACATCTAGATCAGTTAGAATCAATAGTTTCAGTACAGTTTCTCAGGGAATCTAGATATTAAGGGTATCATGCATGACATGATGGCTCTCACTTTTAGTTTTAGATTAGGTAGTTACCATAACTTCCAAATCAGAATCCATGTTCCAAACACTAGTGATTGGGGGAAATGTGCATGGCATATTGATCTTCTTTTGTTTTTTAGTTCAGTTTGTTACCCAGGTACTCTCAATAGTTGCATGCCTTACTCCATCTACAGGTGGTTTTCATCATTCTCAAGTTGAACTTTCATATAAGTTTAACTTATTGAGTACCCGAGTTCCTGAGTTGGCTTTCACATAAGCATATGACATTATTTTTGAAGTGGCTTTCATATAATCCTAACCTCCATCTTTCAAAATGGCCAAGAGTGGCCTAATTTCCAATATATATTCAGTTATCCATGCCACATTGTCAGATTTTCAAGTATCCATGGGCTCCATGAGCCATCTCATATGGCATCTATTTTATACTGGTATCACTTCATAGCTTCACTTCACGGGGCAATGATGGAGCCCAAGGGCTAGCCTTTGTATTCTTGAGCCTCCTATTCAGAGGGATGAGACACACAATCCATACATTAATTATCTCACACATGATCATCTAGCTTCAATCAGTAGGCGATGATGGAGCCAAAGGGCCAACCTTTATATTCTTGATCCACTTTCTAGGGGATTAAACACTCAACTCTATCTATGATATAACTTTTGGTACAACATCATCCATCTTAGTCTAGTATTACTCAACCTTACTTAGGATCACAATAGGTTTTGTATTGGTTCACATGTCTAGTGAGGTGTACTCGTTCCTTTATATTCCTTTTTCTTTTACTCAACTTTTGTATATTCTTATTTTATATCACATGTAATAAAAACTAATATGCTCTTTGTTCATTTCACAGATTCACACTTGCACAATGTGCTCTCTATGCACTATCCAACATTACTCAGCATCACATAAGCTTCATGGGTTTCACCTTTACATGTAAGTTTAGGTAAGCTTTTTTTTTTTTAATCCTAATATATTTTTTTTGTTGCATCACTAGAATAGAGGAGGGGGGGCAAATGTAGTCATGTAAAATGTGAAATTTGGTTACTTGAGTGTGGCTAATGACACCCAATATATAGGTCCTCCTACTTGCTTGCACAATCCTCAGGCTTTTCTTTCACTGATTCCCAGTCATCCATAACGTTTTGGAATTAACCCTTACAAACTTAGGCAACTATTTCAAGCCTAGATCCATCCCCCTAGGTCTCATTCCCTTTGGATAGTAGTGCCCAACTTAGATAGGAGCACTAAAACCTAAGGTGTCGTGTTTCTGACATTGTTATCCAAGTGCAAATTTGGTTCAAACAATCATATTTTCTCAAATCTTTATCTTAATTCATGTCAACCTAACATGAATTCATTTAACCCATGATCATTAGGTTCCCTATAAAAGGCCATTCAAAGTCCATTTATAAGGGTTAACACTTATTTACAAGAGAGAAGTAAGAATACAAGAAATTACGCTAAAACACTTTTCTCTGTTCTCTGCATACAACCTTCTAATATCATTCCAAACCTATTCAAACCCTTGCACCAAATCCCTAGCCATCTAAAGTACACCTATTTTAGCATCTAGTTGCATTTTCATACACAATTGCACCAAGCACTTCAATGGGAGAACTACATTAGCTTGATCCCTCCTCGAAGTTTTGATATGTAGGTAGCATGCCCACACACGGGGTGTGAAGTATGTCCAACATATCCTTTACACACTAATCCCTTCTCTCTCTTTCCCAAGTTGCCATTTAAGTTCAAGCACAAAGAGATCTTTGGGCTTTAAAGATTAAAATAGACTCGCAATGAGCTCTGTAGACTTCTAGGCTTTGATATTTCACTGACAGGGTAACATAGACCTACCGAGCAGAACCTAGAAAACTCAAATCACTTGGATAATAGCGTTGGGAAAGGACTATATCACCAAACAAAAAGGTGTCCCACTTTCAGCGTTCCCATCCAATCAAAAAATGAAGTTTAGGAACTTGTTTCTAACACTGTCCCAGTCCTATCCCTGAATTCTCAGACTAGACAACTCAGAATAAGCTAAGTCATTTTTTCTCTTATTTATTACTATTTTTATAAAAGGCAAAAATACAATCTTTTTACATAACTTAGTGGCTTAATTATTGCACATTATTTACTGATTTACTTTACTCCAAACCTATTTATTAATTAGGAATAAAATTCCATTATTTTGAAAAATAATAGGGCCCTAGAGATTTGAAGAATGGACTTTTATCTCGTTGGCATTTGTGAATGACATCATTAATGCATGTGAATGCTTTTAGAGTTTTAAACATAATGAATCTTTTTAGCTTCTTTGGGAAGTTAGTAAATAGAACATTAATAAATATCGAAGTACCTTAGTTTATTTTCTTCTTCGTATGTTGTAAACATAAAATAGAACCTATGAAGTGATCATGAAATATGAAATGCAATTACCAAATGGAAACATTAATTCTGATTTTAATTTATGCGAGGAATAAATTATGCCTCAATATACTTATAACAAGAATTTTATACTTTTGGTCATCCCTAGAGGGAGACATTAGTCATTCTTATCACATTAGAAAAGTTAGAGGTTAGTATAGACCATAATATACACCTTACTATGTGAACATGACGTTCAATATCTAGTAGGACAATGAGGTCATATAAACCCTCATAATGAATCGTTATGTAAACCCATTTATATGCAGTTATAGCCATTAGTATGGAAGCATGTAAAGACATGGGAATGATGATAAATATTGTTAGTCCTAACAAATGTGTG
Organism: Torreya grandis; assembly: GCA_037957365.1. NCBI lineage: Eukaryota > Viridiplantae > Streptophyta > Pinopsida > Cupressales > Taxaceae > Torreya > Torreya grandis. The sequence goes on along the minus strand of JARHVA010000059.1, from coordinate 7,895,944 downwards.
TTGATGCATGTTTTATTATTGTAATGATTGTTGAGACTTCTCATTGTAGTTAAAGGAACATGGTTATCCTTATCTTCTCGTATGCACTATTACATGATTATGTTTTTGAATAAGCATGGACACCTTGAGTTGTTAAGGTGTTTGTAATAAATAACCAATGAGTGTATATTTTCATCTTGAGACGATGTCTTGAGCTGTAAAACCTCATTAGATATATATTAGTTCTTTGCTTGTTGGCTTAGAGGGACAACCCCTTATGGTGATTATGTCTCGTGGAGTAGACCCATCACAAGTTGCAGAGAATTAAATATAACCTTGATTTTGAGGAGAGAATATGTAGGCTACTATGTTGAGGTGTGGCATAGGGTCTAGGTGTTAGGCTAGATTAGGGTCAAGAATTATCCAACCCTTGATCCATGCTAAATTCTTCTTCAAAGGTTGTCAGTTGAGATTAAAACAAGAATGTTTTGGTACAAATTTAATTGTGAGACATTCTAACTATATGTCTAACTTTTAGTGAAATGATGGTTGTTAACTTTTGTCATGATGATTTGTGCTTATCATACCACTAAGGTGGCTAGACATTGGATAGTGTAAATTGTGCAACTTGCACAATGTTCATCCTTAATTAAATAGTGGTTTGGTTTTTATGTGTGTGATTTAGTCATGTAATTTTTTGGGCATTGCATAATTAAAAATTCATGTAAGACTAAACCATGCATTTGTAAATTCTAAAATCTTGTATTAAGCACTTGACAATGTGAATATTGACATTTATTTACCATGCATAACTTGCACACACTAATATGATCCTAACCCACCATTCTCTCACACCTACATGCTACCTTATGTGTTTTACCCTCTTTGTCTACTGTCAAACATATCCAAAAACCTTATAGTTTGTGCCAAAGCAACTTATTATTCCATACAAACATCCCTAGATGCTTAGTTTAATATCTTTGTACACAACTCACTAACATTATATTAGGTTAATATTGATAATCAATATTGACCTGAGCCTGACATCAATGACCCTCTCCTAATAATGACTACTTTTTAAAATCAAATCTTTCCTTAGGGTCAGCTCATCTACCTAACATTTTGGTGGCATGGGGAATTACCTAATTGGACTTGTATATATATAAATTAAGGCCTCACTTGATGGGAGAATCAGAACTTATCTGGTACACATCAATACACTATTGCACATTAAGAAAAACTACCCTATTCCTCCCAATTTGTGAATCAATCATTAGGAGCATCTCACAACCAACTCTGAAGCATACCCAAGCCAAGTCAAAGCAAATATTGTCAAATATCAAAACCAAATCATTAGTTGCATTCATGTAGCAAAGGAGCATAATTTCATAATCACACTAAGTGGAAGAACTATGTGTGGCTTTATTTATCTTGTTAGAGTATCAGATACATATGAAATGAACAATCATCAAATGGAGTGATTGGGGTTAGCTTAACCCATTACACTTTCTTGGTTTTTATAGGTTTTTAGCCCTCACAAACATACCTAGGGTTTCAAGGTGATGGAGGCTAAATTATAGAGTTGTGTTGATCATCAGGGTTCAACATAGCACATAAAGAGCTTTCAAAGATAGGTGAAGGTGATCATATAGTCACAGACCCTCTTTTCCACATAGGTCACTACCAACCACCACAAGTCAATATCAATAATTGATACTGACCTAAAGTAGATGGAACTGACCTTGTGTAGATAAAATCATAGTTCCAGATCTAATGAATCATGACCCTAATTCAGTCTATTTTCACTATCATGATACGATCACAATCAAATAATCAATACAAAAAGATGAATGATTGTCTCTTTTTTGTACTTACTAAATTTAGCATATGCCACTTGTCAAATTATTTCAGTCTATTTCAAGAGTTTACATTCAAATTCATGCTTAAATGTGTTATTTAGTAATTTGAATGCACATACTAGTATCTTTCTTATTATGGTTTTTAAATCCAAATTAGAGTAAAACATATTGGTGAACTCATGCATTGCTCAAATTGTGTCAAACCCTAGGTCTCCCTTAGGGTTTCATCCTTCTAGAGATTAAATTTTTTTGTCTTATGGTTTCAATTATGATTTTTAATTCCTCCACACAAAAGATGATAAATATTTTTTATCTTTAGCCCTAGACTTCTATGTACTTGCATGATTCCATATTATGCCATCCACAAAGGCTAGCTCCTTATCCCTATAAGGCATAGTGTTGTATTAAATGGGGCCCATATAGAGCATAAGTAGATTCATTTAATTTCATATAAAATGGACACAATAAATGTTTCTTCTTATTTTGATGTTGTATTTGTTCATGGATGTGTAAACAACTAATAATGTTGACATGCCTCCATTAGAACATGATAATCAATATAATTATAATGAACATAATAATAAATATAATCATGAGGGCCTAGATATAATTGATCCCAATGAACTTAATAGGGTAGATCTTAACCAAGTTAAAGCCTTGTCCAATTTTCCTAAAGGACTCTGTCAATATCCTAAAGACATGGATAGTGTATTCAAATTAATCTTAGCATTTAACGTTGCACACCAAGATAGTTTCACTATATTTCAGGCATAACAACAAGAAGCATTTACTATTTTTAACCCATACTTTATAGCTCGTACCTCCAATTTAAGTGTTCAAACCTCTAATATTGGTGTTACCCCTATATCTACACCTTTATTGACATATGTAACATCCACCTAAGATGCAAGGGCAATACAAAACTTACAACATATTTCCATACCTATTCTTACACATGAAGGCTTTACCCATCTTATGATGACTATGCATGTCACTTCACTAACCTCACCTACTACACATTCCCTTGATCAGACTATTACAACTCTACCTCCTAAGGTGTTATAATTAGATCAAGGTGCATCTAAAACTCGTCATTCAATGGATTTGCATGCGTTGTTTCATCATCCACTATCCCCTGAGATAAAAACTTATCCTTTAATTATAGATTTTTTTATTCCTAAAATTTAACTATATGAAGGTAAAGGTGATATAAAAGAAGACCTTCGATCACTACATGTTGCACGCTTGGATTATGTATACAATGACAAATTACTAACCAAAATATTCTTAAGAATTCTCAAGGAATATGATTTGTGATGGTTCTATGACCTCCCCCTCAAATTAGTAAGATTAGTCAACCCTTTGGAAGATTAGTTTCTAACATATTTCGATATCAATATTGATGAGAAATTGTCTTATGTATAAATTTCTAAACTCAAGTAAGGGTCCAACAAACTAATCAATGATTATTACTTTAGTACAAGACTATGCTAGCTAAAATAGCTAATGTTATGGCCAACAATGAGTTAAAATACATATTAAACTAAAACTTGCTTGCACCATTCCATGACTTAATCTTCTTAAATAGATTCAAATCCTTATATGAGATATGCCACATAATAAGAGACAAAGAAGTTAAGATCGTAGCTAAAAACAAATTAAAGGCTACAGTTACTCTTATAACTACTTCAACAATGAAGTTTAAAATCAAACTAAGCTACAAAGTCAAATCAATTAACAACAAAAATAAGGTAAAGATGAAAGTTAATGTAGTATCACAACCTACGTATTGTCTTCAATTACTAGCCCCATTGAAGAGGTAATTTTATAGATTACCATCACCTCCTAAGTTATTGTTACATAAATTTCTTGAGTGCAACCTTATTCTCTTTCTCCTCTGCAATATTTTTATCCAAACAAGCATACACTAAAAAACTATGATATAAATACATATTATGACTTTCATCAAATACAAGACATTTGATGAACAAATGCTTCAAATTAAGATATAAAATACAAGATCTTATCGACGAAAACACTATTGAGTTGAGTAAACCTATAGAGGAATATAGACCACAAAAAATGAAAATCATAAGCTAAAAATATTCAATGATCCATTTTTAAAGCACAAGATGATAGAGACTAAGTATAATTCAAAAGTACACTATGCATAAGATATGCATCTTTCACCTATGACATATGATCACCCAATAGAAGTGATTATTGGTACACTTATCAACACCTCACCATAACATCCTGTGATCACATTTGATGACAGTTAGATTGTCAAAAATGATTGTCTTTCATGCACTATTCATACGAGCTTATATCAATGAGAAACCCATACATAGTGTCATGATTGACAATGGGTCAAGTGATAACATGTGCATAATGACACTTATTTACTTCCTTAGATACACATAACATGATATACAAGATTAAAAAATAACAATTAAGGGATTATATGGATAGAAGAAAATACCCTCAAACACATAGTGCTGCCTCTTTAGGTGGGCTCCACCATTATAGCCACTCCATTCTTAGTTTTATAGAGTAATGGGTCATTGACATGTTGTCATGACACCTTTGGGTGCAAATAATTCATCTAGTACCATCTATAGTACATTGATGTCTCAAAAACATACACTGCAACAAGGTAGTCACAATTACAGGTGTAAGATATGAGTACCCTCTATAGCTGGTGGTATCTTATCCTCCTCTCCCACTACCATCATAGGTGGTTAATACATATATGATTGGTATATAGATCAAATGGTCACACATATACAATATATTTCTATACACCCAGTTGAGAGGAAAGTAGTTAAGTTAATAGACATCCAACTATTTAATGCCCATTATATCAGAGAGTTATTTAAGGCTCATAGAGGCCATCATGTCCTATAACATGTACTTTATTAATACCACAAATAGTTCATTTTACTCAACTAGTGAAAACAAGTAGCCAGGCATTCTTATACTATACAAAAAACCCTATAAAATATTACACTTTCTAGAGTTACCCATCATGCACATGACTCTATGAACACTAATCATGGCAGTTACCGTACAACATGTGATTTATTATCATATTATGATATGCCTACATCTGGTACCTTTTACTCATGACAAGTGACCCTTACACTATGTGACACATGCACTCTCCATGGTCCTCCCATTTATGGGATCATTGGTTATCACTTTTTAAATTTCAAATATGTTTAAATTTAAAAAAATCAAATAATTAAAAAATACAAAAACATTCAAAATATAAAAAAAACAAAATTAGGACATAATCATGACATGATTACTAGAAAACACTATTTACATATTTTATTTATCACATGTTTTATGGATGGTGTATTGTTTTCATACACATATGCATTTCATGGTATATGAGTATAAATGCAGGACATACATGTTACACATGGACATATAGATGTTGTACTTTCCTCTACCTAGTGGCCATGTGGATATTGGGGCATCTTATTCCAAAATTTTAACTACTATAGATTATATGTTTATGTAACCTTATACCATGTTAATCTAGGTATATTTATTACAAATGTCTTGTTAGTTACTCGTATCTCACATAATGCTACATGGATATGCTATTATACTACAATGTGACATTGATACATATGGATGGCATAGACTAGTCTTCACTTATTGTATGCTTCATTGATGTTTTTGCTCTCTTGCATGATAGGCTAGTAATTACTTATCTATTGTGTGTCCCTTGGATTTTTTTGCTACATCTTTATGTCCATTGCATGTGCCCCTTGACCTTTTTTGATGTGACATCATTATGTCCCTTGTTTGTGACTTATTTATGTCCTTGACATGTGGACCTTGGCCTCATTTATTATGGCATATTTATGTACCTTATATATGGCCATTGGCCTTATGTGTGATAATAAACCTTTAACTTTATGATCCTTTTGTGCTTGTTGAGCTTGATAAGATTGGGTGGTGTTATGATCCATATCATGCACCTTTACTTGTGTAGTTTTTGTTGACCAAATTTGACTTTTAGGTCAAATTGGGGCACCCCTAGTAAAAAAATTGATTTTAGGCATATAAGGGGGTATAATGTATTGTAATGAGATGTTTTATAGGTCATTTTATGTCAATTAATGTTGTAATAGCTTTGGTCAATTAGTTTCTAGGTCCATTTATCATGTTTAGTCATTTTAAGGGTAAAAAACAGTACATTTAATGCTTTGTACAAGTTTATTGAGAAATGTGCAAGTGTAAAAGAGTTTTATCACATTCCATGTGTCCTATGAGGTCTTTATTAACTATCAATAATTTAAATATGGTAGGTTGTTCAGAAGAAGTCAGTTTTCTTGGAAAAGAAAGAGAAAGTGACACTTGTACGACCTCTTTGGGAAGTGTGCCACTTAGAAAAGATGTAAAAGTGTCTCTTCATCTCCCCAAAACTCAGATCCATAATTTAATTGATCTAGATGTGCCGTTTCTTTCTCAAAACCATTTTGCTCTCTTTTCACCTTTCTAGACGTACAAAAGTGACTTGCAGGTTTTTACTTGGTATGGCTAGCACAAGGGGTTTCAGGAAAAATGATCTTAGGGGAATATTATAAGCTCATATACCTTCAAATAAATATAATAATTTTTATAAATGGTCTACCATACTTTATTAACCATTCGTTTGAAGTTGATTGTGTAAATATGCCTATCTATCTTTGCACCCTGTTAGTTTTCCCTTGGTTTGAGCAAGTCCATATAATTTGGTTGATGATATTGGTTTTAGGTCATTTTATATCTCTTCTAAATTTTTTCCCATTCTTAGTTTCATTTTTAAAAGTGATTTGATAACCCAAGAAGCTTAGTTTTCAAGAGAATACACTTTTCTGTGTTATAGAGAACCTTGCACCATTTTCAAGACCTTCAGGTTGTAACCATGGATCCAAGGAGTTGAGATAAGTTCCTATCACATGTTTTAAATATGTTATTTTTTCCATTCATCTTAAAATATCATATTCTAAAGCAATCTCCCTGAATATAGTAGCCATTTACAATTTTCACAGTCTGACATCCATTAATGAGCAAGTATAGGTGATCTCATGGATACATTCACATTGAAGATAAGTTATAACACTTATTTTAGGTGTTTTTAGATGTGAATAACATTTTGAGATATGGATATGAGTTTAGAACTCATTGAGAGCTAGATAATACTCATTATGAACATATGTTTATAGTCTGCCTGCATACTAAAAAGATGCACCTACAGGTGACTTGGCAGAGAGTTAAGGAACCTTTTGAGGTATTAATGTTAATTCTTATTCTCTCATTAAATTTATAAGTTGAATAAACCTTCATTATTGACCCCATTTAATAGGTATAATAAAAAATAGAAGACTAAAAGGAATGCTCATTTCTTAAATCCACTTGCTGCCTGCACACCATATAACCACCTACAAGTGGTCTTGACAGAAGGTCAAAAGGTCATTTTGAAGTGTTGGAATAAACATTTATACATTTATTGGGGTCATATAATGCTGTGTGAAGCATGATATACCTATTTGGATTTTTAGTTGGCAAGGTGAAAGTATAGATCACTTTCTAGTATGAGTAGACAAACTCATGCCTTTTTGTCCCAAAATTGCTAAAACAGAGGTCCTAGAGGTTCTTGTAGATAACCTATGACATGTTGGATATCATTTATAAAGCATATAAATGGGTGTGTTTGATATTATATATTATGTATTAGGCTTTTCCCAAGTTTTAAATGTAGATGATGAAGAGAAGGCAGTGTTTGAAAGCCCTAAAGTTGCTAAATTATGATTGAAACTTGACAATAATGTCTATAGGATTGGAAGATATGAAATGACCTTTGTCATCCAAGGTTAAGATTGACCTTTTATCCATTCTTAAATAGGATTTTATGAAATAAAGGAGTAGGTATGAGCTATGAGATCATCAGGAATGATTATAGAGTGCATTTTAGACCCTCATATGCACACCCTATTTGTACAGGTAGCCTAAATGTGCACTTACAACAAGGTATGCAAATAGTGATTGGCATTGGAGTTTGATTATGTCATTTGGCTAATATAAGGTGATGTAAGTATAAGGGATATTTTTTTACCTTAAGGGAGTTAAATGAAATCCTATAACATCAAAACCAAGCTCATTCAAGGCTAATAGTGACCTACAGGGGTGAAAGAGCATGGTGTCTCATTTGGAGGACAGTGGTGTACCTAGTCTTGTTAAAAAGGTGCATGTGAAGGGATAGGAAGGTTAGAATGACAAATCAGGTAGAGAATAATATAAATTTAGACCATGAAAAGTTTCATAATCCCTTATCATAATGAAACTAAACCTATTCACATCACTCACAACCCCTGTATACGCCTATAGTCAGGGTTGTGAGAGAGCACCTCAAACCTAAGCAGTGATCCAAGCTTGATGCAAGATAGTGATTTTAGGTCTTTCAATAAGGTAAATGGGTTAAAATACAAGTTTTAATTCAAAATTTATCTAAAGATATTTAAACATTCAAGCCAAAGCTCTATATAGGTGTATTCTAGCTTACAGGGCGTAGAACAAAACTCAATCAATTGTGATTGTAAGTAGCCGATCAACTATATTGATACCCTAGTGATTCTCTAGCCCTTTAAAAGTAAATATAAGTATTATTAAATGTTATGTGGCTACCAAGTTCCATGGTATGTCTCTAAACAACGTGACAAAGCTCAATTGAGGCTAAGAAGCACCTATAGTAGGTAGGAAAACTGAACATAATCAATGTTAAACCCAGTTTTGAGAGGCTCAAGAATGTGAAGGGTATGAAAGGTCAAGGTGTTGAAGGAAGTTGGGAGTCAATCTATCATGAAATACACAAGGAAAGTTAACCCTATTCAATGGATATCAAGCAAATCTTTACCTACAAGGTTTTTAAACAAGCAAGGCACAATCCACTTGGAAAGGGTTTTCACATAGTCTCTGTCTGACAGGTCAGTCTTGGAGTTTTGAGGGTTTTAGAGGTCATATATTAATTAAAAGAGCTCAAAATCTATATAAATAATAATTATGAATTGAGGATACTTTTAATGTACTCATATGTGTCTGAGAAAATAGGGGAGTGCCCTCTATTTTGTCTTGGATAGAGGGCACTCCCTTTGTACATGAGCTTGCAGTCTTTGAAGAGATGGGTAAGAATATGGAGATAGAAGGTATGTAAAATTTACAAATGGGTTTAGAAAGTTTTATATCACTTATAAAACATGGGTAATCAAATAGGAAATAGTGAAATCAAACAGGGTGTCTTGGACCCTCAGAAGTGCTAATAGGCTCATAAGGCATGGTCATGCCTAAAGGCCAATTAAGGGGTCACTTTCAATTATGGACCTAAGTGAGATTTATATTAGATTGGAACATATATTTGGGAACCTAATATATATTTTAAATCCATTTATATGTAGGGGAATCCATTAGAGAGTCATTTTAGGCTTAAGTTACAGTCAAACCTAGATGGGCATGTTTAGACCTAGTGTTCAAATTAGGAGGCATTCACTCCAACACAAGATATGGGTTATAACTTATGGGAACATGTTAATAGGATCACTATAGAAGTTTTAAATCTATTGGAGTACAAATAAAAACAAAAGAAGACATTTTTGGCTACAAAACCCATTCAGACTTGTGCAAAATATGAAAGAAGAGCTTGATAGGAGAGGTTTCAACACATTTTTTTTTTTTGAGGATTTTAATGAGAGACAAAGGACTTAAGGTAAGTTAGTGATGTATTTTAACATAAAAATAATGATTTTTTTTGGCAACTTGGATGTCCAAATTTTATGAATGAAGCTTAAGAGGGTAAATAGGCCTAAAACCCTTGTTAAACCCTTAAAGGAACCAATTTGTGAAAATGGAGTTAGAGATGAAATATAATGAGCTATTTGGACCAAAATACCTATTTTATATTAGAGAGAACTCCCTCAAGATACTTCACATGCTAGATATATGTACGAACTTGTATGGATGGGGGCAAAAACAAGCTATTTTTGACCATTTTTTGTGTTGTGTAGGCTATAAGAAGAAATAAGAGGTGAAAAAAGTGTGGATGGTAGATTAAGACTTAATATAACTAAAAATATTTATTTCATGCCCTGAAACATCTTATAAATTCCCTAAACAAGTGATTGAACTCAGCCAGTCAAATCTGACATATTGGACAAACTAGTGAAGAAGATGGAAAACTTCAAATGAGATCATTTTAAGGTGTGCCTAATGATTATAGGGCCATTTAGGATATTTAAACATGTCATTTAGTTCATTACATGTATTTTAATGAGCAAATGAAGTCATTTTGAAGGCCAAGTGTGCAGGGTACATGAAAGGGTAGTTTTCTAGTTAACAGAGGATGATGGCTCACTTCCAGGTGAGTCCAAAAGATCAAGCATGCAACCAATGCATGAAAAATCATGTATGATGTCCCTAAATTCCATTCCAATCATTGTGATTTCTCTTCATTAGTTATAGGATGTTCAAATAGAGGCAATCATGAAGGCAATTTTTCAATGCAAAATGAGGAGTTTCATGCCACTTTTCATGAAGTTTATGACTTTCATTGACACTAGTATATATTAAAATTACATGGTTCATCCCTTACCATATAAAAATGCACAAGTAAATGATTTTTTCAGCTTGACAAGTGTCCTTGTGACCCTTGGACTTCTCTTGTCCTTTCTCTCTCTCAAATTCTATAAGAGTTAGCCATTTTGGCAATGTATGGGATGTTTCACCTAAGTATGGCAAAGCCCTACTAGTTTTTATACCTTTTGATCAATAAAATGACTAATTTTTACCTATTTTATGACTTTTCATAGTGTGTTTCATTTTAATTATTTATTTTATTTAAGTGATACTCTTATTTCCTTAGCATGTTAGCTCATTCTCGTAACCTATTTATAGTTGGAAAACTTTTTCTTGCAGGGCATGTGAAGTGTTTTGGGATATGTCAAGGATCAAGTGAGTTTGTCTCTTCATCAGTGCCATTCAAGGCCTCTTGTCTAGTCATCCTCACCTAGATGTTCATCTTGACCTCACAAGGTAATATTGATGTGAGAAGTTGTAGATTGGAAGAGTGCATGTTTGGTTTGTTGCTTGGTCTCAAGTGTAATATGCATATGGTTGGATGTCATCAGTCAATTTGGTGTATCACCTCCATTAGTTTAGCTTTTCTTTTAGTTTATTTCTCCCTTTTCACCCTCAAAAGTTAATCTTAGTTGCAATCCATAGTGGTACATCAAGGGAGCTAGCCCTATCTAGAGACTCACCTCATTCCTTAGGCTGCCCACAACCCTAGAGGTGATTGCATTATGCCACTTAGATGAGGAGATATTTTCATCTCCTTAAAGGGTGTAAATCCAAGTGACAATAATTTTATTAAATTATCTTAATTCAGTGATGTTTGGTATTACCTGCTTCACTAATACATCTATCTATACATGACACTTATATGCCATGCATTACATATGTTGCATACATGTCTTGATTACCATATACATTACTATGATAACATATTATCCACATGTTCACATGATTATAAATGATGGTTTCTTTATACATGACATCATACAATTAACTTTTCTTCTGAGATGATTAACTTATAAGACACATCCCTCATCTGAAAAGGGGGAAATTATAGTGGGGTTGTCATAGAGACATAAGTCTCCACAAATAAAAATTTAGATTTCAGAATTAGATTAAAAATTTAAGAGGTGTAAAGTGATTCAGATATAAGGTGAGTTTAGTTACATGACATAGATTTACACATCAATATGGATTATGGAGGCATATGTCATGCATATGCACGCACTTTACAAATAATTGATTACATATTCATACACACTTGAGTGAATTTGCATGTGTATATGTATGTAGTTTATAGGAACATGAAAGGTTTTCACTTATACATACATGTGATATATAGATTCTCAAGGTTAGTAGATACATTCATAACATTCTATATTAGTTGGTATAAATTCAGGAGGCATGATATTTGTTAATGCACATATATACTATATCAGTTTACAATTGACATAGTTCCAAATAGGCATGATATTGATTCATGTACATTTACATATTTTTTAGTGAGCACTATTATAGTTATTTATTTTCAAAACACTTTTTCAATCCACATCAAGTAGTGAGCAACCTCGAATCTATAATTCTATCTATAATAGTTAATTCATGTTTTTTACAGGTAATGTATATTGAGGTTCAATGACGCTCAATTTCCATGGCATTAGTTATATCAAACCCATCATGTAGTTCTCATTCTCTATCAAATATTAGTAGTTAATTGGTAGTACATCACATAATTCTCCCCATATTTATTAGGGTTGGGGCATATTGTCTCCCAAACCAATGACCTTCATAACTACAAAAAATTGGGGTTTGATCACCCTTAATTTATACATGGTTTAGAGGAAGCAATATCTAAGTGCTTCAACGGAAAACACTTTCCTCCAAATTCTTCAACAAATAAGCATCATCTCCAATGTGTTGCAAGGGAAACATGGTTTTCACCAAAACTCAAGTGTACTCTTTCCTTGCTCTTTAGTTTTTAAATTTCAAGTTAAGATCTCAAACTTCAATTTATGGACATTGACTACCATATGTTTGTTGCAGGTTTTGATTTTGAGTGACTTGATTAATTAGATCTTCATACCAAATACAAAGTGTGTTGTACACACTCAAGTAAACATTTCATTTTACTTTATGAATTCCATTACTAGATTAAAATTAGGGCATTTGTAGATACTATAATATGGTATTAAGTAATTGACAATAATAAGCTTGATATACATTTACCACACATTACTTGTGTATAAAAATATGACCCTAAGCCATTATTCTTGCACACTTACATGCTGCTTTATGAGTTTGACCCTCTCCATTTTTTGTCAAACATCTACATGAACCTTACAATCTCTGTGAAACTAACTTATTATCTCATACAAACATTTCAATATGCTCAATTCAATGTTTTTGTGTATAGGTCACTAATGTCACACTAGTTCATATCGCCAATTGATATTGATTTGAACCTGATGTTACCAACCCTCTCCCAACAATGACTACTTTTTAAAATCAAAACTTTCCTTAGGGTCAACCCATATACTTGGTATGAGATGCCACAATAAATTACCCAATTGGAATTATATATTTAAATCAATGCCTATGAGGGACTTGCCACTTATTTGGTACACATTCATACAATATTGCACATTGAGCAAAACTACCATATTCATCCCAATTTATGAATTAATCAATCAAATATCCCACAACCAAGTTTGATGCGTACCAAATCCAATATAAAGCAAGAATTTTTAAGTATCAAATCAAAATCATTAGTTATATTCATATAGCGATGGAGTATAATTTCACAATCACACTAAGTGGAAGAACTACAAGTGACTTGATTTCCCTCTATGAAGTATCAGATACATAGGCAACGATCAATCACTAATGAGATTTATTAGGGTTAGCTCAACCCATTACACTTTCCTAGTTTTTACATGTTTCTATCCATCACAAGCATACCTAGGGTTTCAAGGTGAAGGACATTCATTTTTACAGTTGCATGCACCGTCAAGGTTCAACATCACATATAGAGAGCTTTCACATGTAGGTGAAGGTTCCTATATGGTCATATACCATATTTTTTACAAAGGTCACTATTGACCACTATATTTCATTATCGAGAGTTAGGACTAACCTAGAGCTAACATAATTGACCATGCACAAATAATAACATGTTGAATCACATGCATTCTTTAATCTATTTTCTATTATCAAAATAAGTCATAGATAGAGAGTCAATGGAAAAAACTAAGTACTTGTCCCTTTATTTTACTTTTTATATTTTACATATGCCATTTATCAAATAATTGCAATCTATTTCAAGATTTTACATTTAGGTTTATGTATAAATGTCATATTTAGTAATCTTAATTCACATACTAGTTTTTATCCTAGCATTCATGAATTACTTTTTAACTTATATTTAGTGTTGTTTTATAAAATTTTCCAACCTAGGGGATCAATAATAATGGAGGGATAAAAAAATCCCCCATAATTAATCTCCAATTTTTATTAGTCTTTAATAAGTTTTTAGGGTTGTGGAGAAGGAGATCAATTTTCTAGAGATCTGCATGGAATTTAGAAAAAGTGAGCCATGTTTTTGGAGCCCTGGGAAAATAAATGAGGTCATGAAATTAGTTTTCACATATTTACACTTTCCCACAAGTGTCTTCACTCTCACCGAAATGTCTTCACTCTATTAAAAGAATTCACTGGAAAAGAATGTCTTTATTCATCCCAAGTTTACTAGGTTTTGTTTGCCTTGCCTTCTAAACCCATTTTCCACTTCCTATTTCTGACGAGTGTCTATATGTTTATGACAAACTAGATATTATTCTTAAACCCCCTCTTATTTATTATTTATTTTATAATATTCTCTATTATCAATGAGGTTTGGTTTAATGTTCTCTTTCATTAAATCTAGTTAGGCCTAATTTGTAATATGTATGGTAGAAGTTTTGCATTTTGATGTTAAACCACTTTCCCATACTACATTTCTAGTGAACTAGACCTCTCTTACATTTCTAGGGTTCAATCTTGCATATTTTGGGGTGGATATATTTTTTCTATGTTTCTTATACCCTTTATGTCTTGTACCCTCGTTCTATAGCTAGTTCTTGCATTTCCATGGTGTCAAATTTACTTGGGTTTTGTATTATTTCATCTTATCCTTATTTAACCCTAATTGCTCTCTTACTTTTTCTCTTATGGGATTTTGCTTAGTGTCATATCTCTTTAGTTGTCGCTATTGATTTCATTATAAATATTGTATATCTATGTGTGTTTTACCTTTTCGTATGGATGTACATGTTACCATATGTTATTCAATTATAAAATGCTTTTAAATGTTGTTATCTACATGGCTTATTCACAACTTATGTGTATTATTGTGTAACATGAAACTAGTGTACATGTTCAGTTATGTTCAAAATGTTTCTAATCAATGGTATCACATAGAATGTTAGCATATTTTACAATACATGATAGTTTTGTAGGTTATAATGATAATAATCTATGTTCATATATTTCCACCTTTACTAGTGATAGAAGAGAAATATAGCTTCAAGTAGAAATTCCCATTTCCAATGACCAATGTGTGATGATACATTTTTGGTTTAACCACATTATGCAAAGGAAAACTAGAGATAAGAGTGTAATAAAATATATTAATCCTTATCAATCTCAAGGTGTGGATGACTAAAACATTCCTCTTAATATCCATTAATCTCCCAAGCTTTGATTTTTAGTACTTAAAGATTATGATATTGGAGATAAACTCAAAAACACTCAAGCCAAGATATTAATTTTAGGATTTATTATAAGATCAAGTGTTTACAAATATAATATCTATAAGGCCTTAGAAAAAACTACTCTACTAAGTGATTCTCAACCCTCTCACTTTGCCTCTGTTGTTAAATATTTTATAGATAATGAGAATCTTGTTACCTTTGAGCATGATGAATTATCTCTAGGAAGAAATTATGGATGAACCTTCACCATTGCATATTCAAGTTATAATTAATAACCCAAGGATCAAAAGAGTATTGGTAGATAATGGTTCATGATTAAACATTTGTAGCGAGTCATTACTTTTGTAACTAGGAATTGGAAGAAAATCCCCTGAGACTCAAAAAAGATAATTAAGGTTTTTATTATCAATCAAGAAAATATCTTGGACTAATTGGTTTAGATATATTCCCTGGACCTAAGTTTGTACCACAAAATTTCAAGTCACACCTAATGACGTGAGCTAAAACACTTGGTATATATTGAATCCATGATATGAGAGTTTTCCCATCCACATATATAGATGATTATATATGAGGGAGTGATATATGCATGTCCTAAAAATGATGCACTACTTAGATTTTTGTAAAATGATTGATACTCATGACATTATTATGCCACATTTGAATAAGAAATAACCAACCCTCATAGCACCTCAACAAGATATTCCTAATAATCAAATGGAAACCATTAAATTAGGTGTGTGTAGTAAAACTCAATAATGAAAATAGTGATTATCGAGTTGATAACATAGAGAAATAATCAAGTTATGTTTTACATAAATTTACGCTATGGAATATAAAGATGTTATGGGTACGTTTGACATTGAAACACTTCATATGATATGAGTGAATTTGTAATTGGATCACTCCATATTAACCCTAAAATTATCAAAGACCAATTCAACCATCATTGACTATTGAAGAACAACTAAATGGTGATAAGGGTAAGGAACACATGATAGACGATACAAATAAACAAACAAAAGTTCCTAGCCTTGTTTGAACTCCTTTAGATAAATATATATTTAGACTCAAGTATGTACAAAATATGAGATATATTAGTAAAGGACTTGATAAAAAAGATCAAGGTATAATAGAACCTATTATCTAACTACTAATAAAGATAAATAAGGAATTAGTTATACCAATGATGATAAGACAAATAAGGATCCCAAATGTGGAAATGTGAATAAGA
Source organism: Torreya grandis (assembly GCA_037957365.1). Classification (NCBI taxonomy): domain Eukaryota; kingdom Viridiplantae; phylum Streptophyta; class Pinopsida; order Cupressales; family Taxaceae; genus Torreya; species Torreya grandis. The sequence continues at coordinate 7,879,502 of JARHVA010000059.1, read as the reverse complement.
AATAACATGATAGAAATAATAATATACCTTATGGCATGAATAAAAAATATTTAGGGGATCTAACTCATCATAACATTATGAATGGGGAAATTTATTTCCAATAATTTCATAAGACAATACAACCTATTGTTGTCTAATTTGGGAAGTCAAAAATGGATAACTCCCAAGAAATGGCAAGAATAATTATGTGTAGCAAAATGATGATTATAAAAGTGTGCCCACCACATGCTCATTTCTATATTTCTTATTAATACTCCTACATTACACTTATTAACTTATGCAAACAATTGTGTGCATATGCTTTCTCATGATTCAAAGTCTTCAAATTATAGTGATACCAAACTTTATGATCCAAATGCTCTGTCTCTTTTATCTTTTAATCACATACATTTGCCTTATGAAACACACTCTTTAATCAGTTATGTTTGTTCCTCGTATTTCTTTAAAAAATGTGTACTTCATGATGTATACACCTAATTTTTGTACATGTCATGTTGTCACTATGTCTTTTCCATATTTTTGTGCACTTGGCTCATTTGTGTACACTTGGCTCTTCTCAGACACTTTCTATTGAAATTGGACACTTTATAGCTTTGTCTATTTTCATTCCATCATAAACATTTCAAATATGTTTGTTATCTACATCATGATCCATTTAGTCATCATCGATTTAACTTGATCTTTGTTTTTTAGCCTTTTTATTACATGAACATACTTGGCAATCACGATTTTGGATGACCATAATTAGTGATGGCTGATTTTGGTCACTTGAATTTTGTGGGTATTTTTCCCATGTGTTGATTTCCATGCCTTGATTGTAGGTTCTCATTGTGTTTCATTATTGACCTTTATGAGAATGTGTCTTTATGGAATATATATATATATATATATATATATATATATATATATATATATATATATATATATATATATATGTGCCCTTAGCCATTTTATATCTTATAATGTCAAGTGTTATCAAGGTTACACACCCAAATAATGATTTACATTAAGTACATCCATTGTAAAGTTTTCCAGGATCTTACACATTGATCCAATTTTTCCCTCATCATATATTTAAGTCTTGTGCCGATACACTTATACCAAAATAAGGTTGCATAGTGAAGCAAATAATGTATTTGATTATCTAGGGACATGAGGTGAAGTCTTTTATCTCATTTGGGTTGGGAACACTCAAAATCACTATAGATACATTTATCCTTGATTATAGGCATGAAAAATACATAGTTACAACCCTCAAGCGAGCTCGGGCCTCTAACCTTACAAATATTCTATATCCTTGTGACATTGTAAGGAAATAGGGTTACACTAAAGGAGAAGCTGATTTGGAGGACTACACAACATTTTTTCCAAATGAAGCCAAATTCCTATACCTCTACTATTTTTTTAATCCAATATAACTTTTTATACATAAAAGATCAAAATTTTCATAATTGTAGTAGTCTATCAGAATCAACCTTAAATACAATATAACTTTTTATACATAAAAGATCAAAATTTTCATGATTGTAGTAGTCTATCAGAATCAACCTTACAATTTTTGTCTACCTTTATTAGTGGTGGTTAATTTTGGTCATCATTAGGAACATAAACAACTTTTAATTTTTTAGTTTGCACAACCTTAGACACTATTTTATAGATCCATAAATTTTAAAACCCATGTGCATTTATTTTAGTTATTTATCTTCTATTCTCATTATTATTAATCATTTACCATTTTAGTGTACTTTAATTCATATTTATAGGCACTAGGAATGTTTAATTTACTATATTTTATTGTATTTGGTTTAATTTTATTTATGTCACAAGTTTAACCTAGTAACTTAGTGTTATTCACCCTTTAGTCATTATTTTTTAAAACATTTTGGTGAACTTGATGCTCTTACACAACCTTAGGGTTAGATTGTTTCTCCTTCACCGCTTAGGGTTTGATTCCACCTATCAAATATAATTCTTAGATTTTGGTTTGGTTTTTATTGTTTTATCATTTGATCCGAGCAACAATTTAGGTGACAATTCGGGTGACAGTTCCACCCCAATTGATGATGGAACTTCTGGGAGCCATAACTTTTGCACCGTAGCTCCAATTGACTCGTCGTTTGAACCGTTGGAAAGCTAAGAATGAGAAGAACGTCGTGAAATGGCATGAGCTTTGCTCAATGAAGTTTGAACTCAAAAACCTAATGGAAGTGCCCCAAATTTCAATTTTAGTAGTGCAGTCTAAAACTAGTAAGTTTCTAAAAATAGTAATTCCTTGAATTCTATATTGTTTTAAATATTAGAAGTTGAACCACTTAATCTCCCTCAAGACTGGTGACCTTCCACATCTTCTTCATGCTTTCAAAATGTGTATAAATGAAGAGCTAACCTAAAATGTGAAGACAAACATCTCTTCCCAGAGATAAGCATATATTTGTATTCCGATCTTGAGTAATACTACATCTCTTCTGAGAGAATTCATTATTATTGTGTTATTTCTATCCTATTGAGATACTTATCAACCAGAAATTTTGAGTTGGATCAGTGGTATTAGAGCAATTTGTCTTGAGAGTGTATGATCCTGAGGACGAGGTCAGGTTACAAGAAGCTTGGGTGGGAAACAATAGAGCTTCCAAAATTTCCACCTGTTCACTCCAAATGACTTCAAATGGTGGATGACACTGAGACATCCAGTCCTTTCAAGGAAATGGTGAATGAAGCCCTCTAATGGCAACAAGTGTAGATGCTATAACAATTTGCCCAAATTCTTCAAACACTTTCGATGGGAAATTCTAGCTCCGCGGCTCCACTTCCTGGCTCCTCATCGAGGGAACATCCTTTAATCACCCCAACAGCCTTCAAGGTTCATGTAAATTTTGATATTCCTACATTTGAAGGTAAAATCAATGCTGATGTAGTAGAAAATTGGTTGGATCAATTGTCTTCCTACTTCTTTGTAAATAAGTTCACCGATGGAGAAAATATTACTTTTGCTCTTTTGAAATCATCATTGCCTGTGAAAAACTGGTGGGAAGTGTACAAAAAGAGGTTCAATGTAGATGACATTGGCCTTGAGGTGGAACCTACCTGGAATGATTTTATGGAAGTGGTGAAAGAAGAATACTATCCCATCGGAGCATATGATGATCTGTACATAAAGTGGCAACAACTTCACCAAGGTAAGGACTAATCTGTTCAAGATTACATAGACACTTTTCATTCTTTGTTTGCAAGATTGGGCATTCAAGAAAGTGAGAAACATAAGACTCTCAAATATCATGGTGGACTATAATGGTACATTCATGGGGAAATGGAACTCTTTAATTTGGAAACCCTCGATGAGGCATACAAATTCGTAGTGAAGATTGAGCAGAAGCATGACAGAAATAATACGAAGAGTCAACCCTCAAAATGGAAAAGTGACAAGGAAGGTCAAACACGAGGCCAAAATTGGAAGCAAAAGGAGGTTTAGGATAAGAAATCCTAGAAGGGGAAGGCTGAAAAATGGTGTGATTACCACAAAACTGGAACTCACTCCAAAGAAGAATGCCGAGCCATCAAGTCACTACTTTTTGAGTCACAATACTTGACATCTACTACTTTGCCTCATACACAACCCACAGTCGAAGAGGACAAAGAAGAAATTATAGGTGTTGAGCCTGACACCATCGTCACTTCATCACAGACCTGTGAGGAAAGACCAGATGACAAAGAAAGATTATTTCACTCCAAATTATGGGTAAAAGGTAAGCCTTTGCATTTCATTCTTGATAGTGGGAGTCAAAAGAATTTAATCTCTCTGCTAAAGTTATGAAAAGTCTAAATCTATCCATGAAGCCTCACACAAAGCCCTACATTATTAGATGGTTGAGCCTAGGGAGAGACCTTCGTGTCACCCATCAGTGTCTTCTTTCATATGCTATAAAACCATTCCAAGATGAAGTCTTGTGTGATGTGGTCAATATAGATGTTTGTGATGTACTCTTTGGTCAGTCATTCATGTATGAGTGACATGGCATCTATGAATCACAAACCCAAAGGAACACCCTCACTCTTGGAACACAACATTATAGGGTACCAGAGGTACCACCTCCCACATCTGTCTCCCTGATTAGTGCTAAGCAATGCAAGAGATTGGTGGAGAAAATAAAGCAATTTGTTCTCATGGTGGTCAAACCACAAAAATCCAAGAAGGTCAATGTTGCAGTCCTGACTACACAATCAACACAAAAATAGAAGCAGATAGGATGAATCACAGGAGAATATGATGACTTATTCAAGTCACTCACAGGAGTTTTATTGCATTGCCAGGTAAAACATTCTATCAATTTGATCCCAGGGTCACCTTTGCCTAATAGTCCTGTGTATCACAAATTAGTTTTGGAGAATGATGAGATAAAAAGATAGATTCTAGAATTGATCCAAAAGGGTCACATCATGCCAAGATCTTCACCTTGTGGTATCCCAATTGTCTTGACATCAAAGAAAGATGGAACATGGAGGCTTTGCATTGACTACCGAGCCCTGAATAAAATCTCTGTGAAGAATCACTATCCTCTCCCTAGGATTGATGACCTACTGGACCAGCTCCATGGTGCAAAGTTCTTCACCAAAATTGATCTCAAATTTGGTTATCACCAAATTCCCATCGATCCCACTGATGTCTAGAAGACTGCATTCAAATCTAAAGAGGGGCTCTTTGAATGGTTGGTTATGCCTTTTGGCTTAACTAACACACCTGCAACCTTCATGAGGATGATGGATGACATCCTACGACCCTTCAACATCTCATTTGTGGTTGTCTACTTAGATGACATACTCATCTATAACAGAACATGGGAAGAACATTTACAACACGTTCGTAAGGTGCTTCAAACTCTTCAGGAGCACAAGTTGTATGCAAATCTTGACAAATGCACATTCGGGATGACAACAATTTAGTACCTCAGGTACGTGGTGAATGAGGAAGGGGTCCATGTTGATCCAAAAAATATTTGGGTTACTCAAGAATGGCCCACACCAAGGACCCTCACAGAGCTTTGCAGCTTTTTGGGTCTTGCAAATTTCTACCGTATGTTTGTTCTTGGATTTTCACATGTTGCTTGGTCATTAACCCAAGTGACTAAAGGAGGAACTAAAGCTACATTTCAGTGGGATGAAATACAACAAAGGGAATTTGAGAATTTGAAGAATAGACTCTACTTGGCCCCTATTCTTGCCTTGCCAGATTTGCATCAACCTTTTGAGTTAATGACAGATGCATCTGAATATGCCATGGGAGCTATCATCATGCAACATGGCCATCCTATTGCATATCATAGTGAAAATTTCACTGATACAGTCAGGAAATATCCAACATATGATAAGGAGCTCTATGCCATTATGTAAGCCTACAAACAATAGAAACACTACATCTTGGGGAAAGAAACAGTCATCCACATTGACCATAGACCACTGAAATTCATCCAGATGCAAAGTAAACTATGAAATGAGAGGCACCAAAAGTGGGCCACATATCTTCAGCAATTCCACCTGATAATCAAAGACAAAAAGGGGAGCTCAAATACAGCTATAGATTATCTGAGCCACCCACTAATTACTACACTCACAACAGTTCTGGACCTGTGCAAACATGAAACTGCCACTTGGGGTGCTCTGTAGGAAGCAAACCCTACCTTTGCTGATATATATCAAGCACTTCAAAAAGGTAAACATGTTTCTAATTTCTATTTGTAAGATAATGTCCTCTGTCATTTGGGGCACATCTGTGTTCCAGTTGTAGAGCAATAAAAGATGATATGGGAAACACACTTCAGTAAGACAACTGGACACTTTGGTATTGAAAAGACATTGGCAGTTCTTCAAAAACACTTCTACTGGCCCCATATGCGAAAGGATGTGGAAAGATATCTCAAATCTTGCACCCCATGTGCAATAGCCAAGCCAACAAATAAGAAGCAAGAATTGTACACACCATTGCCAGAACCAACCAGGCCTTAGGAATCCGTCTCAATGGATTTTCTCTCAGGTTTGCCCACTTCAAAACATGGTAAGGACTATATTTTTGTGGTAGTTGATCATTTTTCAAAAATGGCTATCATGATTGCTTGTAAGAAAAATATATCTACTGAGGAAACTACTCAACTATATTTTAGTCATGTATGGCTCCATTTTGGTCTCCCCAAGTCCATTGTCTCAGATCGAGATAGCAGGTTCCTGAGCATCTTCTAGTCTACTCTATGGAAGATGATGGATACTAAGCTGATGAAGTCCATAGCCTTCCATCCACAGATTGATGGTCAAATAAAGGTTGTAAACTACTTGATTATTTACATGATTCAGATGTATCATACCAAACATCCACACACATGGGATGAGGGACTTCTTTTTATACAACATGGATACAATCAGGCGCTGCACAGCTCGACCAATCACAGTCCATTCCAAATATGTTTTGGGTTCCAACCCATGGCACCAATTGATATAGCTGTTCCATTTTCCACCATGGAATACACACCTCATGGAAGATCTGAGGTAGCAAAAGCAACAAAGTTTATTAAATAATGCAACACATCTAGCAACAAGTTCATGACATCTTAGAGAAGATGAATCAGAAGTATAAGCAACGCCATGACAAACATAGGATTACACACCATTTTTCTATGGGTGACAAGGTTTGGTTGTGGCTTCAGAGCAAATGACTTGGAAGCCCACGTAGAAAGATTCATCCTCTATGATATGGTCCCTACACTATCACCAGAAGAGTTGGATAAAATGCTTTTGAGTTGAACCTACTAGCCTACCTTGGTCTGCATCCAATATTCAATGTGGAGCTCCTCAAACCATATCACCCACCTCTATTGGACACTTCAGTTGTAGTAAAACAACTAGACATTGATGAGCTTGATCCACAGAGTTTTGCTCTAGTGGAAGAGGATCAGATTGTGGATACCTCGATGAAGACAAAAAGAGGACGCTCTATTCTACTTTATCGAGTGGGCAAAAGGGGCCAGCTTAGCCATCAAGGTAAGTGGCTCACAGAGAATCAAATCAAGAAACAACTACCACAACTGATGGGGAACATTGATGCAAATGGATGTTGGGGGATCAAACCAACAATAGATTACAATTGTGACAACAATAAACGCAGAATTAAATCAGATTGACAAGTAATTAGAATGATAATAGCAAGAACAAGAGATACAAGAAAACACCCTGAAAACTTGTATTAACAAACTCTTTACAAAAGGAATACAATTGAAGAAAGCTTCTTTCTTCCACACCTCTCCTAGATGTATAGATCTCTCAATAGATCTCTATTCCTCAAGAGCTATCTCTCTCAAGAACAATCAACTCCAACAAGCCTGGATTGATTCAATTCTGTACTGTTCTTCACACACCAATTCTTTTACAATACAATAAGCTAGGAAGATCTAATTCTTCATATAGAATTAGGAGACTTGAGCATGTACTTCCAACAAACAGTTAAACCACTTAAACAAGGGCTCTAAAAATAGTAATGCTAATAATAGAGACGCGAGCTTGAGTCTACAACTCAAACTTATCATGCAAACACTCGCTTCTATCCACGAAAATAGCTTTCTAGACACGCAGGTAACCGACGTCGGTTCCTGCTGCTTGTCTGTGACCGCCGTCGGCCGATTCTCTGTCGACGTCGGCGTCTCTGCAACTGCCTGTGACCGATGTCAGTCGCTCCTGACTGACGCCGGTGTCTGTGTAGACCCGAACCTGATAATGAATGCTCCTTGGTGAAGTTTTTAGCTCCACACCCTAACAATCTCCCACTTGGAGATAAACAGCTGCATCAGTACCTGTACAGCAACATCTTCTAGCTCCTCCATCTTCAACTCAATCATGAAGACCAATAGAAGTTGAATGAAGATTCAACTTCTCCTTTGTAACCGGCTTGGTTAACATATCAGCAGGATTCCTATCTGTATGGATCTTCTCCAGCTTCAACTCACCATCTTCCAATACCTGTCGTATGAAGTGATACCTTAGCTGTATGTGCTTTGTTCTTGAATGAAAGGCTGAATTCTTAGCCAAATGGATTGCACTCTGACTGTCACTATACAATCTGCAACTCTCATGCTCCCTACCAAGCTCATCCATGAACCGTGTCATCCATATCATCTCCTTGCTAGCTTCTGTGGCTGCAATATACTCTGCTTCTGTAGTTGACAAGGCAACAACCTTCTGCAACTTAGATATCCAGCTAACCGCCGTTCCACCTACAGTGAAAACATAACCTGTAGTGCTCCTCCTGCCATCCAAATCACCTGCCATATCTGAATCTACATAGCCATGTAGAGAAGTATCTAAACCTCCATAGCACAAGTGCCTACTGCTGGTTCCTCTCAGATATCTAAGGATCCACTGAACTGCTTTCCAATGTTCGTTACCTGGATTGGCCATATACTTACTTACCACTCCCACTGCTTGGGCAATATCCAGTCTAGTACACACCATTGCATACATCAAACTCCCTACTGCGGAAGAATATGGAACCTTACTCATGTACTCTACCTCATCATATGAATTAGGACATTGTTCTTTACTCAACTTAAAATCTCCAGCCAAAGGTGTGCTTACCGGTTTAACATCCTGCATATTGAACCGTTTCAACACCTTGTCCACATAATCTTCTTGAGACAATATCAACCTGTGATTTTTCCTGTCTCTCTTAATGCTCATGCCAAGGATTTTCTTTGCTGCTCCCAAATCCTTCATAGCAAACGTTTGAGCTAATTTTACCTTAAGCTCTGAGATATCCTGCATGTGAGACCCTGTAACCAGCATGTCATCTACATACAACAATAGAATAATATATCCACCGTTATCAAATCTCTTGAAATACACACAATGGTCTGATTGACACCTACTGTAGCCATGCTCAGTCATAAACCTATCAAATTTTAAGTACCATTGCCTAGGAGCTTGCTTGAGGCCATACAAGCTTTTCTTCAACCTGCACACAAACTTCTCCATACCCTTGATCTCGAATCCTTCTGGCTGTTCCATATATATTTTCTCATCCAAATCTCCATGAAGAAACGCTGTCTTAACATCTAGCTGCTCAAGATGCAAATCCTCAAAAGCAACCAAAGACAAAACAACCCTTATTGAAGTCATTTTAACAATAGGAGAAAAAATCTCACCAAAGTCAATACCTGGCTTTTGTGCAAATCCTTTTACCACTAATCTGGCCTTGTATCTCATTTGTCCATTCTCACCTTCCTTCAACCTGTAGGTCCATCTATTCTTAAGTGTTTTCTTACTAGCTGGCAATTCAACCAAATCCCATGTTTGGTTTTCTCTTAAGGACTCCAACTCCTCAACCATGCCACGCTCCCACTCACTCTTGGACTCCACCTGTATTGCTTCTTCAAAACTCTCTGGTTCTCCACCATCAGTTAGCAATAAATAAAATAAAGAAGGAGAATATCTAATTGGAGGCTTACTCACCCTTTTTGACCTCCTGATGGGTGTCTGAGACTCGTCCACAACACGCTGTCCACCCAAATTCTCTGACAGTGACCGACCTCGGTCACCTCCAGACCTGTTACTGGCCGATGTCGGTTCTGCCTGACCGACCTCGGTACCTGTACGGCCGACGTCGGTCTCTGTATGGCCGACGCCGGTTTCTGTCCTGTCGACGCTGGTTCTTAACCTGCCGACGTCGGTCTCTGTGTTTTCCTGTAAGTGATTATTTCTTTTTCCCGCGAGCTCATCTTGGACTTTTACCTCATCCAATTCACCATTGCTCTGCTCAGATTGATTCAACTTCTTTAGCTGATCACAATACATCACTCTTTCATTAAAAACATCACGGCTCCTGATTACCTTGTTAGTTTCTAGATTCCACAATCTGTAACCAAAATCATCTGAGCCATAGCCAATAAACGTGCATCTCATAGACTTAGCATCAAGCTTCTTTCTATTTTCCTTATCTATATGCACAAAGGCTTCACAACCAAAAACTTTGAGATATGAGAGATCAACCTTTTTACCTGTCCATGCCTCTTCTGGAATACCACCATCCAGAGCTGTAGAGGGTCCTCTGTTAATCAGGTATACTGTAGTGTCAACAGCTTGTGCCCAAAACTGTAAGGGCAAACCGGCATGCAATCTCATACATCTTGCACGCTCCATTATTGTCCTGTTCATCCTTTCAGCAATACCATTTTGCTGAGGTGTCCTTGGAACCATCCTTTGCCTACGAATTCCATGCATGTAACAATAATCTCTGAACTTATGACTGCAGAACTCACCGCCATTGTCTGATCTCAGGCACTTTAATCTTTTACCTGTTTCATTCTCAACCATAGCTTTCCAAACTTTAAAAGTATCAAATACATCAGATTTCTTTCTAATACAATAGATCCATACCTTCCTTGTGGCATCATCTATGAAAGATACATAGTACTGAGATCCTCTAATGGAAGCAACCTAAGCCAGTCCCCACACGTCTGTGTGAACAAGCTCCAACTTGTGCCTCTTCTTAGTAGACCCAGTTTTGAGAAAACTAACCCTTTTCTGTTTTCCAAATACACAGTTTTCACAAAACTCTAGATCTATGCCTTTTAAATCTAAAAGCATACCTTTAGACTTAAGAATTGACATCCCCTTCTCACTCATATGGCCAAGCCTTGAGTGCCACAATTTAGCGTCCACATCTGAAGTAGATAATACAGAAGGAGATTTGTTAGTAACACAATTACACAAATAGAGAGTACCTTCTCTCTTACCTCTGGCCATAATAAGTGCACCCTTGGTCACCTTCCAAGATTTTGCTGTGAGAGTTACTGTACAACCCTCATCCCCTAACTTTCCTGTAGAAATCAAATTTCTCTTCAAGCTAGGAACATGCATCACATCTCTCAACACCCATGTGTTGCTATTCTGCATCTTCAGCTGCACTTTACCTTTGCCAATTATTTTACAGGGCTTATCATCCCCTAGATACACTATTCCAAAATCTCCATGGATATAGTCACTGAAATATTCCCTGTTAGGAGTAGCATTAAAAGATGCACCATAATCTAATACCCAAGATTCTATATTATTATGCAGAGAGAAAATTAAAGCATCCTGTGCAATACCTGCAATCTTGGCTTCTTCCTTTCCTTCGTGCTGGTTGTCCTCCTTAGGCTTTGACCAACAATCTCTGCTTATGTACCCCATCTTTCCACAATTCCAGCATTGTGGCCTTCTGCCGTTTCTGGATTTAGATCTGCCTTTCCCCTTTGATTTGGATCTTGCTCTGCCTTTCTTGCTCTTCTCTTTCTGCCTTCCCCTGCTCTCAAAACTTAAAGCATTCTCAGATGCCTCTTCTGTGCTTTTCCTGCGTATTTCCTCATTCAAGATAACACTAACAACATCCTCTACTTTCAAAATATTTGATGCAGATGCAGTATTACTTACTGCCATTACTAAGCCATGCCAACTTTCAGGCAAAGAACATAATATCAAAAGAGCTTTTATCTCATCATCAAACACTATATTCACTGAACTTAATTGATTCACAATACCATTGAAATCATTCAGATGAGTAGAAACAGATCCACCTTCATTCATATGCAAATTAAATAACTGCTTCATAAGATATACCTTATTGGAAGCTGAGGGTTTTTCATACAAATTTGCTAACGTAGTCATCAACTCTACCGTAGACTTTGCCTGTGATAAATTGGATATCACAGTGGATGCTAGACTCAGTCTTATAGAACCCAGAGCCTTTCTATCAAGAACTTCCCATTCTTCATCCTCCATGTCTTTGGGCTTCTTTGCAATACCTCCTAACGGTAAGTAGAGATCTTTCTGATACAGATAGTCCTCTATCTGCATTCTCCAGTGTTGGTAATTTTTGCCATTGAACTTTTCCATTCTCAATTTACTTTCATCTGCCATTGCTTCTCCCACTGAAACAGAAATTCCTGCAGAAACTCCTGTGAGAACCTATAATCAATACACACTACACAGATCTGAACCACCTGTTAGTGAACCTAAACTTTGATACCAATTATCAAGCTCTGAACCTGTAAGTGGCTCACAGAGAATCAAATCAAGAAACAACTACCACAACTGATGGGGAACATTGATGCAAATGGGGACCATTGATTTTCAAGGAGGGAGGAATGATTTGGGCAAAAATTTAGGCGACAATTCAGGTGATAGTTCCACCCCAATTGATGATGGAACTTCCAGGAGCCATAACTTTTGCACTGTAGCTCCAATTAACTCACCGTTTGAACTGTTGGAAAGCTAAGAATGAGGAGAATTTCATGAAATGGCATGAGCTTTTATTGATGAATTTTGACACTAGAAAACCCAACATAAGTGACCCAAATTTCAATTTTATTAGTGCAGTCTAAAAATAGTAAGTTTCTAAAAATAGTAATTCCTCGAATTTTATATTGTTTTAAATATTGGAAGTCAAACCACTTAATCTCCCTTGAGACTGATGACCTTCCACATTCTCCCCATGCTTTAAAAATGTGTATAAATGAAGAGGTAACCTGAAATGTGAAGACAAACATCTCTTCCCAGAGATAAACATATATTTGTATTGCGATCTTGAGTAATACTACATCTCTTCTCAGAGAATTCATTGTTACTATGTTATTTCTATGCTATTGAGATATTTATCAACCAAAACTTCTGAGTTTTGGATCATCATTATCCTTATTTAATTTTGTGTTTTATATGTTATCTCTACTTACATCTTATTCTAGTTGAGAAATCTATATCTTCATTCCCTATGAGGTGAAGTGCTAGATTGAATGGTATTATTATTGATTTAATTCTGATTCTTTTATTTAGTGCTTGTTTAAAATATAAAATGTCAATTGTTACTAGAATTACTACCCCTTAAATTTTTGTTGATAATTTAAAAGGTACAAATGTGAATTATGAATATCCATATGTTGAACATGATTATAATTACAGTGATGATCGTGCCAATGCTTGTAATTCCATTATTTCTAATAATGTTTTTTTTCCAAAATTTACTATTGTGAGTAGAACTAATTTTGATAATATCTTTTGATGGTTCCTAAAGAGGTTGATTTTATGATTTATGTTGTTAGAGATAAAAATAATATAAATTTGGGTAATGAATATATACCTTTGATCAAATGTGCTACTAACAATCCTTTGAATGTTTCTATTTTGCCTTATAGAGGCTCTCCTTCTACATCAAGTGGTGTGGCTAGTTCTCTTACTATTATTATTATTATGCCTCCACCTAATACTTCTCTCATATTACATAGACTATTCTTATTCGAACTACTAATTCTCTTATGCCTCTTATATTTACTAGACCATATAATCCCACTTCTAGTGCTACATCTACTGGTCTTGGTCTTGGTCAAAATCCTAGACTATAATTCTAATCATACTTTAGCTCATATACATGATACAACATCTAAAGATGAATTGATTCAATAATCCCTTAAAGTTATGCAAGTGCAAATCAAATTTTTTTTTGAAGGATCTCAAATACCTAATCATTTGGTCACTTTTCATGATGTATTACAAAACACATTAGATCATGAGGTACTTCCCTACAATTTCATTGTTCTTAAATATGAAATATATAATATTAATGGTGATCCTTCACATCATATTTGATCTTCATATTATTCATTTTTTAATTTTATACATGATTATCTATTGACAACCAAGCTATTTCCTAAAAATCTAAAGGACTCTATCTTAAATTGGTTTTATGCCATACGATTAAGATTGTGCACTTTTTCAATGATTTGCCAGATAGTTTCTTACTCATTTTTCTATCAACATTAGTCAAAAGGTCACATTTTCATAACTTACCCAATTTAAACAATGGCTTAATAAGAATTTTAATGATTATATGTTTAAATTCAAAACCATGCTTATGAAAATGTCTTAACACATACCTAATAGTGAGTTACAAAGTGTTTCCTCAAATAATTTACTTCAAACTATTAAAAAAATGATGTTTAATACATAATATTTCAAAAAAAATTGCCATGTGGTTTGCGACTATGAAATCAAATGTTTAGAGGCAAAAATGCTTAAATATGGGTCAAATTCCCCAACCTCTATCAACTCCAAATATCAAGGTGAATCAACATTCAAATATAAGGCTAATGATACACTCTAGAGACCTAAGTTTTACACAGGTCCCTTATTCCCAATGTCTTATTCCCAAATTACCTTATTTAGAAAAAAATTACATTTACCTTGATTCTAGGATTAATCTAACCCCAAAATATGTATATAGTTGATCTATTTAACTTAAAATCACTTATCTAATTATATTTAACATATCATGATTGTTTCTCATATACTACCCATCCCTATCTCAAAAACAAAAATGGACTTATCTCTTGGTTAAACCCAAACATTATACAAGCTTGTATGGGACAAAGCTATACTCCTATGGGTTTGTCCCTTTTAATTTTATGGGTCAGTGAACTTATTTCCATGATTCATGTGGATTTAATCTTGATTTTATACATTACCTTGGTCATCTAACATATATAAGTTATCCCAAGTCAACCTATATATATAAGGGTTAATCATTTCCATTCATAATTAGGAAAATCATCTAGGAGGTATCTATCTAGAGACAATCATAATAATTTTTAGAATAAAAAAGAGTAATAAATCACCGAAGCCAAGCATCAAATCAAATCCTATACACTTGTGACATTGTTATCCTATATGTTTCTCTAAATTTCCCTTATAACAAAAGAGGGTATTAGACTACATGTAGCTGCATCATCACTTTTAGGGAAGAGGGGTTTCACCAACCCTCACTCGAGATATTACATCCACACACTAATAGATGCAGGGATATGATTTTAAGTATGTAGAAACATAGTTTGAAACACTACTATGATGATTTCCCAACTCCATAATTATTTATTTTGTTTTGGAGTGCAAACTAGGTTAAGGAATAGATTGATATATTGTTCAATTTTTTCCAATTTTAGATACTAAAATCTAATTTTATATGGTAAAATAGTCTTGTACACTTGAATAATATCACTCATGGCTCAACCCTTCAATTCAGGACCTTTCCCAGTGTTGAAAGGCTTGCATGCATCATCTCATTGTGCCTAAATTTTTATCCTATAGTCTAACCTTGATATTTTTATTACTCAGATCACATGTAGCCTAGAGTCTAAATAAAACCTTATTTATATCCTAATATAGTAGTTATATATATTCAGAAACTTTCTATCCTCCCAAACACTACCATTCAAGTTGGGACACTAGCATCGATGTTAATGTCCCAGGTCTAACATTAGTGTTAAAACCTTACAAATGGTAAAATTTGCAAATGTTTTGACATGTATGGGTTGGTCTGTTTGTCTTAATTAACCCTATTATGAGATAATTTCAAAATGTGTTGTATAAATATAATTCAAATACCATTCACTATGATAAAAGTTTAAATCAAGCACACATCTATGTTATACCAAGAAAAATAACCTTTGAAGTTTACAAAACTGCCATATTCTTCCATATTTCCAAACTAGTCATAAGAGTAGTCTTCTTAAAGGTATAAAAATTCAAAAGAGCATTCCATGATTAGTATTTATCAAGTTACAAGCTAGATCATTACAAACAATCGCATATAGCATATTTCAAACACAAGCCCACATAATTGGGAAAACTACATGGGTATGAAACCCTCTTCAGATTATTATGTATGTAGGTAATGCTGATGCAAGTAAACCTCTTTTGGGTATACTTACAAGGTATTATAGATTTGTCTTCAATGGTTAGTAGCTTTTAGATCTCCTTGAAGCTTTGAAGCCTTCTTGGTCTTAATAACCTTCAAATGAAACAACTTAGGTTTCTGATTTGTCTAAACCTTTATTAATATTATTTATAAAAAAAATTAAAAAAAATATTATTTTGACTTTATATTGAATATAACTTCACCTTCTCTAATCTATTCCTTTCAAGCTTTTCTAATCGTATATTGTCAAAGATAACCATGTCACTAATGATATTTCTTCTTGACAAGCTTACCTCTTTGGCAATGCCTTGACTATCTTCATGTGTCTGAAATATGATTTTCCATTGTAGATTCTCTATTAAGATACTTTATCATAATTACCACCTTAAATAAATTTCAAATAGAATTTCCAACCTTTCCTCAAAGTTTCATCTCACTTGACTCTGTTAGTTCAAAGATATACCCTATTTGATCTTCTTAAACCTTGGTAAACATGTCTATTGATTGTAATTTTATAATTTATCCCTATACAAGCCTTAATAACTCATGAAACTAACTCCAAAATATTATAAATAATTTACTTTATCAAATTACAAGGTTTCACAAGTTTTCCACGCTTCATTTTTGAGATATAACACTTTTAGTTTCTTAAACCCTGGTTTAGGATTTCACAATCAACCTATAAGCTGAGATCTCTCTTTTATGTAAATTTAAACCATGTCATTGGTTTTAAACTAATTAATATTTGTGGATACTCTATGCATGTATTCCATTCCATATCAATCACTTTCAGGACTTGAATCACCCTTACATGCTTAAGGGAATCACTATTTCTTGATTGTTATAGTCTACCATGTAGACACAGACCTGAGAATATTTAAAATGGATAATTTTGGAGATTTAATGTGTTTTAAAGATTATTTATGACAGGACTAAGATCCTAATATGTTATTTCATCTCTGATAATCATCCTCTATACTTAACTCACCCACAAATATGTATGAACTTCCATTTGTCTCAGACTATGTTAATTAAGAAGTATTGTTAGACCTCTGTAACTTCAAATATCATCATAAAGATATGAAATAAGATAAAAAAACAATCAATTAATGAGCTTAATTTTTAAATTAGTTGCATATTCAATCAATATCATAATGAAATTCTCCTTTTATTCATATATCTTCCATTGATATACACAAACCTCTCTCCCCTAGGATAGACCATCGACCCCCCTTCAAAGACTCGAGACTTAGTCTCTAGCCTTTCCTTCATTGATTTTCTTGGTCCCTAACTTCAAGGTTTAGGATTATCAATTTATAAATAATTATATAATATTGGTTTGGTATTTTTTTAAGATCAAATATCTCTCAAATAAACTTATCCTCCTTCCCAACATAACAAACTAACTTGACCACTATCTTGGGTTTTGACCCTACTTAAGTTAACAATCCTATCATTAATTAAAGAATAGGACATACCTAGAAACATTTCCTTAGATCCTAAGGGACTCATAAAAGTAGGACAATTCTATTACATTTCCTTGAGTATAAGGAAGACACTTACAAAAGATTATTACAATTTCAAATTTTCAAATATCCCATTTTGGTGGGAAAACTCCTTATAGCTCCAAAACATTATATTATATAAATTCAAAGGACTTAAAACCTCATAAGACACTCCAAAATTACATATCATCAAATTAAATCAAAATTTATAATGATTTTATTATGCTCCTGCATCATACTCCCCAAGTGGGAAAAACTTGAGCTCCAGCTCAAATGGAGCTTTATTTCTTTTTCCTTCTTTTCCAATTTATTTTTTTCTTTTGGTTCTCTGATATTTTATGCTCATCAACATATTTTTTTATCTCTTCATGTTATTATAATTAATTAATATATTCATATCTACTCTTATATTTCTTGTCTCCATTTTTAGTCATATCTATGATACCACTTGATGAAATGGGGTTTTAACAAGTCTTATCTTCAAGAGAGCATACAAACTTTAGGCCTTGTCTCAGGGATATCAAATTACTCAAATGGTTCTTGCATGAATTTGAATTCCTTAATAAATTATATGATTATAAATGGTTCTCACAATCATGACAATGTTATCCAAAGTAAGCTATAGTTATTTACCATCCTTTATACTAAACTTTTGTAAGAAGATCAAAAATTTGATTTTAAGGTCTCATACACAATATAACAGACTACGTTTTGAATATTTATTGAGACAAAATCATAAAAAAAGCATGACACAAATTTTAATGCATCATAAACATCATCACACACCTTCCTACAAAATTTCATACCTTTTGGTTTATTATTTTTAAAGTTATGCACCTTTTAGTGTTGCTAAAAGTGGGTTTTAGCCTTACTTACAAGACTATAGGTCTATGTTTTGGTTATATCTCTATCTATATGATTAAGAAAATATAAAATAACTCTATTTATCCCATGTACATTTCCTTTTATCCATATACAATTTTTCCTACACTTTGGCCTATTCGTTTTGGAGTTATGCTCTTTTTAGTACTAAGAAATAAGGGTTTAAACTATAACCTACAAGTCTACTGATTATATTTTGTGAATAAACTGAGATACAGGTGTCTAAAATAGTTGAAATAAGTTTAGATTCAAAATAACCATCCTCACCCTTATACAAATTTTCATAGAATATCCACAGTTGGTTTTCTTGTTATGAGACTTTTAGTAGACTAAAACCCTAATTTTATGTCACAAGGTAGCAAGCTTTAAAAAATGGATAATTTAAAACCTAATGATTTTTATTAAATATTTTTAGTTTAAAATGACTCCTCACACATGTCTCTTATCCTATCAATCACCTTTAGTGCCTGGACAATCCTAAAAGAAGATGAAAATTAGCCTTTTCTGACTATCAAAACACCCTTCTTGATTCTTGAAACACTGTATTATGCTTTTAGACTTGTAACATGCAATAACACCATTAAAAAATAAAAAACATGATTTAAAACCATAAAATACTTTCAATTTCATACTCATAAGTCTGATATTCAATATAAATCATGATAAAATCTTGTTTTATTCATATCTCTTTGGATTGATATATAAACTTGTAGACCTCTCCTACATATCAGCATCAATCACTACTAACTCTCTACTACCACTTTTCATTTTCTTTGTCTTCATCATTTGTTATACATACTCATCATATTCCTCTAATACCTCATAAAACTATTACTCCTCATTCAACTAATCCTCCTTCTTGTGTTTTTTTCTTTCAATAAAAGCTAAAAATGCTTATATTATCTTTTCATCATGGTTCATGTCCTCTAAAAGTAGGGATTCCTTCACCACCTCTTGCTCATTCATTACCTCATTTATATTCTTGACATTATCAAAATTTCACTTTATTAGTTATTATTTTATCAAGGAAAATTTTCATTTCCTTCTTTTCCTTTCCATAAGTAGATCTATGGGCCACTTCAACTTTCTTCTCAGCTTCCAGCCATACCATTGAATTTCTTCCTCTATCATGGTCTCCATCATGAACCTCACCTTCTCAATAATTTTATTTAGATCAATTATTTCTTCTTCATAAAATAACTCTTTCCTTTTTGTGTCTTATTTCATCTTTTGCTTGTGTCACTCTACACCAACCAAGCCCTTCATTTTCTTAACTTCCTATCTCTTCTTGTGAGCCTCAATGTGCTCTTATATTTAGCAAGTCTGTTTCACCTTGATCCTTTCCTAATACCTCACCTAGGGTTCTTCTATTTTTTCCTGGTCTTTCAGTACCTCAATTACTCTTACCTTAGACTTTCTTCTTGAGCTTCTTTCTGATCATTCTTTGATTTTTTCAATCCTCAATGGGATATAGGGCTCCTCACATACCACTAACTTTCAATTCTTCCCAAAGAGCTTGTGAATTCTTATACCATTTTGATGCAAGTAAACCTCTCTTATTTATACTTACTAGGTCTTCTAGGTCTATCTTCAATGGTTAATGGCTTCCATATATCCTTGAGGCTTTGAAGCCTTCTTGGTCCTAATAACCTTTAAATGAAATACCTTAGGTTTCTAATTTTTCTAATCCTTTATTAATATTCTTTATAAAAGAATCAAAGAAACATTATTTTTATTTATATCACTTCCAACTTGAATAACACTGCACCTTCTATAATATATTCCTTCTAGGCTTTTATAATCATTATGATCAAAGATAACCATGTCACTAATGATATTTCTTCTTTACAAGCTTACCTCTTACTTTGACAATGCCTTGACTGTCTTCATGTGTCTGTAGTCTGAGCTTCCATTGTAGCTTCTCTAATAGGAATAATTTATCACAATAACCACCTGAAATACATTGCAAATATCATTTCCAACCTTTCCTCAAAGTTTTATCTCACTTGACTTTGTCATTTCAAAGATATACCCTATTTGATCTTCTTGAACCTTGGTAAAGATGTCTATTGACTGTATTTTTGTAATTTATCTCTCCAAAAGCATTATTAATTAATGAAACCAACTCCAAAATCTTATAAAAAATATGCTTTATCAATTTACAAGGTTTCATAAGTTTCCACACTTCATTTCTGAGATAAAACACTTTTAGTTTCTTAAACTTTGGGTTAGGGTTTCACAGTCAACCTATAGGTCTAAAACTCTATTTTATGTAAATTTAAACCCTATCATTGGTTTTGAAATATTTAAGAGTTTTGGAGACTCTATACATGTATTTAATTCCTTGTCAATAAATTTCAAGGCTTGAATCATCCTTAAATGCTTAAAACAATCACTATTTCTTGATTGTTATAACCTACCCTATTAACACAGATCCAAAAGTATTCAAAATGGATAATTTTGGAGATATAGTTTATTTTAAAGATTATTTATTATTGGACTAAGATCATAATATGTTATTTCATATCTTTGAATCATCCTCTATACTTAACTCACCCACAAACATGTACAAACTTCTTTTTGTCTTAGACTATGTTAATTAAGTAGTATTGTCAGACCTTTATAACTTCAAAATTCATCATAAAGATATGAAAAAAGATTACAAAGAAATTAAATAAATCACTTAATCTTTTAATAAGTCTAATATTCAATGAATATCATAATTAAATTCTTCGTTTATTCATATATCTTCCATTTATATACACAGACCTTTGTCTATTAGGATAGACCATCGACCCCCCCTTCAAAGACTACAAACTTAATCTCTAACCTTTCCTTCATTGCTTTTATTGGTAACTAAATTCAAGGTTCAAGCTTATCACTTTGTAAATAATCATTTAATATTAGTTTGGCCTTTTTTTAAGATCAAATATCTCTTAACTGAACTTATCTTCCTTCCCAACGTAGCAAACTAACTTGACCACTATCTTGGGTTTTGACTCTACTTAAGTTAACAAACCTATAATTAATCAAAACATATGACATACCTAGAAACATGTTATTAGATCATAAGGGACTCCTAAAATTAGGATAATTTTATTAGAAATCCTTGAGCATAAGGACAACACTTACGAAAGACTATTATAATTTCAAAATTTCAAATATCCTGTTTTGGCAGGAAAACTCCTTATAACTTCAAAACATTATATTATAAAAATTCAAAGGACTTAAAACCTCCTAAGACACTCCACACTTACATATATTCAAATTAACTCAAAATTTACATTGATTTTATGATTCTCTCTCTTCAAATGCTCACTGATAGAAGGGTCTTTGAGGTTAGCTCGGCTTCACTTGAGCTCACTAACCCTTGATTTTATAAAGTGACATGCCCTAATTGGGGGACCTAAGGTTTTGAACTACATATTGATATTTGGAACATATGTGTAAGATCCAAATATATAATTTATAAGGTAATAGTGAATAGTAACATGCATATGTGTTCAATCCTAACAATGACTTGTACTTAAGTTTAGATATAAGCGTTGAAACTAGAATGAAAGCATTGACATTAGTGTCAAGATTTTGAAGGTAGTGTCCAAGCTACTAGAGAGCTATTTTATAAAATCTAACAAATTAGGGTAGAACATCAAAATGTCTTATCCTACACCTACACTTCTTATAACTACCTACACATTAGTCTGTAAGCTAAGTATTTTTTATTCTTCATGTTGCAACTGTTAGAATATTATTTGGCATTATACTTTCTATATTTAGCATTCTCTCATAATTCAACATTGTATCAAGATATTTTGAATCTGAATTATTTAATTGGCCTAATTTTTCAACTTTTTATCCATTTGTTTGATTAATATATTATCCCCTTAACTCTTTCTAAATAGGGTTAAACATTTGGTGAACCCAACATCTGAGTCTTCCTATGTAACCATAGCTTACTCTAGGGTTTTGAACCTTCTAGAATTTTAGATTACAGTAATTATTCATATCTTGATTTTATTATTTTGTATACAGCTTAGGTGTAGTGATATAATAGGTGGTGTACTTATTGAACATCTTGAGATTCCTCTTCTACCACTTAATATGTGTTAAGCTAATGCCTTATACAATTCCACCAATAATGAGAGTGTTAATAATGGAAATGAGAAAAATATTGAAAACATCCTCATAAAGGATGAATTTGATCATGGAAATAATGAAGCACATGATAATAATGAACATGAGAAAGTAAATCAAGGACAAGTTAAATACATTACAATGTTTCAAGAGCATATTCATGAAAATCCTGAAGATCTCTAGAAGATTATCAATACTATATTGGGAACTAAAAAAGCCAAAAACATTAGTGAACAACCATTGGTATCTATTTATACAAATATTTATATTATTCAATATACCTATCAAACATCACTCCCATTATCCTTCCCCTCGAGCACACCATTTATTCCTATATCTAGTGGGGGCATGATATATATCTTCAAGCCAGTATTCCCCAAAGACCAAATAAATATTGCTACATCCTGCATGGGAACAATTAATACTTTATAACTAAATTACTAGTTTCAATGATTATGTCAACTCAAGCAATGTTTATATCCCCTTTGATGACTTCCCAAATATCAAATCTTAATCCCAATGGATCCACTATGCAAACTCTTCTCCAAGTTCTTCAAAATTTAGAAGCTAAAGTTACAAATATTGAGCAAAATGTTTTAAAATCTACTCATGTTATTGATTCAAAATATGTGTTACGTAATCCTCTCATACATGAGATATATTTTCACCCTTTACTAACCAAATTTTTAGCACCTAAGTTCACTCTTTATCATGGCAAGGATGACCCTGAGCAACATCTCTAATATTTTTATACAAATTTATTTATTATGCTTCCAATGCTAAACTTTTGACCAATTATTTCCAACAAGCCTAAAGGACTATTCTATAAGATGGTTCTATGATCTATCATTATGATCAATGAAAGAATTCAAACCTTAAATGGATCAGTCTATAACAAATTTCTATCTCAATGTTGTTGAAAAGATGTCATGTGCACATATTACAAAAATCAAGTAAGCAACCAATGAGCCCATCAATGAATATGTTTAGAGGTACAAGATAATGTTGGCTAAAATGACAAATCTAATGGCAGATAAAAAGCTTCAAGATATCTTAAATCCAAGTTTTCTTGACCCATTAAATGAGTCTATTATCTTCAATAAATTTAAATATTTTGAGATTTATTCCATATTGTTTGAAATCAAGAAATGAAACTTATTGCCTTGAACAAGCTTAAGTGTGTAGAAAACACATTGACTATATCCAATATCAAGTTTCATATCAAACCAAGCTATTAAGGTAAAACCTTCATAAGATAAAAAGGAAGAAATAATAATGATGAATATAATGTCACAAAAACTTAATTATCACGTCTCATCCAATGCACCTAAGAGATAATTTACACAATTGCTTGAGTCTATAGCTTTGCTCCATAAGAAGCTGGTGGAGTGTCATCTCATATATCTCTCTCCTCCCTTAGGGGTTGATCTGATTCAACCTCTACTAAAAGATTTGATGAAAATGCTTATTGATACTATCATCAATGTGTTGGGCACTCTATAAATAGATGTTACAAGTTGAAGCACAATATAAAATATCTCATTGATAGTGAAAATATCACATTCGATGATTTACCAAAGGATTCAAAATCACAACATGGTGACCATAAAAACCATAAGATATTCAATAATCCTTTCCAAAATCATTCTAAGGAAGTGCCAAAAGTGAAAATAGAATATCATGCACATCCTCTTCTAACACATTATGGACACCCATTAGATAGGATTATTGGCACACTTACACATGAGATACCTCCTATCATTCAAAGGCCTTCTATTACATTTTATGATAGTGAAAATGTGGATGATGACTCAAATCTTCACACATTATTTATTAGATCACATATATATCATCAATCTATACATAATGTTATTGTTTATAATAGTTCTAGTGAGAATGTATGTACCATGACATTACTCACATATTTTGGATATGCACATAATGATTTATACCCTTCAAATAAGATGGTTAAAGAATTCAATTGGAAAACACAAGAGGTTTTTAGTGAGATTGATTTGCCTTTATAGGTTGGTCCAACACATGTGACAACAAAAAATTTAGTTATGCTACATATGAAAATCTTTGATATGTTATTGTGACAACCTTGGATTCATAAGCTTTATGCAGTACCCTCCACAATGCATAGATGTCTCGAGTTTATTTATGCCAACATGGTAATAATAATTTTAGGGGTTCAATATGAACATCCACTACAACACAAGAAGTTTATCCAAGACAAATAATTATATAACCTATTAAACTTAATTATAAATGAAAGGGTAAGAAAAAGGCAACCTCCTTACCTAGGTGACCAATACTTGAGAGGCTATTACATCAAATATATATAGTGGACTACACAGAGCCCTAATTTACACCTACATAACCCAACCAATTACTAAGAATAAATCAACATGTTTCAGAGAGGGTAAAAAGACCCAAAATTATAGTCACACCAAAAAATTCATTGAGCACTAAGAAATGGGTTCCATGAATGACTATAGATTTTGCTATTGCTTCATGATCATAGAGTCCTATGAGATAGAGGTAGAGTATTGCAAATTATTCAGTTCTAAATTTGGCACATATACATGATCTTTGGAAACATGACTAATTTATTTTACCCCATCTTGAGCCTAGATAACCCTATGAGCATCCCTTAAATGGGATCAACCGCTAGCCTTCTCACTCCTAAATTTAAATATTAAAAAAAATTAAAAATAAAAAAATTAAGAAAATACAAAAAAATTCAAATAAATCAAAGATACAAAATCTTAGCATTTACATGTTTACTAGCTTTTGCATATGTTGTTTATTTTATGTTAGTATAACATATCATTTCCTTTATATGCACACATATATTGCATAGGTA
The DNA here is from genome assembly GCA_037957365.1 of Torreya grandis. Classification (NCBI taxonomy): domain Eukaryota; kingdom Viridiplantae; phylum Streptophyta; class Pinopsida; order Cupressales; family Taxaceae; genus Torreya; species Torreya grandis. The sequence continues at coordinate 7,854,358 of JARHVA010000059.1, read as the reverse complement.
CACGAGTGTGATACATGTATACACTAGATACATGAGCCTATAAATGTCAGAATTTTCTTCTACCCATGTGACACACTACACTGGGGACATCTACTTCTATTGATCATGATTGATACATGTTACATTATTTTATGACCACTTTAATTATCATGTCGAGTCAACTTATAAAAGCTTACACATGTCTATATTTATGCTTATATCTTACACAACATGGTAGATATGCTATGATACATGATATTTTGATAACACATGTATGCAGGGACTAGTGTGATATACTTATGGTAGTTACTTATATTTCACCTACTCACCTTTTCACATGGCTTACTTGATTGTACTTCTTATTGGCTACATTGTCTCGATTGTAAATATTTAAACATGTCCCTTATTTGTTGGCAATAGTGCCTTGAGAGTTATTTCATTTCTATGCAAACATTTGAACATGCCCTCTCCTTTGAGTGTGTGGCATTTGAGCATGCCCCTTATTTATGGTCTCCTTAGACCCCTTTTGCATGACATTGAGTGTTATTGTGTGTGTGCTTGATTATTGGTTGAGTTTGCGCTTGTTAATTCTATACGTTGCTATGATCCATATTGTGCATCTTAGGGATTTTTATGTTCAAGTACTATGAGATTAATTGATACATGTACTTAGACATGATGCCAATATATGATTCTTTATAAATATAACATGGTTATCTTATCCTTTTGAGATAAGGTGACTATCATGTTAAATTCCCCTCACCTCAAAAGGGGGGCATATCATTGGGGGCATGTCATAGAGACATGAGTCCAATACACATAGTTCATATAATTTGATACTGTTCACATGATTCAGACATACACCTAGGTCATAATCTTATGCACTTTGAACTGACTTTACATATTTGAGATAGTTTTTTAGATTCATGAAAAATATTATACACAATTTATAGAGAAAAGGTTACATTTTGATAAATACTTTAGTTTGAGACACATTATAGGTGCATATTCCATGCAAATGTACCAAATCACAAATACATAGTCAAATTGTATATACATTCAGGCACCGACCTTACCAAGATGCATTGATTAAAATTTATTTGTTTGTAATAATTGGCTCCCTTGAGTAGTGTGATTAAGACTCATCACCCTCAATGGCCTTGACACTACTTCCATTTTTTAGGTTGAGATGGCTACACCATTTTACCTAGGATATATTATCTAGATTGGTTATATTATGTATACACTTGAGTTATGTGATTAAGATTTGATGATCTTGATGGCCTTGGCACAAATCACCCTTACACTAGATTGGGGGCATGATCACCCTATAATTATCTTCTTCACATCTCCAAGGATCAGTTGCGAACCTCTCTATCCAATTATTTAACAAAGAATCATCATTACCAAAGCAAACTACATAGGGGCAACATGATTGTGTGAACACAAAGGTCCACTCCTTCCTTTCTCTCTTTTATTTCAAGTATTTCAATTATTTGATTTTTATATTATATGCACTAATTACATTATAACATGCTATTAGTTATAGGTAATACATAAATAACAAATTTAAATAGAGCTTAAGTCAAATCAAGGTGTGTTTTACACACCAATATTTTAATTTCTTTCTTTTAAATTAGTAATTTCATCCTTATGCATTATTAGATTAAAGGGGGAAAATATAGATGCTAAAATATGATTTTATATTATAAACTAGTCTTTTACATTTTACAAATATTACTCATGGATCAACCCTTTAGTTTAGGGCCTTTCCCACTATTGAAAGGCTTGTGTTCACCATCTCATTGTTTATAAATGCTTATCATATACTTTGATCCTAATACTTTGATTATTTATATCACCTATAGCCCATAGTCTACATAAAACCTTATTTATATCCTACTCTTATAGTTTAAAATCTTCAATAACTTTCTATCCTCCTAGATACTATCATCCAAACTAGGACAATAGCATCGACACTAGTATCCCAAGTCTAACACTAGTGTCCAAGCCTTATAAACAATCAAATTTACAAATATTTTGACAAATATGGCTCAGCCTATTTTTATTAATTGACCCTTTCATGAGATAATTAAAAAATTTGTTATATAAATACACGTCAAAGACCATTCATTATGATAAAAGTAAAAATCAAGCACACATCTATCTTATACCAAGCAAAAACACCTCTCAAGTTTACAAAAATTGAATATGTTGGAAGCACAATCACTGAGAGTGGGGGGGGGGGTGAATCAGTGTCTTATAAAATTCTTAGAATTCCTCCTTAACATTCATGAACCATCACATCCACATATAAATCAAGCAATGCATAAGCAATCACCCATACAAGCATAAAACAAGATTACTCAGGACAACACATCATATATGTGGAAAACCCTCAAGGGGAAAAAAACCATTGATAATTTCAAATGGAATATAGTATTATAAGTCAAAATATAATAATTTATTTAAGCACCAACTCCACATGGAGCACCAACCCTAATTAACTAAGCACCAACTCATCTAGGCTTTAACAAGCACCAACTTGCAAGGAGGCACCAAACCCTAGATAAATCAACACTAAATCATACCATTAATTACTTTTATCACCTTTATAACACCTTTCTTCTCAACCAACTAATGATAACCACCTCTTTAGCTCTTCACACTCTTATTCCTCTCAAACTGCCTTCTAGGTCTCTTTGCTCAACTAGGTCTCTTCAAGATAGATTATGTCATATGACCTTGATATTCATATGAAGACACACTATAAAATCCTAATTATAGATCCTTTATACTCTTTTTATGGTCTATAGTACCTCCTTCTTGTCAATAATGTGCTCTTTCATTTGCTTACATTCATGCATACACAAATAGGTATAAAATTACCTTGTATACATATTATTCTTTGTTCATATACTTCTTAATAAATAACTCATCCTTAACCTCTTAGGTCAGACATGGAATAGGTCTTAGGAAATATCTTAAACATGATTCAAATGAATATTAATTCACTTTTGCTCTTTCATAACTCTATTAGACCTCATCTCACCTTTAGGTCTAATGGAGACTTAATTCCATTAGGTCTATTTTAGGACACATTAAACTTTGCCTTCCTTGGAATAATTTAAATTCATTGAAAAAAAATATAATTTTATACATTTATAAAATATACCCCAATAAACTTCTTTTAATCTCCATAACACTTTTTAGTACCAACCCCTTCATGAACATTCTTTGTAACACTGTTCACAATTAGGCTTGTGAACCTACATAAAGTCTACCAAAAAAAATTGAAGCATATACATAATTTAGTCACATAATAATGAAAATAAATCATGTGAAAAAAAAATAATGACCTTAAAAACATCACCATGTTCTTTAGTCTTAAAAACTCAGGGCAAAAGGACTCAAACACTTCTATGCAAATGGCCCACTTAGAACTACCAAAACACTCCAAAACCCGTTCATGAATAAATTGATCTTCAACACCTGAAAGAACACTTCCCATGACAAAAATAATTTAAAAATATACTCTGACATCTATAAAACAATATCAAATATAAAAATGATAAGTTTTAATGTCAAATATTAGTCATGCAGACCAATATTTTGACCTTACTAAATAGAGTCAAACCAAAACCAAATAAGCCATTTCGGCTTCAATATTTAAAAAAAATTTCAAAAAATATCAAAAATTATAAAAATAATGGATAGCAAATACATGTTCCAAAAAATTATACCATGTGAATTATATAATTCAACTCATAGCATAGAGCCTCAAACTCATCACTGTAACTTGCTTACTCAAAACTACAATTTACCTTAAAATACAATCATGATGACATTGACCTTCAATACCTATATGACCAATTTCAAAGAATTATTATGAAAATATATGATCATATGAGATAATGATATCATTATTAAATATATATATATATATATATATATATATATATATATATATATATATATATATATATATATATATATATATCATATGGTCAAATGACAAATATTGGTCTTATAGATGAATCTTTTGACCTCACTGTACACAGTCTTTACTAAGCCAGGTAAGCCATTTTGGATTCATCATTTTCACCACTGTACATGAATTTAAATGTTTATTAAAATAATTAATAAGAAATAGTAGTCCAAAAAAACATATCCATGCACTTGGTTTCATCACTCTATCATGATAACCCATTCCTAATCATCTTCTCACTGCTGTCTCTCATGACCTTACCACACATAATCAAACTAGAACCAAACAAGCCATTTTGGCTTCAATATTTTAACTAATTTAAATAATTATATAACATTATAAAAAACATGGATAGGAAATAAAAGTCACAAATAAAAAAACCATGTGATTTATATACTTCAACATAGTCCATAGAGCCTCAAACTCATAATTGCAACTTGCTTACCCAAAACTGCCAATTTACCTTAAACCATAGTCATGATGACATTGAACTTTTATACATATATGACCAATTTAAAAGAATTATTTTGAAATTATATGATCCTATTATCTCATTATGGCATTCTCAAATAGAAATGTCATATGGTCAAATGATAAATATAGGTCTTACAGACCAATCTTGTGACCTCACTGTACACAGACCTCACTGGGCTAGACGAGCCATTTTGGTTTCATTATTTTCACCATTTTTTTCTCCATGCACTTGGTTTTATCACTCTATCATGATAACCCATTCCTAATCATCTTCTCACTATTGCCTAGATTTCTCACTGTTTCCACCATTAGGCCTATTAGTGGATGACTATCTTGGATGATTGGTTTAGCAGAATTGATAGATAAAACCTATGTAGAAAAATTCATAGACATGATACATGAGTATCAAACTTCATCCTCCATCCATTTTCATACTTTGACTTGGTCAACTCTGACTGTTATAACAAATCTTTAATAATTGTGCACTTTCTATAGGGTCTACTCACACACCTGATAACTTAATCACACCTTGAGATGCCTGAGAGAGTTAATTACAACATAAAATATCTTTTCTAGTCATTTGAGACTATTTTGGGCTATTTTGAACAAGATCTTTCATATTGGGCCCTTGTTAGGATTTTAGAGAGGTTTAACACAAGTTTTGGTGCTAATGATTATTCATAAAGGATTTCCACTTAAATACAAAACTAATGCTTGTATTTGTTATACCATTACCCATCTCTCATTAATATATCAAATTCCCATTTAGATGTTACACATGCCAATGAACATTTGAAAGTCCTCGAGTTTGCATGCCTTCATTCTATGTACTTAAGAGACCTCAAAACCAATTTTCATGCCTTTTATTGAAAACCATGACCTTAAAATACATGAATGAACTTTAAAAAACATAAATTACCTCTAAAAAAGCTTTCATAAGCTCAAACACTTTGAAATCTGACCGTGACCCCTCATTAGGCCACACTATCTCTCTTTGCTTGCTTAGACTTGGACCTGCAAACCACATTATGTCTTAAAAATGACCTTCATGCCTATTTACATGTTCTCTCCACGTCAATAACATACTAAATAAACCTATAAAATAATTAAAATTATCATACATCCTTCATATGCCTTAAAAATAGATCATGATACCTCATTAGGCCATGTAGGGTTTAGAAGTGGTCTAGTTACAAACTTGATTTATAGGTCCTACCTCTATAGGGTCACCCTGAGACTCTCATGAGTGATCTAATACTTCACATACATGCTCAAACAACTTCATAAAATAACTCATGCCTGTGTGCACTCATATCACAAATCCATCATACTCATACCTTCTCACAAGGTCTCTTCATGCTATGACTAGTGCCATGACTAAACTTCTTAAGCACTTGAAACTTGACAACTGACCTTGAAACAATTATAAAAGTATATAAACTTCACTTACATGATCACATAATTCTGAACAACCTCTCAAAATATAGTGCTTACTTACTTCACCAAACTTCACTATGCACACCTTCTCACAGGGTCTAGACTAGGCTTCTCAAGATACCTTGTACTCAAGAACTAGTACTCAAACATGCTTACCTCAATGATATTAAACAAGAAAACTATTCAGATAACACTCTCACACCACTAAAACAATATTTTTATAATCAAAATTCTCTTATGACCTAATGCAGACTTAGAGCCTCATAACCATGCTTCAATGCTCACTTGGCTTGAACCTTGACATCGACCTTGACATCGACCAACAAAGGAATCATTAGGTTGCCTTAAAATTCTCTTTTATCATATGGCTTCCTTATCACATCAATGACATCAATCTTGACATTAATGAAAAAAATTATTAACAATCCCCCCTTTGTCATTGATGGAAAAACATTCTTCAATCTGATCACTCTCATCTCCCTCATTATGGTCTTTCTCCCTTCTTGAAATTTATCCCCCTTTGACATTAATGACAAAGGGTCATACACACTACAAATTTTGAAACAAATCATTCTCCCTCTTTGGAAGCTACTCTAAAGAAATATAAATGAACTCAAAGCTATCGAGCTCCCCCTTTGAGTTCACAACTTGAGCTAATGAAATGAATCAACATAACTCTCAAACCATCTACAACACAAGTAATTATCAACTACTATCTAATATAAACATATAACAATTTTTCTTACCTCTTTTATGCTTGTCAACAACTACACTTGGAGCTTATGAACAATTTGAATAGCTCCCCCTCAAACCAAGCATCCACTATGCTTCTACTAACTAAATAGTGTCTCCATGAAGCCTAATGGAGTCACCCACTTCATAGGGTTTTAAAACAACATAAACTCAGGACATTCCCATATCTCTATGCTCTCATAAGACTAAATATCTTACAAGACCTTGTTAGGCTTGATTGGCACCTTAGGTGTGACCTTTTCATCAACCATTTGATCAACAAAATGAGCTAATATAAGACATTCTTGACTTGATTTCTCATTTGAAATGTGCTTTATTAAATCAAATAATGCACTTGGGATTGTAGAGTGATCATGACTCACCTGTACTTTCTTTAGTTTCCATACATTAATTTTCCTTCTCTTTTGCACTCTAGGGGCTTCAAACCTCTTTGATGGCCTTCTAACTTTATTAGGACAAAATCTTGCAATATGTCCCACATTATGACAACTATAGCAAATAACATCATTTATACCTCTTTATTGATAATTCCTTTCATAATCCCATGCATATTCATTTTTGGAGGGTCTTCTACACTCCCTTGCTCTATGATTAAAATTATTGCATGTAAAACAATAAATATTAAATAAATTATCATACCTCATAGCATTAGGTTGTCTAATTGGTCTTTTCATGTTGACCTTCCTGTCTTCATTAGCCTTCTCCTTGACTTGAGCTACCTCCTTTTTTCTCTTCTTTGAAACCAAGACCTATCTTACCACTTTCAAACTTTTGACTACTCAAGATTTTATCTAGAGCATTATTACTTTTTCAAACTTCATAAAGGTCTTCAACTTGATAGATGCTTGGTCCAACTCAAATTTCAAGGATTCCATTTTAGTTCCATGCCTGGTGCATTCTTCCTCTTTAGATTTTAAGCTAGCAGTGGCTTTCTTCATCTATGCTTCAAGCTGATTGATTATCTCATATACTCCTTGGATGTGTTACATAGTCTCTATTCAAATAAACTAATCTATTCTTCATAGTCTTTAACTAATTATCTCAATTTATGATTTTCATTCATTGGAAATTCAAGTCCTCTAAAACACTCACTAATTTTTCCTTAAGGTTCACTTCAGCCTCTTCTTCATTTAATTCTTCATCATTTATAAGGCATTTCCATGTTGAGCACTCCTCATGGTCTATTTATATAGCCAGGAATAAGGTTTCATGGTTGTTATGTTCATGTTCATTACTATCATCATCACTATCAGATGTACTTGTGTTACTTACATCATATGAGTTATTATCTACTTTGGTATATAAACTTCTCTTGTTCTTGAATAACCCTTTCTTAACTTCATGTTTATTGAAATATTTCTTATTTTTATTAGGCTTATAGACTTTATTTTCATCTCCATGATGATCATCATGTTATTCATCATACTCAGTCTTATTCTTATTAGGATACTTAGATGCAATGTGACCAATATTACCAAAATTAAAACATTTGAAAGGCAACTTACCTTTATACTTACCAGATCCAAACATCAATTTCTTAGAAAACATGGCTATCAATTTATCATCATCAACATTTGAACATACCTCATCCTTTAGTTTATTTTATTTTGATTATTATCAAATTTGAAAGCTATTTCCTTCTTGGGAGGTCTTCCTTCATTTGTTCTCATCTTATAGGGAGTCAAGATGTCATGAAGCCCATCCATTTCCAGCTTGTCCAAATCTTGCATCTCTTTTACTATAGACATCTTAGAATCAAACTTAGGAGTTAGTGATCTCAATACCATTTGAAAAAATTTAGACTCTTTCACTTCTTATCCTTATCGTCTAATGACATTGACCAATTCATCAACTCTTAATAGGTAGGATGTAATGGTTTCAGTTTCATTCATCTTCAGACTTTCAAACTATCTCTAATGGGTCTATAACTTGGCCATCTTCACCTTGGTGTTTCCTTCATAAATAATCTTAATTTTTTTCTATATCTCTTTGGCTGACACACAGTGCATCACCTTTACAAACTTTTCCTCTGATAGGCCACAAAATGACATTCATTACCTTTGAATGGCTCTCACTTTCCTTCTTGCTTGCTGCGTTAGTTGGTGGTGTAGGAGGTAGAGTGTATCCATCCACAATTGACTAACATATGTCATGTCCCATTGAAATTATATATGTCCTCATTCTGATGATCCAAATGCATAATTATTTATATTGAAGAATGAAGTATTACTTGTAGAGAAACCTTAATGAACTTGACTAGTAGCCATCCTTGCTTCTAGGACCTCTTTTACATTGTAAAGCCTACTTCAAAGAACCTGCTCTGATACCAAATTTTGGAAGAAAAATAAATAAGAGGTGGGGTGAATAAATGTATTAAAATTTATTACAATTCTTCTTTAGCATTTATGAACGATCACATCCACATATAGATCAATCAATGCATAAATAATCACCCATACAAGCATAAAACAAGATTACATAAGACACCACATCATATATATTGAAAAACATAAAGTAAAAGAAAACCCAATAATACCTAAAAATGGACTATATTCCTATAATTTAAAATATCACAATTTATTGAAGCACCAACTTCACATGGAGCACCAACCCCAACTAGCTAAGCACCAACCCAACTAGGATTTAGCAAACACCAACTTACAAGGAGGCACCAAACCCATAGATAAATCAAAACTAACTCAAAAAAATAATTAATTTTATCACCTTAGTAACACCTTGTTTCTCAACCAACTGATGATGACCACCTCTTCATCTCTTCACACTCTTATTCCTCTTAAACTGCCCTTTAGGCCTCTTCACTCAACTAGGTCTCTTTAAGATAGATCAGGGCATATGACCTTGATCTTCATATGTAGACACACTTTAAAATATTCATTAAAGATCCTTTATACTCTTTTTATGGTATAAAATACCTCCTTCTACTAAAAAATCTGCTCTTTCATTTACTTACATTCATGCATACATAAATAGGCTTAAAACTGCCTTGTAAATATACCATTCCTTGTTCATATGCTACTTAGTCAGAAAATCATACTTAACCTCTTTGGTAATCCATGTAATAGGTCTTAGGACATATAATAAACATTATTAAAATTAATATTTAGTCCTTTTTTGTCTTTCATAACTCTATTAGACCTCATCTCACTTTTAGGTCTCATGGAGACCTAATTCCATTAGGTCTATTTTAGGACATTTTTCACTTTGCCTTCCTTGGAATAATTTAAATTAATTTAAGAATAATATAGTTTAATAAATTGATAAAATATACCCCAATAAATATATTATAATGTCTATAACACTTTTTAGTACCAAACCCTTCATGAACACTCCTTGTAGCACTATTCACAATTAGGTTCGTGAACCTACAGAAAGTCTGCCAAAAAAAATTGAAGCATGTACACACTTTAGTAACATAATCATGAGAATAAAACATATGAATAGAAACTAAATTAACTTAAAAACATCACCATGATATTTATTCTTCAAAACTCAAGGTAATAAAATGACTCAAATACTTCTCTACAAATAGCCCACTCAGAACTGCCAAAACACTCCAAAACCCAGTCATGAATAACTTGATCTTCAAAACCTGAGAAAAAACTTACCATGATAAATGATAATTTAAAAACATACTTTTAAATATATATAGCACTATAAAATATAAAAACCATAAGGTCTAATGTCAAATATTGGTCTTACAGATCAATCATTTGACCTTACAACACAGTCAAACCAGAACCAGACAAGCCATTTTGGCCTCAATATTTCAACCAATTTCACTAATTATAACAAATTATATAAAGCATGGATAGGAAAAAAAATTAAAAAATAATAAAACCATGTGAATTATATACTTAAATATAAGTCATAGAGCTTCAAACTCATCACTATAACTTGCTTACCTAGAACTGCCAATTTACCTTAAAGCATAGTCATGATGAAATTAAAATTCAATACCTATATGACTACTTTAAAAGACTTATTATGAAATTATATGATCCTATGATATCATTATACATTTCTCAAATAGAAATATCATATGGTCAAATTATAAATATTAGTCTTGTAGACCAATCTTATGACCTCACTGAGCCAGACAAGCTATCTTAGCTTCATCATTTTCACCACTATACCTATAATTAAATATTTATTTAAAGAAAGAATATGATATAACTGTGCAAAAAAACATCTCCATGCACTTTTTTTCATCATTCTATCATGATAACCCATTCCTAATCATCTTCTCACTGTTACCTAGGTTTCTCATTATTTCTACCATTAGGCTTGTTAGTGACTGGCTAACTTGGATGATCAATTTAGAAAAATTTAGGGATAGAACACATATATAAACATTCATGGACATGAAAAATGAGTATCAAACTTAATCCTCCATCCATTTTCATACTTTGACTTGGTCGACTCTGAATGTTACATCAATTCTTTGATAAATGTGCACTTTTTGGAGGGTCTACTCACACACCTAACAATTAAATCACACATTAAGGTGACTAAGAGAGTTTATTACAACCTCCAATAGATTTTTGAGTCATTTTAGCACATTCTAGTCTATTTTGAACAAGATGTTTCACATCAGGTCTTTGTTTTGATAGGTTTTGGTGTTAATGATTATTCATAAAGGATTGCCCCTTAAATCCAAAACCAATGCCTACAGTTATTATCTAGGACCCTTAACCATATCCAATTAATATATTATATTACCATGTAGAGGTTACACATGCCAATGAACACTTGAAAGTCCTTCTTGAGTTTGTATGTCTTCATTCTATGTACTCAAGAGACCTCATTGGCCTTTTATTGAAAATCATGACCTCAAACTACATGAACACATTTGAAAAAACATAAATAACATATGAAAACGATTACATAAGATCAAGAACTCTAAATTTTTTCCATGACCCCATATTAGGCCACACTCTCTCTCTTCACTTGCTTAAACCTAGACCTATAAACCACATTAGGTCTTAAAACTGACCTTCATGCCTCTTTACCTATGATGTTCACCTCACTCACATACTCAATAAACCTATATCATACTTAAAAACTATCATACATCCTTCATAGTCATTAAAAACAGATCATGATACCTCATTAGGTCAGGTAGGGTCTAGAAGTGGTCTAGTTGTAGACTTGATTTATAGGTCCTACCCCTGTAGGCTCACCCCAATACTCTCATGAGTGATCCAATGATTAAAATACATGATAAAACAACTTTATACAACCACTCATTCCTGTGTGCACTCATCTTACCAATCCATCATACTCATACCTTCTCATAGGGTCTCGTCATGTTATGACTAGTGCCATGACTAAGCTTTTTAAGCACTTGAAACTTGACAACTTACCTTGAAACACTTGTGAAAGTATCTAAAATTCACTTACATGATCACACAATTCCAAAAAACTTCTAAAAAGTTTGTGCTTACTTACTTCACCAAACTTCACTATGCACACCTTCTCACAGGGTCTAGACTAGGCTTCTCAAGATAGCTTGTACTCAAGAACTAGCAATCAAACATGATTACCTCAATGATATTAAAAAATAACACTCTTAAGATAACACTCTTACACCACTGCAACAATCTCTTTCTGATTAATATTCTTTCATGACCTTATGCAGACCTAGAGCCTCATAACCATGCTTTAATGCTCACTTGACCTACACCTTGACATCAACTAGCAAAGGAATCATTAGGTTGCCTTCAAATTATCTCTTATCACATGGCTTCTTTGTCACATCAATGACATTAATTTTGACATCTATGCTAATACTTATCAACACCTTATTCTTCCCTAATTCTAAATTAGTCATAGGAGTAGTATTTTTACATGTTTGAAGCATCAAAAGAGCAACCCATGAGTAGTATTTGTCAAATTACAAGATATATCACTACATGCAATCACATGTAGCAAATTGAATAATTTTTCACACACAAGGCCATACAAATGGGAGCTACACCAATCTAAGTCCCTCTTTAGGGTATTGGCTATGTAGGTAACACTCACTGATAGAAGGGTATTTGAGGTTAGTTTGATTTCACTTGAACCCATTAACCCCAGTTCTATCAAGGTGACATGCCCTAATTAGAGGACCTAGGGTTTTGATCTACATATTGATATCCAAAACCTATGCACATGATCCAAATAGAGAATATACAAGGTGAAAATCAACCCTAATATGCACATGTGATCACTCTTGAAAAGGACATGTGCTAAATTATGTATAGAGGCATCAAAACTAGGATTGAAGCATCGATGTTAATGTCTGGATTCCAATGATAGTGTTGAGGTTTATAGAAAGATATTTTTTAGAATCTATTGAATTAGGGTGGAACATCAGACTATCTTATCTTACACCTACACTAATCAGGTTTGCCTACACATTGGTTTATAGGCTACGTATTATTGCTTCTTCATGTTATAACTTTTAGAATATTGTTTGGTATTATACTTTTTATATTTAGCATTATTTCATATTTCAGCACTGTTATATACTATTGTGAATATAAATTATTTAATTGGCTTAATTTTATAATAATTTATCTATTTGTTGATTAGGCTATTCTCTCCCTAACTCTTTCTAAAAAGGTTTAAACACCCATCATATTGGTGATGTGAAGGTACAAGTGTAACATGAAGACAAATGCACATGTGACTAAAAAACTAGATAGTGAAACCCTATAAGGATGAACCTAGTTGCATCAAAACAAATTTTTCCACTGTTAGATAATCAAAACCATACATGGCTATCCAATATAGACATGAGTCAGTCCTAGTGAATGGGTCTATCTCATAACATTGTAAAGTTTCCATATTATAGGATAAGGTTGGATGTAATATTTATAATCCATCTCAATCTTAGATTTTTAGAGCAATAGATAGGTCTCAATATTCATTATCCATTTATCATTTACATTACTTAGTCTAGTTTCATTTTTTGTATTTGGAATTGGTTCTCATTGTTGCATATTAACTAGATCTTGTTTTGTATTTTCAATGATGTGTGCTTAGATCTCATAAGATGAAACTATTTTATTCCTTATTTTGATTAAAACCATAATTAAGGTAAACATAATTGGTCAACCCCAAAATTTTCATACATTCAACTTAGGGTTTCTACAAACCCTCTTCTCCTTAGGGCTTTGAAATTATTTTCTCAAATTTTGATCCTAGGGATTATTCAATCCTTTTAATCTTATACATTTGAGTGTGCATTGTTTAAATGTCATCATGGATAACATTTCTAAAATTCTATAAAATAATTTGGCTTTAATAAATCCTATGTTTAAAAATAAGACTTTTTAACTAATAACAACAAATTATCTTTTTTACGTGAATTGTAACACGAGGATCATGTAATTAATGGAATAATTAACCAAAGTCTTTAGAAATATATTTATGCACATGTTAATGCAATCCTCTCTCCATAAGATATAATATTAAAAGGAACTAATAAGATAAAAAAGTTTATCTCTTCCCTTAACACTTGTATTTATGTTCATATGTCCTATGTTCTTTGTAACAAGTGTCTAGCTACTAGGTAACAATTTACACCTATGCAAAGTAGTGTACCTATCTCTACATTCAAAAACATGACTCAACAATTGAAAAAACTTATTAAGAATATCACAATTCCTAAATGTGAGTTATAAATGATGAGACATGCTATAGGAGTCATACAAAGATAAATGTGTATTTTAGCATTGGAAAAAGAAAGTTTCAAGGTTCACATTAAACAAAACATAGATCATAGACATCACATTCAAAAATACATATTGGATATGCCTCTTTCACATGATTTGATCATTCCAAAATTCCACTTATTTGACAATCATGGATATCCTCAAAATCACCATTGCAACACATTGAGTTTTATAGGCAATTATGAGATATATCCTTTAATATTGTTTAAGTTATTTCTTAAGAATTTGATTTGTGATGCCTTAAACTAGTTCTCTTCTTTAGTTTCTGGTTCCCTAGATTCGATGGGATGTTTACAAAAATTATTTCCATATAAATACATTATTAATAACGAATCAAGGTCTATAATCAAACAAAAAAGAAACTATGCGTAATTTCACCTTTAGGTTTCATTACCATATACATTCATTGACTTAATAGCCTTGTGATTTAGAAAGAAAACATATATTTATCAATTTTCACATAGATCATATCAAAATAAAGTTACTTAGAACAACATAAAAGAATTTTACTCACTTTACACATAGTGCTATTGACCTATAAGAAGAAAAACTCCAACCGAGCATCATAACATCACTTTGTAAAAGATCAACCACCATCCACATTGATATAAAAATTATAAAAATGCTTAATAATTGGATTAAGAATAAATTGACAACATTTAGTAAACACTCAAGAGATAGTAATACTCATGAACTAATTAGACCTTCATCTATTGCTAAGGCTGAAGAAGCAACAATACAACATTGGACTTAATTCAACTAACATACATAATTATTCAATAATTAATATAACATATTGAAATGCTTATTGAATGAAAGCATAATGAAGTTTCCACCTGTGCGAAACATATTTTAAAATTATAATCCAACATCTCAAAAAGATAAATACTTTTGTTCATATCATACAACAAGAAGACATTCAATAGATATATGCATTGCTTTAAGAGACAAAATTAAATAACTTATTGATAAAAATAAAATCAATCTTCCTCCAAATACTTTATAAAAAGACATTACTAACAAATAAAATCAATCTCCTAAAGACATTTCAAACTTAGTATGTTTTAAAATCAATGGTCAATTCCAATGTGACCAAAACTTTGATGAAGATGATCACTTATTGTATGATGAGACATATTTGGGGAATACTAACCATCTCCATAACAAATGTTAATGCCTAACAAGGTATAACAAGGGATTCAACACATATATATATTTAACATATTTATTATACCATAATATTGTACATAACTCTTTTTTATCTATATATTGTGCCTTACATGTTCCTTCCTCGCAATACTTGGTTTGTAATAATTGTAAAAATTAAAAAACATTTCTTTGCCTTTATCTTGGTCATATGATATACATCATGCATATCTACATACACTAGAGAGTTTTACACATCCATGTTTTCACACTTGCTTTTTACAATATATCTTAATTTAGGTAAGATACATGATAATTTGGCTATATATGCTTATGTTTACATATACAACTCTCCTATGTAGAAACATTGCTTATTTTTTCAATGATTACATAGTAACATCATGTTGAGTGATCATGTTTGTTATATAGATCTACCTTTACATGCATCCTATTTCTTAATGATTACTTATATAAGGTATATAAATATTACATGTGTACATGGATATGTTCATGATATTATCACTATCCTTCGATCTATGAATATTATTTAGGCCTCTCTCTTGAGCTTGATTGAATTATTTTATTTTAAAGATTTTTCATGTTGTTTACCTTGTATTTTCATTGAAATTCTTCTATCCACTTGTTTCATGTTGCTTGTCTTGTTTCATTGGCGTTGATCAATCAATTGTTGAACCTATTCTTAGCAGTTATCCTACCCTTACTAATGATGATAACATATTTATCATGACATTTTGTCATAGCATGCATTGTGTTATGAAGGGAGTCATAGGTGCTTCAAGTCCTCCTCATCTCATTTCTTATAAATTTTGAGTCTTACTCCTTATATTACTTATGCAACCCTATGTTTTTCACACTATTTTTATTTTATTCAACATATATAGTTAAAAAAATCAGAAGCATGGTTTTTGTAGACACATAAATATGGTATTAGACACTTGAAAATGTTAGCCTTGATATATATTTACTTTACATGACTTATGTGTACACATATTGGTCTTACACACCATTCTCTCCTATCCATTTATCTTCTATGGGCTTAGCCTTCTCGATTTGCTACATGTCACCTAAAATAATCACCTATTCAATGCCTAATATATTATTATCCTAATTAGAATGTCCCTTGATCATAAGATCAACATTTATTACTATTTGGATGATTTTAGTCATACTCAGACAAATTCATATTGTTGAAGCTATCCACCTATGTTGGATGTATCCATGCACTTTACAATGGTCATTTTCCAAATTTAAATCATTCCCATGGGTTGGTCTAAACATTTTGCATGTTGGTGGTGTGATAAGTCACTTAAAAAGTTGTATATTTATTTATAATTATTCTTAACCTATTCCCATACATAAAACATCTATCTAACACATACCAATAGATCATTTATACATTTATAGAGATCTGGCATAAGGAACAAGCCCTAACAAAGTTTAAAGCACCTAATCCAAGCTAAGTTCTCCCATTGTCAAGTGTTGAAAGCTAGATTACAAGATGCATCCATACTAAAGGAGCATGATTTTACATATACACCTAACTAAGAGAACTAAGTGTGGTTTGAGCCCTCTTTAAAGTATTGAAGACATAAACATTGCTTAGTTACTCAATAGGGGGTGGTTTGGGTCAACTCAATCCATTTTTTCATTTCTTTTTTTATGTAAACTTATTGTCAAAATTTTATCTAGGGTTTCAAGTTAAATGAGACAAAATTCTACCATTACACACAATAGTGAGCTTTTAATATTGTATAGAATAACATTTTACCTAAACATTAAGAAGAACAACCCTAAAAATTCAAAATTAGAGATTATTCACAAGGACCAAGCCCTATCCAAGTCTAAATCTCATAATTCAAGTCAAGTTTTCTCATTTTCTAGTGCCAAAAGCTAAATTACAAGTTGCATACATACTAAAGGAGCATTGTTACACACATACACCTAACTGGGAAAACAAAGTACAATTGAGCCCTCTAGAAAGTATTATAAATGTAGACAATGCTTATCCATTTAGTGGGGGGTGGTTAGGGTTATCTCAGCCCATTATTTCATTCCCCTTTTAAAGTAAACCTAGTTTCACATATAGATCCAGGGTTTCAAGTTTAAGTAGACAAAATTCTACACTTATGTACAATAATGAGCTTATGATATTGTATAAATAATAATTTACAAATAGCTGTAGTGATTTATGATGAAATAGTGCAACATAGATCACATTTTTAGTAGCATTCAAATGAATATATATTCCATAGGCATATATCTATTATTAGACTCATCTAGATATATCTAGAAAATCATTTTATAGATATGAGTAACTCCTGTTCTAATTTCAATCCTTTCTACCACTTGCACATAGTCTCAAACCTGAATAAAGCTTTAACAAGATAAATACCTCAAGATTGTTGATTATTTACTTGAATAGTAAATTTTAATTGAGCATTTGCTTTTACATATAGATTTGGTTGATTTAGACATATCTTAGATTATTTAAAAAAAATAAAATTTACATCTTGTCTAGATACATTCGTTAATAGCAAGGTAAAAAATAATGGTGAATCTGATCCTTGTCCTAAGTAGAAAACCCTAGATTCCTTAGGGTTTCCTTAATTTTCCTATGGTTTTAAATTTTTGCATTTAAATCTAATTTATGATCTCCCCTTTTTTGGTGTTTATTTTCTCCTAAGGTTCCAATCTTAAAAAACCCTAGAATTCTATGTTAGTCCTCACTTGTAGTAGGTTATGTGATTGTGTTTATTTCCATCTTAAGGTTTAATATAAGGATAAGTGCTAGGTTGGTGTGGAAATTAAGCATAATTAGATTTATATGGCTATCACAACACAACATACTTTTATGGATATCCCTCATGCAACTGATTCTACATTTGTAGGTTATGGTGTTATAGTTGGAACAATACTATTTTAGAATGGTTCATCTAATTGATTTTCCTCCATATTGTAAAGATCCTAATTTGAATAAAGGAATGATAAAATTTGAAAAGGATAACCTAATACTAAAGGCACAAATTTGAAACAACATGTGTTTGGACTAAAATATCTGTAAAAGTTAGGATATGATGGTCAAGGGTTAGGCAAGCATACACAAGGCATCATTAATTTCATTTCCCCATATAAGAGTAAAGGTAAACAAGGACTTGGATATGAGGAAAATTCACAGGTTGATAATGAAAATGAATAGCAAAATATACATTTTCATACACATTTCATTAAGGAAACAAAAGAAGTTTATATATAACTTGTGATCTCAATAAAGCTGGCCCGTGAAGAGCTACCTAATCAACATGTAATCAAATAAAATCTCCCATTATATATTCAAATAAAAGTATTAATGAATGGATTTAAGTGGGTGTTAATAAATAATGGTTCGATATTTAACACTTATAGCATAACATTCTTACAAGCATTAGAAATTAACATGTATTATATTAAAAAGTAAAATAAGCACATAAAAGGATTTGATTATATTCCTTGCCAGGTACTTGGGATAATATCATTGGATCTGATAACACATCCCAAGACATTGATTATCATGTTTCAAATCATGTCTAATACTCTATGTTATAACTTTCTCTTAGGTTGACCATAGATCCATATTATGGATGTAGTAAATGCATGAAATTTGTACATCGAGGGTATTTCTATACATATCCTAGAGATGAATAACCCTTTAAGTAATGTATTGAATCCCATTACTTATTTTGACCTACTATCTCCACAAAGGAGGCAATTTTCATGATTGTCAAAACTTCCTCATAGGATATTACAAAAGTTACTTAAGTGCAACCTCATATCTCTCCCTCCCAAAAAATAGGTTGATATGAGTAGGCATATACCTAAGGGGTATTATGGTAATGCATATTGTGATTTTCATAGATGCATAGAACACTCTAAAAACATATGTTTTGGGTTAAGGCATAATATACAAGACTTAATGGATAACCATACAATTGAGATCAATATTATTTTTATATTGATGGGTGACTTGCGAATAAGGCTCATTCTTTCAACTTCAAAACTAATTAAGAAACAAACATAAGCACATCATATGGCCATACAATATAGTTCATAGGTTTTTATGCCTAGTATAAGCATATGAATTACATAGGAATAAGTCAATTATGATAGTGATGATGGATATTGTACATCAAATAATTACTTCAGAGATTTGGACATAGATGCATCTGATACATTTATGATCCTTGTCCATGGTAGGAGACATTTGTACCACATGATGCAAGGATTACATATTTAAATCCTAGTGATGGGGCCAATAATTAGCTCACATATAAGTTATTGTACATAGTTCCTTCATGCGGTTTGATTGTTTATCCTCTTTATTCTTCTATGTTGACATACATGTGTATATATGCTCTTTCATAAATCATTCTTCTATCTCTTTACACTATTGTGATATTTTAACTTGGACCTTGCCTTTTTATTGTTTATGTTGATTTGGACATTAGTGAATATATTCTATGATGATACATCCTTTACAATTGGTCTAGTCTTGTTGCTCATTCTTTGTGGCATATTATTTGTTACCTACACACATTGCTTATATATGTTTGATATAGTTTAAGGCTTGAATTGAGCTTACATTAGAACATACATTTATGCCTACATATAATGATGTGATTACATACACTGATTATTTCCCATTGGGGGCATACCTATTATTATTTTCACATACTCTCTTGAGGTATAATATTGTGACTCACATATATAGTTGGGGCATGTTATTTGCCTTTATTTCCTTTAGATTACTTTGCACCTACATTTGGTACTTATAATGCCTTCACATATGTCATGGAATGTTTAGATCCCTTCAATTTTTCTATTTTTAGAGCATATTGTTTGGTCTTGCTTGACTACCTCAATGTAATTGGAAATATTAAATATATATAAAATATTTTTTTTACAAAAAACCAAAAAATTAAAACACTAAAAAAAAAAGAACCTATGTATGTGTATACACCCAAATTTGAACAAGTAAACACAAATATTATGTCTTTTGTGGATTTTGTATTTATATTCTTGTAATGACAAATTGGATTCCCATTCACACATGTCCTAATCCCATGTCTTCTTTATCACTCTTTCATATTGATTTCACTTTTTTTTACAGTTTCAATATTTCATGTCAGTTCTTCTCAGAGTCACAGGGATCCTCAGTCTTGATTTAGTCTCATTCTTTAGTTTTCTTGTATTTTGACATTAACACCCTCATTATATACTAGTGCACCCTATTATTGTCTGAATCCCTCGATATTATCCAACACACCTTTCAGAATTATTTTTGATGCAAATTTATTTTGGGTATCTTTTTATGTGTTTAAACCTTATTCAAGTCAATTGGTGCATGAATAGGTTTTTAAAATTTAAAATTGGGAGTCTTATATTTAAAGGTATCCCTAAGGCATTTTACATCTATCACTTATCATTTGGCATTAATATAATAAATAAAAATAACACTACATCAAGCTCAATCTATGTACTTTTCTAATGTTTATACATATCACATCTAGATTACATGCTTTGACCAAGATAAGGGCTTGGGTGAATAACATTTAGATACATGTCATGCATGATTTAGTTATACAGATTCCCAAGAGGGATAAGTACATTATATTGAGGTCCCTATCATTGGGACTATGTAGGTAGCACTCAATACATCAAGGTTATAAGGCTACATCGACCATTCCCACTTCTCCATTACCCCCTCTTTTGAATTTGTTATATGTTTATTTTATGTGCAAGACTGTATTAGGGTTTTGAAAAGGTTAAGACAAAACACATGTTAAGTCTTGTGATCATAGGTCCATGCTAGTCTGAAGTGCATCTATAAGAAGATCCACCCAAAATCTCAGTTTGTAGTTTTATCATAGGAGGAGCCTAGACAAGAGCACCCTAATTGGATAATAGTGCCCTCCACTATTGTCCAAATCCCTTGATATTATCCCAAGTCAAAAATATAAGTAGACAATCAAATTTGATAGTGCCATAGTCACACTTAGGGTTAAAAATAGTTAGATATAGCTCTTTGAGCCCTGAATAGATAAGTTACTCACCCCCTTTCATATTTTTATTAAAAACCCTTTTTATTTGACATCATTTATTTTCAAGTAAAATTCAAGTTTTAATGTTCATTTAATTACTCATTTTACTCTACTCAGTTATTTTATTTGATTAAGTTAAGAATCCATTAATCACAAAATCAATAAAATATATTGATAAACTTGTTTTATTATCAAACATTTCCAAACCCTAGCTTCTAACCATAGGTCCTTCCTTCAAAATTTTGATGTTAGACTATGTGTTAACATTGATTTTTATTTCTCATATTATTATAACTTTAGTTTTTGGAAAAAATAAAATGAGTATTAAGGAACCTCTTTGCTCCCATCCAATTGATTAATTGATAGGCATTTATTATAATTATAATAAAGCATGGACAATTTACCAAGATTGTGCATTAGATATAAATTATGAATACAATTTTGTGTATTATTATTATTTACATGATGGTTATGATGAATATTATGAAAATGATGATGAAAATTCTAAGGAAATTAGTGTAGATATATACCCTTCTTTTACTCCTACTTATATTCCAATTCAAGAAAAAGAAATTAATAATATAATTCCAAAATAAATTCTTATTTGTGATGCATTATTTGATAATACTCTTAGGTCATCACTAAGTGTCCTTATTTGAGTGATGGTGAAGAATTTAATATTTCATGTTGGCATTACCAAATGAAATACGATAGATTATCCATGATAGGAAGAGTTTTGCTTGGTGATTGGAATGGAAAGGGAATTAAGATCCCCACAAAAGCTAGGGCCTCCAAACTAGAGGTGACTAGAGAGAAAGTGTTATGTGGCATCGAGTTCTCTATGGAAAAAACCTAGGAAGGAAGAGGCTGTCGATTATTTAATATGGGGGATGAGAGAAGAAATAGATTCAATCTCGACTGTGATGTCTAGATATTTGAAAGGAAAATCACTTATCTTGCAGTGTTCTCAAACATTTATAGTGGAAACAAGGAAGTATTCAGTGTATTTATATGGGCCAAATTTATGGGTGTCAAATTATTTAGCTTCTTTTAGATCTTCTGAAGGTCATGAGCATATGATGGTAGGGGTTGTGGTTTTAACTAGAATAGGGGTTATGCATATGGTGGCTAGGAAAGTTAGCAATTAGAGAATATGGATGAAGGCAAAGGAGGCTTAATGGCTCTCCTATGATGAGGTTGTGGCAAGAAAAAGACAAGCTAAACCTTTAACTCCTGCTAAAGCTATTCTTGCAGTCCAGTTTGATGAGGAAGAGCTTGAAGTGATCTTGAAAAGGGAAGATATGAAAGAATGTGTTTTAAATCCCCCTGAAATGGGCAATGTTTTGATTGACATAGATGGAGATATATAAAATGACTAGAAACTATTTATCAAAATGTCACAATGAAAATTTCTTACAAAGGCTCTAAAGGATGTTCACAATCCATTTGACAAAATGTTCAAACAAAATATGGAATCTAGAATAAGCAATCAAGTGAATAAATCAATGCTTTTATTTGTTGATGTGATGTATTTGTATTGGTTTGAGGAATTATTTGTAGACAAACTAAATAAAAATGAGAAATATCTAGAGGTGGATAAACTAGGTTTTCAAGTCTTGGTGCTATCTCTTTCAAGCAACATAAAATGCATTTAGGTGAAAGGGATAGATTTAGTGAGGAATTTAAGGTAGATTTTAGAGATTTCCTTAGGTGTCAAAGCTAAATCTCAATGTGTGGTGCATTAGGGAAAATAGCTTTAGGATATTTTATTCTTGTCTAGTTATAATTTAGGCAAAGACTCACTTATCATTATGGCTTCTAGATTGTGGGGAGGTGTGGAAAGGATGAAACAACCGTCTTCTTCCAAACCTATGACTTTTAAATAAACTTTTATAAATGTTACTTTTAAATCAAATTCTATGAAGTGTTATTCTCCTCCTCAAGCCTATGTTTTAGAATAAGAGAAGGAGGTACCTTCAGTGGAGATTTAAAATAAGGAAGTGTATGACTATTGTCATACTTTATTAGTAGATGCAGTAATCTATAGATTTAATTGCTTGTGGCCTTTTTTGATAACATTATATCAATGGGTCTATGAGACATGGTCAAAAGAATGTGAGATATCTCTTTGCTCAAAAAGTATTTTTTGGTTCACTTTAGTAAACAAAAAGATTATTAGAAATCTCTTTCAGAAGGCCCTTAGTTTTGGGGTAATGCACATTTGTTTATCACTCCCTAGTTTCTGAAGTTTGATCTAAATACTCTCTCCATTATAAATATGCTAGTGTGGGTTTAACTTCCTAACTTACCCTTATGTATTTGGCATGCTTATGAGGAAATAGGCAATGCTTTGGGGTCATACATAAATAATGATCGAGAGATATCTATTGTAGGATTGTGCACCTTTTATAGATTTTTTGTAGAAATTGATCTGAGTAAAGGGGTACTAGATAAAGTTATTTTGAAATATGTTAAAGTTCATCACGTTCAAGCTCTTAATTATGAGAATACTACATTTCGATGCCACAACTATAAATTACTAGGTCATCTTCATGCCTCTTACCCTCAGCGGTGAGTTCAAGCAACAAATAAAAAGGGGCAAAATCCAATTCAAGAAAATGGAGCACTCCATATCTAGTGGTAGTGGCTAAAGATTGTTTTGAAGATACAAAAACTTAGGAAAATGTAGACTTGGGAGATAATAAGAAGGGAGATTAAGATTCTCCTACTAAATAAGATGTGTTTGTTGTGGGGGCAATAGAAAAAGTTTAGATTTCTCCCCTAAAAAATCTAGTAGGGGGAGTGAAAAGAGGGCATTAATTTAAAAATTTAAATTTAGATAAAGAAATTCTAGTGACTATGTCTTCGGAGTTTTTGAATCCATAAAAGTAAATAGTTACGGTGAATTCTAAACAAGGAATGTGGCAGGAAGTAAAAAAGAAAAAAGTAAGGATGGATAATTTGTTAGATGACTATCCCACTAACAGATGGCTTTGTTTTTGTGCTATCAATGATTGGGAGGTAGATGGGTTATGGTTAACTCTTGGTTGTAAGACCTTATGGCCAATTGGTGTATCTAGTTATTTTGAGGCCATGGTGGTTTGGCTTGGTTTTTTTCTTGTGATATTTCTTATTAATATAGTTTAAGGGTCCCATTAACCTTGGTACTTATCTAAAAAAATATTCCTAGGTCATCAAAAACATTTGATACACCCCTTTTCAAAATTACATAATATAAAGCAAAGAAAGTCAAAATTTCATTGCATGAAAAAAATGACAATGTTACATATTAAAATGTGTATCCTAGTTATAACAATGTTCCTTTCTAATATGATAATGATTTATCTCAACTAGAAAGTGACAATTCATCTTCTATTCCTTTCTCTTTCAAAATCCAAAATGAAAGTAAAAATTGAATTTCTCCTTCATATGATGATGCTTTAAATGAGATAGAAAAAGGAAATCTTTCACCTTTCTTTACCTTTTATGCATAAAAGAATGTTCTAATTTTAAACGTCGAAAATGAAATTAAAAATTGCATTCTAATTTCATGTGATGATGCTTTGAACAAGGTTGAAAATGCAATTTTTTCTCCTCAATCCATTTCTCTAAATGAAGATGTTACAATTTCAAATATTGATAATAAAAGTAAAGCTTGAATTTCTCTTACATGTGATGATGCTTTGAATTCTATTACAAACTTAGATTCATCTCTTATAACCTCTTCTAGTGAACATGAAAATGTGGTTACTTAATATGTTGATTTTACATGTGAAACAAATCATGATCATGAAGAAAAATGGAATGGTGATGTTTATTATGCATATAATGAAGAGGAAAATATATCTACTACACCTAGTATTATTTCTTCTTTACCCACCCCTCATGTTGATGTTGATTGCATGTTACATTATAAATCAAATAATGATGTGCTTAGTGATTATATTTTTACAAAACATAATGGTGTTACTAATTTTCTTTCAAAAATTCAAATATGAAAGCACGTGGATTTTAGTAATGAAAACAATAAAGTTAATTCTTCTATTTCCATAGAATGTAATATGCCTTTACAAACTAATGCTATATTAAATACCAATAAATCTCCCAAACCCATAATTCATAAAGTAGAATCTATTCCTAAACCCTTTCCTCCTAAGAATATAGTGTACCAATGGCTAAAGTTAATAATAAAATTCAATTATTAAGTGAGTTCCTTAATGATTTAAGTGTGCTTTCATAAGAAATTATCTCTTTAATATATGTTGTTCATGATTTACAACAAAAAATACATTATGCAAAAGAACCCATTCAGTTTCAAAGGTTGTTTTTGCCTTGTCTTCCTCCATAATTTGTACTTGGTGATAGTTAAAAAATACATTAGTGATGGTGTATATATCACATCCAAAATTTCTTTTGTGAAAGTCATTGGGAAAGGGTGAGTGACACATACAACATTGAGTAGCATGTAATCCAATCAAATGCATTTTACCGTCTTTATTAATGTTGATCATCAACTCATAGTAGAAAGTAAGGCCTATCATTGATGGAAGGATTTTGATGCTATCCATGATAACCCTTTCCAAAGTAAAATATTTCATGCACCATTACTGATGAATTGCAAGATACCAACACTTCCTAGTTTTAATGGAAATGGAGATCCTTATTTGCATCCAGGTATTTTTTTAGTGGTGAATATTCATTAATTCAAAAATATTATATTTTTTGAATTAAAAAAATGGTGATTTTTTGGGGTAGGCAAAAAGGTAGGATTTCCTAAATTTTAGGGTAGAATCTAAATTTAAGGGTTGGCCACCTATTTTCTAAAATAAATTTCCTCTTATAAATGTATGCCACTGATATCAAGAAATCCAATCCAGGGGCATTCACCACTATATATAATATATTAAACTTTATACCATGATGGTGTTCTCTCCTCGAGTACATTAAACTATATCAAGCACTGATATTTAATTTCAAGCTTCTACAACCAGTAGTCAGGCAACTGCAACTAGGTGTCAAATAATATCATGGATGCATTATATATATGATTGGAGGTGGCTAGATAAAGTAGGAAAATTTATGAAACACACATATAGATGTATGGATAATGTAGCTAGGAAATTTCATCGTACAGTCTCATGACTGCATGACGCAATTAGATGACTGCATCATGTGATTGATTAACTGCACGTGTAGATAGATGAATGTATGATACAATTAGGCATCTACATCATACAAGTAGATGGTTGGATGATGTATTTGAATAACTACATGATGAAATTATTAATTATATCCTACAATGATCTAACTATATGATTTAGTCTCCAGGTTACATCATATAATCACCTATCTACATGTGTAGTTGGGTGGCTACATGATGTAGTCATTTGATTACATCATGTGGTCATATAACTATAAGATGTGGTCACTTAACTACATCATCTGATCATTCATATATATGATGTAGTCACCCAATTGCATCTTCAAACCATCTTTTTGCATGTTGTGATAGTCGCTTGATTTGGCTATCCCACTCTAATTGCCTATATAAGGCATCTCATAATTCACCTACACTATTATATGACATCTAACCTGATTTGTCACCATGACAAAACCAATTTTCTTAGTGGCCTCAATTTTTTTTATATAGGCCACTAAAATTTTCCCTATTTACATCTCAAATATTATAGGAAAGATATGAATGGATGCAATGGTTATTTCATAATATTACAATTATTTTATAGGAGCCTATAAGATGATGCGTTAAATTGGTTTTATCATTCACTCCCTTGTTTCTAGTTACATACATATGCTAAGTTAGAGGAAGTATTTCTTACGAATTTCATCCAGAATAAGGGACCCATAGTTACATATGAAAAATTACCATCACTATATCAGGGATAGGAGAGTGAGTTTGTGACTATATATTATGGTTTATGACATGTCTGCATGAAGTAATTAATTTATCAACCAACAAATTTGGAGACATAATATATATACTATCTAGATATATCATCTTCCCTCTTATGGATAAATTATTATATCACACATCTAAGTCATTTTAACATATTTTCAATTCATCTATTGCATTAAAAAATAAATTAGGACTTGTGGAGATTAATATAGAGGTAAATTTTGATATTGATTTGTTACCATCAGAGTCATACAAATTGGTCCAAGAACATAATCCACCTCCTCAGAATGTAATGTATAACATAAACCACAAGTTAAATTATTCAATAGAGGGAAAGTTTATAGAGTAAATCCTACAATGACTAAAGCACATTATACGAAGTGAGAGCTTATATAATTTGATTCATTCAAAGATAAGACTAATGAATTTATTTTGACACCATTAGATATGAGGATGATTTCACTTGCTCCTAATCATTATCATCCACCATATCACTTGGACAGAGTCATAAATCAACCATATTTCAACTCATCATATCAATGGTCATTAGGATAATGATTGTTATGCACTCAGATACCAAATTGAATAGTATGTTGATAGAGGTATTATCACATTTATGAAGGAAACATGTAGGTCTCCTTCTCCTCACTTTCTTATATCCTATTCTACTAGGATTGAGTTATCCCAGGATGTTATTATCAAGGAACCAGTGGTTAATTTTCATGTGATTAGAAAGGTTTCTCACTCACCCAATTATGATAGATTAGTGATACTACCAATTCAACAAAAATGACAACTGATACAAATTGATAATCAAACTTAAAAAAGCATCATGTCATAATGAAATCAAAATCAATCAACAATGAAAATATGGAAATTGATAAATATTTATGTAATATATAATTCACATACTCCTAATATAACTATGTTTAAGGTGGTGTCATAACTAGAGTATAGTCATTTAGTTATAAAACATGATCAGTGTGGTTCACAATTTTTACTACCTTCAGGGTGGAGAAATGATTATACTGGGCTCAGATAGTTCCTACATCTTTCTCAAATATATATTAAAAAGTTACATTACTAACATTCTAACATAAGTAATTCAAACTAAGAATAAAAAATGATAAATCAGTACAATCATCACACATTCTAGTATGCCAAGATGGTTCATATCCATATATATCAGAAAAATTATATAGTATGATAAATAGTACATCACTTTATGATATAGGTGTGTTCATAGGACCCTATCATCAACATAATCTATATCAGCTACCACAAGAGACTTATAGCTAAAAGCTCTAGAATCACCTCGTACTTTAGAGCATGACCTATCTTTCCTTTCTTGATCCTCATACATAACTAGTTGTGCCTTGAGATAGACATGTTCTCATTGTAATCATATATACTCATCTTATAGTCTAGTACCTAGACCACTCATTATATTTGGTGGGGGCATATGTAACCACACCACCTCAACTCTCATCTCATCTCACTCTGTTATGGTTCAAACATATGTTGTAGTAGAAATCATAACCTAATCAAATAGAAGTGAATGCACATAAATAACTACCAATTCCCACTCAATAAGACCACCATTCATGACATTGTTAAGAACATGTCATGTCAAGTCATAAAGTGATGACTTGATAGTCATCACACAATAATCCTCATCACCTAAACATGCATAGAATGAACATACATTAGCTATTACTCAATTTAAAAAAAATAAAAATGCATAAGTACAAAAACCAATTAAAAACATTTCATACCTGCAACTACCCTAACAGGTTTAGGGTCTAACAGATCATCACCGACCACTACTCCACCTAAGAATAATGGATCCCATTTATGTCATCTTCACCATGATATATATTCAATAATACATCCCACATTATCTAAATCTAGGATCTCTATCACATGATCCCTCTCATATTCTAGAATAGGGGCAAAATATGCTATAGATGGACTACCCATATCACTTGGTCTTATCAGAGCTTGCACACTATATGCCCATGCCCATGGAGTTAGGGGCACATCCTATTACACATAAAAGTATCATGTGACCATCTCATATTAAAAATACTCATATAAATTTGGCCATAAATCTATAGCATATCAACACATATCCTCTAGACATACTTCAAAGTAATAGTTATCTTGATCATAGGAAACCAAAATGTGTATGTGTTTGCATCCCATTAGTTAGTTAATGCAATCATTAAGTCCATATCTCTCAATAATCAACCTTTCCTCATCAGACAAAGGTAGCCTACACATAGTCTCTATCATCCAACCCCGTTAGAACTCCCTATAATGCACATCCTCCAAAAAAATCATGTAAAAACATCAACAATCACACATCAATTCATAAATCACATATAAATCCTTATAATCTATATATAATATAATTTTATATCACATAATGACATTATAATAGAAACACCCCAAATAGGACAATAATATTGGATAAGAGTGTTGAACAAATGTGGTGTCACTCATACAACAATGCCAAAATTAGGACAACATAATAATGTCAAAATAAACCCTCTAGGTGAATTTTTTTAGAAAAAATGACCTAAATACATGTTTATAGTAAAAAATAAAATATGTTTTAGCACTTACTAGTGTAATATCCTCCTTATCCTAAATTAGGGCTTCGACCTCCTCGAACTGGGTACACAAAATTGTTCTCTTTTGAGAGATGTTGAAAATTTAGATCTTTAGTTTACAAACTTTCACAACCACATAATGAATCCAAGCTCTCCAATTTCAAAATCATATAATAAATTTTCACCTATGCCATACTCCCAAGTTATTGGCCCCACACTATGAAATCCAAGTTGCTAAAGAAATTAAAAGTTTGATATCTTGTAAACCATAGCTCTGATCTCATAAATGTTTCTTCTGCATGGAATATAATCGTAACACCTTCTTCGACATCATATCGGTCTCACTCCTACACTAACCTTAAAATCACCCTAATGATGCATACTTCATTTTTACTTAGTAATTACTCTATTATTATGGGAACCCATCTAAGTGTCAATTATAATTTAATCTACAATAATGGTAAATAATCAATTCTAAGTATCTTGTAATGAAAAAAGATAACTCCAAATTCTCATTAGATATCAGTTATCACATTTTTCTCAAACTTGTCACACTAGTTTAATCCCTCTCATCAAAGGGGGCATATATAGGCACAATTTATACTAACTCAGATTTATAAGATAGTTGACTCAGTATACATTTATCATACACCGAATTTTAACTTAGATCATATGTTGATTTACATGACACACCATTAGATCTAATGCACTATGTTTAAGTATATAAATTTTGGTTCAAAATATCATAATTTACACAAATTACACACATTATTACATAATTACTTATATTTTCTTAGTTTATCTTAGAATTGTCTCAAATTTTTAGATTTACATAAGACAATAGTTTTAGTTTACTATAGGTTATCACAATTTACTATAGTATCTTATCAATTTTCACACATCGATTTTATAGAGTTTTGACAGATGGTTGATAGAAATAGGGTATGTACATGGTACATGCTCAATAGTTTATGTAGTTTGGGTCAATTTTACAAAATTCATGATAATGAGGGGATGCACATAGTGTAGTTCTACATAAACACAAAACATTACTTATAATTTAAATTTATTACTCAGATTACGTGACTTAGTTTTGTTTAGTTATCAGATTGGGGGCATTTTGCTAGGCACATATTTCTCATATCTTAGTTTTCACTTGAGATTCTATAGAAGGAATGACAAATCATTATGTTCTATATGTTATTTATACTAGATTCAGTTTAGAATTATATTTACACTAGTTTTGCACCACAATGAATCTTATAGCCATATATAATGGTTGATTTATAATTTTTGCATTGGTACCCAATATGTTTGAATTGTGTGGGGTTGAATTTCAACATAGTTTTACTTCTAGGCACATTTCTACCCATAAAAGAGTTGGGGAAAGCATAGCCTAGTTTCTCATAACATAATTGTTTACCCAGATTCAATAAATGGACCCCATATCATGGGTTCAGCTTCACAAGGATCACTAGAAGTCTTGTTTAATTCTTTGTCCAATAAGACTACAAGATTAGAGCTCATCTTATCTTTGCATGTGTTGATCACATCGAACCCATGGCACCTCCATTTACAAGTGAACACATGCTACACAAGTAAGTACATGTATGACTTTATTTGTTTTACTCGAGTACTTTCTTTTTATTGCATTACTAGAATAAAAGGGGGGGTGCAAATATATACACCAAATTTGGTCAAGAAAACATAAGTATTATGTTTTTTTATGAATTTTGTATTTAAAAGCTCTTAATGATGAATTAAATTCCCATTCACACATGTTATCCTAGTCCCATGTCTTCTTTTTCACTCTTTCATATTGATTTCACTCCTTTTCTATAGTTACAAGGATCCATAGTCTTACTTCCATCTTATTATTTAGTTTTCTTATCTTTGGACAATAGAAGCCTAGTTGGACAATAAGGCATCCCACTATTGTATGAATCCCCTGCTATTGTTTAACACACATTTCAAAACTCTTTTTGAATCAAGTCTATTTTGGGTCTTTTTATGACTATTTTCACCCTTGTTTGAGTTAGTCGACATTTAGAATTTAGAATTTAGAATTGGGAGTATTCTATTTAAAGGGTTCCCTAAGGAATTTTTCATCTATCACTTATCATTTGGATTTATCATAATACATAAAAATCACACTACAACAAGCTTAATCGTTATATTTTTTAAAATTTTATACATATCACATTAAGAATGCATGCTTTGGCTAAGAAGAGGGACCATGTGAATAGAGTTTTGATACATATCATGCATGATCCAGTTATACACATTTTCAAGAGGGAAAACTACATCGTGATGAGTTTCCTATAATTAGGACTATGTAGGTAGTGCTCATTTCATCAGGGTTATGAGGCCAACTCGACCATTCCCACTTCCCCACCCCCTTCCCCCCCACCATTTTGCATTTGATCTATGTTTGTTTTATGTGTGAGACTCTATTAGGGTTTTGAAGAGGAGAAGAAAAAATAGAATTTAAATCTTACAAACCATTTTTTCAATGTTTTGGGATGAGGGTTAAAGGGTAGAATAACCTATACATAAGGATGAATAAACTATTCTAAAGTAGGCCAATTAATTAAAAACTCAGATAAATGAATATTATAAATTAAAATGTGAGTTATGATTAATATAAAAAGTACATTCAAAATAGAAATTAGATTACATAAACACTAGGAAGAGATAATACTTAGCTTATCTGCAAATACATAGGTAAATATAAGATATGTAGAAGTGGAAACAAGTGATAAAAATATTAGGATCCAATCATTAGATCCCTAAAATATTATTTCTAGAGGCTTGGACACTTACAGTAGCCTTGGGACACTTGAATTGATGTAGGTGCCTCAATATTAATGGATTTGTCTAGTACATAATACTCACTATATTATGGAATGACCACCTAGAGATTTTTGGGTTTTTTGTTGCCTTTTTACTGATATGTTTTATTCATGTGCATAGGCTCTAGATGATAGTTTATTGATCAAACCCTAGATCTTCACCTTATGTCTTTGTATCTGTGCAAAAAATGGATTATTGGGAGCATGAGGTTGAGCTAACCTCAAGGACCCCTCTATCAATGAACATTGCCTACATATCCAATACTCTAAAGAGGGCCTCAGACATATGTAGTTTTCCCCAAGGGTTGACTTGTGTGTGAACAAGGGTGAAATTTGTTATATGCAAAGGCATGCAATAATATAAATTTTAACTTAAAAAATAATACTCATGGGATAAATTTTAAATGCTTCAAACCTATAATATGACTGCGCCTATACCTGATATAGAAATAAGGAAGAATAGGGAAGTTTTGAATACTTGAAATATGCTTTGTTAGATGTGTACTTGGTAAGATTTTTGAATATTACTTGGTGATAATTAAATGGTCTTGGTTTTGATTTTATACCACACATTTTGAAAATATCTTGAAAGGGTTAATTAAAATAAATGGGTTAACCCATATGATTTTAAAGATTTGAAAATTAGATGAATTCTGAGCTATGGACACTATATAAGACTTTGGACACCTGTGTCGATGTAAGTTTCCCTATGTGGGATACAAGTGTCCAATAGGATAAGAATTTGTTGAGGATATAAAACTAACATTGAAGGATATATATCATGTTTTAAGTATTTTTTAATGTGCATAAGATTTGGGTCATCAAACATGAAAGGGTTAAACCATAAGATAAATTATTAGGCACAATGAGATGGTGAATGCAAGCCTTTTGGAAACAAGATCTAAAACTCAAGGGTAGAGCCTTGGTAGATATTTATCAAGTATAGAAGAATGAGATGCTATATAAACCAAATTTTAGTATCTACAATTTCCCCTTCATAATCTAGTAATGCATAAGGATGAAATTACTAGTTTAAAGGAAATACATGCATACTTGGGTGTATATAACACACCTTGACTTTGTTTGAACCCACTTTGGGTGTTTTTATGATGTATGAACTATAACCAAGAGAATGTTATAATATGAATTAATTCATATAATCTATTATTTTGAAATAATTTAAATGCTTTAAAATAAAGAGATCAAGGAAGGAGTACACCTATGTGTTGATGCAACCATGTTTCCCCTTACTACTTTGAATTGATAAATATGCTTCATTATGAAGCATTGGAAATTAGAGAGAGGTTAAAAATTGAACCTTGTAGATTTGAAGATATAGATTTGAAGTTAATTATTCCCCTAATCTGGTGTAAGGGTGAATTGTGACACAACCATTGAGATCATTGAATCTCGATCGTAAAACTCAAGTGACAATATAATGAAATCTAAGTTAAATGGTATAACCAACTTAAGATTCAAAAGGTAAGTAGAGTTAGGCCTTTGAGGACATTGAATCTCAACCACACTACTAAAAGGAGCCAATTGCTATAGATAGAAAAGGCTCAAATTGGTGCTTCCTAGTGAAAATGGTACTTCTTGGTAAGGTATTGGTTTTTCTTAGTAAGTTTAAATATGTATTTGAATTTTTTGGTGCACTCACATGAATATACAGTCTAATGTTTCTCAAACTAAAGTATTTGTTAAAGTCTAGCCTCTTCTTTATAACCATGTATAATATTTTTGATAAATGTGAAATAGGTTATCCCACATCGGTAAAATTGATGCAATGTGTAATAAGATTTTGACCCAAGTGTACCTAGATCATGTAAACTATATCAAATGCTAGCAACTATGTAAACTATGTATGTGTGGAGTCATTTATCTATGACATTACCCCAATAATATTTCCACCCTTTTGAGGTAAGGGGAATGGAATCTAGTAGTTACCTCATCTCAAAAGGATAAGATAACTATATAATATGTGTATGGATCATGTAGCATTTAAGAGTAGTATGTCTAAGTAGATATATCAATGAATCTCACATTATGTGATCATAACAAGCCCTAATATGCATGATATGGATCATCATAATGTCTAGAAAGTAACAATACAACCTTTAAAAAAAAAAAATGCACACACAATATCACTTAATATCACACAAAAAGGGGTCTAAGGAGATTTCAAAAAAAGGGCATATTCAAATGTTTCACACTCAAAGGAGTGACTTATTAAAGTTTCTAAAGGAAAATTAAAGCAACATACAATTGCATATGGTCCAAAAAATAAGGAAAATATTCAAATGTTCCATAAGTAAAATAATAACAAGCAAGAAAAAAGACACTTAAGGAAGTGACAATTTGAATACATGAACTATAAGCAACTCCCTGCATGTATGTGTTAACAAAAAATGTCATGTAACATAGCATATAAAGTACACTATGAAAGATGAAACATGAGTATAGACATGTGTAGGCATTAGTATATAAGATCAACATGATAATGTAAATGTGATCATAAAGTAATGTAACATGTATCAAATGTGATCAAGGAAGGCATATGCCCCCAATGTAGTGTATTACATGGGAGGAGGAAAGTCCCAACATCTATATGTATATGTATCATGTATCTGGTGTATGTTTGTATCATACTAAAGTATGCCTGTAACATATGTGTATCTAGAAATGATATGCTATCTACTAACATAAATTAAACTACATAGATTCTAAAGAGCTAATAAACATATGAATGTTGAATATTTTTGTATTTTTATTTTATTTGAATGTTTTTGTATTTTATTGAATGTTTGATCTTTTAAATTTTTTGGAATGTTTGATAATAAAAAACAATCCTATGATCCCATAAAGGGATGCTCATAAAATCAATTTGAACTAAAAAGATAGTATATCAAATTGGTGATATTGCAAAGGAGCATGTATATGTGTCATATCTATAACTATAAAATCTATGGCACTTTGCACATGTCCCATAGGACTTTATGGTCATGAAGAGGTAATAGAAAGAGTAGGGGTTCGTAGAACCCATTGTTTAGTGGTTTGTGGTTTCCTTGGTGTAGTTTTAATTGTAACATATTTATTTGCTCTTAGCAATAAGGTAAACCATGTATGTGTAGATGAGGATTCTATAGAATCCACTGTGTATGTATGGTACGACAATATCTCAAGTATGGGATGCCTAGGAAAGGGGATCACTTGTTTCTTATCCTTTCATGGATTATTAACCCTAGAAGGTTGTATAATTAGTTGTCTAGGATTAAAATTTTCTTGTTCAAGTGGATGTTTATATGGAATTTCAAAAATTGTGACTACCATATTAGTTTTAATGTATTTAATGCACTTATGCACTATGGAAGGTACTGCATGAATTTTATGTATCCAACATCATATTAATAACATATCAAAGACTCCCATATATGGTATAACTAAAAAGGTAGTAACCACATGTGTTGGACCAACTTGGAAATGTAAATCAATATCACCAATAATGTTTTGTGATGTCCCATCGAATGCTCTGACAATTTTGGTCGAAGGGTATAAATCATTATGTATATATCTTAAATGTGTATGTAATGTCATAGTACTTTTTTTATCAGTAGCACCATTATCAATAATAATAATATGTATATTCTAATCATCAAGGTATGATGGAATAAATAACAAATCAAGATCTAATTCATCATCCATAATTTCACTGTCATCAAATGTAATAGAAGGTATTTGAACCATAAGAGGTTATGTGTGTGTATAAGTGGCAATAATTGCATCTAATGGGTGCCCATAATGTGATGTATGAGTATGTGCATTATATTCCATTTTCAATTTTGGATATTTCTTAGAATGATCTTGCCATTAATTGATTGTTAAATATCTTCTAATTTTAATGGTCACTAGGTTGTGAACCCGAATCCTTTAGAGGATTATCAAAGGTAAGGTATTGGTTATCAACAAGATCTCATATCTTATGTTTCATGGCCTAACATCTATTTTTATAATTCCCAAACCCTTGTGATAGTCATTATATGCATTAGCATCATATGCTTTTGGTAGAGGTCGGCTCATATCAACCTTTATAGGAGGAGGGAGAGATATGAGATGACACTCCACAATCTCATTAAGCAATGAATCTGTAGACTTAGGTAATCATGTAAATTTTACCTTAGGTGTATTAGATAAGATAGATAAATTAGGTTGTTATGATACTATGTTAACTATCATGGTTACTTCTTTTTTAGGTTATATAGGTTTTACCTTATAGCTTGGTTTGATATAAAACTTGGTAGTAGATGTAGTTAGTGTGTTTGATGCATACTTAAGCTTGTTCAAGGAAATAAATTTCATTTCACCATCTTAGACAATATGGCATAAGTCATAAAAATATTTAAACTTCTTAAAAATAATGGACTCATGTAATGGGGCAAGCAAAATTTTCTTAAATATACCTTGAAGCTCTTTATCTACCATTGGATTTGTCATTTTGTATCAATTGGTTCCTTATTTGATCTTAGAAATTTGTTCATATGACATATTTTCATTAATGTTGATAGAGAAATGTGCTATAAAATTATCCGTTAGAAGTTTGAATGATTTCAATAATTGAATTAGTAAATCATAAAACCATTGTAAAGTATAGTCCTTTAGGATACTTGGAAATAATTTGGTCAAAATTTTATCATTGGAAGCATAATCAAGTCATGTTGCATAGAAAGACTGAAGATGTTATTCTAGAACACCCTTACCATCATAAAATGTGAAATTAGATGTAGTTAAACCTAGTTGGAAAAGGGTGAAAATATATATTAGGTACTAGAGGATTATGTAATACATCTTATGAATAAAAAACCTAAGTTGTTTTCAGAGCATTTTGTTCAATGTTGGTAACCTTATCTTCTAAAGATTGAATAATTTAGATAAGAGTTTGTATAGTAGACCCATTGTGATTAAGATTTGATACTTGAGAAGTTACCAAAGGGGATGAAAACACCACTTATGTTGATGTAGGCATTAAAACTGGTAATTAAGTTGAAGTATTAATTGTTCCCATAGAGGATGTAGCAAAAGTTGTACCATCTAATGGTTCACCATTATTGGATGTGAATGCACTAGCCTTAAGCATGTTTATTTATTTATTCTTGTGTAACATTTAAGGATGCATTAATTATTTATTTATTTATATTTGAATGATTGACTAAGGC
This sequence comes from Torreya grandis, assembly GCA_037957365.1. Taxonomy (NCBI): domain Eukaryota; kingdom Viridiplantae; phylum Streptophyta; class Pinopsida; order Cupressales; family Taxaceae; genus Torreya; species Torreya grandis. The sequence goes on along the minus strand of JARHVA010000059.1, from coordinate 7,816,153 downwards.
TTCTTTATCTTCCATTTATAAATGATATTTATTAAAAATTTGCATATTTGATAAATACAAATAAAGGTGCCACATAAAATGAAAAAAATTAAATCTACAAAGTACTAAAATTAGAAACCTTAGATGACTGAAAACCCTAGAGCAAGCTAGGATTTTCATGAGAAGGCACATAGGTCATGTTCACCAAATGTTTAACCCCTTTTTAATATTTTGGGATGACAATTAAAGGGTAGAATAATCTGTACATAATGATGAATAAAACTATTCTAAAGTAAGCCAATTAATTAAAAATAGAGATCAATGAATATTTTGAATTAAAATTATGAGTTATGCTAAATATATAAAGTACATTCAAAATAGTAATTCAATTACATAAACACTATGAAGAGATAAGACTTAGATTATCTAAAAATGTATAGGTAGATTTGAGATATGCAGAGGTGGAAACAAGCAGGAACATGATCAGGATCTAGTCATTAGATTAAATAAATATATATTATGGAGACCTACACACTTACATCAGCCTTGGGAAACTTGCATGAACATAGGTGCCCTAATGTATATGGATATGTCTAGTATAAAATACTCATTATATTGTGGAGTGAGCACGTAAAGATTTCTATATTTTATATCACCTTTCTACTAATATGTTTTATTCACACACATAAGTCGTAAATGACTATTTATGTATCATAACCTAGTTATTAACCTTACATATTTATACCTTACCAAAAATGGGTTAATGAGATCATGAATTTGAGTTGACCTTAAGGACCCCTTTATCAATGAGTGATACTTACATAGCCAATACTTTTAATAAGGACTCATATATATGTAGTTCTCCCTGAAGTGTTGGCTTGTGTGTGTAGAAGGGTGTAATATGCTATATACAAGGGCATTTAATGCTATAGATTGTAACATAACAAATACTACTCATGGATTGTTGTTTGAATGCTTTAGAGCTTTAATATGACTGCTCCTATGACTGATATAAAAATAGGGAAGAATAGGGATGTTTTGAATACTTGAAAAATGTTTTGTTTTTGATTATATAAGGTAGCAGACCAGGAGCCAAACCCTTACAGAAGCAGAGAAACCATGAAGGCAATCAACATAAAAGATGCCTTACGATAGGAAATGACACGATCAGTGTATCAACAGACACAACAAACTAAAATAACACAATAACATGAAAAATGAGAGATAGAGAAATCTCTCCTTACATAACCATAGATTTGATGAGGTCATTCAATTTCTTAGTGTTCTTTGCATTGACAACAGACACAATATTACCCAATTCTTGTAGCATAGACATGTTTAGGAGAATAGAATTTCGGAGCCCAGTGGTGAAGTTTTGCTCTAGTTTCTGGATGCGACCCTTCAGGGCAGCAATTTTAGCTTTTAAACCAATCTCAGTTTTAGTTTCCTCGTCAGCTTCTTCCACATACATCTTTCCCTCTTTGTTAGCATTTTTTGCAATGTCGGCACCATCCTCCATAGTAGCCTCAAATTCTCTTGTCTCCTGCTTACCTTCAATATCCTCAGAGATTTCTTAAACTTCGAATTCCTTGTACTCTTCCTCTTGGGTGGCTTCCTCTAAGGCACTCTCTAAATAGTCAATAAGCCTAGCCTTAGGAGCGAGTTTGCCAGCAATCCACCTCGACCGTCGAACTCCAGAGGAGAGGCCCTCCTTACTAGCCTTAGTGGACATATGGGATTTACCACCTTGAACCCCAGTGGTCCTACCCATATTTTTATGGGTCCCCATAGTGGTCCCCCCAATACTCTCTTCACCAACATAAAACTTCCTCTTCTTGCCCTTCATGATCACAAAGGAACCAAGGGTGTCAACGGGGGTCTCCTTAAGAGTAGAAAAGGAGACTTCTTTAGTTTTGGTAGAGTTGAAAAATGCTTTGTTAGATGTGTGTTTGGTAAATTTTTTGAATATGACTTGGTGATAATGAATGGTCTTATTTTTATATTTATATGACACCTTTTGAGAATATCTCACATAAGGGTTAAATAAAAAAAATGTGTTGACCCATAGGATTGGAAAGATTCATAAATTATATGACTTTTGAGATACATATAAAAGATAATAATTTGGACACTTGTATCGATGCAAGTGTCCCTATGAGTGATTTAAATGTCTAATAGGATAGGAAGCTATTAAGGATATGAAACTGACAGTAAGACATATATATTAGGTTGTAAGTTATTTTTACTATGTAGGAGATTTGGGTCATTATAAATGATAGGGTCAGACTATAAGATAAACAACTCGGCATAATGAGATGGAAAATATGAGCTTTTTGGCTTCAAGAAGGTATAGAATTGAAGGGTAGAGCCCTGATAGATATTTATCAAGTATAGAAGATTGAGATGCTATATAAATCATATTTTAGTATCTAAATAATCTTATGATCATAGGTCTATGCCAGTCTAAAGGGATCCTATAGTTAGATCCAAAAAGTATCAAATTTTAATTTTACTATATGAGGAGCTTGGACATGAGCACGCTAATATGACAATAACACCCCGCACTACTCTCAAGATTACCCACTATTTTCCCAGGTAAAAATGATATCCAGATAGTCAAATCTAATAGTTCCATAATCACACTTAGTATAAAAAATAGTTATATACAACTTTGTGAGCCTTGAATAGATAAGGTACTCATCTATTTTCATGTTTTTATTAAAAAACTTGGTTGTTCAACATCACTTTTTGCAAGTAAAATGTATGGTTAAATGTTCATTTAATTAGTCATTTTATTCTACTCATACGTTTTATTTTATTAGATTAAGATTCCATTAATCACAAAACTAATAAAACATTATGACATATATTTATAGTATACACATTTCATTTATTTTGTTTATAAAATTAAGGTAGATTTGATAGCCTTTTTCATAATCCCATGAATTTAATGTTATATATTATTGAGTTGTAGGACATACATGTTTCTTAAGACATGGACAATCAGATACAGGACATTCCTACACATAATAAACTACCTATGCCTACATTAGGGGAATATATTTCATAAATTTATTTAGGTTACATTTATTTATGAACATTCCTTTGATAATATAAATCTGCTATGATAATTTACACATATTTCCCCCTTGCTTATCCTAATTAGAGTGTTATATGGATATTATACTTTTACCATGTGTTATGATTACATACATTGATAGTGTAGACTAGATTTTCTTGTTCCTTACATGTCTATTGTTATTGCTTGTTACATTATGTGATACATTATAACCTTCATGAGTGATAACTTTTCTCTTTTGCATCATATGATCCTTTAGTGTCTATTACATTGTGTGTGGCTCTTGCCTTATGTGATTGAGTGATATTGCATGTTCATTATGTGACATTCATTGTTATATTATTTGTGTCTCTTGGTTTATGTGACATTGATTATTGATTGTATATGGATCTTGCCTTGTGTCATATTATATGTTCATTGAGTGTTATTATGTGTGATTATTTTGTATGTGTTTGTAGATACTAAAATCTAGTCTTTGGTACTTAAAAATGACAAGATTGACATACATTTACTATGAATGAATTAGTCACTTACTCTCTCACACTTGCATGTTATCTTATGAGTCAACCACTATATAATGATATTAAACACATAAATGAATTTCACTATCTCTTTCAAAATTTATAAATATCTTGAACATACATCTCCAGACATTTAATTTAGTTTGCCTATACATAGGTCATTTAGACCATATTCGGTCAGTATCACTAGTTGATATAGACCGAATCTAGTTAGTACAACCCACTCCTAACAAATTTATTTTTTAAAATAAAATCTCTCCTTCGGGTTAGTTTATTTATCTATCATGTCGATTATGTGAGAAATTACCCAATTAGACTTATATATCAACAAATGAAGGTATAATTCAAAATATACTTGGAACTTATCTAAAACACATATATACATTATTATGTACTAATAAAATTTGCCTTATTCTTCCCAAATTTCAAAATTATCACTAGGATTAGTCATTAGCCAAGTTTGAATAACTATAAATACAATTCAAAGTAATAATTGTCAAGTATCAAATCTAAATCATTAGTTGCGTACATATAGTGAAGGAACATAATTACATAATCACACTAGGTGGGAGAACTACGTTTGACTTGATTTCCCTCCTTAGAGTATCAAATATGTAGGTAACAGTCAATCATCAAACAAGGGTGATTGAAGATAGCTAATATCATTACACTTTCTAGGTTTTTTTAGGTCTCTATCCCTCACAAGCACACCTAAGGTTTCAAGGCAAAGGAGATTGATTTTTAGAGTTATGTGCATCATTAGGATTTAGAATCATAAATTTAGAGAAAGTAGAGATAGGTAAATGTGGCTATATGGTCATTGTTTCTCATTTTTCATAGGTATTTACCGATTAGTGTATATTAGTATTGATCGACGATATTGACTTAATCTATTAGAACCAACTTGGTACAGACAAAGAATCAGTTCTAAAACTAAACAAACCATAGAATTTATTTAACTTGATTTTCACTTTCAGAATACACTCACAGCTAGTCAATCACCTATAAAAGTTAAGTACTCATCCCTTTATTGTACTTACTATATTTAGAAAATGCCACTTGTTAAATAATTGCAATCAGTTTTAGTATTTTACATTCAGATGAATGCTTGAATGTTATATCTTAATATCTAAATTATCTAAATTAGAATAAGTAATTCATCTTAATCCTAATTAGGGTAAAACATATTGGTGAACCCATACACATTTATCGAACCATCCTTCCAAGGTTTCAAATGTTTTATCCTAGGGATTCAAAATTTTATCTTAAATTTCTTTACATTGCACAATATTTTTCATATTTTTTGTCCCAAGGCTTCATGATCCCTTTTTTTATTTATGTACACAACTAATATTTTCATCTTTTATCCTAGCCTTCTACATACTTACATGATCCATCCTATGCCATTTAAGAAGTTTAGTTTCCTTGTACCTCTAAGACAAAGTGCTAGATTAAGTGGGACATATATATAACATAATCATATTCTTTCTACTTCAACTATACTAGATATAATGAACATTTATTATTATTTTGATGATGTATTTATTCTTGAATATGTGTAAATAAATGATTATGTTAATATGCCTCAATTGAAACATGATAATCAAGATAATCAAAATGAACATAATGATCAAGATAATTATGAGGGTATAGATAAAATTGATCCCAATGAACATATTGAAGTAGATCCTAACCAAGTTAAAGCCTTACCTAATTATAGTTAAGCACTATTCCAATATCCTAAAGATGTGGCTAGAATTGTCCAATTGATCCTAACACCTAAGGCCCCACACTAAGCTAAGATTATAAGATCTTAGGAACCACAACAATATCCCTTTGCCATTATCAACCAATCCTTTTAATGTAATACTTCTACATTTAAGTATTCAGACCATTAATACTGGTATTATCCCTACACCTACACCACTAATGACCTCTATGACATCCACCCAAGGATTGGAGGAAACATGAGTCCACTAATATATTTTGATACCTATTCCTATGCATGAAACCTTTATCCCTCCCATGATAACTACACATGTTACATCACCAACCTCACTTACCAAAAGTTCCCTTAAGTAGACTGTTACAACTCTGCATGTTAAGTGTTATAGCTAGAGAAAGGTACATCAAGATCTAGTCATTCATGGTTTCACATGATTTGATCCATAACCCATTAGCCTCTAAGATAGTTGTAGATACCTAAATCTTGTCATAAGTACTTGATAATACTAATTATAGACACATTCTACCCAAATACATAAATCTTATTTACCTTTCCTCTAAGCCATTTATTTATATGTAGGCTTGACCCTCTATTTTTCATCACTATCTCTAAGTCCAATGTTTAAATTACTTCATACCACCATCAGACTGTCTCTAGCTTAGGACATCTGTCCTTAATTTTTTAGGATCATTAGTCAAACTTATGAAACATGTAGGAAGAGCTAAAATAATAATTAAAAATTTGGAAATTAGCCATTGTTTGGCACAAGATGTAACCACTCTAGGTGTATAGGTCCATGTAGGTGGATATGTCCACTACCATGGATTTTTCCACCTAGAGTAGTTGTATCCTTTGCCAAATTATGGCTAGTTTCCAAATTTCAAATTATTCCTTTGGGTCTTCCTACATGTTTCATAAGGTTGGCTAAATGAAGTTATTCAAAGGTTTTCCTATGAATACACATCAAAGACCATTAATTATCCTCACTTGGTTCCTAGATTGGAAAAAATGTATCGAATAATTATACACTTCTACACATCAATAAAATATACCCTATTATTTTTAAAGTTAAGATTGTTTATAAGGAATAATCATGAGCGAAGTCTAAAGCATCTCAAAGAAAGTCAAGAGCTGTCATTATCAAGTATCAAATCCATATTTCTAGTTACATACATATAATCAAGGATAAAATTGCACAATCACTCTATGTGGGAGAACTACCTAGGCTTGATTTCCCTAGAGTATTAGATGCATATGTAGTGGTTAGTCATCAATGGTTGATTAAGGTGAACTCAACCCATTTCACTCCCCCTCTCTTTTTTGTAGGTTTTAAACTTTCAAGGTGTCATTAGGGTTTCAAAGAGAAAAAATGTAAACAAAAAATTCCATGCATCAAAAACATAATCACAACATCTCAACCCACTCAACAGACATAGACACATAATTCAACATTCTGATTTTTGTCATAGTCAATGTAGACAAGACCATAGTCAATAGACATAAGTGGATTGTGTTTTTGTCTAGAGAGTGTGGTCCTATCTAGGCATATTCTAAAATTATATTATTGATAATATACTATAAAAACTCTAATTTTGTTATATTTCTTTGTCTATCATCAATAACAGTCCATTGGAATAAGTACATAGTCAACAGACATAATTTAACTACACTATTTTCCAAGGAGAACAAAACTATCCAAAAATAGTTTTAGATCATGTTCTTGATTCTGAGCATACACAGTCTAGTCTCTTATTGATTTCCATTTCAAGATATATGCAATAGTCACTAGAAATCTTGATTTGAGCTAAGCACATTTCTTCTTAGTGTTATCCAAAAATAATAGTTTTCCATATTTATAAATTTCAAAAATTAGAATTTTTATTTTTATTTAGTGTACATATTTATCGTTTTGATATCTTTCATATTTACACTAGGGTAAAACATATTAGTGAACTTGTACTTTATTTTTGAGCATTGCTTCCCTTTTTTGATTTTTGTTCTAAGGTTTTAGATAAATTCTTGAATTCCAAACATTAAAGAGAAATTATCTTTGACCTTTAGGATTTATATTTAATTCCTAATTTCCTTGAAAAAAAATCTTTGATTTTTATTGGATTTCATTTGATTTTTCTTTTCTTGTTTAAAAAAAATTGTGTTCTAGCAATTTTATAACTCATATGAACTGTCACTATAGGTAAAGCGGTCTTCAATTTTACCCAAACCATGGTGTGATGGATACTGCTCTAATACTCAATACATTAGACAATACTATATACATATTTTAGTTTCCATGCACCTTATTGTTTATTAACAACTCATAGGTTTTGTTTTTCACCCATAAGAAGCCTTCAACCATTTTTTCTTGTAGTGCACATGTACAAAGTTAGCCCTAGGAAGTTACTCTCAACATTCCTTAGAGATGGTATAGAACAGTTACATGATAGTGGAATCCTCCATAGTTAATGATCCTTTGGGCTTGTTCACTATTTATGCATGGGATCAATATATATGAGAACTTGTAAAGCAAACACACCTTGTCCAATTACACCCATTTCCTATTTTATTTTTACACATTTGCATGATTTCCTCTTATGCCACTTAAGAAAGTTATTTCTTCTATTTCTCTAAGGTGGAATGTTAGATTAGGTGGAATTCCTATAGATCATACTTAGATTCCTTTATTATCTTATAAAATGGATATTATAAATGTTATTATCAATATGATAATGTACCATCTCAAATATATATACACAGAAGATGATGTTAGTGATGAAAATAATAATCAAGATAATAAAATTATATAAGATAACTTTGAGAGTTATGATATAATTGATCATAATGAGCTTAATGGATTATATCATGAGAAAGTCAAAGAATTATTTAATTTAAATCAAAGACTTAATTAATATCCCAAAAGGTGGATAGGGTTTTTCAATTACTCTTAACAACTAAGACTGCACATCTAACTAAGATGGCATCATGTAAAGCACACCAACAAGATTTGCCCTTTACAGTTGTTCAGACTTCCACCTTAGGTGTGTCAGTTACTATTATTGCTTTTATTCCTATAACAACACCTCAAGTTACATATGTGGCATTACTCCTAAATATCAAGCCATGACAAGGATTTCAATAGATTCATATTCTTAATTTTATAAGGGCATCATACAGACCTCCTTCGATTTCTATGTAGGGTCCACCCCTAACCTTATCTAATGCATAATGTCTTGAGAAAAATATTATAACCTTACATGTTAAGGTGTTACAATTAGAGCAAGGTGTATCTAAAGCTAGTCATTCAATGGATTCCCATACTTTGGTTCATATTCCTTTTGCACCTAAGATAACCTCTTACCCATTACCAACAAGATTTATAGCTCTTAAACTACCACTCTATGAAGTTAAAATTGATCCTAAACAACATATTTAATCATTCCATGTAGCATGTTTGGACTATGCTTATAATGAAAAACTATTAACCAAGATTTTCCCAAGAATATTCAAAGATAATGCTTTATGTTGGTTATATAATCTTCCACTCCAATCAATTAGAGCTTTCAACCTTCTAGTAGATCATTTTCTAGGACACTTTTCTATCAACATCGGTGAGAAAATATATTATGCACAAATTATAAAACTTAAGCAAGGGTTAAGTGAGCCAATTGGTGAGTATGTTATTTGGTGAAAAACTATGCTAGCTAAGATGAGATGTTCTATGATAGACAATCAATTACAGGATATATTCATAATTTTTTTTCTAGCACCACTAATGAGTCTATCATGTTCGATAAATTCAAATCTTTTGATGATTTATGCCATACAATTGAAGAAAGAGAAGTTAAGATTGTCACTTTGAAAAAATCAATTATGTACTAAATTCTCCATCTACTTCAAATCAAGTTCCAAAGCAAACTAAACTACAAGTTCAAATATAACAAAAAAAGAATGAAACAAAAGTAACAGTCAATGTAGTATCAAAACCAACAAATAAGGTTTAATTGATAGATCCACCAATGAGGTAATTTGCAAGGTTACCATAATCTCTTCATGTCTTATTATGAAATTTACTTGATTACAATCTCATATATCTCCCTCCACCATTATATGTTTATATAACCAAGCCTCAACACAAGGGATTCTATAGTAATGCATACTACGACTACCATTAATGTATTTTCCATTCTAAAAACATGTGTTTTAGGTTAAGGCATAAGACACAAGATCTTATAGATGAAAATACTATTGAGCTAAGCACACCTAGAGAGGAAGCTAGACCAAAACAAAATTACAATGCAAAGCTAAAAAATCTTCAATAATCTATTTCCAAACCATGGTAAAATAGAAAATATAGACAATTTAGAGGTACATCATGCATACAATACACATCCTCCTCCTAAGACATATGTGCATCCAATAGATGGAATTATTGGTATATTTACAAGCACATCAACATCACATCATGTGATCACATTTGATGATAATGAAATCAATGGTGATGATTTAGATATAACTATACCCTCTATTCAAGCTTATATCAACAAAAAGTTTATACACAATGTCATGATTGAACATGTGTCAAGTGAAAATGCATATAAAATGACACTTCTTTATAGCCTTGGATACACAAATCAATATTTATAATCTACATCAAAAATAGTCAAAACATTTTATAGACATTGACATATTTATCTTGGGCATATAGTGTTACATCTCTAAGTTGGTTCAACAATAGTGGCTACTCAATTTTTAGTATTAAAAAACATAGGGATATTTACTATGTTATTAGGATACCCTTGGATATACAAATTCTATACAATACCATCAATAATACATCAATGCCTCAAATAAATACATTATAATGAAGTGGTCAAAGTTCAAGGCATTCGATAAGTGTACCCTCTACATTTAATGGTAACTCTTCCTCCTCTTCCTCCACCATAATTAGTTATGACACATATTCAAGAGCAAAGTAAAAAGATAATCGGTGCACCCATTCAAGAGAATATTGAAGAGTTAGTTGTTACACATTATATACAATTAGATAAAAGGAAAGTGGTACACTCTCTTCAATAACAAGCTTCATATCAAAGAGTTACCCAAAGTTCAAAAAAATTCAAATATTCTATAATGCATCCTAAGGCAATCCTTTGGATAGTTTATCATGTTTCACAATGGACATAAGCAATGAGACCCTTTCCTATTGTACAATAGACTCCATTGAGTCCTACACCTTCTCATCCTCCAAAAGATACTATGAGTAGTAATCATGATAGTTAAATTACAACATCTAATGCCTTTTTAGATTTAGAATCATCTACATATAACACTTTTCATTCACATAAAGCCACTATCCAATTCAATGATAGAGGCACACACTATGTGTTCATGTGGTTTTTATGCACACCATAGATTTAATGAGGTAACCTCTAACATTTTAGGATATTAATAGAGATAAACTCTACTCTAGGATAGAATTTGTAAGTATGGGTTGAACAATTAGGTGGTGGAATAGCAAGTTGAGCATGCAAGTTATTAACTGAGTGTGAATGGATAAATGAAACCTAGAAAAAAGTTAAAACATAGTTGAGTTAGAAGGATGAATTTTATTTTAAAGTGGGTATACCTAAAAAAAACTCCAAAAAGGGGGAAAGATAGAGCAGAAAAAAAGGTTATATGATCTCAAGAGGGATTACTTACAGGTTGGTCTCTTTATGAACAAGTGTCTAAAAATAATGTTTGCAACTAACAACTATTTCTCACACACATGAAAACATAGTTAAGGAGTCAAAGGAAAAGATAATATAACATACTTTGAGATCTCAACTAAATGATGCTCTTGTTTAGACTTATTATTGTACACCCTTATTTAAAATATTATAGCTCAGATCAAAGAGGTATCTAAGGCAACTATTACTGACTCCTAGAAAACTATATCATGGAAGACACTTCTATGCACTTAAGAAAATGAAATAGTCAACCTACTTACATAAAATCAATGATATATGCTAATCATCCAATAGCTATTGCACATCTTATACTAACATACACCACTAACAACAAGAAGGAATTATCTATAGATTTTGCACACTTTGAATTACTGAATCAACCAACCAAGAAAATAAATATAACTAATTACATAGAATTGAAATAGAAAGACATTAACATAGTTACATGATAATAAAAAATATTTCTTCTTGTATTGATAAAATTTCTAATCAACCTCCTCTCTCCTTGAAAATGAGAGGATTACAATATAAATAGATTTAGGGAGGGGTTGCCTCACCCTCCAAATTCATGCAAAACTCTAAAATTACATGCTAATGATAATTATAATGATAGTTATAATTGATGCAAATTTAGCATGCATATTTAAATTAAGGAAAACTAAATCTTTAAAATAAGACTCGTTCTTAAACATTTATGCAACATGTGCATGTTTACAAGATTGTTCAGTCAATAATTACATGTCTTAATTTCATTTACCAATTTAAATGAAAAATGCATATAAAAATAACTTAAGAAAACTAAGGTTTACTAGATTCTAGGGCTTACATGGTTGAACTCATAGTTGCTGGAGGGACTGTACTAGAAGGTGTAGTTGAAGTAGATGATTTAGCCATAGCTTGTTTCTTCACTTCTAGCTCCTAATAATGCTTATATTTGACATTATGTTTCAACCTTATTATATCCATGTTAAAAATAGAGGTCCTATGTATTCTAGTGACTTGTACTAATAAGCATGAATGTTTTATCGGAGTTGTTGCTAGAATCTGGATAACGCGAGTGCAATGGAGACGTGATCACACAAGATGAACAAGTGCACACCACTAAAGCAATTTGAAATTGACACAATAAGATAAATTGCACAAGACAAAATGGAGAAGACCAAAATCTGATTAGCATGAGATGGCCAAAGTGAGAAATACAAATAGGAGAGTATGAAAGTAACTCCTCCACAAAAGGTGGACAAGGCACCCCAAGAATAGAATATAACTCCTCCATGAAAGGTGGTGACAAGGTGCTAAGAATAGAGAAGTAACTCCCATCAAGGGAGTTACTTATGACATTCTTATGACACCTATGACACAGCTATGACACACACTTCCACATAAGCTAGCCTATCCCACAAATGTAGGAAAACTCCATGTATGCACAAGAAATACAATTTTCCTAATTAATAAATAGGGAAAAATAAAAACCTACACTAATACCCCCCCATAAGCACAACTTAGGTGGGCAGTGTGGAAATAGAAAATGGGTCTCGGCAACTAGGCCTGATGAGGTACCCATGTACAAATGCAATCTCCCATAAGATAGAGAAAAGGAGAAAACCCGTAGGAAAAAACTCCCCCCCAAAAGAGAGACATAAAAGAAAAGAAGAGGCTAGAAGGCCCCCCTGAAGATGATGTTGCTACAGATGTGGACCGCACCCCAAGAAGAGCTCGTAGATGAATGAACTTACTCTCAGTGAAAGGTTTGGTGAAGATGTCTGCAACCTACTCCGAAGACTAGCAAAATATCAATTCAATGACCTGACTATGAATAAGCTCTTGAATGAAATGCATGTGAATCTCTATGTGCTTGGTCCACTGGTGCTGAACTAGATTCTTACAAATCTGTATGGTACTCTGGTTGTCAAAATAAATGATGGTGGGCTGCCTGATAGAAATGCCAAACTCATAAAGAATCCCTTAAAGCCAAATAGCTTCAGTAGCTGCATTAACAGCTCCCCTGTACTCTGCCTCTGTAGATGATATAGCAATAGCATTCTGCTTTTTGCTAGACCAACTGATAAGACCTAAACCTAGAGAGAAATTATAACCAGAAGTGGACTTGCGAGTCTGTGAATCGCCATCCCAGTCTGAATCTGTATATCCAACCAAGTCAACCTCTATGCCATATTTGTAATGAATCCCATGTCTATGTGAATCCTGTATGTAATGCAAGATCCTCTTAGCTACTTTCCAATGTAACTCATGGGGTTCCTACATGAATCTAGAGACAAGTCCCACTGAATATGAAATGTCGGCCTTGGTGTGAGTCAAGTAGATGAGACTACCAATAAGTTGTCGATACCGAGTGGCATCAACCAATGGTGAAGAACAATCAGTCTCAAGCTTGACTCCTGATAGAAAGGGAGTCAGAGATGGCTTACAATCAGCCATGTGAAATCGAGCCAATAAGTCAAGAGCATACTTAGGTTGTGCAAGAGAAATCCCTGAATCTGACTGTGAAATCTCGATGCCAAGGAAGTAGTGCAAGAAACCCAAGTCTGTCATGTCAAATCTATTTTGGAGAGATGCCTTCACCGCTACAATAGCCGATGAAGAACTCCCGGTGATCAAAAGGTCATCAACATATAGAACAAAAATCAAGAGTGAATTATCCTGCCACAAGAAGTAGACATTGGGATCAGAATGGCACTTAGTGAAACCCACTGTGAGAAGGAAGGAATCCATCTTGGCATACCAAGCCCGAGGGGCCTATTTGAGGCCATAGATAGATTTCCTAAGTCTGCATACTAAGAAAGAATCCTGAACAAATCCTGGTGGCTGCTCCATGTAGATCTCCTCCTCTAGGTCTCCGTGAAGAAAGGCACTCTTCACATCCATCTAATGCACATCCCAACCATGTGCTGCGGCAATAGCCAAGGTGAGTCGGATAGAAGTCATCTTTGCAACGGGTGCAAAGGTCTCTGAGTAGTCAATGCCTGCCACCTATGAGAAACCCTTGGTGACCAATCGCACTTTATACTTATCAACCGAGCCATCAACTGCAAACTTGGTCCTATATATCCACCTACATTGAACCGTCTTTCTTCCCTTAGGAAGTGAAGTTAAATCCCAAGTGTGATTTTTGATTAAGGAAGAATATTCTTCCTCCATAGCATTATCCCACTCAGGTACCCCCGATGCCTCTCAAAAAGTCTGTGGATCTAAAACTATAGCAAAGAAGGCATGTGGATCTCTCTGAAAATCCCCCCTAGTATGTCTGTCATTTGTGGGATCTCCTGCCCAAGTGCCAGCACTCTCAAGTGTCTGTCTGGCCCAAAGTGGCCCAGAAGTGGGTGAGTCAGGTGCTAACTCCTCATCCTCTGACTGACTAGAGGTGGATGACTCTGCATCACAGTCCTCAATGTCTGAACTCGAAGAAGAAGAAGATGACTTTGGCTCAAGAACCTGCTGTGGCTGATCTGAATTTGACGAGAAATCATCATGAAGAAGTAGATCCAATGAGGGAGAATAAGTGTCAAGTGTTGAGTCTCTAGGACTCTCCTAAAAATGGACACTTCTCTCGATGAACAACTCATATGTGACTGGATCTAGAAGGCAATATCCCTTAATACAATCTGGATATCCTACAAAGATGCAAGGCTTGGACTAACATTCCATAGCTTTGCGTTTCTTCTTCGAAATGCGGGCCATGGCTGGGGATCCAAAAACTCTAAGGTGCTCAACATCAGGTTTCCTTTTAGCCAAGCTTCAAAGGGTGTTATCCCTTTCAAAGCTTTGTGAGGAACCCTATTCTGAATGTAGCAAGCACAATTGATGCCTTCAGCCCAGTACTGTGGTGCTAGGGATTTGGAGTGAATCATATAGCTACCCATCTCTTTCAAGAACCTATTCTTGCATTCTGCAACCTCATTCTGTGAAGAACTGTAGGTGAATGTGCACTACAAATCAATCCCCTTTATGATGCAAAACTGCTCAAACTTGATGCTGACATACTCCCCTCCATTATCAATTCGAAGAACCTTGATGGATTTCTCACTCTGTTTCTCAACAAGAGCCTAAAAGTCTAGAAAATTTTCAAACACTTTAGAGTTTTGTTTGAGAAAATATATCCAAGTGTACCTAGAGAAATCATCAATGAAAGTGAGGATGTACTTGGCCCTTATGAAAGATGGTTTGGGAAAGGGTCCCAATACATCACTATGGACTAACTCCAAAGGTTGTGAAGCCCTCCATGCTTTGCCTTTATCAAATTTTGCTTCAGAGTGCTTCCCAAGGGAGCACCCCTCGCAAAGTCCTTTTGAGAATTAGACACGAGGCAAGCCAATGACCATGTCATGTTTGCAAAGTTGCTCAAGATAGCAGTAGTTAAGGTGGCCAAATCACTCATGCCATAATTTGCTAACTCTATTTGAATGAGTCAGCAATGCTGTTGGAGAATAATCTAATGCAAAATGTGAAAAGGTGTATAACCTGGCTTGGTAATCTACCCTTCCCACTGCCACTGTAGTATCACTATGCAACTCCCTGCTAGACACTGAATCTGGTAAAAATTCAACTCTCATGCCCTGACCAATGTGAGTGATTTGATATACTAACAGGAGATTGGTTGAAAGAGAAGGAACACTTAGAACATTGTTGAATGTTCCTCCTTCCATTTCAACTGACCCTCTCCCTGCAATGGAAACTGATGTGTCATCACCCAAACTAATTGAAGTCATGCTACAAGGCTCTAAAGATGAAAACTCAACTAGTGAAGAGCCCATGTGGTGAGAAGCACCCGAGTCAATGACCCATGAAGATGTGGAAGCTGCTGTAGCTACAAGGGCCTTGCCCTTTTCTTTATCCTTACCCTTGCCTTTTGCCTTGGGTTGATGAATTCTGCTTGATGGACTCAGGAACACCTATGTTGTTCTTCTCTAGAAGATGAGTTAGGTGGTCTATTTGTTTCTTTATGCACTTGTGTTCATCATGCCTTGTCTTTTTACAATAGGCACACTTAACTTTCTCCTTCTTAGGTTTAGCATTGGAGGATGAAGACTCAGTGTTGTTTTTGGCAGGATTGGTGTTTTCTTTCTTCTCCTGGTCCTTATTCTTTTTCTTCTTCTCCTTTGTTGAAGTCTTATCCTTACCATTTCCAGATATCAAAGCTTGGGGTTGAGTAGACTTCATTGTGCCCATCTGAATTAGCTTATTTTGCTCCCTAGTAAGGTTGGCAATGAATGAATCCAATGAAGGCATTTTTTATGTAGTGTCAAGGGCACTTTTTGTGGCATGGAAAGTGGAGACAAAGACTGAATAGCTTGGACCTAACTTTGCAAGAATAGAAAGAATGAGTTGATCATCTTTCTTCTCTATCCCGCATTCTTTCAATTGCAATCTAAGGGCCTTAAACTTAGTGAAGAAGTCCTATAGGGTGTCAAAGTTGCTAGGACTTAGACTTATGAGTTTGTTTTCGAGCTCATGACCTCTCATCTCATCAAGCTTCCCAAACAACTTTTCTAAGGTGTCCCATATGTCATTAGGAGTTTGGGAGGATTCTAAGTGGAAGAGAAGTTCTGGAGACACAGACAAGCTCAGTAACCCAAAGGCTTCATCACTACAGTTGTACCACTTAACCTTTTCAGCATCTGTGTTAGGTTCTACTTCTGTACCCATGGTGATCCTATACAACCCTTTGCTTCTAAGAATGATTGACATTTTAACTTTCCATTCATAATAGTTGAAGGGTGTTAGGGGTTTAAGTTGAAAAGAATCAAATTTTTAGCTGAATTCAGATGAAGTTGTGTTGATTGCAAGTTGTGATTTTATGTAGAAAGGAGAATGAAAGTGAAAATATGCAAGTTGTGAAAAAGCAATCACACCCCCCGCAAAATATTGAGCCCCCCCAAATATGCAAGTGTATGCTTAAAAGACGTCAGACTCAGCCGAAAATGCATCTTAGAGCAATCAGTGCAAGACTAAAGCAAACAGGACGTTGGACTCAGCCGAAAATGCATCCCGGGAGACCCAAATTTTTGGTATTTTATAAACTAGTGCATTTTTGAAAAGTAACAAGTCCACACTGTGGAGAATTCAATTACAAGCACTTTTGAAAAAAATGGCACTCAAAATCGAGCTACCGTTTTCAAGATTTTAAAATTACAATTTTCCCATAAACTAGTGTTTTTTCAAAAAAAGGCACTAAAATATTTAAAAAATCCCTGTTATGGGGAGAGAAAGTGGCCTTCCAACCACTCGTTGGATTCGACACGGAATGAGGGATCCAAAGAAAAAGGTCTTTGTAAAAACAAGTTTAACTGATTGTCTCGATATGCGTGAAAGCAAGTTTACCTTCCTCTTTTAGTAAAAAAACACAACTAGTAAAGCAAAAATGAATTTCCAGCGAGTTTTTTTTTAATTTTTTTTAATAAGAGAAAGGGAGATAGCTGTTGTGTGATGTCAAAGCCCTAATAGACACTGCCAAGAAGATGAAATCAGGGCTTCACCAATGAACATGCACCCTTCAACTCTTCCAACGCAATGCAGATTTTAGTACTTCAACATAGACTGCTGGAGTTAACACTTCCAGCTAGTTTTTACCACAGAAGAGACAAAACAAGTGCAGAAAAAAAGCCCCAGGTGAAAGAAAAGGGACGCCAAACAAGAAAAAACAAAGCGCCATTTTCAAAAAAGACAGTCCTAGCAGAATTTTCTCACAAAAAACGGCGCAGTTCAGTTTTTTTTGCTTGAAAAGAAATTTGTAGACCTGCTGGATGGACAGTGGCATGGTAGAACTGGAGGCGCCTGCTGCTGCTTAGCGTCGCTGGAAATGACACAGGCAAGGACAGAGAAACTAAGCGACCTCCCTGCTCACAAAAAAATGGCGCCCAAGTGCATCAAGTCCGCAGATCTTTATCTGCAAACAGCGTTATCTTCCATGTATTTATTGATCTGTATGATTGGAGATTTGCTTATCTATAAGCACAAGAATTGGTTCGGCCTGCTTACCAGCTTTGAAATAGAGAAAATCCGTACAATCCGTACAAATTCAATGTAGAAGTCAATGCCTTCAAAGCAGAATGAAACTCAACAGAAGTAAATTTTTTTTAACAGAATTCCGTATGGATTTGCATGAGTTTTCAAGAAACTCTACCAAAACTTTCAAATGTAACAGAGTTAAACAAAAAACTACTAAGAAAGCAATTTAAGAATTTCAAAATAGCATAACCAGACACACGATTACCAGAGTGGCTCTGATGCCATATCGGAGTTGTTGCTAGAATCCGGATAACGCGAGTGCAATGGAGATGTGATTACACAAGATGAACAAGTGCACACCACTAAAGCAATTTGAAATTGACACAATAAGATAAATTGCACAAGACAAAATAGAGAAGACCAAAATCTGATTAGCATGAGATGGCCAAAGTGAGGAATACAAATAAGAGAGTACGAAAGTAACTCCTCCACAAAAGGTGGACAAGACACCCCAAGAATAGAATGTAACTCCTCCATAAAAGGTGGTGACAAGGTGCTAAGAATAGAGAAGTAACTCCATCAAGGGAGT
Organism: Torreya grandis; assembly: GCA_037957365.1. Lineage (NCBI taxonomy): Eukaryota > Viridiplantae > Streptophyta > Pinopsida > Cupressales > Taxaceae > Torreya > Torreya grandis. Next base: position 7,797,567 of record JARHVA010000059.1, on the reverse strand, counting down.
TACTTATGACATTCTTATGACACCTATGACACATCTATGACATACACCTCCACATAAGCTAGCCTATCCCACAAATGTAGGAAAACTCCATGTATGCACAAGAAATACAATTTTCCTAATTAATGAATAGGGAAAAATAAAAACCTACACTAATATGTTTGGTCTTAATGATTAGCATAAAATCCCCTCAAGACTACATTAATGCCTCTACTTGTAGTGGGTTTGGTAATGATGGAAAGATGATCCTCTATCAGTCCACATCACTGAACTGAGTATTGAATGGGAAATATATGTAAGCTTCTTATTCATAGTCTTTTTAGAGGGAACAATAGAAGTATCTTGGTACTAGTGGATGAAGGCATTAGTAAACCTGATTGAGTGAAGGAAACATGTAATCAAGCATTTGCAAGGGATCCCATAATCTTCTTAAAATGAACCTTTTTGGACTTATGAATAGTAGGGGAAATGGTAACTAAAGTACTAATAAGGGAAGTAGAGACCATAAGAATTGAATAAACAACCTCAACACTAGAAACAATATGATTTATAGAAACAACATGACTAATAAGAATAATGGTAACAACAAAAGTAATAAGAATGATAATAACCATTAGAATTGAAGAAATAATATGACCCAAAAGAAGTGAAGTAATAATGGATAGAGTAATGGTGACCTCACCTGATTTGTTAACCGCCATTGGTGTTTTTCCTTTGATCCTATGAAGACTTAAGATTTTAACCCTTTTCAGTTCTTCATCCTCATCCTCAGGCTCATTATATAATGCCTCCACAATTGAACTTACAGAAGACTCTGATAATTTAAGAGTGTCACTAGGGGCTCTTGTTTTCCTCTTATAATAGATTGTTGTCTTTCCAACTAAGGGAGGAGTCTCTTGAGTGGTGGAATGTGCAATGTTTACACTTTTAGAAATAAGAACCAAAGAATCAATAGGGAGACTTGTGTCCTTAAAGTCAAAGGAATCAATGCAAATTGGTTCGCGTTCTCCTCCCAAAGAAGTTATAACAATTGGAATTTCACCAACTTCTTGCTCTTGATTGAAAAACTTCATTACAATTGGTGGTAAAGCTTGAGAAGGCCATTATTGTGAGGAAATTGACACAATATGTGCTTCTTCCACACCTTTCTCTTATTTCATAGCTATCATCATAGTCGGTGGTGTTTGGGATGATGTTCTTTGATCCAAAGATTGTTGGGTAGGTCGAGAGGTCTAGTAGCCTGTGGTTGTCCAATGTGCCTCCACAATTATGATGGAGAGATCTCTTTGTATAGCTCTTAGATGATATAATGTCAACCCGACCACTCTTTCCCTTTCTAGTACCTCAGCATCATCTTTTGTATTTAAGAATACAAATTCATGCTCATAAGGTTTATGCTGGTAGGGGATGCTTATGCATGAGATATGCTTTTGGATGAGGTCATGAGGATCCCACTCCCTATGTGGCAAATATGCTAATGAGTAAAACTCTCTAGTTTTATTGACTTCTCTAAATTGCTTCTTGTTGGTGTGGTACATGTGACCAATCATCAAGGAAGACCTATGGAACACAACCTTGTGTTTCTTATTCATGTTCTCATCTATGTTCTACCATAGCTAGTAATCCATTTCCTACTCCACAAATTTGTCTAGGATACATTTGGAGAGACATAAAGGGGCAACCTTGTGTCCTACCACCATGATTATAATATAGTCTAGGTATAGCCAATAATCCTCCCTTGGCTAGAGTATCTTATTGATGCTTTTTGATACTCAGTTCAGAGGTTTTTCATGAATTACCCTCCATACTTTGGTGTAGACATTCTCAACTATTTGAAAGATATTCCTCATGCATCAATAAATTTATAGGAATGAATAGAAATCAGATACCCAATTCTTAATGCAATCTATGGTAGGGATTCAGAGTGATATGTTATGAATGTAGATGGTGGCCATGACTACATCCAACAAATATGACATCATATATAAGTGGTTTCCCATGATTATTTTATCCTTATTAAACATTTGTTCTTGGAGCTTGACATTGATTATTTATCCTAGGGTGAAAGTGAGCTCTGAGGTCATTAATAGGTCTAACAATAGAACCCATTCTATGTGGAGGAAGTGAATGTCATTGAAACCATATAATCTATTTAGTAAGGCCATTTAAATGCACATTCTCATCCTAAAACTAGTTATTAACATGGGTTACTTAGCCTTGAGGGTGACCACCTCTCTGGGAGAAATCCATTTCTTTAATATATTTTATATTATGCTTGATTTCTTACACAATTCATCTCTATTTTTGTCAAATGTGGTGTCTATAATGGGTAGTCATAAGTATCTTTAGAAAGCATCCCTTGAGATGCAGGCAAAAATTGTCTTGTGATTTAGGTGGTGTAGAAATCCACCAGTCACCTTCCCTATGAAGAACAACTACCAAAGTAGGTTGATGTAGGGCATCAATTTGGTCTTGGTGACAATAAAGTGTAGTTGTTGATGATTTAGTGGTAGTAAGTCCATGACCAACTACTTCTACTCGGCCATTATATTTTCCTCATGTGAGTGGGCATCTACATTTTCCATTACATCCCATAGAGCTATGTAATTTACAAATTCATTGTTGAATACTATTGATTTAAAGACAATGTATATGTATTTTGTGGAGTCTTTGATAGAGAAATTTGATGGTGGTAATACTCTTCTAAACACCTTAGATGATGATGTCATTATTAAGCTGTATGTTATAGTAAAATTTGACTATTTGCTCACATACTAGAAGTAGTTCACAATTGAACGCAGATAGCTATGGATTTAAATTATTTGTAGTGTGAAAATTCAATTGATATAGTTATAAATTAATAGGCATGATGTTTATTTTGAATTTACTGATATAGCTTTTAAGTAGAAGAATTTAATTCCAATTCATGCACCATTAATGCCCAATATTTCCAATCTTATTTTATTCGTTTAATTTGAAATTTGCAACTTTATTTTGGTGGATATGACACATAGAATTTATATACATTTAGAAAAATGCCACATTAAAACCTTGGACATGTGTCACCTCATGGTTAATTTCGTACATAATTAGGAGTGCCATATGGCATGCCTTCGACAGTTAGGTGTCAAAACTTTTGTTGAGACCAGGGTAGATAATTATCGTGATGCCTCAAATATGCAAAAGGTGAAAATAAAGGATATAGAGAACAAAAATTATGAAAAATAATTTTGAACATACCTCGTGAACAAAATTTATGAACAAAAATTTCGAAGGCCAAATATTGTGAACAAATGTTTCAAAGACCAAATATTATAAATAAAAGTTTGCATTTTACAAAAATTCTAAAATGTCAAAATATGCGAAGTGTAAAACCTGAAAAAGATAATTTTTTTGATGAACATAAGTTCCAATGAACATTTCTTGTGAAGACCAAAAAGATGTGAAGAACAAAACTAGTGAAGTACATAACTTGTGAAAACCAAGAGTTGCAAACACATCCTATAAAAATGAAATCTTCAAACAAAGTTTATAAAGTGTAAAACATGTCAAGGAAAAAAATGTGTAGGAAAAAACTTGTGAAGACTCAAAAGTTTAGAGATACTAAAGGTCACTTGCAATAAATGTTGTGATGAATAAAAGTTCTAAAAACAAAACTTTTGATGAACACATGTTTCGATCAAAAAATATAACAACCAAATCCCATGAACAAAAGTTCCAACAACAAAGTTGCAAAGAAAAAATATTGTGAAGATAAATATTATGAACAATGTTTTTGAAGATAAAGTTTTTGAAGAGCAAAAGTTTCAAAGTAGGTCAAAATATGTGAAATGTATAACTTGTGAAGTGCAGAATACGTAAAGTCTAAAACTTGGGATTTTAGTAATGTAGTTTATGTGCATATGCAAAAAACTTATATATATGTAAAACTCTTGAAAACCATTAATACGTTAGTCTAAATAAATCATACAATGAAAACTTGAACAATGGAATGCCAATTGTATTTATACATGATCAATACATAACAAAAATCATCCATGTGCAGAATAATAACTTTTTAAAGTTTTTAGCTTAGTTAGGTGTATATAAATGTCAATGAAAAAATATTTTCAAAGTAAACTTAGGTTTTTTTAGACTACATTGGGTCCTTATTAAAAAAAAATAAGAATGGGGTGTGTTGAGTATAAAAAATGGTGACTCGTAGGGGTAATACTCCTGAGTATTCAAGAACCCAATGTTTTTTGTTAGCAATTAGAAATCAACATGATTCATACCATAGAATAATAATTAAACCAAAAACATGAAAGAGACTCCCAATACTTCATGCAACATACTAGTTTTGCTCATACCTTAGATCTGTGTGCGATAAAGTGATTTTCTTTTACCCTTGTTCTGAGGGTTCTAGCAAGGACTTGGACTAAATTGTAGGTTTTATTCTCAATTCTTTGAAGCATATTAAAACTAGGGAAGTTTGGGCATTGTTATGCTACCATCCGATTATCCATAGCCTTGAAAAAGATACTTTTGAACCATCTTCCACTTATTTCCTTGAATACTTACATTATGTATGATACATTAATATTATTTCATCGTGGGAGTATTTTATCACCTTTAGATTTTATTTTTGTTTTAGTTATCACTCTTTAGGATGCATTGGTCCTCTCTTATTTTTTTTAGAATATGAGTAGAAGAAGGAAGGTAGGAACCATTGTGATCTAGTATTTATGAAAACTTGATTTATCAGAATATTCCTACTAGCTATATCTGCATCAATGGTTATTATCTTAAACAATTCTTAATGTGAGAAGTGTATTTGATCCAAAGAAATGAGAAAACTTTCTAAATTTGTATAGAGTAATGAGAAAAACTTTTATATACTTGATAATAGTATTAAATTATGATATAACCATAGTTTTTTTTAATTACATACCTAAATTCTAAAAATATCAAATACAAGTATGTAAACCCTACAAACAAACTAGTTTGTGTGTTCTATTCTATGTTCTTCCCATGCTTGTTCTCTCTTTTGGGACCTTCCTCATGGATTTGGCATATTAATTCAATCATGCATGAGAGTCAGTGAATTGGATATTAGATTGGTCATATCAGGAGAAGTCAATCCAATTGTGACAAAATAAAGACATCTATTCTAGAAAATAGGGAACTAAACTAAAGGAAAGTAAAATGCTAAAAATAGGAAAGGCTAATCTAAAAATCATAATAATACTCTAAAGGAGGAAAATGATAGAAAATAAGAAACCTAACTATGAAATCAGAAAATCTAACCTATTCCTACCTCTACCTCAACACTTGTTGTCATTCAGGGACATCTCCATATGGTACAACCATGAAGTACTGCTTTAAAAACTACCCATTAACTGGGTATGTCAGTTCATTACTGTGAAGGTCCCTTAAATAGAAAGCATTGTTACCCAAAATATTTGATATCTAGTAAGGTATGATACATAAGGAAGTAAAATTTTCATGCTATCCTTTTTTTTCATGGGCTTTATCCCATAGAAGCACCATATCAAATATTTTGAATGCTTTAAACTTTGCTCTTATATCAAACCACCTTTTGACCAAGTCTTGATGTTTACTGAAATCAAGCAAGGTTTCATTCTTTGAATCCTACATCTCTGTTATATCTAATAATCGGTACTCCACTTTCTCTCTTGGTTCTATGTACTCTTGCATGAATTGATATGTTGGCAATTTAAGCATAATTGAGAATACCGACTATCATCCATATATTAGCAGGTAAGGTGAAACTTTGAGGGCCTTATTGTATCTTATTTGGCCTACCCATAGTGTATATTTTATTAGATGATTCCACTAGAGGTTTACCTATGGCTAAATTTTTGATGGCATCAATCAATTTCTTATTTGTCAATTTATTTAATCTATTTCTTTGTGGGTAATAATTGGAAGATGACCTAATGGTGATTTGGTTTTCATGGACCCATTTAGTGAACTCAACTAATTTTAATGTTGGACCATTGTCACAAACTAAGGAAATGGGAGTAATAAACCTAGTTGTGATGTTTTCCTACAAAAAACTGATTACATCTTATGCTCTAGAATGTTTTGTATCCATTGCTTTAGTCCATATAGTATAGTAATTTATGGTCATAAATATAAGTTTGTGGCTAGTTTAAGAATTTAGGTTGATGACATTGATGAAATATAAACACCACTAAGGAAATGGTCTTCCTTCAATAACATGCAATTCTCTCTTTGCCAAGGCCTGACGTTCATGGCATGTTTTTACATGGGCATGTATGTCTTTAAAGATTGTTGGCTAATAGTAGCCCATTCTAAGAATCTTATATGCTGTGGTGTTTTTAGATGGATGACCACTACCTATTTTTTAGTGTAGGTTCTCCAGGGTCTCTTGAGCATCTTCCTGTGATACACATCTTAGGTATATGCCTTCATAATTTCTTATGTAGAGAATCCAGTTTTTGATCATGTAGTGAGCAAATTTGAACCTCAAAGCTCTCTTTTGTTCTCTACTAAGTTCTAGGGGATGAGTAACAATGAGTAAATATTGAATGATATCAGTATACCAATCTCCTATAGATATCTGTGTCTCTTAAACCTCCTCAATGGTGATGCACGTGTCAGGGTTAGTCATAGGCTGAATGATGCCTTATCCCTTGACAATTTTGGTAGGCTTGATTTATATGTCAAATTCCTACAATTTTTCCATCAATTTGCATTTTCACTATCCCAATTTATTATATTCTATAGTGAGCTTGACAACAGGGTTTGGCATAATGGTGATAGTCTTATTTCTCAAGATTTAATGCCTAAATTTCTTCACTACTTTAACAAGAAAAATGATTTGCTTATCTATCATGGAATAATTAAGCTCAACTTCCTTTAAATTCATGCTCATAAATACAATAAGATTCTCAATTTCATCCTTATTTTAGGTAAGCATAGCAACAATTTTGTGCTTTGAAGCAAATGAGTATAATTAAAAGTCCTTATTAAAGTCTAGGCTTATTAACACTAGAGCCTAAGATATGGCATTTTTGATGTATTAAAAAGACTTTCAGGTCTTTGATGTCCATTCCAATTTTGTGTCTTACTTAAGCATTGCATTCAAAGGTCTAACAATTTATACAAAACTTGAGATAAAGTTACTCACAAAATTTATCTTTTCGAAGAAAGACTTGAGCAGTTTATTGTTGTTTGGTAACACAATCTTAGAAATCCCCTGAATTTGACTCAAATCAATGGCAATCCCTTCCTTGGTAATGATGTGACCCAATAATTTGCCCTTATTAACATAAAATATTCTTTTTTTTGGGTTTAAAGAGATGTCAAACCTTCTGCATCATTCTAGAACCACTTACTATCTAGATCACCTCATCTAAGGAAGGTAGAGGGTAGTTGTCTTTATCAAAAGCCTTATTTAGGTTCTTGAAGTTAACACATAATCTGATCTCCCCACTCTTTTTCTTGGCTAGAACTAAGTTGACAACCCAAGTTGAGTGTCTAATAGGGAACATTATTTCAGCATTCAACAACTTATTTACTTCTTTTTGGATGAGTAGTTCTAAGATGGGATTGAGCGGCCTCTATATTTGCCTAAATGGATTATGGCCTGTTTTTAGTGGGTTTGTATGGGTGATGACTCTAGGATTGAAAACATTTAAGTCTTCATAGGTACATGCCATCACATCTTTATATTAGGTGAAAAAATATTTCACCTTTTGTCTTTATTCTAGGGTGTAATTAAGACCAATGTTGACATAGCATGGATTATTTTCATCCCCCAAGTTTTCTTATTGAACTCAAATTCATTGAATTTGAGCTACTACAACTATTGGGCTTGGGGATCTATATCAAATTCTCTCTCCAAATAAACCATCCTTAAAAGAAGATAATTTTCTTTGAGTTGAATGACTTCTTCTCCCAATTCCTCTTGGCATAAATAAATAATTTATTTATCAGCAATGATTTGAGATTCGAATTTCCCTAAATTGGTCAACAATTAGATAATCTCCTAATCATCATCAAACACCTAAATTTTTTATACATTTTTAGGAACTAATAGGAAAGGTATTAGTTCAATAGAAAACCTCTACACTTTGGAATCCTGTAATGGTGTTAAATTAGCAGTTGAAGTAGCCAACAAGTTAACAGTGTAGATTTATTCACTAAGAACAACTCTATATTAAATGCCTCAAAGGACTCAATAAAATCCCAAGCTCAGTGTTTATATATCTTAAGATATGATAATTTACATTAGTATTTATTTCTGACCTAATTAATTACCAGCTCTGAATATCCATATATTATCAGTTGCTTGACATTATTTGAGAGTGAATTACAACCCTAAAATTAATGCCTCATATTTTGCTCTATTATTAGTGCATGAAATTTACTTGTATGCTATTAGGTATTTATTACCTAGTGGGTCAACCAGTTTGATACCAATGCTTAATCCTTACTTGGATCTTGCATCATTAAAATGAGGAGTCAATAATTGAGAAGGTCCCTAGACCTCTGGCCTTTGCACCTCATACTTCATGGTGAAGGTATAAATCCCAATATTAGGAGATTTATAACATACTTCTTCATTCTTAGCATTGTATTCTATGATGGTATATTTCATTCTAAGCTTTTGATCAATTCAAATTTTATTTGGATTACCTCTCTAGGGGAAACTAAGTATGAGAGAAGTCTATTGCTACATACTTGTTTAGTATCTTTGACCAAAAATTCAAAAGTGGTCAATCCCACAAATAATAACTAGAAAATGCAACTCAAGACAAAATAAAGACTAATGTAAATCAGACCTTGAAGGTTAACAATCAGTCAAGGAATGAAGATGCTAACAAAATGAAGACAAATCAAATCAGACAACCAAATTCCATGAGGTATGCAAGTTTCAATGGTTACTATTACACATGTAATTAGTTTGGGCATAAAGCTAGAGAATACAAGAGACATGTTAGAAATGAGTTTGCATAGAACTATGATGGGGGTCATTAGTCAAAATGTGAGTCTTCTTCAAAAGGATTAGTTTGTTTCAAGTGTAAAAAAATGGGCATATAACAATATTTTTTCCTAATCAGAAAAGGTAGGATAAGCTTCTTACAAAAGATATAGTGTGCTTTAACTATCAATAGAGAGGTCACATTTATAGATTCTACAAGCCAAGACCTACAATATAGAATAGGTTTAATCAAGATCCTAGAGTGCAATAAAGAATGTAAGTTAACTCATGGAAACCAAAGATGGTAAGTGCGAGTCATGATGAGTCTACTGGTCCAAGTAATCTATTTGCTATGTTGGAGAATGATATAAAAGTTGGAGTGTCAAGAGATCTCATTGACTACTCATATTGTAAATGAAGAGACCAAGATCAAGGAGAAGATCAAGGTGCTAGTTGAGGCTAGTTTTGAGGTGTGTATGGATTCAAGTAAATATCCTACTATTGCTGAGCAAGTTTCATGAAAATAACATTAATTGTCAGTAACTAGTGATGAGGTTCTAAACTATAAAGAAGATTCTTCAAGTAAAAAGGTATATCATGAATCTATGTTATCCCCATGTGTTGTTAATATAGTCTCAGAAGAGAAGGAGAATGTTATAGTGGATGAGCAAGTTGTTTTTCTTAAGCCTAATAAGAAGAAGAATAACTATCAGTATCAGATGACCAACGAGGAGAAGGAATATGAGGAGTTGTGGGAAACTCCTAGTTTTACATTGTTCTAAGGAACCATGTGAAGTAGGAGGTTTATATCTATGCTTCTTAGGAGACTCCTTTCAATGGATAAGCATGTGTTATTATGGTGTTCTTATAGAAAGTTTTAAAAAGGCAAGAGATGAGTGTTTTTAGTCTAAAGGGTCAAATTAAAGGTTTCTAAATGGAAAAGGAGGATTTTTGAGTTTTCAAGATGATATTTTTACATATAAAGGTATGTTGACCTTATTATAGAAATGTTTGTGGTTTGAAGGTATGTTGAAGTCAAATTGGAGATTTTGAGTGCTCTCAGTTTTCTCAATTTTGGCATAAGGGAAAGCATGCCTAAAATGGGTTATAGGATGTATGGTTTTCCAAAATTATAGAGGCTCAAATCTTGGTCCAGAAGTGTGTGATGGTTGTCTCTATGTGTGTGATAAGTTTCAGAGGTAGGCGTTAACCAAAAGGAGGTTTGTTGACCCTATTAGTTTTGAGATTCTAGAGTTTTGGGCTATGCTAGAAACATGGTTTGCCTTATGAGTTGAGGTCTAAGGCTTATTATTAAGTTTTATGGGAAAAATTGGTTTTCAAATAAAGCTTCATAGAGATTTTAATGTTTTTTTAAAATTATTCAAGATTTTGTCAAAATGGAGGCCTAATTAGCTATTAGATTTATGAAAGAAGCTTATTACAGAGGAAGATATAAGTGATGAAAATTGGTGTGCTTAAGGGGGCATATGAGAGTGCTCTAAATATGTATTTTTAGGTCTTTAGAGTATGTTTATTAAAATTTGTGGGCTCTGCAGGTTCTAGGTAGGGCTACAAGGAGTCTACACATGCCTAGTGTGAAGATTTGATGTTTTTGCTTAGTTTCTAAAAAATAAAAAGGCATGATTATTTCAATATGATTTATTAGTTTGGTTTAGAGCATGTTTCTATTTTGTGAGTGGCATGAAGTTCTATTGGTGGTTCTTGTAGTGGCTTGAGAGAGAAGGCTAGTAAGCTTGTGTGGTGGTTCTTCATAGTGTGTTGAGATTTGAAGATGATCAAGAGGTGGATTGACTCAAATATCTTAGGGGGAGTCCCTCTCAAATTTTTATTGGTGAGTTCCATCATATTTCAATGTTTTTGTGTGTTATTTCTTCATTGGTTACAATGATTGGTTGAAGAGAGTGTTAACAGTTAGCAAGAGAAAGTTGTCAAGGCAAGAAGAGGTAGGCTCAAGGTAAGGGGGAGTTTGTATCATCTTTATAAGATGATCCTATACTTATTTGTGGTATTTTTAGATCCTTAATATCAGTTTGTGCCTACTTTGTCATTGTGTCAAAGGGGGAGAAGGTTCCTATTGTTAGAGTACTTGAAGAGAGAGAAAGAAGGTGAGTTGTATGATGGGTGTTTACATCAATGATAAAGGGGAATATTATTAGAGAGTTTTTAGTGATTTCATTTAGGTGTATAGGTGAGTGAATGAAGTGTCTTAATAGTCTAAGTGTCAATGACAAAGTGTGTAGTGTGTTTTTCCTAGTATGATTGAAGTAGGCTTGGTTGATTTTTAGTTTTGGCATGATTAGGGATGGATATAAAGTATTGAGAATGTGTAAGGAGTCTTATTAGAGGTCAAGGAGTATTTGATAGCTTGTGGAAATGAATGGTATTCATCTATATCTTTGTTATGTTCATCTTGGCATAGTTTGTTTAGTGGCAAAAAAACATAAGTAAATAGTTTGATGACATCACTATTACCACGTATATATGAATCAGGGGGAGTTATTAATATGGATGTGATCAAATTAGTCCCAAGTTATTGTAATTTAAATATAAAGTCATGAGGTTGATCAGAGATAAATATATGTAGGTGCAAAGTTAGCCTCTCAGATAGAAATTCACTAAGTTTTTATGCTTAGCCAAACTATCACTGTACGTCGTGCAGAGATGTATGAACCCGTAAGTTTGTACATTTATTTCAAGTATGCAGAAAGTAAATAATGATCAAAGGTTTAAATTTAGATGTTATATATAATGAAAAAAATGTACCCTAAAGATTTAGAGTCTTGAAGTGTTTTCTAGCTCAAGATATAAATCTTCAAAGTTGCACTTGCAGACTATGATGGGCTAGAGACCATCAAGATAAACTACATTAAAGTCTTAATTCATCTTATTATTAGATCCAATGGTGAATTATAATTCAAAATATTGATCCAATAATGCATGTAAATTTCAAATAATGAATGCACTAGTGACTTGAGTCACATTCACAGAGCTTGGATAAAAGACCAATGGTTTAAGGGTGTTCATACTATTAGAAGATTGATAGTGTGAGTCAAATATGAAGAACACATGAAAAACTACCAAGTTTCATAATCATTGGAATTATGATCAAGATATAATGTGAAATATACAAGATAAATAGCTAGTTGATCCATAGAGATCGATGGTGTGCATATGGTCAATATTACAAGGGTACATGGGATGAGGTCAACATGTTTGAGGTTTAACATTTGGATAGTGGAGCAATACAAGTTAAAGTTTGAGATAATTTTGAAGAAGATCAATGATGTAAGTTGAGTGAAGAGAATGACATGTATTCTAAGTGACTGAGGCTTAACTATGATCGTTTGGATTTAAATATTTGAATTTAATGAAATAAAGACCAGTGCTTGGTTTTTGAGCCATAACTTTTGATCTATGGAAAATTTGATGTTGAAGTAAAAATAAAAGTTATAGAGGAATTCAAAGTTCATCTATAAATATTTATTTTAAGGTATAAATGTTTTTATTATCTAATTTATTGATATCCAAAGTTGATTATGTGTTTGTTCATGCTCCGCAAGTAACCTTGAGAATGGTAATAGAGTTATTCTTAATGATATTTCAATGTTTCAAGATGATCTAACTATCAACGAGTGTTTTAGACTCCATGAGGACCATCTATGTGGATTATTAACGTTTGATCAATCATATTTAGTATGATCAAAGGCTTATAAGGTGACTATGTTTTCCTTTATGATGGTTGTGTGCACAGAGTGTTGTTTGAGCAAATTGAGCTTTAGCATAAGGGTGATGTGTTGGTTTTTATCACTTAAGGAGGACCTATAGGTTTTATCATGGGTCTATGTATGTGAAAGTGTTCTTTTTTTATTAATTTTCTTGGATAAGTTTCAAAGAGATGGATGGGTCTCCATGAGACCTATAAGGGCTAATGAGGCCTAATTAAAAGGTGTAGCTACTTAAGTGTGACCCATGGATGTTGTGGCTGACTTGTGTGGATGGTATTGAGCTATGATATATGTATTAAGGGCTAAGAAAAGTATTATGGAAGACTAAGAAGATATTAATAATGAAGGATCTATAAATGGTGAAACCAAATGTGATGGTTTTTAGGCTTGTTGAATAGATGTGAGAGATTAGGGAGAAGAGGTGTGTGTTAGTTATGAAGTGAAGGAAACAGTGTGTGCCCAGTGGATGGGTTGAAGAGTAGATAAGGCTAATGAATATGTGTATGACCTATAATTTATATTTCTAATGTCAAAGACATTTCTCTTGTAGGTTTTAAGGTTGAGGATGAGCGAAGGATAGATGATGTCTACGTGAGCTTGGTGGTTTATTTGAGAGGTAGATCAAAATGTGTATGATCATTTGGTCATGTTGTTGAGGTTATGATAGAGTTATTTTTGAGAAGTGTAGAGTGATAAAAGAGGTAATTTGAGATATTGATGGCTATGTGAAGAAGTGAAGGGGGCAGATATACATTGTATCTCCATTAGATTGGTAGGTAATCAATGATTAGGAGATGTTAATTTCATAGGTGTTGGGAGGGTGCTCAACATCTAGGTCAAAAGGCCTTGACCAATAGGTGGTCAAAAGGATTTGATCATATTAGGGGTAGGTGCTCCTTATGAAATATGTGTTTCACTAAATCTAGTCAGAAGGATTTGAACAACAGGTGTTTAGAAGGACTTTATCATCCTAGGGGCAAGTGATCCTTATCAAACATGTGTTTCACTAAATTCTATTCATAAGGACTTGACTAGTATCATGTTTGTGATCATCTTATAAGACAAGTAGTCCATGTGTTTATAGGCTTGAGAGTGAGTTTTATTCCCAAAGAGGATTTGCCATGTAGATCTTGTGTTGTGTGTTTGATATTGCATTATGTTCATTATTTATTGCTATAAACATCTTGTATGCTTCATAAATGGTTATATTGAATGCTTAAGTGTCTAAAGGGTTTGGAAATTGAATTGTATTATTTGTCATCACTAATTCACCCCCCCTCTCAATGATCATACCTCTAATAATTGGTATCAGAGTAGGTCCTTTGGTAAAGGCTTGATAGCTTGAAGGAGATCCAAGGTACAATAAGGGTCGCCATCAAATGCAAGGAGATTTTTCCACTAAACAATCATCAATGTTAAATGGAGCCAATTATGATTTTTAGAGTGAAAGTATGAGGACTTACATCATGTCCCTAGGGTTTGACACTTGGCAATCTATTTTGGATGGTTATTCTACACCTACTATTCCTCCATCTAGTGTTGCAGATAAGAAGTTGTTTGATAATAATTCTAAGGCAATGAATGCTATCACTTGTGGTCTTTCAGAGACTAAATACACCAAGGTAATCCATTACATATCTACCAAGGAATGTGGGATAGATTGAATTCTATTTAAAGGTTAAGTTGGCAAATTTTCAAACTCACCGAAGATAATTAAGAGTCTTAAGATGAAGGAAGAATATTTTGTGACATATTTTTTGTAGAGAGTTGATGAGATTATGAACATCATTAAAGGTATTAGAGAGAAGTTTCAAGAATCTACTGTAGTTTAAAAGGTATTAAGGTCTCGCTCTCTCAAGTTTAATTCTAAAATATTTGTTGTAGAAGAAATTCATGATCTTACTCGGTTGAATATGGATGAATTACATGATATTCTTACTACCTATGAAATGAGAGTCAATGATGATAAACCACCAAAGAAGGAAGTAACATTCAAGAAATAAATGAAGCCAAACAATAAGTTCTAAGATAAGAAACTCAAGGAGGATGACATATCTGACATTGATGAAGATGAAATAATTACTTTTTTTACAAGGAAATTGAAAATAGGGTCAGACAAGTATAAGGGTAAACTACCCTTCAAATGCTTCAATTGTGGAGAGGTAGGACATTTTGCTAATAAGTGACCTCATAAGCATAAGAATAATGATGATGAAGAGAATGATGATGGAAAAGATGAAGATAAGAAGACATACAAGTTTGAGAAGAGGAAGAAAGGATTATGAAATTATGACAATAAGAAGAAGTCCTTTAATAACAATAAGAGTCTCTACACCAATAAAAATTATAGCTCATCAGATGAGAGTGAAGACAGTGAATTAGAGTATGATCATGAATATGATGGTCCTGTTGAAGATGAATCCCTCTTCATGTTGAGGAAGGAAGTTGATCATATCAAAATAAGTCTAATTGGAGTGATTTAGATGATGATAAAGATGAGTTGGACTATGAGACTGAATTGATGAATGCTCTTGAAGAAATAAAGATTGAGAAGAATATTAAAAAGAAGATGAAGTCTCAAATCAAAGACTGTGAGGAAAAATTTAGTGTGTATGAAGAAATAATGAATGAAGACACTAAATATCATGAAGATATAGTCAAGCATCTTAGTTGTCAATTGGAAATCCTGCCTACAAGCTTGAAATCTAAAGAAGATGAATGCTCGAGATATGTAATTGAAAATGAGTCATTAAAAGCTAAGTTAGAGAAGACATCTAGTAATATGTAGTCATTTATAGTATTTGAAAAGAACTCAAGTGATCTAGACAACATTTTGAATGGTCAAAAGCATGCAAGTGATAGAACTGGTCTTGGATACAAAGAAGAACCAAAAAATGCAACTCAAGACAAGATGAAGACTAATATAAATCAAACTTTGAAGGTAAAAAATCAATCAATGAATGAAAATGCTAGCAAAATGAATACAAATCAGATCAGACAACCAAATTCCATGAGGTATGCATGTTTTGATGGTTACTATTATACATGTAATCAATTTGGGCATAGAGCTAGAGAATACAAGAGACTTTGTAGAATTGAGTTTTCATAGAAATATGATGGGCATAATAAGTCAAAAGGTGAGTTATTCAAAAGGAGTAGTTTGTTTTAATTATCAAAATAATGGACATATTACAAGATTTTATTCTAATAAGGAAAGGTAGGATAAACTTCTTACAAAAGGTATAGTGTGCTTCAACTATCAACAGAGAAGTCACATTTCTAGATTTTACAAGTAAAGGCATACAAGATAGAATAGGTTTAGTTAGAATCCTAGAGTGTAATACAAAAGGCAAGTTAACTCATGGAAACCAAAGGTGGTAATTGTGAGTCATGATAAGTCTATAGGTCTAAGTAATCTATTTGCTATGGTGGAGAATGCTATAAAAGTTAGAGAGTGTCAAGAGCTCTCATTGTCTGCTCATGTTGTGAATGAAGAGACCAAGATCAAGGAGAAGACCAAGGTACTGGTTGAGGCTAGTTTTGAGGTGTGTATGGATTCAAGTGAACATCTTACTATTATTAAGTTTCATGTAAAGAACATTAGTTGTTAATACCTAGTGATGAGGTTTTGAATTGCAAGGAAGATTCTTCAACTGAAAAGGTATGTCATGAATCTATGTTATCCCCATGGATTGTCAATACAGTCTTAGAAGAGAATGAAAATGTTGTAGTAGATGAGCAAGTTATTTCTCTTAAGCCTAAGAAGAAGAAGAACTATTAGTATCAGATGACCAAGGAGGAGAAGGAATATGAAAAGTTGTGGGTAAATCTTGGTTTCACATTGTTCTAAGGAATCATGTGAAGTAGGAGGTCTCTATCTATGCTTCTTAAGAGTCTCTTTTCAATGGAGAAACAAGTGTTGTTTTGGTGTTCTTCACAGGGTCCTAAAAGGCAAGAAATGAGTGTTTTCAATTTGGAGGGTCAAATTGAAGGGTTTCAAGTGGCAAAAGAGGATTTGTGAGTTTTTAAGATATTATTTTTGGAAAGAAAGGTCTATTGACCTTATTCTAGCATGCTCTAGGTAGTTTTGTGGTTTGAAGGTATGTTGAAGTCAAATTAGAGATTTTTCAGTGCTCTCAATTTTCTTAGTTTTAGCTTAAGGGCAAGTAGGCCTAAAATGGGTTATAGGATGTATGGGTTTCCAAAATTATGGAGGCTCAAATCTTGGTCCATATGTGTGTGATGGTTGTCTCTAGGTGTGAAAGAACTTTTAGAGGTAGGTGTTAACCAAAAGGAGGTTTGTTGACCTTGTTAATTTTGAGATTCTAGAGTTTTGGGCTATGCTAAAAAAGTGGTTTGCCTTATGAGTTGAGGTTTGAGCCTTATTAATAGGTTTAATGAGATAAAAAGGTTATCAAATCAAGATTCACAAAGATTTGAAGGTTTGTGTTTTTCAAATTATTCAAGTTTTTGTCAAAATGGAGGCCTAATTGGCTAGTAGATTTTTGAAGGAAGTTTATTTTAGAGGAGGATATAGGTGATAATTTTTTTTGTACTTAATGGGGCATATGAGATTACTCCAGTTATGAATTTTTCAATCTTGAATGTATGTCTATTGAAAGTTATGGGCTCTACAAGTTCTAGGTAGGGCTACAAGGAGTCTAGATAGGCCTAGTGTGAAGATTTGATGTTTTTCTTATTTTCTCAAAAATATCAAGGCATGATTGTTTTAAGGTGAGTTTTTAGGTTAGTTTAGAGAATGTTTTATATTTGGTGAGTGGTATGAATTTCTGTTGGTGGTCCTTGAGGTGGCTTGAGAGAGATGGCTACTAAGCATGTGTGGTGGTTCTTCATGGTGTGTGGATATTTGAAGATGCTCAAGAGGTGAAATGACTTAGATATCTTAGGGGGAGTCCCTCTTATATGTTTCTTGGTGAGTTCCATAAAATTACAATGTTTTTATGTGTTCTTTATTCATTGGTTGTAGTGTTTGGTTGAAAAGAGTGTTGGGATGTAACAAGAGAAAGTTGTCAAGGCAAGAAGAGGTAGGCTCAAGATAAGGGGAGTTTTTATCATATTTATAAGGTGTTCCTCTCTTGATTGGTGTTATTTTCATGTCCTCAAGATAATTTTTTCCTAATTTATCATTGTGTCAAAGGGGGAGAAGGTTTCTATTATGAGAGTTCTTGAAGAGAGAGAAGGAAGGTGAGATATATGATGGGTGTTGACATCAATGACAAAAGGGTAGATTATTGGAGAGTTTTTAGTGATGTCATGTAGGTGTCCAAGTAATTGGATGAAGTGTCTTGATAGTCTAAGTGTCAATGATAAAGTATGTAGTGTACTTGTCCTAATATGATATAAGTAGGCTTGGTTAATATTTAGTTTTGGCATGAGTAGGGATGGGTATTAAGTATTGAGCATGTGTGAGGGGTCCTATCAGAGGTCAATGATGATTTTATATATTTTGGAAGTCCATGATATTCATCCAGTTATTCATTATGTTCATCTTGGCATAGTTGGTTTAGTGGCAAAAAATTTTGAGTAGATAGTTTGATGACATCACCATTACCACATATGGATGAGTCATGGGGAGTTGGGCATATGGGTGTGATAAAATTAGTACTAAGTTGATATGATTTAAATTTGAGTTCATGAGGCTAAAAATAGCTAAAAATATGTAGGTGTAAGTTGGCCTCTCAAATAAAATTTCACTAAGTTCCTATACTTAACCATACGGTCACTGCATGTCATATAAATATGTATGAACCAAAAAGTTTGTGCATTTATTTTAGGTATGAAAAAGGTAAATAATTATAAATGGTTTATATTGAGATGTTTTATATAATTATAAGAATTTACCCTAAATATTTGGAGTCCTGAAGTGTTTTCTAGCTCGAGATATAAATCTTCAAAGTTACACTTGCAGACTGTAATGGGCCAAAGACTGCCAAGATAAACTACATTGAAGTATTAATTAATATTGTTAGTATATATAATGGTACACATTAATTATTTATATTAATCCAATGTTACATGTAAGAGTCAAAAATTAAAATAATGAATGTGCTAGTGACATGTGTCACATTCACAGAGCTTGGACAAAAGATGAACAATTTGCAAGCATTCATACTATTAGAAGATCAATGTTATGAGTCAAAGTCAAAGACTAAAATGTGTAAAAATAAAATAAATATACAAAGTATCATAAATATGTGAGTTTTTATCAAGATATAATGGTGAGAACTACAAGGTAAAAACTAGATGATCTGTAAAGATCAACGGTGCACATTTGGTCAATATTGCAAGGGTACACAAGATGAGGTCAACATGTTCAAAGTTTAACATTTAGAAAGTGGAGCATTATGAGTTAAATTTAAAGTTACTTTGAATAATATCAATGGTGTGAGTTGAAAAAACTAATAAAATAGCATGAGATGTGTTTTAAGTGATCAAGGTTTAACTGTGACCATTTGGATTTAACAAAGGAAAGACCAGTGCTTGGTTTTTGAGCCATAACTTTTGATCTATTTAGAATTTGATGTTTTAATAAAAATAAATGTTGTAGAGGAATTTAAGGTGCATATATAAATATTCATTTTAATATATAATTGTTTTTATAATCAAAATTATTGAGATCCAAAGTTGACTATGTGTTTATTTATGCTCTGCAAGTAACCCTATAAGTGTAATAGAGTTGTTATTGATGGTATTTTGATGTTTTAAGATGAGATAAATATTAAATAGTATTTTATACTCTATGAGTACCATATATTTTGATTATGAAGGTTTGATCAATCATATTAAGTATGATCTAAGGCTTAGAAGGTGACTGTGTGTTCGTTCATGGTGGTTGTGTGCACAAAATGTTGGTTGAGCATATTAAGCTTGAACAGAAGGGTGTTGTGATAGTTGTTATCAATTAAGGAGAACCTATGGGTCTATATATGTGAAAGTTTTTTTTTGTTATTAATTTTCTTGAATAAGTTTCAAAGAGATGGATGGGTCTCCATGAGGCCTGTAAGGGCTAATGAGGCCTAATTAAAAGGTGTAACTGCTTAAGTGTGACCCATGTATGTTATGGCCAACCTATGTGGATGGTATTGAGATATGTTATATATATTAAGGATAAAGAAATAACTATGTAAGATTAATAATATATTAATCATGAAGGATCTATAAATGGTGAAACCAAATGTGATGGTTTCTAGGCTTGTTGAATAGATGTGAGAGACTAGGGAGAATAGGCGTGTGTGAGTTATAGAGCGAAGGAAAGGGTATGTTCACAGTGGATGGGTTTAAGATTAGAGTAGGTTAATGAATATGTGTATGACTTGTAGTTTATATTTTTGATGTCAAAGATAGTGATCTTATAGGTTTGAAGATTGAGGATGAGCGAAGGATAGATAATGTCTGTGTGATCTTGGTGGTTAATTTGAGAGGTAGATCAGAGTGTGGACTATGTGTATGATCTTTTGGTCATGTTGTTGATGTTGTGATAGATTTTTTTTTAATAAGTATAGAGTGATCCAAAAGGTGGTTTTGGATGTTTTTGGCTATGTGAAGAAGTGAAGGGGGCTGATATACATTGTATCTCCATCAGATTGGCAAGTAATAAGTGATCAAGAGATGTTCATTTTATAGGTATTGGGAGGGTGATGAACATATAGGTCAAAAATACTTGACCAAAATGTGGTTATAAGGACTTGATCATATTAGGGGTATGTGCTCCTTTTGAAATAGGTATTTCACTAAAGCCGATCAAAAGGACTTGACCAATAGGTGGTCAGAAAGACTTGATTATCCTTGAGGTAGGTGCTCTTTTTGAAACATGTGTTTCACTAAATTATGGTTAGAAGGACATGACCAATCTCATGTTTGTGATCATCTTATAGGACAAGTAGTTGTGTTAGAAAACTTGAGAGTGGGTTTTATTCCCAAAGAGGGTTTCCCACATAGATCTTGTGTTGTGTGTGTGATTTTGCATTATATTCATTATTCATTGCTATAAACATCTTGTATTCTTCATGAATGGTTATATTAAATGCTTAAGTGTTAAAAGGGTTTGAAAATTGAATTATATTATTTGTCACCACTGATTCATACCCCACTCTTAGTGATTGTACCTTTAACAGATTTAGCTTCCTATCAATGTTGATCGCTTCTTCATAAGCCATTGCTAGAGTGTTAGTAGTAGAAAATATTCATATAAATACTATAGTAATTGGATCCAATCCATTATTTTATATTTCAAGTGATATAGCCTTTGATGGTTTATATGCATTGATTAGCCAAGTGTACATATACTAAAACTTCACATTAAAATTATGGATCAACTCATTGGTATCCCTCTTAATATTGGTGAAATGTTAATACACCACACTTGGATTGGTAACCTATCTGAATTGGGAAACAAAATTACTTTGACATGAGTTCCCTAAAGTAATCAAGTTATCTTAAAAATTGAGGAACCATTAGTAAGAAACATACTACAATGTGGATGAGAGAACCCTACATGTAACATCTTCATCAATAACATTTATCAACCTTAAAGCAACTTTGAAAGACTTGATATACTCCTCTATCATTCTTCCTCTTGAAGGGGATAAATAAGGTAGGCAATTCTCTAAACTCCTTGGTAAATTATGCACATATTCTGGGCATATAATAGTGGATCCAACTAACCAAGATTGAGCCATATGATGATAAATGGGCTGGAGGTTTCTTATTGGGGAAGGTGTCCTAACTTGAAGTATTATGAAAACAACTGGTGTAGGTCTAGGCCTTCGATGGACCGACAAAGGTGAAATCATAATATTGGTTTTGGATCTAGATTTGGTTACTCTTTTGGGTCTCTAGTGCAACTCAGACATAGGGGACACAATTTTCCAGGGAAGGACACACAGTAGTTTCAACCCTCCTTCTAGTGCCAAATTTCTTTTTGTTGATGTGGTTTTTATGCACACAACAAATTTAATGAGGTAACCTCTAAAATTTTAGGATTTCAATGGAGATAAACTACAATCCAGGGCACAAGTTTTAGGTATGGGTTGAAAAACTAGGTGGTGAAATAACATGTTGAACATGTAGGTAGTTAACTGGGTGTGAATGGATGAGGGAAATCTAGAAGAAAGTTAAAACCTAGTTGAGTTGGATGGATGGATTTTATTATAAAGTGGGTAGACCTCAAAAAAAATCCAAAAAAGGGGGAAAGGGAGAGTAGGAAATAAGGTTTTGTGATCTCAAGAGGGATTACTTCAAGGTTGGTATCTTTGTGGACAAGTGTCTAAAATTAATGATTTCAACTAGGAGCTATTGCTCACACACATGCAAACACAGTTAAGGAGTCAAAGGAAAAGATAACATAACATACTCTAAGATCTCAATTAAATGTTGCTCTTATTTAGAGTTGCTATTGCACCATAAAATTATAGCTCAGATCAAAGAGGTATGTAAGGAAGCTATTACTCACTCCTATAAAACTATATCATGGGAGACATTTCTACACACTCAAAGAAATAAAACAATCAACCTAATTACATAAAATCAATGATATCTACTAATCATCCAATAACTATTACGCATCTTGTACAAGCATACACCACTAACAACAAGAAGGAATTATCTATAGCTTTTACACACTTTCCATTACTGAATCAACCAAAAAAGAAAATAAACACAACTAATTACACAAAATTGAAATAGAAAGACATGAACATAGTTGCATGATAATCAAAAAGATTTCTTTCTATATTGATAAAATTTCTAATCAGCCTCCTCTCTCCTTGAAAATGAGTGGATTATAATATAAATATATTTGGAGAGGTGTCACCTCATCCTCCAAATTCATACAAAACTTAAAATTACATGCTACTAATAATTATGATGAGAGTTATAATTGATGAAAATTATGCATGCATATTTAAACTAGGGAAAATTAAGTCTTTGAAATAAGACTCATTCTTACAAAACCATACAACATGTGCATGTTTACAAGATTGTTCACTCAATTATTACATGTATTAGTTCTATTTTCCAATTTAAATGAAAAATACATATAAAAATAACCTAAGAAAACTAAGGTTTATTGGACATTGGGGCCTACATGGTTGAACTCATAGTCATCAGAGGGACTGTACTAGAAGCTGTAGTTAAACTAGATGATCTAGCCATAGCTTGTTTCTTTGTTTCTATTTATTGGTAATGTTTATATTTGATGCTATGTTACAACCTTATTATATCCATGTTAAAATGAGAAAGCCTATGTATTCTGGTGAATTATGCCAATAATCATGCATGCTCAACCTTTGTGGCTTTAAACTCCACCTAAAAGGTCTATACCTATGTACCTTTCTTCTTGGAAAATCCTAATTCCTATTCATTTTATTTTAGCATGCACCCTTTAAGATTTTGTTTAAAATTGGTGGATTCCTACTAGAGTATGGTCAAAATTAGCCCTGTTTATTAGCTTACTTAAGGGATTTAGGACCTGGGATAAATTCAACTCATCTAAAATTTGTAAGACCCATGATTTTATAATTATAAAATCAAGGCTTATGTGCTTGATACCTAGTTTCAGATCTTCGATGTCTTGATGAACACCAGATTCAGAGAATTGGTTGCTTCCAATGTTGTCATTAAACTCAAATGGACAAAATCCTTACTAGTGGTGTATAATACAAGGAAATTGAGCCTTTTTCTCATCATATTTTAAAGAATTAAACAATTTATAATATTCAAAAATATAAGGAGATAATTTAGATCTCATTTAACTAATAATGTCCAAAATATTATACTATCTAAGAGCTACATTTTGAACATCACCCTCAATTACCCCAAGAACTTTTACTATTTGTTAATGACTATAACTCTTGCCCAGCTTGTTCAATGTCCTCATGAAGTTCCAACAAAGCCTCTATATTTCCCTGAAGATAATCTTTGAAATCTTAATTATATGGAGACTATCCAAGTCTCATATTATTTCTCTTTGATATAAAGAAAACATCTTGTCTTTCTTCCAAAACCAAGCCTCTATTAGGGTCATCCTCTATTTTCCTCTTCCTAACCCTTTGGATAGTTGCCATTGATTTATCAAAGATGGAGTTCACAGTGGGAAACTATGTTATTATCAAATTGGGTCTTTGTGAAGCTTGGGCCTCAAAGTTTATAACCAACTATGGGATTATCAAATGTGAGGAGTCAACTAGATGAGTGTATTCAGTAGTGATCATTGTCAAAATGTCCCTTCAAGACTACGTTAATGCCTCTATATGCAGTTGGTTAGGCAATGATGGAAAGATGATCTTCTAATAGTCCACATCAACGAATTGAGCCATTATGGACAATATATGTAGGATTAATCTTCTTAGTTTTCATAGAGGGGACAATATAAGTAGCCTGGGTACTAGTAGATGAAGGCATTGGTAAACCCAACTGAGTAGAGGAAATTATAATTGAACACTTGCAAGGGCTCCCATAATCTTCTGAAAATAAACCTTTTTGGACTTAGGAACAAGGGTAATGATAAATAAAGTAGTGATAGGGGAATTAGAGACCATATGAGCTAAAGAAACAGCCATAATACTAGAAAAAATAAGACTTATATAAATAATAGGACTAACATGAATAATGGGAACAACCAAAGAAACCAGGACTATAGTAACTATTAGGATTGAAGAAATAATAGGACCCAAAGGACGTAAAGTAGTAGTGGCTAGAGTAATGGTGACCTCACTTGATTTGTTAATATTTATTGGTGATTTTCCTTTGATCCCTTAAATACTTAAGATTTTATCTCATTTCAAATCTTTATCCTCATCTTGAGGCTCATTTGATGGTGCCTACATAGTTGAACTTGCATGAGAGTTTGATGATGGAAGAGGGTCCCTAGGGACTCTTACTTTCCTTTTGTAACAAATTATTATCTTTCCAACCAAGGGAGGAGTCTCGTGAGTGGTAGAAGGTGCAATATTTACACTTGTAAAAACAAGAACCAAGGAAGTAATAGGGAGACATGTGTCCTTGGAGTTAAAGTATTCAATGAACATTAGTTCCTATTTTCATCCTAATTAAGTTATAATAATAGGTATTTCCACCACCTCTTGCTCTTGCTTGATAACCTTCATTACAATTGGTGGCAAATTTTGGGAAGGCCCTTCTTATGAGAAACTTGACACAATGTGTGCTTCTTCCATAACCTAGTCTTACTTCATAACTATCATCATAGTGGGTGGTGGTTGGGATGATGTTCCTTGGTCCAAAGGTTGCTGGGTAGGTTGAGAGGTCTAGTAGTCATTAGATGTCCATCCACCGAGAGGTGGAATCTTAGTATGTGCCTTCACAATTATGATGGAGGGATATATTTGAATAGCTCTTAGATGATATTCTATCAACCCAACCACTCTTTCCCTTTCCAAAACCTCACCATCATCCTTTGTATTCAAGAATACAAAGTCACACTCATAAGGTTTATGCTGGTAAGGGATGCCTAGGCCTAAGATATGCTTTTGGATGAGTCCATCAGGATCCTAGTCCCTATTTGGAAAATATACCAATGCTTGAAACTATTTGGTTTTGTCAAATTCTCTAAAATTCTTATTATTGGTGTAGCACATGCATCCAATAATCAAGGAAGATTCATGTAACACAACCTTGTGTTTTTTCTTCATGTCCTCATCTATGCTCCACCATAGTTGATAAGCCATTTCTTGATCCACCAAAATTTTTAGGACATATTCAGGGAAAACTAAAGGGGCACCCTTGTGTCTTACCACCATGGTTAAAATATATTCTAGGTATAGCCAAAAATCCCCCTTAGCTAGAGTATTTTCCTAATGATTTTTGATACTCGATTCATGGTTTCTTCATGAATTTCCCTCCACACTTGTGGTAGACATTATAAGATATTCGAATGATATCCCTCATGTATTAATAAATGTGGAGGTATGAATAAAAATATCATATCCAATTCTTAATGTAGTATGGGGTAGGGCTCTAGAGTGATCCATTGTGAATGTAGATGGTGGTCATGATTACATCCAACAAATTTAATATCATATAAAAGTGTCTACCCATGGGTATTTTATCTTTATTAAACATGTGTTCCTAGATCTTGATGATAGTTATTTCTCCCAAGGTGAAATTAATTTATGAGGTCATCAATAGGTGTAACAACAAAACCCATTCCATGTGGAGGAAGTGAATTATATTATAACCATATAATCTATTTAGTAGGGCCGTTCCAATTTAGATTTCTATTTTGAAACTGGTTATTGACATGGGATCCTTGGCCTTGAGGGTGACCACCTATCGAGGAACAATCCATTTACTTAACATATTTTATATTGTGGTTATTTTCTTCCACAATTTAAAAATATGTCCATCAAATGTGGCATCTATGATGGGTATTCACAGTTATCTTTAGAAAGCATCCCTCAAGATACAAGCAACAACTATCTTATGGTTCAGGTGGTGTATGAATCTACCAGTCACATTTCTTATGACTAGTAGGTTGATTCAGGGCATCACTTTGGGAATGGTGTTAATAAAGTGTAGTTTTTGGTGATTTAGAGGTTGTAAGTCTGCAACTGACTACTTTTTCTCCACTATTATATTTTCCTCATGTGAGTGTGCATCTACATTTTCCATTACGTCTTGTTGACAATTTTGACCTCACTAGTCAAATTGTCACCCATATCACTTTAAACCTTGATTTTCATTTTATTTAACCTGTTAATACATGAAAATTTCCATTAATTACTTTTTAAAACACTTTCATCAAATTTCTCAAGTGATTTTGGCAATTTTAGTGTTGAAAAGGCCTATTTTAAGGCTATTTGTATAGTTATTCAAGGTAAAATTCATCTTAAATAATATTCAAGACCTTATTTGTTCATTAATATGTAAAATTCATGATTTATAAGGGGTTTAAATTGTTAAATTGTATAAAACTAATTTATCTCTCATATCGACCTCCTTGGCAGCTCTAGGAAAGCCATCAATTTTTGCTCAAGACAAGCAGGAGAGAGAGAGAGAGAGAGAGAGAGCCAGTTCAAAATATCTTGGGTAATGATAAGTAACCTAATTAAATTAAATTTAGTGTCATTGGTTATCATATTCATCTCACATATTTAATAATAATTACTAAGAGTGTAAGGGGTCATCATGTCTTAGTCATCTAGATAGGGTACAAGTTTGTCTCCATTTCTTCACTTAAAATCTCAATGGAAAAAACAGGTTATAGGGTGATTATTTAAAGGTAAAATAGGAAAATTTTCATGGTGGACTCATCAACAAATTTTATTTGATAAGGATTCTTTTGACAAGAAATTGGTTGTCTGTCTTGACTTGAGTTTTGGCAGTTTTCAAGTATGTTTGATATGTCAATTAAGTGTATTCATTTTCATGAGTCTTAAAGCTAGTGTTTCAAGTAAAATTCACCTCCTTAATCCAATCAAAAGTTTTAGGTACATTCATATTGAGAATGGTATTCCTTTGAGAGTCAGAGTTAGATTGGTCCTTCTACAAGATGAAGTAGGTCTAATGAGATTCTCAATGTGTGAGAGTATCTTAGTGAGGTTATCATGATTTTTAAGGGATTATAAAATATAAGGAATTCTAACCTTAAATTTATATAATAATCCATGGATGGTCCTAAGTCCATACCCTCTCAAATCTCAAATTAGGCCTGATCAGTAGGCTAGAAGGACATCATGGCAAATTATAAGAGTTACGAGGAGTCAAAAAATAATAGAGGTTTGTTTTGAAATCATAAGGTTGTTTGATAGTGATAATAATATTATTCAAGATGAAAAATGTCACTATGAGAGAAAATGATCTCTTTGGAGTGTCTAATGCCTAAAGAACACTAAAGGACTATGTAGGACTGTGTTGCTAACTTGAGAGATCTCTAAAACACTGTGTACTTTTATAAATGTGTTATTATAATTTCAAGATGGGTTCTTAGGGTGATATAGGTCCCTTTAAGATATGATATTATTCAAAAGGTTACCAAGGTACAATCAATAGGAATGAAAATTTACTTTAGAACTTAGTTTAGCAGATACTAAGGTAATTTAGTTATTTTTATGGTAAATACCATATGTAGCTCCTTGAGTGCTTATTCAAGTGGATGCAAGGGTAATTTTGGGTAAAAAATAACTTTTGGAATCATATTTGTCAATTTAAAACCATGTCATGAATGAACCTATAGCCATGGTCTAATGACACAATCAACAAGTTTACTATGCAAAGTGAACTTATGATAGTCAAGAAGATGTAAAGTCAAATTATAAGTTGTATGAGTTGAGAAAGAATGACTAAGTGGAGGAAAAAAGAAGATAAAAAAATCAAGGATAAGTTAAATTGAATTTTTCAAGTTTGCATTCTATACAAATTTCAAGAAGTGAACCTACACCAATAATAAGTTGGCACAATCAAACTTCTAGGCAAAGTGGACTTGTGTTATGAGTAGATGAAATAAGAGCAAGAAGTTGGATGAGCCGAGTATGATGGATAACTTGAGTATTATACATTGAATATTAGAATGATACTAGTTATAATAGGAAGATAACTTCAAATGTTAAACTACAATAGTCACAGTTAACTAAGGTGACTTGTGTGTGATCAAGTGAAGACTAGCTCAAAAGGTAAGAGCGAGTAGTAGAAGATTAACACTTTATAGTGATGTCAAGAAGTAAAATGGGTATATGCAAACCTATTTAGTGATCTTAATGTTATTAATCTTCCATATACTCAATCCTAAAAACTCCTAAAATCTCCACATACAACCACCTAATTAGGCCTAACTAAGTTTGAAAGACAACATGGGCATGAAAGAGTGGAATTATGAGTTGGGACATTTAATGATTAGATAGTAAATCCTTGGAATTTATAATATAACATAAGATCACAAGGAATTTTTCAAAGCATCAATATCTCTCAGAGCCTTAATTGAAACCTATAACCAACAAGGAAAGACATAGGCAATTGTGTGTTGTTATACATGAGGAAGTTTGTAGAAGGAAAGGTTTGATAAGTTTTGATGCTTTCACAAGGTGATATAGGTTTCAAACCCATGTCACAAACATATTTAAGGTATTATTACAGTCAAGTTCCTCCATATACACCTGTAGGGAACTCCAAATGTGCATCTATAGTATAGGCCTACTAGTAGTAGTTGTGAAAGAATGAAATTGTGGACATGAGTTTATAGATAAAGGAAATGAATGTTAGTGATGGAGTTGAAGGAAATATAAAATAAGTTGAGAATGGAATCCATTTTCATTGAGGTGTCTTTAACAATCATATCCATAGGGGTAGAACATAGTCAATACACACCTACAGTCAGTCAAAGGCATGAGTGAATATATGGATAGGGGTTATGAGTCAAGGGTAATGACTGTTATGATGAAGTTTAATGAGTTATGTAAGTATGAATAGAATTAAATTCCATTGAAGATGTTTCTGAAAACCATAAACTTAATCCATAAACTCAATTTACATATATATTCCCTTTAGTGACATACATGCCCACCTACAAAAAAACAAAGAACATGTTTTTCATTAGAAGATGAAGTTTTAATGGTAAAAAATGGATATATATGACTCAATAAATACCCACATCAAGTTTTTGATCCATTGATTGGAGATAAAGCTCAACTGGTTTATTTGGCACCAAAACCCTCCAGGGTGAGAATTCAAGTTTTGGACCTATTTGAGAGGTCAATGCTTATAAAAAATCATCATGGATCATTTCATGGACCATATAAAACATGTTTAAGAGATTAATTTTCTAGTAAAGTGAGTTTTTAGGATTGTTGGATCGAATAGCCTTCCCTGGCCTTTATGCACAGTCATCCTAGTCGAGTGGCAGTTTTGAAGAGGTGAGAACTTCTTGTAGGAGTTGCATGAATGATTAAAGTTGTAGGAGGTGTTGAGGGGGGTCCTATTAATCAAATTAATTCCATTAGTTTGGTTCTTAGGCTTCAAAACTTTGTGAAACATCAGTTAGAATACATATAACCCTATTTTGCTTGAAAAGGAGCTCAAAGAGGTTAGTTGTTTGATCATATATTACATGAAGTTTTGCATGGGAAATAAAGCCCATAGGATATGTTATATGGGTCCCCCTACTATAAATTATTAGAATTGGTTTTTGGAAAGGACCCTTGTCCTTTATGAACCATTGTTAAGAACTTAATCCCTCATAAACCCTCCTAAAACCTTTTAATTGACCCGATTGGATAGATATGCAAATTAATGCCCTAAAATGCAATAGTTTGAATTCCAAATAATCTTGACCATGTTTTCAACTCTCTTGAGCTTGATTTATAGGGGTTTATTCAGAGGTGAAGGTAAATTACCATATGATACAATACAAAAGAGGATAGTTTTAAACTTGTTTATGAGGGTGTAGACTATGGAGTGAAATCCAAACCATTTAAAGATATTTATGTGGACTTAATATAGGTTTTATGATCATTCAAAAGGTTCTATAGTTATCTCAAAGAGTTACACAACCCTTTCAAGTTAGCCACTAGCTTAATAGGTGAGAAAACTTAGTTTTGAAAGCCCAAAAGCCATGGTCAAGGATTGAGAGTGCAAAAAAGGAAATAAATCTTAAGGGATTAGTTATGTTAAGGTGTTATAGGTATTATCAAGTCATTTTAAATCACCAAAACCTAATTTTTTTTTGAAAAACCTCTTAAACTACCCCTCAAGCACATAAAGGCTTGCCAATGACCATTTCATGATTAGCCCATCTGCACAACATTCTAGAACTTGAAATTTGGCATAGTGGTTGGTCTTAGTCAAGGTAAAGTGAATCAAACACTTTTGGCTAGTTTCACATGTGTGGGTTGTCATTTGGGCCAAATTTCTCTTTTTAGGCATAGGAGGCCTAATTAGGCCTAATTAGAGAGAGAAATTATAGAAAAGGAGTACTTCTACTTGGATTTGGATCATGAATATTTGTTTTGGATTTGTGATGGGATATAGGGTACTAAAAAATGTTCTTAATTTTCCAAGGTGATTCGTACATTATTCAGGACAAGGAGCTTTACCAATATTTAGTGTTATAAGGAATGGGTGGTAAAACAAGTAAAATGAGCAAAATTGAATATTTTGGAGGGTTTGATGGATCCAAGTGATTTTTTATAGGTATAAATTGATGTTGAGGAGCCATTGATGGAAGGGATCTCCTTGATTCAAAGTGAAACCTAATTTTATCTCTCCTACACCTCTTTGCCTAAAGATTCAAGTGAATAAAGCACCAAGTTGATGCATGAAATCATTTTAAAAGGATTTATTGACGTTTATGCTTATTTACATGTCACGTTAAGGGTATGAACAAGTCAAATTTTGATTATAATAATGTTTCAAAGTTTGAAAAGGTGTTTAAGACTCCTAACAAGACCCTCCTTAATTCCAATGCCTAGTCAAAGAGGACAAAATCAAAATAATTTAAGAAGTATTTTAATAGCCCAAGAAAGATGGAGAGACCTCATAAATCATTAGATAAGGTTTTAATGGAGAGATTAATTAAGACTTGAATAAGCCTTTAAGGCCTATTTTTAAAGAGGTGACTTCTTTACCAAGAATGTAGGTATATGCAAGCAAAGATCTAAGAGGTTGTATGGGTTAAAGACCAAAAATGAATGATTATGAACTCTTAAAATTTCAAAAAAATCATCCATAAACCTCTATGCCAATTTTTTGAAGGTTAGATGAGAGATAATCAAGGAACTACTATGTTGGAATTGGGGAAGGACTTACTGAATGTCTTATCTCCTAGTTTTTAGGCTTTTACTTTGTCTTTTTTCTCCTTTCTCATATTCCCTATATGTAATCCTATTTTTGGCATTGGAAATAATCATTAACCTGAGTTTTTTCAAGGACATGATCATAAAATCACTTGTAATTTCCTCTTTATAATGAATAAGACTGAATTCATGCCTCTGTAATGCTTGTGATTAGTGTATGTTCATGGTTAGTTAATGAATGATAATGATAGTGTGTACTTTCACTCAATTTGTCCTCTACTTTTTAAATATTTTTAGGTTTTATCTCAAACTTATATGTTTCATAAGTGTGCTTGAATAATATTGTATATATGGCAAGTGTAAATTTTCCTTAATGTCTTTGAGAGACCTATTAAATAAGCTACCTTAGATCATGTATCAAGATAAGCCTCTATGTGAAATGTTGATGTTTGGAAGCTTTCATTTGAGAAGTGAAATTAGGTCCATGTCTCTATTAATCCTTCTTAGTGCATATTAGACAAGTGGAGGACACATTTTGGTGTATCACCTTAGTTAGATAGGTTTTCCTTTTAGTTTACCTTCTTCTCTTTTCCCTTGTAAGCTGGTAGTGTAGAGTAGAGATCCTAATTGATACATCAAGGGGAGTTATCCCTTAAAATCTAAAGATTCAATCCATCTATTAGGCCACCCAAAAAATTAGGATTTTTTCCATGTTACTTTAGACTGTGAAGGCTTGAAACTACCTTCACAAGTGTGCAAGTCTAGTAGATAATAATTTTTGGCACACTTAATGGGATAAAATTAGTGCTAGTATTGGTGGAATTATAGTTTTAGAAACATTATTCATGAAGTATCTAGTTATTCCAAGCTCAATCAACTATTTCTAGTAGTCTAGGCATAATTTCAAAGTGAGTGTATCTTCATTGCACTATCCTGATGTTATTTTTATGGCTGACTTTAATAAAATGGTAATTTCATGCAAGTTGATAAGACATTTCAAGTCTATGGTAATCATTATCAACCCTATGATAAGCCTTATCATCACTATAATGAGCCTTATTAGCCTTTTTATGAGCCTAATCATCCTTACCAAGAGTCTTATCAATGCTATGATTAGTGTTGTCAAAAATATGATGAGCCTTATCAGCAGTATCTTGATTCTTATTATCATAAAAAAACTTAAAAAGACTTAAAACAGTCATACTCACCTCATCCTACTCCATTTACAACTAAAAATAATGTTTCCCCTACCATATGCTTATTGTCATTCAAGCCAAATATGCTAAATTTTGAAGGGGTGATGAGAGTTTGGGATAGAGAGTTAGATGTGATACCTTTTCACCTCATAGAGAAGATGAGGAATAAAATACAAATGTTGATAGATAGGTAGGCATCATTTGGAGAGAAAAATAAATATTTTATGACTTATGAGTTGCATGAAATGAGAACCATGACCTAATGGTGGATAGATAGGTTAATGAGGTGGGAAAATCAAGAGATCAAACCCAAACAACCTCAATCATCTCTTCCTACCCTTGGTCAAACTTCTTGTATTCTAAGTTTCCTTCTAGATACACCTACCCTTCCTTAATAAAATAAGCTTGCTTCAACTTAGAGGCCTTCTTGGGCTATGATTCCCAGTTATGCCATGCCAAGTCTTATGGATGAATCTCATCTTATCAATCTTAAAGAACCCTCTTGTTTACCATATTAGTCCTCTTCTACTCCTTGTCCTCCAAGAGAGCCAATTCAACCTCCAAGTAAACCTACTACTTTCAAAGTCATACCTTGGAACCAAGTAGTTAATTCTTGGGAGAAACAAGAGGAAGATAGTCAAGATTCAAAGTTCTAGCCCAAAGAAGACCTTGTGCTTATAGTTTTTCCTTCATAGAATTCAATTTAATAAAACATCCAAAGGAAGGAAGAATTTATTGTTGAAGAGGATAAAATTCAATTTACATTTGAGATTGATAAAGTGGATCGTGAGGGTGGGGAAGAAAATCAAGTATCCATATCTTAAATTAAATTTATTTCTCTTCAAGCATTCTTACAAGAGCCCACCATCCCCAAGACCTCAAGTTGTAAGAGTAATCACACATTTTCCAAGTAAACTCATGAGAATATCTATTACCCTCCCACCATATCCATTCTCGAAGAAGAGCTTATTCTATGGAGGATATAAGATGAAGTTGTAGCTACAACTGATTTTCAAGGAGAGTGTGATGAGTATTTTTTAAGTGTATATGAAGAGGAAATTTTCATTGGTACTCTTGATGAGATCAAAGGCAATTTGAATTTGAACTAAGATGGATAATTTGTAGTAGAAGGTAAAAGAGATGTTGAATCATTTTAAGATCTCCATTTTAGCATGACTAAAGACCATGATAAAGAGGTCATAGATGATCAAGATGAGTTGTTCTTAGAACCTCTTGATGAGTTTGAAGAGATTAATATAGAATAACTTTAGATAAATGCCCCCATGGTACCTTAGATGTGAAAGAGAAAGCTCATATTCATGTGTAAGATCTCCATGAGATAGTATAAGCTAAAGTCATAAATGGATTTGACATGGTTTTAAATGAGCAAGAATTTGACCTTAAGTAAGTTGATTCCCAATCACATCATGATCGCACATTTGACATTCCTAATAGCCCTATAGTTATACCTAAGATAGATGAAGATGCCATTTAAGCTGATCTCATCAAAGTTGATCAAAGTGAGGTAGTAAAAGATGATTGTTAGTTATACATTAAGTCTTTGTAAGAGATTAAAGGCCTTTGTAAGGATACATCTCCTATTGAACATGCTTATAAGGAGTTAGATTAAGACACACCTATTGAATATCATGATGGAGCTTGGGTTGAGTATTCAAATATCCTTAAAGATCTCGATAAAATTGTAACAACTGATAAGCAGGATGAGGTTAATCAATATCCCATAGAGATACTAGGACAATTCTTAGATGAGGTATCACTTGATGAGATTACAACTGACAAGTAGTATGAGAAAGATCCTAATGTCTAAGATGAATATGTCTTCCTAGGTAACTAGTTGTCTATTAATTACTCACTCAAAAGTCTATTAAGAGGATTAGAAGCCATAAAAAATTGAACTCAATGAAGCAAAAGTCCAAGAAGCATCTTGTTTCATATCCTTGTTCATCATGTGAAGGACGTGATCTAAAAAACTTTCTATTTGACGCTAGAGGAGGATTCTTTGTATGTTAGTTGTAGTCAGTTTAGCTTTCCTCCAAGTGTTGTCCTAACACATTAGTTTGTTTATGTTTTGTTCCAAATAAGTGTTTTGTTTGCCCATTTATCTTGTTAGTTAGTTTATTTGATTTGTTGTCTTTCCTTTTCTTGTCTTTGAGGAGCAAAGTAGTTGTCTTATCTAAAGTCAAGAGTCTTTTGGTCATTGGTCAAGGTCTAATCATGATTTTTTTAGAATGTAAGAGGGGTCTCATGAGTCAAAGAGAGATGCCAATGGTTTGGTTTTTAAGCATAACATGTATACTTTCTGTAGACACCTAAAACCTACCACTAATGACCTCCAACCAAGCTTTTGACCAATTTATATCAAAGTGTATAATTTGGGCTAAAAACACTAAAAACACTAACAATATGAACCTATCAAATACAAGTGCTGATTTTGCCCAATGTATCCCTAATGGGGAAATGCATTTTATGAGATAGCTAACTTTGATCAGATCATTTTGAGTCAAAATAACATTTTCACATCTAGGTGCCTCAATTTCTCTTTCCTACCAGAATTATTTAACGGGACATGTGACTTTGTTATTTTGTGCTAGAAACATCCTAAATGGGATAATGGTTCCAACTCATCTAACATCGCCTTCCAATTCCAATCTAGTCAAATTTCAAGCCAATAATATGACATTTTGACCAGTTTGATTAATTTGTGCACCAATTACCAAAATTTTCACCAAAATTGATAAATCATGTTTAAGGCTAATTAATTTGAATCAAGAGCTTAAGTTAATTTTCCACAAAACTTGTTGAATATTTCATTAATTGAAATTGATATTGAATAAATGCATCATCTAAGACATTATTTTTTGGGAAGGAATCCCTAGGCCATAAATGCATAAATATCCAATTAAGCCCTCCCATGCCTCTTTAATGCCTCTCTATCCTAAATATTTATGAGGACATTTATTGATTTTAGCCTCCAAAATTGAATGGATTCTTAGCCACACATCTTCATCTTGAGTGGATGGTTCAGGTTCATTCTAATCATTTACAAAAATATATAAATAAAAGGCCTCACACTCATAATTTTAAGATATTTTGGTGTAAATTTATAATGCTGAAAATCTCTCTCAAGCCAAAGTTATCATGCACAAATGAGTCCAAAATCTCTTTTGGTGTAAAGTGATAATGCTAAAAAATATCTCAAGCCATTTATGTAGTGTTATCATGCACAATTATTGAGCCAAGACAAAGAAATCACAAATCCATTGGTTCCAAGGAGAAAATGAGATATCCAAGCCTCATTTTATGAAGACTTATTGAGCACAAGCTGAACAAGCCATTTAGAGCATCCAAGGAAGGTGAAATAACATTTGTCTTTTGCATTCTAGTCATGTTTTCCATTTAGTTTTTTTATTATTATCCCCCATTGAGATATGATTAAGGTGTTATATATTAGTGTGTTATTTTGTATTTTGATTTCATACACTAACACTATATGAATCTCCCCTTATTGCAATCCTATGTTCACACTTCCTAGCTGAGTCACCAAAATGTATACAATTTTGACCTCACAGGTCAAATTGTCACTCCTACCACTTGAATATTTTATTTTCATGTTATTTTACTTGTTAAAACATGAAAGGGTCTATTTAATACTTTTTTTAGTAATTTTATCAAGTTTCTCAAGTGATTTTGGTAGTTTTAGTGCCAAAAAAGCTTATTTTGAGGCTATCTATATAATTATTCAAGGTGAAATTCATCTTAAAGCATCTTAAAGACCTTATTTATTCATGAATAGGTCAAATATAGGATTTGAAATGGGATTTAGGTGTTAAATTGTAGAAAACTAACTTATCTCTCATATCAACCTCCTTGGCAGCTCTAGGAAGGCCATCAATTTTTGGTCAGTACAGGAAGGAGAGAGAGATTCAAGTCTAAAGATATTGGAAAATGATAATGACCCTAATTAAAATTAAGTTAGTGTAATCGGTTGTCATATTAATCCCCCCCATCTTTATGAACAATCACTAAGAATGTAAGGGAGTCACGATATCCTAGTCATCCAGATAGGGTACAGGTTTGTCTCCATTTCTTAACTTCAAAGATTGATGGAGAAAAATGGTTATATGGGGATGATTTTAGTATAAAATAAGATATTTATCATGGTGGAATCATTAGATACTTTTCCTTGATAAGGAGTCTTTTGATAAGAAATCAATTGTTTATCTTGATTTGAGTTTTGGCAGTTTTCAAGTATGTTTGATATGTCAATTGAGTGTATTCATATTCAAGAGTCTTCAAGCTCATTTTTCAAGTAAAATACACCTCCTTCATCTAATTAAAAGTTTCAAGTACCTTAATCTTGAGGAGGGTCTTATTTTATGAGTTAGAGTGAGATTGGTCCTTCCGTAAGATGAAGCAGGTCTAATGAAATTCTTAATGTGTGAGAGCATCTTAGTGAGGTTATCATGATTTTTATGGGATTATAAAACATTGGGAAATACAACCTTATCTTTTGATAATATTCTGTGGATGGTCTTAAGACCATGCTCTCTCAAAGCTCAAAGTCTGTATTATAGGCTTGATGAGTAGGCTAGAAGGACATCATGACAGATTATAAGAGCTATGAGGAATCAAAAAAAAATAGAGGTTTGTTTTGAGAGCATAAGGCTGTTTTATAGTTATCATAACAGTATTCAAGATGACCAATGGCACTATTGTTGACCAAATTTGACTTTCTAATTAAATTGGGGCACATATAAGTAAAAACTTGACTTTATAGGTCTATAGGGGGTGTAATATGATTTTAATGGGGTGTATTATAGTTGAATTGATGTAAATTAATGTTATATTGGCCTTGGTCAATTAGTTTTTATGTTTATTTATCATTTTGGGTCCTTTTAGGGGTTAAAAGGGTGCATTTAATGAGTTATATGAGTTTATTGGGAAATTTGAAGGTATAAATGGGTGATGTCATATTAAATATGTCCTAATAAGTCTTAATCCACTATTTTTAACTTAAATTTGTAGGTTCATTAGAAGAAAAGTTATTTTTCTTAAATAAAAGTAAGAGTTTGGCACTTGTACAACCTCTTTAGGAAGTGTGCCACTTGGAAAAAGTTTAAATGTGAATACTTAGCTCCATCATTATTAGTTACATGCTTGGTATGATTTGGAAGTAAAATTTCTTGCTCAAAATTGTTCATCTCTCTTCTCACCCTTCTTGGCAAGCAAAAGTGACTTACAGGTTTGTACTTAGTACAAACAACTCATGAGGTTTCAAGACAAATTATTTTGGGATATGGTAGTACACTAATATAAATTAGTTTTAATATAAGTATTTTAAAAATTGATCAAATTTTCTTTATGAATCATTGTTAACAAGTTGACTATGTAAATCTACTAGTTGTTTCATGCACCCTATGGTTTTACTCTTGTTTGGGAGATTTCATACAATCTAGTTGATGATTTTTCTCCCACATTATGTTGACCTATTAATAAAATGGTAACCATCCTTTTTTAATGCTTTTTGGTGTTTGGATGAGCTAATAACCTCAAATTTGTAGACTGGTCTCTTTTAAGTATAATGGGTAGTTTTCAGCATTTTTAGAAACTTTTTGTTTCTCCATGGTTTCAAAAAGTTGTGTTAAGTTAATTCAAATGTTTTAAAAGTGTTATTTGTTCTCCTTCACCTTTAATATTTATTTTACAAGGTAATTCTCATGGTTGGCAAGCTCACATGTCACATCAAAGTATCATAAGATACCTCTGCCCACTCTATTCACATGTGCAAGCAGTTTTCACATTGAAGAAGAATATTGGAAATTTTTTCAATTTGAATTGGTGGAAATTATGTTTTTAAAATTTTGACTTTGAGTTTGATTTGTTTTAAAGACCTTTCATCCACATTTTGCTTGAATTCATACTCATTGCCCATATATACAGTTAATAACCACCTACAAGTGGTCTTGACAAAGAGTCAAAAGGCGATGTTGAAGTATTGGAGTGATCATTTGAGCCTTCC
Organism: Torreya grandis; assembly: GCA_037957365.1. Taxonomy (NCBI): domain Eukaryota; kingdom Viridiplantae; phylum Streptophyta; class Pinopsida; order Cupressales; family Taxaceae; genus Torreya; species Torreya grandis. The sequence goes on along the minus strand of JARHVA010000059.1, from coordinate 7,758,874 downwards.
TAAGGTCATATTAGGTTATCAAAATCTTGAAAAAACTTTTGATATTGATAGGTTGATCAACAAGTTGAGATCCATGTTCAAGGTGTAATGACTATGTTTTAAGCCTTTTTGTCCCTAAGTTAGCAAAATAGAGAACCTGGGAGTTTTATGGAAACTTTATAACAAGTTTATAGTGAGATTTGATGCATCATATTACGTTCATATTATATCCTGTAGTAGGGACAATAACTTGGAAAGGTCTATGAGGTAGAGGATTAGAGGAGGATAGGTTTTTGAGGAGCCCAAAATCACATTTATGCACTAAAGTAAGACAATGAAATCTATACGAAAGAGCTCAAAATGGACTTTAGCTCCAAAAGTTACAAAATAGACTTGGATTCCATGGTTATAGTATTTAATAGTGGAAATGACCATCCACAGGCTAAGATATCATCAAAAGAGAGGATGAAATACTATTATTTTGCCTCACTTGCACATTCCTAGTCCATACACTATGGAAATAGGCACCTATAGTAAGGTAGGTTGATAGTGAGCTGTTGAATGATACATAGGTGGTGATTTAAGACATGAAATTTCAATAATAAACATGAAATAGATGATAGGATGATCTGATGATTGAGTAAACCCTCAAACACCATTCCCAATGACATGATTCATGGGAAGTACACCTACAAGTGCACTAAACAAGTAAATATAGTTACAGTCAAGGTAAGACACAATTTGATAGGGAGGTAGTGTTTGGAGTGTGATAAATGAATTACAAGCTGAATGTAATGTTGATAAGATATCAATGGTTGTCATCAATCCATGGAATGTATCTTTATATCATTACCAAAGTTCAAAGGTGTCATTGCATACTTACAAGAAGCATCCCTTGAAGAGGAAACACAGAGATACAATTGATTACTTAAGACTGGTCTTAGGAGCAATACACTACAAATTATGAGATAGAAAATTATATAATGGTTTAAAAGGTTTTTGAAAACTTAAAGGAAGGTTATAATAGTCTATGGTAAGGTCTTAAACACACAAACATCACCCACAGGTAGAGTCTAAATAGGCAGAGTACCTTAGTCTACTAGTGACCCATTCTTGAGGCCTAAAGTAGTGATCTAGGACAAATGAAGAAGTGAAAATTCAAACATGTATTTTTGTGATCAAAGGGGGATTATGGTAGTCTCTCAAACATCACACCCAAGTCTTAGGAGGCCAATAGACACCTATTATAGGGTCAAATTGCAAGGAGTCTCAATCAACAGGCAAAGAACAACAAGGTTGATTTCCTTGAGATAGATATGACATGAAGATGGTTATAAATGGATTTAAAAGGCATAAAATTACACTATATAACCATAATTAGGTTTATAACATCTTTATTAAACTAAAAGGTGATAAGAAACCTATGGTTTTCACTATTTAGAACACAGTCAAAGGGACACTGAGGCTGGATTAGTCAAGGTGTGAGAGAAAACATAAGAGGCTAAAAATTTCTTCAAGCTTAGGGCAAATTCATCATGATTAATATAATATTATGATAATTTCATAGTGTGTTTTCAATAGAGGAAGAGTTTTAAACAAACAAAACACAATCCCTATGATGAAACCTTACATAGTTTAACTAGTTAAGGGTCTGTTTTGGTTTTGTGGAAGGTTGGAAGGTCAAATGGTTTAAACAAAGGATGAATTTTTTTGTAGAGTCTCTGCCACTTTGAGAAGATCTGAAAATAATAAATAGTTTCTGAGATGATAGGGGAGTGCCCTCTATTTTATCTCAGATAGAGGGCACTCCCTTTGTGTATGAATCTTGTAGTCCTGAGAAATGAGTGTGAAGGGTGAACTAGAGGTGAGTTATAGGATGTTTGTAGAGTTTATTTACACTTATTAAAACATTGGAAACCAAAAAAAAGGGAGAAGATGCAAAAAAATGGCTTAGGTATCTAAGCTACAAATAGGCTCATGCAGCATGGTGAAATCTAGTTTCCAAATGAGAGGCCTTTCACACTTCTAACATGAGACATGCCTTCCAACCTATTTAAACATGGTTATTGGGTCATTTTAAACATGTTAAATCTCTAGTTTCCAAATGAGAGGCCTTTCACACTTATAACATGAGACATGCCTTCCAACCTATTTAAACATGGTTATTGGGTCATTTTAAACATGTTAAATCTCATGCAAAGTAAAACCAAGGGAATCCATTCTTGGACCTTAAACCAACTCAGACATGTAGGAATGGAAGAAACAAGATTGAGTGGGTAACTTGAAATGATCATTTCTCTTCTAAGGATTTTCATGGAGATGGAAGGAATTTGGAGAAGATATATAGGGCCCTAGATAACTATTTTGTGGCACTGGATTGAAATTTAAATGTGTAATCTCTATGAACAATGGCTAAGAGGGTAAAATTATCGAAAACCATTGAAAAACCCTTGGAGGAACCTGATTGGGAAGATGAAGATAGAGATGAAATATAATGGCACTATTTTCTAATTAAATCTATTGAAATTTGTAGAGGATTCTCTCATGCTCCCTCACATGTTTTTTGTCTATACATACTTGTATAGATGGGGGCAAAAACATGGTGTTTTTTGACCATTTTTTGTGTTGTTTAGGATAAAAGAGGATTTTTAAGGTGTAATAAAGTTTTGGGGAAGTTTTAGAATTTTTATAACTCCTTATGATCATTTAATTTCAAGAAAAAACTCCTAAGTGTCCAAACCAAGTGCTTTAACTCAGCTAGTCAAAACTGACATATTGGACAAGCTAATGAAAGGCGTGAAAAATTATAAGGGGATGTATTTTAAGGTGTACCTAATTATTATAATTCCATGGAAGGTCTTTAAAGATGTCATTCACTTCCTCCCATGGATTTTCATGAGCAAATGAAGCCAAATTTGATGACAAGTGTGTAAGGTACATGGAAGAGTAGTTTTCTAGATAATAGATGATGATTGCTCCTTTGTAGGTGATTTCAGATGACCAAGACAACACAAAATCCATATAGAGGTATGTATAGTGTCTTTAAAATTAATTACAATAATTTTACCTGATCCTATTTAGTTATAAGGTGTTTAAATAGGGCTAATCATGTAGGCAGGTTTTTTGAGCCAGAATGGGGAATTTCTTGCCATTTATCATTAGGTTTATGACTTGGATTAACACTTGTAGCTCCTAACCTTGAATTTTTTATCCCACATCCTCTCCAAATTCACAATTAACTCCTTATATCATCTTGAAAAGTGTCTTTGTGACCCTTGGACTTCTCTCTTCTTCTCTCTCTCACAAATTCTATAAGAACTAGCCATTTTGGCATTGTATTGGATGCTCCACTTGAGTATGGTGAAACCCTACTCAAATGTATATATTTTGATCTATAAGAATACTAATTTTTACCTAATTCATGACTATTATTAGTGTGTTCATATGAATTTTTTATTTTTCATAAGTGAAGACTATGGATTCCTTAGCATGTTATTTCATTATATCATTTATGTGCAGTTGGAAAGTTTCTTCTCGCAGGGAATGTGAAGTGTTTTGGGAGATGTTAATGATTTATTGAGTTATTATTTTCATTAGTGACATTAAATGCATCTTTTCAAGTCCTCATAACTTTTTACATTCATCCATAGCCTCACAATGTAACATTGATGTGAGAAGATCAAGATTGGAGAATTGTATGTTTCGTTTATCCTTTGATTTCAAGTGTAATATGCATATAGTTATATGTCATCATATTATTTGGTGTATCACCTTCCTTAGGTTAGTTTTATTTATATTATCCTTATCCATTTTCCCCCCTCAAGTTTATTAGTAGTTTCAATCCAAAGTGGTATATCAAGGGAGCTAACCATATTTAGAGATTCACCTCATTCCTTAGGCTACCCACAAGCCTAGAGGTGCTTCAATTGTGCCACTTGGATGAGGAGAGATTTTTCATATCCTCAAAGGGTGTAAATATAAGTGAAAATATTTTTTGGCATGCCTGGTGGGACTCTTGGTCTAAGAAGCTGAGAGATTTTTGGTGTTGTCTTTCAACAAGCAACCTTTGGAGGCATCTATCAAAGCATCAATGGCGAATTTGAAGTTGTATAAGCTGGTCAAATAGCCCAAGTTATCCTTTAAATATTTATGGTAACATGTTTTATTTGTGTTCTTTCTTTCATGAAGTTTCATGGCTAAATTTGGTTTTGAGTTTTATTCTCTAAAAGTTGGTGAAACCTTCCAAACTTATGCCATTCCCCAACAATATGAACAAGTTCTTAATGAACCTTGGTGTGACTACAATCAACCTTGTCATGAAGTGTATCAATCCTAAAATCAGCCTTGCTATGAACCACATTTTAACCCTCAATATTTCTATGAACCATGAAGTCCTATTGTCCATTTTATTCTCCATATGGACACCATGTTTTTGGACAACCCTATAATAATGGCTACCAAGGAACCTATCAAGACACCTCTCTATCAGCCTCAATATGAGCCCTATCATTCATATTATGATGTCTATCAGCCCAATAATTCACTTCCATATGAGGTCACTAGTGTTTTTCTATGTTCCAAACCCATTCATAAGCTTTCTCCTTCATCCCACACTCTATCTCCAACTCTTTCACCTTCCACTACATCTCATACTCCAGCTCCTTCACCTCAAATCCATGAGCCTATCCATCAACCTTTCATATCATTCCTTCTCAAGGAGGAACCTATCTTGAGAGAAGTAAGTAAAGAAGAACAAATTCAATTCATGATTGATCAAGAGACTCTCATGAGTGATTATGAGGAAGAAATCACCATAGGGACTCCCCTTGGTGAAAAAAAAGATAGTCCACTAGATAATGTCTCTATATTTGAAGGTATGTGTGTTCATGAAGAACCCCATACACTTCACCCTCAATTTTACTTTGAGTTTTATGTGCCACCTCCACCAACTAGTTCATCTTGTCCTCACCCTATCACTCTTTACCTTGATGGACCTGTGGTATGGGAACCTAATAAGGATAGCTGGTTGATAAAGAAAGAGAGCTCTTGCTTGAAGAAAATCTACCTCCTTGGTAGCCTCATTGGGCTAGGTCACATGATTTCAAGATGCATAGTCTTAGCATTACTATGAAGGAGGATCTTACAACCCTTAAAGAAGACTCTACAACTAATCAAAAGGTTTTCAATGATCATCTTAAACATGAAGTGGAGTGTACTATCAAGAATGAAAGTCAAGTCATCCCTCAAGAAGTGGCAGTCCTAGAAGAGCTTCATGAGACCAAGATAGAGGAAATAATTCTTGAGTATGGCATCCATGAAGAAGAATATTTATGGCAGAAGTTCAATGCCATTTACAAGGAATTTGATGGGTTGTGTGAAGCTTCTCCTTCTACAAAATATTTCACACTTAGTGACAAGTTTGTTGATGAGTATAACCTTGATATTGAGTTTTAAAATAGACATAAAGAGGAATCTCTTTCTTCTGGTAAAGAACCTACTGTCATGAAGTCACTTGGTGATGCTAGTATACAAGAAGTTATTGACAAGGATGATTAGCAATTTTTCAAGTTGAGGGTCAAGTACATGACAAGGTGAATAAGGAATCTTCCATGGACAAAAATGATTAATATTAGATAGAATTTTCAAATCTCCTTGATGAGATAGAAGAACTTGCATCTAAGAAGAAGCCCAATCTTGTTGAAAGCACTATGGGAGACAAGAAGGTATGACTTGTTGAATCATAGTTTGAAGTTAAAATTGAGGATACACATAACAAGGTTGAAGATGTTTGGATGAAAGAGGAATAATTTTACATTATAGACCTATTTAAAGATGGTCTGCTTGATAACATGTTAATTAAAGTGCCAAGGAATAGGTCTAATCCATAAAACATCCAATCCAAGGAAAAGCATGCTTTGCACCATGTTCCATCTCATAAAGAAGGTGATGCTTAAAAATTTCCATTTGATCTAGGAGGGAAGCATGATTTATTTTTAGTTGTACATAATAGTTTGTTTTTGTTTCTCCTAAGTGCTTTGAGCACATGTGTGTTTGCTTGCTTATTTGGTATGTGTCTTGTCTTTTGTGTGGTTGAGGTAGTCAATTAGTAGTCTTTATTTTGATCAAAGTTTGTAGTCAATGGTCAAAGGTATCCTTGTTTATCTCAGATTTATATGATTCCTAATGCGAATGGACTGATGAGGCTATTGGTCTAGTTAGTATAATAGGCATACTACCCCTATGAGTCACTAATTTGTTGACTAAATTTGTCTTTTTAGTCAAATTGGGGCACCTATAGGTAAAAAATTTGACTTTATATGTATATAGTGGGTGTAATATGAGTTTAATAGGGTGTATTATAGTTAAATTTATGTCAATTAATGTTATATAGGCCTTGGTCAATTAGTTTTTATGTCTATTTATCATTTTGGGTCATTTTAGGGGTCAAAAGGGTGCATTTAATGAGTTGTATGAGTTTTTTGGGAAATTTTAAGGACCAATGGGTCATGTAACGTGAAATATGTCCTAATAAGTATTAATCCACTATTGGTAAATTAAATTTATAGGTTCATAAGAAGAAAAATTAGTTTTCTTAAAGAAAAGGAAGAGTTTGGCACTTGTATGGCCTCTTTAGGAAGTGTGACACTTGGAAAAGGTTTAAATGTGAATATTAATATCCCTCATTCTTATTTACACAATTGGTATTATTTTTAAGTAACATTTATTTCTCAAAAGTGTTCATCTCTCTTCTCACCCTTCTTGGCAAGAAAAAGTGACTTGCAGGTTTGTTTTTTGGTATGGACAACTCATGAGGTTTCAGAAAAAATTATCTTGGGGGATGATATTAAAATTAGATACCTTAATTTTAATATAAGGAGTTTGAAAATTTATCAACTATGCTTTATGAACCATTGCTAACAAGTTAGCTGTGTAAATCTACTAGCTATTTTGTGCACCTTATGGTTTTTGCTCTTATTTGGGAGATTCTATACAATATAGTTGCTGATGTTGCTCCCAAATTATGTTTAATTATTCCTAAAATTTTTAACCATGATTTTTTTCATGTTTTGTGGTGTTTGGATGAGCCAATAACCTCAAATTTGTAGACTGGTCTCTTTTGAGTGCAATGGATAGTTTTTAGCATTTTCAAGAACTTTGTGTTTCTCCATGGTTTCAAAAAGTTGTGCTAATTTCATTAAAATGTTTTAAAAGTTTTATTTATTCTCATTCACCTTTAATATTTAGTCTCTAAGGAAATTATCATGGTTTTCAAGCTCACATGTCACATCAAACAGTCATAAGATACCTCTGCCCATTGTATTCACATATGTAAGTGGTTCTCATGTTGATGGAGAAGTATTGGAACTTGTTTCAAGTTTCCTTGGTGAAAATTATGTTTTTAAAATTTTAACTTTGATTTTGAGTTGTTTTTAAGACCTTTCATCCACATTTTGCTTGATTTCATACTCACTGCCCATATATACAGTCAATAGCCACCTACAGGTGGTCTTGACAGAGAGTCAAAATGCCATGTTGAAGTATTGGAGTGAGAAGTTGAGCCTTATTAAGGTAATATTAGGTTATAAACATCTTGAAAAACCTTTTAATATTTATAGGTTTATCAAAAATTTGAGATCCATGTTCAAGGTGCAATGACTATGTTTTAGGCCTTTTTGTCCCTAAGTTAGCAAGACAGAGAACCTGGGAGTTTTGTGGAAACTTTATAACAAGGTTATAGTGAGATTTTATGAATCCTATTATGTTAATATTATATCATCTAGTAGGGAAAATAACTTGGAAAGGTATAAGAGGTATAGGATTAAAGGAAAATAGGTTTTTGAGGAGCCCACAAAACATTTTATGCACTAAATTAAGACAATGAGATCTATAGGAAAGAGCTCAAAATGGACTTTAGATCCAAAAGTTACAAATTAGAATTGGATTAAATGGTTAAAGGATTAAAATAGTGGAAAGGACAATCCATAGGCTAAGATATAATAAAATGAGAGGAATATATATTGTTATTTTGCCTCACTTGCACATTCCCAGTCCGTATATTATGGAAATAGGCACCTACAACAGGGTAGGTTGACAATGAGCTATTGAATGATACATAGGTGGTGATTTAAGGCTTGAAAGGTGAATAATAAACATGAAATATATGATAATATTATCTCATTAGTAAGGATACCCTTAAAAACCATTCCCAATGACATGATTCATGGGAAGTACACCTTCAGGTGTACTAAACAAGCAAACACAATTACAGTCAAAGTAAGACATAGTTTGACAGGGAGGTAGTGTTTAGCATGTTAGAAATGAATTAAAATGTGAATAAAATGTTGAGAATATATAATTTTTTCTCATAAATCAATGTAATGTCTATTTACATCATGACCAAAGTTTAAATGTGTCAGTGTATACCTACAGGAATCACCCCTTGAAAAGGAAACACAGAGATATAATTGACTGCTTAAGACTAGTCTTAGGAGCAATCCACTTAAAAGTATGAGAAAAAAAAGTATAAAATGTTTGAAAAGGTTTTATAAAAATTAAATTAAGTTTAGAAAACTGTATAATAATGTCTTAAACACACAAACATCACCTATAGGTAGAGTCTAAAGGGGCAGAGTACTTTAGTCTACTAGTGACCCATTCTTGAGGCCTAAAGTAGTGCTCTAGGACAAATGAAGAAGTGAAAATTCACACATGTATTTTTGTGAGCAAATTGGGATTAGGGAAGTCTCTCAAAAATCACATCTAAGTCTCAAGAGGCTAATAGACACCTAAAATAGGGTCAAATTGCAAGGAGTCTTAGTCAATAGGTAGAGAGCAATGAGGCTGATTTTATTAAGGTAGATATGACATGAAAATTGTTAAAAATTTATTTAAAAAGAATAAAAAGACCCTATATGACCCTAGGGATGTTTATAACATCTTTATTTAACTAAAAGGTGATAAGAAACCTATAGTTTTCACTATTTAGAACACAGTCAAAGGGACACTGAGGCTGGATCAGTCAAGGTGTGAGAGAAAACATAAGAGGTTAAAAAGATTTTAAAGCTCAGGGAACATTCATCATGATTAATATAAGATTATTACACTATCATAGTGGGGTTTTAATAGAGGAATAGTTCTAAACAAACAAAACATAGTCTCTATGATGAAACCTTACACAATTTACCTGGTTAAGGGTCTGTTTTAGTTTTGTGGAAGGTTGGAAGGTTAAATTGTTTGAACAAAGGATGATTTTTTTTGTAGAGTGTATATAACACTTTTATAATCCAATAAAACAATCAAGAGTGTCTGAGAGAATAGGGGAGTTCCCTCTATTTTATCTCAGACATAGGGCACTCCCTTTGTGCATGAATCTTGTAGTCCTAGGAAATGAGTGTGAAGGGTGAACCAGAGGTTAATTGGACCTTTCTAGGAGGGTTTTAAAGTTTATTTAACTTATGAAAAAATTTTAAATAAGAAAAAAGGGAGAAGATGCAACAAAGTGACATAGGTAGCTAAATTTGCAAATAGGCTCATGAAGCATGGTGAAGCCTAGTTTCCAAATGAGAGGCCTTTCACACTTCTAACATGAGACCCAACCTATCGAAACATGGTTATTGGGTAATTTTAAACATTTTAAAGATCATGTAATTCAAAATAAAACCAAGGGAATCCATTCTTGGACCTTAAACCAACTCAGACATGTAGGAATGGAAGAAAAAAGCTCGAGTGGGTAACTTGAAATGCTCATTTCTCTTCTGAGGATTTGCATGGAGACTTAAGGCATTTAGAGAAGCTATATAGGGTCCTAGACAACTATTTTGTGGCATTGCATTAAAATTTTAAGGTGTAATCTCTATGAACAATGTCTAAGAGGGTAAAACTATATAAAACCCTTACAAAACCCTTGGAGGAACCTAATTGGGAAGATGAAGTTGGAGATGAAATATAATGGAATTTTTTTCTCATGAAATCTATTTAAATTTTTAGAGGACTCTCTCAGGCTCCCTCACATGTTTTTTGTCTATACAAACTTTTATGGATGGTGGTAAAAATAGGGTATTTTGACCAATTTTTATGTTGTGAAAGATACAGGAGTTTCAAGGTTAAATCAAGTTGGGTGGAATTTTTATACTTTTTATAACTACTTATGATCATTTTATTTCAAGAAAGTTTCCAAACTAGGTGCTTCAACTCAACCAATCAAAATTGGCATATTGGAGAAGCTAATGAAAGGTGTGATAATTTCAAGGGGATGTATTTTTAAAGTGTCCATAATGATTCTAAGGCCATGGAGGGTATTTTTAATATGTCATTCACTTCCTCCCATATATTTTCATGAGCAAATGAATCCAAATTTGATGACAAGTGTGCAGGGTGAATGAAAGAGCAATTTTATGGACAACAAATGATGATTGCTCTTTTTCAGGTGATTTTAAATGACCATACCTAAAAATAATTAATATATAGGAATTTTTGGTGTCCTTAAAATTCATTCCAATAATTGGACCTTCTCTTAATCAGTTATAAACCATTAAAACATGGCTAATCATGTAAGCAATTTTTTTGAGCCAGAATGGGGAGTTTCTTGCCATTTTTCATGAAGTTTTGACTTGGATTGACACTCGTAACTATTTAACTTGCATGGTTCATCCCACATACTCTACAAATTCATAATTACATCCTTGTATCAGCTTGAAAAAGTGTCCTTGTTACCCTTGTACTTCTTTCTTCTTCTCTCTCTCACAAGTTCTATAAGAACTAACCATTTTGGCATTATATTGGATGCTCCACTTGAGTATGGTGAAGCCCTCCTAAAATGTATACCTTTTGATAAATAATAATAATGATGTTTAACTCCTATATGAATTTTATTAGTGTGTTCATATGGAATTTTTGATTTTGTATAAGTGAAGACTATGGATTCCTTAGCATGTTATTTCATTTTATCATCTATTTGTGGTTGGAAAGTTTCTTCTTGTAGGGCTTGTGAAGTGTTTTAAGAGATGTAAAGGATTTAGTGAGTTATTATTTTCATTAGTTCCATTCAAATCCTCTTGTATATTCCTCCTAACTTTATACATTCATCCATAACCTCACAATGTAACATTGATGTGAGAAGATGAAGATTGGAGAAGTGTATGTTTAGTTTGTCCTTTGATTTCAAGTGTCATATGCATATGGTTGGATGTAATAATGCTATTTAGTTATTCTCATCCATTAGGTTAGTTTTATTTTAGTTATCCTTCTCCCTTTTCACCCCCCAAGTTTAGTAGTAGTTTCAATCCAAAGTGGCACATCAAGGGAGCTAGCCCTATTTAGAGATTCACCTCATCCCTTAGGCTGCCCACAAGCCTAGAGGTGATTACATTGTGCCACTTGGATGAGGAGATATTTTTAATCTACATAAAGGGTGAAAATCCAAGTGACAATAACTATGAGAACAAATGATCTCTTTGGAGTGTTTAATGCCTAAATAACACTAAAGGACTATGTATGACTGTGTTGTTTACTTGAGAGACCTCTAAAAGATTGTGTACTTATACAAATGTGTTATTATGATGTCAATATGGGTTTTTAGGTGATCTAGGTCCCTTAAATAGATTATAGTATTCATAAAGTTACCAAGGTATAGTCAAGAGGCATGAAACTTTAACTTAGAACTCAGTTTAGTAGAAACTAAGGTAATTTAGCAGTTTTAAAGGTAAATACCATATGTTGATTTCCATATTTATCATCTCCTTGAGTAGTTATTAAAGTGGATACAAGGGTAATTTTTGGTCAATGATCACTTTTATCATCATATTTTTCAATTTCCAACCATGTCACAAATGAACCTACAACCATGGTCTAATGACACAGTCAACAAGTTTACTATGCAAAGTGAACTTATGATAGTTAAAAAGATGTAAAGTGAGATTAGAAGTTGTATGACTTGATCAATAATGAATACATAGTGGAAAAATGAGATAATAACATTAAGGATAAGTTAAATTTACTTTTTAATGTTTATAGTCTGTATAAATTTCAAGAAGTGAACCTACAGCCATATATAAGTTGGCACAGTCAAACTTCTAGGCAAAGTGAACTTGTGTTATGAGAAGATATAATAAGAGAAAGAATTTGGATGAGTTTATTATGATGGATAGCTTGAGTCCATTTAATATCATATGGATTCTAGTTATAAGAGGAAGCTAACTTTGAATGTTGACGTACAACATTCATTGTTAACTAGGGTGACTTATGTGTGATCATGTGAAGACTAGCTCAAAAGGTAAGAGGGAGTAGTAGAAGCTTAAAACTTTATAGAAATGTCAAGAAGTAAAATAGGTATTTTCATACATATTTTTTGATCTTAATTTTAGTCTTATCGCACATCCTCTAGCCTAAAACCTCCTAAAATCTCCACCTACAACCACCTAATTAGGCCTAAATAAGTTTGAAAGACAATTTGGGTGTGAAAGAGTGGAATGTGAGTTGGGATATTTAATGATAAGATAGTAAAACCATTGGAGTTTATAAAGATAAAATTATATCATAAGGATTTTATCAAATCATAAAGATCTCTTAGAGCCTTAACTGAAACCTATAACCAACAAGGAAAGATAGAGTCAGCTGTATGTTGCAATGCATGAGGAAGTTTGTATAAGGAAATGTTTGAGAATTTTTAATGATTTGAAAAGATGTAAAAGGTTTAAAAACCATGTAATATACATATTTAAGGTCTTATTTCAGTCAAGTTCTTGCATATACACCTATAGTGAACTCCAAATGTGCATCTACAAAATAGGTCTACTGGTAGACCTTGTGAAAGAATGAAATTGTGGACAGGAGTTTATAGGTAAAGGCAATGAATTTTAGTGATGGACTTATGGATATATAAAATAAGTGAAGAATTAAATCCTTTTTCATTTATGTGTCTTTGAAAATCATATCCATAGGGGTAAAACATAGTTTACTAACATAATTAATACACACATACAATCAGTCAAAGGCATGAGTGAATATATGGATGGGGTTATGAGTCAAGGGTAATGGGTGTTATGATGAAGTTTAATGATTTATATAAGTATGAATGGAATTGAATTCCATTAAATATGTTTTTAAAACCATAAACTCAGTCTATAAACTCAATCTGCCTACACCATCCCTTTAGTGACCTATAGGCCCACTTGCAAATAAATAGATGAGAACATAATTACCATTAAGATATGAAGGTATTATGGTTAAAAAGGGATGTATATGACTCAATAAATGCCTCCATCAAGTTTTTGATCTGGTGATTGGAGATAAAACTTAATTTAGGAACCTATAGGGTTAACAGGTTCATTTGGCACCAAAACCCTCCATAGTGAGAATTCAAGTTTTGGACCTATTTGGCCAATGATTATAAAAAATAATCATGGATAATTTAATAAAACATATAAAACATTTTTAATATCTTATTTTTCTAGTAAATTAAGTTTTGAGGTTTGTTGGCTCCAATGGCCTTCCTTAACCTTTATGCACAATCATCCCAACTGAGTGGTAGTTTTGAAGAGGTGAGAACTTATTGTAGGAGATGCATTATTGATTTAACTTGAACAAAGTGTTTAGGGGGGTCCTATTTATCAAAATAATTCCATTAGTCTGGTCCTTAGGCTTCCTAACTTCATGAACCATCAGTTTGAATACATAAAACCCTATTTTCCTTGGAAAAGAGCTTGAAGAGGTCAGTTGTTTGCTCATATATTACATGAAGTTTTACATGGGTACTAAATACCATAGGAGATGTTATATGGCTTCCCCTGCTATAAATTCTCAGCATTAGTTTTTGAAAAGGACCTTTGTCCTTTATGAACCATTGTTAAGAACTTAAACCCTCATAAACCCTCCTAAAACCCTTTAATTGACCTGATTGGAGAGATATGCAACTTGATGCCATAAAATGCAATATTTTGACTTTAAAATGATCCTGAACATGTTCTAAACTCTCTTGAGATTCATTTCTAGGTTTTTTTAGAGGTGCAGGCATAATACCTATGATATAATGCAAAAGAGGGTAATTATTAGCTTTTTTGTGAGGGTTTAGACTATGGAGTAATATACAAACTATTTCGAGATGTTTATGATAACTTAATAGAGGTTTCATGATAATTCAAAAGGTTATACAACTATCTCAAATAGTTAAAAAACCCTTATAAGTCGGCCAATAGCTTGAGAGTGAAAAAAAGGACATAAATATTAAGGGATGAATTTTTTAAGGTGTGATAGGTATTATCAAGTCATTTTTAGTCACTAAAACCTACAAATTTCTTGAAAAACCTCTCAAACTACCCCTTAAGCACACAAAGGCATCTAGGCTTGCTAACAACCATTTCATGGTTTTCCCATCTACATAATGTTATGGAAATTTAATTTGGCATGGAGGTTGGTATTAGGATAGGAAAAGTGAATCAAATACTTTTGGTTAGTTTCACAAGTGTGGGTGGTTATTTAGGCCAAATTTCTCTTTTTATGCGTAATTAGAGAGAGAAATGATAGAAAAGAGTACTTTCACTTGGAGTTGAATCATGAAATTTTGTATGGAGTTGTAAGGGGATAGAGGGTACTAAATTTTTTTCTCAATTTTCCATGGTTATCCATAAATTCTAATAGACAAATATCTTTCCCAGTTTTTAGGGCTACAAAGAATGGGTGGTAAAGCAAGCAAAATGAGCAAAATTTCATCTTTTGGAAGGTTTTATGGATCAAAGTGATTTATTTCATCTCTGAATTTATGTATAAGAGCCATACATGGAATATATTTTAATTTATCAAAGTGAAACCCAATTTTCTCTCTCCTTCACCTCTTTGCCTAAGAAGGAGTCAAGTGAGCAAAGTACCAAGTTGATGTATGAAAACATTTCAAAAGGATTTACTGAGGTTGATACTTGTTTCCACTGCATTTGAAGGGTATGAAAAAGTTAGAGTTTGATTATATTAAGGTTTAAAATATTGAAAAGGTCTTCAAGACTCCTAACAAGACCCTCCTTCTTTCCAACACTTAGTCAAAGAGGACAAAATCAAAGCAATTGAAGAAGTCTTCTAATAGACCAATAAAGATGGAGAGACCTCATAAATCATTAGATAAGGTTTCAATGGAGAGATTAATGAATATTTGACTAAGAATCTAAGGCCTATTTTCTAGGTGGTGACTTCTTCAACTTTCCAAACAGGTCTCCCTCAAACTCTACACCACTTTTGTGAAGGTTGGATGAGAGATAATCAAGGAACTACTACATTGGAATTGTGAAAGGACCTAGTGAATGTCTTATCTCCTAGTTTTTAGGATTTTACTTTGTCTCTCTCTCCTTTCTCATATTCCCTACATGTAAGCCTATTTTTAGCATTGAATAAATCCTTAACCTAAGTTATTATACTTGACTCTTTAGAATGAATAAGACTGAATTCATGCCTCCTTAATGCTTGTGATTAGTGTCTATTCATGGTTAGTTGATGAATGACAGTGATAATGTGTACTTATTTTCATTTTGTCCCCTCCTTTTTACCTATTTTTAGTTGTTAGTTCATCCTTACGAGTTACATAAGTGTGCTTGAACATTCTTGTATGTATGGAAAGTGTAAGCTTCCCTTAGTGTTTTTAAGATACCTATTGAACAAGCTACCTTGGATCATGCATCAAGTTAAGCCTGTATGTAAAATGTTGATGTTTGGAAGCTTTCATTTGAGAAGTGTAATTAGGTCCATGTCTCTATTAATCCTTCTTAGTACATATTAGACAAGTGGATGACACATTTTGGTGTATCACCTCAGTTAAATAGGGTTTATTTTTAGTTTACCTTCTTCTCTTTCCCCTTACAAACTAGTAGTGTAGAGTAGAGATCTTAACTAATACATCAAGGGGATCTAGCCCATAAAATCTAGAGATTTAATCCATCTGTACGGTCACCCAAAACCTAGGATTGTCTCCATGTTACTTCAAACTATGAAGGCTTGAAACTACCTTCACAAGGGTGTAAGTCTAGTAGATAACACATCTCACATACTCGTGTAATTTGAAAATTAATCATTGAATAATATTGATTTAAAGATAGTGTCTATGTATCCCTTGGAGTCCTTTATAGAGAACTTAGATGATGGAAATATTCCTCTAAACACCTTAGATGATGATGCCATTGGTAATATGTATGTTCTTATAAAATTTGACTATTTACTCTCTTACTAGAAGTAGTTTGGAAGTGAACATAGATAGCTAGGGATTCAAATTATCTTTGGGATGAAAATTCACTCAAACTCATTAGTAATAAATAGGCATGATGTCTCTTCTGAATCCAATGATATAAATTTTGAGTATAAGAATTTAATTCTAATTCATGTGCCATTAATTCCCAACATCTCCAAGCTTATTTTACTCATTTAATTTAAACTTTGCCACTTGTTGACCATTTTTTGCCCAACAAGCCAAAAAATCAGTCCCCTTCTATCCCTACTATTCTAGGCCATTTCATTTTTTATTTTGCATGAATCTATCCATTTCTATGAGCTCTGTAGGTCCATTTCTACATACTCTGTAGGTCCATTTCTACAGACTCTATAAAGCTTGGATTTCTACGGACTCAGCAATGAGGTTGCTACAGACTCTGCAAGTCCATTTCTATGGACTCTACAGGTTTTCTATGGACTTCACAGGGATTTCTACAAACTCTGCAAGGTTAGTCTTTTGGCACATGAAGAATCAGTTTCAGAGAGTGCTGGGTTTTACAAGGCTTCTTCGGGCTCTTGTCTAAAGAAAATCACAAGGAAGGTTGGCATCTTTGAACCATTGAACCATTGAACCAGTTCAATGCCTTGGTTCAATGCCTTGGTTAAATTGGCAGGTTCATTGCTCAGGTTCAATGCCTTGGTTCAATCGGCTTAGTTCAATTAATCAATTCATCAGCAAGTTCATCGGCTTGGTTCAACACATTAGTTCAATGCATTGGTTCAATGCTTTGGTTCAAATAGATGGTTCAATCACTCGGTTCATTAGATGGTTCAATGAGCTTGGTTCAACACTCTGTTCAAAGGCTTGATGCATAGTGTTGAACCATTGAACTGGTTCAATAGATTAGTTCAATGGTTGGTTCAAGTGAACGATTCAAAGGCTTAGTTCAAGCGAATGGCGTGCAGTGTTGAACCGTTGAACTATTGAACCATTTTTGGTTTAATGGGTTGGTTCAACAGCTTGGTTCAAGGGGGCGTCCCAAAGCTGAAGGGCAGGTGCCCTTGCGGAGGGCAGTTCTAGATTCAAGAGCCCTTGTGGAGGGTAGGAAGCATTTCAAAGGAAAGATAGCCACAAAGGGTAAGTTTTTCACATTTTTGTTTAGTCATGAATTCTTTCAGACTTTTTGTATGAAGGAATTCCTTCAGATAAAAAGTTTGAAGAAATTTGAAAAAGGGCCGCGACACAAAACTCGAGAAAATACTCCAAAGGAAAGGAAGCGAGCGTGAAATCATTCTTGCAAAAATTTTATCCATGGGAAAAGAGGTTGAAAGAAAATTCTGACCAGGGAGGACAAAAGCCCACGAAGTAGAAGAGCTGAAGTAGGAAAAGACCCAATGGAATTTGCCAAGGATGGTGACGTCCTGGAAGCCATCAATTTTAAGGAGATGGACTAGCCATTGGGTATTCAATTTCAAGGTGACAGCTGTGCAAACATCAATTTTAAGATAGTGAAATAGCCATTTGCTTTTGAATTGCCTGAGTGCCCACCATGAAAAGAGGCCAAGGAATGCAGTGACCTGCTAAAAGATAGCCCTCAAGGGTTGAAAGAGTTGAAGGAGATAAAGCAAGAAGAAGATAAGGTGAAAAAAGAGATAAAGCAATCCAAGTGGCAAAGGGAAGGTGATTTATTGCTAGATGATCACCAAATGGCACAAATAGTAAATGGCGCAGCCCATCTTCTCCAGTTGGCATTTAAAAGGGGACAAACCACAATCTATTTGCAAAAAAGAGGTGCAACCTGTGCTTCCACATTAATTCTTGAACGTTAAAGTCAAATTTAGTTATTATACAACATGGTTCTAGTAGGCCTCTTCTAGAAGAATGACATCAGCAATAGTGACTCCCTCTTCCCAAGGCTCAGAGCACACATGGGCCAACTTGCAAAAAGAGCGCCAAAATATTTCCCAGAAAGTGCCAAGTTCTTCTCATCTTTCTATATATTGTAAAAATTCTCATTTGAGAAGGATCAAATCTCCTATCCTTAAGGCAAAACTCTACCCAAAAATCTCTCGGGCTTGTAAGGCAGAGCTCGGCTAGTTTTTACCTTGAATCACGACTTAGTTTTTTTACCTCTATCTGGACTTGCACTTTAAAGTATATGTCTATTTTCTTCTTTTCTATTAAGTCATTGTCTTTCATGCTTCCACAGATCGATCACAACATGTCCAGTGTATTGTGAAGTCTTTTTTCTGCAAGTCTACCAGAAGTGTCTACAGGGGAATGTAGGTGCCTGTGAAATGGCTGCCATAAGTGTGTCTAAGGATGCCTCTAGTGGTTTCTTCCTCCCTATATTTCCATAGACCCCTAGCTGACTATTGTAGAAGAGCTTCCCACTTTAGATGAAGTGTATGGGTGCTTTTTTTTGGTGAAAAGTGTATATTCAGGCTGGGTGGGTCACATTTTTTAGTGTATCACCTTTTTTAAGCTTAGGTTCTATTTTCAGCATCTCTCTCTCTCTTTTCATCCCTCCCTTTTTTTCATTTTATTTTTTAGAAGTAGGAGAAACCAGGGCCTAAAGGATACATCAGAGGGAGCTAGCCCTTATCTAGAGACTCTCCCCTTCAGCTTTGCCGGTCCCACAGGCGAGAGGGGAATTTCCATTGTTGCGTGTGGAAGGGCAAGAGCTCAGCCTCCTTGCCTTGGGTGCAATCCATTGTGTCAACACCACTTTAATTTGGTGGATATGCCATGTAGAATTTTTATATGTTTGGATAAATGTCATGCTATAACCTTTGACACATGTCACCTTGTGGTTAATTCCACACAAAATTAGGAGTGTAATGTGGCATGCCTTCAGTAGTTAGGTGTCAGACCTTTTGTAAAGAATAGGGTAGATAATTCTCACAATGCCTTGAATAAGTGAAACATGAATACAAAACATGTAAAGAAAAATACTAGCAAATAAAAATTCTAAACACACCTTGTGAATAAAATTTTCAAGTAAAAGTTTTTAAGACCAAATCTTTGAAACAAAATTTCATAGTTTATAATTTTTTTGAAATGCTAAAATACGTGAAGTGTAAAACTCATGAAATTAAAAAATTCTAATGAACACAGGTTTTGATGAACATTTCTTATGAAGACTAAAAACATATGAAGAATAAAACTGTTGAAGTATGTAACTTGAGAAAACCAAGAGTTACAAACAGATCGTGTGAAGACAAATCTTTTGAACAAATTTTCAAAGTGTAAAATATGTGAAGGAAAAAATTTATGTAGGCAAAAATTTATGAAGACTCAAAATTTTGGAGATGCCCAACGTCACTGGCAACAAATGTTGTGATGAATAAAAGTTCTAAAAAGAAAACTGCCGATAAACACATGTTTTGATCAAAAACTCTGATGACCAAATCTTGTGAATAAAAGTTTTGACAACAAAGATGTGAAGAACAAATATTATGAAGTCAAATATTGCAAATAGAGTTTCTGAACAAAAGTTGTGAAGATAAGGTTTTTAAAGATCAAAAGTTTCTAAGTAGGTCAAAAACATGAAATGCATAACTTGGGAAGTGAATAATACATAAAGTCCAAAACTTAAGATTTTAGTCTTATAGTTCATGTGCATATGTGAAAAACCTATATATATCCAAAACTCTTAAAGACCATTAATACGTTAGTATAAATAAATCACACAATGAAAACTAGTATAACGAGGGAATTCCAATGGAATTTATAGATGATCAACACATAATGAAAAATCATCCACATGAAAAATAATAAAATTTTAAATTTTTGAACTTATTTAGGTGTGCATAGAAATTTCAATGAGAAAATATTTTCAAAAAATACCTAAGATTATTAGACTACATTGGTCCCTATTCAAAAAAAAAAAAAAAAAAAGAATGGAGTGTGTTGAGTACAATAATATATGCAGTTTTTATGCACACCTTAAATTTAATGAGGTAACCTCTAAAATTTTAGGATCTCAATGGAGATAAACTCCACTTCAAGGCACTATTTTTAGGTATGGGTGGAATAATCAGGTAGTGGAATAACAGGCTCAACATGTAGGTTGTTAACCACGTGTGAATGGATCAGTAAAACCTAGAGAAAAAAAGTTAAAACTTAGTTGAGTTGGATAGATGGATTTTATTCTAAAGTGGGTATACCTAAAAAAATCCAAAAAAGGAGGAAAGGTAGATCTAGAATTAAGGTCATTTGATCTCAAGAAGGATTACTTATAGGCTAGTCTTTTTTATGGACAAGTGTCTAAAACTAATGCTTGTAGCTAGCAACTATTTATCACACACATGAAAACATAGTTAAGGAGTCAAAGGAAAAGATAATATAATATACTGTAAGATCTCAACTAAATGTTTCTCCTATTTAGAGTTGTTATTGCACACCCTTATGTAGAATATTATAGCTCAGATCAAAGAGGTATCTAAGACAACTATTACTCACTTCTATAAAACTATATCATGGGAGACACTTCTACACACTCAAAGAAATGAATGTCAACCTAATTACATAAAATCAATGATATTTATCAATCATCTAATAACTATTTCACATCTTATACTAGCATACACCACTAATAAGAAGAAATAATTCTCTGTAGCTTTTGCACACTTTGAATTCCTGCATCAACCAACCAAAAAAATAAAAACAACTTATTACATATAATTGAAAGAGAAAGACATCAACACAGTTTCATGATAATCAAAAAGATTTCTTTCTGTATTGAAAAATTTCCAATCAACCTCACTTCTCTTTGAAAATGAGAGAATTAAAATATAAATAGATTTGGGGAGGGGTTTCCTCATCCTCCAAATTCATGAAAAACTCTAAAATTACCTACTAATGATAATTAAGAATGAGAGTGATAATGATAATTAGAATGAGAGTTCTAATTGACGCAAATTATGCATGCATATTTAAACTAGGGAAAATAGATTTTTTGAAATAAGATTCATTCTTACAAAACTATACAATTTGTGCATGTTTACAATATTGTTTAGTCAACTATTACATGTTTTAGTTCTGTTTACCAATTTACATGCAAAATACATATAGAAATAACCTAACAAAACTAAGTTTTAATAGAAGTTGGGGCCTACATGGATGAACTCATATTCGTTAGAGGGACTTTATTGGAAGGTGTAGTTGAATTAGATGATCTAACCATAGCTTATTTCTTTACTTTTAGTTCCTAATAATGTTTGTATTGGATGTTATGTTGCAACCTTATTATATTCATGTTCAAAAGAGAGGTCCTATTTATTCTATTGACTTACACCAATAAGTGTGTATTTTTGGTCTTGGTGGCTCTGAACTCCACCTAAAAAATATCTAACTCTATAAATTTATTATTGGCAAATCCTAATTCCTATTCAATTTCCTCTAGCATGCACCCATAAAGACTTTGTTTAAAATTGATAGATTCTTGCTAGAGTATTTGGCCAAAATTGTCCCTACTTATTAACTTACCCATGGTATCTAGGGCTTAGGATAACTTTAACTCATCCAAAATCCTTAAGTCCCACTTTTCATGCTTTGCTAATTTTAAAATCAAGGCTTACAGACTTACTACCCAATCTCGGATCTCTGATGTCTTGATGACCACTAGATTGAGAGCATTGGCTACTTCCAATGGTGTCATAAAATCTAAATGACCAAAATCCTTATTAGTGGTATATAATACAAGGTCACTTCCAATGGTGTCATAAAATCTAAATGGCCAAAATCCTTACTAGTGGTATCTAATACAAGGAAATTGAGTTTTTCTCATAATATTTTAAATAGTTAAACAATTTAGAAGTTTCAACAATGTGAGGAGATAATTAAACTCTCATCAAATTTATAGTGTCCAAAATATTGTAAAATCTAAGAGATGCATTTTGAATATCACCCTCAATTACCTTAGGAACTTATACTATTTGTTGCTACTCTCATACTTGCTCAAGCTCATATTGTAGCTCTTCCTTGGCTTGCTCAGTGCCCTCATGAATTTATTATAAAGCCCTTATTTTTTATTGAAGATAAGCTTTGACATCCTCATTATATGGATATTTTCCAAGCCTCATGTTCTTTCTCTTTGATAGTGAGAAAATACATTGGCTATCTTCCAAAACTAAGCCTTTGCTAGAGTCATCCTCTATTTTCCTCTTCCTAACCCTTTGGATATTTTCCATTGATTTATCAAATATGGAACTCTTAGTGGGTAGCTATGTCATTTTAAAATTGGGTCTTTGTGAAGCTTTTTCCTTCAAGTGTTTATCCCACTATGGGATTACCATCTGTGAGGAGTCAACTGGCTAAGTTTCCTTAGTAGTGGTCACTGCCAAAATGTTTCCTAAAGATTGCATTAATGCCTCTACATAAAATAGGTCTGACAATGATGGAAATATGATTTTATGCCAATCCATATCACCAAACTAAGGCATTTATTAGACAACATATGTAGGATCATTCTTCTTAATTTTTATAGAGGGCACAATATAAGTATCCTGGGTACTAGTGGATGAAGGCATTGGTAAACCCAACTGAGTGAATGAAACATGTAATTGAGCACTTTTAGGGGCTCCCATAGTCTTCTTAAAATGAACCTTTTTGGACTTAATAACATCAAGGGAAATTGTAACTAAAGTAATAACAGGTGAAGTAAAGACCATAGGAGTTGAAGAAACAACCTCAACACTAGAAACAATAAGACCTAAAGGAAGTGAAATAATAGTGGCTAGAGTAATGGTGACCTCACATGATTTTTTAGCCTCTATTAGTGCTTTTCTTTTGATCCCCTAAAGATAATATTTTATCCCTTTTTAGTTCTTCATCCTCATCCTCAGGCTCATTTGATGGCACCTCCATAGTTGAACTTGTAAGAGACTTTATTAATGGAAAAGGGTCCTTAGGGGCTTTCCTCTTGTAATAAATTGTTGTATTTGAGACAAAAGGAGGATTCTCCTAAGTGGTGGAAGGTATAATGTATACACATGTAGAAACATGAATAAAATAAGTAATAGGGAGACCTATGCCCTAATATCCAGAGGAACAATGCAAATTAGTTCCTACTCTCCTAAAAAAGTTGTAATAGTAGGCATTTCCCCCACCTATTGCTCTTGCTTGACAACTTTCATTACAATTGGTAGTGAAGCTTGGGAAGGCCCTTATTTTGAGTAACTTGACATAATATGTGCTTCTTCTACACCTTGATCCTATTTCACAACTATCATCATAGTGGGTGGTGGTTGGATGATGTTCCTTGGTCCAAAGGTTATTGGGTAGGCCAAGAGGTCTAGTAGTATGTGGTTGTCCATTCACCAGGAGGTGGAATCCTGGTATGTACCTCCACAATAGTGATGGAGGGATATCTTTGTATAGCTCTTCGATATGTAGAAACATGAATAAAATAAGTAATAGGGAGACCTATGCCCTCATATCCAGAGGAACAATGCAAATTAGTTCCTACTCTCCTAAAAAAGTTGTAATAGTAGGCATTTCCCCCACCTATTGCTCTTGCTTGACAACTTTCATTACAATTGGTAGTGAAGCTTGGGAAGGCCCTTATTTTGAGTAACTTGACATAATATGTGCTTCTTCTACACCTTGATCCTATTTCACAACTATCATCATAGTGGGTGGTGGTTGGATGATGTTCCTTGGTCCAAAGGTTATTGGGTAGGCCAAGAGGTCTAGTAGTATGTGGTTGTCCATTCACCAGGAGGTGGAATCCTGGTATGTACCTCCACAATAGTGATGGAGGGATATCTTTGTATAGCTCTTCGATGATATTATATCAACCAATTGACTCTTACCCTTTCCAACACCTCACCATCATCCTTTTCTTTCAAGAATACAAAGTCATGTTCATAAGGTTCATGTTCGTAGGGGATGCCTTGGCTTGAGGTATGCTTTTGGATGAGGCCATGAAGATCCTAGTACCTATGTGGAAAAGATGATAATGATTAAAACTTTACAATTTTGATGACTTATATGAAATGCTTCCTATTGGTGTAGCAAATGCAACCAATAATCATGAAAGACGTATGTAACACACCCTGCATTTCTTCTTCATGTCCTCACCTATGCTTCACCATAGCTGATAAACCATTTCCTTCTTTGTAAATTTTTCTAAGACATATTTGGGGAGACATCAAGGGGTAACCTTATGTCTTTCCACCATGATTATAGTATATTATAGGTATAACTACTAATCCTCCCTTGGCTAGAGTGTCTTCCTAATTATTTTTGATACTTAGTTTAGGGTTTCTTCATGAATTACCCTCCACACTCAAAGGTAGACATTCTCAGCTATTCAATTGATCTTCTTCATGTATGAATAAATTTGTAGGAATGAATAGAAATCACATACCTAATTATTAATGCAGTCTAGGTAAGGGATCCAAATTGATCCATTATGAATGTAGATGGTAGACATGACTGCATCTAATAGATATGACATCATATATAAGTGGCATCCCATGGGTATTTTATCCATCTTAAACATTTGTTCTTAGATCCTGGCATTGATTATTTCTCCCAAGGTAAAAGTGAGCTCGAAGGTCATCAATAGGTCAAATACCATAACCCATTCTAGGTGGAGGAAGTGAATGCTATTGAAACCATACAATCTATTTAGCAAGGCCATTCTAATGCAGATTCTCACCTTGAAACTAGTTATTGGCATAGGCTCCTTGGCCTTAAGGGTGACCACCTCTCTAGGAGCAATCCATTTCCTTAATGTATTTTTTATTGTGCTTATTTTCTTTCATAATTAGACTCTATGTTAGTTAAATACGGCATATATGATGGTTAGTCATAGGTATCTTTGGAAATCATCCCCTGAGATGTATGCAACAACTATCTTATGGTTCAAGTGGTGTAGAAAGTCATCATTCAACTTTCTTACAAAGAACAAGTCTTGAAGTAGGTTGATGTAGGGCATCATTTTAGGCTTGGTGGTAACAAAGTGTAGTTACTAGTGCTTTAGTGGTAGTATGTTTGTGACCAACATATTATACTCAGTTGTTAGATTTTACTCATGTGAATGGGAATCTACATTTTCAATTACGTCCTACAACACTATGTAATTTATAAATTCATCATTGAACACTTTTGAGTCAAATATAGTGTTTATGTATTTTGATTTATTATTTTTAGGAATAATGGAGTTTTATTCCTATTTAATAAACAAGTATGAGTAAGAAAAATCAATAAATAATAGTCCTAATTAAAGCTATTAATTTGTGAAATTAAATTGCAATTTGACCTTTTCTAAAAATAGAAGTGAGAGAGAGAAAATCAAACATAGCTTATTCTGGATTGTTTCGATTGAGACAAGGTATAGAAATTTGTGTGTAGGACTAGGAAACTATCACAAACAAGATCATGGACTTTATTTTTTGATTAGATAGGATCACCAAAACTAGACACCCTAAGCTCCGACACTGTATTCCTTCTTTGAGTTGCTATCTTAGGGATTTAATATTTTTGTGTTTTGTTTACTTGCTCAGTGTGAGCCTGTGTACCAATTTTTAGGACCTCACTATCAACAGAGATCCATATAGAGATGATTATTTGTATACTTGTATCATTTATGCAATTGAAAGAAACTTTGGTAAATGTGGAAAAGGGGGTTAGTGTGTGTAATATGCACTAGACATGCTTCACACCTCATGTGTGGGCACACTGCCTACATACCAATACTCTGAGGAGTGATCAAGCCATATGTAGTTCTTCCTTTAAGATTTCTTGGTGCAATAGTGAATGAAATGCAATAAATGCTAAAAATGAGTATGCTTAAGATGACTAGGGACTAGTGTAAGGTCTTGAATTGGCTTGAAAGTGTACAGGTTGGATGTATGCAAAGAATAAGGAAGATTGCTTGAGTGGTCTTGCTTGTATTCTTGATTGCTTGAGTGACATTTTCCAACCCTTTTCAAATGATCTTTGAATGGGCTGATATATGGATTTATTGGTCATGGGTTAGATGAAACTAGGCTAGGCTGACATAATGAACAAGAGAAATCAAGGAAAAATGATAATCTAGGCTCAATTTGTGATTGGATAGGAGCATTGAAAAGGAGATACCCTAGGGTCTAGCACTATATTCAAAATTTGGTGCTATTGTCTTGAGAAAGATGAGATCTAGGGGGATGGATTAGTCATGAAGAGAGGGTCCTGACTTAGCTGGGGTCAAATATGTAAGGTCATAGATGACTAGGAATTAATGAAAATAAGCCTAAGAGGGTCATGAGAGAAAGCAAGAGGTACCTAAGGATTGGGTGTCATTAGCCATGCTCAATTTACCAATTTTTTCATTTTATATGACGACATTTGCCCCCTCTTTGTTCTAGTGATACAACAAAGTGAAATACTAGGATAAAGGAAAATAGAAAGTGTACCTAAACTTACCTGCAAAGGTGAATCCCATGAAGTTTATGATGTTGAGTAATGTTGGATAGTGCATAGAGAGCATGTTGTGTAAGTGTGAATCTATAAAGGTGAATCCCATGAAGCTTGTGATGCTGAGTAATATTGGATAGTATATAGAGAGCACATTATGTAAGTGTGAATCTATGAAAGGAAAACAAAGAGTAGATTAGTTTTTATTATATGTAATATAAAACAAGAACATACAAAGTTGGGTAAGAGAGAGGAAGAGAAAGGAATGAATACACCTCACTAGGTATGTGAACCAATACACAACTTGTTGTGATACTGAGTAAGGCTGAGTAATGCTAGATGTGTTGGATGATGTTGTACTAAAATTTATATCATGAACAGAGCTGAGTGCTCAATTCCCTAGAAAGTGGCTCAAGAATGCAAAGGCTGGACCTTTAGCTCCATCATCACCTACTAAGTGAATCTATATTATCTTGCATGTGATAATTGATGTTAAGACTGTGTGTCCAATCCCTTTAAATAGGTGGCTCAATAATACAAAGGCTGGCCCTTTGGCTCCATCATTACCCTGTGAAGTGAAGCTAATAACTAATACCAATATGTATAAATGTGTATGTCATATGAGATGGATTCTAAAGCCCCTTAATACTGTAAAAATATGATAATGTGGTATGGATAACCAAATGTGTGCTATAAACTAGGCCAATGTTGGCCAACTCAGAAAAGATGGAGGTTAGGCTTGTATGAAAGCCACTACAAAACTAAAAATTTGGCTTATGTGGAAGCCACTTGAGAACTCAAGAATGTAGAGGTTAGGCTTGTATTAAATGCACTCTAAAATGATGCCAACCACCTACAGATGGAATAAGGCATGCAACTACTGAGAAGACTTGGACAATGCTAAAAACTAAAAAAGAAGAAGCAAAAGTGAGGTGAAATATACCCCCAATCACTAGTGTTTGAAACATGGATTCTAATTTAGAAGTTATACCAACCATCATATCTAAAACTAGAAGTGAGAAAAAATCATGCTATGCATGATGCCCCTTATGTCTAGATTCTCTGAGAAAACTGTACTAAAAACTATTGATCTGAATTGGTCTAATTGTGCAAAACTTTAGATGAATGTACCTTTTTGCCTACTTGTATAAAACTTGGTTTTTCTATTATTTGGATAAGAACACCAAAAATTAACACCTTGGTGTCTAGTGCTATAGTCTAGCCTTGATGCTGTTGTCTTGGGCTAAAATTGATCACTATTTTGGAATCTTGATAATCTATCTAGTCTGTTCTAAGTGGTTTGATGACTGGTTGCTATTCTGGTTGTTTTGAAACTAGATTTTTTGATTGATAGGAGTTTTGATCTTTGTAGAAAAAACCCCTATTTGTTGCCCCCTCTTCTGAGGGTAGGAATAGGTACCCTATAATGATTTCCCTCAAAAAAAGCCCTGCAAGTGTGTTAAGCTAGAAATATACATGATATAGTAATGAAAATCAATAAGATATCTCAAGATATAAAATGGTTTGATTTGAGAGATTATTAGATCAATAGGGGTATGCCTAGATAGATGCAGCAATGTAATATCATGTGCAATGTTTTTGAATTGAATTAAAAATAGAAATTTTAGTTGTTAGTTTATTAGTTGTTAGTTAGAGGGATAGAGCATGATGTCCATCATGGCATCCAAGAGAATAGAAAAATGCATGATAAAGATCATGTCATTGTAACAATCAAAACACAATCAAGTAAACAAGAATTCAAAGTAATAAGTAAGAAGTAAGAAGCATATAAGGGTGGCCATGGGGTCACACAAATAATGGACATGGGCACATGTCACTTAAACTAAAAATCAAGCATACAAGGCATGTTCAAATGCCATATACACATACAAGTGAAACAAGCAATGTTGGGATAAGGGCCATCGACTTTTAAAAGAGTATAAGTAAAGGAAATTGGAAAATGCCTTAAGGCATATATATGAGACAAACAAGAACTAGAAATATAATCCAACAAGCTACGCTAAACAAGAAGATAAAACATGTTATAATTGAAAAGATAGAATCACATTTAACTAATCAAATCAAGAATGAAAGTATGCAAGACATGTTTAGTACAAGACTAGGTATATGCTAAGAGATACACAAGTTATAGATACTAGTGAAATTTTGATATAGTAATCTATGTAATCTAGTAAGTAATGTACATCAGCATGATAAGTTGGAGTGTGAAGTGTATGAATGACATAACCTAGATGGTGTAGTCATGTAGAAGATGCCTCAAGTGGGTATGTATATCGAAGTGTGTCTCGAATATAGAAGTAGGATGTCCTTTTAATGAGTAGAGTGAAGCAATCAAGTAGATGGATATCACTGCACACACTCAAAGAAGATCAAGTGAAGCATGGTAATCTAGATAAAGTGACATACAATAGCATGAAACAATAAATGTAAGTCCTAGCATAGTAGTGGTAGTGTAAAGCATGGATGGTGCATACAATCGAAATGTTTTTGGTGTTTTAACCTTTTTGAATGTTTTTGGATTTTGAAATGTTATATTGTTTTTGTATTTTGGAATATTTGAACTATGTACAATCAAGAAGAAGAGATTATGTACAAGTAATGCTAAAAAGAGATTATGTATTAAAAAAAAGTGTAAAATAACATACTATACATGGAATTTAAGTAGTTGCATAATGTTCATTGGATTTTTAAGTTTCTTTCCTTTGAGTGAGGCTAGATGATACACTTTAGGGCTAAGATTTTTGGTAATGATGTATGGGCATAACTAATTTGGTTTGAATTTTCCTTTGATTTCTTCTTTGGTATTGACATTATGAAGGTTTTATTTGAGAACAAGATCCTTTACTTTGAATTCTTTGGTGTGAACTCATTTATTGTAAGAGGATTGTATATGTTGTTGGTAGATTCTAAGATGTTCTACTACTTGAATGTGTGTATGGTCCAATTATTTAAGCTGGTGTAAATGTTTTTCATGATATTGATCATTAGTGAGAATACCTTTAAGGAAGACATGAAGAGATGGGATTTCTAATTGTAGTGGTAAAATTGCTTATGTGCCATAAATGAGTGCCTCTTGTGGGTGTATAAATACTTGTGTGGTAAGCCCATAATGCAAAGACTAACTGATTATGCCAATCATCTCTAAATTTTGTCACTATTTTGCTAAAAATGTTGTTGATTATTTTATTAGTGGCTTTTGTTTGACCGTTTCCTTGTGGGTAGTATGGAGTGGAGAATGTGTGTTTAATCTTATATTTTGTGTAGGATTTCTTGACAATTTTGTTCTTAAATAATGTTCCATTATAAAAAATGATAGTTATGGGTAAGCTAAAGTGTGAAATAATGTGGGTCATGAGGAAGCTATAAATATCCTCCTTGATAGTAAAGTGAAGTGGAGTAGCTTCTACCCATTTGGTAAAGTATTTGATAGTTGTGATGATGAACTTGTGTTCACCAGTAGATTCAAGGTTAATTTTTCCAATAATATCAAATCCCCATAACATAAATCACCATGCAGAAATAATAAGTTACAATTATTGTGAAGGTGCATACTACAAGTTGTTATGTCATTGACATTTATCACATAACTTTACATATTATAAACATTCTTCTTATATAGTGGGCTAGTAGTAACTTTATCAAATCAATTTATGTGACATGGCCTTTCCACTAAAGTGATCACCACACTCACTATCATGTATCTATGCAAGAGCACTTTTGGCTTCTATTGAAGTCAGACATCTTAGGAATTATCTATCAAAGGATTGCTTAAAGAGGTCCCCGCCAATGATGAAATAACAGAGTGTTTATTTGTGTAGCTTATGCTTGTCATTTTGTGAGATAGTATCTATTGTAATATATTTATTTAAAAAATTATAGATGTCAAAGTACCATTATAGAGTTTCAAAACTACATGTAGTGGCTAGGATAGATAGTGAAATTAGATCTACATGATTTATTGATGGTGATTGTAATCGTTTAATTATGAAAATAGCTTGATCATCATTGATGTTGATAGGGATCAGATATGCGGTACTTGATATTGCATCTACATGTTGGATGTCTTTTATTGGTATGCTTTCTATAGAAAAGTAATCAAATTATGATGATAAACATTATACCATATTACGATAGGGGATAAGATTTTCATCTTTTATTTGATAAATGTCATTGACTTGGTTGACCACTAGTTGGGAATCACTAAAGACTCAAATAGATTTGATTTTGAGGGGATGGGATGCAAATAGACCTAAGATAAGTACTTCATATTCTAAAATGTTGTTGGTGTAGGAAAAGCTTAGTCAATTTGGTATAGGAACTATGTGATTAAAAGGATTGACAAAGATAATGCCTACCCCTGTATCGGATGTGTATTGAGAGCCATTGAAGAACATGGTCTAGGTATTTGAATAAGTACAATAAGTAGTGAAATCATCTCTAAATGTGTTGCTAAGAGGGTTAATATCCAAGAGTGGAACTACTATCAAATGGTCTGTAATGATTTGGTCTTTTATTGATTTTTGAAAGACTATTTTTAAGTCAAATTTTATTAACAACATAACCCATTTTATGATGTGACCAAAAAGACGTGGTTTTCCCATTAAGAACATCAAGAGGTTTATTTTTTTATAACGTGAGTCTCATTATTAACCATGTAATGTCAGCATTTTTGTGTAGCAAAAACTAATGCTAGACATAGTTTTTTGATTACGAAATAATTTTTTTCATAATCAACCAATGTGTGACTGATGTAATAAACTGGTCATTCATTATGTTGATCATCATGTTGTGCTAAGAGTGCTCCTAGTGCATGATATGTTATTAAGATATATAAGAGGAAAGGCTAATTAGGGATATGTGGTACTAAAATAAGTTGATTAAGAAGGTACTACTTGATTGTATCGAATCTTCCTTAACGAGCTTGGTCTTAGACAAACTTCATATCTTTCTTTAGTAATCGAGGGAATGACTGAGTTTTATGAACAAGTCATGTTAAAAAATGATGGATTGCCTAGATCTTACCTTGTAGGGATCAAATATATTTTAAGTTTTTAAGAGGTGGCATATCAATAATTGCTTTGACTTTCTTAGGGTCAACCTCTATGCCATGCTGATAAATAATGAAACCTAAGAATTTCTTGATGTAACTCTGAAAACACATTTTTTTGGGTTTAATCAAACATTGTATTGCCTAAGTCATTTAAATATATTTTGTAAATCAAGAGTATGATGTTATTATTTGGATTTATCTAATATATCATCTACGCAAATGTCAATAGTAGGGTGAATCAAGTCATGAAAAATGTGTGTCAGAGTACGCTGATATGTGGTGCCGATGTTATTTAATCTAAAAGGCATGAAAATGTAAAAAAAAATACCATAAGGTGTTGTAAAGGATGTTGTTTCTTGATCTTCTTCTATAATTTTAATTTGGTTGTAACTGATAAACCATCCATAAATGATAACATTTCATATCTAATTAATGAATCTACGATCATGTCCATGTTTGGTAAAGGGAAATCATCTTTGGGGCATGATTTATTTAAATCCTAAGAATCAAAGCAACATCACATTTGTCCATTGGGTTTTACAGTGGGAACTATATTACAAATCCATTCAGGATGTGCTACTGGTCGAATGAAACCAACATCTAAGAGGCATTGGGTTTCATCTTTGAACAGGAGGGCCACCTTAGGATGCATTTTATGATTTTTTCGCTTAACTAATTTAGCATTAGGGTATAAAGGAATCTGATGGACTGCTATAGATGTATCAATTCCTAGCATATCTGAATAGGACCAAGCAAATAGTTCTAGAAAATTTGTTAAAGTTTGATGAATATCTGCATCCTCTTCTTTTTGTAGGGCAATGGCTAATAAGACAATGCAGGGATATTTGTTGGTTCTAAAATTGAAATTTACTATTTCCTCATTAATAAATGTGGAATGATCAAGTGTATATGGAATTATAGGAATAGTATCATCTGAGTCAATTGGTATATTTGGGGAAGAATCTAGATTTTCCCCAAAGTACGTGTGGGCATTTGTGTGATTTGGAAATATATTTTTATGATAGCATGATGGGAGGTCCTCATATGCTCCAAAGAATTTTAGGAGGGATTCATCATTAGAAAATTCATCTAATGTAAACATGTCAGGTGAAACTATATTGTCGATAAGATCATGATAGACTAATGATATTTTAGAGGTATGATTAACTACATTATTGGTATATGCAATGGGTTGACAAAATTTAACATGTTTTGAAAAGGTGGGAAAAGATTTATCATGATTATTGATAAAATGATATCCAAGCTCTTGCATTTTAAGGTGTTTGAATGCCTCAATAGGATTGACTATTCCTTGTTCATGATTTTTAAGTCCTTTGCCTTGGTATCCCATCTTATTAAGATAGTTAAGTGCAAAAGGTAAAGTAAATTGGTGATTTGGTTTTGGTGCCACAATATAATTTGTAATTGTCTAATGTGGTGTATGGTCTGAGGGTGCATTGTGAGTAGCGGGTTATATAGGTATACTACTGAGATCAAAGTGCAAAATATAATTATGTGGAGATTCAATAGCCTGTAAATATTTGAAAGGTTCATTGTCTATTGGGCATGTGTATATGTAACCTTTGTGACTAAATTTTAGACAAACATGGAGTGTAGAAGGGTCTACATGCATATCATGAATCCATGGCCAA
Source organism: Torreya grandis (assembly GCA_037957365.1). Taxonomy (NCBI): domain Eukaryota; kingdom Viridiplantae; phylum Streptophyta; class Pinopsida; order Cupressales; family Taxaceae; genus Torreya; species Torreya grandis. The sequence goes on along the minus strand of JARHVA010000059.1, from coordinate 7,725,582 downwards.
CCAAATAATAAATAATAATTGAGGTCATTTGACATGAATGGAAAGTAGTTGGTAGTGTCTTATGTGCTAAGGTAAGATTGAGAATTATTTGACCCATTAATTTTTATGGAATGTTATCAAAACCTTTGATGTTCATATTAGAATGGTCCAAATCTTGAGGTTGTATGTTAAGATGTTTAAGAAAAGATATATTGCAAATGTTAAGTCCTGAACTATTATCAACTAACACTCTTTTGATCCCACATCATTAATTCTCAATTGAATATACAAAGGTAAATGTTGTTCAATGATGTGTTGTAGAGGTAAATCATCTTTCTCAAAATAAATATGCTCTTCAGTCCATTACATTGTGTTGAGGATATATGCAACATAAGCTGGTTTAGCTGAAACAAGAATTCTAGTATTACAAAGGGATACATACAACACATCTTTGTAGACATCTGATCATTGAAGGAGCTCAAGAATAGAAAATATATCTGAAGGGGTACTAGCCTGAGTGATAAAACTATAGCCATGGGTATAATCAACCTAGCTATCTTCATAAACTTGGGTGATAACATGGACTGCATGATCTACTATAGGCATAAAGCTAGTAGTAGATGCAGGATAAGATCTAGATCTACCAAGTTAGAAGGGAGGAGGGATAGATACAACCACTAGTATTTGCTTGTGTCTAGTAATGGTAGGAATATACTTAAAGGTAGCCAATGATTTATATGCATTTAGGTAGAAAGCATGGATGTGAAGTGAAATGAATGAATTTTGAGTGTTGATTTGTGCAATAATATGTTTATAAAGAGAAGTCCATAGTAAACAAAGGATAGAAGGTATGGGTTTTTTCATAAAGGAATAGAAAATTTTGACATGTAACATAACATTTTGATTGCATTTAGCATGAAAAATTTGAACAATTTTCCACATGAGAAATAGAAAGCAAAGGATAGAGAACATGAATTTTTGCATAAAGGCATATAATTTTTTGACATGCAACATAACATTTAGAATGCATTTATCATGATAAATTTAAACAATTTTCCACATGAGGAATTGAAAGCAAAGGATACAGAACATGAATTTTTGCATAAAGGCATATAAATTTTTGACATGCAACATACCATTTCAAATGCATTTAGCAAAATGGAGTTGGTAATTATTCAATATGAGCAAAAGAGAATATTCAAAAAGAATTTTGAAGTCTTGTGAATTTTTTGCAATGAATTTTGTAATATCATCCCATATAATGAAACATAAACATGAAATGCAAAGGATGAAGTTTTGTACTAACATATGATATACTTCATCATTCATATACATGATAGGGCCTATTATAGTTTCCTTGTTATTTGCAAGAAATGTAAGATTTTTTTTACATAAGTGAGAATCATTTTTGAAATTTGATTATGAATGTAAGGTGATACCTCAAGAAGCAAAATAGGAGATAGTACATGCAACTAGGGACTTTTTCAAAAATATTTTTGCAAAATACTATGAATTTTTGAAATTGAAATTGAATATCTGAGTTCAGTATTCAAGAAAACATTTAGAAATTTATGCGAAAGTGCTTGATTTAATGGGAACTAGTAGATGAAACTAGGGTCTTGAGAAAAAATAATTTTTTGAAATTACTATGAATTTTTGAAATTTGAAGTGATTTTCTGATTTTAATATGCAACTAAAAATTTAGAAAATGTTTGGAAAATTAATAGGAGCTAGTTGATGCAACTAGGGTTTGAAATAAATTTATTTTTTAAAATTTAATACAAAATTTTAAAATTTGAGATGAATTAATGATTTTAGTATTCAAGAAAAAGTTCAAAAATTAATGGGAAAGATTAGCTGGGAATTTACCCTAGGTTTTTTAGGGTTTTAATGCAAAATTCAAAGTAAGTTAGGTTCACCAAATGATTTGTTATTTTTGGGAATAGTGGAGTTTTATTCCTATTTAATAAACAAGTATAAGTAGGATAAATTAGTAAATAATATTCCTAATTATAGCTACTGATTTGTGAAATTAAATTGCAATTTGACCTTTTCTAAAAATAGTAGTGAGAGAGAGAAAATTAAACTTAGCTTATTTTGGACTATTCCAACTGAGACAAGGTCTAGAAATTTTTGTGCAGGACTGGGACAATATCACAAATAGGATATTGGATTTCATTTTCTAATTGAATAGGAGTGCCAAAACTAGACATCTTAAGCTCTAGTGCTGTAGTCTTTCTCTAATATTGTTGTCTTAGGGATTTAAGCTTTCCAGGTTTTGTTTGACTACTCAGTATGAGAATGTGTACCAATTTTTGTAAACTTATTATCAACAAAGATCCATATAGATATGATTATTTGTATACTTGTATCTTCTATGCAATTGAAAAAAAATTGGCAAATAGGGAAAAGGGGTTAGTGTGTGTAAGATGCATTAGCCATGCTTCACATCTCGTGTGTGGGCATGCTACCTACATACCAATACTTTGAGGAGGGATCAAGACATATGTAGTTCTTTCTTTAAGAGTGCTTGGTTCAATAGTGAATGAAATGTAGGAAATGCTAAAACTAAGTATGCTTGAGATGACTAGGGATTGGTGTAAGGTCTTGAATTGGATTGAAAGTGTATAGGCGAGATGTATGCAAAGAATATGGAAGATTGCTTGAGTGGTATTTCTTGTATTCTTTCTTGATTTAGTGATATTTTCTAACCCTTTCCAAATGATCTTTGAATGGGTTTATATATAGATCTATTGGTCATGGGTTAGATGAAACCAGACTAGGCTGACACAATGAACACAAGAAATTGGGAAAAAATGGTAATTTGGGCTTGAATTGTGATTAGATAAGAGTGCTAAAAAGGGGACACCCTAGGGTCCATTACTATAGTCCAACTTTGGCACTATTATCCTTTGTATATGAGACCTAGGGGGATGGATTAGTCATGAAGAGAGGGTCCTAGCTCAACTAGGGTAAAATATGGAAGGCCATAGATGACTATGAATCAATGAAAGTAATCCTAAGAGGGTCATAAGAACAATCAAGAGGGACCTAAGAACTGGGTGTCATTAGCCATTCTCAATTTACCAATTTTTATATTTTATATGACTACATATTCCATAGAGTCTTTGATAGATAACTTCAATGGTGGTAATACTCCTCTAAACACCTTAGATGATGATGCTATTATTAATCATGATGTTCTCATAAAATTTAACCATTTGATCTCTTATTGGAATTAGTTCACAACTAAATACATATAGCTAGGGCTTCAAATTATCTTTATAGTACAAATTCTCTCAAGATTGTTAGTAATAAATAGACATGATGTGTCTTCCAAATTCATAGATATAATTTACTTTGATGGGTATACCACATAAACTTTATATACATTCATATAAATTCCACACTATAACCTTAGACACATGTCACCCTATGGTTAATTATGCAGAAAATTAGGAGTGCCATGTGGCATGCCTTCAACAGTCAGGTGTTATAAATTTTGTTGAGCTTGGGTAAATAATTCTTGTGATGCCTTGAATATATGAAATGCAAAGATAAAGGCTACGAAGAACAAAGCTTATGAACAAAATTTTTGAACACACCTCATGAACAAAAGTTTGTAAGAACAAATATTACAAACAAAATTTTTGAACAAAAGTTCACATTTTACAAAAATTCTAAAATTCCAAAATATGTTAAGTGTAAAACTCACAAAAGCTAAATTTTTTGATGAACACAGGTCCAATGAACATTTCTTATGAATACCAAAAAGATGTGAAGAATAAAACTGCTAAAGTACACGACTTGTAAAAACCAAGAGTTGTGAACACGTGCTATGAATATAAAGTTTCCAAACAAATTTTTTGAAATGTTAAATATGCAAAGGCAAAAAGTTGCATAGGTGAAAATTTGTGAAGACTCAAAATTTTAGAGATGTTGAAGGTTTCTGGTGACAAATGTAGTGATGAACAAAAGTTCTAAAAATAAAAATTCTAACAAACACACGTTTCGATCAGAAACTTCGATGACCAAATCCTGCAAATAAAAGTTTCATCAATAAATTTGTGAAGAGTACATTTTATGAAGACAAATATTACTAATATAGTTTTTGAAAATAAATTTTCCAAACAAAAGTTATGAAGATAAATTTTTTTATGAGTAAAAATTATGAAGTAGGTTAAAATATATGAAATGCATAACTTGCAAAGTACAGAATATGCAAAATTAAAAACTAAGATTTTAATTCTATAGTTTATGCACATGCAAAACACACACACACACACACAAAAAAAAAAAAAAAAACACACACACACACACACACACACACAACTCCTGAAGACCATTAATATGTTAGTTTGAATAAATCATATAGTGAATACTTGGATAATGAGGGAATGTAAATTGAATTTATACATGATAAACACATGACAAAAATCATCCATGTGCATAATAAGAACTTTTCAAAGTTTTGAGCTTAGCTAGGTGTGCATAGAAATGTCAATGAAAAAAGATTTTCAAAACAGACCTAGGTTTTCAGACTAAATTGAGTCCATATTTGAAAAATTAAAAGAATGGGGTGTGTTGAGTACAACACTATGGTCCTCCCATTGATGGGATCATAAGCTAATTTCATTTTTAAAATGTCAAAAATATAAAAATAATAACATATGTAAAAAATATAAAAATTAAATGAATATGTCAAAAATACAAAAAAACATTCAAAATATTTTCAAATGTAAATAACCAGGACTTGAGCATGACATGAGTTTCTATTTCACTTATTTACATATGCTATTTATAACATGTTTAGTATGTACCATATTATTTTCCATGCACACATGCATTTTATGAGGTATGAGTGTGATGCATGACATACATACCTACATGAGGTTATTAGATTCTAGATTCCCTTCTTAGTGGCCATGCCTATGTTGGAGGCATATAATTATTTAGGTTACATAATCATGTTATATATTTATATGACCTCTCTACCATGCTGAGCTACATATCTTACAAGTGTCTTACTAATGACTCATATATTACATTATGTGAGACATACTACTCTGCTATAATATGACATTGATACATATGGATGAAATAAACTAGTTTTCACTTGTTCTATGATCCTTCTATGTTGTTACTATATTACATAATAGGCTATACATTATTTTCTTATTGTGTGTGGCCCTTGGCCCTTATGTGCAAAATTATTTGAGCATCTCTATAAGATTTTTTATTGGTATGTGTAACATTTGATTATGTCCATTATTTGTGGCCCTTGGCCCTATTATTTTGTGTGATATTTTAACATCCCTTGTTTTGACATTTTTAATGTCCTTTGTATGTGCCTCTTGGCCTTGTTCGTTATCACATATCCATGTCTATTATATGCATCTCTTGGCCTCATTATATGACATTGTGTGACATTTTGTGTTGTGCTTCTTGAGCTTGATTAGTGGTGCCATGATACATATAATGCATTTTTATTGCATAGTTTACTTAAAATATGGTTACTTTACTGCATACCTCATTACTATATCTATCTAGACATGACAATTGTATAACTCACATTCAATATGTTATATACATGATTCAATGACAATTACATTTATAAATGACATACTATCCACATGATGAAAAGATTATATAGGATTATATATTTATCTAAGGATACAATTAAATATTCTTTTGAGATGATTGTCTTACATACTACACCCCTCATCTCAAAAGGAGGGCATCACAGTGATTTTGTTTTAAGAGATCTAGACCAAGATGGATATACAAAAATAAGATTTAGGATGGATTATAGGTTTCAAAGATACAAAGTACATTATTCAAAGATTGAAATTAATTCAAACTTTATATTTTATAATAGATTACATGTTTTCAAAGATTCAAAGTAATTTAGAAATCAAACACATGATAAATACTAACACATTGATATAGATTATGGGGGTATATGACATGAATATTTACTCAATTTTAAAATACTAAAGTATATATTCATGCACACTTGAATGCATATGCATGAAAATATGAAAAATGGTAACAAGGTTAAAGTTATAAGTTTCTCATATAGTTGCGATTGAGCATATAGGTGAATGGTAGTCTATATCATTGGCACATATTCAAGGGGCATGAACTTGTTCATGCACATATTTTCAAAACTCAAAATTCACATTTTAAAATTTCAAAAAACATGATACATATTCTCAAAGCTCAAAGGTCATATTTTCAAAGTTCAAAAAGCATGATACTTGTTCATGCATACATTTTAAAAATTGAAAAATCACATTTTCAAAGTTCAAGACATATAATTTCAAAGGAAAAATGTTCATTTTGATTCAAAGCTATTAGTGTTGAGTCCATGATTGGGGCACAAATATTCTTCATTCTCTTTTGGTTGTTAAAATAGATTCTAGATCCATCTACATAGATGTGATTCAATATGTTAAGAATAATGTATGTTTAAGTTAGTTACCCTCAACGACATTGACATTACTTCTATCAAACCCATTGTGTGGTTCCATCTTTTGTTATTAGTGATGTACGTTTGATTCTAGTGACATTCAACATCTTTGGAATCACTTATAGTAAACCCATCATGGTACCATATTATTTATATTAATACATTAGGTCTTATCCCCCATTTCATGAGAATTAGAATATGCATATTTCCATTTTAAGGGTTTGATTAGTTATTCAAAATTAGGACTTGATCACTCTCAATTTTGCATTGGTTTAGATTATCTAATTGATTTCATAAGGGGGTACACTTCTCTATCATTTTTTATAGGTTACAAATCAATCTGGTGTCATCTCCATTTAAGTCTACTCCTTCCTAGTTCTCCTCTCAATTTTTCAATTTTCAAATTTCATCTTTTTCAAACTTCATATATGGAAAAATGATTAATACATGAATTATTGAAAGGTTTTATAATTTTGAATGACTTGTATAAGTGAATTATCTTATTAAGGATAAAGTGTGTTGTACACACTCAGGTTAAATTCTTTGTCCTTTACTCTAGAAATTTAATTACTATAATAAAGGGAGAAAATGTAGATACCTAATTCTAGTCATAAGTACTTGAAAATACTAATTCATGACACATATTAAACCAAATGACTTATGACCAATTACATAATTCTTATTCAAATTTCCTCTAATCCATTTATCTATATGAAAGCTTGACCATATGTTTGTCATCACTATTTCCAAGTCTAATGTTCAAACTACTTCATACCACCCTTAGACCATCTCCAACTCAAGACAATTGTGCCTAATTTTCCTAGACAAGTCTATTATTGTAGATTTATCCACCTGGAGTGGCTACATCCTATGTTAAATAATGGCTAGTTTAAAATTTTTGAATTATTATTTTGGGTCTTTTCACATGTTTCATAAGGTCAATTAAATTAAATTATCAAAAGGTTTTATTATAAATTTAGATCATAGGTAATTCATTATCCCCACTTGGTTATGAGCTTGGCATTACCTATTAAGCATTTATACACTTCTACACATTGAGAAAAATCTATTCTATTCATCCCAAAGTCAAGATCATTCACAAGGAGAAATAATTATCCAAATCTAAAGCATCTTAAATCAAGTCAATATATATAATTATTAAGTATTAAATCCATATTTCTAGTTTCAAATATATAGTCAAAGAACAAAATTACAAAATTACTATAAGTGGAAAAAATATGTGGCATTGATTTCCCTCACTGGACTAATGGGTATGTAGGTAGTGTTCAATCATCAAAGGGGTGATTGGGGTCAACTTAACCTATTACACCTCACCCTATTTTTTACAGGTTTCAATATTTCAAGGTGATCTTAGGTTTTCAAAGATAAAATAAAGAAAACAAGAAATCCATGTGACATAAAAATAATCATGACATCTCAACCTACTCAATAGACATACGTGTAAAAGGTTCAATAGTCATGTTTTCTTAAATAAACACATACAAGTATGTAATCAAAAAAATGGGTGGCTTGTGCTATTATTTAAGGAGTATGGTCCTATTTAGGAATATTATCAAATTCTATTCTTGATCTTGTAATTTCATAGATTTGGTTTTATTATCTTTCTCTATCAATCATAAATGACTAGCCTGTGCTATTATCTAAGGAGCGTAATCCTATCCAAAAAGAGTTTCATATTTTGAGCATGCACAATCTAGTCTCTTACTGATTTACATTTATAGATATCCTAAATAATAAATCAAAATATATATTTGAGCTAGGTACATTTCTTATTATTATTTCTAAACTTAGTATTTTTTCATATCTATCAATTTCCAAAATCAGAATTATTAATCATTATACATCTTTAGCATTATAATATATTTCAAGTTTTACACCTATTGTACATACATATTTATTACTAAATCAAAAATAGGGTAAAATGACAACAACCTATCCTTTAATTATAGGATCTTTAGCTCTCAAGTTTCCATTATACAAAGGCAAATTTGATCCCAAGAAACACCTTAGATCATTCCATGTGACAATATTGAACTATTCATATAATGACAAACTATTGACCAAGTTATTTACAACAAGTATTAAAGACTATGAATTCTAATGGTTATATGATTTCCCCCCTCAAATATGTAAGAGTATTCAACCCCTTGGCCAATCGATTTTGTTAGTATAAAACATTTATCTTCATGTGTGATGCCTCTATAGGGTCTTTTTCTCACTTCTCACTGTGAAAAGGGTCATTCCCCTAATTGGTTCCATAACTTTTTAGACCTTTTAACAATTACTCAAGCTTACTTTGGGATTTTTTCTTTTATCCCACATTTTATGTGTTATTAGTCTCGTAGGTGGTATATCCTATATATACTCACCTCTTGATCTCATTTTAGATATAGAGAAGCATGTGAAGGATTTATATTAGCATTCATGTTGAATAGAATACAATTTATTCTATCAATTTTGGTTTCCTTACTATGCTTTCCTTTCACTCATTTTGATTTTTGGGTGGCTTTTCAACCAAATCTTACATGGTACTAGAGTGGTTGTGAGTTGTAGGATAGATATCTAGGATATATGAGGGTGCAGATCTGTTATTTTCTATATAAAATGAGTATGCTCTTCTCTTGCATCTTTAAACAATCTAGAGAATCAAAAATTTGTGAAATAAATACCAGATTCTAGGGGGGTTTCTTTATCTACTTACTAGTTGTAAGTGATTTTTGAAGCATCTTGGAGTAAATTTGGATCTCACCACCATAATCTGTTTAATGTCACAAGAAAGATAGTAGTGTTAAATATTTTATTCTAGTTGAACATTAGAGATTCCATCTACATGTATTTTTTCAATGGTTCTATGTGAATCTAGAGATGTTTGAAGCAAATTTGAAGGGTTTTTATCAAAATACATTTTCTTAAACTTTTAAGAGCAAATATGAGTTTTCCATTACATTTAGGGTGTTTGAGAAAGTTAGACCTAGATTTTATTTTGTCCTAGTTGGACATTTGAATCTAGATATGCCATTTACAAATATAGTTATAAGTTTTTAAATACAAAAATCATATTTGTTCTTCTTCACACAAATCTTTAACTGTAATGAATCACTCATAACAATTTCTAGGTTTTGTGTGCCTCATTCTCAGCTTTCCATAACTTTTTGAATTTCTTTATGTAACAAATAAGTTATTATAGTTTTACTAAATGCTATTTGGAAATAATTTTGGTAGTGCTACCCCCACTAAATTTTGTAGCTCTTTTGGTAGTTCTACCAAATCTGGCAGTTCACTAAGTCTGACAGAAAATTTAGTCATGACTAAATTTAGTCATAACTAAATTTAGTTAGCAATAACTAAATTTAGTTAGAAATAACTAAATATGGAGAAGACCCGAAAATTAGTGGTAGTTTCACCAAATTTAACAGATAATGTCATGTTGATGTCAACATAAATTTTTGAATTTTGACCACCTTCACCATTGCAGGATTTTAAATTTGTAGTTCAACTTCAGAGGCTCATATCTTGGGCATACGAGCTCCTTTTTTAGAAAAATGTTTTTCAATTTGGGGTAAAATTTCATGCTCTCCATAGTGGTGTGACCAAAATTTTCTCATATGGTCCTAGTTTTCTGGAAAATTAGTTTTCTCATCAGATATGGTGGATAGTCATAATTCTTTGACCTTCAAAGGCTTGTAACTTTCACATATAACCTCAGATTGAGGTGATTTTTTTATATATATACATATTGGTATCACTTTGAAGCTATAATTCTATAATTTGACTGTACTTTAAATTTTAGTGTCCATATTAGACTTTGTAAAACTATGGAAAACCAAAGTCAAACATTGTAAACACACTAAATTATAAAGTTCCAAAATGATTATTTTCTAGGGGGGATTCTTGATTGAATGATTTTGTGGGAATGATCTTATGGTAATCCTTTATTTGTTGGTTCTAATCATGGATCCTAATCTTTGGGAAATTAAATGTGATTACTATAGGAAGAAAAGGCATACCATATATGACTACAGACAAATGAAAATTGATGATCTAGAATTACAAGTTGAATTTTAATAATTGAGGAAACTTTGTATCACAAGTGGCATTAGTTTTCCATAATCATCTAATCCTACACTAGAAGATATTTCATCATCTCCTCTACTTTTTCCACATTCTAATGATTCTATAGTGATAGATTCTATAGATATTCATGAGTTGATAGTTTCAAATTAGTCATCATTAACACTTTTTATAGGAGCACTTGATTCTCATCTGTTTAATTCTCTCATCACTGATGAGAACCATACATCCCTAGTTACTAAACTTGAATCATGCATTATTCCTATTCACATTGATTATAATTTATTACCCATTAGCATCCATTTGGATACATCTAAGTAGTTCTTGGAGGCATCACCCACTCTTCCCTCTCATATTTTTAGTAATTTAGTTTAGCAAGACATTCATGATATTCTAGATACAACTCCTTGGGATGAATACATGATATATATTACAGCTTTGTTTTGTGAGTCCCATGTTTTAGATTTGGAGGACATCATTGAGGACATGCATTCAACATCAATTAAATAAGAGAGTTACCTAGAGACCATAAATGTTGCCATATCCTATAATACACATTCATTTAGTATTATAGATGATTCAATGTTTTTATAGGGAACATAAGTAACATAACACCCTCATAATATGCAATAGATGCTATAGAGTCCTAGACCATCTAGAGTTACTCGTCATACACTGAGTTCTATGAGCAATGATCAAGACATATATGATACACCACATGACCTCTTATCATAAAATGATACATCCATTATTGGTATCTTCTATCCATGATAGAAGATCCTTACACTATTTGATATAAGCACTTCCCATAACCCTTCCATTAAAAGGATGATTTTTTAGCTTCTCCATGTGCCAAATATTTCAAAAATATAAAAAAATAAATAATTAAAAAATATAAAGACATTAAAATATTTGAAAATTTTAAAATCAAGACATGAGCATGACATTGTTACTAAATTACACTATTTACATATGTTATTTATCATATATTTGGTAGATGACATATTATTTTCATACACATGTATTTCATGGTATATGAGTGTTATGTAGGACATACAGGTTCCACATGGGAATTGTACTTTCCTCTACCTAGTGGCTATGCTGATACTAGGTGAATCTTGTGCCATGTGTTTTACTGTTATAGTTTATATCCTTCTATGAGCTTTTGTAACATGTTGAGCTATCTATATTGATTATACATGCCTTGTTAGTTACTCATATCTTACATAATGATACATGGACATGCAATTATACTATGATGTGAAATTGATACATATGGATGGTATTTACTAGTTCATTATTCTATGATCCATTAATGTTGTTACTCTATTACATGATGTATACTCTGTGGTTGTCTATTATGTATGGTCATTGGCCTTGTTTGATTATACATCCTTGATGTCCCTTGTTTGCAACATATATATGTCCCTTGTATACATCATTTGGCCTTATGTGTGACACTAACAATTATGTTTATTGATATTTTTGACATTAAGTGGTGCCATGATCTATATCAATAAATTTTACCACATAGTATTATTTAATGATCCTATTATTTAATGATTCATTGATACATATATCTAGACATAACAATTGCATGCCCTACATTACATATGTTACATACATGCCTTGATAGATATATACAATACTATGATGAAACATTCTTCACATGTCCACATGATATTACATGATGTTATATTTATACATGACATGTTACAATTAACTCTTCTTTTGAGATGAGTAACTCACATGATACATCCCTGATCCAAAAATTTGGAATTACAATGAGATTTTCATAGAGACATAACCCTCCATGAGTATAAAATCAAATATAAGTAAAAATTTTATAGATTTAGAGTGGTTCAAATATCAAATGGTTTAGAAACATGATCGATATTGGAAAATTGATACAGATAATGATGCCATGCATATACACTCACTTTACAGACATGTAAGCATAGATTCATACACAATTGGGTGTGTATTCATGGGTATATGCACATAATTTATAAGAACAAGAATTATATATTTCCACATGTACATAAAATTGAGATAATGACTTTCAATTTTAGCATATAAATGCATAGAATTTTATATTATTTTAACACAAATTAATGGGGCATGATAATTTTTCATGCACATATACATATTTTCATATTCATGATGCATGATACTATTTCATTCACATAAACACAACAACACATTTTATAGTCAAATGACAAATGGTTGTTATTCTACTTTATACTTGTTAGATCTAAAATCACAATGGGGGTATGAACATTTTTATTTCTCTTTTGATCGTGCATTCTATTATACATTGAGTGAAACTATGAAATCAAACCTATGTTCATGTTGGGGAAAAGAACATTGTTCATTCCCTTTCAATCATGCATTTTGTTTTTTTACATGGAGCAAACTTGAGCAGAACTAAATAATTGAATATACAAGCCATCTACAATAGTCAACTCAATTTTTTTTAGTGAACATAGCCTGATGGTTTTTTCTTTTACATACATATTTATTTGGCTTAGTACATTACATTATTTACCACAAATTCATGAGGGTTGGCACATGCTGTCTTCCCAACACAATAGCCTACATAGTTACAAAAATTTGGATCATAATCATCCAAACTCTCCATGTGCTTTAACAAGGAAGCACAAGTTTCTCCAATGCTTTAATATGAAAGCATTGCATCCAACACATTGTAAGGGAAACATGGATTTTACCAACACATAGATGTAACATAACCCTTTTTATTTAAAAATTTAATTTAGTTTTAGATAAAAATTATCAATCTATGGACATTGACTACACATGATTGTAGGTTTTGCTATTAAATGACATGCATAGTTGGAGCCTTAAACTATAGAAAAAGTGTGTTTTTCACACTCAGGTACATTTTCTCCTTTTACTATAACAATTCCATTACTATAATAAAAATAGGGCATTTTTAGATACTAAAATATGGTCTTTGATACTTGATAATAACAAGTTTGACACACATTTACCATGCATGACTTGAGCACTCAAACAAGTTCTCAGTATACCATTATCTCACATTTTAATGTTATCTTATGATTCAACCCTTCCATTATACTATTACACAACTATGTGAACCTCACTATGTATTTCAAACTTTCTAGATATCCTACATAGATATCTTTAAACTTTTAGTTCAGTCTACCTATACATAGATTGGTTTTGCCAAAATTAGTTAGTATCACTAGTCAATAGTGAGCTACTCTGGGTGGTACCTACTCACTTAAATAAATAAATTACTTAAAAAATAAAATATCTCCTTAGGGTCAAACCATTTATCTAGTGTGTTAGTGGCATGATAAATTACCTAATTGGACTCATATATAAATAAATCAATGTCTCATTTAAAAAGGACTTCAAAGTTATCTTGAACACATATATATTGTTGTACATTGATAAAATATGAATTATTTTTAAAAAATTGTAAATATATCACTAGGATTAATCAAAATCCAAGTTTGAAGCACTCTAAAGGCAATTTTAAGCAATCATTGTCAAGTATCAAAGCCAAATCATTAGCTGCATGCATATAATGAAGCAGCATAATTACACAATCACACTAGGTGGGAAAACTACATGTGTCTTAATTTCTCTCTTTGAAGTATAAAATATATAGGTAGAAGTAAATCATCAAATAAGTGTGATTAGGGTTATCTTATCCCATTATACTTTCCTAGTTTTACATGTTTCTAGTTATCACAAGTGCACCTCGAGTTTCAAGGCAAAAGAGTCTAATTTTTGGAGTTGTGTGCATCATCAGGGTTCACAATCATAAATAAAAAGGAAATAAAGACATGGATAAATGATTTTAAGGTGATTTTATCTCATTTATACATATTATAGTACATACCAATGCAATTCAATATTGACCTATGATACTAGGCCAATTTGGTAAAATTGACCCAACATAGATAGAGGATCAATTCTAGAACTGAACAAACCACAATCCTGATTTATCCTTATTTTCACTTCTAGAATACAATCACAGTTAAATAGTCACCCAAAAAAATTAAGTATTCATCCCTTTGTTGTAATTACTATATTTGGCATATCCCACTTATCAAATCATTATAATCAATTTTAGTATTTTATATTCAGATGTTTGCTAGAATACCATATCTTAATATATGAATTATTATATAGATTTCTATTTTAATTAAATCAAGTAATCTATCTTAATCCAAATTAAGGTAAAATAATGTCATGGTTATGACATTGTGTGAATATGTGTGGATAAATCAAGGGTTGTGTGATAATATTATGGTACCATGGTCCATATCACACATCTTTCTACTTGTGTGTGGTGCCATGATCTATATCATGTATCTTCATACATGGCTTATTATTCATTGCTTATATATGTTATGACTAATGCTACATATCTAATTGTTATATTTATCTTTACATGACACTTATATCCCTTTATATACATGTTTCATACATTCTTTGATGATCTAATCATGTTAAGATGACATAATATCCTTATGTTAGCACATGCTTTTAATGCTTATGTCTCTCTATATAACATGATGTGTTTAAATATTTTATTTTGAGATGAGTAATTCACATTATATATTCCTCACCTTATAATGGTGGAATATTATTGGGCTTGTAATAGAGATTCAAAATTTTAGGAGATATATATACATATTTAGATATATTTAGGGGCATATACAATGCATATATAGACATTTTACAAGTACATGATTGAGATGTAATAAAACTTATCAAATTGGGAGTAGAGCGACATTTATATTTATGGTATTCTATATTATGTTGGGATAGTTGATTAGATTATGGGGCATGGATGTTGTTCATGCATGCATTTTTCCATTTTCATGTTGGTACTAAAGACACTTAAGGTAGCATTTTGAATCTAAAATCTATTTGTAGTAGTTGATTCAGTATATTTAGACTTACATATAATCCTAATATGAGGCTCTAAATTTTTCATCTTGAATGTATTATAGGTTCAATATTAGTTAAATGAATAGTTAAATTGAGGTTCTATGTCATCTAATGGCCTAACATTGCTCCTTCATGAGGTTTTAGGGACTCATCTTCCCAACTCAATGTTTTAACAATGTCACTCACCTTGGGGCATAATCACCCTTTGACATTCTCACCTTGGGGCATAATCACCCCATGACATTATCCATTAGGGCATAATCACCCCAATCTACAATGCTCCAAAGGGAAACATAGTTTTCCTACTTACATGTGCATTCCTTCCTTGTTCTTCAAATTTCAAATGTTTCATTGATCTATTTTACTTTAAATTTTATATCATATATGGACACTTATTATTGCATGTTTTTATTTTAGGGTTTGCATGGAGCAAGTTAGACAATTATAACTTTCTCAAGAATACAAAGTGTGGTTACACATTAAGCTACATAATCTCTTCATCATTTTAATATAACATTTTCAATACTAAAATAAAAGGGGTTATTTATAGACACACAAATCTGGTATTAAAAAAATTGACAATGTCATTCCTGACCTATCTTTACTTTACATGACTTGTGCATACACATATGGATCCTGCACACCCTTTTCTCCTATAGTTTTTACTTATATGGGTCTAGCCTTCCTGATTCACTATTTTATACCTATAGGAATTCCTTAGTATGTGATTAATCTAGTTATTATCCTAATCATATTATCTCTTGATCATTAGATCAATGGTTCCTACTTTTTGAATTCTTTTGGTCATATTTATATGGTTACATATTTCCAAATACATCCACCTATCCTTGATTTATCCACATGTGTTATAATGGTTATTTTAAAAATTTAAATATTCCTTTGGGTCAACCCATACATTTTCCATGTTAGTGGCATGATAATGTACCTAAATATTCATTTATTTTTACACCATAGGTTTAATCTTATTCCCATCTAGAAAAAAAATATCTAACACCTATAAAGAGGTCATTTACACATTTTCACATTGAAAAGAACAACCCTAAAGCTTCTAAATAAGATATTAGTTATAAGGTGTGGGCCCTGGCCAGGTTTGAGGAACCTAATCCAAGTCAAGTTTAGCCATTATCAAGTTTTGAAATCTATATTATAGGTTACATTCATACTAGAGGATCAATATTTCACACCCACACCTAATTAGGATAACTACATGTAGTTTGAGACCTTTTCAGAGTGTTAGAAATATAAGAAGTGATCAACCACTCAGTAAGGGTGGTTAAGGTCATATCAACCCATATTTTCCCTACCCTTTTTAGGTCAAATTAGTGTTTAAACTGGAGTAAGGTTATCAAGGTGAAAGAGACAAAATTCTAGACATATGCACAAAAATGAGCTTCTAATATTGCACATGTAATTTATAAGTGTTTAACCCTAAATTTAGATGTGTGAGATCATTAGGGTTAAGAATATATAAATAAATGAGCATAAGGGTGATAAAAAAATATACAACATGCTAATTAATTTGTAAACTTAGATAAACAATATTATGAATTTATAATATTGAGATATGCCAACAATGGAAAGTACAATTATCGATTGATATTACAATAAATTGGAAACAAGAGTACTTATATGGTTTACTATGCACATGAAAATTTGTGCTCAAACAAGCTAAAAATAGAATCGATGATGATTCTATAATAGTCATCAGATTCTATAATTTTACATTATGTGGCCTCAAATGTTTGCATTAAATTTGGATAGTTGCATTGATGCTAGTGTTTAAGTTAGATGCAAAAGTCTAGTATGGAATAATGACTAGATATATATGTAACCAACTAAAGCCTTCTGTGTTTTCTATTTCCTTTATTTTGGCGTGTTAAAATTATGCACATAGGTTATCACTCTTTGTCAAATGATCAAAACCTAGCTTCCTCACCCTTGGAGTGACTATGGGAAAAATGGGTTAGTGGGCACACAATGTCAAGTTACCCTAAGGAATATTCTATTAATGGGTACTGCCTACATATCCAATACTCTGAAGAGGACCTCAAACTTATGTAGTTATTCCCTATGTGTAGGATTGTGTATTCATAAAGATATAATGTGTGATATGCAAGTACATAGAGTGACCTAACTTTTAACTTAGAAAATGTGGCTCATGATATGCTCTTTCAGTACTTAAAAGCTATGGGGATACTAATACTATGATTGATATGGAAATAGGGACGAATATGGAAATTTTTCTCACTTGAATGCTTGAATGGATGATTTTGGTAAGTTGTCTTGTGAGTTCCTAATATTTTTTAGGTGAGGAATAAATGAGGGTTGATCTTGTATATATATCAATCCCTTCTAAACATATCTCACACTAAAGAACTTATGTTGACCTTTAGGATAAATTTAATTTGAAAAGTAGATGATTTTTGGGCATTGAATACTTAGTTTAAAAATAGACACTAGCATTGAGGTAGGTGTCTAATTGGGGCACAAGTGTTTGGGAGACTAAAAAATAATTACATGTCCAAAACTTGTAGAAAGTGATAATAAATAAGTTTATAACATTTTTCATAGTATAGAAGTCTTGGTCATTAAAATAATAGTGGTTGGACTAAGAGATAAGCATTTTGGCACAAAGAGATAGTGAATGCAAGCCTTTCAATAGCTGTAAGGTATTAGAATTGAAGGATACAACCATGATAAGTATTTTCCAAGTATACAAGACCTAGGTGCTATATAATTCACATTTATTATTTACATTTCCCCCACACTTTAATATAGCAATTAACTTGCTAGTTTAAAGGAAATAAATGAATACCTTGGCATGTATAACACACCTTACCTTTGCATGAATCCAAATTGAGTGCTTTGTTGGTGATTGTATGCAAGTTAAACTAGACAGTTGTATAACTTATCCTACTCAATAATATTAAGGCTTGGAGAAGGTAATCAAATAACAAGTACACTTGAGAATATGTTTAAATTGGGGTCATGACCAATAATAGATATGTTAAACCTAAACTAAGGGACCTATTATCACACCATGACAAAGGAAAGGTTTCTAAGACCTCTAGTTAAATTCCATCTTGTGATAACCCTAGTTAGGTTTTATGATTATAAATAATATTAATCAAGATAATGTGCTAAATAAATATGTAAGATAATCTAGTAAATGCATATGCAAGCTAATCTAGTTCTCACCAAAGCTTATGGCATAAATGAGGAAGATAATAAACATGAAAAGATAAATATATATAAAACATAGAAATGATCTATGAAATAAGAGATATAATTCAATGTATATTAACTCTAAAACATCTACTTATCAAAATATGAGGGATAGGAATATACTTACCTTGTTGAAGTGAACCTGTCATGCCTCAATCTCTCCCTTGGCCAATGGTGCTTTGAAAGAGGTTGTTGTGGGCTTGTAAATATCATAAGGATAAATCAAATCTAAGCTACAAGACCTCTCCTATGCATCTAATACTTCCATAAAATGAGTGTTACTTATCCAAGGCAAAAACCCAAGCAATGAAACTTACTATTAATTGTATAAGTAGATTCGTGAGTAGTAATGATGCACAATTAATTGATCCTATATTAAAAATTAAATGAAAGGGGGTATATATAGCTATGGACTAAAACTAAACTCTCTTAGGAATTTATCTAATTAAATTATCTTGGTTGACCTTGTTAGACTAAAAATAGAGTCATTAAGTATCAAACTATGTCATCTTAAGTGAACATAATTTCGTAATGTGTGCTGAACCCAAAATGGTGTCAACCCAGTAGACATAGTAGGAAACATGGTAAAAATCATTTTTTTATTAGTTAGGGGCTATTTTGGATAGTGAGCTACTTATTAAAATGTATAAGTGGGGTTTAAAAGCTTAGATAAATGGATAGGAGTAGCTTGTATTGGTTTTAAGTGGTGGTATAGAGGCCAATAATCTTATGAAGCACCAAAGGTCTACCAACCCCTTTTTAGTGCACCCTTTAAGGCATGCACTCATAGATATTGAGATCCAATGGGTTATTGCAAGAGATAAAGCATCATTAACTGATAAAGTTTTAAAATATTATGTCTATACATCTATCCCACTTGAAGATCATCACATGTCATGCAGTTGTAACATGGGATGTTATTTCAGGAAAAGAACATAGTAACCCATAATGTTGAGCTAATAAAATTGTAGTAATAAGCATAAAAGTAATTGAAAGGAAATAATTATAAAATACATACCTTTACTTACCTTGCTATTGTAGAAGAGAATCCATATGAGAAAAATGAAGAAGCATCTAATATAGGGGACATTAGGCAGACTTGTAAAATAAGAGAAATTTTGATTTTTTTTCAAAAATATGTGTTATATACAGGAAAATTATCTACAATATCAGGGTTCTAAAATATCGTTGAGTTTAGAAAAAGAGTAAGTAAAATCATATTCATGAGCAAAAATTAAATTTTATCAAAAAATAATTGATGGTTAAAGAATTTGAAAATTAAAATATAAATTTGATTTTTAAACTATTCATTTGTAATTTTACTGTTATGAGAAAAATAAAACTCTAAGAGACCTAAGAGAGTAAAAAGAGAGACTATGGCTTAGAGATGATGAGTACGATCTAGGGGACACATGACAATAACAACTAGTGTGGTTCAGGTAAGTGATGCTTTAATTTTTGATTATTTATAAGTTTTTATTGGAAAATATAGTACTTTTAAAAAATAGATGGTGGGGAAAATCCGTATAACAAAATGTTACCCAAGAATTTTTAGGGTAGATTAGGCAGTAGAATGGTTAGTGGGTAGGTCCCCCAAGTAGTCATAAATGCCTAAAACATTAATATTAAATAGGTAAAATGTTTTCATAGAGTTTGAATA
Source organism: Torreya grandis (assembly GCA_037957365.1). Classification (NCBI taxonomy): domain Eukaryota; kingdom Viridiplantae; phylum Streptophyta; class Pinopsida; order Cupressales; family Taxaceae; genus Torreya; species Torreya grandis. The sequence continues at coordinate 7,705,183 of JARHVA010000059.1, read as the reverse complement.
GAGTCAGCCAGGCTGACTCAGTTCAAAATCTGAAGGTGTAAGAGGGTGTCTAACTATAGAGTAGATGGTTGATGTAGTATAATCCCAAGTGGTTAACTACATATAAGAAGGACAATCAAGTTTATAAGTTTTAAGTGGCTGATTACGTACATAATATTTGATGTAGTAATGTATAAAAGTGGATGATATAGTGTTGCAAGAATATCTAACTTTGTATGAAGTGGATGACATAGTGCAATGACATGGATGACTATGTAGCAATGGGTCAACTTAGCTTTGTGACTTGGTTGATTGCATAGTAGTGGGTTGACTTAGCTTTAATGGTGACATAGTGGTCGACATAGTTGTTACCTAGTTGACTTAGTATATTATTTTTTATTTTTGACCAACATAATGAAGTATGTGGTTGACATAGTATAAAGTGGTATAAAATTTATAAAAATAAGTTGATGAAGTAATTGATTTTTGAATTAATCATATTTGTAATTAATTTTAGAGTGTATTTTCCTAATTATCTTAGAATGAGGACTAATACATCCTTTGTTATTTTTCATGTTGTAGAGACAATGGAGACTCTAGTGCTTGATAGACATAACATGGTTATCTAATTTATTAGATAGATTTGCAGCAGATGATCATGCACACTTGACATCATTAGGTTTTGGTGGTATTATGTAGATGTGTAGAATCCCCCTCAATGTTGATTTAGTCACGATGTTCTTAGGAACATGGGAGTGATTAACTGACAATTTATAATGGGAGGTGGAAGGGGACACGATAGAGGTGGGTGTCACTTTAGATGATGTCCATGTTATTCTTAGACTTCCCATTATTGGGGCCCTTGTTATATGTGATGCCCCTAAGGTGGAGTTAGAGATATGAGCCCTAACACTATGGGTGACCAGGTTTGAGAGGTATTTTTAGGGATTACAAGTGTAATTATTTGATGTATATATATCTAGCATTCTAGATATCCAAAAGGTAGTGATAGGCTTTGTGACATCATATATGATTTGTCACAAGTCAGATGGAAAGGTGCCATTATATGTGATATCCTTATGCTATAAAATTTTGGATTAGGGAGCTTTATACGACCTAGGGTTAATGATGGGTATAGTTAGTCCATGACATGTATGGATTTTTATCCCATGTGTAGAATACTATGGGCCCCATTATTTTATTATGTAATTGGGTCTATGAGAGATTTCCCATGTATCAACCAGTTGGGTTGCCCAATATTATCAATGATAGTGTCCCTCATATTCTTAGATGGTGACATGATCATGTTATATGTGTTTTACCACATACTATGACATTATGGATGGTTACCCATGGTGACACTATATGGCATCCCTATGCAAATATTATTGGTAGTTAGTTAACTTGACTTACAATTGCCTTTGGATTATATCATGCTCATATTACTAGACATTATACATAGTGGTGGAGCCATAACTTATTTCTCACTTACCCAATTAGTTTACCTTTCCACATCCAACCACTCCTATAGTAATGCCTACGTATTGGGCATGCCATGTTAGAGAGTAAAGAGGTAGTGGAGGCATGTGAGTACATGTGGATGTACCTATGATTTAGACATGACAATCGAGACCTTTTATTGGTCAATGATGACAATTAAGATTAGTGAGAGCTACCATCAAGAAGGTAGTAGTTACAAATGTGAATATGGTAGTAGTTGATGCTAAGGATATAGATATGGTTGTTCTTGAGCCATAATATATTTTATAGTTACCATTACAGGCACCATAATGATAGAGACATTGACATGTGGTAGTGGATACACATGAGGAGGTAGTTGAGTAGGGAGATCCCACATCCTAGATAGAACAAAGTTGGATGATATAGCATTGAATATGGATAGGTCCATGAAGTGCTTGCGTTCTTACTCCTAATTTTGCAACATGTCAAATAAATGTTCATATAGAGGTATTTAGAGGCCATATTGATGGAAAGACTATTGTTAATCAGACTCACACCCTTATGAAGGTAGCTTCAGGCCTTCATAGTCTATTGAAACATGGAAACAATCCTAGGTTGTGGGTGGCCTATTCAGTGGATTGAATCTCTATATTCTAAGGGCTAACTCCCTTTGGTGTATCGTTTAGGATTCCTAGTCTATGGCACATATTTTTGAGGAAAATGGAAGAAGGCAAAGGTAAGAAAGAAACTCGAAGGGAAATCCTATCTATGATGGTGATACACTAAAAATATGACCCTCATCTACTTGAAGTGCACTGAGAAGATGAACAAGGACATGAATCTGACTATACTACTCAAATGGCAACCTTTGAGCATCAGTATTTTGCAAAGGGGTTTAGACTTGTGCATGATCTAAGGTAATAGTTCAATAGGTCTATCAAAGACACTAGAGAGAGTTTACACTTACCATATAAACAAGATGATATAGCACATTATGCGACCTACAAGGATGAACTTAACACCTAAAAATAGGTATAATGAAAAGGATAAGATTAAAGTAAGCCTTACATATCAATTTCACCTCCCAATAGACCATGAAAATACACTAAAACACAAACTTTTTGAGGATATCTCTATTCTATCTTATTCATCAAAAGAGGCAAAATATAGATGTTCTCTAAACATGGAAAAAATCTATATCCAAAGATAAAGAACCATTTACAATGTCTTGAAAGCATGTATATATAGAATAAGGGACAAGAGAGAAGAGGGACTTGCATGTTAGAGTGGGGAACTGGGAGAGAAGTTACCAATAACTATGGATCCCTCCTTGTTACTTTCAAGCTCTTCAACACTAAAAGCATGCTACCACCTTTATTTTGAGATCATTGCAAATCTCACCATAAATCTCTTTTAACCCCTCATGCATTCAAGTCCTTTCTTTTTGAGCTGACAGAGCCTTGTGAAGGGTAGTTACATGTCTCTGCTTGACGTGAATGAGTTTATCCTTATATTTAAAACATGGAATGCCCCTTTTTCGTTTGCATGTCCTACCTAAAAAAGGATGAAATCCCCACTCTTTGAATCAAGACTTGGCCATGCTGCCTCTGATCAAGAATCCATTTTTTAGAGGTGAGAGCCATATTGAAGGACAAAGGATTTTCCATTAATTTTCACCTACCAGCTCTTGTTAGTTTCTTGAGCTTTCCTTTGTTCTAATTGGTCATTAGAAACTGACTCAGATCTTTTATTTACACCATCAATCTGCCTAACATGGATGCCTACGAGTCATCAATATCCTACTAGTTGAATGCATCCTTGACACTTGTTATGTACACTTTCACCCTTGAGATGCACTGCCTCCCTTTGACCTCTTTTGAATGCAATCAACTACTTGATGAGACCCATTTTGACATCTATGAGAATTTCTCAGGATTTCAAATTCAAATGGCTATTTGTTGGGGCTAGATTTTTATGTTTGTGGGCCTGTGATGAGATATTTAAATCCTAACAACTATTTTTTTATAATTTTTTCTTTGAAAAATTCCTTCAAACATTTTTTTTGAAGGAATTAGGTCTTCGAGTTTTTTGTAATGGACAATTCTTACAGACAATTTGTCTAAAGGAATTTAAAGAAATGACCCTCTAGATTTGTTGAAAAGGACTTTCTGAAGGGAAAGATACCCTTTGGACTTTTGAAAAGTGACCTTCCTAAAAGGAAAAATACCCTTTAGGAATTTTGAAATGGTCCTCTTTCCCTTCAAAAGAATTAAAAAGGACCATTTGCCAAAAGAAATGACCCTTTGGCTTTTGCAATTTCCCTCTCAGAGAATTCCTTTGGATTTATTGAAATTGTCCCTTCAAAAAAGATGATATTGGCTTTTTTAAATAAAAAATAACCCTTCAAAAAAGTTGTAAGTGCCTTGGTTGAAGGAAAAGTACCCTTCAAGATTTTTGAAATGGTCCTTTTGAACCTTTGAAATGAGCCTTCGACAAAATTAACGGTCCATTTCCCTTTGAAAAATACCTTCAAAAAAGTTTCAATGGTCCATATCTTATGAACAATTTAAAAAAAATAATTCACTTAGACAATTTTCTTGAAAGAATTCATTCTTTGACCTTTGACTTGAATGGACCTTTAGATTTTTTGAAAAGTGCCCCTTTCTCTGAGAAGTGCCCTTCATAAAAATCAAAATGGATCTTTTAGAAAAGATGAAAGAGTCCTTTTCCCTTTGAAAAAATACCTTCAAAAAGGTTGCAATGGTCTGCTTTGAAAATAAAGTGACCCTTCAGCTTTTTTTGTAAAGGTCCAATTGGAAAATGAAGTTCCCAAGTTGTTTCGAACAAAAAGTCTGAAACAATTCCTTTGGAATGATATCTTTCAAGAATATTGCAAAGGACCCTTTAGAGCCTTTCCTTCAGACAAAATTTTTGAAGAAATTTCAACACTTGGTGAAAAATAATCTCTAAAGGAAATAGATTGGTAATCTCACTTCATTGGGTCTTCCTTTTCTTCTTACTTCAGGCATCTTCCAAAAGCTTTCTCTTTTCACTGCTTTGATCAATGTCAAAACTTTCTTGTAAAGAACAAGACAAGTGAAAGAAAAGACCCTGAAACACCTAAAAAACTTCATGACCTATTAACCATGGATTCTTCAAGGGGTTTTTAAGGACCAAAATCTGGCTCACAAGACAAACTGGCATGATATATGAAGTTTCAAAGGGTAGGGGTGACAATTTGACCTATGGGGCAAAATTGTCAATATTTTGGTGACTCAACTAGGAAGTGTGCATACTATGCTTGAGAATGAGACTATATACATGAAATTTGGACTCATAAAATAATGGCAAGTCTAGTCCATGACTGAAGAAAACAACCTTTGATTAAAATAAGACAACCCCATTCCCAAAAATAAGAAGGGAAACACACAAACAGGGAAAACTAACTAAACAAAACAAAAGCACAAACACGACATAACAAAACTAATATGCTTGAACAACACTTGGAGTAAAACAAATAAACTATATACAAGGAACCTAGCACATCAGTAGCAGTATTTTAAATGAATCCCATTGACTAGGATTAGAAGTTCTTCACCATCCATATTTACAAGTTGGAAGGCATTATGGGATTTGCAGTTGGAGATTGTGTATGGGCCACTCCAAAGGGAGTCAATTTTTTTGTGCCTTCTTAGTTTATCTCTATCCTCATCCCACTTGAGGACCAAATCTCCTTCTTTGAAACTTCATGAAGAGGCTCTTTTGTCAAAATCTCTCTTCACTTGTGCTTGATGAATTTTCATGGCTAGCATGGACTAATTTTTTACTTCCTCTAACTCCATAAGCTCATCATACCTGATCTTCATAGGCTCATTTTGTAATAATTCAAGTTGATGCATTAGTTCTAAAGTAGGAAACTCAAGAGAAATGGGTAACCTTGCTTCTTTACCATATACCAACTTGTATGGAGAGTTGGCTATTGATCTTTTGTAGGTGATCCTATCAACCCACAGAGCTGAATTCAACTTGAGATATCATGACCTTTGATTGTATTCAATAGTTCTTCTTATGATCTTCAAGAGGTTCTTATTTATAGATTTAGCAAGGCCATTGCCTTATGGATAATAGTTTGATGAAGTGCTAAGATAAATTCCATGTTGGACGGCCCATTTTATCAACAATAATAGTTGAAGGAACTCCAAATCTGGTAAGCAAACCTTCATTGAAATCTAAAACATTGGTTTCATTTGCTTCTTTCAATGCCATTGCTTCTATCTGACATGTGAAGTAATCTATAGTAGTTAGAATCCATTTATGCCCTAAACTTGAAGGAAGATTTATGAGACCAATGAAGTCCAATACCCATTAGACAAAGCCCTGATCCACCACAATTGGTTGAAGAGGTAAAGCTGTAAGTTTCAATTTTCCTACAAACATAGCACATTATTTGCACTTCTTAACCCATGCATGGAAATCACCAAATAAAATAGGATAATAGTAACCACCTCTAATGATCTTAAGGGCTGTAGTTCTTACAAAAAATTTCTTCCACCATATCCATCATGAAATTCTTCAAGCAATATTTGAGTTTGGCCTGGCTCAATACACCTTAGTAATATACCATTGATATCTTTCTTGAATAGAACACTATCAACAAGCAAAAAATGAATTGATTGCAACCTAAAATATCTTCTCTTTGAAGCACCTAAATGAGAGGGATAAATACCATCTTGTAGATATCTTACCAAGTCATGAAACTAGCTAGAAGGTGAGGTATTACCGACTACAACCTCTTCATCATTTGACACCAAAATAACCTCATTAGTTTATTGAAAATATTGAGATAAATGCTTACAAATTCCTTTAACTCTAACCAAATTTATGACCTTAATTTCCACATCATACTCCATTACCTTGGTTATCCAACCAACTCTCTTCTCATTTATGTCTTTGTTCAAAAGGAACTCCTTGATGCTCGAATGAGAAACCATTAGGTGTATTTTATTGTTAGACAACAAGTATCTAAACTTTTCAAGAGACCTTATAACTAAAATTATATGCCTTTCAAAAAAGTATTACCTTTTTTCAAAGTATTCCAAGCCTTGAATAAAGAAGGCTATTGGCTGCTCCAAAGCCTCATGATTTCATTGCATAAGACTGCCTGAAATGGTGCCCATGTTAGCATATGTATACAAAATTAAATATTTTGTGAAATCTAGATTTATAAATGTAGGATCACTAGTTATGGTCTTCTTAATATCCTTAAAAAAATTAATTCATTCTTTGGACCAGTTTAGTCTCTAATTCTTCTTTAACATGGTTGTAAATGGCTTAACTAAAATGGCAAAATTTGAGATATATCTCCTTATAAAACTGATTTTCTATAAAATGCTTTGCAAATACTTTTTGTTCTTAGGCAAGGAGAGTGAAATAATGGAGTCTACCCTTTTAGAATCTATGCTTAATCCATACTTTGAAACCATGTGTCCAAGAAGCTTACCTTCATGAAACGAGAAGACACTTTTTGGGATTTAGATATACTCCAAATTGCCTACGTCTTTCTAACACTTGCCTGAGATGAACCAAGTGATGATTTACATTATTCGAAAACACTATTATATCATCCAAATATACAAGTACAAACTTGTTAATAAGGCCTTGGAATGCCATATCCATAGCTCTTTGAAAGGCTGCTCTGGCATTAGATAAATTGAAAGGCATCTTCCTATATGAAAATGTCCCCCACTTGGTTGTGAAGGTTGTCTTAATTTGGTCCTCTTCCTTGACCAAAATCTGATTATAGCCACTATATCCATCTAACAAAGGAAACCTCTTTGAACCCGCAACTAGCTGTAGAATTTGTTCCATTGATTGTAATGGATAGTGATCCTTAAGTGAAACCCTATTCAAATCATGAAAGTCGACACACAATCTAATTTCATTGTTCCTTTTCCATACCAAAAAAAGATTTTCCACCCAAGTAGAGTGTTTTATTGGAAATATAATAGCTGACTCTATGAACTTATGAAGGTCAACTCACATCAAAGGCTCAAGCTTAGGATTAATGGGCCTTTATTTTTGTCTCACTGGTATAGTTTTAGCTTCTAAATCAATGGTGTGTCAATCTAGACTTGTGTCAAACCCCTTGAGATCACTATATTTCCATGAAAATGCATTAGCAAAACTTGTGCATAACTTAATGAAAGCTTTCTTTTGTGAAAGAGTGCATACCTTACCCAACTTCAAAATCTTGCCAGCTATAATTTCTACATTGGCATAATACTCTTCTTTTGTTGACAAGGATGACTTATCCTTCCTTAACTCATCATCACCATTGAAAATTATCTCAAACATGACAATCCCTTGGGTAACTTATTTGTTTTTAGTTTCATAATTTGATCACCATACTACTGTGGATAATTTGATTGGTTTCTTGAAGAAAACTTAGCCTCTTCTTAAAAGAATCTCATAATTTGATTGTCATCTTTGAACACTTGCTAGTTCTCATGATTATTTGGAATAGAGGGCCTTACAACCACCTTTATATGTGACTAAATTTTTTCAATTTTTATATAAATTGGGATACTAAATTGTGCCCTAACGGTAGCCAACCTATCTACATGTTTATCCTCATCTCTTGGTATTGCCTGAATGTTAAAAGCTTGGAAATATTTAATCAAGTACCATATTATATGATTTTAAGATGTAAGAAACAAATTTTTACATGCATTTGAGCCTCTTACTTGGTGGACTACAAGTTCAATATCACCAAAGACTTGCAAGGTGTTGACTTTCATCCTCTTAGTCCACTGCAAATCGTGAACTAGTGCCTCATACTCTACAACATTATTTGAACAACCAAATTGAAACTTAATATAAGATAAATACATGTGAATTTTTGTATAAAACAACATTATTATAGCTTTGGTGCCATGTTTATTCCTTGATACATCAAATTACAATTGCCACAAACCTTCACTAGATTTATTTTCCTTAACCAAGGCCATAATTAGTGCATCATTCTCATGAAGGTAATACACACCAAGTCCTTCCTCTTCAATAAGCTTATGAGGATAATTATCATGTAAAGTGGAAGCCCACTCATAAATAAAAAAGTCTAGAACTCCATCCAAAGGTGATCCATTTTCTACTCCACTAGTTTCTAGTACATCATTTGAGATGATATACTTGGTGTTCACAACACTTGGCATATATGGATCCATATAGAAATGTGAAATAGGTTTAAAATGAATAATTAACTTGGTACCATACCTAGTTATGAACATCAAATAAGTCCAATCATCTGATAAATATCCCCTAATCTTTGAGGTGAAGTCCCTTGAAAGGCACATAACAAAGTAAGGAGGCAACTCTACCACAACAACATCCTACTAGATAGTAACATTGGGATAAGAATGTAATGCCAATTTCAGAAATTTTATGATTCCTACCATCTTTATTTGTGACCCATAAAATTGAAATACCCCTTTAGTATTTGGCTCATAAACAAGGCCAAACTTGTCTGTAATCTATTTAGGCATAACTGTACAACTGGCTCCACTATCCACCATATAGTTATGAACCAAAGTATCACCCACTATCAAAGAAAGGTAGAAAGGAGGAAGTTTATTTAAATTTACCTCATTTTTTTCCACCTTTACCATCTTATCTAATTGATGTATTTGTTTCTTAGTTGGCTGATCTGAATTAGTTAAGACAACACTTTCTTTCTCAATAGGTTTTGGAGACAATTTGAGAGCTAAAAGCTCTTAGATGAGCATATCCTTTTATCCTAGGATGGAAAGAAAATACCACATGATAATTTTGATATTATACCTCTTCATCTGATCCACTACATTGAAAAGAGACCCACGAACCTTTGGTTGCACTTTTTGAAACACTGGCTGCTCATGAACTAGAGGTATCTGATGAACTTTACTAACCTTGATACTTTAATTTTTTTGAGTTATAGGGGCAGAAAAATGTTATTTTTTACTCTCAAAAACAATAGTAGGAGTACTTGAAGTATTTTTAACCTCACAAGCCTCATCAATGGCTCTTATTTTAGCTCGAGTTATAACTACAACTTGACCACTTGAATTGTTAGTTTCAACATTATGTGTAAAAGCAACATGATCATCCACCTTCCAATTTACATTAATGGAATCTAGATGCCCTTGACCTCATTGAGTCTCTTTTTTTGATGCCAAAATTGTATCTTGGTACTAACCTCCTTGAAAATAAAACTCTTCTTATGTCATTTGTGGCATCATGATGTTTTGTGATATCAAGGCTTCATTTTGAGCATCATTGAGATTTAAGGACTGCCAACTTGAATACTACATAAAGTTGTTTTGAGATGGGATGGAAACAATGGCCTTTGAAGTAGAAGGAGCATTTGGATCGAGGGCAGCATATGGCTTAGATGGAGTTATGGTTCTTTGTGTTTGATAAGGTGGTCTATTCTCTTTAAAATTCTGATAAGGAGGCCTTTGATCTTTGAAAGGCTGATAGGTAGCTTGATTTTGTTGCTAATAAGGCCTATTAGACTAAAATAATTACCTCTTAAGTTGTACTATTTCAATCCCAAAGGACTACAATAATATTTTCAACTCTCCTATCTCACTAGCTTGGCTAGTAGGGGATGCAATTTGAGCTTGAGGGGATGGTATATGAGATAAGGATAGAACTTAAGGAATTTGAGGGGATAGAATAGACCTAAATTATGGTAATATAGGCATTGGAGGTCTTGGAAAAAGCTTACCATCTTGTATCAAACTATTTTTTGCCCTTATGGCAAACTCATAAGCATTTGGTAAGTTAGTACCACCCATTGACTATATCATCACACTAATGTTAGAGTTAAGGGATTTCAAATAGTATAAGAATACATATTCATGGGATGGCCTAATCAACATAGGTTCCTAGTTCATGTTCTTTGGAATCTAATATTAAAATCAAACATGAACTCATGAGGAGCTCTCCTTACGATAGTTAGCTATTCAACCAAAGAGAGGTGATCAGATTTGTCTTCAAATTTATTGATTAAGGCTACACATAATTCATCCTAGGTAGAAATAGAGTTTAGTGGTATGTTTTTATACTATTGTAATGATTTTCCTTTGAGGGAAGCAATAAGCAATCTAATAGAAACATTATCATCAACAATATTATGGACTAAATAGAGCTTAGCTACATCTTGAATATGCTCAACAGGAGTTGTTTGATTTTCTCCTAATAATAATGGGATGCTCTTAAGGGTAGACACAAGAATGCCATCAAACTGGGCTAAATTTATTGGGCTACCTCTATTAAATGGAACAAGCACCTAGTTTCTGATAGCCATTCAAATAGTGGGGATTGTAGTGCCTAGAACAATAAGATAACTAAGAGACAAATATTTATTTTGAGGATATGGATTTTCCCTCCTAAACCTTGATATCTTGTAAGATATAAATTCAAAAGGAATACCTTTACTAGCTGACCTTGTGGTAACCTTTGGCATGAAAGGATTGCTTGAATGGTGTTATGAACCTTGTAACCTAAAAAAGTTTAGCCTGTGATGAAGATGGATATTCTCCTTTACTGTAAATGCTTCTCCTCAGCTCCAAAATTTAGTTATGCCAAGGAATAAGGGTCCCACTAGGCATGTCAAAAACTATTGTCAATCAGACTCGTACCCTTGTGAAGGTAGCTTCAGGCCTTCACAGTCTACTAAAACATGGAAATAATCCTAAGATATGGGTGACCTAATTAGTGGATTGAATCTCTAGATTCTAAGGGATATCTCCCTTTGGTGTATCATTTAGGATTCCTAGTCTACGCCACATATTGTTGAGGAAAAGGGATGAAGGAAAAAGTAAGAAAGAAACTTGAAGGGAAATCCTATCTATGATGGTGATACACCAAAAATATGGCCTTCACTTACTTGATGTGCATTAAGAAGACAAAAATGGACATGAATCTGACTATACTACTCAAATGATAGCCTTTGGGCATCAGTATTTTGCATAGGGGTTTATATTTGTGCATGATCTAAGGCAATAATTTAATAAGTCTATCAAAGACACTAGAGAGAGTTTACACTTACCATACAAATAAGATGATAGAGCACACTATGAAACCTACAAGGATGAGCTTAACACCTAAAAATAGGTATAATGGAAAGGATAAGATGAAAGGAAGCCTTAGCTATCACTTTCACCTCCCAATAGACCATGAAAATACACTAAAACATAAACTTTTTAAGGAGATGTCTATTCTATCTTATTCATCAAAAGAGGAAAAATATAGATGCTCTTCAAACATGGAACAAATCAATATTCAAAGAGAAGGAACCCTTTATAATGGATTGAAAGCCTATATATATAGAATAAGGGACAAGAGAGAAGAGGTACTTTAATTTTAGAGTGGGGAACTAGGAGATAAGTTACCAATAACTATAGATCCTTCCTTGTTGCTTTCAAAATCTTCAACATTGAAAGCATGCAACCACCTTGATTCTAATATCACTATAAATCTTAGTGTAAATATATTTTATCCCCTCATGCATTCAAGTCCCTTCCTTTTGAACTAATGGATCCATGTCAAGGGTAGTTGCATGTCTCAGCCTGGTGTGAATGAGTTGATCCTTGTTTTAAAAACTTGGCATGCCCCTTTTACCTTTGTATATCCTACCTAAAAAAATATGAAATCCCCATTCTCTGAATCAAGACCTAGACATGCTACCTCTGATCAAGTAGCCACTTGTCAAAGGTGAGATCCATATTGAAGGACAAAGGCTTCTCCATTAATTCATACCTACTAGCTCCTACCAGTCACTTGGGCTTTCTTTTATTTTCATTGGTCATTAGAAACTAACTTAGATCCTTGATTCACAGCATTGTTCTACCTGACATAGATGCCTACGAGTCATCAATCTCCTATTAGTTGAATTCATCCTTGACACTTGCCATGTAAACTTTCACCCTTGAGATTCAATGACTCCCTTTAACCTCTTTTGAATGAAAACAACTACTTGATGAGTCCCATCTTTGACATCTATGAGAATGTCTCAAGATTTCAAATTCAAATGGCTATTTTTTGGGGCTAGATTTTAACATTTTTGGGCCCATCAAAGGATATTTAAATCCCAATGGTTATTTTTTTTGGACTTTTTTGCTTTGAATAATTCCTTTAGACATTTTTTCTGAAGGAATTAGGTCTTAAAGTTTTTTACAATGGATAATTCCTATAGATAATTT